>CM060943.1:363539298-366039298 GCA_030765085.1 Allium cepa | reverse complement strand
ATCGAAGTAGTATGCTTGCTCGTATCGATCTACCCAAAGTTATTGTTCGTATCCATCGAGGCTCATTAGTTCGTATCCATCGATCGTACCCATCGCGTTAGATTGATACGAACAGGGCCATTTTTATCGATACGAACAAGCCTACTTCCACCGATACGTGTTGGCAACTGCTATCGACCCTAACAAGGTAATGGTCATTGATACAAACGAGGTGAAGTTAATGGATGCGACACGGTCAACTCGGTGCAAAAGGCGGATCGATGCGAGTAGTGCACGCCACGTCGTCGCGTTGTCACGTGCAACCATTGATTCAAAGAGATCGGTTCGAATTGATCGATTCGAAGCAAACAGCCAACTGAGGAACTTCAACTCGTATCGATCATAACTCACAATCCACCAGTCCAAATTCTAAGAAATTTTCATAGGAGCTTGCGTACATGCTAAAGAATGTCTCTGCCAAGTTTCAGCTCGATTGGACAATTTCTTGATCGATATGAAATCAATTCGCATCGATCACAAATCGAGTCGAAACTTGGTGGGACCAGTCGTGTGGGCCCACTCACATGCCAGAAGAAGTCTCCCAAAGTTTGAGCGTGATATCAGCCTCCTACGCCTATAAATAGCCCCCTGAAGCCTACATATAAAGGATCTTTTGGTCATTCAACGTCCAGACTCTGCCGGATTCAATTCTACATCTTTCTATCAACGTTGTATTCAAACTTCAGAGCTTTAACCTACTGTAATCTGCTGTAACAGATTGAAATCATCAAGTGAATCAATAAAGTCATAAAGTTCAGAATGGACGTAGGCAAGATCGCCGAACCACTATAAAATCCGTATTGATTACTGCTTTTCTTTGATTTTCTTGAGTGATTTTTATACTTGTTATTTATCTGAAGTCTGTGATTGTGAATTATCAACTATCGAGTGTTTATGACCAATTTTGGCGCAAACATTTTTGTGCTTCCACCGAGAAGGTTAATTTAGGAGTTCTGTTGGTTGAATTTGAAAGTTCAGAGATTCAGATCCAAGAGTCATGACAAGGCAATCTAGCAGAAGGCAGACCAGAGAGGATTCAACACGAAGGAAGTCAAGAGGCTTCCCCAGGAGTGAACCAAGCTTCGGTCTTCATCACCAGGGGTGAGATGGAGACAATGATGAGAAGGCAAGAAGAGATGATCCAGAATTTATTTCAACGGATGAGGCAACTTGGAGCACAAAATCGAGAAGCAGATGGAGTTCAGAATGGAGCAGAACCATCTGGCGTAGCACCAGGACTAGAGGGCACACACTTAGAGCATGTTGATCCAATCCAGGGAAGAGAGACATGGGCATCCGAGCAACCTGGTGGCAGTAGAGGGATGAACGCTCAACCCGGGGGGCAGATTCCTGAAAGCTCTCATGGACTCGGGGGGCAGATCGAATGCAATGAATGAGGACTACATCTTGGAGACAATGATAGATTGGCGGAGACGGTCAGGCGAGCCATGAGGGGCAGATTAGTAAATAGAGATCGTGAAGATGTAAACAGGAGTCCCTTTTCTCCTGCGATTTGGATGGCAAGGAACCCACCAGAATTCAAATTACCATCAGTGGAGATGTACGATGGGATAACGGACCCCGCGGTCCATATGACATAGTACATGAGGCACATGGAAGTGCTGGGGGCATCGGATGAAGTCATGGCCCGATGCTTCCCATCGTATCTGACGGATATCGCAGCATTATGGTTTAGGCAGCTGGAGAGCGGCTCCATAGGAACTTGGGAAGGTTTAACTAAGAAATTCATGAGGCAATTTAGGGTTCACATCGCAAGACCCAAGAATGTGATGAGTTTGGCAACTTTAAAGCAGAAAGCTGGGGAGTCTTTGAGGAATTTCCTGACGTGATTCAATGCGGCAGCAGCATCGATGAACGACCGGATCCATCCATGGTTATGATGGCAGCTGTGTCCGGAATAGTTGATGGCACATGGTTCAAAAATTCATCAACTAAGGATCCGCCTATGGATCTAGGAGAATTCTATCACGAGGCAGAAAAGATTTTGCGATTGGAAGATGCTAGTGCAGAAAGAGAAGAAGGAATCGACGTTTACGCAATCAAGGGCGGAAATCCACCTGGAAAGCGTGCAGAGACTGGTAAAGTTAAGCGAAAGGCTGAGGATAATGGTGGCAGGTCAAAGTGACCACGGAGAGAGCCACGATTCACCACTTATTCAGAGCTGAATGAAAGTTTGGAGCGAATCTACCAAGATACCAGAGTGCAAGTTCCCTATCGTAGATCAATGCGAAGGGATCCCACTGTTGACGAGAGAAAATCAGATAGATATTTCTTATTCCATGAACTGAACGGTCATAACACGAACGACTGTAGACATCTGAAGGATGAGGTTGAAGGGCATATCAGGAACGGTAGGCTACTTCAGTATGTGAGGAGGCGAACTCCAGTGGTGGAGTCAGAGCGACCACTGTCTACATCAGCTAAGGGTGACCCTGAACCGGGACACCGTATAGTTATCAATTGACTGAAATAACGATGAATGAGTCGTAAACTTCTCACTAACACGGTTAAATAATTTACACATGTATAAGATCGCGAACGATCCACAGGCATGCTCTGAATGACTACTGACCGCATCATAGTAAGAGTTTACACTTTGACATCCTTGTCTTGCTTCTGGTTTGTTTTGGTTTGGACATTTGGACTTAGTTTGTTTGGACATTTCTGTTATGAAATTCATGTGAACATTGCCTTAATATTTGCGATTCTGTGAAAGAATTCACTTGTATATCCGTTGGATCGTGAACGGTCCACAAGCACACCTTATATGGCGATGAACCGCCAAAGTCTTTAACTCGGAAATTCACCCAAACGTAATATCTGACTCTAGTAATGTTAAGCCTCCCTCAACATCTGATCGCGAACGATCACATTTTGCCTCGTACGGCATCAAATCGCGAACGATCACACTCTGCCTCATGCTGCACCCTACCATGAACGGTCGCAATTCACCTAATATGGTATCCGATCGCGAACGATCACATTTTGCCTCGTACGGCATCCGATAGTGAACGATCACACTTTGCCTAATGCGGCAGACGACCGCGAACGGTCACAATTCACCTAATATGGTATCCGATCGCGAACGATCACATTTTGCCTCGTACGGCATCCGACCGTGAACGGTCACCATTCGACAAGAACGACGCCAGATCACGAACGATCGCAAATCGTCTAGAACGACATCCAACCTCAAATAGCCGCCCTTCGTTTGAAGCAGTATCCCGACCGCGAATGGTCACCTTTTTCCGCGAACGGCATCCGACCGCGAATAGTCCCATTTTACCATTTACCGCGAACGACATCCAACTGCGAACGGTCCCATTCCATCATTTGCGTGAACGGCATCGACTGCGAACGGTCCCGTCACCTCAAATGGCACACAATCCCGAACGATCGTCAATTGAGGTCATATGAAACTATCGAGTTCTTTACAGGTTGTTGACATGATATGAACATCCAGCTTATGGCATTACAAACAAACATTCCTATCGCAAGGCATTTTTTAGAGGGCAAGTGTTATCCCACCTTTTGGCAAGGCCATGACACCAAGAAATTGACTGGAAACTAAAATAGTTCGTCTAAAAGACTGATTATACGTTGCCTTGCTATGGATATCGATGAATTTTGTCCAAGTCCGGATCGGGCCATAATTGACCAAACATGACAAGCAAGACCATAAAAGCCAGTGTTTTAAATTTCAGGTTAATCGGAGTTTGTATGAATGAGATATGATCGATAAAAGTTAGCTAAAATGCGATGTTCGTATCATTAGAAGGTCAAGGTAATGGTCTACTTGCATCGATCAGATTTGTCAGGATGGGTCCACCTTGATCAATTCGAATCCATCACGTTCGAATCGATCCACCATCACACTGCTCGAATCCATTGAAGTTAGACACTTCGTATCGACTAGGGCTCTCTCACTTAGCATCCTTGTACGCATAAATTGCATCAGTCGACTTTGTATCCATCGGCAAGCATTTGTTCGAATCGGTCAGGATACGCCATTTCGTATCCATCGAAGGAGTATGCTTTCTCGTATTGATTTACCTAAAGTTATTGTTCGAATCCATCAAGGCTCATTAGTCTGTATCCATCGATCGTACCCATCACGTTAGATCGATACTGTTGAATATGCGCTTATATGATTTTTGTTTGATGATAATAAACATATATACATTCGTTTAAATGTATTTGTTAATGTACTATTTTATTAAATAAGTATTTGCTGAATAAAATTAAATAACACAGAATTTTTGAATTCAAACAGAAATTTTATTCAAACAAATATTTATTACAATTTTGAATAGTACAAATTCAAGCTCTCACTATACATATGCAAGTTTGATTACAAATACATCATAGTTTCATATTTACATTTAACCTCACTACACAGTAAAATTGAAAAAGAAATATTTTTGCAATATAAATAAAATGAATTTTGAAAATAATATTTGCCTCAGTTATTTGGGTTGTTCATCATCATTTACATTTGAATTCATCACACACGAACAATGTGACATGCACAGTGTATCACTGTACATGCCACAAGGCCGTGCACACCGATATACACTTGATAATGTTACAGGGACAGGTGAGCACAAGGTCAAACCCAAATAAAAAGACGGGTTCAACTCAGGTGCAATATAAATAAAGTCTCGACATCAGCACAAGGTCAAACCCGAGTTTTAAAAACTGGATTCAACACAGGTGCACTTATAAATGTGCAAGTACGGAAAAACGGTCTCGACAACTAAAACAAGTCTCGACCAAAAATCAGTGACATAAGTCAAAGCCCGAATCCAAACTATATCAAACAGTGACAATATTGTTGGGGCAATGCACAAGAGGCTAAGGCACGATACCACCAACATAACAGCTAACAAATGCCAGGACAAACAATTATAAGCATCAACTACAAGCCCAAGTGAAACCAGACCACAAAGCCAAGCATGATACAGGTATGAAAAGTGCACAAGGGCAGATCAATGTTGACCAAATCAGTGATGAAGTCGCATTCTCAAAACCACGACCATGCTACTGTTCAAAACTGCAAATACCCATGTCCAGACTCAATGCAACATTCAATACAGTTTAATGTACAGAAGCAACAACAATCAGAGTACAAAAGTTCCTATGACAGCATAGTGATCTGGAGTCAGCATCACAGTCAACCCAGATAAACAGAAAGAAAATGACAGAACCAGATGCCACCAAAAAAAAACCAACAAAGACCAAGGCTACAAATTTGCAAATGCTCAAACGTAGAGGCAACAAAGGTCACAGACCAAGTGCAACAGATACGATGAACCAAATGCCCGTACTACATAAAATACATGGAGACAAAGCAACTGCCACAAGACCACACAGCAGTATACATGAATATGCAACAGGTGAATGTGCAGACCCAACCAAAGAAATGAACCAGTGGCCTGAAACTAGATTACTACATAACACAGTAGCAATGCAACAGTATCGAATACAATATGGACACAACAATGCTCAATGACACAGCAATGCTCAAGACCAAGGTACAAGTGAAAATGCTCAATGCACAGTGCAAACATCTCATGAATATAAGATGTCGAAGCCACAAAATCAAAGCCTAGTGAACTGCAAGTCTCAACCACTTCAACAAGACACGTGAATATGAAGATCATCAAGTATGATACAACTTACAAGCCCAAATGACAGCACAGCAACTACAAACTACTTAACAATGCTCAAGTGAAGTTCAGGTCTGACCACACATCAAATTTGCTATCAAGTATGCAGTAGCAAAGAAATACAGACACAAAGAATCAAAGTCAAAGTCAACCAAGAAATTCACGAAATCAAAACATGGCCGAAAGTCAAAATCAAATTTTCTTCAACAGAAAAATGATCGGGGCCGAAGCCGTGGCAATCAAGGCGTCGAACAATTTAAGCAGTAATCAAATTCGAAACCGTGTCAACCAAGCAACAGGAATATACGATTATGAACAAGTCAGAATCAATCTCAAACGACCAAGCAAAATCAAGTAGTCAGAGAAAAGAATTTGACAAATTCAAATATAATTGTACGAACGCAAATCTAGGGTTACAAACCCTATATAAACAATCATCATCGGCAATCTCAAAACCATCGTGTTCAAGTAAGCATCAAACCAGCAAAGCAAAAGAAGAAAAGTATATACCGAAATCATAGACGAACTCGATCCAAATTGAAGAGCCGAGAGCTAATCAGAGAAACAAACTAATCAAAAGCGGCAACTTCAATTTGAAAACCCTAATTTGGATCGAAGGACGAAAGCCCAAATTTTAATCAGGAGGAATGAGAAGAACACGACCGCCATTATATGGAACGGAAAAAATAAACAAAAAGGATCGGGTCGAACTACAAAAGGGGGACGGCTTATTTTTCTCTGTTTTATATTATATAAGGGTTTTTTATTTTAATTAGGGTTATTTTATTTTAAATTGTTTTTTAATTTGTAATTTCTTTTTAAACCGTTTAAATTACTAGTTGTATGACTAGGGGACAAACTACGTGGCGTAGCTTGAGAATTCGCAACTCAGTGGCTGAGTTGTGGCAGGGTTTTGAGCGTAGAGTTAGGTTTAGTCGATAGCGGGTGTCGCGAGTTTACATGTGTAAGCGTCTGACTATCTAATTTCTAGTAGAAACCTTGGGGGCAGCATGTAGGCAGGGTTTTGCCGAAGCTGGGTAATTTTGTGTCGTTCTATTTTTGCATTTATTATTCTGCTATTATCTGTGCTGCTATTGTTCTGTGATCTGTGTTGAAAATATTTTATAAGCTTCCGCAATTAATTTTTATAATTTATACCATCACCCTATTCACCCTCCCTCTAGGGTGAAATCGATCCTACAGATACGAACAGGGCCATTTTTATCGATACGAGCAAGCCTACTTCCATCGATACGTGTTGGCAACTGCTATCGACCCTAACAAGGTAATAGTCATCGATACAAACGAGGTGAAGTTCATGGATGCGACACGGTCAACTCGGTGCAAAAGGCGGATCAATGCGAGGAGTGCATGCCACGTTGCCGCGTTGTCACGTGCAACCATCGATTCGAAGAGATCGGTTCGAATTGATCGATTCGAAGCAAACAGCCAACCAAGGAACTTCTACTCGTATCGATTATAGCTCATAATCCATCAGTCCAAATGCTACGAAATTTTCAGACGAGCTTGCGTACATGCTAAAGAATGTCTCTGCGAAGTTTCAGCTCGATTGGACAATTTCTTGATTGATACGAAATCAATTTGCATCGATCGCAGATCGAGTCGAAACTTGGTGGGACCAGTCGCGTAGGCCCACTCTCGTGCCAGAAGAAGTCTCCTGAAGGTTGAGCACGATATCAGCCTCCTACGCCTATAAATAGCCCCCTGAAGCCTATAGAAAAAGGATCTTTTGGCCATTCAACGTCCAGACTCTGCCGGATTCAATTCTACATCTTTCTATCAACGTTGTATTCAAACTTCAGAGCTATAACCTACTGTAATCTGCTGTGACAGATTGAAATCATCAAGTGAATCAATAAAGTCATAAAGTTCAGAGTGGATGTAGGAAAGATCGTCGAACCACTATAAAATCTGCGTTGATTACTGCTTTTCTCTGATTTTCCTGAGTGATTTTTATGCTAGTTATTTATGTGAAGTCTGTGATTGTGAATTATCAACTATCGGGTGTTTGTGACCAATTTTGGCGCATACACAATGCTCCTGCCTTCTTCGTCGATCTCATGAATCGCATTTTCCACGATATTCTAAACAAGTTTGTCCTGGTTTTCATTTATGATATTCTCGTCTTTTCTAAGTCAGAGAAGGAGCATGATTCTCATTTGGGCTATGCGCTGGAAACTCTTCGGAGTCATCAGTTGAAAGCTAAATTTTCTAAATGCCATTGTTCGTCCCTGAGAAGTTAGTTTTGATGACAACCACCTTAGAATAAGATTATAAAATATAACTACTAACATTATTGTTTAGTTATATATGTATATGCAGGATATGTATAAGGGTACCAAAGAATGAAGACTGTACAGTATAGAGATTCGAGAATTGGTCAACTCAAGATCAAAGATAACAAGATTCAAGACTCATGAGTATCAAGATTATCAAGAGTTGAAGATTTCAATATAAGTAATTTAGTTAGGAGTTAAAACTCCTAGAAAAGCACTGACATCTTAAAATCCATTTTATTCGTGAAATGGTATCCACTTCGAGCCCGTCAAAGGGATGGAATCCTAAGTAGGATGGAACCTACGAAAAATCTAGTGGAACATTGTTTTGTATCGACTAAATTTTATTCAAATGTGTTACAAAATTATATCTTGTTTTCAAAATGATTTCAAAATCTTCCTTTTAAAAGAATCAAAAACTCCCATCCTGGTTTTTAAATACTTTTAGCCTCAAAATAATCCTTATTTTCAAAATCAAATTATCCTTGGTTTTAAACTATCTTTTAATTATAATATATTCAACTTTTAATATTTATACTTAGATTTAAATATAAAATTATAGTAAAATTATATATATTATTCTCTATACTTATTTATGTATTTTAACTATAGTTAAGTATATTTATAAAGTTTAAAATAGTTTTAATACAAGATAGAAGTTATTTTCAAAACAAATTACCAAAAATCGCATAGGCTTGTCGAACCCCAAGATACTCTTGTCGACAAGGTGACAGTTTATTTCAAAAATTTGAATTTCAAAGGAATAGACTATTCGTCATATCCTTTCTCGAATGGACATGGCTGTTGTTCTACTATAAATAGAGGCCATTTTAAACGAATTGTGATGACCCGTAAAATTTGATGAATAAATTTGGTCAATTTAATTAAATTTTGTAATTAAATTTAGGAACAATTTTTTTATATAATTTATACTAAAGTAAATGTTAAAAAGGAAACTGCAATTAATTGAAACAAATTGTAGAGTTATAATTGATTTAAATTAGGTAATCGAGGAATAAATTCAAAAATTATTAACTAAGAAAGTAATACGTAATAAATTGAATATAATATAAACTTAAGTGTAAATTTAAGGGTATGATAACAATTATTATAAATTACCTAATTAATTGGTCAATGAATTTATTGGAAATCAAGTTCATTTAAATGGTAAGTAATTATAATGTTGTTATTAAGAATAAACGTTACTTTAATGATTATTAATATAGTAACGGAAGTGCGAATGAAAACTTAATAGAAACATAAATTTACTTTAAGGAAACAAGAGATATATTGTACAAATTGATGAATTAGTATAAATTTAATGGTAATTGGATAAAATCAATATCATATGAGTCATTGCAACATTTATTGTAAACTATAAACCTATAAATATGATTTAGGGAAAATAGTGACCATTATTATTTGTTACCAGTTTACTTAGGCTATTAAACTGTGAGTGGGAATCAATTGAAATTTAAAATGAAACTTGATATTACAATTATGAGTTTAAGAAAATAATTACAAGATATAAATGTAATAAGATGCATAGAAATGTTGGTTATTTTGTAAAGTAATAAATGATGTAATAAAAGAATGAAATCCAGAAAAATAAATTTATTTGAGACTTTAATTATAAATAATGGGTGAAATAATAGGATAGATGGTAATTGTTTGTGGAGAATAACCATACAAGTCTTATAAAGAGTATGTTGGTGATAAACGGTTATTTCGAATAAAGGTAATTAAATATTACTTTAATGGATATAAATGTAGTAACAGATCGAGTGAATGAAATTAGCGTTACGAAAATGAATGCCAACATTGATTTGTAAGTAATAAAGGCTTATCTGTGTGACTAAAGAGTAACGATATTGTTTATTTTAGGTCACCTATTTATTTATATTGTTAATTGGAATTGGTGATAAATTGTAATAAATGGAAATAAATGTTACATTGGTGTGAAATTTAATAAAATGGTTAGGAGTTGTAAAATTGGGTATATTAAAGTAATGAATGGGAAAAAACAAGGCAACTACGTTTATAGAGTAGTATTGAACTTAATAAAAAGATTTGAATTGAAACAAATCAATCCATTGAAATCCAATTTATAAAAAGTGTAAATTTTGTAGCAATTGGAATTAAACGTTATGCAATTTGAAATAAAGATAAATTGGAAAAGTGTTAATTTATCAGGATATATACCAATGTATATGGTACCTAGGATAAAAATATGATAATTAATTGAATTAAAAGAATGGGAGTCAGGATTTGATTATTTATTTGAATTTACAGTTAAATAATTAGATTTATTGCAAATAAGTAGAATTAAAAATATTAAATATTACACTAATTGAAATGAAGATGAAATTTGAATATATTAATGGAATGAAATGTGAGACAAGTGTTAACTGTGTTATAGAGTAATAATATACTCAATTAAAGGGTTGGAATTAAATCTAATCAGTTTAATTGGAACTTATAAAAATTAATTGTATTCAACTTATAATAAAAGGATTAATTGCAATTAAATGAATTAAATATTTAAAATGGGAATTTAGATGATAGTGAGAATATTTATGTAATAGTTTTGAATCCAAGGTTTAATCCGTCTATTTGACAGGATTGAATGGAATAATAATTAATTTATTTAACTAAATGGGATTTTGGGGATATTATTTATAATTTGTGGATTTAATGAAATTAAGGGCTTTTTGGGCCACTTTGGCGTTAACGCGTAAATCTATCTTATTCGTCCATTCAAATATCAACTCTACCTATATATATCCTGCTATAAACCCTAGCAACCTCTGTTCCTCATTTCTACACTTCTATTCACCTCCTCATTTCGATGGCAGAAAAACCCTAATTCCAAGTTGCAATCCCAAATCAAATCCATAGCTGAAATTTCAAACTCCACAATATATGCCAAATTTTATATGGATTTGAAGCCTCGAAGAGCGTAACTCGGATCTGCAACTCATTTTTCAATTCAACGCATTGTTTTTCCAGAAATCAAAGAACAATTCTCGGTCGTTCGTTGGGCTGCGATCGACTTCGACCATTCCTCGAATCAACAACATGGGCTTGTAGATATTCTCGAGCGTAATCCATCCATGCAAGTTTTATGGCAGGTTAACAGGCAGATTTATCGATCTAATTCGATTTAGGGTTAATAGAACGCCGGCTGCAGCTCTTCTCGAGCATGCTCGATGCCTTCGGAACCACGTGAACATCGAGGCGAGCTCGGCTGTTTATCTCTAGGTGAGGCGCGGCATTCCAGGGTGGAGTGGGTGGTCGCCATCGCACCGTGGCATGGCGTCGTCGGGCATGATGATGGGAAGTAGGGTTCTGGGCATTTTACGTGTGAACAGCAGGAAGGTGAAGTGGCGATCTGAGTGGGTAAGGAGAATTCTTAATCTATTTATTTTATTTGTTTAATTTAAATTGTGTAATCTTTTAACGATGATATCTTTCGCATACAAAACCCGTTTTACGTGCGGTTTCTTTTGTTAGGATCGTTTTGAAATTCCGGAGATTTGAGCACTGGTTTGGGTGGATTTGGGGACTGTTTGAATTTTGGGTTTAAATTGGATTTGAATTCGATTTAAATTCAAAAGGTGAGTGTTTAACCCACTCACAACTTCTAAAATTTCTTATGTTTGTTAAATTTAGTTATGATATGAGTAGAAATTTTTTTATGACTGTTTGGCATAACTTTATCATCATTCTAGTTAAATTTAATTTATTTAATTAAATTTTTATTTAATTCATTATTGCATATAAACTTCTAGTTAAATTATTAGTTAAATTTATTATTGCATATAAATTGCCAGTTATTAGTTAATTTATTTTGCATATAAACTGCCAGTAAATGCCTGTTATTTATTACCTGTTATATATTGATGTATTGTTTGAATTGGATGATGATTTTGATAAATAGATGTATGATTTTATGATGGATGAATGAATGTTTATTTATATCATCATAAACTACAAGTTGTTACGCATTTTATTGCATTCGGGATTGCAGTTTGAAATGATATATAACCGTATTTTGTTTTAAATTGCGGATTGAAATGATAAATATCTGTATCACTTGACCATAAGGTAGAAAATTATATACAGACACCATGGTCTATATATATAGAATATTTTGAAAATGATTTCTATGGTTTTGCAAACAAATATATAATGTTTTATGAGATATTGATTCGGATATTTGATAAAGGTTATTTTATATGTCGTTAAATTCTAGTTTTAAGCTACGTATCAAATTGTTTAAAGTATGAAATAAGTTTAATAATAAAGTTTGATTTTATTAAAATATAATATAGATAAGTATTTACTTAAATTATATTTTAATATAGAGTTTATATTGAGTTTTATAAATCAAGTTTGAGAAGGTAGTTTTGAAATTGATTTGAGATTTTATTTTATTTAATAAGAATCTATTAGGACTTATTGAAATTTAGTTTTTTAAAGAATATGGTGTTATAACTAAATTCGGGGTTAAGATGATTTAAGTGGATATATCTAGACTAAATAAATTGAGGAATATTCAATTATCGAATTTAAAGTTTTATTTAAAGGATATTGGATTTATTAAGTAAATATTTCAAAACTAAATAATAGTAAATGAATTTGGTATAGGTATATATATATATATATATATATATATATATATATATGAATCATAAAATTTAGTATTGAAATGGTGGAATATCTAAAACTCTGAAATATATGGAAATTTAAATGGTTTATTTGGGAATTCAAATCTGTATTTGGAATTGATGTATGAAATAAAAAAAGAGAAAGATAATTTACTTTATAAAGTAATTTAATATTAAACCATTTAAGTATTGAAAATTATGTTTCAAAGCTATGTGGTTTAAGGTATATATATTTAGGAAGTGCTATGATTTTGGAAAGAGGATATATTTGAAATAAAAATGATGTCATATTAATTTGGATTAAAATAGAAATGATATCGTATTTATATGGGTTTGAAGTGGATGTTTTATTCTTGTCTTAAAGTATAAACTATTTTGAAAAGACCGCGGTGTTATAATAACGTTTGGGTGTTGAAGAGACCGTGATCGGAAGTTGTCATACCGTCTGCCAACTTCAAAAACCACTTTAACAACCGTGTATGCGGTGGAGATTCCAGAATGAAGTAGGTTGGTGGCGGCGTTTCCTTTGAGGTAAATACGTAGACCCGACTCCCATGAGTTGGCATAAGGTGGCTAAAACCGGAGCGATTCTCGGGCCAATGAGGTAGCACCTTTGATCGGACACATCCTTTCGATATTATACTTTGACTTTTGGATTGATAAATTTAATCTTTTTAAAGGTTAATAAATATTTAATACTGATAATTGTGATCAATATCTTTCTAACAATTTAAAATGGATAAGATTTATTTTTCAAAGCTAATGAAATTTTATTCTGTTTATGATATATATATTTGATATATATTGTGAATAGAAGATCTTGTGTTTTAAATAAAAGATCAATCTTCAAATTGTAATATATATGTATGTATATGTTATAATTTGGGTTGTTTTGAAATTTAATTTAATCTATTTATAATTTATATTTGTATGAATGAGTATTGTAATTTACAATTTTGTTTTAATTTATATTTTTCAAAAGTTAATTTAGATAAATTCAATATTATTTCAAAAGTTAATTTAAAGTTTAATTCAATTTGTTTTCAAAATATAAGATAAATTGTTATTTTAAATATGACAGTTTAAAAAGGATTTAAACAAGCTTTGTTTTGTTTTTCTTTTAAAATGCCTAATATAAATGGTTATAAATGATAAATATAAAAGTTTTAGATTTTAAAATATATGTTTAAGAATTATTTGCATTTTAATTAGTTTTAGAATATTTTCTCTTAAAAGTAAATTTATAAATACATATGAAAACATTTATTAATAAAGGAATTTAAATATGTAAGTTATATTATCTTTAAAATTAAATAAAAATTTAATTAAAAATGTTAAGAACATGTGTAAATATTCTAAGGCACTTTATAACACTTGTTAATCATTCAAGTTAGATTAAAGACAAATGTAAGTTACCAAACAAGTGGCCTTCATTTTGAAATTTAAAACATATCTTTCTTTTTCTTCAAACTATTTTCTATTTTAGCTGAGAAAAAAATATAATCGGTAAATGTGAAAACTTGAATTCCAAAATCAAAAGCAAACGTGAAATTGGAAAATCCAAAAGCAAATGTAAATCTGCAAATCAAACGGATATTCAACTTCAAATCTGCATTTTTTTTCAAAATCTGCAATTTCATATCAACTAAAACCTGCAATTCATGAAGTTCTACATATCAATTCAACCTCCAACTAAATGGAATCAAGTTCAACCTTTTTGAATCATCAATTTAAGCATGCAAGCAATCAGATTTCTACAGCAATTAAAAGCATTATCCAGATTGATGTTCAAAGCTTGGAAATTAAAAAAAAAAGAAACTGCTCCGTAAAAAGTCAAAAGAGGTGAGTAAATTATTCTTTTTAAAAATAGTTTGATCTAGTAGTTACTATACGCATGTGATGCTCTATGTTTTATTGCATGAAGATCTTCAGTATCCATATTGTTGAATATATGAATATGTTTATATGAGTAAGTAACCTGTATACTCAACCACTCTGCTATCAGTGGGTTTCAGGCTAGACTTTCTTTTCAAAATTCAAATCTCCCTCTAAAAATAAATATTTGGCATTGATGATTGAATAAAAGTTGGTTGATATTTGTTGTTGGTAATATTAAAAATAGTTACTATAAAATTAAACTTACAAATAATTTTTAAAATGTAAGTTACAGTGAAATCTTGGTTTTTGTCAAAAATCAATTATCTTCAAATTTGATTTGGATTACATGCATGTAATAGTGAGGATAAATCATGAATTTAGATATACAATTTGTAATTTTTAATTGTGTAATTATTGCGAATTTGGGGTTTATTCGAAATTGGGAATTTTGTGAATTGCTGATTATCTACACATTAATTTGAGTTGAAACTGAGGTTGTAGCTTGTTCTTAAGTTGTAGATTTTGGGAAAAATGCTTCAGAATTTTTCTATTGTCTGAACTGTTGGGAATTAAAGGAATATAGGAGGGGTCGGAGTGTGTCGCGAGGTGTTGAATTGTTTGGTGAAGTGTAGAGCACCATCTGGTACGACGATGAAGTTCATCATTGTTAAAGTTCGGTGGCAATGGGGGATTTTGGGTTCGAGTTGTTTTCTGCAGCTGGAGCTTGAGTTTGAATTTTTGATTCGAGTGGTTATTCGTGATTCTGGGTTTGGTATTAGGGTCGCACACGTTAAAGTGACAATCGTCGATGGTCGCGACGACCTGAATTGACCGGAGATGATGGGACATATGCACGCGTGTATGAAGTGTACATTGGAAGTGGAGAAATTGGGGAAGAAGGGTTTGTACCGAAGGAGCTCTCATGTTTTCTCGAATGCGACTCGGAGTAGAGAGTGTGCAAGGTTACTTCGGGTCAGGCTCGAATGGTTTTGGGGATCGACTCGGGTTTTTTTTCGGTGTTGCTTTCTGGGTAATGTTAAAATTTACAAATTTAATACTTGAGTTTGAATTAATGCAAATCAAGTTTAAGTTATAAAACAAGTTTATAAAGGAAGCGAATATAAAGTTAAACTTGTTGTTTTAAAGTGAAAATAAATCAAACATTTAAAAGTGAAATTTGAATTTTTATTTCAAATTTAAAAATGTTTTAAGATGTTTGTTTTTGAAAATAATTGTCTTAATTAAGTTTTAAAATTCATATATAAAAGAGTGTTTTGAATTTAATTATTAAATCAAAGTTTTAAGTTAAATGTTGAAGTAATGTTTTAATAACAAAATTTTCAATTTATATTGAAATAAATAAGTTTAAACTTGATAATTTAAAGTGTTCTAAATTTGGAATTGATTTATAAATGCTTTATCTCCAAGTAAGGCTATTATTATGATTTTGTAAACCAAGTTTAATAATTTGTTTTTAAATTATTAAAATTTGATTAAATTAAAATAATTAATTTATGAAGATAAATATGGTTGATTTATCTTTGTTATGAACTTAGAAATACTTAATAAATATGATTTGATAATTAAGATTTATGTTTTGTTGATTAATTAAGGATTTTGAAATATAATAAGTCAATTGATTGATTATTTAATTAATTTTAAATAATCAGTTAATTGTTTATTTAATTTTTAATAATCACTTAATTATGGATTAATTAAGTGTGATTACTTAATAAAGTAATCAATGGTTAATTTTTGAATGTAATTAGGATGGTAATTACTTATGGAAGTAATTAGAGAAATTACTCATGGGAGTAATTTAATGAAAGTGATTAATGGATGATCGCTTAATGTTATCAATTAAGAAATTGATTAATTGAATTGTTTTTAAAGTTACTTAACTATGGGGTAATTAATTAATTAATGAATTAGGGATTGTTTAATGATGGAATTAATTATTTGTTAAGTAATTAATTAAGAGAGTAATCAAGATTTATTAATGAAGTAATTAGAAGATAATTACTTATGCAAGTAATTGAGAGTTAATTACTTAATTATTTAGTTAATAAATTAATGTGATTAATTAATAAATAAATGTGATTAATTTAAGATTAATTACTAAGGGTAATTAAATTAAAGTGTAATTAATTAATAATGTAATTAATTAAGGATTTATTTATTTATTAAATTGATTAATAATTACTTAACGAAGTAATTAAAGATTAATTACTTAGATTAATTAATCAAGGGTTAATTTAATTAATTAAGAAGTTAATTAATTAAGATAAGTAATTATAAATTTTTAATTATTGTTTATGATTAATAAGATGATTAATTACAAGTTAATTATTTAATTAATTTAAAGTAATCATTAATTAATAAGGATCATTAATTAATGTAATTAATGATTTTAATCAAGGTTGATTAATATAAATAATTAATTTAAGTGTGATTAATTAATTGTAACTAATTAAGGTTTAATGTAATTAATTATAATTGATTAATTAATGGAAGTAAATGAATGGTCATTAATTTTTGTAATTAATGATAGTACTTAAAGGTTAATTACTGTATATGGTTAAGAGTAATTAATTTGTGGAATTAATTAAGGAATCGAAGGTTAGTTGCTTGAATGTAATTAAAGTATAATTAATCAAGGGAGATTAATTTAAGAAGATCATTAAGAGATGATTTATTTATTTGTTTATTTATTTATTTGGAATAAATTAATGAAGAAGGATTATGGTAATCTAATTGGTTAGGAGATAATCAATTCTTCTTTTGAATGATTGATTGATATTGGATGATCAATATTGAGTGATTGATATTGGGTGATTGATATTGGTTGATATTGGATGATTTGGATACCTATGATATGTGATATGCTGCTTTGTGAGATGAGTGGTTGTTATGAATTATCTATTGTGATAATGTGATTCATCTATCTGTTTATATCATCCTGAGTATAAGTTTAATTGTTTTAAAACCCTTAAGCACAACTTGGACATTAAAATGGCATTTGGTTTCGGTGAGACCGGGATCGGGTTTCCATATTTGGAATCCGAAAACCACATCGATTCCAATTAAACGTTAGGTTGTGAATCCAAGTGGAGCAAGTGAAGACTCAAGGTGTAAGAACTGTACGTCAGTATAACTCTGTGGGTGATTCCATGATGAGTTTGACGGAATAGTGCTTATAGGTTCGAGATGGTGATTTAGGGTGCAAGGGCTATGGTCGTTGACTTTGAGGGTGATTCCAAAATGAATGCAACGAGATAGTGCCTTCGGTTTCGTTCGAACCCGGAACGAACTTGTATGGACTGAATGCTTTCAGAACAACATCAGGTGGACGATGAGCATTATAAGATAGATGTGTTCTATAAAGGTAATCGCAGCCTCAAGCCTCATCAACCGAGAATGGCTAAAACAGGGTAGGTGCAGCAAGGCTTCATAGGTAGCTCCCACTTGAGAGTGAGATTTACCCCTGTCTAGAGGTCCCTTTCTATTTCGGCTTAGTGTGTGGTTGGTCGCACCAACTATGGGGTGGTCTTGTTCGGGACTGTCCAGTAAGGGATGTTTCCGGCCTTGTGTTGCAGGGGAGCGGGAATACTCCTCGCTACGTTGATCAAGGCCACGTACTGTGACGGGCAATACCCCTGTAGTCCGGCCATTGATGGAAACCCATTCTTCCTACGAGACCTTACGGTTTTGATTGTATTACCCACTTTTGTGGCTAGTAGCTGGAATTTAATCATGTAACAATTTCGGCTATTTCTTATTTAATTGAAAACCCTAGACACTATGTAACAACCCGGTATTCGTGTCGATTTATAATCGACAATTTAAACGATTAATATTGACCCAAATTTCCGTTTGAATTTTTAAATTTGAATTAAATTTTTTTTATAAATGGATTAAAAGGAATTGTGGGCTTTGAAAATAATAGTGGTCCATTTTTTTTTTTTTTGGGCTTTAAAAATCGTTCGGCCCACTTAATTATTATATGCCGTGATTAAAATTAATCCCGTCCCTCTCTTCATTTCTTTAACCCGATCCCCTCTTTCATTTTTCGAACCCTAGTTAAAGCAACACGCGAGAAAATTAATGGCGGCTTCGACCTCCTTCCTCTTCGTCCAAAAATTGGGGCTTCGGCAATCATTTAACAACTTCAAATCGTTCGTGTTCGATTCCGATGGCCTCTGCTTCGATTTGCTTGCTTCTCGAATTAAAAAGTGAGTAATCCCTACTCACATCTAATTCATATTCTTTGTTTGGTGATTTTTTTTTTAAACTACGGCTTCTTGATTACTACTGCTACGGCTACGATTTTGACTTGTTCAACATTGACTTCGGCCATGATTTGTTTTTGTGAATTTCTTCGGTGCTTATGTCGTTCGAATTAATTGATTGTTGATGATATTTAACAGTTTAATTTCTGTCGTTGTTGATTACAATTACTTATCTGCTCACTTATGTGGTTGCTGTATTACTTAACTGGTTCATTGCAGTTGATTTGAACTGCAATCTTTTGTTGGCATCGGCTTGACTATGATTTGTTATTCCATAACTTTTTCATGGTCATTCTGTAGCATACTTAACTCGTTTGATTTGAACTGCAAATGATTTTGAGCATTTTGTTGGCATCGGTATTAACGTGAATTTTGTTTCTGTTCAATTTGGTTATCACCTTACTTCGGCTGTGATAATGTTGTCTTCGACTTTGGCATTGTTCGAACTTGAAGTTGTCTGGAGCTTCAATGTCGAAATGTTTACAGCTTTGGAATCTTTGTGTAATTGTCTTTCGTATGTATTCATATTTTGTTGTCACTGTGTTGTTGCGGTGTATTGTGCATATCACTGCACTTATTCATTCCACTTTGTCACTGCATATCTATATATGCTCGACCTGTTTCATTTAGTTATACTGACCTATGTTGTCACTTGATCTTGCTGTGACATTGTGACTTGTTGTTCTTCCTCCATTAAGAATTGTTACATTTTAGATGTATCTTGGTCTTATGAACTTGAATATGTCGGCACTCAGGGTCTGTGGTGCACTGTTATGAGTAGTTGGGAGTTCCAGTGTTGTTTCACTTTCCCTGTTCCAGTGTTGTTTCACCTTCCCCCTTGGCCCTTTTATATTCAAGCTCTAATCTGATACACTGTATTGATGCAGTGTGTACACTTGCATTGGGTCACTTGTATTCATTTGTCTGGTGCTATTTCATGTTCCCCTATGGTTAGCATTGTGTAGCTGCCACCCTTGTTTGCATATTCATTATGCAGACATTAGAGCATTTTTTTTTTCTCTTTTGTTGCTTTCCTGCTACTGTGGATTTCATACATAATATGCAGTAACCTGTTTACATACATGTTGTATTTGTTATATGTTGAGACAGATCATATTCTCAAGTGACTATTCTGGTTGCTTGATGCATTTTGGTGTAGAAGTTTAATTATTGCATTCATGTGTACATCACTTGTTGTTGTTCCACATGTTTGTTTCTCAGACCTGATTTCTGACTTGTTTTTGCTGTTCAATTTTTGCCTCGCCTATATCTGGTGCTTGCTGCCACTTGCTTATGGTATTTGTTTGGAATGTGAATTTTTTTTGTGTATTGGCCGTTGTGCCTTATTGCTATCTCGGTATATGCTGTTGTGGCGAGGCAGTGCACGCGTGCGTGCACTGCAGCCACACAGCATCGACTTTATGAATTGATAATTTTAAGTACTTGAATTCATTGGGTACATTATCACTGTAGTGGCAAGGCAGTGCACGCAAGCGTGAACTGCAGCCACACGGTATGGTTTTGTGATATTCTATTTTGTTTTGATTTATTAATCTTATGCGTAGTTCATATGCTGTAGCGGCGAGGCAGTGCACGCGTGCGTGTACTGCAGCCCTACTCGACTTAATATTTTAATTGATATTTCAATGATTTGAACTGTTCTGTTTATTTCAATTCAATATTCTGAATTGCATTCTTATTTGGTTTAATTACTGTCGTCTATTCATTATTTGATTATTATTGCTTCTGTGCACTAATAACTGAGTTTGAATTAGACTGACCCGAGTATTATTTTCTTTGAATTTAATACTCGGGTCAGACCGAGTATTTCAGGTCGTAGATATTCTGCTTTGGGTTGCTGCTAGAGCTATGAAGTTCTTTCATATCTTTTGGAGTAGTCGTCTTTTGTAGTAGTCTATAAAATTGTATAGGAAGATATGTGTTCATGTATATTAAATACGTTAATGTACTTGCATATGTAATTTTCCTGAGTCGACTGTTGTAGTTGTATCATATGTACCGTGTGAATGTATTGTAACTGACATCAGTTATTATATATATATGAGATTTTCTGATTTATCTGTGTTCCGCATTTATATTTATCTGTGTTATTAGTTTATATTTGTCCTAGACTATTATAGCCACCGTGTGGTAGCTTTGAGTTTGCATCGGCATGCCGGATTCTCTTCTGAAATTAAAAGCATGTTTTTACTATCTGACATATCGGTGTTCGCACAAAGCAATTACACGGATGGTCGCTCCTCAACAGCCTTATTCTCCGTGCTAGTTGACAGCACTACACCGTAGTGTTCTTGGCTAGCATGGGTATAGAGGTGGGGCGTCACAGCTTGGTATCAAAGCCTGGGGTTATAACAAATATAAAACATAACTTAGATAGTACATGTGTTACAACTATTTGTCGACGTTTTATCTCTCATATTTGCATATGATTGTCTTTGAATTGTTAGGTATGAATTCCTAACTCTTATTCGTGAGTATTGCTGCTATTCTGTCGCACTTGCTCACTTGAGTTTACACTTCTAAGTATCAGAGTATATATGCTATACCAAGTTGCATATTGCTGCAACTAGTACCCACTTCGATTTGAACTCGCATTGTTTATTCGAACTGCTATATATATGCATTCTTATCTATGATTCGTGTACTTAATGCAGTTTCCATACAATTGGGTTTTGGGTATCAATCTTTGAGACAAATTGCATTCCAATTGTCGACTCTGTCTGTTTATCCATGATTTGTTGGTTTTCATGTGCCTCTCTCTGATAGTTTTAAAATTTCTTTGGTATAAAAGAAATTGTCTTGGACTTTGCCTTGTCGATATCGACGTTGACTTGACTTTTTACTTTTGCTAAAGTCATTCAAGCATTTATACTCGTTCTGCTTTGTTTTTCCAATTGTTGATCGGTTCTTCTTTTCCGGTTAGTTGTTATCACCTTTGTCGACTTTGATAACTTCTATTTCAGGAATTTTGGGTATTCCTACTTTGATGGATTTGGAATCGAATTCTTTGTATTTTATTCACGTCTTCGAATGTGAATCTTAGTGAATTGATTTGGTTTTCGAATTTAATCGATTCTTGATTATTTCCCGATTTGTTGCTATCATTTATTAGCAACTTTGATGACCTTTTCTTCAGGATTTTTGTGAACATACCTTTCGATGAATTCGGTATCGATTTCTTTGGATTCTATTCACGTCTTCGTATGTGAATTCTTGTGATTGATTGTTTCTACAATCATTTTTGTGATTTGTCACTTTAAAAATATAAAGGTTTCAATACTGGTAGTAAATATCAAAAACTCTTTTATCAAAATGTTTTCAACTCTATTTTCAATACCAAACTCGTTTTTGAAACTGTTTTTCAATCTATTAGTATATACAAATCTTTATTTCACTCGTATGAGAAATCTAATTAAACGGCTTAGTAAAACAAGTGGTATGAAACGCTTGCGTTTACTTCGTCGGTTAATTGTTGGACTTGTTCGATTGAACCTCTAGTGACAAATTTTATTAGTGAAGATTTACAGTTTGTTCGTAAATATTTAAGTTAAGTAAGTGGTTATGGGACATGATGCTAAACTTTTACATTTACTGACTTAGTGTAATTGACACTTCTCGTTGATCATGACGATCATTTTTACGGTTAGACTAGGCCTCATCGGTGTGATTTCGTCTCACACATATCTCTTGGGCTTTGAGGATTGTCTAGACACCACTTGTGTGATTTCATTCACACATACTTTTCTTTTGATTGTGAGGTTAGACTAGACACCACTTGTGTGATTCCACTCACACATACCTCTTTTGATTTTTTTTTTGGTTAGTCTGGACCTCAATCTGTGTGATTTCGACTCACACATGTGGGGTAGCGCCCCACGGTCTTCGGGCCATTCGTGTGTCAAAATTAATGGCTTGCAACCATGAGATAGCGTCTCGTTATGCGTTGCACGTGTTGATGATTTTTCATGCTCGCGGGTAGGTGAGATTCCGTGCTCCCGTTCTCGCTTTGCGTTGCACGTTTTGATGATTTTTCATGCTCGCGTGTAGGTGAGATTCCGTGCTCCCGTTCTCGCTTTGCGTTGCCCGTGTTGGTGATTTTCATGCTCACGTGTAGGTGAGATTCTGTGCTCCCGTTCTCGCTTTGCATTGCACGTGTTGGTGATTTTCATGCTCATGTGTAGGTGAGATTCCGTGCTCCCGTTCTCGCTTTGCGTTGCACGTGTTGATGATTTTTCATGCTCGCGGGTAGGTGAGATTCCGTGCTCCCGTTCTCGCTTTGCGTTGCACGTGTTGATGATTTTTCATGCTCGCGTGTAGGTGAGATTCCGTGCTCCCGTTCTCGCTTTGCGTTGCCCGTGTTGGTGATTTTCATGCTCACGTGTAGGTGAGATTCTGTGCTCCCGTTCTCGCTTTGCGTTACATGTGTTGATGAATTTTCATGCTCGCGTGTTGGTGAGTTTCCATACTCTCCTTTGAGTTTTCATACTCTATTCGAATTTTCATACTCTGTTTGAGTTTTCATACTCTGTTCGAGTTTTCATACTCCGTTTGAGTTTTTATACTCCGTTTGAGTTTTCATACTCCGTTCGAGTTTTCATACTCCGTTCGAGTTTTCATACTCCGTTCGAGTTTTCATACTCTGTTCGAGTTTTCATACTCCGTTCGAGTTTTCATACTCCGTTCGAGTTTTCATACTCCGTTCGAGTTTTCATACTCCGTTCGAGTTTTCATACTCCGTTCGAGTTTTCATACTCCGTTCGAGTTTTCATACTCCGTTCGAGTTTTCATACTCCGTTCGAGTTTTCATACTCCGTTCGAGTTTTCATACTCCGTTCGAGTTTTCATACTCCGTTTGAGTTTTCATACTCCGTTCGAGTTTTCATACTCCGGTTCGAGTTTTCATACTCGCGTTCGAGTTTTCATACTCCGGTTCGAGTTTTCATACTCGCGTTCGAGTTCTCATACTCTTAGCTTGTGTTTTCTGGATTTCTTGTGAGGATTTCTAGAATTTGTGCTTCACCAGTTTTCGTGATTTCTATTGATAAGTTTTATCAATTCTTGTGCATTGGTGAATTCGTGTGTTATTGACTTGTTATGAATACAAGTTTAGGGTATGATACCCCTTTCTATCTTTGAGAAGATTCTTGTGACTCTTTGGATGAATGAAAATCCACTTATCGAAGTTGCTTCTGATGTCGTTGTTTTAATCACATATTTTAAAAAAAAAAAAAAAAAATTGTTTCAAAATATAAATCAAAATTGTTTTCAAAATTTTTACGATTTGCGCTTTCAAAAGAATGAGGAAGCGAATTAAACGTTTCAGTAAAATCGAGGACTATGATCCCTTTCTTTTGCTGATTCGCTTAATTCTGGACTTGTCCGTTTGAGAACGTAAAATGTTATTTATTTAAAATACACAATTTAACACTTTCAAGGAAACGATGAAGTGAATTAAACGATTTAGTAAAACTCGTGGTTATGAGTCATGTGCGTTTGCTATTTCGGTTAATTTCGGACTCGTTAATTGAAAAATTTGTAATTTAAAATTTGATTACCGTTGTGGTAATTTCTGATGATCGTTTTGATAATCAGATATTTATTGTTTCTAATTATCTATTGATAATTAGATATTTGAGATTTAATTGTCGTTTGTGATAATTAAATATTTGTGATTTAAGATTGATTTTCGATTTTGATAATCGAATACTTGTTGATTTGATTATCGTTTTTGATAATCGAATATTTGTGATTTGAGATCTCTGAATTATCTATTGATAATTAGATTTTGTTGATAATTTGTGAATTTCCTTTATGAAATTAAAAGATTTCTTTGGCGTTTATATTGTACTACGCCAGTGTACCGGCTCAATTTTCTGCTATTCATGACGTTTTCCACGTCTTCCAATTACGGAAATGCCTTTGGGATTTCCGATCTTTATTTTTGAGCCCGGTATTATTGAAGAAATTGAAGTTTCACCAGATTTGACGTTGAGCAACATTCTATCCACATCAATGTTTCGGGGGTTCGGCACCTTTGAAATAAAGATGTTTTCTCGTGAAAGTTTATTGGTTCTCAAATCCTATGAATTTCACTTTGGAATCCAGAGAATTCATCGAGCAATCACGATCAGGCTTTCTCTATCACGCTCTTTATGGTGAACTTCCTACTTCGAATTTCTTCATCTTGTGATGATATGCTCTTATGGTTGTTACTTTTTATCCGTTTGTTCCTTATGATTGCGAGGACGCAATTTCTTTAAGGAGGGGAGTCTGTAACAACCCGGTATTCGTGTCGATTTATAATCGACAATTTAAACGATTAATATTGACCCAAATTTCCGTTTGAATTTTTAAATTTGAATTAAATTTTTTTATAAATGGATTAAAAGGAATTGTGGGCTTTGAAAATAATAGTGGTCCTTTTTTTTTTTTTTTGGGCTTTAAAAATCGTTCGGCCCACTTAATTATTATATGCCGTGATTAAAATTAATCCCGTCCCTCTCTTCATTTCTTTAACCCGATCCCCTCTTTCATTTTTCGAACCCTAGTTAAAGCAACACGCGAGAAAATTAATGGCGGCTTCGACCTCCTTCCTCTTCGTCCAAAAATTGGGGCTTCGGCAATCATTTAACAACTTCAAATCGTTCGTGTTCGATTCCGATGGCCTCTGCTTCGATTTGCTTGCTTCTCGAATTAAAAAGTGAGTAATCCCTACTCACATCTAATTCATATTCTTTGTTTGGTGATTTTTTTTTAAACTACGGCTTCTTGATTACTACTGCTACGGCTACGATTTTGACTTGTTCAACATTGACTTCGGCCATGATTTGTTTTTGTGAATTTCTTCGGTGCTTATGTCGTTCGAATTAATTGATTGTTGATGATATTTAACAGTTTAATTTCTGTCGTTGTTGATTACAATTACTTATCTGCTCACTTATGTGGTTGCTGTATTATTTAACTGGTTCATTGCAGTTGATTTGAACTGCAATCTTTTGTTGGCATCGGCTTGACTATGATTTGTTATTCCATAACTTTTTCATGGTCATTCTGTAGCATACTTAACTCGTTTGATTTGAACTGCAAATGATTTTGAGCATTTTGTTGGCATCGGTATTAACGTGAATTTTGTTTCTGTTCAATTTGGTTATCACCTTACTTCGGCTGTGATAATGTTGTCTTCGACTTTGGCATTGTTCGAACTTGAAGTTGTCTGGAGCTTCAATGTCGAAATGTTTACAGCTTTGGAATCTTTGTGTAATTGTCTTTCGTATGTATTCATATTTTGTTGTCACTGTGTTGTTGCGGTGTATTGTGCATATCACTGCACTTATTCATTCCACTTTGTCACTGCATATCTATATATGCTCGACCTGTTTCATTTAGTTATACTGACCTATGTTGTCACTTGATCTTGTTGTGACATTGTGACTTGTTGTTCTTCCTCCATTAAGAATTGTTACATTTTAGATGTATCTTGGTCTTATGAACTTGAATATGTCGGCACTCAGGGTCTGTGGTGCACTGTTATGAGTAGTTGGGAGTTCCAGTGTTGTTTCACTTTCCCTGTTCCAGTGTTGTTTCACCTTCCCCCTTGGCCCTTTTATATTCAAGCTCTAATCTGATACACTGTATTGATGCAGTGTGTACACTTGCATTGGGTCACTTGTATTCATTTGTCTGGTGCTATTTCATGTTCCCCTATGGTTAGCATTGTGTAGCTGCCACCCTTGTTTGCATATTCATTATGCAGACATTAGAGCATTTTTTTTTTCTCTTTTGTTGCTTTCCTGCTACTGTGGATTTCATACATAATATGCAGTAACCTGTTTACATACATGTTGTATTTGTTATATGTTGAGACAGATCATATTCTCAAGTGACTATTCTGGTTGCTTGATGCATTTTGGTGTAGAAGTTTAATTATTGCATTCATGTGTACATCACTTGTTGTTGTTCCACATGTTTGTTTCTCAGACCTGATTTCTGACTTGTTTTTGCTGTTCAATTTTTGCCTCGCCTATATCTGGTGCTTGCTGCCACTTGCTTATGGTATTTGTTTGGAATGTGAATTTTTTTTGTGTATTGGCCGTTGTGCCTTATTGCTATCTCGGTATATGCTGTTGTGGCGAGGCAGTGCACGCGTGCGTGCACTGCAGCCACACAGCATCGACTTTATGAATTGATAATTTTAAGTACTTGAATTCATTGGGTACATTATCACTGTAGTGGCAAGGCAGTGCACGCAAGCGTGAACTGCAGCCACACGGTATGGTTTTGTGATATTCTATTTTGTTTTGATTTATTAATCTTATGCGTAGTTCATATGCTGTAGCGGCGAGGCAGTGCACGCGTGCGTGTACTGCAGCCCTACTTGACTTAATATTTTAATTGATATTTCAATGATTTGAACTGTTCTGTTTATTTCAATTCAATATTCTGAATTGCATTCTTATTTGGTTTAATTACTGTCGTCTATTCATTATTTGATTATTATTGCTTCTGTGCACTAATAACTGAGTTTGAATTAGACTGACCCGAGTATTATTTTCTTTGAATTTAATACTCGGGTCAGACCGAGTATTTCAGGTCGTAGATATTCTGCTTTGGGTTGCTGCTAGAGCTATGAAGTTCTTTCATATCTTTTGGAGTAGTCGTCTTTTGTAGTAGTCTATAAAATTGTATAGGAAGATATGTGTTCATGTATATTAAATACGTTAATGTACTTGTATATGTAATTTTCCTGAGTCGACTGTTGTAGTTGTATCATATGTACCGTGTGAATGTATTGTAACTGACATCAGTTATTATATATATATGAGATTTTCTGATTTATCTGTGTTCCGCATTTATATTTATCTGTGTTATTAGTTTATATTTGTCCTAGACTATTATAGCCACCGTGTGGTAGCTTTGAGTTTGCATCGGCATGCCGGATTCTCTTCTGAAATTAAAAGCATGTTTTTACTATCTGACATATCGGTGTTCGCACAAAGCAATTACACGGATGGTCGCTCCTCAACAGCCTTATTCTCCGTGCTAGTTGACAGCACTACACCGTAGTGTTCTTGGCTAGCGTGGGTATAGAGGTGGGGCGTCACACACTATTATAATATCATTGGATTTCCTATCAAATGTTTTGGTTAGAGTAAGGTAAAAACTTTTCCATGTTTATGTATGGGAAGTCTTACGTGATACCTTTTCTTTTCAAAGGTTTTTCTAAAGTTAAATAATTTTGACCCGTTTACTCACACCAGAACCCTTTCTGACCCGAGTGTTTATTTTCTGTTTTATTAAACTCATGGGTACTCATATTATATATGAGTAGTCAAGTGATTCAGGTTTGCTTGACGAATTCTGAAGGAGATATGGAGCAGGAGGCTTCCTCGTGTTGATATATTATGGTTCCGCTGTGTTTGTTTGGTATCTGTTTCTGTTGTACTTGAGTTGTATAGTTAGACAGAAGATTATAACTGTCTAATATGTGTTGTATAAGTTGTTTACTCTGATGTAATATGATACTATGTAATAATTTATGTGATATAGTATATTTTATTCGTTCCGCTGTGAGTTCTCTGATGTTATTGTTTCTTTCTTTCTCTTTCTTTTCTTCTTCTATCCCTTTCTTTCTTCATTGATGATACGATTTCCTGGAGATAGGAAGTCGGGTCGTCACAGCTGGTATCAGAGCATTAGGTTGAATGAATACCTAGGCTCTGGAGTGTATCTTTCTTGAGAGAGCGTACTTGTAATTTTTATATATCTATATGTATATATATCTCTACCTGATCTTTTGGGTTATCTGTTCGGATTTTCCAACATAAGTTTAAAGGTGGATGAGTAGTGGTGTGTGTGTGTGTGTAATACGACTACCACTGATGGAAGAGGTTATATGTTTAAGGATGGATGTATATTTGTCGAGACTGTAGACCTAAGACCGTCTCGAGTGAGATTTGTAGTTTGGAGTAAGGAATTCTCTGATATCTGAAGGAAATCTTTTAAAAGATTCGGAGTTTATCTTTGAAGTGTAAGTTTGGATCTGTTGGAAGTGTAGTAGTAAGTGATGATATCCTGACGACTGCGTGATGAGATGCAGTATCCATGGAGATTTTCAGAAGATGTTTTCTTTTGAAGCAGTTTTAGAAGTAGTTAAGGAGCAGTCTTTACCTGCCACAGAGAAGATTTGTCTGTGTAGAATTTATCTGGATCTGTAGCATGGAGGTTGGCTATTTTGGAATATGAGACTAAGGTCTTTGAGTTGTTCCGCTTCGGCATGGTCTCATTGTCATTTCTTAAGGAGAGAGAGATGTTGATGCTTGGTTTAGAGCTCGAGTTTCTTTTGGGTTGTCTGCCATCTCGGAGGTCCGTTGTGTGGTTTGTTGATAGTTCTGGTTTTCGAGGAGCCTTTGGATTAGAGGTCTTTGGTTAGCTGCGGTAACAGTTCAACTCGAAGTGTTCGATGTGCTGATGAGAAGGTCTTTTAGCTTTGGAGTATCATCAAGTAGAGTTTGGAAGCAGCAGTATGGTCGTTTCTCTAATGGTTCAGGAATCTTGGAGTTTCTTTTATCAGCAGTCCGGGCTGTTGGTGAAGTTTTCTTGAAGGGTTAGCCTTGTTTGGAAAAGCTTAAAGCTGTTCTAATTGGTAAAGAGATGATTGTTTCGTTGGAATCCGAACTAGGTAGGATCGCAAAAGTGAGTTGCGATTAGTTTGGGAATTTTCTTGAGCAATCTTTTGTTTGAGATTGAGGATTCTCATGAAGAAGTAGGAGCTACTGATGTAATCAGAAGTTTGTCTGCATCTAGAGTTGAGTTCCATAATGTTTTGATTCCAAAGGAGATACTAGTTGTTAGCTGGTAGCAGGATGGTTCTTGGAGAAGAGAGAGTTGGTGTAACAGCTCAGAAATTTTTGGATTTGGATTAGTCAGATCTAGTTTTTGAGTTGGATTTTTGTTATAAGGTTGTGTGACCGAGTCAGATGGGTCACTCAGATTAAATGGATTTGATGAACAAAGTTCCCGGATATATTAAATAGGTTTATACTCGTGTTCATAATTAGTATTCTTATCTATTTCAGAATCAGAGTTGTACAGCGGAAGCGAGGTAGCAGCTGTACGAGGAAGGAAGCAAGTTCTGTTTGCTATTGCTTGAGTAGTAGAGCTTGAGTTCTGCATTTCGATGGATTTTGGAAGACTTTTCTATTGGATAGGATACAGGAACTGGTTTGCCTTAGTCTATTTGTTTCTGGAAGCATCAGCATAGGTTGAGCTGACCAGGAAGAGGATAGGCAGCCCTGAATTGTTTGTTAAGTTATGCAGATATGAGACAAGGAGTTTTGGAATTCGAAGTTGGAGTCTTCATTGTGGTTAAGATTTTTCTGGTTTAGAGAACAGAGATTGGATGGCTAGCTCTGAGGCATTTGGGATTTCTTATCTGTGTCTTGATAGGATAAGATTGATTTGCTAGTTTGGATAGCTGGAATTCATTGTATTTCACGTATCTCTGAGGGAATACGTGTATGATTCATCGTTGATTGTTGAATCTGTAGTCCAGTTGGATTTTGGAAGTTGTGTTGGACTTGAGTATAGTCTGATGTCCTATTCAGATTGATGATCTAGAGATGAGAGGAGCTCTGGGTTTTAGTGGTATAGTTTGTTAGTTTCTGTAGAGCAAGTCTCCCGGTGATTTATACTTGGGAAACTCTAGATAGTGTTAGTAAGATTTATTCTGATTTATGTCAGGATAATTAGTTAGGTTTGTTTGTTTGTTTACTATGGTTGTTAGTAACTGGATGTTAGGAATGCTTTGCTGTTTGAAATTAAAATCTCTGTTGGGTTATTAAATTACCTTTGCTTTTAAATTTCGGGGACGAAATTCTTTTAGGAGGGGAGGATTGTAACGACCCGGAATTTTAGGCAATATCAATTTAATAATCTGTTTTAATAATTAAATTGATTTGATGATTTTCTTTATAATTTTAATTTAAATTGGTAAATTTAATCTTTTTAAAGGTTAATAAATATTTGATACTGATAATTGTGATCAATATCTTTCTAACAATTTAAAATGGATAAGATTTATTTTTCAAAGCTAATGAAATTTTATTCTGTTTATGATATATATATTTGATATATATTGTGAATAGAAGATCTTGTGTTTTAAATAAAAGATCAATCTTCAAATTGTAATATATATGTATGTATATGTTATAATTTGGGTTGTTTTGAAATTTAATTTAATCTATTTATAATTTATATTTGTATGAATGAGTATTGTAATTTACAATTTTTTTTTAATTTATATTTTTCAAAAGTTAATTTAGATAAATTCAATATTATTTCAAAAGTTAATTTAAAGTTTAATTCAATTTGTTTTCAAAATATAAGATAAATTGTTATTTTAAATATGACAGTTTAAAAAGGATTTAAACAAGCTTTGTTTTGTTTTTCTTTTAAAATGCCTAATATAAATGGTTATAAATGATAAATATAAAAGTTTTAGATTTTAAAATATATGTTTAAGAATTATTTGCATTTTAATTAGTTTTAGAATATTTTCTCCTAAAAGTAAATTTATAAATACATATGAAAACATTTATTAATAAAGGAATTTAAATATGTAAGTTATATTATCTTTAAAATTAAATAAAAATTTAATTAAAAATGTTAAGAACATGTGTAAATATTCTAAGGCACTTTATAACACTTGTTGATCATTCAAGTTAGACTAATGACAAATGTAAGTTACCAAACAAGTGGCCTTCATTTTGAAATTTAAAACATATCTTTCTTTTTCTTCAAACTATTTTCTATTTCAGCTGAGAAGAAAATATAGCCAGTAAACCTGAAAACTTGAATTCCAAAATCAAAAGCAAACCTGAAATTGGAAAATCCAAAAGCAAATGTCAATCTGCCAATTCAAATGGATATTCAACTTTAAATCTGCATTTTTTTTTCAAAATCTGCAATTTCATATCAACTAAAACCTGCAATTCATGAAGTTCTACATATCAATTCAACCTGCAACTAAATGGAATCAAGTTCAACCTTTTTGAATCATTAATTTAAGAATGCAAGGATTCAGATTTCTACAGCAATTAAAAGCATTATCCAGATTGATGTTCAAAGCCTGGAAATTAAAAAAAAAGAAACTGCTTTGCAAAAATTCAAAAGTGGTGAGTAAATTATTCATTTTAAAAACAATTTGATCTGGTAGTTACTATATGCATGTGATGCTCTATGTTTTCTTGCATGAAGATCTTCAGTATCCATATTGTTGAATATATAAATATGTTTATATGAGTAAGTAACCTGTATACTCAACCAATCTGATATCAATGGGTTTCAGACTAGAATTTCTTTTCAAAATTCAAATCTCCCTCTAAAAATAAATATTTGGCATTAATGATTGAATAAAAGTTGGTTGATATTTTTTGTTGGTAATGTTGAAAATAGTTACTGTAAAATTAAACTTGCAAATAATTTTTAAAATGTAAGTTACAGTGAAATCTTGGTTTCTGTCAAAAATCAGTATCTCAAAATTTGATTTGGATTACATGCATGTAATAGTGAGGATAAATCATGAATTTAGATATACAATTTGTAATTTTTAATTGTGTAATTATTGCGAATTTGGGGTTTATTCGAAATTGGGAATTTTGTGAATTGCCGATTTTCTACACATTAATTTGAGTTGAAATTGTGGTTGTAGCTGGTCCTTAATTTGTAGATTTTGGGAAAAATGCTTCTGAATTTTTCGATTATCTGAATTGTTGGGAATTAAAGGAACTAGGGTTTAAGCTTGCTTATCTTTCGATTTTACCGTCGAAGAAATTTCGATGTGTAGGAGGGGCCGGAGTGTGTCGCGAGGTGTTGAATTGTTTGGTGAAGTATGGAGCACCATCTAGTACGATGGCGAAGTTCATCTTTGTCGAAGTTCGGTTGCTATGGGGGATTTTGGGTTCGAGTTGTTTTCTGCAGTTGGAGCTTGAGTTCGAATTTTTGATTCGAGTGCTTATTCGTGATTCTGGGTTTGGTATTAGGGTCGCACACGTTAAAGTGACAATCGTCGATGGTCGCGACAACCTGAATTGACCGGAGATGATGTGACATATGCACGCGTGTACGAAGCGTACACTGGAAGTGGAGCAATTGGGGAAGAAGGGTTTGTACCGAAGGAGCTCTCGCGTTTTCTCGAATGCGACTCGGAGTAGAGAGGGTCCAGGGTTACTTCATGTCAGGCTCGAATGGTTTTGGGGATCGACTCGGGTTCTTTTTAGGTGTTGCTTTCTGGGTAATGTTAAAATTTACAGATTTAATACTTGAGTTTGAATTAATGTAAATCAAGTTTAAGTTATAAACAAGTTTATAAAGGAAGCGAATATAAAGTTAAACTTGTTGTTTTAAAGTGAAAGTAAATCAAACATTTGAAAGTATAATTTGAATTTTTATTTCAAATTTAAAAATGTTTCAAGATGTTCGTTTCTGAAAATAATTATCTTAATTAAGTTTTAAAATTCAAATTTAAAAGAGTATTTTGAATTTAATTATTAAATCAAAGTTTTAAGTTAAATATTGATGTAATGTTTTAATAACAAAATTTTCAATTTATATTTAAATAAATAAGTTTAAACTTAATAATTCAAAGTGTTTTAAATTTGGAAATGATTTATAAATGCTTTATCTCCAAGTAAGGCTATTATTATGATTTTGTAAACCAAGTTTAATAATTTGTTTTTAAATTATTAAAATTTGATTTAATTCAAATAATTAATTTATGAAGATAAATATCGTTGATTTATCTTTGTTATGAACTTAGAAATACTTAATAAATATGATTTGATAATTAAGATTTATGTTTTCTTTATTAATCAAGGATTTTGAAATATAATAATTTAATTAATTGATTATTTAATTAATTTTAAATAATTAATTAATTGTTTATTTAATTTTTAATAATCACTTAATTATGGATTAATTAAGTGTGATTACTTAATGAAGTAATCAATGGTTAATTTTTGAATGTAATTAGGATGGTAATTACTTATGGAAGTAATTAGAGAAATTACTCATGGGAATAATTTAATGAAAGTGATTAATGGATGATCACTTAATGTTATCAATTAAGAAATTGATTAATTGAATTGTTTTTAAAGTTAATTAATTATGGAGTAATTAATTAATTAATGAATTAGGGATTGTTTAATGATGGAATTAATTATTTGTTAAGTAATTAATTAAGAGAGTAATCAAGATTTATTAATGAAGTAATTAGAAGATAACTACTTATGTAAGTAATTAAGAGTTAATTACTCAATTATTTAGTTAATAAATTAATGTGATTAATTTAAGATTAATTACTAAGGGTAATTAATTAAAAGTGTAATTAATTAATAAAGTAATTAATTAACGATTTATATATTAATTTAATTGATTAATATTTACTTAACGAAGTAATTAAAGATTAATTACTTAGATTAATTAATCAAGGGTTAATTTAATTAATTAAGAAGTTAATTAATTAAGATAAGTAATTATAAATTGTTAATTACTGTTTATGATTAATAAGATGATTAATTACAAGTTAATTATTTAATCAATTTAAAGTAATTATTAATTAATAAGGATCATTAATTAATGTAATTAATGATTTTAATCAAGGTTGATTAATATAAGTAATTAATTTAAGTGTGATTAATTAATTATAAGTAATTACGGTTTATTTTAGTTAATTATAATTGATTAATTAATGGAAGTAAATGAATGATCATTAATTTTTGTAATTAATGATAGTAATTAAAGGTTAATTACCGTATATGGTTAAGAGTAATTAATTTATGGAATTAATTAAGGAATCGAAGGTTAATTGCTTGAATGTAATTAAAATATAATTAATCAAGGGAGATTAATTTAAGAAGATCATTAAGACATGATTTATTTATTAATTTATTTATTTGGAATAAATTAATGAAGAAGGATTATGGTAATCCAATTGGTTAGGAGTTAATCAATTCTGCTTTTGAATGATTGATTGATATTGGATGATCAATATTGAGTGATTGATATTAGGTGATTGATATTGGTTGATACTGGATGATTTGGATATCTATGATATGTGATATGCTGCTTTATGAGATGAATGGTTGTTATGAATTTTCTATTGTGATAATGTGATTCATCTATCGGTTTATATCATCCTGAGTATAAGTTTCATTATTTTAGAACCCTTAAGTACAATTAAACGGGATTGGGTTTTCATTTTTGTAATCCGAACACCATATCGATTCCAATTAAACGTTAAGTCGTGAATCCATGTGGAGCAAGTGAAGACTCGAGGTGTAAGAACTATACGTCAGTATAACTCTGTGGGTGATTCCGTGATGAGTTTGACGGAACAGTGCTTATAGGTTCGAGATGGTGATTTAGAGTGCAAGGGATACGGTCGTTGACTCTGAGGGTGATTCCAAAATGAGTGCAATGAGATAGTGCCTTCGGTTTCGTTCGAACCCGGAACGAACTTGTATGGATTGAATGCTTTTAGAACATCGTCAGGTGGACGATGAGAATTCTACGATAGATGTGTTCTATAAAGGTAATCGCAGCCTCAAGCCTCATACCGGGAATGGCTAAAACATGGGAGGTGCGGTAAGGCTTCGTGGGTAGCTCCCACTTGAGACTGAGATTTACCCCTGTCTAGAGGTCCCTTTCTATTTCGGCTTAGTGTGTGGTTGGTCACGCCAACTACGGGGTGGTCTTGTTCGGGGCTGTCCAGTAAGGGATGTTTCTGGCCTTGTGTTGCAGGGGAGCGAGCGTACTCCTCGGTACGTTGATCTAGGCCAGCACTGTGAAGGGCGGTACCCCAGTAGTCCTGCCACTGATGGAAACCCATTCCTCCTACGAGACCTTACGATTTTGATTGTATTACCCACTTTTGTGGCTAGTAGCAGAAATTTAATCATGTAACAATTTCGGCTATTTCTTGTTTACTTGAAAACCCTAGACACTATTATAATATCACTGGATTTCCTATCAAATGTTTTGGACAGCGTAAGGTAATTTTTTTCCATGTTTATGTATGGGAAGTCTTACGTGATACCTTTTCTTTTCAAAGGTTTTTCTGAGGTTAAACTATTTTAACCCTTTTACTCACACCAGACCCCTGTCTGACCCGAGTGTTTATTTTCTGTTTTATTAAACCCTTGGGTACTCATATTATATATGAGTACTCAAGTGACTCAGGTTTTCTTGACGAATTCTAGAGGAGATATGGAGCAAGAGGCTTCCTCGTGTAGATATATTATGGTTCCGCTGTGTTTGTTTGGTATCTGTTTCTGTGGTACTTGAGTTGTATAGTTAGACAGATGATTATAACTGTGTAATATGTGTTGTATAAGTTGTTTACTCTGGTGTAATATGATACTATGTAATAATTTATGTGATATATTATATTTTATTCGTTCCGCTGTGAGTTCTCTGATGTTGTAGTTTCTTTCTTTCTCTTTTTTTTCTTCTTCTATCCCTTTCTATCTTCATTGATAATGCGATTTCCTGGAGATAGGAAGTCGGGTCATCACATCTCACATTTGGTATCAGAGCAAGGTTTTCAAAATTTCATAATATGATTTTTGAAAAAGTTTTAAAATGGCTATGTTTAAAAAACTTGTTAATACTAATTTAGAAATATTCAGATCATCATTGTCTCTTAAGTCTGCATATAATCAATATTCAAATTCATGTTGTCTACCAAAATTGTATGATGTGCAAGAAACATGTTTTATGGGTGTTGACGAATCAATCCACAATGGACAAATTATGCGAACCAAAAATAATAAGTGGATACTCGATAGTGGATGCTTTAGACACATGACTGTTAATCCGAATATGCTGAATGGTATAATATACAAATACAAAGGACCGGTTAACTTTGGAGACAACTCAAAAGGATATGTGATTGACATGGGCAAATTCGGTAATTATGAAACTCCTATTATTACTAGTGTTTTGCTAGTTAAGAATCTAAAATATAATCTGCTAAGTATTAGTCAACTTTGCGGTAAAGGATATAAAATTAAATTTGAAAAAGATAAGTGTCACATTGAAGATAATAATTCAACCATAATATTTGAGGGAATTAGGAAAAAGAATATTTATATTCTTTGTATGAAAGTTTCAAATGATAACCTGTGTCTTTTGGCAAATGCAAGTGACCCTTGGATTTGGCATATGAGATTTGGGCATTGAATTTCAAACTCTTATCCAGACTGTCAAAACATGATCTATTAAGAAGTCTCCCTGAAATGAATTTTAAAGTAAATAGTTTATGTGATGCTTGTCAATTAGGAAAACTTGAAAAAGTTCCTTTAAATTAAAAGATATGATTTCAACTTCAAAACCTCTTGAATTACTTCGTCTTGATTTATTTGGTCCATCTCAAATTCAGTCAATAAATCATAGTAAATATGTTTTTGTAATTGTAGAGGATTATTCTAGATTTACATAGACAATATTTTTGAAACATAAAAGTGATACTGTTGAATTTTTTAAGAACTTTACAAAAAGGATTCAAAATCAAATTTCTGTAAAAATTATAACCATCCGTAGCGATCACGGTGGTGAATTTGAAAATGAAAACTTTGAGGAATTCTGCAATAAAAAGGGAATAACTCACAACTTTTCATTTCCAAGAACTTCACAACAAAATAGAGTAGTAGAACGTAAAAATAGGACGATTCAAGAGTGTGCGAGAACTATGCTTTCAGATAGCAAATTAACAAAATATTTTTGGGCAGAAGCAGTTGCTACCGCCTGTTATATTTTAAATAGAATTTTAATTAGACCTTTAGCTGATAAGACATCTTATGAACTTCTTCACACAAAGAAACCTAAGGTATCTTATTTTTGAATTTTTGAAGTAAATGTTTTATTTTAAATACAAAAGATAACTTAGATAAATTTGATCCTAAATCAGACAAAGTATCTTTATCGGATGTTCTAATAGAAGTAAAGCATACAGAGTGTTTAATTTAAGAACTAACACCATCAAAGAAACAATGCATGTTTCATTCGATGAATGTCTCAAATTGTTTTTGAAGATACAAATGATGAAGAGGATTTAATCACTCAAAATCAAGAGTCAACTGAAACTAATAATGAAATTAATCATCCAAACTAAATAGATTAAACTTTCAAAGTTCATCCTATAGAAAATATACTGGGAGATATGCAATCTGTTTTTACAACTAGAAATCAGCTAAGTAAAATGAGCAATGTAGCCTTTACATCAATTATTGAACCCAAAAATCCAAAAGAAGCATCAACTGATGATTCATGGATTTTGGCTATGCAAGAAGAACTAAATCAATTCACTAGAAATAATGTTAGGGACTTGTTCCTAGACCTGAAAATAAAACTCTAATTGGAACTAAATGGGTTTATAAAAATAAAATGAATGAACAAGGTGAGGTTGTTAGAAATAAAGCCTGGTTATTCGCACAAGGTTATTGTTAAGAAGAAGGAATAGATTTTGATGAAACCTTTGCTCCCATAGTAAGATTAGAAGCCATTAGGATTCTATTTGCTTTCGCAAATCATAATAATTTCAAATTATTTCAAATGGATATTAAAAGTGCATTTTTAAATGGATTAGTAAAAGAGGAAGTATATGTTGAACAACCACCACTTTTTGAAAATGAAAAATTACCAAATCATGTTTACAAACTTAAGAAAGCTCTATATGGTCTAAAACAAGCTCCTAGAACCTGGTATGATAGACTAAGATCTTACTCATTACAATCGAATTTTGAAATTGGTAAAGTAGATAATACTCTTTTTATTAAAAGAAATAAAAATGATATTCAAATGGTAAAAGTCTACGTAGATGATATTATTTTCGGATCAACTAATTTTGAAATGAATACAGAATTTTCTAAAATAATGACAAAAGAGTTTGAGAAGAGTCATATGGGTGAATTAAACTTCTTTATAGGATTGCAAATAAAACAATTAGATAATGGTATCTTTATCAGTCAAGAAAAATATGCTAAAGACCTAGTTAGTAAATTTGGTTTGACTACTGCAAGTGGATTAACCACTCCCATGGCAACCAATGAGTACCTAAGTAAAGAAGATCTCTCGAAAGATGTAGATCAAAAATTATATAGAGGAACAGTTGGATCACCACTCTATATCACTGCTAGTAGACCTAATATCATGCATAGTGTTTGTCTCTGTGCAAGATATTAATCCCAACCTAAAGAGACCCACTTAAAAGTTGTAAAACGTATCACAAGATATGTTAAACACACCTTTAATAATGGCTTATTTTATCCTAAAAATGATTCTTTTGAATTAATATCTTACCGTAATGCTGATTATGCTGGTTATAAATCAGACCGAAAAAGTACAAGTGGAACTTGTCACTCTTTGGGGCATTCTCTAATTTCCTGGTTTAGTAAAAAGCAAAACACAGTTTCTTTATCAACAACCAAAGCAGAATATATTCTGCTGCTTTATCTTGTTCTTAAGTAATATATATGTAACAAACTTTAAAAGATTTTGGTTTAGATATCTCAAAATCAACAATTTATTGACATAATACTAGTGCAATAAATTTATCCAAAAATCCTACTCATCGTGCTTGAACTAAATATATTGATATCATACATCATTTTCTCAGAGATAATATAAGTAAGGAAGTAATTACTCTCAATTATATCAATTCCGAGAACCAAATTGCCGATATCTTAACAAAACCCTTAAATGAATCTATATTTACTAAATTAAAAAGAGAATTAGGTATTTGTTCAATAACTGAAATATAGAATATAAATAACAAAGTATAATTAAAAATTAAATTAAAATAAATCAAATAGTAAAAATATAGGTACCATGTCGACAACCGTCCCTTACCCTTGTCGACATATAACGATTTTTTCTTTTGAAATTTTCCCACCAAAATTCAAATGAGTGGTTATATATTCTTCTTATTTCGAAATTTTGATCATTCTTTCTGTCCTTTCTCTAACTTAACTTCTGAAAACAATAAAACAATGGCCTCCTCTTCCAAATCAAATAAAAATTCTACTTTTTCGTTCCCTTGTCCATCTACTGGACCATTTCAACGAACTACGCTTGCGTGAGTGATAAAAATGGAGGATTCCTTGAAGGGCGCACTGCAACTTATGGCTGAAATTTAAGTAGTGCAAATCAGAATGGCCAAAGAACAAGAACGGCAAGGCAAAATCCTTAGAAACTTGCAAAAGTTTCTAATGGACAATCACGCCAATCACATCTTGATTGATGAAGAATATTCAAATGATCAAGTGCAAGAGGACAGCGAGGAAGAAGAAGTAGAAGCGCTCATGGAAGAAGAGCACGCTGAAGATGACGCCAAAGTTGTTTGCGTTAGGGAAGTATGCTTTGACAAGGATGGAAATCTAATCGAACAATGTGGACACTACCCAAATTGCTTGGTTCATAGATCCCCCATTTTCAAGGACATACATTAGTTTGTTTTCTCTCTTTCTTATCGTTATATGATCTTACTTACGTTTTCCATGCAAATGTAAATATAACAATATATATAATTAATAAATGATTTGTGTTCTTATATTTGAATTCTCACATTATCACTATTATCATATATTGATTCTTAGTTAGGATAGTTAGTAATTAAGGACTAAGTTTTAGTTTTAGAATTAAGTGTTATTATTGATGATAACACTATCATTATAATCACATGTCATATAGTATTAGATTAAAGGGGAGTTATATTGTTTGGAGTTAGTTTTTGTTGATGACAAAGGGGGAGAAGTATAAAATAGAATAGTTAGTAAGGGGAGATATTAGTTTTAGGGCGAGTTATTAGGATAGAAGTAATATTTTATAAACAAAGGTTGTCATCATCAAAAAGGGGGAGATTGTTCATCCCTGAGAAGTTTGTTTTGATGACAACAACCTTAGAATAAGATTATAAAATATAAATACTAACATTATTATTTAGATATATATGTATATGTAGGATATATATACATGTACCAAAGAATGAAGACTATACAGTATAGAGATTCAAGAACTGATAAACTCAAGATCAAAGATATCAAGATTCAAGACTGATGAGTATCAAGATTATCAAGAATTCTAGATTTCAATATAACTAATTTAGTTAGGAATTTTGTTAAAGCTCCTAGAAAAGTACTTACGTCTTAAAATCCATTTTATTCGTAGAATGGAATCCACTTTGAGGCCGTTAAAGGGATAGAACCCTAAGTAGGATGGAACCTACGAAAAATCTAGTGGAACATTATTTTGTATCCACTAACTTTTATTCAACTGTTTTACAAAATTATATCTTGTTTTTAAAATGATTTCAAAATCTTCCTTTTAAAAGAATCAAAAACATCCATCCTGGTTTTAAAATACTTTTAGCCTCAAAATAATCCTTATTTTCAAATCAAATTGTCCTTGGTTTTAAACTATCTCTTAATTATAATATATTAAACTTTTAATATTTATACTTAGATTTAAATATAAAATTATAGTAAAATTATATATATATTATTCTCTATCCTTATTTATGTATTTTAACTATGGTTAAGTATGTTTATAAAGTTTAAAATAGTTTTAATACAAGATAGAAGTTATTTTCAAAACAAATTACAAAAATCACATAGGCTTGTCGACAAACCCAAGTACCCTTGTCGACAAGGTGATAGTTTATTTCAAAATTTTGAATTTCAAAGGAAGTGACTATTCGTCATATTCTTTCACGAATGGACATGGCTGTTCTTCTACTATAAATAGAGGCAGTTTTAAACGAATTTAGATTCATATATTCTCTGATTTCACTCCTCTTCTTCTTCCATATTTTCTTTATATACATTTTTACCATTACTCTGCCGAAATCACCATTGAATCTAACTAGATTATTTTTGTTTTGATTCTTTATCACTATCTCAATAAGATCCCAGTGCTATTCAGAGTTAAAGATTTCTTTGTAATTAATTAAGTGAGAAAAGGTGTGATTGTAGCCTGTAAAATCAATCAAGCGAGAAAAGGTGTGATTGTAGCCTGAAAAATCAACTGGGTGAACTTGTTGCCCATAAAATCAAGTATCTCTACCAAAAGGATTGTGAATCTGGAGTGGTGTACCTCGTGGCCTTGAAATCGAGTGTGTAATTGTAAGAATCGATTTTGAAAGGAAATCCATACTTGTGTTGTAGGACTGGATGTAGGGTAACTCCGAACCAGTATAAAATCTGGTATGTTCTTTCCTTCATTGCTTTTACTTTATATCTGCATCTGTGTTTGATTCTATGATCATATCCATGTCTGAATATTACATACATTTATGTCCAAATTAATATAAACTCAAAAGAATTTAGTAATTCCTTAAAACACTATTCACCCCCTCTCTAGTGTTAATTCTAGCCTTAGGATCCGTAATCCGCATTTCTCACAGCCATTTCTAGAGGAATGAAGTCCGATTCCTTGGGCACATCGTTTCCTTGATTGGGGTCCCTCTAATTTGAATCTCTATCCTTGTTCTATGTCAACTCTTGAGTCATCCTAAGGGGGAGTGTACTTGTAATTGATATAAAAGTATTTTATATTGTGCTGTTTGAGTTGTTAAGTTTGAATTTTAGATTTTGATCGATTCGTCTAGCCAATGCTATCGATAGAAATTCAAAAATACTTGAACAGAGCAAACTGATACAATATTGTTTTCGAAATTTATAAATGAAATTATTTTATGTATGATTATATTTTGTATATATAAGTATAATATTCTAAAATTAGATTGTTAAATGAGTTGGTGTTAGAAATGGTAGTACTAGATTATCATTTATTGTTTTGTCAACATTCCTAAACCATTAACTATTGTTGCATGTAATAAGGATATGAATTTTTTTAAACATTGTTTATAAATCTGATTTGTAAATAAAATGAATTTAAATTAATGATTTGAGAATTAAATTTTCGGTGCCTTTCAAAATTTAGTTTTCAAAGTTTTCAAAAATATATATTATTTGAAAGTATTTTTGAATGGAAATTGTTTCCAAATAATTTTAAAAAAAAAACCAAGTTAGTACTCTCCTCTTATGTCGTCTGGAATATAATTTCGATGACGGCTGCAGCACATCGACATTCATTTTCGAGTCTCAAAGTGGGGAGACCACTTAGTAACTTTGCTACACTTTTGTTTCAGAAAATTGATTTGATTTTAATTTCTGGAGCATGATTTGATGTATAAAATATATATATATATGTATATCTATATATATATATATATATATATATATTTCAAAATGGTTTGAAGTGAAACCGGATATTTAACTCTTAAGTTTTATGTAAAGAGATGGTTTTCAATTATTGGACCGAAGCAAATTTTTTGAATAATTAGAGTGTCTAAAATGATAAATGGAATTTGAAACAACTTGAAACAGTTGAACTAAGATAAAATTAATTTGTATAATACTCAATTGCATTCTGAAACATATATAACTTAACTGAAATTTTCAAAAAGTTAAAATGTTAAAGTGAATATGTAATTGAGTGTTATACAAGAAAAACTTAAGTAATAAGAATGTTCAAACTAAATTTTGCTTAATAGAAATATTGTAAATAAAAGGTAAATTTGATGCTTAATTACACTTAGAAACATTAATAAAACTTACCTGGAAAAAAGTTTAAATATAATGAGAACACGTAATTGAATAGTATATAATATAAATGTAAGTAATAAGATGTCTAAAAATGAAAATTTATATGGTTTTGACTTAAATGTTGTATCCGGTACTATGTATTTAGAATCTATCATTCCTTTATGTTTGCTTCTATTCTCCTATCTCGTTCCTAATCGAGGAGGAAAAGTTTTGAGTGGGGGAGAACGTAACGATCGAGAAATTTTAATGATTTAAATAACATAATTAACTAAATTTTTCATGAAAATAAACTATTAAAGTTTGGAAATGAAAATTTGATATTTTACATGATCTATTTAAACGTAGCAAATGTCATATCTTCTTCAGAATATATGGAAGTTTGTTTAGTCGAGAAATTTCAATTTAAAATTTAAATCGGTTAAATTTGCTGGAAATTAAAATTTTTGAAATCTGATTATTATTATATAATAAAAATGTAAACCATTTTCTGAGTGAGATGTTATATTTTGTCTCGCCAAATTCAGAATGCTTTAGCTCCATTTATTTTATTTTGGCGTTTTAGCAGCACTTTTGGCGACGAAAATTGAGTTTTGATAGTTTGGTCATATCACTGGTATTTGTGTACCATCTTGTTTGTCTCATTATGCTGACCTTTGCAATATATTCACTTGTGCATTTCAGCATCTGGTGCACGACGAAATTTGTGAAACGGTTAGCCATATCGGGACCCGTTTTGAGCCTTTTGTTTCCCTATGGCCGTTCAGTTATCCTTCGTGAGAAACCAATGACGAGCAGCTTTTTTTGTTTCCTGAAATTCAGGTCCTAGCTTTTGTTATTACACCTTTTAAATTTATATTTTCTATTATATTTTATTATTCTGGTTCTTTCTCTTCCATCCCTATTTTCATTCTTCGTGTTGCCACTCTATTAAAAAATGATGAAAAGCATATACAATTATTTTGAGAAAACTTGCTCATCTAATCCATGTCCTCTTGCTTTCCTTCAACCCGACCCTTCCCTTTCACCCACTTGAAACTGCCTCCACCTGATACAGACCATGCAATAGTCATCTTCCACCCTCTCCACTAGTTCGCACCTTTCTCCGCCCCTTATTTACCCTACAACATTCCTTAGCCCATCATGCTTCATCACCTTCAAACCCAAATCTCCCTTACCTTCATCCACCGAGCGCCATATCGCTCTTGCCTTCCACACCCAAAAATCTGAATGCTTCAGCCACTTCCCACCTCTGCTTTAGATCCACAGTTCCACCTTTCCACCTTCATCTGCACGCAACAACACACTGTCGAACACCACAACTCCACAGCTATGACCACCAAACCCCTAGCCAAACCCACCCCTTCCTCCAATAGCCGCAACCAATTCTCCATGCCTCAATAGCATGCTTGTGCAACCACCAAGCGACCCGCCTCCTTCTATAAAAAAGAGAATGATATATATAAATTTTATTTATATACTGCTAGCCTACTCGTTTTCCCCCAGCTAATCTGCCCGTTACCTCCCTCTAATCCAAACAGCCAAAGCCATAGCCTGCCCACGAAACACCATCAACCACCAAATAGACCCGAGCCCTCCATGCCACCCATCAGCCTCCGCTTCACACTTGTGCCACCACAACCAAGCCTATAACCTTTTACCCCAAGCAACCTTGTTCCTGCCGAACCAGGTCCTTCAACCCTGCTTTGCTCTCCCTGGCCGAGCACCCTAGCACTCTTCTTCTAAAAAAAGGTATATATTTTATCATATATATTTTGTTTCGATCAACTCATGTTATCTAAGCTAGTTTTGCTTATGTGCTTGCTGCCGAATCTATCGCCACAGCTTTTATCTTATTGCTATTCCACTAGCCCGTGTCTGTATCCGTGTGCATGTCCGTGTCTCTTCCTTCATTCTAGTTGTTTCTCTAGCCTCGAAAGGTGAGTGATCACTCTCGATTAGCATTCTTATATTTAATAAATTTAATTCAGATGAAATGATGATTGAAATATGTTGTTTAATTTCGAATTGTTTAGAAATTTAATTGTTAACTATGGTATGTTATTATATGAATTTGCTAAACCTATGTTAATTTACATATGATACCATAACACGATTTGTATCTGTTATATTTTAAATTGTTAGTCATGGTCCATGCTTGTAATTAATATGTTATGCTATTTTAAATTATTATGATATTGTTCTCACACTACAAGTTCCCTTTTAGTTTAGGAATTCCCTATGGATTGAAATGAAACATACCAGAATGATCTTATCGATTAGGAAAAAATCGTTACGGGTTGAAATGATAAATCCAAGTGATTTTATGGATTTTCAAATTTTGGGATTGAGGGATGAAATGATAAATACCTGTAAAATATTAAATTATTACGAATTAAAATGATAAATATCAATATCACTTGACCATAGCCTAGAAAACTATATACAGACACCGTTGGTCTATTTTTAAATGATTTCCAAAATTTTGAAAAGGAAATATACGAGTTTTGATTTTTAAAATATAATATAAAGATTTTATTTTAATATGTAAAATTTAGATTTTGAATTATATGTTTAGGAAATTTTAGAATTAGAAGTTAAATCGTGAAAATGTAAATTTTATGATTTTACATCTTCTCCCATCCCCCATCCCTTTCTGTACCTTCCCCCATCCCTTTCTGTACCTTCATCTTCAATTCCCATGCGCCCCGTTCATGTCACATCTTCTCCCCATCGTCCTTCCCCCGACTCTGATTTGTCCCCTCTCCCTCCTCCTCTTCAGTCACCCATTGTCGCCAATTCTGCTCTGCCATCTTTATACAGTTCTATTCCTATCCTGCCCATACCCGCTACCATCCCCATTAACCTCCTTCCACCACCTCCTCCACCAATTCCTCCTCCTCCTGATATTATTCCTCCTCCTACATCTCTTATCTCGTCCTTGCCTTCTGGCTCTCCTCTTTCTTCTGATCATTTCCCTACCCTTGGTGCTGCATCTTCCTCATCTCATTCTGCTTCTTGGTCCTCCCTTTTTAACTCAAAACCTCGGAATGCTGGTTCTTACATTCCAAAGCAATTTGAAGTTGAGTACACTGGATCCCCGATTGAACCTCCTCAGGAAGTATTGAATGAGGGTATTAAGGCCTGGTCTGATTGCCTTGTTGGTTCCTTTTTGGCTGGAAATGTTAATTACATGGCAGTTAAATCTCATCTTCAAAAAGTATGGAAGTTAAAAGGATCTTATGACATCTTTTTTGATAACCAAAATTATTATTTCAAATTTGCCTCTGAGGAAGACAAGATTAATATTCTGCGTCGTGATCCTATGTTCATAAAAGGTCAGATGTTTATCATTACTAAATGGAATCCCACCCTGTCTTCTGCTCATGCGGCAGTGAGATTAGTGCCAATCTGGATTCATTTATACAGAATTCCAATAATGCTATGGTCATTGATGGGTATCAATTGGTTAGCGTGTCACCTTGGGAAGCTTGTTTGCTTTGATGAGAACACTGAAAGGATGAATAGATTTGAATATGCTAAATGCTTAATTGAAGTTTCTCCAGAAAAAGAATTGCCTGATTACATTGTTGTTGGGGATGATTCCTGTCCTAATATTCAGATTGAATACTCATGGAAACCCCTCATTTGTGTTTACTGTAAAGCTTTTGGCCATGCTACTGAACAATGTGAGAGGAATAAAAGTCAGCAAAATGGAGTTAAGAATGATATCTTGTGTACAAGTAATGTTGCAGTTGATGACATAGTCAGGGATGGTGAAAAAATTCATGATGATATAGATAAAAGGGGTTTTTTGATACGAAGTAAAAAGAGATTTAAAGCCGGTCAAAAGATTTGGAGAAAAGTTAATAGGGACAAAAATAACAATAGTGAAATGGAAGGAAGTCTGGTAAGAGTACCTACTGAAGTGAGTCAAAGAGAAGATGTTGATTTACAGGCGTCGAAACAAAATGAACCAATAATTGTTACTGCATTGGAAAATATCAGTAGTGCTAATTTGGTTAATGATTTTAATCAACAGTTGAGTACCATTGAGGAAGTCAGGAAGCAAACTGTGAATATACCTGAATATGATAAATGCAGTAATGGTCAAATAGATGGTGGAATACAGAATGTAACAGAAAAGCCTGATAATAATGTTGTAATTCTTGATAATACAAATCATGATTGCTGTGTTGTGTCAACACATAATCCTTTCTCAGTCCTTCAGGATATTAGTGAAAATGAAGAAGTTAATCAACATGTCTCTCCTCAAATTCCAGATTTGCACAATACTGTATTGTGCACTGACATGCACAATCTTTCTCCACATGCAATTACCACTGCCATTAACTCTCCTCCCAACAATGAAGTATCTCCTTATTCTTCCCTCTCTCTTCCAAACCATATCTTCAAAGACATTTCTGCTTCATCAATTCCTCCCCTACCCTCTCAACCTACCAATCCAGAATCCTCTGGAATAAAGAAGAAAGGAAGGCCAAAGAAATCGATTAATATACAGAGAAATGACTTGGACAATGGAATCAATTTCTCAATTGAACAAATTGGTCTTGAAGTTTTGTCTCATAATTCTAAGGCAAACTTGTCCTCTGGTGTTCAAACCAGAGCTTCATCCTCAATGTTATCATGATGTATGATAAAATAGGATTTTGGAATGTAAGGGGTGCTAACTCCATTGACAAGCAACTTGAAATCTCTAACCTTATTTCTACTCACAACATCCAACTTATGGCCATTTCTGAAACTAAACTTAATCATAATACTACTCAACATGCTCACTCCATCATCAGACATAATTGGAGCAGTATCCATAATTTATCCCAAGCTCCTTTTGGTAGATTGTTAATTCTATGGAATCCTCTTATCTATTCCCTATCCCCTATCACTGTCCATAGACAGTTCATTCACTCTGAAATTCTTCACATTCCCTCTTCAACTTCTTTTATCCTTACCACTGTTTATGCTGTCAATAATGCTACTCAGAGGCAAATCTTTCTTGACATTCTACCTTCTCTTCAGCAGTCCAATCTGCCTTGGATTTGTCTTGGTGATTGGAATTGCATGCAACTATCATCTGAAAAGAGTGGGGGTTCTCCATTATCTTACAGTCAAACACGCCCTTTAAACAAAGCAATTTATGATGCTAACCTTATTCCTTCCAACAGTACTGGGGCTTTCTTTACTTGGAATAACTCAAGTAAATTGAGAAGGAGAACGTACTGTAAACTTGATAGAGTTTATACTAATTACTCCTCTATTCTCAAATGGCCTAACCTATCTACCTTTATCCCTCCGCCATCATTATCCGATCACTCCCCTCTTATTCTTTCCTGGGGAAAGGACACTGTGAGAAGACGCTCCTCATTTTCTTTTTTTAATAACTGGTCTAAACACCCTGATTTCCTTGAAATTGTTAAAAATGGCTGGAATTTTCATACATTTGGAAACCATATGTTTGTTTTGCAGGCTAAGCTCAAGCACTTGAAGATTATTCTGAAGGACTGGGCTCAGCAAACTTATGGTAATGGGAGCAGCTTGTCTTCTTCAATTCGTGAAAAGCTTTTTCAAGTTCAACTGGAAATACAAAGATGTCCTGACCATCAACAGATGATACATACTGAAGCCTCTCTTCATAAGGACCTCTCCAAAGCTCTCACTGAAGAAAATAAGATGGCAAAGCAAAAATCTAAACATGAATGGCAGTTGAATGGTGATAAAAATTCTGCAACCTTCCATAAAAGATTAAAAATTGAACAATCTTCAACAAACATTTTTTCTATTCTTGACATACATGGTCAGCCATGTGATTCCCAAGTTTCAATTCAAGATGCATTCATGGAGTATTTTCAACATAACCTGGGGAAGCCTCAGATTCCTTCCATCTTCCTGCATCAGTTCGCTCAATACCAACTCCCTAAAATTCCTGATGACATGTACACTGACTTAGTTAAGGAAATTTCGGATGATGAAATCAAGCATGCTATTTTTGGATTAAACTCCAACAGTTCTCCTGGTCCTGATGGATATAATGCTCATTTTTTCAAAATCACTTGGGATATAATTGGTAGGGACTTTGTCAAGGCCATTAAGAACTTTTTTAGTCACAGCAAGCTTATCTCTGGTATTAATGCTACTAAAATTGCTCTGATCCCTAAAATTAGCCACCCAACTTCTGTTGATCAGTTCAGGCCCATTGCATGTTGCAATGTTATATATAAGTGCATTGCTAGGATTTTGGCAGCTAGGATGAAAACGCCATTGGATGGATTGATATCTGCAAATCAGAGTGCTTTTCTACCTGGCAGGGACATAACTGATAATATTCTTCTTGCTTCAGAACTTATGAAGGGGTATAATAGGAAAATCATTTCTCCTAGGTGTGTCCTTAAGCTTGATATTCTGAAAGCGTATGACTCCATTCAGTGGAAAACTATCATATATATTTTGTACAAGATGAATTTCCCCATCCCTTTCTTGTGTTGGTTATATACATGCATTTCCACTGTCAAATATTCTCTTAGCATTAATGGTAATATCTTTGGCTACTTTGGTGCCACTCAGGGTATCAGACAAGGAGACCCGGTCTCTCCTTATCTCTTTATCTGTGTTATGGAGCTGCTCAATACTATGCTATCTGCTGCTATGCGTAATAAGCTTCTGGACTATCATCCATTATGTAGAAAGATCAGTATCTCTTCGCTCCTTTTTGCTGATGACTTACTTTTATTCACTAAGCCTAATTCTAAATCGATTAGTGGGGTTTTAAATGTGCTTGATTCATTCACAACCTTAACTGGTCTGGTCATAAACAGCAGTAAATCTAAATTGCTCATTGCTGGCCTTCCAGAGGAAGATAAAGAGATGATTTACACTATGTCTGGCCTCTCTCCTTTCAATGACAATGAATATTATCTTGGGATGCCTATATGTAATTCGAGAATCAGGACTATCCAATGCTTACAACTTTTTGAAAAAATTACTGCTAAACTTGCTAGCTGGAAAGTTTCTCAATTTTCGATGGCTGGTAGACTTATTATTGTTAAGTCCATAGCAATATCCATGTGTGTTTATTATGCCAGGGTCTTCATTCTTCCAGCCAAACTCATTTCCATGATCAACTCGGCTCTTAATCATTTTTTATGGCATGGTAATCCCTTCTCTTTGAAAATGATACCCATTGCCTTTGGTAAAATATGTTGCCCTCAGGAAAAAGGTGGGCTTGGAATAATAAATATTAAGAATTGAATTTTGCTATGCTCTCTTCAAGAATTGACAAGCTGTCAAGGAAGGATGGAAATTTGTGGTCTTCTTGGTGTAGGCATTACCTTATACGTCATAGCAACTTTTGGTGTATGTCAGCTTCTTCTGACTGCAGTTGGACATGGAGGAATATCTTGAGAGGAAGACCGTTATTCCTTCCTATGGTGCAACAGAGAATGAAAGAGATTAACAAAGTGTCTTTTTGGTTTGATCCATGGTCTGCAAAAGGGGTGATTTTAGCGAATATAATTGATTATGACATGAGAAGATCCACTGGCATTGGAAATAATGCTACTCTTGCAAGATATTGGGCAGATGATTCTGTTTCTCTCCCGAATAGTAGCTCTGCAGTGATTACTGGAGTGTGGACTGATATACACAACACCACTTATAAGCTAAGCCCTATTCATATGACTTGGAATGACAGAGAGCACTCTATTAAAACTGTTTATAAGGCCCTTGACTCATCCATGCATTTTCCTTCTTTTCCTTGGTATTCTCGTATCTGGGATCATAAGTCTATTCCTAAGGAAAACATTTTCATGTGGAAGGTGCTGAAGAATGGTATCCTAACTCTAGGCAGGTTGAAAGGTCATGGGGTTATTCAATGTGATAAATGTATCTTTTGTGGTGCTGTTGAGGAAACTGTTGGCCATTTATATTTTGAATGTCATTACACTTATCATATCTGGTGTACCATTGCTCAGCACTATGGATATCATATGCCTATGAGAAGTTCCTGTATGGAATGGTTCAACATATTTAAGGCAACGAGGTGGAAGAATGATAGAAGTAGAGGGCTGCTTAGAATTATGAAGAAGGTCTTGTATTTTATTTGGTTGGAGAGGAACAATAGAGTGTTTAAAGGGCAAGCTTCCTCTAAACATGTATTGGTCCTTTCTATTACTAGTAATTTATAGTTCCCGCTTTGCTTTCCTCTATCTTGTGGTGGTCAGTATTTTGTAATCTTATGCGGTACAATTTTTGGTTAGTAATAAAATGGTAGGGGACCATTCAACCCCGCTTGCTTTGCAAAAAAAAAAAAAAAAAAAAAAAAAAAAAAAAAAAAAAAAAAAAAATTTATGATTTTACTTACATTTTTATTATTTTAAAAATATATAAAATAAGATTTAAGATTGATTTAACAATAAGATTTAATTTAATAAAATTAAGTATATTTTGATTTAATAAAATTTAATTTAACTAGTATATATATAATGTGTTTAAATTATTTTTTTAAAATTTATGTTACTATTTTGAAAATAGATTTTGTAAATACTTTAATAAATTAAGGTTAGAAAGATAAAATGAAATTTATTTGAAATTTAATTTGTTTAATATTTCTATTTAATAAGAATTGTTTTGAACTTGTTAATCTTGAGATTCTAGATATATTATTTTTGTAACTTGATAACTGAATTTTGATTAAAGGTGATTAAATGAAGATTTCAAATTTAAAAAAACTGAAATTGAATATTTAATATTGATTTAAATTCATAATTTGAGATTTATTTAAATGTTATTAAAAATGATTAAGTGGATATTTTCAAATTTAAAATTTAAGTTGAATTTTTGAATATAAATGAAATTTATTAAATTGAGATATCGTAAATGTTTGAATATTTAAACTTTGAAACCGATTGAATTGGAAGTGGTTTATACTTGTAGTCCAAACCTGGATTTGAAATCAATATAAATTAAAATGTTTTAATGAGAATTTGGATTGAACCTTTAACCTTTTTAATTGAAATTGTTGCACTGAGATTGATTTAAATTGAATTTGGAACTAAAGTTGATTTGAATTAATTTGTGTAATTGGAAGAAACAATTCTAATTTGAAACTATTTTTGATATAAACTCTTTTTAATATGTAAACTATTTTTAATATATAAGCTATTTTAATCTATAACATATTTTTAAATATGGACTATTTCTAAAGTATAGCTATTTTAATATATAAACTACTTCAATATTAAAACCGTTTAAGTTGGAACCGTTATGATTTAGATTTGATGGATTTAAATGCGAATATTTTGATATTGTGACGACCCTACTTTCCACTCCCGGAAAATCACATCATCAATTAAGAAAGAAAGGGATAGAAGAAGCAAAGAAAGAAGAGAAAGAAGAAACAACACTAGAATCTCAACAGCGGAACGAATAAATTATATTAATAACATAAGTATTTACATAATATACAACATCAATCAGAGATACACAACATACACATCACATATACTAGACAGTTATAAACACCTGTCTAGTATTTACAACTCAATACAATCACAACACAGAGAACACACAGCGGAAATATATATCTACAATGCAGAAGACTCCTGCTCCATTGCTCCTCTATTATTCGTCAAAGCAAACCTGAATCTCTTGACTACTCGTAAAAATTTGAGTACCCAAGAGTTTAAGAAAACAAAGATAAACTCCGGGTCAGACATGGGTCTGGTGTGAGTAACAGGTTAAAGTTGCTTAACTTTAAAAACCTTTGAAAAGAAAAAGGTATCACGTAAGACTTGACACACATAAACATGGAAATTTTTTTACCTTACGCAAACCAAAACATTTGATAGGAAATCCGATGATATTATAATAGGTCTAGGGTTTTCAAATAAATATGAAATAGCCGAAATTGTTACATTCATTAAATTCCAGCTACTAGCCACAAAAGTGAGTAATACAATCAAAACCGATGGCACTTATTGGATTGTGGATTCCATACAATGGCAGGGCTACTGGGGTACCGCCCGTCATAGTATGTGGCCTAGATCACCGTACCGAGGAGTACTTCCACTCCCCTGCAACACAAGGCCGGAACCATTCCTTACTGAACAGTTCCAAACAAGACAACCCCGGCAGTTGTTGCAATCAACCGCCCACACAATCGAATATAAAGGGACCTCTAGACAGGGGTAAATCTCGCTCTCAAGTGTGGGCTACCCACGAAGCCTTGCTGCACCTCCCCTGTTTTAGCCATCCCGGTTGATAAGGCTTGAGTCTACGATTACCTTTAGAGAACATATCTCTTAGAATGCTCATCGTCCACCTGACGATGTTCTGAAAGTATTCAATCCATACAAGTTCGTTCCGGGTTCGAACGAAACCGAAGGCATTATCTCGTTACACTCATTACGGAATCACCCACAGAGTTAACGACGATAACCCTTGCACTCTGAATCTTCATCTCGAATCTATAAGTACTATTCCGTCAAACTCATTACGGAATCACCCACAGAGTTATACTGACGTATAGCCCTTACATCTCGAGTCTTCACAAAGCTCCATTTGGATTCACGACCTAACGTTATTTGGAATCGATGTGGTTTTCGGATATCCAAATATGGAAACCCGATCCCGGTCTCATCGAAATCCAAAGCGTGTCTTTTAGGTCCAAGTTGTTTTAAATTTTTAAACAATTCAATTCAATATTATCTATATACACACAGATAGATAATTATCACAATAGATAAACAATATTATCATCACAACCGATAATCTGTATTATCAACTCAAATAGATAAATCATATCATCAACTCAATGCAACCATAACATCCAAATCACACAACAACATTTATCTCATAACTGAGATCTCAACCATTCAGGGTAATAAATATCAATCATCATTCATAAGCAAAGACTTATTAAATCACCATCTATAATTAATTTAAAATGAATTAAATTAACTACTTCTTCCTTAATTAATTTAAAATGAATTAAATTAATTACTCATCCATATAAATCTTGCTTACATATCAATTAATTATTCTTAGCAAGTTACCCTAATTAATCATCTTGATTAACTATCCTTTAATTACATTCAAGTAAATAACCTCTAATTAATTTCACAAATTAATTAATCCAAACCAATCCTTGTAATTAATCTGTAATTACTTCATTAATTAATCCTTAATTAATTACACTAATTAATTTCTTCATTGATTAATTGTTCTTATTAATCAATCCTTAATTATATCATTAATTATATAAATTAATGATCTCAAATTATTTCATTTAAAATAACTTCATTAAATTAATTATCAATTATCTCTATTGATTAATCATTCTTGATTAATCACATTAAGTAATTACATTAAATTAATTACATCTCTCAATCATTCTCAAATAACTTAATTATCAAAACCTAAATTAATTACACTAAGTAATTAATTACTTATCTTAAGTAATTAAACACACTAATAATAATTACAAAAAGTAATTAATTCCAAAAACTCCTTCAATTAAATTACACATAGTAATTTATTTTCTTAATTACTTCATTAAGTAATTATTCATTTTTAATTGCATTTGTAATTACTTCTCAATTCAATCAATGATTAAGTTAAATTAATTAAACTTAATTAATTAACTTAATTAAGCAAAATAAAAATTTATTAATTACAATCAGTAATTAATTTTCTTAATTACTTTCATTAAGTAATTCACTTTAACAATTAAAATGATTAATACAATTAATCATTAAAATTAATTACATTGATAAATTATTAAGTTAATGACCCTCATTAACCAATAACAAATCTTTAATTACTTCTCTAAAGTAATTAACTGAATTAATAAATATTAATTATTAATTTACTTATAAAACTCATTAATTAATCTTAAATTATTAAATTAATCAAGTGATAATTAAAAACTAAAATAATTATTAATTACTTGATTAATTCAATTCATTAATTAAATTAAATTAATCAAATCTTATTTAAATTAATTTCTAAATCATACTTTAATCAAATTTAATTAACTTACTTAATCCTTTTAGTTAATTAAATAAACCCTTAATAATTTAATTAATACCCTAATTATTAATTAAATTAAATAATTAAAATCTTAATTACCTAGATTAATTAATAAATCATTAAGTTCAAATCAACTTAATGATTATCATCAATCTCATTAATGTTTAATTATCATTATTAAAGTAACTTAAAAACAAATTACTTTTAAATTTTCTAAATTCCATTTTAAATTAAAATTAAAATGAAATCAACTTAAACAAGATTTTAAATATTTAAAAACTCTTTTGTTCTCATTTTAAAGAATCACTTACCTCTTAAAGCAAATTTTTAGAAAAATCATTTAACTTTAGCCTATATTCAATTAAATTTAAAATATCTTAAATATTTCAAATGACATTGAAACATTTAAATTCAAATCTCATTTAAAAAAAACAAATCATGCTTCAGATTTAAAATTCAAAGATTAGAATTTAAAACTCTGTTTTAAATTTTCATTTCATATGTTATAAAGTTCTAAAAATATCCAACTTGAATATAACATTGAATTTATAACCTATTTTAATTTGAAACTTCAGATTCAACCCCAAATTTGAATTCAGGGTTCAGATTTAACTTAAAATTTAAAACTTGGTTTAATTTTTTATTTCCAGATTTAAAAATCACTTAATATAAAAACCGTGCAGGTTTTAAATTTTAAATATTTCATTTTCTGCAAATCTTGTTTATTCAAAATCTGAAATTCAAAATCTATTTGAATTCATGTTTTAATCTTGCTTAAAGTTTAAATTTAAACTTGCCTTACTATTTTTTTATTTATAATTTAGTTTTAAAACTCAAAACCTGAAATAATTCAGGTTACAGAAACAAGACTCTGCAACCAAAAACTACCCGAGTCAAATGCCATTTCACTTCGAGTCATCCTTACTCCTACTTCGGGCAAAAATTGAAATTACCCGAGCACCATCTCTCCATCATATTCCAGAAACCAAAACACCTCCCAGTGACCACTGTGCACGTGCACAAAATCCTTGGCAAATTTCGATCATCGGTGATGATCATCTACATCCACCATCCCCCCCTTGAATCCACTTGAACACTTAAGCATCAGAGAACTCCATTTCCAAAAATTCAACAGAGCAGCTCTCTATTTTTTTTTAAAACCTGGAACACACCATACCCATAACCTTTCAAACCTGTCAACGACAAATTCACATCACTCCGACCATAGTTCAAGCTACCATTCCGGTCACTTACTCCCTTAGGGTCCAGCAACCAATTCCCAGAGTTTCAAAACACTCGATCAATCCTAGAGGAAGAAATGATTGGATTTCTAAGTGTACACAAGACTAGGGTTATAGATAAATTTTTAATCACTGCTGCTAAATCAAAGTTAAATTCACAAATCTGATAATTTTCCTGACTTCTTTGATTATTATATTACGTACAGAAAAAAACTCAAGTTATCAAAATTCCAAAATCAATCAGAATTTCCAAAATAAATTTTTAGTTTACCTCAGAACCACATCCCAAATCCATGCTAAATATTGTGTTTCTGTTATTAAAATAAATCATGTTTTCAAATGTGGTTCCAAATTACAATCTTAACTTACTGAATTAAGAAATTTTAGTTCTTAAACAAAATCATTGTTTCAGGTTATTTTGATTTCCAGTGAAGTTTTAATCTTAATTTACCTTATTTAAAATTCTTATGCTTCATATATATTTTTGACAAACAGATTTGTTTATAAGCCATTTCTCAATGATGGTTAAGTTATGAAACTACTAAAATTTGAGTTTAAAACTTAAGTCAAGAACACAAAAGTTCTGATACTAACAAAGCATACATACCTATATCAGTAACTCCCAAAAATTCATATACAAACAAATTTTCTGCAGATTTTATCATGCATATCAATTCATTCCAGAGATAAAACATGCAACCAGATTTTGTTAAAGAAAAATTTAGAAGTTACTCACCTTGAAAATTATCAGCAGAGCATAATTCCCAATTTGAAACTGCAATGCATTAGCTTCCTATCCAATGATTATATGCATGCAAACTTCAGGCTTTTAAAAGGAATGCAGGCTTGCAAATTTATAGTTTGAAAGAGATGCAGACTTCAAATCGCTTGCATTTGAATTTACTGACCAAAACCATATGCATGCAGGTCATTCCAGAGATGAAAATGCAGGTTGATGTTCTTATTACAGGTTTAAACATGATTTGTAATTTTTGTTTGGGGAGTGAATTACAGATTTTATGTTTGAGGGGTTTCAGATTTTGTTTGGTAATTTCTGTTTTACTTGAAGAATGGATTACAGATTTTCTTTGAAGCTTAGAATTTGATTTTGAAGGATAGAAAAAAAAAGAAGGAAGGGAAAAGAATATGTTTTAAGGGCTAAAATAAATTTGGCAAAATAAATAAAATAAAATAGAAATTTAATGACACTTGTCACATTGTTTTATTCATATATTAACACATGTAGTTTAAATACTTAAAAAGTTAACACATGTCTTGATTAATTAAGTTATATATTTAAATGTGTATAAAGGGTTTTCTTTAATTCATTTTAGGTTTATATGAATATATATATATATATATATATATATATGATTTACTTATTTAAAGAAAATGTAAATAAACAATTTATAAATTAAAGCTTATACAAATGTTTTAAAGAACCACTTAATTTGAATTTCAAAATAAAATCCCATATCAAATTAAACCTTTGAATTCAAAATTAAAATCAATTTAAAAAAAATGAAGATTCTATTTCCTTATTTTAATTCCTTTCTATATTCATGAAATATAGAATATTTATTAATATGGTTTGAAATAACAATTTACAAATTTTATATGACTTTTAAAGAATTATAAATCACTTTAATATTTAAATGGATTTAAATCATATGCTATTTTATATTTTAAACTTATATAAAATATACTCAATTCATATTTAACCAAATAATATTTTAAAAAGAAATAAAAATCAATTTTTACTTAAATTTAAAAATTAAACTAAGACAAATTTTAAACAATATAACATTTGTTATAAATACTATCAAACCATAAAGTTATTAATTTAAATAGATTTTTTTTAAAAGCCTAATATAAATTTAAAACATAATTTCCTAATTACTCAATATTTTATTAGAATTAAAAAACAAAACTTTATTTATTTATTAAATTCCAAACAAAAATAAACTATAATATATATACAAATATATATACATTATAATTTAAAACATTTATTTTAGCATTTTAAAAGACAAATCACAAATTAAATATTTATTTATCCAGATTATTAAACCAAAACATATTTTATTAATCAATATGGTCAATATCAATTTAATTTTATATAAAGATTATTAAATTGATATTGTCAAAAATTCCGGGATATCACATTCCTTCCCCCTTAAAAGAATTTCGTCACCGAAATTTAAAACAAAGGTAATTTAATAACCTATTTAAGATTTTAGATTTTAAAACCAAGCATATATCAAACATATGCTAACAACCATAGCAATCAATTCATCCAATCAAACAAAATTAACTATCCAGATAAAATTCTGGATAGAGTTTCCTCAAGTTTCCCAAGTAAACACCGGGTTACTAGCTCTACAGAACCCAAACAATCAACTTACTAAGCTACAGAACTCCTACTCATCAAGATCCTATAACTGAACAAGACATCAGACTATAGACTAGTCTGACTCAACAACCAAAATCTCCCAAAACAGCTGATTCCAAAACCAAAAATAGATCATACACGTACTTCCTCAGAGATACGTGAAACACATCGAATTCCAGTTGTCCAAACTAGCAATTCAATCCAGAAAATCAAACACTTATCCAAAACAGAACACAGAATAAATCCAAAACATCTCGGAGCTAGCTTACCCAAAATTCATAGCTCCTAAAACTGAGAAATTTATCCAAAGTCAGATCTCCGACTTCAGATTCACTAAACTCTTCAGGCAATCTCGGCTGCCTACATCCTACCTGATCAGCTCAATCCTTGCTGATGTCTCAATCTAGACCAAACCCATCATAATGATCCTCCATGATCAATCAAGATCAAGAACAACTCCACTCACAACCATCAGAAGAAAACAACTTCTCCTATCCGGAAAAGAAAAGCAGATGCACTCCCAAACTGCTTCCGCTGCACGACTCTGATTTGGAGTAGAAAAGAATGCTGATGAAAAACACAAGCACAATCGGACCGCAAAACCAAAAAGATCCCAGATAACCAAGAGAAAATCCAAAATTTCCTCAAATTCTGAGTTGCTTCAACAAACTCCATCTCAAGGAACCAACCCTCAACTAGTTGAACCACCGGTACCACAGAATTTCTAGATGAAGACAAACTCTGACCTTTCTGAAAATATTCAGAAAAATCTCCAACAACCCAAGAGAACACTCAACTATCGCAAGTCACCTTTGCGATCAATCCAAACTAAAATCTAAAGAAACCGTTCTCTCTTTACCAAATAGAACAGCTTATGTTGTCTTACCAATCCATCGAAGAAATGGATTCACTCTACTGCTTCTGAACTCCATCTCCAGAAAACAGATAAGCCAGAAAACTCTGCCGACACATAGCACACTCTGAGCTGTACTGCTGACATCAATGCCAAAAATTCTCAATCCAAAGCTCTTCGAAAAACTCGGACTTCAAACCAAAGAGAAACATCCTGCTGAATTTAGCCACAACACCGAAGCAAACCTACTTCCTTAAAATTGTTCCAAAGAAATCATCTTCGGAAACATCCATAGTCACTGCATCTCATCATGCAGCTACTACTTCCCTGAGATATCAAGATATCATTACTCGCTTCAGTTCAGCCAACAGATCCAAACTTTACTCATTCAACTTCAAAGATGTACTCCGAACCTTAACAGGTTACCTTCAGAGATCAATGAAGTCTTACACCACTTCAAAACTCACTCGAGATGGTATTAGGTCTACAGTCTCGACAGATACACTTCCAACCTAACATTCAAACTCCAACCAATCGGTAGTTGTGCTATAAACACCACTACCCCAATCTACCTTTATAACCCACATTGGAAAACCTGAACAGGTAACCCAATAGATAGGTAGAAATAAATATATATAAATATATTAAAAATTACAAATACGCTCTCTCAAGATAGACACCACTCCAGAGCCTAGGTATTCACTCAACCTAACACTCTCATACCACCTGTGACGACCCGACTTTCCACTCCCGGAAAATCGCATCATCAATTAAGAAAGAAAGGGATAGAAGAAGGGAAGAAAGAAGAGAAAGAAGAAACAACACTAGAATCTCAACAGCGGAACGAATAAATTATATTAATAACATAAGTATTTACATAATATACAATATCAATCAGAGATACACAGCATACACATCACATATACTAGACAGTTATAAACACCTGTCTAGTATTTACAACTCAATACAATCACAACACAGAGAACACACAGCGGAAATATATATCTACAACGCAGAAGCCTCCTGCTCCATTGCTCCTCCATTATTCGTCAAAGCAAACCTGAATCTCTTGACTACTCGTAAAAATTTGAGTACCCAAGAGTTTAAGAAAACAAAGGTAAACTCCGGGTCAGACATGGGTCTGGTGTGAGTAACAGGTTAAAATTTCTTAACTTTAAAAACCTTTGAAAAGAAAAAGGTATCACGTAAGACTTCCCACACATAAACATGGAAAAGTTTTTACCTTACGCTAACCAAAACGTTTGATAGGAAATCCGATGATATTATAATAGGTCTAGGGTTTTCAAATAAATATGAAATAGCCGAAATTGTTACATTCATTAAATTCCAGCTACTAGCCACAAAAGTGGGTAATACAATCAAAACCGTTGGCACTTATTGGATTATGGATTCCATACAATGGCAGGGCTACTGGGGTACCGCCCGTCACAGTACGTGGCCTAGATCACCGTACCGAGGAGTACTCCCACTCCTTTGCAACACAAGGCCGGAACCATTCCTTACTGAGCAGTTCCGAACAAGACAACCCCGGCAGTTGTTGCAATCAACCGCCCACACAATCGAATATAAAGGGACCTCTAGACAGGGGTAAATCTCGCTCTCAAGTGGGGGCTACCCACGAAGCCTTGCTGCACCTCCCCTGTTTTAGCCATTCCCGGTTGATGAGGCTTGAGTCTACGATTACCTTTAGAGAACACATCTCTTAGAATGCTCATCGTCCACCTGACGATGTTCTGAAAGTATTCAATCCATACAAGTTCGTTCCGGGTTCGAACGAAACCGAAGGCATTATCTCGTTACACTCATTACAGAATCACCCATAGAGTTAACGACGATAACCCTTGCTCTCTGAATCTTCATCTCGAATCTATAAGTACTATTCCGTCAAACTCATTACGGAATCACCCACAGAGTTATACTGACGTATAGCCCTTACACCTCGAGTCTTCACAAAGCTCCATTTGGATTCACGACCTAACGTTATTTGGAATCGATGTGGTTTTCGGATATCCAAATATGGAAACCCGATCCCGGTCTCATCGAAATCCAAAGCGTGTCTTTTAGGTCCAAGTTGTTTTAAATTATTAAACAATTCAATTCAATATTATCCATATACACACAGATAGATAATTATCACAATAGATAATCAATATTATCATCACAACCGATATTCTATATTATCAACTCAAACAGATAAATCATATCATCAACTCAATGCAACCATAACATCCAAATCACACAACAACATTTATCTCATAACTGAGATCTCAACCATTCAGGGTAATAAATATCAATCATCATTCATAAGCAAAGACTTATTAAATCACCATCTATAATTAATTTAAAATGAATTAAATTAACTACTTCTTCCTTAATTAATTTAAAATGAATTAAATTAATTACTCATCCATATAAATCTTGCTTACATATCAATTAATTATTCTTAGCAAGTTACCCTAATTAATCATCTTGATTAACTATACTTTAATTACATTCAAGTAATTAACCTCTAATTAATTTCACAAATTCATTAATCCAAACCAATCCCTGTAATTAACCTGTAATTACTTCATTAATTAATCCTTAATTAATTACACTGATTAATTTCTTCATTGATTAATTGTTCTTATTAGTCAATCCTTAATTATATCATTAATTATATAAATTAATGATCTCAAATTATTTCATTTAAAATAACTTCATTAAATTAATTATCAGTTATCTCTATTGATTAATCATTCTTGATTAATCACATTAAGTAATTACATTAAATTAATTACATCTCTCAATCATTCTCAAATAACTTAATTATCAAAACCTAAATTAGTTACACTAAGTAATTAATTACTTATCTTAAGTAATTAAACACACTAATAATAATTACACAAAGTAATTAATTCCAAAAAATCCTTCAATTAAATTACATCTAGTAATTTATTTTCTTAATTACTTCATTAAGTAATTATTCATTTTTAATTACATTTGTAATTACTTCTCAAATCAATCAATGATTAATTTAAATTAATTAAACTTAATTAATTAACTTAATTAACCAAAATAAAAATTTATTAATTACAATCAGTAATTAATTTTCTTAATTACTTTCATTAAGTAATTCTAACAATTAAAATGATTAATACAATTAATCATTAAAATTAATTACATTGATAAATTATTAAGTTAATGACCCTCATTAACCAATAACAAATCTTTAATTACTTCTCTAAAGTAATTAACTGAATTAATAAATATTAATTATTAATTTACTTATAAAACTCATTAATTAATCTTAAATTATTAAATTAATCAAGTGATAATTAAAAACTTAAATAATTATTAATTACTTGATTAATTCAATTCATTAATTAAATTAAAATAATCAAATCTTATTTAAATTAATTTCTAAATCATACTTTAATCAAATTTAATTAACTTACTTAATCCTTTTAGTTAATTAAATAAACCCTTAATAATTTAATTAATACCCTAATTATTAATTAAATTAAATAATTAAAATCTTAATTACCTAGATTAATTAATAAATCATTAAGTTCAAATCAACTTAATGATTATCATCAATCTCATTAATGTTTAATTATCATTATTAAAGTAACTTAAAAACAAATTACTTTTAAATTTTCTAAATTCCATTTTAAATTAAAACTAAAATGAAATCAACTTAAACAAGATTTTAAATATTTAAAAACTCTTTTGTTCTCATTTTAAAGAATCACTTACCTCTTAAAGCAAATTTTTAGAAAAATCATTTAACTTTAGCCTATATTCAATTAAATTTAAAATATCTTAAATATTTCAAATGACATTGAAACATTTAAATTCAAATCTCATTTAAAAAAAACAAATCATGCTTCAGATTTAAAATTCAAAGATTAGAATTTAAAACTCTGTTTTAAATTTTCATTTCATATGTTATAAAGTTCTAAAAATATCCAATTTGAATATAACATTGAATTTATAACCTATTTTAATTTGAAACTTCAGATTCAACCCCAAATTTGAATTCAGGGTTCAGATTTAACTTAAAATTTAAAACTTGGTTTAATTTTTTATTTCCAGATTTAAAAATCACTTAATATAAAAACCGTGCAGGTTTTAAATTTTAAATATTTCATTTTCTGCAAATCTTGTTTATTCAAAATCTGAAATTCAAAATCTATTTGAATTCATGTTTTAATCTTGCTTAAAGTTTAAATTTAAACTTGCCTTACTATTTTTTTATTTATAATTTAGTTTTAAAACTCAAAACCTGAAATAATTCAGGTTACAGAAACAAGACTCTGCAACCAAAAACTACCCGAGTCAAATGCCATTTCACTTCGAGTCATCTTTACTCCTACTTCGGGCAAAAATTGAAATTACCCGAGCACCATCTCTCCATCATATTCCAGAAACCAAAACACCTCCCAGTGACCACTGTGCACATGCACAAAATCCTTGGCAAATTCCGATCATCAGTGATGATCATCTGCATCCACCATCCCCCCTTGAATCCACTTGAACACTTAAGCATCAGAGAACTCCATTTCCAAAAATTCAACAAAGCAGCTCTCTATTTTTTTTAAAACCTGGAACACACCATACCCATAACCTCTCAAACCTGTCAACGACAAATTCACATCACTCTGACCATAGTTCAAGCTACCATTCCGGTCACTTACTCCCTTAGGGTCCAGCAACCAATTCCCAGAGTTTCAAAACACTCGATCAATCCTAGTGGAAGAAATGATTGGATTTCTAACTGTACACAAGACTAGGGTTACAGATAAATTTTTAATCACTGCTGCTAAATCAAAGTTAAATTCACAAATCTGATAATTTTCCTGGCTTCTCTGAGCATTATACTACGTACAGAAAAAAACTCAAGTTATCAAAATTCCAAAATCAATCAGAATTTCCAAAATAAATTTTTAGTTTACCTCAGAACCACATCCCAAATCCATGCTAAATATTGTGTTTCTGTTATTAAAATAAATCATGTTTTCAAATGTGGTTCCAAATTACAATCTTAACTTACTGAATTAAGAAATTTTAGTTCTTAAACAAAATCATTGTTTCAGGTTATTTTGATTTCCAGTGAAGTTTTGATCTTAATTTACCTTATTTAAAATTCTTATGCTTCATATTTATTTTTGACAAACAGATTTGTTTGTAAACCATTTCTCAATGATGGTTAAGTTATGAAACTACTAAAATTTGAGTTTAAAACTTAAGTCAAGAACACAAAAGTTCTGACACTAACAAAGCATACATACCTATATCAGTAACTCCCAAAAATTCATATACAAACAAATTTTCTGCAGATTTTATCATGCATATCAATTCATTCCAGAGATAAAAACATGCAACCAGATTTTGTTAAAGAAAAATTTAGAAGTTACTCACCTTGAAAATTATCAGCAGAGCATAATTCCCAATTTGAAACTGCAATGCATTAGCTTCCTATCCAATGATTATATGCATGCAAACTTCCAGGCTTTTAAAAGGAATGCAGGCTTGCAAATTTATAGTTTGAAAGAGATGCAGACTTCAAATTGCTTGCATTTGAATTTACTGACCAAAACCATATGCATGCAGGTCATTCCAGAGATGAAAATGCAGGTTGATGTTCCTGTTACAGGTTTAAACATGATTTGTAATTTTTTTTTGGGGAGTGAATTACAGATTTTATATTTGAGGGGTTTCAGATTTTGTTTGGTAATTTCTGTTTCACTTGAAGAATGGATTACAGATTTTCTTTGAAGCTTAGAATTTGATTTTGAAGGATAGAAAAAAAAGAAGGAAGGTAAAAGAATATGTTTTAAGGGCTAAAATAAATTGGACAAAATAAATAAAAGAAAAAAGAAATTTAATGACACTTGTCACATTGTTTTATTTATATATTAACACATGTATTTTAAATACTTAAAAAGTTAACACTTGTCTTGATTAATTAAGTTATATATTTAAATGTGTATAAAGGGTTTTCTTTAATTCATTTTAGGTTTATATGAATATATATATGATTTACTTATTTTAAGAAAATGTAAATAAACAATTTATAAATTAAAGCTTATACAAATGTTTTAAAGAACCACTTAATTTGAATTTCAAAATAAAATCCCATATCAAATTAAACCTTTGAAATCAAAATTAAAATCAATTAAAAAAAATATGAAGATTCTATTTCCTTATTTTAATTCCTTTCTATATTCATGAAAAATAGAATATTTATTAATATGGTTTAAAATAACAATTTACAAATTTTATATGATTTCTAAAGAATTATAAATCACTTTAATATTTAAATGAATTTAAATCATATGCTATTTTATATTTTAAACTTATATAAAATATACTCAATTCATATTTAATCAAATAATATTTTAAAAAGAAATAAAAATCAAATTTTTACTTAAATTTAAAAATTAAACTAAGACAAATTTTGAACAATATAACATTTATTATAAATATTATCAAACCATAAAGTTATTAATTTAAATAGATTTTTTTAAAAGCCTAATATAAATTTAAAACATAATTTCCTAATTACTCAATATTTTATTAGAATTTAAAAACAAAACTTTATTTATTTATTAAATTCCAAACAAAATAAACTATAATATATATACATTATAATTTAAAACATTTATTTTAGCATTTTAAAAGACAAATCACAAATTAAATATTTATTTATCCAGATTATTAAACCAAAACATATTTTATTAATCAATATGTCAATATCAATTTAATTTTATATAAAGATTATTAAATTGATATTGTCAAAAATTCCGGGATATCACAGATATAATGGTTTAACTTATTTTGTGGTAATGATTACGAAAGTGAATATGATTTTTGAAGTAAATATGATTTCTAAAGTGATAAGATTTTGAAATGAACATGAAATTTTGGTATGGAGTATGAACTATTTAAATGAAATGACTACAATGTGAAATAACATTTGGTTGTTAAAGAGATCGGGATAGGATATTGTCATACTCTTTGCCAATACCGAAAACCACTTTTACAACTGTGTACGTTATGGAAAATCCAAAACGAAGTAGGATGGTTTGGCGAACATCTGTATGAGGAATGAACGCAGCCCTAACCCCCTCGGTTCAGTGTTATGTGACTAAAACAGAAGCTATACCTGGGCTAAGTGAGGTCGCACCTCCGATGGAGCATGCTTCTTTGATAACATATCTTTTACTTTGTGATCTAATTGGGTGCACCTTTGATTATAGGAGTGTGTCTCGAGATGGGCAGTAGTAGCTACTATGCGTCAGCACTAACCCTGTCCTGTAAAATGGTAGTATCATACACTAGGCATTGCCTCGCATGCTTTGTCACATGTCTTATCACGCCCATTACGAGTTTGGTTTGTGTCATACCTATGGAGTGCTCCCTGATAGCCCACCGTTTGGTGGAGTTTACTGTACTATATAGACTACAACAGTTATATAAAATGTGTTAAGAGGCATATGGGTAACGCCTTAACGCTATTTTAATAATTTACTTTACTTTAGACATTATCTATGCAGCCTATTGTATTATGTATGTAGATAGTTTCATGGATCCTTAAAGTATGGAATCCCAAACATCCTTTAAGTTATATTGCATTTCACTTGGATATTTCACTTGAGTTGATTTGCTTGCATAAGAATGTTAATCCTGACTCGAGTTTTTTGTGTTTTGCTTTATGCTCTCGTTTGCCCGAATATCACAGCATTTGAGACTAACCTTTGGATCTTGGAGATTTTCTTGGAGATCCATCTTTATTCTTTCGTCTTTTCAGTTATTTCCAGTTGTTTACATTCAGACTAATTATTTGCTTATGTATTAGAGACTTCTTTGTATTTGAGAATTTCTGTTGTATTTGCTTTAGACTCTGATGTTGTAGTAGCTTCATGAACTACTATTTATCTATTCCACTGCTTATTGTTGTAAGACTCTATGTGTGTAATATATGATTTATTTATTTACTATACATGCTAAGTTTTGCGAAACATAAATTAACAAACTGTTGTTTTGAGTAATTCAAGTCCGACATGTATGGATTATTGCTGATGTGAATGGTTCAAAATGGTAGGTTGTTACAACACTCATGTCATATGATATCAATTTGACTCATATAAGGATATTTTAATCCTGACTCGAATGTTTTGTCTTTTCACTACGCTAGGGTCAGCCTTGAGAATTTTAGCGCATTGAAGATTATCTTCTAGAGGATAAAGACGAATACTTGATATATTATTACTATTATTATCCTTCCATGCACCACATTGTTCTACTGCATTACTTATTTGTCACTATTATATATTTAACTATGATAACTTTTGTATAAATTATAATCAAATGTACAGTAAATAACTTCATGAACTGTATATTTGATGATTATATTTTTGTCATTACGCTGCGAGATTCTGTGTTTATTTTCTTCTTCTTTCTTATTTTTCTTAACTAACCCCATTGATTATCTATATTTCGAATTTTTTGAGTTGGACATGTGTGGATTATTGTCAATTTAAACCTTCCAAAATCTGGGTCGTAACATATGTTGTAAAATAGCTTCATGAACTATTTATTTTATTATTATACTTTGTCATTCCGCTACGAGATTCTGCATTTTCTTTTTTTTTCTTTTATCTTGTTTTCTTATTAAATCCCATTGATAATCCACCTTTTTGAATGGTTTGAGTTAGACATATATGGTTTATCATCGATTTAAACCGTCCAAAAAGGTTGGTCATCACAAACTATTGCATAAATGTTTATCTATAAAATACCTTACTTTTCTCCAAACTATAATAAATAAATTTTGTTAAAATTAAATTTTAACCCAACATTATCATTGAATGCCTTATAATAAAATCGTGAAACTTAATTCACTAGGTGTTTATTTCAGTGTTCCCACAAGTTGCTATCTACCCAACTCATGCGGTGAAAAATGTAAAACTGCTCATAAACTGGTCGTGCACAACTAATCAAATAATAAATGATAGCGGTTGGATATTATCATTTTCTAACAATCAAACACATCATATATCAATTTATGAAAATTACTCCTTTTGTAAAATATATTCAAAGGTAAAATTATTTCATTTACCAATTTTTCAAAAGTAATACCAGGTCGGTTTGTCTTGTTCAAGCATTTAGAGATCCCTATCAACAATAATAGCAACTCATATTGACCAAAATCCATAAGTCACTCAACAGACCAATCAACACAATACGAAACATTTTATAACAATAACAAATATGGACGCTCGTATATATAATACAGTCAACACATAATAAGGCACTCTTAATGGGTTATGCCCAACAAAGCCAAGGTTCTCCCTTAACCTTCAGCTCTAACACCACATGTAACAGTCAAGCTTTTCAAACCTCGAATGTCGACTGTAATACAATCACGGTATTCATATGCTGAGCACCCAAGTGCCGGAAAGATAGAACATTAGGATTAAAAAAGAAATAGAACAAGGAAGAAGAACCTAGTATCAAAATCTCATATGCGGAATGATAATTTAAAATATCCCGAAAGGTCTTTACCAAAAAACTTTGATATACATACATCAACCAGAATAAACTAACCTATCATCGGCCTATTCTGCTATAACAGCTTGTTCTCACAAATGCCAAAGATGCAAATCAAGAAATGCAATGGAAAATAAGTGTAGTAAGAAATCATCAAGCTCCTCTCCAAGTTCTCCAATGAACCATAGCTAAATCTTGAAACATACTCGAGCCGACCAAAGCATTATAAAAGAATAACACCCGGATCAGTATAGTAAAACCAACATGAGAACTCAAATCATATGGATTACTATATTTATAAAACTCCTCAAATGTAACTATATCTCATAACAATGCAGCCAATAATCATAGACGGACATTTACCTGACGATAACCAAACCCTTTCTCTTATAAAATCTAGTGAGAATATAATAATATCTAGGTTTGAAATATAAATAATCATGTAGCTGTGATGTATGTGAGTGTACATCACAAACAATAATGGGCATACAATCACAACCGCTAAAGCGCGTTCGCTAAGTGTGTAGGATTCCATGAAGGTGCCCTTGATATTTCAAGAATAGCACCCCTACACAAGGATTAGAGATATCCTTCCGAGCATTGTACATCTCTAGATAAAATATATTATAGGAAAACATAGCTGACCCATGCCCTAACACATGGCATCAGGTTACATCACTCTCGCATGCATATTCATAAGTATCACTAGAATGAAGTGCCTGCACCCTTTAAGTTATCTAAACCCCTTAGGCTATGTCTCCTATCTCTTGTTTCTATCATTACCGATGGCGAAGTCACGTTTAATATCCCGGCACACGAGTCATGACTCAAACTGATCTCGTTACATGAGTCCTTAACTCGAATAGATTTTGGATCCATATATGGATTGCCATATCTCAATAGATCTCAGAATCACATATGGGTTCCTTAACAAATCCGAAAATCACACATGGATTCCTATATCTCAATAGATCTCAAAATCACACATGGATCCCCACTTCCTGAATAGATCATGAACAAGTACATGTGTTCAAGCATCTCAGACATCACATAGATTCCAACATCTCGAACTAATCGCAAACCTCTTCCAATGCATAGAACACGTGTATGGTTTTCGAGTAGTTATGGTTTCAAGTTATCTCATACAAGTACACTCCTCCGCTTACCGGGCACTCAAAACCAACTGATGGATTTCCAAAAAAATCATCTCCAGTTCTATGGGAAATAAATAAAAAATACGTAGGATAAAATCACTTCCTAATCATTTAAGCTGATGGATTTCCTTATCATTTGTCCTAGAAGAGTAAAACGAGTTTATACCTACAGTATAGCATCACCGAAGATAACTATACCATATAATTTTTGTGTTTCTTCTAGATATTTTCAGAGTTATATTTTGGTCAATTCAATAACAATGAGAATAATCACACGGGAAACTAAGTCCTGTATACTGTACATAAGCAAGTAACACATAAAGCATGATGAAAACACACGTGTACGATCAAGTCATATAAACGACTTCTAATCGCCTTTTAACTGATCTTCCTTTATTAATTAAAAAAACACATTTATTGGTAAAACTATTTTTACACAATATCTCTTCATAAATAAATTCCACTTATTAATTAACTTTGCTATTTAAATAAAAAATCACTATTTATTTCTATATGTTTCACTACTTTCAAAAGTATTCATATACTTATCGCAACTGTATAAGCAAATTCATAAATCAATTTTAAAAGGCTTAAGAAAAATGTTACTCAACCATTGTCACTACAGACCCAAAACCTTTCACTTATGATTATCTTCAGAACATTCCTTTCAAAGATCTATTTACATTCATAAATATAATCAAAACGGGTTAAAGATGAATGTTATTAACACATTGTCACAACAAATCCAGAACCAATTCATACTTATTATTCTCTTTAAATTCCATTAATAAAGATCAAAGTATTTTCCCAAAGTCATTTAAAAATATTTTACCACTTTAAAAATATTAACTAAGGGTTTAAAAATATATGTTACTAAAACATTATTTACAACAAACCTAAAACCAATTCATCTTAATCGCTATCGTTAAAACTCTCTTTTAAAGATCTAATTACTTTTCGAAAGTATAGTAAAATAGGTTAAAAAAGTTTCCCACATCATTACTATAAACCCAAAATCACTTTTATACTTGCCACTAACATCGAAACATTCATTTAAAGCTCTTAGTACATCTTCCCTTATTGAACAAGGTAATATACCTAATCAATTTTACAAAACCGTCCATTATAACATAAGTATTATAATCTAAAAGCTCCTATATACTCTTTTACAAATACTAAACTTCCTTTATAAAACTTCCAAATACATTAAAACACCTTTAAAAATACACATACATACATACACACATACATACATACATGTACACGTATACCGATTTATTTGTAAAAATAAGATATATAATAAAATACTATAAACCATTTAAAGATATTATTATATAAAAATCTTTAATTTTTTAAATAGAATTTTAACAGGTTTTCTAAAACTATAAACTACAAATATACTTTTAAAATACATATTATATTTTAAAAAATTTAATTAAAACACCACTTTGAGATATTTATTTTATAATTTATTAAAAAACCATTACATTAAAATCCATAATGGATTATCAGTAATATATTTAAACCATGATATTTTTCGATAATAAGTACACTTACCATACTTATTAAAACACGAAGAAGCCCTAGGGCGTTTTCCAAAGTTAAAGTTAAAATCGCCGATCATAAAGATTCAAAGTGCATCCATAGCGACTATTTCGCTTCTTACATTTAAAACTTCCAATTCTAATTTCCACGGATGTCCACAACAATTCCTATATGTCAAACACACCAAAATGTGTGTAGCCAAATAAATATATACATATGTATATGTATACATATATATTTTCATTTTATTCATAATTTATCCAATTTAACATATGTCAAATGTCAGGGATATCAAAGCACGTTTATAACGACATTATCGCTTCAGACATTTATAACGCACTATTAAACATGTAATCAAGTAGTCTGGGCCACGATACATGTTATAGATGATCAAAAGAGAGATTGTACTCCATAATAATGTCGTCACTTGTTTTATAAAACGAGATAGGGTACAAAAGTAATAATTTACATTGTTTGTTATACTATTTATATTTTAATACAACAACAATTATACATACAACAATATACACATTATCGAAGAGTAAACTTTCCCAAGTTCCAGCCAATGCTTATTTTATTTCGAGTAGTCCAAAATCGAATACCATTCGATTTTAGCTAAAAATTCCACTAACATCAAACTCGACGAATCCAACTTAATATGTGGACAACTTCGATACGAGTTCAGCGCAAAAGACTGTGTCCAGACCGACCATGTATGAACAAGATACGGACAATAAAACATCTTGAGATTAACTAATTTATATAGTCACCTAACTAAACATTAGCTACCTTACTAATCACGATCAAACTTTATCTTCCCTAGTTAAACCTAGGTCGCATGCGATTTCAAACCCACGATGTCGTCCATTCGCCTGCCGCTACCACCATAGGTCACCTTCGACCGCCATAGCCCCATGTTGACTCCCTTAGCCTAGACAAACCCATTGCCACCGGTCTCGCCTCCTCCCATCGCCTATAGCTGGAGATCGAACCCAAAATCGTTCCTTCATTCAACCTTAGGTCTCTACCGCATCACACCACCATACGACGATCCATCACCGGTGATGTAACCCTCAGGCCATGATGCAACTTTTTTGTTTGGAACCCATGCCTAATTCAGCATCTAGCGGTCAGATTAATCTCGACCATTGGATTTGGGGGTTGGGGTTAAGGCATGGATCTGAGTTTGGGAAACAAAAGAGAAATGAGGTCCTTATATAGGAAATTTCTCCTACAATAGTCACCTCTAAAAATAACAAACTCCAATCGAGACGTAATCACTGGCTTTTTTCTAGCTAAATACTTCTATTATGAACTCAATGGAACTAGTTTTAGGACCTAATTCTATCATATACAAAAGTTAACTTCAAGATTATTATATTTTTATTCTTGAAATTAATCGCTATGCATTTCGAGCCCGCACAACCGCACAGTACGACCGATCACCATGAAACTCGTCCACATATAACAACTCATTATTCTAGACCCAATGACTCTGGTTTCGTCAAAATCCAAGTCAGTGCCCCATTGTGATAATTTCACGCGTTGATTAAAATGATTATTATTAACACTAGTTTAATCACTTTTAATTCTAAATTAAAAGTTTTCTATTACCATTATTATTTAAACAAAATTTAAATAAGCTTTCAAAATTATTCTTATTCGCATTAAATCCATTATTTAAATAGTTTAATAATTTCGATATTTAAATATAAAACATTCGAAAAATCGGTTTGTTATAGACATGGGTCATGAGATTGAACATCAAGCTAAGAAAATTCAAAAGCATTACTAAAGTGGATATGCAACCTGTATTTTACTCTACTTATTTTAATTTTTGGTTTCGAAGATGCCATTATAAATTTATTTAGGATGTGGAGTATGGGTCGATAGATGAAACTCATACGTTATGAGGTAATTTCACTTATAAGTTCTCCTATACTTTCTTTATCGTTTCTATTCCATTGTAAGTATTTTCTATTTTCAAGTATTGTCCTACATTTGTTGAAAAAGAGAAAGCAAATTCTATAGACTTCGGACACCAAATTAGTCTTTAGAATATTCTTGCTAAATCAAATCATTTATTACTATGCATGGACATGTGTTTTTGAATAAACACTAAGGTTAATTTTCATTCACTGCATAATGTATTTCACTAATACCACATATCATTTATTATCTATTTTGAATTTGGTTGTGTCAATTCGGCTTTAAACCGATTAATGTTCCAAAATCAAGATGACATTTATGTTAGTATTAATTTCATACTATGGCAAGGAAATTGCAAATTATTCTTAACGTAGCCATATATGTACATTATTTTAATAGGAAATGGATCTGAAATTTCAAATTGATGAGATTCTCAAATTAGGTGCAATTTCTTTTTAAGTTAAAATGATAACTTACGCCATTTGAACAAAAAAAGTAACGAAGAGAGCGTAAAAACTTCTATTATTAATGAGATGGATGGAAAGCTTTGTTTTATTGTTATTTACTTATTAGATAATTATTGAGATTAATGGAATATAAACTTATATATAATTTTTTTATGCTATTATATTTTTATTTTCAAATCGAAAATTAAAATTTCACTTATTTTCAATATAAATGTGGTATTTATATTGAAATTGTTACTTTTAGGATTTGTTAATATATTAGGGAATATTAGCTAACTAACTCCATTTAATTAGCTTAAATTTAAGATATTTAATCAAGAGGAAAATATTTAAAATGAAAAATTATCCTAATAATTTAAGTACAAGGGTACAAGCCTATTTTTTTGCTACAAGGACAAGCCAAAAGCCCATTGTTCGCAGTTCCCATCGTTCAATTTTTATGGCATCCATTGGAAGCTCATTCTTTTTCTAAAGTCTATCTTATGTGGACCGTGTCTATTCTCTATCATGAATTCCTCCTCCACCGCTCATTCTAAGCCCCGACTAATATCCGACAAAAGAAAAATCCAGTAGCGAGCTTCTTTATGCAACCGCAATTCCATGGCAACTACAAGCGTGGCATGATAACTCCAGTTCAACTCGACTTCTTCATTTCAGCATAGATAGAAATTATGAACAAAAATCCAAATAACCGCTCCACGATCGACTCACATAGGCATCGACATGAACATTTTCAGATCTGGTGACATAGTAGTTAAGGCAGCTTTGACGTAAAACTGCAAATGATAAATGGATAGGTACATAATTTTTTTCATAACAATACTGCTAGCAATAAAAATAAAAAAATCAAATACATATTAGTTGTTTGATTGAAATTCATGCTTGGTTATTTTATAAATTATTTTGACTATTATTTATAATAAAATTGGTACCTATGTATATGCAAAAATGATCCTAGTTTCTGTTTGATATTATTTGATATTCTATAAATTTAATTATTTAATAATTGTCATCTATGACAAAATTAATACCAAAATAGTGCAAAACTGATACCTAGTAGCTGTTTGATTGGAATTTATGCTTGGTTATTTTATAAATTATTTTGACTATCATTTATAACAAAACCGATACCTATATATGCAAAATTAACACCAAATTTATGTTTGTTAAAAGTTGATGCTCTGTGATTCTAATTATTTATTGATTGTCATGTATGAAAAAAGTGATACCAAAATAATGCAAAACTAATACATAGTAGCTATTTGTTTAGAGTTGATGGTTGCTTACTTTGAAATTATTTTGACTGTTGTTTATATCAAAACAGATACATGTATACTCTAAAAAATGGTACATAATTTTTGTCTGATATAAGTTGATACTCTATAGTTTTTCCCCTTTTAATTATTCATTTAACTATCATGTATGACAAAAGTGATAGCAAATAATGCAAAACTGACACCTAGTAGCCAATTTTTTGGAGTTGATGCCTAGTTATTTTATAAATTATTTTGACTATAATTTATATCAAAACTGACTTCCAAATATATAAAAATGACACCTAACATTGATACTAAAACTATTAATTATTTATTTTAAAGGAGTATGATTTGTTTGCACCATTATCTCTTACATGTAATGTCTTATATTTGTTACATACCAAATACTACAAGTGATGCAAACTAATGCCTACCATATATTATTCTTTAAACAGGGTTGACTGTAGTATATATTTCATGGTATTCATCGTATCATTGAACAGACGCCAAATACCGGTCAAAATAAAACCTAAACAAATGTTGTAGACAAGAGCAAGAATTGTGTATGACATATTGATGGACAATGATCACTGCTGGAATTTAGCCAAATCACTGCTGGAATTTAGCCAAATTCATGTCCAGACTAGAAGAAGAAGAAAATATAAAGAAGTGAATTTGTTTTAAAAACTGTTGTGATGTTTAGTTCAACTAACATACATTTAAGATGTTGTGCTAGAACTAATTAAATTTAGCATTGTTTCAATGTAGATATAAACACTTGTTGAAATTATGTCAGGTTGTTGTAAAAGTAAAATCTTATTTCTGATGTTGTACAAATTAGTTTATTTAACTTCTCTTACATGTTATGTTATATTTTGATAGTATTTTATATTAATTTATACTTGAACTGATACTACAGTGTGCATGAACTGATACTATTTTTATTATACTCGAAATTGATATTGATACTGATAATAATAAAATGAAAAACTGATACCTTGTTTCGTTATACTTGAAACTAATACTAAGAGCATGCAAAAAGTGATATTATATTTTGTAATACCTATAACTGATATTAATAGTATCCAAAACTGATATTAAACAACAAATATTGAACAAACTAACCAACATCACCACATAACCTGTAGATAAACAAATAATAAAACTATTACTAGTTATACTACAAAATTGATACTTAAAATGAAACTACAAATGTTACCATATAACCTACAAAAAAAATAAACAATAAAACTAATATTGCTTATACTGCAAAAATGATACTAGAAATGAAACTACACATGATACTGTATAACCAAGTTCAATTACAAAGAGCAAATCAATGACAAAATCAAAATATGATAAACCATTATACGTATATAACTAGGTTCAATTCCAAAAAGTCATACAACAAAGTGTAAATCTCAACAAATTCATAAAAACATGAAAAACAAATCATATGTTCTTAGAAGCTTGAGGATTACGCTTATTGTGACCAAATTGCTTGCGTACACCACATATATTTTGCTTATTTTCAAAATATGCAAATCCTTCTATCCATTTTATAGAAGGTCTACCGACAACATCTTCAATATTTGCATCAACAATAGGCTTATCAAAATTAGGAATAAGATTAATAGCATTAGCATAAGAAGAACAATAAGCATCCACGGTGAAAATACAAAATATTTTCTTAAAACATTGTTCCACGTGAAAATAGAAATAACTATGAAAGGATGAAGCAAAAACTTCGTAAACACCTAAAATCAAACCTTGATCGCATCCAACATAAAAATCAAATCACGATCTTCTTGAAGCACTTGTTTTAGTTGATTCAAAATCATTTTCAATTATCCGCATTTTATAGATGAACTATCCCTATAGCTAAAGGAAAAAGGCGCAAATAAAAAATTAATGCAACATTAATCAATTGTTATTTTAAAACTGATATCTAAAAAATACCACCTGAAAACCAATAACTAAACACCGATAACTAAATTATGATAATATATAGCAAAACATGTTTAAATTTTGATACCTAAAAATTGGTACTAAGCAATAATCTAATACACGCCATTGCCACATATGCAATACTACCAAATATCACTTTTTTATAATAACTGATACTACAAAGATTCAACCACAATAACTTTATTCTCAAGCACGTAAGAAATCTCAATGGTTAAAGGAGTAAGTTGAGACCAACAACAACAAATTTCATTCTTTAGATCATAAAACGAACAATCAAAAGGAAACCGAGTGCTCAAAGTATTATCATCGAATACATGTAGAACAAGAAGACTATTACCACCACTACAAAAAAACATCAGTTAAAAAATTGTTTTCTTCAGATTGTCATTTTATTCTAGTACAATAGTTTTTTCATACAACAATAGTAACAAAAAAATAAATTTCTTAAAAATGATATCTACAGTATATAAAACTGATATCTAAAAATTGATCCTTAAATTAATAATAAAACTAATACGGAAATAGACTTCATTAAATGTTTGATACTAACAAAACACTAATTCAACTCATTGATTATTTGGTTCATATCCTCATATTTACTCCGGAATAATTTCATTTTTTTATGTACTCAAACAAATAATACATTAAAAAACTTTCACACCGCATTATTGTGAAAACGATGCTAAGAAAAAAAATGATATCTAGAAACTAATTTTTACAGAAACAACTATAGCTCTCAAATTCTCAAACTCTACTCTGTCTCTTTCCTAAACAAATACCTTTTTCAGTTCAAAGTCCAAATAAGTTTAGAATTCCATGGTTTCTTCTTCTGCTCTTCGAACTAAAACCTAAATTGATGAATTACCAAATCAATGACCGGTGATTTGTTTATTCGTTACCGCCTCAAAAAGCATTCTCCTTACTCTACGAAATGAAGTGAGATTATTTGGGTTTCAGAGAGGATATCTCATGCTCGCGGTTAGGATATTATGAAAAGGAGTGAGCTTTGGAGTTAGAAATTGAACGAAGGGGTCGATCTTTTATAGTCACCCAGAAGAAAAAGAAAGAGCATAGCTTAGGATTCGAATGCAGAATTAGCGTTTTTACCTTAAAGCAAAATTATTAGTGGGCTATTGTAAAGAACCGGATTTTTAGTCATTCGATTTGGAATATTTAAATTTTTTAAAAGTTGAATTTAAATCATTAATTGATTTTGAAAACGGAATTATTGGATAAATTTGAGAAATAGAGTTTAATTTCAAATATAGCGATTGTCGTAATATGAAAATAATTGAAATTTGAGTTAAATATGAATCGAAATGATTTCTAATATGAATGTAAGTTCTATTTGAATTAGAATTGAGTTAGTAAATTTTAAAAACTGAAATTTCAAGAGATCCTCAATTTTTGAAATCGTCGATTTAATCGACGCGTTAAAATAGCGATCCGAAGAACAGTCTCGAAATTCAACGAAACCTATTCCATTGGATCTGTAATAATGTATGATTATCGGATTTCCAATTTCTTAGCGTTTGGAGTCAACATTTGATCGTACGGGATAGAAACGCGATGAATTTAATATCGAAGATTTAATAAGATAATTGGGTTCAAAAAAGCTATCTTCTCCATACGATCGAATTAGAGCTCGAAACGAGTTCCATTGCGTTCGGAATAGGGGTATAACATTAGGAATACCAAGCAGCATGGCTCAATAGGAGTTCGGGATTTTATGCTACTATAAACGAGATATTTTGGAATTAAATAATATTATAAATTTTAAAGTCGACCCCTCAGCCGTTTTTACATCAGTATTAGCCACCTTACCTAGATCATACCCGCCCCTTCCCTTTAAAGTCACACTCCCTCTCCTCTCCTCTCAAAAAAACCCAACTTCAAAAATTTAAATCTTTTGTTATGCTCATCAATAAATTACAAAACAAGCTTCTTTAGCATTGTTTTGAGTAGATGTTCAAGCTGATATGCGATATGGAGGTCACCGCTTCGTTTTGGAGTCTAACAGTAAAAGTCGAATGGGTGATTTTGACTAGGGCATGGGCATTTTGCAAATCGAGGAGAGTTGGCTCGATCGAAGACTAGTTTTGGGTTCTCGATGGCATGAGGGATTTGCGTTGTGTATTTGAAGAGATGCGATGGTCCGAGATCAAACGCGACCTGGTGGGGTTCGTGTTCAAGAGCTAGATGTTGCAATTTTATGGTGAAGACCAAGCTTGGATTTTGGGGATGGTCGGAGGGAGAACGATGAGAATTTCAACGGAATCAAGGATATTAAATATCATTAGCCAGAGCTCCGTATAACAGTATTGATGCACGGCCATGCATTGATGTAGTGTGAAGGTGAATGAATTTGGGAAGAGGAGTTATTAGTGAAGGTAATTAATTAACTAATTATATAATTTAATTCGTGAATATTATAAATGATGTTACTTCATATGAGGTCCAAAATGAACGAAACAAGTTGCGATGTGCTCGTGGCATCGAATACTACGCACAGAAATTGTATTGGTGTCGATTAGAGCTAGAGGGAATTTAGGTTAAAATTAAACGCTTGTTTAATTCTACTTCCAATGGAACATTTAAGCGCAAAATTGGAATCAAGGTGAGCGAATCTCACTCATTTGGATTACCGGTTTTAATACAAAATGTTAAAAATTATTTATTGGTTGATTGGATAAATTTATAAATTATTATCAGTTGGATGTTATAGTATATATTTGAGTAGTTGGGTATATTCCTGTCGATTGGAGCGGATGAGACACTATGCACCATGCATAATAGTGGAAGACCCTATATTATTGCGATATACCGCCTCGAAGCGGGATTATTATTATTTTATGTTATATAACATTTGTGGTTGTAGGGAAACATGTTGGAGGGATCCAACTGGATTCCTCAAGAATATTGTTTTTAATTCCATATATAGTGACAAAATGTGTGTGGATAATCTGTTATAGATTATGTTATGATTTGATTTATTAGATGTTATAGTACCACTTGCGTTAATTTTGGTATTTTGAATACCATGAATATTATTTTTGAATTTGAAGGAATTAAAAGGATATTTTGTATACAAAAATATTTATATCGAAATTTGGATTATTTTAAAGGAAATTAATTTGGATGAAAAAATGATTTGATTTTGTATTTGTACTCAATTGTTCGTAAAATATTTTAAATAGAGATTTTAAAATAAATTATATAAGGTATTTTTAACAATTGATTTCTAAATGATATTTCTAAAAATATGGACAAGGAGTTGAAATCAATATTTGAATTAGATTTGAAAAATAAATAGGATTATAAAGTGATAGATTTAAAAATGAAGTTTATAAATGAGAATGGTTTATAAATAAGTAAAACCCGAATGAGTTTTTAAATTTGTAAACGATGTTTATAAATAAAGTTAAATGATTTCCATTTGGAAAACTGGAAATATAAATTCGCAGTGAGAATTTATAACGAGATATAAAAATCGGTTTAGAAAGAAATAGTGGATTCTATTTTTGAATTGGAAAATAGTTATGAAATTGGAGACGCAAGTCGATTTGTGATAAATAAAGAGAGATTTTTGATACTTGGTATTATAAATGGATTTTTGATATTTGTTTTTATAAAGGGATTTTTATTTATTAAACTATGTAGTTTAAAAACTGTTTTAGTAATGGAAATATTTCGGAAAGTTGGTTATTCATATTTTTGATATTTGTTGAAATGGCTTATAATTTTTATAATAAGCTTGGTAAATCGATTAGTATTACATATAAAGGAATTGGAAACCTGTATCGTTGTTTGTTTAAAAGTGCTTCGGATATTTTAAATGATTACTAAAATGTGTTTTGAAAATAAACTATTATTTTCTAAAAATACTTATTATTTTATATATCGAATTTAAAGGCAAGTGATTGGGATGGTTTATAAATGCTCTCGAGATTTGTAAACCAGATTTAATTAAGGAATGTGATTTTATAAGGGAAAATCTTGTAATAGAATTCTGAGAACTTAAGGAAATTTGCAAAGTATTTGAATACAGAAACTTCAAAAATGAATTAGAATTCATAAAAGAAGTTAGAAATTGGAAGTTGGATTTATAGACAAGTATAATCGATTTTGAACATTTTAAAGGAAATTAATTAACGAATTCCAAAAAATTATAGAATCCGTTATAAATGAGTTAAGGAATTTACAAATAAAACTGTAAACGATTTTGAGAAGTATGGAATAAAGGGAATATTTTCTAAGCTTTGGAAATAAAAAGATTTTTGGAAATTTACTTATGAATATTTTCTAAATTACTGGAATTAAAGATTTAGGAGATATTTTAGCGACAAAATGATTTACATACAAATATTTTTTTAAGTATTGAATTATAAGTTGGATTTGGAAATACTTCTTAGTGTTGATATGGGTTGAAATGTCCCGTTATGGAAATAAGTATTTCAGATTGTTTTCAATTATTGGATATACTGAAAGAGATTTTAATATATATATATATATCTTTGTAAGAAATAAATATTTTGAAAGATTTATAAATTTGGCATAGTGACTGCTTATGTGTATAATTGGATAGTTAAATAATCGACCATCAAATCTAACCATTTTCGTTGATCGTTTCGAAGAGACCGGGATCGAATTTGTTTATTGAAGATGTAGCGACCCGGAATTTCCGATCCCGAAAATTCCAGATAGTTAGGGAAAGAAGAAAGAAATAGAAGAAGAAGAGGAAGAAACACAACGAAGATTCTCACATTCGCAGCGGATAAAAATATAATATCAAATAATAACATTTTACAAAAGAATTCTATCTCTGCCAAATACATCTATAATACATCAGAGTTACACATATACACAAACACTGGATATACACAATCATCATGTCTCAGATATACAACAATATAATACAGCGGAAACATACCATACATTCTTTCCATTCAGCTCGCCTTTTAAGCTCCAGAACGTCCTTACTTGAAATCTGTAATACTCGGTCTGACCCGAGCATTACATCAAAGTAACACCCGGGTCAGGCTGGAAACCAGCGTGAGTAAACCCATCTAACATGGAATACAAAGAATACAACTTATATAAAACCCAGGGTAACTCTTATCAATTTACAAATTCATAATTTGTTATTGACATCACTTATTTCGCACATCAATTTTCTAAGTACCAAAACTTTGATCAAATGGTCCGATTCACTTAAATCATTCCATACGAGCCTATTGATTTCACGTATCAATTTATAAAAAAATCAAAGTGCTTTCGGGTATTTACTAATACCCGACTCCGGTTTCTTTGAATTTAATACCATCTTACCCCGAGTTATTTAAGTGAATCACAATTCAACTTTAAATACAGGATGTCACCATTTTACACAGAAATTCATCATCATTAATAACCACATTATAAATGTCCATCCAAACATTTCATATCGCAAAACATTTCATATCATAGAATAACACAGCATATCATCCAATAGATATCATCCTATTCAGATATTTTACTCAAAAAATCATTCATAAGCAATCGTTGTTAATCCCTATTATAATTAATTTAATTAACTTAAATTAAATCAATTACTTAATAATAAATCACCTAACTTTGCTTAATCAACCATTAATTAATTTCAACCTTTTAATTAATCAATCATTCTTCAAATATCCATCTTAATTAATCACCTTGATTAATTATCTTCAATTACATTGAGTAATTATCCTTTAATTAATTTCACATATTAACTATGCTTAACCATTTACAGTAATTAACCTTTAATTGCCCTCATTTATTATATTAATTAAGTAATTATACTTAAACAATTCCATAAATTGATTATCTTTAATTAATTAATCTAGTTAATCATCTAAATAAATCATTTGGTAATTTGTAGTTAATGATCCTTCATTAACTAATAGAAATCCTTTAACTACTCTCTAAGAAATTAAACTTTAATTAATCATCTCTTAATCCAAATTTATTAATTTTTATTATCCAATTAATTAATTTCTAATTACTCAATTATTTAAGTGCTTAACTATGATTAATTAAATAAATTAATTATCTATTTTAATTAACTTAATAATTTAATGAATACAAATCATTAAAACTTCATTTATTTAAATATAAAAAAAATTCTTATTTAGGATCAAATTATCATTAACAAAGCATTTAAAAACAATTTACTTTAAATTTTCTTTCATTTCAAACTGGAATATAGATTTAAATTTTGATTCCAGATTTAACTTAGACTTTTAAAAAAAAGCTTTACTTACATTTTAAATCTTCATTTTAACTCCAAACCATTTAACCATTCAAAGTAGTTAAAACAATTTAAATTTAAAAACTTTATTTATCTTTAAAACCGAGATTCAAACAAAAACTTGAATTCCAAATCAATTTCCTGAATTTAGTTTCCTTAAATTCATTACTTAAAAATTTCTTCATTTTCCTTTAATCCCAATTCATTCACTGATATTTTTAAAATACCAAATTTTATTTATCGAACCATAACACAGCATAACTAAATTTCCAAATTAATCCATCATGGAATACCAATAAAATACAACATAGATTATATAAATAATCTCTATATTGTGAGGAATCCAGTTGGATCCCTCTAACCCGTTTCACTGCATCCACAGATGTTAGCACAATAATAAATATCGATCAAATCTGATAATAATGATCACATACAACTAAACAACCAATCAACAATTTAATTATTAACTATTCAAACTAATAAGCATTCCAGATGTGAGTGAGATAAACTCACCTTGAGTTTCGATGAGCGTTCAAATTTTAAATTAAATCGAACCGTTCGATTTAATTCAAAATTTTCGATTGCTCTAAATGTCTTCAGATCTGCTACAGCGCGTAGACCGCGTTGTTGCGATTCCAGCGCTACCAAATTCATAATGTATGCAAAAGATATTTAGATTTAAAGATTTTAAATATAATTTAAACTAAATTCTTTTTTTATATAATATACCATCGGTCGTCCATACCCAGAATGTAAATCAAGGCCGCAAATACTTCATCTTTCACGCAATGCTCCAGGGTTCAAACACAACCCAACGTTGCCATCTGGGGCTTAAAGCCGCTCCTCCCACGACTGCATATGGGTAGAACCAATCCCACCACATCACGCGCCGGCCTCAGCTCCACCCATGGCAACCGTCTCGGCGAGCTTGGCCACCCCACGGCCAAGAAACGAGCTCGAACCAAAAATGAACGCGGCCGATTCCTAGTATCCATGCTGCACCATTTACCACTGTGACCGTTGCATCTGTAGGGACCGATGTACCCTACAACTTTCTAGTTGAAGTTTCCACACGAAAATTCATGGATTCGAAGAAAAAACGAGGGATTATGATGAAGTTTTCGGCCATTGGAATGAATTGGAGGCGGCCGTGACAAAGATAGCTAGGGTTTCCATTTTGTAAACGTATTTATATACGTATAAAACATTATTTGAATATTATTCTCAATTTTAACGAGTTTTTACAAACAAACTCTAAACAACACATGCTGCCTGGCGTTTATAAGGTTTTACCCGCATTCCGAACACAATGGAACGTGTTTCGAAGGCTAATTCGATCATATGTGCGAGTTACGGAAATAAACGATCAATTTTAAATTAAATCGATTGAATAGTTTCTATGTGTTTTGAGCTGCTAGGGTCAAACAACAACTCTGATTGCTACGAAAATTGAAATCCGCTAATAACTAACTATTACGGATCCAATGGAATTGGTTTCGTCGAATTCCAAGGCTGTGCCTCGGAAGGCTATTTTTAAATATCAATTTAAACGATATATTTTTAAAACTAAACAAATCACCTATAAATTAAATTTCAACCATTCTATTATCTTCAGTATCATCATTATAAATTTTGTAAGGCTTCAATTTTTTTTTTCACAGGCTTAAAACTGAAGATTGAATAATTTACCCAAATTCAAATTATTAAATTCAATGAATTCAATTTCTAAATTCAAACTGATATTTGAAATCCAAATTGCTAATAAAGAAGAATGGTCCAATACCCATTCACTTTTTCCCAAAACCAAACAATTCCAAACAATTCTCAAAACAAACTTTTTATTAAAGACACACTAACCCTTTTTCTAGCTTTCCAGACTTATCCTTAAGTCCCAATAATATTATTTACTTAACAATTCAAATTTAAATTTAAATCCAAATTTAAATTATCAAATCTTCCTTAAAATTTTCTAACTCTCTAAATTTTCGAAAAATTTCGCCAACGTCTCCTTTGCGCGGCTTGCTCGATACAACTACAAAATGCCTCTACGGGCTCCTAAATTCCAAGAGAAAACACAAAGCCAAGTGGCTAGGTCCAAAACCCAATCAAATTTCAAACAAAAATTTAAACACATACCTTTTAGCCGGGCAATTCAAATTATCTCCTGAAATCAAAACCAATTTTCCTTTCCCTTTATAATACCTGCATATCCTATTTAACAATAATATCCAATCATAGCTTTTAAAATCATTTTATACATTTCCTTACAGAAGTTTTCATATCTACTTATATTTAAATTATTTTTCCCATTTCCATATGAATTCAATTTATCTTCAATTCTGAATATTGAATTTTATCTTGCATTTATAACCGATTCATACCATTATTTTAAATTAGTGTCATCCACTAATTTATTTCAATTTCAAATTTGAAATCGTTTTGTCGCTAAAAAAATTTTTCCAAAAATTTTCAAAAATTTTCGAACGACCAAAATTTTCGGAAAATTTTGGCGGAGTCTCCTTTGTACGGAGGAGCTTTTGCAATTTGACAAGAGATATAAATATATATACATCGACCCACATGGTCGGGGAAAAAACAGTTCATATTTCCTTTTTTATTACGTAAGCGTACCTTAATTTAGCATTTTTAAGCAAACGGCTTATTATTTAGCAATTAGTGCATCCAAATCCAGCCAAACGGCTTCCCGGTACCTGTACTTACTCAATTCAAACATGTAAGTACTAAATATATGAAATTTATTAACATTTCACTTACTTTCAATAGCTAAACACATGCATTTCATAAGCAACATGCACCAAACACTTCCCATAAGCGATTTATATAATTTTAAAGCTAATTCGATTGCTTTCAACCAATTCATATGCCATTTCAATCAATTTTAATGGTTTACAACTCAATTTCTTACATTCAATTTATTTTTAATCCAAACAAGCTCATCTTCAATTCAGTTGATTTCAAAATCAATTTATTTAATCTCTATCAACTCATAGAAATTTAATTACCTTTGTTTACGTCAAACGAAAATTCATTCTATGCAATTTGATGATCCATGTGAATAAATAATTACTTAAGTTTCATAACCAATTTAAATTGATTTCGACTCAATTTATATTTAGTTCCTTCCATTTTATTTCATTCACAACCATTTTATTTAGCTTGACACATTCCATGCTTATATACTACTAGCCATTCCCAAATTAATTTAATTCAAGCTTTTATTTAATGGTCCACCCTTACCACTTAAAGTCGAGCTTCTATAACTTTAAACTTATGTTAATTTACTTTAATTTAGTCCAACTTCAAAAATTAAGCTCACTTCATTTGCACAATAAATTTTCCTTTTCAATTTAACTTGGTTTTTTTCAATCAAATCTCATTTCAATCTACAAATTTATTTGATTAGTTATTATAAAATTAATTTCCAAATTCAATTACCCCACTCTTTATCCATTTTAATTTTAATCCTATTCTCAGTTTGTCAAAACAATATCAAAGTTCATATTTAACTCATTTACACTTGAATTGGATTTATTTGTAACTCAAATCATTTCTATTATACTCCAATTCCATTTTTATTTTTACAACATCTCCACTTATCTTAATTCATTATCAAATCCAAGTCGAATTCTATTTATAATTCGGGTTCATTTCCAAACTCCATTATTAACTTACAATCCTTTTTATTTAACCGAGTTAAATTTTTTTAATATGCTCTATCAAATAATTTATTTAGCTAATTAGCTTACTTCCAACTTTTAAATAAATATTCGATTTTATTACAAAAATCACTTCATTAAATTTTCCTGAGTTCAGAATTTGTTTTTCATAATTCCAGTTTGGATTTTCTTTCATTTTCCAAAATTCTAACGCTTTTAATTTAAAATTTTAGAAATACCTTTGAATTCACATAATACTATTAAAATAGCTTTTTATAATAATACGTCTTACAACTTGATGTCTCAACTAGTCCAGCCTTGTTCTCACAGAAATTCAGTCATATGTTGATCAGGCGTAGGACTGAAAATCTATAAGTACTTGGTAAACTCGTTTTCAACATCCAGTGAAAATACTTGGGAAAATAATTTTATTGAAAATATAGAAAACAATTTTTGAAAATAGAGGAAATATCTTTGGTGAGAATACTCTGTAAATCATCACCCTCATCCATGGTTGCAGTTACATCCTGGGTTACGTTGCCATCGCAGCAAAAGTCCATGTCACCGTAAGCAATCCGCGCCCCTCGATTACGCCATGGAACCCACAACATATCGCAGTTACATTCCAGGGTTACATTGCCATCGCAGCAAAAGTCCATGTAACTATAGGCATTATCTCCCTCGATTTTTGCTATCAAAATGAAACTTCTCCACTCCTACATAGGTCGCAGTCTACCAATATAAAATCAAACGCAGACTGTTGGCTCTCAGCGGCACACACGACTTTCACTATGTTACCATAGGCCGCAGTCTACCGATATAAAATCAAACGCAGACTGTTGGCTCTCAGCGGCACACACGACTTTCACTATGGTCTGTAGTAGATCGTAGCGACATCGAGTTACACTATTGTCACAGCGTAACCCAAATGCCTCTGTAGGCATCAGCGCCCTTGATTTTCACTACACACTACTCATAATCCTCAGGAACTAGTTTTGTCTGGATTCCTCACAGGATCAACTTTAGAAACCCCCTTAGGGTTAAAGGCAATACCACCCTGTGGCACTCCTGAGAAGTTCATTTCAAGGGAGCGCCTTTTTCCCCACGGCCATTATCAAAAACTTTATACTATACACATATAGTATCTTACGAATCATACACTTGGTATGAATCTCATATAAATCTCCTTTTCTCAAAATCGATTATCCCAAAATCGATAATTCTCAAACTAGGCTTTCCAAATTCCATGTTTTTACCCAAAAATCAAAAGCCTTTCCAAAACCAAAGGTTCCCAAAACCTTTTTCCAAAATCCTTATAAGATCCTTTATATATATATATATATATATATATATATATAATTTTAAAAAAAAACTTTGGATCATTTCAAACTTGTATAAAACTCCTTTTATACTTCAAACACTTGCAAAATCCTTTCCTTCCGGCAATAGATTCAACAAGGGGAGATTTATCTTATATAACAAAGATATATAACTTTGTTTATTCAAAATCAAATATTCAAATTTGATTACTCTATAAAGTCACTTTTGTCATAGAAATTTCCAATATCAGCTTCAATCAAACCCGTACGACGTACACATATCATCAATACACTATATTAATCTGATCGCTCACTCGATCACACAATTTCACTTCCGAACTAGTATCGTCCACCCGACTTCCTAGTGCGGACTCAGATCTGGTTTCTGGATTAGAAACCATCATTCTCCTTGCATACCCTAACTATGATAGTGAATATCCAGAATCAATCAACAATCCATATCTAGGTTCGCCGTCGAAAATCGAGTGAAAATCCTAACTCGGATCGATATAACTATCTCGAAATTCTATGGTCGAATCTGGATCAAATCACTATACGAATAGAATATTATACGTACATCCTACGTAATAATCTTCATTGATTATCAGCTAAACTAATTTTTCTTTCTATTCACATTTCCTTTAATTTCTATCCACATAATCACAATTGTTTCAATTCCATTGGATTATCACTTTAATCCTTATCCCAAATGAATATTCAATCATAAACCGTTTGAACTCTGTCCAGCTTAAATTCAGAAAATAGCTTGAAAATTTTAAAATAGATAAGTCCTTAAAAAATAATTATTAGTTTGTAACATAGCTATAAAATGGTTAAGTAATTGTAAAATAGTTGGAAAATAGTCAAATAGTTATAGAAATTTTAAATAATTGCAAAATAGTTTTAAAATAGTAATTAATTTATAAAAAGTTGAAAAATAGTAATTAGTTTATAAAACAGTTGAAAAATTGTTAAATAGTCCCAAAAATAATTGTAAAACAAATATAAAATAATATGGCTTTAAAAAAAGAAAGGTTGTATATATTAAATAGCATGGCAAAATAAGTTTATATTAAAACAATTTATATTGAAAATAGTCCAGACTCAAAACTATTAACTTCCCTATCAATTCAATGTAAATTTCCACTTCCATTTAAATTGACTCAATTCCAATTTGAATAACTTCAATTTCGATTGAAATTGATTTAACCCCAATTCAAGTTGAATCAATCTTGATTTCTTTCCAAATTCAAATCAAATTCCATTTGACTTTAAACCTACTCAACTATAATTACAATTCCAAATTATTCCAATCATTTTGGACTAATATCAGTTGAACCCACTTCAATTTCAAATCATTTTAATTCAATCCAATTCAAATTTTCCTTTTAAAATTTTAAACTTATACATCATCAATCACAAATCCAATTAATTCAAACCAGATTCAATTTGAACGAATTCAATTCAAATTTCAAATTTAAACCATCCGAATTATATAAATTCGAGTTAAATTTTTGAATGTTGATTTAATACTTTAAATCAAATCAACTTATCTCTTTAAACCATTTAATTCTGAATATATTTCAAACTTATCTTCATTTAATTTTAATTTGGTTGTATTTCTATTACCATTTAATTTTCATTATCAAAATTTTCAAATAATATAACAACCAATTACCTTAATATTTATTAGAAAGAAATATTTCTTTATATATCAAAATGTATTCTTATATAAAATCATTTAAAATCTTTATATAAGAAATTTACAAGTACGCTCTCATATGTATATACACTCAACTCATTCCAGGGTACCATTGACCCTATCCTTAATGAGTAATCCCAACAGAACCAATGTTCTCGCTTAACCTTTCAGCTCTGATACCAACTGTAACGACCCGGAATTTCCGATCCCGAAAATTCCAGTAGTTAGGGAAAGAAGAAAGAGATAGAAGAAGGTGAGGAAGAAACACAACAAAGATTCTCACATTCGAAGCGGATAAAAATATAATACCAAATAATAGCAGTTTACAAAAGAATTCCATCTCTGCCAAATACATTTATAATACATCAGAGTTACACATATACACATACATTGGATATACAAAATCATCATGTCTTAGATATACAACAATATAATACAGCGGAAACACTCCATCCGTTCTTGCCGTCCAGCTCGCCTCTTGAGCTCCAGAATGTCCTTACCTGAAATCTATAGTACTCAGTCTGACCTGAGCATTACATTAAAGTAACACCCGGGTCAGGCTGGAAACCAGCGTGAGTAAACCCATCTAACATGGAATACAAAGCATACAACTTATATAAAACCCAGGGTAGCTCGTATCAATTTACAAATTCATAATTTGTTATAGACATCACTTATTTCACACATTAATTTTCTAAGTACCAAAACATAGATTAAATGGTCCAATTCACTTAAATCATTCCATACGAGCCTATTGATTTCACATATCAATTTATAAAAAAATCGAAGCGGTTTCGGGTATTTACTAATACCCGACTCCGGTCTCTTCGAATTTAATACCATCTTACCCCGATTTATTTAAGTGAACCACAATTCAACTTTAAATACAAGATGTCACCTTTTTACATAGAAATTCATCATCATTAATAACCACATTATAAATGTCTGTCCAAACATTTCATATCATAAAACACTTCATATCACAGAATAACACAGCATATCATCCAATAGATATCATGCAATTCAGATATTTTACTCAAACAATCATTCATAAGCAATCTGTAACATCCCGCCTTTCGCATGCTTTAAATCGACACACGTGCCAATTCAACCCGTTCGGAAGGGCGGATTGTTGTGGGGTAAATAAGAAAAACGAGAAATAAATAAAACAAAACAGAATCACCAAGCGAAAGGATAAAATAAAATAATCAAATATATAGTTTATAAAGCTGTTTTAAAATCTTTGATTATACTTCTACACCATACATCAGAGTTACACATACCATCTAATAATGCAGCGGAACAATATGAGTGTAGTGGAATATAATAAATAATAACAATAGAAATCTCCGTCTTCGTCCTCCAGAGCTAATGTCTTCGATCATGAAACGCTCGGACTGACCCGAGCAAATTGAAAAGGCAAAACATTCGAGTCAGAACTAAAATATCTTATGTAAGTTAAATCAACTGGAATAAATATGAGTGCGATAACTCAAGAGAAGTTCAGGATTTACATCTCCTAAGGATCCGTTAAACTATTTACTATGTAGTATGTTGCGCTAATATAATAGTGTCTAATTGTAAAATAAACTTACTTTTTTCTTAGCATTAAGGAGTGACCCAATATTCCCCTTAACACATAATAGTCCCAGTAATCCATCCAATATCATTGTCCCTCCTAATCGGGAAGCCACTAGTGGATACCACACGGGCTACGGGAGAAATCCAAACTCGTACAAGGCGCGATAGGGTAGGTGACACGGCACAACTAGGTAATGCCAGGTTAGATATACCAATTACGCTTCCGGATCGGTGGTAACGCGTAGCCGCAACTACCGCCTACCCGAGCCACACCCCCAAATAAAAAAATCAAAAGTGGCCACCGAATCAATCCAAAAGTCAAAGTATAATATCAAAGGGATGTGTCCGATCAAAGGTGCTACCTCAATTAACCCGTCAATCGCTCCTGTTTTAGCTACCTTATGCCAACTCACGGGAGTTGGGTCCACGTATTTATCTCAAAGGAAACGCCCCCACAATCCTACTTCATTTTGGAATCTCCACCGCGTACACGGTTGTTAAAGTGGTTTTCAGGGTTGGCAGAGAGTATGACAACTTCCGATCCCAGTTTCTTCAACAACCAATCGCTATTATAACACCGCGGTTATTTCAAAATAATTTATACTTTAAAACTAGAATATAATATCTCTTTCAAACCATATAAATACGATATCATTAATATTTTTAAAAACCCAAATCAATATGATATCATTTTATTTTATAAAATATCCCTTTCCCAAAATCATAATATTTTCACATATATATACCTTGAAACCATAGCTTTGAAACATAACTTTTAATGCTTAATGGTTCAAATACTATATTACTTTATAAAAAAACAGCTTCTTTGAATTCCACAATAAATTCCCAATATCAATTTGAACCTCCAAATAAACCATTTTAATTCCCATATATTTTAAAGCTTAAATATTCTATATTTCAAAACTTTATAGTTCATATATTTCAATCTTTAAATATTCCACTATTTCAAAATGGATTCTTTGAAAATTTAATATATTTCAAATCCAATTCCTATTATTTAAATTTGAAATATCTACTTACTAAAAAAATGTTATTCAGGTAAAACCCTTAAACTTCAATAACAGGATATTCTTTTAATTAAATTAACTTGATAATATTCTTTAAATAAATTGGATATTCGTTTAAATCCTCTACTCAAAAATCAAGTTATAAGATCATACCCTTTAAATCTTAATTTATTTACATTTCAAACAAATTTTTCGTGGAAAATTCTTAGATACATTAATTCAAATCATATTCACATTTATCTTCAACCTTACTTTTATTTTAGTTATTATAAACTCTATACACAATAGAATTTCAAATATATTCTTAATCATATTATATAAACGAAATCAACTTCATTATTTAGATTATTTTAAAATTCGAAACATATTTATACATAGCTAAATTCAAGAATTTTTACTATATATATATATATCAAAATTTAATACTTATTACACCGTATTCTGTCCAAAACCATAGAAAATCATTTCAAAAATAATTATATATATATACCGTGGTGCCTATATATAATTTTCTATCCAATGGTCAAGTGATACGGATATTTATCATTTCAATCCGCAATTTAAAAATAAAAAAATGCAGTTGTATATCATTTCAAACTGCAATCCTGAATGAAATTAAGATGCATAATAACTTGCAGTTTATACAATATAAATACAGCATCCATTCATCCATCATATCAATCATAAAACATTTATCAATTTATCATCCAATTCAAACAATCACATCAATAAATAATAGTTAACTACTGATAGTTAATTTTTCAATAATGAATTAAATAACTGTTTAACTCTAGTTTATATGCAATAATAAATAAATTTAACTAGCAGTTTATATGCAATAATAAATTTAACTAAAATTTTAACTGGCAGTTTATATGCAAAAATGAATTAAATAACAAGTAAATTATATGAATGCAAATTAACTGAGATAATGATGAAATATATGCCAAACAGCTATAAATAAATTTCTAAACACATCAAAAATCAATTTAACAAACATAAATTTTTTTAGAAATTGTGAGTGAGTTAAAACACTCAATTTATATGAATCTGAAAAATAATAGACTTCTAATCAATAGCTTCGCTCTACGTTTCCTTAGTCTTCTTCTTGATTGCTAGCTTTTTTTCGTAATTTTTCTTTTATTTTGATTTACTTTAATTTCCCTCCTTATATATATATATATATATATATATATATATATATTTATGTATGTACTTATGTATGTAACTTTTAAAAGGTTTGGAAAAGATTTGAAAAAGAAGAATTGAAATAAGAAGAACTGAAAATTGTAGAGAATATCAAGATTCGAAAAGAAAGAAGAAAGTTTGAAATAGAATAAAATTTGAGAAGAAGAATATATGAAGAGGAAGCAAAAAATAAAATGAGATATAATAAGGAGATTTGAAAAAAAAAGAAAAAAAGAAGAATAAGATTAGAACGGAGGCTAGGGTTTCATTTGCATTATGTCGTATTTATAAGGTTAGAGTAAGATTTAAGGACAAAGAGATTTGAAAAGAGAGGCTGCTATTAATTAGAAATAAATGAAATGACTTTTCGGAAATTAAACAACATGTTAACATTTCGATTGAATGTTTTACAAGGAATGCATTAACATACATTCAAAAACATGATAGCATAAACAAGGTAATATAAATAGGTGTATAATATATATGTACATCTTTATTGCCACTTATAGTTTACATTCATAAATAAAAGGTATGAAAAAAATCCACATAAAGAGGCAATGAATGTAAGAGCAAATTATAAAAATGAAGATGGAAAGGTAAGTTATGTTGCAATAAAAATCTAACAGAGTCTAATTGGAAAGGAAATAGTCAAGTGTAGATCTATTTTACCCGCTTTATCCTCTCCTATTAACATTTAATTTAACAACGTATGAGATTTCAATATAAACTAGCATTAAATTTTGATCTAAAACATAAGTTTGAATTTAGGTATAAACATATATGTAGTAAACTAGCATTAAATTTTGAAACATGAAATGAATTAATTTATTTCAATATATGCTTACAATTAACGTCTTCCCACTTTAAAAAGATTCCAATCATATTAATTGTCATTGATTTCTAAGGTAAAAATGAATGAGGCAATTCAATTCCTTTTTATAGTAATTTAACGTATTTACGGAAATATTGTGTACAAACCAGATGTTATTAATTTCTTATTTCTGTAATAAATTTTTCAGCTACCAACATTTCAAATGAATAAACATATGATTTTTATTTAGTAAAGAAACGTATATCCTTGTTTTTATTATGTTCATTACTACTCTAAATATGGTTAACCTTTGCTCAACCTTTCATTACTTTACTAAACTCTAATTTGACAACTCCTAACATTGTAGTACATTTCACATTAATGTAACATTTATTAAAATTTATTTCCAATCCTAATTCCATTAACTATTTAAACAGGTAACTTATAATATTTGTTTACAAGCCAATTGCATGTAAGTTTCTCATACTTCAACCAATTGTTATATTATGAACGGAATTAACATAAATTTCAAATATTCACTAATTTATTCCATTCTATTTTCATCTCTTTTTTTATTTGCATAACATTCAATTCCAATTGCTGCAATAATTACGGTTAATATATGCTAGATTTCAATGGAATGATTTGTTTGTCTTTCATTACACTACTATATCCAAATATCCATCTTTCCTTTGTATTAACCCCTATTTTAACTTAATTTTCAAATTAATGTACTACTTAATTTCTTTTGATCGCAAATAGATTTCCAGTTTTTATTTAATAAACTAAAGAAATATGTAACACATAATAATAGATACCATTAACTTTTATTGTTTCATTTCCCTTTCTATCCATATAAGGATTCATCCATAAAGTTTACATTTACTTTTTGCCACTTTTACTTTTATTCATTGATTTAATGTTTATTTCAAATATTTTCATTTATTACTCACAAATATTTGTTTTCATTTATAAATGTCATGTCAGTTTCTTCTTTTATTGCATTATATTTATTCATTCATTCATTATTGCATAACCTCATTTATTATCATTCATTTATTTATAGTATTTATGCTTAATCAAATTTCTTTGCCTCCCAATTATTCACTTAAGTTTCTAACCATTTATTTATAATACTTCCTTTTCTATTATATTCTATTAGAAGCAATTTCAATTATACCTAAGTTTATAATGCTAGAACAACAATTTCTTATTTATTCAAGAATTCCATCAATTACCTCATTTGAAATTATTTCCCAATTCACCAATTTCTACCTCAAAATAGATTACGTTCCTGTTAAATTTTCATTCCCACTTCCGTTACTACATTTATTTTCATTAAAGTAACGTTTATCATCAACCCAAACATTATGAATACTTATCAACCTACATCATTCTTATGTCATTAATTTACGTTCAATTGCTATTCAATATATATTAATTCATAAATCAATATTTAAGTTCGTTTTCTAATATTAAATTTATTAACAAGTATTCCTTAAATTTATACTAACATTGATTATATCTAATTTGCACTTTATTACTTATCATTCCAACAATTTATGTAACTTTGAATCTATTTCCATACTTACAAATTTCAATCAAATGAAGCTTTACAAATCTGTTTCAATTAATTTGGATGGCATTGAATTAGTATATTTATTATCTTACATCGACATTTTTTTATAATTTATTCCCGTTATAAATTTAATAACAAGTTTCAAACTTCTTTTATTTATACAACACTTACCTTAATCTATTTTCAAATTTTATACCCAGGTGCATAATTTTCCCTATTTCATTTAAAATGTGATTTGACTTCAATAGTCAATTTTTTTATAGTTGGTGCTACATTCCATTCTTAACATTTATTTAGATATAAATTTAAAAAATTCTTTTTTTCTTCTAAAGTTAATCACAAAACTTTTATTAAATAACCAAATTAATTATTGAAAATTTACGGGTCGTTATACCCTCCCCCACTCAAAACTTTTCGTCCCCAAAAAGGAAAAGAAGGGAAAAGAAGAATTAGGAAATCCACATATCTTACTTAAAACATTTAATATATAGACAAATACACTTTTCAAAATTAATTAATTTAAGTAATATATACAAATTTATAACCAATGGATCTTTTTATACTCAAATTAATAAAGTTTGGAAAACATTTTCAAATTTTTCTAAGTCCGAAATTTACGGAAAATTTCGACAGAGTCTCCTTTTTACGGGGAGGCTCGGGAGAAAATGTAATATCAATTATAATAATATACAACATATATTTCCCAAAATAATATATATCCCAACACGGATAATAGTATAATAACGCTATAAACCGTAATCCGAAAAAAACGTACCTATTTGTCAGGCAATTTACGCTTAATTATGAAACCAAAAGCAGTAGCAATTGCTTCCATAACCCGTATTTCACTTATGTAATCCAAAAGAGTTAATAGTTATATAAAATGAAACATTTAGCATTGTTTCGATCAATAATAACCAAATCCATACAAACATCAACCACTAGCAACAAAGCATACAACCATCATATAAAAATCAACCCACATCAATCATTCATTCATATCAAACAAAACAAATATTTGTTCGGGTTCAAAACTTCAAATCGTACGGAATGAAAAATAAACTACTAAGTGTACACTTCACTCAGGAGTCTTAGGTGAAACTAAATAGATTATTCATTCATCCAAACAATTTTAAAGTATCCTTACCCAAACAACCATAGACCAAACAACAACAATTTCCAAACAACAAATCAAGTTAATTTTTGTTAATTTCATTTCAAACTATTGTTGTTTGATTTCCTTTTTGCATATAATGATTTATCTTTTTATTTTCATTTATTTCTTACAATTTTATTTAGAAATAACTTCAACTTATTTATTATTTTATTTCTTACCTTTCTATTATATTGAATATTAGAAATATTTCAATTACAACTTAAGTTTATAACTCTATAAAATCAATTTCTTATTTATTAAGGTGATTCGTTTAACCTTTTCATTATATTTAATTGGTGTTCTTTCAGTCATCTTAAGTTTATAACATTAAATTCTCATTTATAATAGCAAATTCATTGAATACTTTCATTACCTCAAGCTTTACTTGTAAGATTTCCCATTACATTTTCTTATTAACATTGTAACTTTTGTTATATGGTAAGCTATATATATGCTTTAAGAATGTAACTGAAAATTATACAAATTTATCCCCTTTTTTTATTTAATTTAATGTTCAACAATTACATCCTTTTCTTTATAAGTTACAAATTTCAACTTTCTTTTTATTTAATTTGAAACTTAGCATTAAATCTCTTATTTCCCTTAGAGGTTTCAATTATTAATTACTTACGTTCAAATTCACTGCAATAACTGAAACTACTAATTAATGGAAACTTAAGAATTTAATACAGGGTTTAATTTCAAATCATTTAAAAAATAAAAAATTATATACTTACAATTTGTATCCATTATATTTAAAACAATTTAATATTTACATTTTTTTATTAAAAATGAATCTGCAGTAAAACTAATACAACGGTCTTTCCACTTCGAAACTCGAAAATGAATGTCGATGATGCGTGCACTCATCACCGAAATTATTTTCCAACGACAGAGGGGGAAGTACAGGGCTTATTTCTTTCCAAAATCCTCTTTGAAACATTTCCTTCAAATTATATTAAAATATTTATATCAGAAAATACTTCTAGTAATATTATTATTATATTCCAAATCATTTGAAAGAAATTTTCAAAATACCGGAACTTAAGTTCTAAAATTTCCAATTCTTCATTGATTTTTTTTTCTATCTCATTTCACCTATTATTTATAAATTTCACTACCAAATAACCAACATATCACTACCAAATATAATTTAAAAAAAAATTATTTTATATATAGAAAATATAATAGGCAAAACTATTTCATTCACCTATATTAAAACCAAATATTATGTCGGTATGTCCTATTAAGTGTTCAGAAATCCCTATTAATGTCATAGCGTCCCATGCATCAACACGAATTTATAAATACAAAGTGGAACAAATTAACACAATATTAAAAACTTTTAATAACACTAACAAATACGCTCTCTCATATATATACACACTCAGTGACTCCCATAGGGTATTACTACCCTATTAGTAAAGGCTCAGACCCCACAAAGCTAAGGTTTATCGCTAAACCAAAGCTCTGATACCACATTGTAACATCCCACCTTTTCGCACGCTTTAAATCGACACACGTGCCAATTTAAACCATTCGGAAGGGCGGATTGTTATGGGGTAAATAAGAAAAACGAGAAAGAAATAAAACAAAACAGAATCTCAAAGAGGAAGCATAAAATAAAATAATCAAATATACAGTTTATAAAGATGTTTTAAAATATTCGATTATACTTATACAACATATATCAGAGTTACACATACCATCTAACAATGCAGTGGAACAATATGAGTGTATTGGAATATAATAAATAATAACAATAGAAATCTCCGTCTTCGTCCTCTAGAGCTAATGTCTTCGATCCTGAAATGCTCGGACAGACCCGAGCGAATTGAAAAGGCAAAACACTTAAGTCAGAACTAAAATATCTTATGTAAGTTAAATCAACAGGAGTAAATATGAGTGTGATAACTCAAGAGGTGTTCAGGATTTACATCTCCTGAGGATCCGTTAAACTATTAACTATGTAGTATATTGCACTATTATAATAGTGTCTAATTGTAAAATAAACTTACTTTTTTCTTAGCATTAAGGTATGACCCAATATTCCCCTTAACACGTAATAGTCAGTAGTCCATCCAATATCATAGTCCCTCCTGATCGGGAAGCCACCAGAGGATACCACACGGGCTACGGGAGAAATCCAAACTCGTACAAGGCGCGATAGGGTAGGTGACACGGCACAACTAGGCAATGCCTGGGTAGATATACCAATTACACTTCCGGGTCGGTGGTAACGCGTGGCCGCAGCTACCGCCCACCTCGAGCCACACCCCAAATAAAAAAAAATCAAAAGTGGCCACCGAATCAATCCAAAAGTCAAAGTATAATATCGAAGGGATGTGTCCGATCATAGGTGCTACCTAATTAACCCGTCAATCGCTCCTGTTTTAGCCACCTTATGCCAACTCACGAGAGTTGGGTCCACGTATTTACCTCAAAGGAAACGCCGCCACCATTCTACTTCATTCTAGAATCTCTACCACGTACACGGCTGTTAAAGTGGTTTCCGGGGTTTGCAGAGAGTATGGAAACTTCCGACCCTGGTCTCTTCAACAACCAATCGTTATTATAACACCGCGGTTGTTTCAAAATAATTTATAGTTTAAAACTAGAATATAATATCTCTTCCAACCATATAAATACGATATCATTTATATTTTTAAAAACCCAAATCAATATGATATCATTTTATTTTATAAATATCCCTTTCCCAAAATCATAATATTTTCTAATATATATACCTTGAAACCATAGCTTTGAAACATAACTTTTAATACTTAATGGTTCAAATACTATATTACTTTATAAAAAGTTAGCTTCTTTAAATTCCACAATAAATTCCCAATATCAATTTGAACCTCCAAATTAACTATTATAATTCCCATATATTTCAAAGCTTAAATATTCTATATTTCAAAACTTTATAGTTCATATATTTCAATCTTTAAATATTCCACTATTTCAAAATGGATTCTTTGAAAATTTAATATATTTCAAATCCAATTCCTATTATTTAAACTTGAAATATCTACTTGCCTAACAAATATTATTCAGGTAAAACCCTTAAACTTCAATAACAAGATATTTTTTTAATTAAATTAACTTGATAATTGTAACAACCCGCATATTTATCAATTTTATATTTAAATATTTTATTTAAATATTTTATCGTTCGTCGAATTTTGGTCCGAAAAGCTACTTTTTGCAAATAGTCGAATTAGGACTCGAGACCACCCCCATTGAGTTCAAAATGACATTTGCGACCTTTTTGCGTATAAACTTTGATATGTTTGGAGAAAGTTGATTTTTGCCACGTTTTCACTTAGTGCTTTGGTTTGGGCCGAGCCCAATAACCCCACTTAAGTATTCAGTCCCAACCCCTTATCCTCTTCATTCCTTCATAATTTTCTAATACATTCAAATTCATCAAAAATGGGGGAAGAGAAAAAGAATTAGGAAATCCTAAGCCCTATTTTCCATTAGCAAATCCATCTTCTAGCTCCAAACTCAAGAGAACCCATTGGTAAGCATCTCCTTCTTCTTCTCCAACTCATTCTCTCTTTGATTTCAGAAAATTCCTAAACCTAATTTAGGAAATGTTTCTCTTTTAAGCTTAGATTCAAGCTTCTAGTGTTGAGATTGAAGTGTGGTTGATCTTCCCTTGTCTTCAAGCTTCTCATTCATTGATTTGGGTTTAAAGGTGAGATTTTTAATCTCACATCTAAGTCTATGAATTATCTTCGATTGTTAGGTATGAATTCCTAACACTTATTCGTGTGCATTTGCTTTTGGTTTGGATTGATTTGGTGAATATTCCAATTTTTAGTGTTTTGAGTTCAATTCGTTAAAAATACTAACTTTGATGTTTGAACATGTTTTTGGTGATGCATCGAGGAGCATATAGGGCCGGGTAGTCGATTGGCATAAACCCTTAGCGTCGTTGCTCGTGCGATTGCAAATTGATCGAGATTTGCACCTCATTTGAAATAGGGCATGGGAGTGCCAGCAACAGGTTCGGCCGACCGACCTGTAGAACGGGCACTTCCTGCCTCTGTTTGGAAGTGCAGGCTACAAGGCTCGGTCGACCGAGCTTAGGGTCCGGTCGACCGACCTGCTACCCCGTGCACTTCTGTTTTTGGTTCGGTCAACCGACTCGGGGAGTCCGGTCGACCGACCTGCTGCTATTTGCCAACTATGCCTATTTTGCCTAGTTGTCTGAATTTCCAACTCTAATCGATTTGTGTTATTTCCCTATTTGTTGTTATCATTTGTTATTGACTTTGATGACTTATTTTCTTTGGGAATTCTTGGAATATCCATTTCGATGGATTCGGTATCGATTTCTTTGGATTTTATTCACGTTTTCGAATGTGAATCTTGGTGATTGATTGTTCCTACAATCTTCTTTGTGATTTGTCACTTTAAAAATATAAAGGTTTTCTATACTAGTAGTAAATATCAAAATTACAAGGCTCGTTTTCTTAAACCGTTTTCCAATCTATTAGTATATACAACCCTTTACCTCACTCGTATGAGAAATCTAATTAAACGACTTAGTAAAACGAGTGGTATGAAACGCTTGCGTTTACTTCGTCGGTTAATTCTTGGACTCGTTCGATTGAATCTCTTGTGACAATTTTATAGTGGAGATCTACAATTTGTTCGTAAATATTTAAGTTAAGCTAGTGGTTATGGGACATGAAGCTAAGCTCATATATTTACTAGCTTACTGTAATTGACACTTCTTTGTGATCATGACGATCATTTTTATGTTTTAGACTAGCATTTTGCGATGTCTTTTGACTTGGTCCATCGGATGTCACGCTGTACGACGTCGATGCCCCGAATTATTTGATTCATTGGATGTACCGTTTGCACTACATCAATGATATACTTTTGATACATTGGATGTACCGTTTGCACTACATCAATGTCTTTGCTTTTGATACATTGGATGTATCGTTTGCACTACATCAATGTCTTTGCTTTTGATTCATTGGATGTACCGTTTGCACTACATCAATGATATGCTTTCGATACATTGGATGTACCGTTTGCACTACATCAATGTCTTTGCTTTTGATTCATTGGATGTACCGTTTGCACTACATCAATGATATGCTTTGATACATTGGATGTACCGTTTGCACTACATCAATGTCTTTGCTTTTGATACATTGGATGTACCGTTTGCACTACATCAATGTCTTTGCTTTTGATTCATTGGATGTACCGTTTGCACTACATCAATGATATGCTTTTGATACATTGGATGTATCGTTTGCACTACATCAATGTCTTTGCTTTGATTCATTTGATGTACCGTTTGCACTACATCAATGATATGCTTTTGATACATTGGATGTACCGTTTGCACTACATCAATGTCTTTGCTTTTGATACATTGGATGTACCGTTTGCACTACATCAATGTCTTTGCTTTTGATTCATTGGATGTACCGTTTGCACTACATCAATGATATGCTTTTGATACATTGGATGTACCGTTTGCACTATATCAATGTCTTAGCTTTTGATTCATTGGATGTACCATTTGCACTACATCAATGATATGCTTTTGATACATTGGATGTACCGTTTGCACTACATCAATGTTTTTGCTTTTGATTCATTGGATGTACCGTTTGCACTACATCAATGATATGCTTTTGATACATTGGATGTACCGTGTGCACTACATCAATGTCTTTGCTTTTGATACATTGGATGTACCGTTTGCTCTACATCAATGATATGCTTTTGATACATTGGATGTACCGTTTGCACTACATCAATGATATGCTTTTGATACATTGGATGTACCGTTTGCACTACATCAATGTCTTGGCCATCCTTTTCTTGTGACTTCTGGATTTCGTGTGTTGAATTCTGGAATTTATGTTTCACCAACTTTTACTATTGGCATTGATATATATGTCATTTATTGTGGTTGGTGAATGAAATTAGGAGTATGACATTCCTTTTTATCTTTGAGAAGATCTTTGCTATATTGATTAATCTCTTATTGATTTTTCAATTAGTTATTTATCACAGCTTGGCATTGTGATTATTATACATTTAGTCATATCTCTTATTCTATATCATTTCATTTGATATTTATAGCTAGACTGATCCTTTTATTATTTTCTTCTTAAATAATACTCGGGTCAGACTGAGATATTACAGGTGCTTCCTCATGGCTTCCTATCTAGAACCATCTTCTGACTTTTGGCTAACTACTTTAGCTTAGTAGTTTTTGTTGTATACATTTGAGATACAGACTCTATGATGTATACCTATTCTTTTGTCTAGCACTTGTATCTATTCTTTTTGATATTGTGGATCTTGTTTGACCACTACTCTGATGTACGCTTTCATGTGTTATATTCATATCTATTTCCGCCTTTGTGATATGAATTGTCTGTGACTGATTTATGTTATGTTTATTTCTATATTTGTTTCTGAAGATATTATAGCCACTGTGTAGTAGCTTTGAGTTTGTGTCAGTATGTCGGATTTCCCTCTTGATAAAGAAATGCATGTTATACTATCTGACATATCGATGCTCGCGCAAAGCAATTGCACGGATGGTCGCTTCTCAACAGCCTTATTCTCTGTGCTAGTCGACAACATTCACTGTAATGTTCTTGGCTAGCGTGGGTATAGAGGTGGGGCGTCACAGCTTGGTATCAGAGCCAAACTTCGGAACAATGTAGAATAATTTAACAAGGATCATCGTCCTAAGTCCATCTTAGGAGTCGTGCTTTAGGATTTTATTCGGGTCTTCATACCATCCTATCCTATTTTCCTTTATGATTCCTTGTTTTATCTATCAAGATTGCTTGATATTTATTTTGAGAATAACTTTTTCCTCTTCTTTCTTTCTTTCTTAAAGAAGAGAAATGGTTAGACCAGGCCGTCCTAGCGCCGGTCAATCTAGTACTACTCCACAGGATGGAGTATTTATGTCTGCCCAGCAGCTTTTAGATCTTGTTAAGAGCGCTCAATAAGCTGGACCCAATCCAGAGCCTACTCATCCTAGATCTGGTTTTGCATGCTTATGCAGAGACTATGCCGATTCGGGTGGAAGGCCATTCAGGGGATCCGAGAGTGTTATTGAAATTCAAGCTTGGCTCAAATCATGCGATCACATCTTTTCTCGCATGAACCTTATTGATCTACATCAAGTCCAAGTGGCTTCTAACATGCTCCAAGAAAGAGCATTAGATTGGTATGAGCTTTTAATTTCTGAAATCGTTGAAGCGGATTTCACTTGGGAGCAATTCCGGGAAAGATTCGAATTGAAATTTGTTCAGGCGGCTGAGAAAGTAACTTTGGCCCGGCGTTTTGTCGACCTTGTTCAAGGTGAATCTTCTGTGACAGATTATGTCGCATCTTTTGAATCTCTTTCTAAATACAGGATTGAGTACATTAATACCCCATTGAAGAAAAATCAGAGATTTGTCTATGGCTTGAATAAGAATCTTAAGAAGCCATTACTCCTGAAACTTGAGGTTTCATTTGATCAGCTTATTGATATCGCTCTTCGTCTTGAAGAGGCTGATAATGAAGGTGATGTTGAAGTTGTGCGTGCCCAACAGAACTTCGACAATAACTTGAAGAGGCCTATTAAATTCAAAGGCCCCAATTCCAATAAGAAAGGGAAGCAACAAATTCCGGTAGCAAAGACTCCTACTTCTAGTCGTGGTCAATGTTACAATTGTGGTTCCACGGACCATTATGCAAGGGAGTGTCCGAAACCCCTTTTTTGTCGGTATTGCAAAGGTTCGGGCCATCTTTTATCTTCGTGTCCTAAGCTTCCAAGCAAGAGAGAAGGAAGGCTGCAAGCTCCTAGCAACTCTTCTCTTGGTCAAGGTATTTTTCACTCAATCCTTGATGGCATTGTTTTATTTCGTGATCTTCTTATTCGAGTTCTTTTTGATATAGGTTCCATCTCACTATTTTGTATCAAAAGAACTTGTTGATTCTTTTTCTTTGAAAATATTTTGGACTTGTCGACTTCTTTGAGTATTGTGAATCCGGATTAGTGGATCCGCAACACTCAATTTGTCTTTATTGATGTCAAAATTATTTTATGTGATTTTTCTTTCCGAGCCGATTTTTACTTAGGCTGCGGAATTGATTTTTTTGTAAGGATTGGCTTAATCGTTGTGAGGCCCATATCCTATTTTTCCATGTGGAATATTCATCTCCGACATTTTCTATCTGTTAAGCAGATATCTATTTTTTCTTGTGATACCGATTTCAAATTTTTGAAGACATCATTTTATTCTTTATGCCCTCAAGATGAGAAAAGTGTTATTTCTCTTATCTAAATAATTTGTGAAACTTTTTCGGTATTTTTGAGTTTGTCTTAGGATTATCACCTAAGAAATCTTTTGTGTGGTGTTAAGGTCTTTCTAGTTCGACCTTGCCACCGATTTTCATTTGGCTACGAGTCGCGGGAGTTAGCATTCCACTTACCGCATTCCGCACTCGTTACGATTCTTATGAATGGCTTATTATGTCATTCAGTTTGCCCATCTTGTTTCATCCATTTGATTTTGGATGAAAATAGTAATTTAAAAATTTTGCAAATCTTTTCCATTAGATTTATTTATAAGTAAAATTGGATTTTTTTTTCTTGAAACGAACGAAGAATATTCCTAAAAGTTTTTAAGAAACATGTTTATTATCTAGAAGATGATTTTGTGATTGTATTGCCCATTTAGTGTGTTAAGAATTCTGGTCGATGCGTTTGATCAACGTTATCGATAAGAATCTCCTAAACGCTTTGATGAGACGATCAGACACGATATATTGACTTGTAAAATGTATTTTGTAGAAATATTATTACATTGAGATAATTGTGATTATGAAAGTTTTAACTTTTCGGGAAAGAGGATTATTTAAAAGAACTCTTCCTTTCGATACTCTTATTCTTGTGATTCCTGAAGGGGAACCAAGACTTTGCTATTTGTACTGATACTAGTCGTATTAGTTTGGATGCCGTTCTCTTGCAAAGGAGAACGTGCTATCACTTGTGCTTCTAAGTCATTATAGCTTATCGAGACTAGATATGCCGCTCATGATCTAGTGCTCGCGGCTATTGTTTTTACTTTTAAAATTTGGCATCACCATTTTTGGATGAGAAATTTGTTCTCTACCTCGATCATAAATCTTTGGAATATTTATTTTCTCATAAGGAAATTCATGTTGACTCGAGTTCCTGGCATCTTATGATCTTGATATTCTTTTTATTCCCGAAGGGGAAATCGTGTTGCCAATACGTTTTGTCGTAGGCAACAAAGTGTTGATTCTTTGATGATGTCGGAGTGGAATTATCTTTTTATCAAGTTCATCGAATGTTTTGACGTACTTCGTTTTATTGAGTTTCATCTCACCTCTTTTATGGACTAGCGTCCGATGTTCTTTTATGGTGTTCGGTTCATCGGATGTATTGTTATTATACTACATCGATGTTCCGTCTTATCTGGATCAACGGATGTACCATTATTTTACTACATCGTTGTTCCGGTTTATCGGTTCATTGGACGTACCGTTTTTGTACTACGTCGGTGTTTCGAAATTATTCGGGCTTTGGTTCATTGGGCGTACCGTTTTTGTACTACGCTGATGTCCCAAATTATTTGAGTTTCTAGTTTCTCGGGCGTACAGTTATTATACTACGTCGTTGCACCAGCTCAATTTTCTGCTATTCTAGACGTTCTCCACGTCTTTTATCTACGGAAATGCTTTTATGTTTCCGGTTTTTATTCTTGTGCCCGGTGATATTGTGGAAATTGAAGTTTCACCAGATTTGATTTATGAGCAACATTCCATTCGCATCATTACTTCGGAGGTTGAGCGCCTTCGGAATAAAGATGTTCTTCTTGTGATAGTTCAATGGTTCTCAAATCCTAAGGATTGCTCTTGGGAATCCAGAGAATTCATCGAGCGATCCCGTTCAGGCTTACTCTTTCATGCTCCTTATGGTGAACTTCCTATTTCAAATTTTCTTTTGTGTTGATATGCTTCTATGGTTGTTACTTCTTATTTTCTTCTTAAGTATTGCAAGGATGCAATTTCTTTAAGGAGGGGAGTCTGTAACAACCCGCATATTTATCAATTTTATATTTAAATATTTTATCGTTCGTCGGATTTTGGTCCGAAAAGCTACTTTTTGCAAACAGTCGAATTGGGACTCGAGACCACCCCCATTGAGTTCAAAATGACATTTGCGACCTTTTTGAGTATAAACTTTGATATGTTTGGAGAAAGTTGATTTTTACCACTTTTTCACTTAGGGCTTTGGTTTGGGCTGAGCCCAATAACACCACTTAAGTATTCAGTCCCAACCCCTTATCCTCTTCATTCCTTCATAATTTCCTAATACATTCAAACTTCATCAAAAATGGGGGAAGAGAAAAAGAATTAGGAAATCCTAAGCCCTAGTTTCCATTAGCAAATCCATCTTCTAGCTCCAAACTCAAGAGAACCCATTGGTAAGCATCTCCTTCTTCTTCTCCAACTCATTCTCTCTTTGATTTCAGAAAATTCCTAAACCTAATTTAGGAAATGTTTCTCTTTTAATCTTAGATTCAAACTTCTAATGTTGAGATTGAAGTGTGGTTGATCTTCCCTTGTCTTCAAGCTTCTCGTTCATTGATTTGGGTTTAAAGGTGAGATTTTTAATCTCACATCTAAGTCTATGAATTATCTTCGATTGTTAGGTATGAATTCCTAACACTTATTCGTGTGCATTTGCTTTTGGTTTGGATTAATTTGGTGAATATTCCAATTTTTAGTGTTTTGAGTTCAATTCGTTAAAAATCCTAACTTTAATGTATGAACATGTTTTTGGTGATGCATCGAGGAACATATAGGGCCGGGTAGTCGATTGGCATAAACCCTTAGCGCCGTTGCTCGTGCGATTGCAAATTGATCGAGATTTGCACCTCATTTGAAATAGGGCATGGGAGTGCCAGCAATAGGTTCGGCCGACCGAGCCCCTGGGCCGGCCGACCGACCTGTAGAACGGGCACTTCCTGCCTCTGTTTGGAAGTGCAGGCTACAGGGCTCGGTCGACCGAGCTCAGGGTCCGGTCGACCGACCTGCTACCCCGTGCACTTCTGTTTTTGGTTCGGTCAACCGACTCAGGGAGTTCGGTCGACCGACCTGCTGCTATTTGCCAATTATGCCTATTTTGCCTAGTTGTCTGAATTTCCAACTCTAATCGATTTGTGTTATTTCCCTATTTGTTGTTATCATTTGTTATTGACTTTGATGACTTATTTTCTTTGGGAATTCTTGGAATATCCATTTCGATGGATTCGGTATCGATTTCTTTGGATTTTATTCACGTTTTCGAATGTGAATCTTGGTGATTGATTGTTCCTACAATCTTCTTTGTGATTTGTCACTTTAAAAATATAAAGGTTTTCTATACTAGTAGTAAATATCAAAATTACAAGGCTCGTTTTCTTAAACCGTTTTCCAATCTATTAGTATATACAAGCCTTTACCTGACTCGTATGAGAAATCTAATTAAACGACTTAGTAAAACGAGTGGTATGAAACGCTTGCGTTTACTTCGTCGGTTAATTCTTGGACTCGTTCGATTGAATCTCTTGTGACAATTTTAAAGTGGAGATCTATAATTTGTTCGTAAATATTTAAGTTAAGCTAGTGGTTATGGGACATGAAGCTAAGCTCATATATTTACTAGCTTACTGTAATTGACACTTCTCTGTGATCATGACGATCATTTTTATGTTTTAGACAAGCATTTTGCGATGTCTTTTGACTTGGTCCATCGGATGTCACGCTGTACGACGTCGATGCTCCGAATTATTTGATTCATTGGATGTACCGTTTGCACTACATCAATGATATACTTTTGATACATTGGATGTACCGTTTGCACTACATCAATGTCTTTGCTTTTGATACATTGGATGTACCGTTTGCGCTACATCAATGATATAATTTTGATACATTGGATGTACCGTTTGCACTACATCAATGTCTTTGCTTTTGATTCATTGGATGTACCGTTTGCACTACATCAATGTCTTTGCTTTTGATTCATTGGATGTACCTTTTGCACTACATCAATGATATGCTTTTGATACATTGGATGTACCGTTTGCACTACATCAATGTCTTTGCTTTTGATTCATTGGATGTACCGTTTACACTACATCAATCATATGCTTTTGATACATTGGATGTACTGTTTGCACTACATCAATGTCTTCGCTTTCGATACATTGGATGTACCGTTTGCACTACATCAATGTCTTTGCTTTTGATTCATTAGATGTACCGTTTGCACTACATCAATGATATGCTTTTGATACATTGGATGTACCGTTTGCACTACATCAATGTCTTCACTTTTGATTCATTGGATGTACCGTTTGCACTACATCAATGATATGCTTTTGATACATTGGATGTACCGTTTGCACTACATCAATGTCTTTGCTTTTGATTCATTGGATGTACCGTTTGCACTACATCAATGATATGCTTTTGATACACTGGATGTACCGTTTGCACTACATCAATGTCTTTGCTTTTGATACATTGGATGTACCGTTTGCACTACATCAATGTCTTGTCCATCCTTTTCTTGTGACTTCTGGATTTCGTGTGTTAAATTCTAGAATTTATGTTTCACCAACTTTTATGATTGGCATTGATATATATATGTCATTTATTGTGGCTTGGTGAATGAAATTAGGAGTATGACATTCCTTTTTATCTTTGAGAAGATCTTTGCGATATTGATTAATCTCTTATTGATTTTTCAATTAGTTATTTATCACAGCTTGACATTGTGATTATTATACATTTAGTCATATCTCTTATTCTATATCATTTCATCTAATATTTATAGCTAGACTGATCCGTTTATTATTTTATTCTTAAATAATACTCGGGTCAGACTGAGATATTACAGGTGCTTCCTCATGGCTTTCTATCTGGAACCATCTTCTGACTTTTGGCTAACTACTTTAGTTTAGTAGTTTTTGTTGTATACATTTGAGATACAGACTATATGATGTATACTTATTCTTTTGTCTAGCACTTGTATCTATTCTTTTTGATATTGTGGATCTTGTTTGACCACTACTCTGATGTACACTTTCATGTGTTATATTCATATCTATTTCCGCCTTTGTGATATGAATTGTCTGTGACTGATTTATGTTATGTTTATTTCTATATTTGTTTCTGAAGATATTATAGCCACTGTGTAGTAGCTTTGAGTTTGTGTCAGTATGTCGGATTTCCCTCTTGATAAAGAAATGCATGTTATACTATCTGACATATCGATGCTCGCGCAAAGCAATTACACGGATGGTCGCTCCTCAACAGCCTTATTCTCCGTGCTAGTCGACAGCATTCACCGTAATGTTCTTGGCTAGCGTGGGTATAGAGGTGGGGAATCACAATAATATTCTTTAAATAAATCTGATATTCGTTTAAATCCTCTACTCAAAAATCAAGTTATAAGATCATACCCTTTAAATATTAATTTATTTACATTTCAAACAAATTTTTCGAGGAAAATTCTTAGGTACATTAATTCAAATCATATTCACATTTATCTTCAACCTTACTTTTATTTGAGTTATTATAAACTCTATATACAATAGAATTTCAAATATACTCTTAACCATATTATATAAACGAAATTAACTTCATTATTTAGCTTATTTTAAAATTCAAAACAAATTTATACATATCTAAATTCAAGGACTTTTACTATATATATCAAAATTTAATACTTATTAAACCGTATTCTTTCCAAAACCATAAAAAATCATTTCAAAAATATTTATATATATATATACCGTGGTGCCTATATTTAATTTTCTATCCCATGGTCAAGTGATACAGATATTTATCATTTCAATCCGCAATTTAAAAATAAAAAAATGCGGTTGTATATCATTTCAAACCGCAATCCCGAATGAAATGAAGATGCATAATAACTTGCAGATTATACAATATAAATACAGCATCCATTCATCCGCTCATCCATCATATCAATCATCAAACATTTATCAATTTATCATCCAATTCAAACAATCACATCAATAAATAATAGTTAATTACTGACAGTTAATATTTCAATAATGAATTAAATAACTGCTTAACTGTAGTTTATATGCAATAATAAATAAATTTAACTAGCAATTTATATGCAATAATAAATTTAACTAAAATTTTAACTGGCAGTTTATATGCAAAAATGAATTAAATAACAAGTAAATTATATGAATGCAAATTAACAAAGAAAATGATGAAATATATGCCAAACAGCGATAAATCAATTTAACAAACATAAGAAATTTTAGAAATTATGAGTGGGTTAAAACACTCAACTTTATACGAATCTGAAAAATAATAGACTTCTAATCAATAGCTTCGCTCTACATTTCCTTAGCCATCTTCTTGATTGCTATCTTTGTTCCGTAATTTTTCTTTTATTTTTACTTACTTTAATTTCCCTCCTTATTATATTAATATGTATTTATGTATGTAACTTTTAAAAGGTTTGGAAAAGATTTGAAAAAGAAGAATTGAAAAAGAAAAGGACTGAAATAAGAAGAGCTGAAAATTGTAGAGAATATCAAGATTTGAAAAGAAAGAAGAAAGTTTGAAATAGAATAAAATTTGAGAAGAAGAATATTTGAAGAGGAAGGACAAATTAAAATGAGATATAATAAGGAGATTTGAAAAAAGAAGAAGATTAGAACAGAGGCTAGGGTTTCATTTGCATCATATCGTATTTATAAGGTTAGAGTTAGGTTTAGGGACAAAGAGATTTGAAAAGAGAGGCTCCTATTAATTAGAAATAAATGAAATGACGTATCGGAAATTAAATAACATGTTAACATTTCGATTGAATGTTTTACAAGGAATGCATTAACATGCATTCAAAAACATGATAGCATAAACAATGTAATATAAACAGGTGTATAATATATATGTATATCTTTATCGCCACTTATAGTTTACATTCATAAATAAAAGGTATGGAAAAAATCCACATAAAGAGGCAATGAATGTAAGAGTAAATTAGAAAAGTGAAGGTGGAAAGGTAAGTTATGTTGCAATAAAAATCTAACAAAGTCTAATTGGAAAGGAAATAGTCAAGTGTAAATCTATTTTACCCCTTTTATCCTCTCCTATTAACATTTAGTTTAACAACGTATGACATTTCAATATAAACTAGCATTAAATTTTGATCTAAAACATAAGTTTGAATTTAGGTATAAACATATATGTAGTAAACTAGCATTAAATTTTGAAACATGAAATGAATTAATTTATTTCAATATATGTTTACAATTAACGTCTTCCCACTTTAAAAAGATTCCAATCATATTAATTGTCATTGATTTCTAAGGTAAAAATGAATGAGGCAATTCAATTCCTTTTTATAGTAATTTAACGTATTTACGGAAATATTGTATACAAACCAGATGTTATTAATTTCTTATTTCTGTAATAAATTTTTCAGCTACCAACATTTCAAATGAATAAACATATGATTTTTTATTTAGTAAAGAAACGTATATCCTTGTTTTTATTATGTTCATTACTACTCTAAATATGGTTAACCTTTGTTCAACCTTTCATTACTTTACTAAACTCTAATTTGACAACTCCTAACATTGTAGTATGTTTCACATTAATGTAACATTTATTAAAATTTATTTCCAATCCTAATTCCATTAACTATTTAAACAGGTAACTTATAATATTTGTTTACAAGCCAATTGCACGTAAGTTTCTCATACTTCAACCAATTGTCATATTATGAACGGAATTAACATAAATTTCAATATTCACTAATTTATTCCATTCTATTTTCATCTCTTTTTTTTATTTGCGTAACATTCAATTCCAATTGCTGCAATAATTACGGTTAATATATGCTAGATTTCAATGGAATGATTTGTTTGTCTTTCATTACACTACTATATCCAAATATCCATCTTTCCTTTGTATTAACCCCTATTTTAACTTAATTTTCAAATTAACGTACTACTTAATTTCTTTTGATCGCAAATAGATTTCCACTTTTTATTTAATAAACTAAAGAAATATGTAACACATAATAATAGATACCATTAACTTTTATTGTTTCATTTCCCTTTCTATCCATATAAGGAGTCATACATAAAGTTTACATTTACTTTTTACCACTTTTACTTTTATTCATTGATTCAATGTTTATTTCAAATATTTTCATTTATTACTCATAAATATTTGTTGTTATTTGTAAATGTCATGTCAGTTTCTTCTTTTATTGCAATATATTTATTCATTTCTTCGTTATTGCATAACCTCATTTATTATCATTCATTTATCTACAGTATTATGCTTAATCACATTTCTTAGCCTCCCAATTTTTCACTTAAGTTTCTAACCATTTATTTATAATACTTTCCTTTCTATTATATTCTATTAGAAGCAATTTCTATTATACCTAAGTTTATAATGCTAGAACAACAATTTCTTATTTATTAAAGAATTCCATCAATTACCTCATTTGAACTTATTTCCCAATTCACCAATTTCTACCTAAAAATAGATTGCGTTTCTATTAAATTTTCATTCCCACTTCCGTTACTACATTTATTTTCATTGAAGTAACATTTATCATCAACCCAAACATTATGAATACTTATCAACCTCCATCATCCTTATTCCATTAATTTACATTCAATTGCTACTCAATATATATTAATACATAAATCAATATTTAAGTTCGTTTTCCTATATTTAATTTATTAACAAGTATTCCTTAAATTTATACTAACATTGATTATATTTAATTTGCACTTTATTACTTATCATTCCAACAATTTGTATAACTTTGAATCTATTTCCCTACTTACAAATTACAATCAAATGAAGCTTTACAAATCTATTTCAATTAATTTGGATGGCATTGAATTAGTATATTTGTTATCTTACATCAATTTTTTTTTATAATTTATTCCCGTTATAAATTTAATAACAAGTTTCAAACTTCTTTTATTTATACAACACTTATCTTAATCTATTTTCAAATACCCAAGTGCACAATTTTCCCTATTTCCTTTAAAATGTGATTTCACTTCAATAGTCAAATATATTTTTATAACTGTTGCTACATTCCATTCTTAACATTTATTTCGATATAAATTAATTTTTTTTCTTTTTTCTTCTAAAGTAAATCCCAAAACTTTTATTAAATAACCAAATTAATTATTGAAAATTTACGGGTCGTTACACAATGATTGTTAATCCCTATTATAATTAATTTAGTTAACTTAAATTAAATCAGTTACTTAAGTATAAATCACCTAACTTTGCTTAATAAACCATTAATTAATTTTAACCTTTTAATTAATCAATCATTCTTCAAATATCCATCTTAATTATTTCTAGTTGAAGTTTCCATAAAAAAATTCATGGATTCGAAGAAAAAACAAGGGATTATGATGAAGTTTTCGGCCATTGGAATGAATTGGAGACGGCCGTGATAAAGATAGCTAGGGTTTCCATTTTGTAAACGTATTTATATACGTATAAAGTATTATCTGAATATTATTCTCAATTTTAACGATTTTTTACAAACAAACTCCAAATAACACATACCGCCTGGCGTTTATAAGATTTTACCCGCATTCCGAACACAGTGGTATGTATTTCGGAGGCTAATACGATCATGTATGCGAGTTACAGAAATAAACGATCTATTTTAAATTAAATTGATTAAAATATTTCTATGCGTTTTGAGCTGCCAGGGTCAAACGATAACTCTGATTGCTACGAAAATTGAAATCCGATAATAACTAACTATTATGGATCCAATGGAATTGGTTTCGTCGAATTCCGAGACTGTGCCCTGGAAGGCTATTTTTAAATATCGATTTAAACGATATATTTTTAAAACTAAACAAATCACCTCCAAATTTAATTTCAACCATTCTATTATCTTCAGTGTCATCAGTATAAATTTTATAAGCCTTCAAATTATTTTTAACAGGCTTAAAACCGAGGATTCAATAATTTACCCAAATTCAAATTATTAAATTCAATAAATTCAATTGCCAAATTCAAACTTATATTTGAAATCTAAATTAAACTATCTTGCAAATATATAAAATTAATTAAATATTCCAATTTCAAATGCCTAAAAATTTTGGGTCGTCACTGAAAACCACTTCGATCTGATTTATGCGCTACGAATTGTGATATCATGAAGATAATAAAGATGGTGATTTTGGAGATTCAGTTTGTTCAGACCCTTAACAACTTATATGGATGAATGCTATCATTGCATTGTTGCCTGAAAGGCGGTGTTAGCATTCCAAGTATATGAATGCTGAAACTATGGTAATACATAGCCTCAAGCCTCATTAATCAGGAATGACTAAAACAAGGGAAATGCAGCAGGGCTAAGTGGGTCGCACCTAAGCAGGGTATGTTATCACTATTTTAGTTAACCTCGGATATATTATAATTATGGATATGGTTGTGCGTGGAAAAGAGAGCGCTCAATAGGGTGGTAACACCCAGGGTGATAATATATTCGGTACTATCCAGTAATGGGTAGGCCGGTCCTATGTTGGCAGGGATCGCTAGGTACGATCTCGGTACATTTTTCTAGAGGCGTACTATGATGGGCAGTACCCAAGTGCTTAGTCATTGTATGGAATCCGTTCTCCAATAAGCGTTGTACGATATTGGTTGTATATCAATATGCTGAAACATGAGATGCAAGCATTTCAGCTATTTTATAGTTTATTTTCTATATGCACTATTATAATCAATTGATTTTGCTATAAAAGGTTTTGGTTATCGTAAGGTAAAAACCCATCATATTTATGTGTGGTATGGTCTTACGAGATACCTTTGTTTCCAAAAGGATTTTTGAAAATAACTAACTTCAAATTGAGTGTGTTTACTCACGTTGGTTTTCTAGACCAAATCAGTTCTTATTTTATTATAATGCTCGGCTCTGACCGAGTATTGCAGATTCAGTTTAGGATACTATGGAGCATAGGATACGTGCTGGAAGATGCTCAGGCGTATTCCACGTACTTGATTATGTTCTTATGTGTGTGTAGGTTGTATATTCAGCACTTGTGAGGACTAGTTACTATAACTGTCCAGATTAATTTGTTGATTGTGTACTCTGATGATTGTATGCATATTATAGTTATAGCTTCTTTGTATAAAGATCTATCATTATATATAATATTTTGTTCCGCTGCGATTGTGAGATTCTACGTTGTCGTTTCTACTTCCTTCTATTTCTTCTTCTTCTTCACCCCTAGCAATCGGTGTTTCTGGCACTGAAATATTCGGCATGCTATACAGCATGTATTGATGTCGACGTTCAAGGGTCAAAAATCCCAGGTTGCTACAACTGTCCGTACTACTGAAAGGCCTTTAAATTTGTCCTCTAGCATATTTTCCCATTTAATTAATTTAAATGTATGGACGTAGTGCAAAATAATTACGAATAATTTAGTAGAAGTTATTAGCTATAGAGATTTGAAAAGGTATGTATTTGAATGTAAAATGGTTGTGATGAATTAATACAACATTGTGACTAAATTTGCATTCATAGACTATGTAAAGATATTTTACAATAAGATATCATTAGAGAACTAAAAGGAAAGGAGAAAAAAATGCGAAATTTAATAGGAGCATTTAAAATCCATTTGCTTTAATGTTATTTAATAGATATAATGAAAAGTGAGATATGATTCTTGGTAATTTTCTCCTTTTCTCTCGTAACATTATGCTTTATCGACTTGATATAATTATTTATTTATGTAGTATTGTTACTCATCTTCTTATATATTATAAAAACTTTGCCCTTTCATGTACCGATCTCTACTTATTCACCTTTAAAATTAATTCAGTTTTCTCCATCACTAAAATAATCTATTTTATTTAATTACAAGTTCAATATAGTTATCAAACAAATAGATAGTTATAGGAAAATAGGCACAATGATAAATTTTGAAAAAAATTAAGCTGAAGGACAATAAGTGTTTTGTTATGCTGAAGGACAAGGCTAGCTTTTTATAGTGTAAAACTGGACATATTCAACCTAATTTTTTTTCATAGTTTGTCATTCAATTTAAATTGTGACTAACATTTATCTTTCATCCTTTATTTTCAAACTTTGTCCCTTTCCCTAATTCCCTCATTATTTTAATATTAAATTTAGTTATATAATTAATTTATTTATTTGGACTCAAATGTAAAATATTATACTAGAAAAAAACTTCGTATATAATCATAGATGTTATGAAGATATACGTATTTTGATCGGAAATCCATAGAATGAACTAATAGAACATTACGAATCATTCTTAAAATGATAACTTATATTACTTGAGTAAAAATATGTTTGGAATAAATATAGGGAGAAAATTTCTAGAGTTAATGAGAAGTAAGGAAAATTCCTCTCCTTTATATTTTTGTGTTTATTTGATAATTTATCATGCTAAATGAAATATATATGTGTTTATATAATTTATGTTAGCTATATTTTTTATTTTAATCTACAACTAAATTTTTTTCCTTTAATTTTATTAGTAAAAATTTGATAATCATGTCAAAATGGTTATATTTTGATTTGTTAAACGAATTATGAATATTAGCTTATTTATTTTATTCAAATAGTTCAAACTTAAGACATATAATTAATTAATATATATGGACATAATTCAAAATAATTATGAACCAAATTATTAGCTATAGAGATAAGGAAAGATAAGTAATCAAATGTACAATGGTCAGTATGAATTAATAGAATAACTTGACTAATGTTAAAACAATAAGCTATATAAAGATATTTGAAAATAAAATACCATGAGACACCTAGGGGAGAGAGAAGAGAGGAGAAATGAAAGAATTAGTGGGAGTCTTTAAAATTCTTTCGCTTAGCATCATTTAATAGATACATTTAAGAGGAATTTATTTTAGAGGAAAAACTTTTATTCTTAACAATGCTATTTCTTACTTTTTGTTTCAAGGACGCTGTAACAACCCTGGTTTTGGAAATTACCTGTTAATATTAAATTATAACGGTTGTTATAATTTAATATTATTTGTTTATTTGGAAAAAAACAATGAATTTTGGAAACAAAATGTGGAAATAAAGTTTTGGTAACTTTATTGTGTTTATTTGTGAAAATAATAAACGAAGTATGAGTTTATTTTGAGTAAATGCAATAATTATTACAATTATTGCCAATTACTTCTTTCAATAATTTTTAATAGAAGTATTTGTTTTTTTAAAAGGTGTTTATTAAAATAAAAAGATGGAATTTGGTATAAAAATATATTTTGGTTATAAATTTGAGTCTGAAATGGTTGATTAGATTTTTCTATCAAGAAATAATTATTGTAGAATTTTTAAAGTTAAAAATGAGGATTTATGCATTTAATTGTGAAAATTGTATATTTATATAAAATAAGGGCTTTTAATAATAAAAATGTTTAAAAACCAAAATTATCTTTTTATATGATGTGAAATATTTTATTTCATATGTAAGTATGTTTGCATAAATTGGTTGTATTAAAACTTGATGAAAATTATGTTGTTTTCATTAGAACATTAAGTTTATGTGCACATATTTGTTTAAGTGATGAATTATTAATTTAGGCCATCATACTTTCTTTTTTTAATGTGTCCATTAAGCCTATTAGCACTTAATCTGGTTTGAGAAGGTGAGAAAAAGATACAGTACGTTCATTTTTACTCTTTCTTCTTCCTCTTTCTGCAAAAATAGAATTACAGTAAAACACAACTCTATTTTCTCCAACCCTAGGCTTTAAACTCTATAGCCTCAATGCAAACTGATATCTTTTACAAATTAGAGAAAAATTAAAAGGTAATCAATCTCCAAACCCTACAATTTCATCAAATCCCTAATTTTAGAAGTAGGTTTTCTAATTTACAGGAAATTATTGTCAAGGACAAAATTTCACAGTATTTTAGCCTCGAGGACAGACCTTCAATATTTTATGCTGAAGGGCAACTTTCTGTAGGTATCAGTTTTTAGTTATTGATAGCAGTTTTTAGGTATCAGTTTATAGTTATCGGTAGCAGTTTTTAGGTATCAGTTTTAGCTCGGTAGCAGTTTTGTTGTCCTTATGAATAATTTTGGAAAATGTTTGTCCTTATGAATAATTTTTAGAAAAATGTTTGTCCTTATGGTAAAAATATTGAGGTCGTGTCCTTGAGGCAAAAAATATACAAATTTTTGTCCTCTAAATTAATTCTCCCTTCTAATTTATTATGTTTTTCCTTTTTGCATGTACTGTTTTTGACTTCTACAGGTTATTGGAAGCTTTCTTCTTCTTAAAATTTGCTTCTTTCAGCAAATAAATATGAGGTTTGATCGTCTCTAATTCAAGGTGAGTTTAAAACTCACATTTTCTAGCATAGATTGAGATTTCAAGATTAGAAATCTCAATTTTATTTTTGTTACATGTTCAATTGTGAATTGTTCTCAGTAAATTAGGCATATCTTTTGTTTTAAATCGGAATTTGATTTTGTTTAATGTTCTGGAAAGCTTGAAAAGAGTGTGATAATTTCATGTTAAAAACTTTCGAATTTTTTTATCATAGAGGGTCGAAATATCCCATACGAACTTACCGCCCTGTCATTGTAAAACTGTGCTTAATATCATTGGTAATTTGAGTATATCTTCCTTGTTTCTTGTCGGATTTGAGCGATTTTTGATGTTCCGGAAATATTATTTTATGTGTGACGACTTTACTGCTGAACACATTTGCAAATTTTATGCATAGTTTGATTAAAATCCTATTGCAAACTCTCATCCCTGTCACTTTAGTAATTACGTTATCCAAACTGAACACAGTTAGTAAATTGATCATATCTTCCTTGTTTCTTGATGGATTTGGATGATTTTTGAAGTTCCGGAAAGCTTATTTTATGTGTGAGAACTTTGCTGTTGAACACATTTGCATATTTTGAGTATAGGTTGATTGTAATCCTGTTGCAAATTCTCATCTCTGTCACTTTGATTATTACATTATCTAAATTAAATATAATTAGTAACTTAAACGTATCTTTCTCGTTTCTTGTCGGATTTAGATAATTCTTGATGTTTTAGAAAACTTGGATTATTTTATAAACCTTTCTTGTTTTGAGTTTTCTGAAATTTTGAAGTTAGCTTGGTCAAAACTAGAGTTGTTTATTGTTGTCCCGAGAGTAAAATGACAGGAATAAATCATTGACTTGAGAATTGTACTAGCTTATTTTTGCTCTCATTCTTGTTCGAATTTGATGTTGTTTTGAAATGTTTGAGAGCTATGATTCCTATCAACAAGCTAGCTATATTTGGAGAATTCGAAATTCAAATTTAAATAGAATTTGAATTGATTTTGTGTTAAATTTGAATTGAATTCGTATTGAATTCTATTTATCGGTCTTGAGTTATCTTTCTTGTTTTTCATTGTTTTCGAGCGCGGTTTTCACTAAACTATTTTGAAGTGATTTTTGAAAAAAATGGACAATTCAATTTATTATTATATTGTTTTAAAATTATTTTTTAATATAAAATCTATTTATTTCCTATAATAAAGGAATTTAAAATATTGGTTTTATTAATCTTTTCGAGAAATAGTTTTAAAAGCTTGTTTTCTCTAGTAAACTATTTCAAATATAAAACAGACACTTTTGCACTATTCGAACGTATGAGAAAGAGAGTTAAACGATTTAGTAAAATGCGTGGTATGGGACATGTGCGTTTACTATTTCGGTTAATTCTGGACTTGTACGATCGAAGCTATTTGAGATTAATGATTGTGAGATGTTTTTCCATTTTATGGAATATTTTGATTTTTATAATTCCTACTTATTGAAATTATTTAAGATGGCCAATATTTGGCAAACATTATGGTTTGAGATCTCCTATATAGGAGTATGGTTGATGAGATCCATCACAATGCTTTATTTACTTGCCAATGATATAAGGCAAGTCTTGAGTTAATGATTTCATATTTTGAGATTTATGGTTTATGAGAAACCATCATGATGTTTTCACTTGTCGATGAGATGAGACAAGTTACGATGCCATTTAATGCTTGTCGATGAGATGAGACAAGTATGGTGGCTCTTTGTCACTCGTCAATGAGACTAGGCGAGATATAAATTTTTGAGTTTTATGATGTTTCTAGTGTGGCATCGGCTAATAGCTAGTAAACCGCTAAGTGCAAATGTGTGGTATAGGACACATGTTAACACTTTTCGGGTCCCTATCCGTGAGTTTGTGACACATTCACGATGTTTACCTAACAGAACTGCTTGGAGAGGTGTCAGCAACCTTGTCATGAGGACGAACTGCTTTAGGAGGTGATAGCGACCTTGTTAGGGCTGACAAAACGGCTTGAAGAGGTGTCAGCGACCTTGTCATGAGGACGAACTGCTTTGGGAGGTGTTAGCAACCTTGTTAGGGCTGATAAAATGGCTTGAAGAGGTGTCAGCGACCTTGTCATGAGGACGAACTGCTTTGGGAGGTGTTAGCGACCTTGTCTAAGGCTTTGGCCATCTGAGTTTAGCACGTGCAGCATTGCTTTGGCATTATAATCGGGGATTTGGCCAATCCGGATTTTCTGAGTTTTCTGTTTTATTGCGATTTCACCTTTTTAAGATGTTTTATTACATCGATAGCCTAGTGCTATATGAGATGTTACATATATGGTGATTTCAATTATGATGTTTTGAACTCTTATCGAGTTCTTTGAGTTAGGAGTTTTGATAATTTCAGGATTTTGTAGGATATTCTGTGTATTGCCATTTTTGCGAGAGTTTGTATTGATGTTTCTCCTTTTGAGGAAATGTGGTTCATGGAAACCATGTAGACATTTTGGGATGTCGCGGATGATATGAGGCACTTGTGCTTGATTTGAGTATTGAGTTTGAGTTGCCTCCTTCGAGGTATTTGTTCACTTAAGTAGTGTTGAGCTTATGAGTGTATCGATTCATTCTTCTCTTTCGAGAAGAAGTATCTTCATGTCTATTCTGCTTCATATTACCGATATTGACTGATTTGTGTAGGTAGACTGACCTGTGTATTTATACTCGGGTCAGACCGAGTTGTTTCAGGTATCATCTATTGGTCTTAGCTTGAAGTTGATGTTGGATTTCAGCTCTCCTTGCTCTTGAGCAATTTCTGTTCTTCCGCATACTCTGATGTATTTATATTTTATTCAGTGTGTACGATGTGGTCGAGTACCACCTTTATTCGTATTCATATTATATTGTACTAAACATGTATCAGTGTATATATATATATGATGTTGATTACTATTCTGTGATGTGCTTTACATTTAGTTATTGTATTTTGTTCTGATAGATCCGTTAGCCACCTATATTTTTGGACTAAGCATTTATTGTGTATGACGATCCATTGAGATAGAAAAGCAAAAAATTAATTATATTGCATTTATCAACGTATTCCGTAGATGTTTAAGACAACGTTACAGATGGTCGCCCTTAACCAGCCCTATTCTCCGCTTTAATAGACGGAATTACTCGTTAATTCTCTTTACTAAGGTGGGTCTCGGGGTGGGGTGGTACAGCATGGATCAGAGTTATGGTCAGAACAAAGTAGAATAGACACAGAACAGTATGTATATCATGATATATCGAAGTACAGTACGGGTGAATCATTGTCCTTTATTCAAGCTTGTTTTTGAATCGAGCCTTGATTCTTTTTTGAGTTTTGGGATTCTTAAGATGGAATATGTCTAGGAATATAGATATATTGTATTCCGTAGTATTCCATAATAGAGTTTGATGTCATCTTATCTTATATAAAATCTTATTTGGGATTATTAGATTCTTATTTTTGTCAATACGAGTGAGTTCGTATCGATGGAGCTGATTGATTTCTTTGGGCATTCTTGTTGCATTCCTTTGAGACTTATGAATCTTATTAAAGGGATCCACAACAATTGGCTCGTTATGAGCATTTTGAGATTTTTATTTTATGTTGCTTTTGTGAGTATTTGTTTGTTAATCACAATCTTGAGATGTATCTGAGTTGAGATGGATTGACTTATTTGATGTAAAGTCTGACCTTTTGTTGTTATAGGATCCTATATTTATTTAGGCATCCTAATTTGATTGATTTATTATTTCTATCACTTTGGGATGTTAATGGTGATTTTGAAGTTTCTGTTTTCACTCATGAGTATCGATATGTTGATGATATATCTCAAATTCTAGTCATGGTGACTTTGTTGAGTTTTTTTGATCTGTTTGGATTTGACATCCAATCGGGCAATCGAGTGTTGAGGTAACCTTATTCCTAGCTCTTAGCTCTTCGGTTATCCTTCCACGAGGATATCCACTGAGGAATGAGGTGAGTTTCTAGATTATTTGAGTTTGATTGAGTTTATCATTCAGTTTCTTTAAGTTATCCTTTTCGAATACTCAATCGGTGTTATCCTTTGTAGCATTACTTTGTTTGAAGTAATGATTTTTGGTTTGTATGTGTCTTCTCCTTCGAGTGGAATATTTTGCTTATCTTGTGCCTTAATGATTTTCGAGAATGGATCATCATCTTGTAGGAGTTGACTAACACTCCATCTCCTTCTATTGATTTTGTGAATCAAGTATTCTAGGAATATCTCGATGCATTCTCCTAATGTTCTTTGGTTTGAGTTTACGACGGATATATATATATATATATATATGTGTGAATTTTAAAAAGAGAAATTAGAGTTTTGAGATATATTAAAAAAATCAAAGAATATCTTAAGAATAGATTTACATGAGTAGTATTTCTTTTATAGAAATAATTTGAGAGTGTTAGGTTGTCCATCGAGTAGTTAAGAGTTTTGATCGATACGCCTGATCAACGTTATCGATAGGAATCCCTAAATGCTACGATGAGGCAATCAGACACAATGGTTTGTGTTTTAAAAATTGAGATTTTGAAAATAATATTTTGAAATTATATATTAAATTTATTTTTTAATGGTAATTGCACCCATTGATTTCAGAGATAAGTAACAGGGTGGCGAGGCAGTTTTGATCGCTCGATCGACTCTACAGCCAACGGATGTATCTATTTATTAGAGATTCCGAGGCAATGCCATTTATTTGTTTATTATTTATTTATGATTATAAAGATAATGAGTTTTGAAACTCCAAGAATTTTTATTGTAAATTAAAATAAATATGTATATTGTGGTTCCTTGTGTTTATGTTGCCTTAGTGTAATGGTCTAAGACTTGCCATTATGTGGTCGTCCAAGTTTGGTGGCATTTGAAGGACCACCTCTCGTCGAAATTTCTTACCTCTATTGTCATTAGTCTAAAATCAGTATGGCTCTTTCCATAGTGATACACAGAAAGTCATGACAATAATCATCTTATTGATGGGAGTCCAGGATAAATTGATGTTAAAATCAAGACTCTATTCGAGAAGCTTGTGAGAAATCAATCTCAATCGATTGATCTTTTTGTGTAGCATTCTGTTCGTATTCTTGTTTCGAAGGTGAGACGCCTTCGAAATCATAATGTATTGCTTGAAGAAATTTATTGGTCCGCTAGACCCAGTAATTATACGTGGAAAATTATTGGATTAATCGAACAATCTTATCTTGGTCTTCTTTCATCTTGAGTTGAAAGTGAGGATATTTAATCCCATGCTTGTCTATCCTTCTTTGATTGGTGAAATAATTGTGTTGAATACAAACTCTTCTCTAGAAATTGCGAGGACGCAATTTTGATAATGGGGGGAGTCTGTAACAACCCTGGTTTTGGAGATTACCTGTTAATATTAAATTATAACGGTGGTTATAATTTAATATTATTTGTTTATTTGGAATAAAAAACGAATTATGGAAACAAAATGTGGAAATAAAGTTTTGGTAACTTTATTGTGTTCATTGGTGAAAATAATAAATGAAGTATGATTTTATTTTGAGTAAATGCAATAATTATTGCAATTATTGCCAATTACTTCTTTCAATTATTTTTAATAGAAGTATTTGTTTTTTTAAAAGGTGTTTATTAAAAATAAAAAGATGGAATTTGGTATAAAAATATATTTTGGTTATAAATTTGAGTTTGAAATGGTTGATTAGATTTTTCTATCAAGAAATAATTATTGTAGAATTTTTAAAGTTAAAAACGAGGATTTATGCGTTTAATTGTGTAAATTGTATATTTATGTAAAATAAGGGATTTTAATAATAAAAATGTTTAAAAACTAAAATTATCTTTTTATATGATGTGAAATATTTTATTTCATATGTAAGTATGTTTGCATGAATTGGTTGTATTAAAACTTGAAGAAAATTATGTTGTTTTCATTAGAACATTATGTTTATGTGCACATATTTGTTTAAGTGATGAATTATTAATTTAGGCCATCACTTTCTTTTTTTTAATAGGTCCATTAAGCCCATTAGCGCTTAATCTGGTTTGACAAGGTGAGAAAAAGATACAGTACGTTCATTTTTACTCTTTCTTCTTCCTCTTTCTGCAAAAATAGAATTACAGTAAAACACAACTCTATTTTCTCCAATCCTAGGCTTTAAACTCTATAGCCTCAATGCAAACCGATATCTTTTGCAAATTAGAGAAAATTATAAGATAATCAATCTCCAAACCCTACAATTTCATCAAATTCCTAATTTTAGAAGTAGGTTTTCTAATTTATTATGTTTTTCCTTTTTGCATGTATTGTTTTTGACTTCTACAGGTTATTGGAAGCTTTCTTCTTCTCAAAATTTGCTTCTTTCAACAAATAAATATGAGATTTGATCGTCTCTAATTCAAGGTGGGTTGAAAACTCACATTTTCTAGCATAGATTGAGATTTCAAGATTAGAAATCTCAATTTTATTTTTGTTGCATGTTCAATTGTGAATTGTTCTCAGTAAATTAGGCATATCTTTTTCGTTTTAAAACGGAATTTGATTTTGTTTAATGTTCTGGAAAGCTTGAAGAGAGTGTGATAACTTTCATGTTAAACACTTTCGAAAATTTTGATCATAGAGGGTGATAACTATTCTATGATGTGCTTTACATTTAGTTATTGTATTTTGTTCTGATAGATCCATTAGCCATCTATAGTTTTGGATTAAGCATTTACTGTGTATGTCGATCCATTGAGATAGAAAAGAATTTTTTTTAGTTATATTGCATTTATCGACGTATTCAGTAGATGTTTAAGACAACATTATAGATGGTCACCCTTAACCAGCCCTATTCTCCGCTTTAGAAGACGGAATTACTCGTTAATTCTCTTTACTAAGGTGGGTCTCGGAATGGCGTGTTACAGACGCGCACTTTTTCTAGGCCTACCTTTTGTTGTGCGCACTTCTTTTAGGCCCACTAAAGAAACCATTTTTCACCTCCTTTATCATTCTAATAATTTAGGGCTTCAATAATAAAGAATGTAGAGTAATCAATGATAACCCAATCAAAGTCGACAAGTTCATCGACGTCAGAGTCGAATATTCCATTAGCGAAATGGATACTAAAGCATACCTAGCTGACATCCAAGAATCCTAGTTCGAAGCCTCAATCAAAACTTAAATCTTGAAAAAAAAAGTCGAGAGTTGCTGAATTGAGAGCCAAAAAACAAATCTAAAAGCAAAATGTTAAAGAAGAAGAGAGAAAAAAATCTGAACATCACCGATGCAGTCATCCCTTCAAAGGTATTGCTTATTGTACAGTTCATTTTCAATTATCAATGCTTAAATGGCACATAGCAATGGTGTCATTGATTCAAAAATAATATGCATAAATTACATGTCAAACGATATTTTGATACATCATTTCTATTTATAAAATATAGTAGAATGCTTTATGCAAAATATCGAATGATATTTTTAATTACAAAATCCATAAGGATGTAAATGATATAAAAAATGATAACTTAATGTAGTGTTTTATTTATGGAGTCCTATATCATGATCGTTGTATGCCAAATGAAATTGTAGTATAGAATTTTAATTACAAAGTCCGTTAGAATGTGGATGATATACAAGATGACAGTTTGATGAAGCATTTTATTTATGAAGTCCTACATCATGATTGCGGTATGCAAAATGTTATTTGAGTATAGCATTTTAATTACAAAATCTATTAGGATATAAATGGTACACAGAATGATTATTTGATGTAGCGTGTTATATGTGAAGTCCTATATCATGATCGTTGTATACAAAATGACAATTTAGTATAGCATTTTAATTACAAAGCCCTTTAAGACGTAAATTATATACAAAATGATAGTTTAATGTAGCATTTTTATCTATGAAGTCCTATATCATGATCGCTATATGAAAATGACATTTGAGTATAACAATTTAATTACGAAGTCCATCAGGATGTAAATAGTATACAAAATGATAGTTTGATGTCGTATTTTATTTGTGAAGTCCTATATGATGATTGTTGTATTAAAAACGAAATTTCAGTATAGCATTTTAATTACATAATCCTTTAAGATATAAATGATATACAAAATGATAGTGTGATGTAGCATTTTGTTTATGAAGTCCTATATCATGATTGTTGTATGCAAATGACCTTTCAGTATAGCATTTTAATCGCAAAGTCCATTAGGATGTAAATGATATACGGAATTATAGTTTGATGTAGCATTTTATTTATGATGTCCTATATCATGATCGTTGTATGCAAAATGACATTTTATTATAGCATTTTAGTTACAAATCCCATTAGGATGTATAAGATATTAAAAATGATGGTCTAGTATACATTTTATTGATGAAGTCCTCTATCATGATCTCTATATGCAAATTGATATCTTAGTGTAGAACTTTAATTATAAAGTTTATTAGGATGGTTCGGATATAAAAAATGATAGATTATGTAGCATATTATATTTGAAATTCACTATCATGATATTTTAAAGTGCTATTTTTACTGTAGCATTCTATTAGAATATATAGGACATAAAAAAATGATAGTTAAGTATAGTATTTAATTACCATACCTATATAAAACATTTTAACATTTATGTGCACAGAAATCCAAGTAGCAAAAACAAAAGGGAGAAAGAGATCAAAACCAGAAAAGGAACTTGATACCATCCAATATCGATGTAGTGTAATGGCCATGTTTAAAATTCTTCAAAAAATCAATAAAGGCAGAAGTTTATAGTTATTCAAGTAGAATATATTGAACATACTCTTTTTAACAAAATTTATATAAGTTATATACAATGGTTTATTGAGTATGAAAGAATGTAGAAATTCGGCTATCATATTAGAATATGCTATTGATACATTTTGTGATGAAGATGAAACCTATAAAATTGGCAATAAACGATTGATAATTTTTAACAGAAGATATTTTTCTTGTTTTTGGTTTACCGTTACCTGAAAGAGACATATTTCCAGTACCAAAAACTTCTTTCCAAAATATATCTGATAGGGCTGTCAATGGGTCGGGTCGGGTCGGGTCAGGTTTGGGTCGGGTGAAGTCAGGTTCGGTTGATTTTAAATGGGTCGGGTCAACCCGTTTATTAAACGGGTCGAAAAGGCTCAACCTGAACCCGACCCGTTTATAAACGGTTTGACCCGACCCAACCCGTGTAACCCGATTATAAACGGGTCGGGTCGGGTCGGGTCGGGTCGGGTCGCAAATGGGTCAGATCAACCCGTATAAGGTGTAAACGGGTCGGGTCAACCCGTATAAGGTATACTTGGGTCGTAAATGGGTCGGAACGGGTCGTAAACGGGTCGGATCAACCCGTATAACCCGTATAAGGTACAAACGGGTCATAAACGGGTCGGAGCGGGTCGCAAATGGGTCAGCTCAACCTATATTAGTGTATAAACGGGTTGTTAACGGGTCAGTTTCGGGTAAGCGGGCACCCATTTATAAACGGGTCAAATTCGGGTTGACCCGAAAATGACCCGCCAATTAAATGGGTCGGGTTAACCTGCTAATTTCCGTGCGGGTTTCGGGTCGTGTAGGAAATTGACAGCCCTAATATCTGATAGTTGTAAAGATTTTGTGCAAAGAAATTCTAGAAAAGTCGAACACTTAACAAAAGAAAGCATCATTGCACGAATAAATTATGTCTTTGAAACTCAAGAATAACGATATGAAATAGATTTGGAAAAATTAATAATAATTATTGCAACGATAACTTTTTTCTTTACTGATAACCAATTTACCATATGGTTGCGTATAGCATATAGTTGATGAAGAAAAACCTTTTGAAGTATCATCGCCATTGTCGATTCATAATTCACTACTGCAGTTTTTGAAAGTTTTCAAGTCCAAACCAAGTAATACGTCCAGATGTTCCGTGTTTCCACGGGCGAGAACATAATAAGTTATTTAAGTTATGACAGTTTCTTAGAGCATTTTTTTATATTTATTTTTTATATTACAATTTTTAATTCAGGTCAAAATATTTAAATCTGCATATGATAGTTGCACATATCATTTTTTGTTATCTTTATTTTTTCATTACAATCTTTTTTTATCATGTCAAATGATATAAAAATTTGCAAATGACATTTTTTTTCTTATGTTAATGTTTTACATTACAGTTTTTTGTTAGGGACAAAGATATTAAAACTTGAAATTGATAGTTGCACTTATCGTTTTTTTGTTAGTTTTTGATTACAGTCTTCTCTTTTTCATGTCATGACATACAAATTTGCAAATGACAGTTCAATACAACATTTTATTCTTACATTAACTGTTACGTCATGGTATTTTTTAATGCCAGGGATATGCAATTTTTCAAATGATAGTTCCATATAGCATTTTTTTCATATGTTAATTTTCTCATTTATAGCTTTTTTCATGTCAATGATAGTTAAATTCGTAAATGATACTTGCATATAGCATTTTACAGTTAATTTTTTTACTTTAATGTTTCATTATGTCAATGGTATTTAAATTTGCAAACGAAAGTAACATATAGCATTATTTTCATATGTCAACTTTTTGCTCTACATTATTTTCTTTGTGAGCATGTGCATCTAATTGAGCCAAAAGCAGATCATGACCAAGATTTACCAAGCATTGGAAGATGGAATATCATTAGTCTTAAAAATATTATCCTGAAGGACACATTGAAAAATATGGACAGTGAAAGTGCTATTTATTCATTCTGTTTTTTATAATGTATGTTTATTATTTCAGTTTCATCTACCATCATCCACTATGTAGTTTTAAAACTAAATTATGATACTAAATAGGTTTATGAGAACATCAAAAACATAAGTGACAAGGAGAAAGCTTCGTTTCAACAAAAAAGAACCAAAATCAAAAAAATGCAACAAAATAAAGTGGAAGACAGAATTTAAAAAAAAATCAGAAATAAAATCAAATACACCTTCTCTAGAAGTATGTAAAATAATTGGAAGAAAAGCTTATAAAAACCCAGGAAGAACTGAAAATTGAGAGAGCTGAAAGAAAAAAGGGAGAAAATTGATTAAAAAAACAGGAAAATGAAATATTCAACTTAAAATCAAAATTCTAGAAAACTAAAGAAGGAGAAGAAAACCAAAAAAAACAAAACACAAAGAAAAAGAAACACAAATTGAACCTCCTTCCTTCTATCTTAATATCACATAACAAATAAAATGATTCGAGAAGAGAGAAAAGAAGAAGACAAGAATAAACAGCGAAAACCAATAAAAAATAATCAAGAATTTAAAAGAAATCCCCAAGCTCAATGGTAAAAAGGCTATAAAATTCGTACTGAAAAAAAAAGAAATACATGACAACAAAGAAGCAACATGGAGAGAGACTGAACCAAAGCGTGTAAATGAAATTGAAATTGAAAAGAGAACTGAAAAAACAAATGAACATGAAAATACTGAAATTGAAAAACAGGAAGAGAAAGAAAAGGAAAATGAACAATAAGAACAAAAGGAGAATGAAGAAGAAATTGAAAAAAGTTGAATTGCAAAAACAAATTGAAGAAATTGGAAGTGAGAAAGATAGTCAGGGGACAGATGATGACCATTCTAAAGATACATTAACACTAGTGGATATCGATGCATACTCGCCAATATGGGAAGAATATTATTCACGTGAAAATATCACAAAAAGAAAAATTATAGGACTACATAAGGAAAACAAAAAAAACATAGTTCTTTTATTTTTCAAACGAATTGAAAATGAAAAGTAAGCTTCGTTATACCATAATCATACAATTATATTACAAATTACATAAAATAATATATACTAACTTATTGATTCTTTATTTGTAAAAATAACATGATGGCCTGCATCAAAGATAATGGAAATAATGGAGGAATTACAGGTGTGAAATCAATGCTTGAATCGATATTGTTCGAACAATTTACAAATGGATATGTATATTTATCTTCCCTAAAAATAATTTTTTATAACTAATAAAGGCAAATCAAATGCAATTGCAAATTTAAGGTACAACAGATGGTGTTTTGTATAAAAATGATGGTTATATATAGCATAGTATTTTTTAAAGTCCTAGCAGATAATGGTTATATAAAATGTTTGTATAAAGATAGCATTATATTATTAAAGTCCACTACCATGTTTTAATTAAGCAAAATGATAGAAAAACATATCATTTTATTTTAAGCTCCTTTACTATGTATTAATTGTGTAGAATGATAGGTAGATATAGCATTGAAATTTTAAACAATGTAGCATGCCATGAAGTTCCTCTCAATCAATGCATCATGTATTTCAGGTTAAGCTTGAGCAAAAGCTTAAAGGATCGTTACTTATTGTGAATATAATGTAGATTCTATTGTTAAATAAATGCTTAAACCATGGATCTTTAGGATTTTTCCAGAGACTTTAATGTTAAGTGCCAAAAAAACCAAATAAGCATAATAATGTTTCGTTGTGCTGAAGATTTCCTTATATCACATAACTTTAAGTGAGAAGTGAGGGCACCTATTAAATGCTACAGATCATAAAATATACGCAACATCGAACCAGTATTTTTTATTTATATCAAAATTTTGATTATTTGTCTATTTAAAGTCTATTAGCATGTAATACTTATGTAGAATGAGAGATAAAACTAACATTTGTATTTTAGAACTTCACCACCATATACTAATAAGCAGAGTTACACAAATAATTTACTATTACATAAATCTTAAACAATATTTTTAGCAATCAGATTATAGATTGGTTTGTTTAAAAGCAAGAGCTATATCAGCACAATTTCATCTTCAATGCTATAATGATGGTAACTTTAAGCTTTTCTATAATAATGTTAAATTTTAAAATAAAAGATTCGGACAGTTACTCATGTGCAGAATGCTACAATCTTAGATTTAGAGAAGGTGAGGAAATATCTAGTTCAACCAGCAATACAAGATATTGTCCTAAATGAAATTACAGAAACCATTTTCTTTTCATTGCATTATACAAACCATCGGACGTTGCTGACACTGGATTATGTTACATTACAATGGACACATTATGACTCAAATGAACCATGAACCAGATTAACACAAGCATCAAATCCCAGTTTCAAAACTAGCTCTTATTGTAGTAAGTAAAATTTGCATAAAACATCATATGAAAATTATGTTAGAAAAAAAATGCTATATGCAACTATCATAAGTAAAGTCATTTCCTTTTTTGGAAGTAAAGTCATTTCCTATATGAATAAAGATTTTGGAAGAAAAGAAATAAGGAAACCATAATGCCAGGACAAGAACTAGACTCATAAGTAATATGTTATATGATTTTTGCATTGTCAAGGAATTTTATACCAAAATAAAAAAATCATTTACAATAAAAATGACAGCGTGAGTTGTATAATATAATACTATCTTTATATTATGTTAAATAATAATTGCTTACCCAATGCGTGCATTACAATTATAGAAATGATTGTGCATTGTTTATGATGAAAAATACAAATGGATAAAAGGGAGCTTCCAAAAAAATATGAAAAGGAAGAAATCAACAATTTCAACGTAGAAACAGTATTCCAAATTCTCAACAATACCAAAAATAGGAGCATAACGAAGTAGCAGGAAAACAAAGTAGCCTAATTTTTTTAGTGTTTGATCTAAAATGTACATGAAGTTAACTAAAAAATTTCTTATTAAATTTTCTGGTATTGTTCTAAAATACGTGTAAAACTTATGTTAATGTTTGCACTGTCAGAATGTATGTACTATGATAACATCATTTGAACTGCCATATTGACTTATGTTAATATTTTCACTGCCACATTGTAGTACATTTCATATTATTTAAATTGTCGTATTGTTTATGTAGGATCGTTTTCACTTAAGAGGGAGGGAGTGAATATGGTGATATAAACAATAATAAAAATTAATGCGGAAATAAAAACAATAACAGGCAATAATGCAGTAGAGAACACACACAGATTTACTCAACTTCGGCAATAACTTGCCTACTTTTTTCCCTTAAGATTCCTACTAGAAATTAACAGTCAGACACTTGCACACGTAAACTTGTGACGCCCGCTACTTGGCTAACCTAATTCTATGCCCAAAATCCTGCCAGAACTCAGCCACTGAGTTGCGAATTCTCAAACTATGCCCCGTAGTTTGTACCTAGTCACACGACTAAAAGGTTACAGAATTTAAAAAGAAAAATTATAGATGGACATTAAAAACTAAACAGTATCTAAACAAAACCCTATATTTAACAATTTAAGCCCAAATAAAATTATAAAGGCCGACCCAAATTTAGTGTAAGAAAATCCTTTTTTTTCACTTCGTAGCTCTATAGCGCTGGTCGCCTTCTTTCTTCGTTTTGCTTCAACAATTAGGGCTTTGTAAAATTGATGCTGCCGCTTGAAATTGTTCGATTGGAGTATGCTTTCGCTTCGATATGTTTCGCCAATCGAATCTCTAGCTTTGATTACTTGCAACAACTTCAAATGCCGAGCTCAAATTACTTGATTAAAATGGTACGTGATTCTCCATTTCGATTTTGATTATGCTTGACTTCGATTCGAGTTGCTGGTTTGTGATTTACTTCAACGGCTTGCTCTGGTTTAGCTTGAACTCCAATTGCACTTTGCCAATGATGATGATGGGTTTAATTTATGGGGTTGAAAATCCTATTACATTCGTATAATTTAAAACTTATTAGCTTATTTATTTTAATTTGAATTATGAATATCGAAGCAAATATTTTAGCTTATTAGTTTATTTATTTTACATTTGAAAATCCTATATTTACATTCGTATAATTTGAAACTTATTATACATTTGAATTATGAATATTTGCTTATTTATTTTATTCAAATAGTTCAAACTTAAGACATATAATTAATTAACATATATGGACATAATTTTTGTGAACCAAATTATTAGCAATAGAGATAAGGAAAGGTAAGTATCAAATGTACAATAGTTGGTATGAATTAACAAAATAACTTGACTAATGTTAAAACAACAAGCTATATAAAGATATTTGAAAATAAAATACCATGAAAGAACTAGGAGAGAGGAGAGAGGAGAAATGAAAGAATTAGTGGGAGTCTTTAAAATTCTTTCGCTTACCATCATTTAATAGATACATTTAAGAGGAATTTATTTTAAAGGAAATTTTTTTATTCTTAACGACGCTATTTCTTACTTTTTGTTTCAAGGACGCGCACTTTTTCTAGGCCTACCTTTTGTTGTGCTCACTTTTTTTAGACCCACTAAAGAAACCATTTTTCACCTCCTTTATCATTCTAATAATCTAGGGCTTTAATAATAAAGAAAATAGAGTAATCAATGAAAACTCGATCAAAGTCGACAAGTTCATCGATGTCAGAGTCAAATATTCCATTATCGAAATGGATACTAAAGCCTACCTCACCGACTTCCAAAAATCCTAGTTCGAAGCCTCAATCAAAACTTAAGTCTTGAAAAAAAGGTCGAGAGTTGCTGAATTGAGAGCCAAAAAACAAATGTAAAAGCAAAACGTTAAAGAAGAAGAGAGAAAAAATTCTAAACATCGCCGATGCAGTCATCCCTTCAAAGGTATTGCTTATTGTATAGTTCATTTTCAATTATCAATGCTTAAATGACACATAGTAATGGTGTCACTGATTCAAAAATAACATGCATAAATTACATGTCAAATGTTATTTTGATACATCATTTCTATTTATAAAATGTAGTAGAATGCTTTATGAAATATGTCAAATGATATTTTTAACTACAAAATCCATTAGGATGTAAATGATATACAAAATGATAGTTTGATGTAGCGTTTTGTTTATGGAGTCCTATATCATGATCATTATATGCCAATTGAAATTGTAGTATAGCATTTTAATTACAACGTCCATTAGAATGTAAATGATATACAAGATGATAGTTTGATGAAGCATTTTATTTATGAAGTCTTACATCATGATTGCGGTATGCAAAATGTTATTTGAGTATAGCATTTTAATTACAAAATTTATTAGGATATAAATGGTACACATAATGATTATTTGATGTAGCATGTTATATGTGAAGTCCTATATCATGATCGATGTATACAAAACGACAATTTAGTATAGCATTTTAATTACGAAGCCCATTAAGACGTAAATTATATACAAAATGATGGTATAATGTATCATTTTATCTGTGAAGTCCTATATCACGATCGTTGTATGCAAAATGACATTTGAGTATAACATTTTAATTACAAAGTCCATTACGATGTAAATAGTATACAAAATGATAGTTTGATGTAGTATTTTATTCGTGAAGCCAATATGATGATTGTTGTATTAAAAATGAAATTTCAGTATAGCATTTTAATTACATAATCCTTTAGGATATAATTGACATGCGAAATGATAGTTTGATGTAGCATTTTGTCTATGAAGTATCATGATTGTTGTATGCAAATGATATTTAAGTATAGCATTTTAATTGCAAAGTCCATTAGGATGTAAATGATATACAGAATGATAGTTTGATATAGCATTTTATTTATGATGTCCTATATCATGATCGTTGTATACAAAATGACATTTTATTGTAACATTTTAGTTACAAAGCCCATTAGGATGTATAAGATATTAGAAATTTATGGTTTAGTGTACAATTTATTGATGAAGTCCTCTATTATGATCTCTATATGCAAAATGATATCTTAGTGTAGCACTTTAATTATAAAGTTTATTAGGATGGTTCAGATATAAAAAATGATAGATTATGTAGCATATTATATTTGAAGTTCACTATCATGATATTTGAAAGTGCTATTTTTACTGTAGCATTTTATTAGAATATATAGGATATAAAAAAATGATAGTTAAGTATAGTACTTAATTACCATACCTATACAAAATATTTTAACATTTATGTGTACATAAATCCAAGTAGCAAAACAAAAGGGAGAAAGAGTTCAAAACCAAAAAGGGAACTTGATACCAACCAATATCGATGTAGTGTAATGGCTATGTTTAAAGTTCATCAAAAAATTAAAAAAGGCAGAGGTTTATAGTTATTCAAGTATAATATATTGAACATACTCCTTTTAAAAAAAATTATATACGTTATATATAATGGTTTATTAAGTATGAAAGAATGTAGAAAGTCAGCTATCACATTAGATTATACTATTGATACATTTTGTGATGCAGATGAAACCTATAAAATCGGCAATAAACGTTTAAGAATTTTTAAGAGAAGATATTATTCTTATTTTCGGTTTACCTTTACCTTCAAGAGACAAATTTCCAGTACCAAAAACTTCTTTCCAAACTATACCTTATAGCTGTAAAGATTTTGTGCTAAGAAATTCTAGAAAAGTCGAACACTTAACAAAAGAAAGTATCATTGCAAGAATAAATTATGTCTTTGAAAACGAAGAATATCGATATGAAATAGATTTGCAAAAATTAATAATAATTCTTGCAACAATAACTTTTTTCTTTCCTGATAACCAAAGATATTTACCATATGGTTGCGTATAGCATATATTGATGAAGAAAAACCTTTTGAAGTATCATCGCCATTGTCGATTCAAAATTCACTACTGCAGTTTTTGAAAGTATTCATGTCCAAACAAACTAATATGTCCGTATGTTCCGTGTTTCCACTAGTAAGAACATAATAAGTTATTTAAGTTATGACAGTTTCTTAGAGTATTTTTTTGTATTTATTTTTTACATTACAATTTTTTATTCAGGTCAAAGATATTTAAATCTGCAAATGATAGTTGCACATATCATTTTTTGTTATGTTTATTTTTACATTACAATCTTTGTTTATCATGTCAAATGATATACAAATTTGCAGATGACAATTTAGTTTTCTTATGTTAATGTTTTACATTACAGTTTTTTGTTAGGGACAAAGATATTAAAACTTGAAATTGATAGTTGCACTTATCATTTTTTATTATGATAGTTTTTGATTACAGTCTTCTCTTTTTCATGTCATGACATACAAATTTGCAAATGATAGTTCCATACAACATTTTTTTCTTACATTGATTTTTACGTCATAGTATTTTTAATGCCAGTGATATGTAATTTTTCAACTGATAATTCCATATAGCTTTTTTTTCATACGTATCACTTGCATATAGCATTTTACCAAAGTTAATTTTTTTACTTTAATGTTTCATCATGTCAATGGTATTTAAATTTGCAAATGAAAGTTGCATATAGCATTATTTTCATATGTTAATTTTTTGCTTTACATTATTTTCTTTGTGAACATGTGCATCTAATTGGACCAAAAGCAGATCATGACCAAGATTTACCAAGCATTGGAAGATGGAATATCACTAGTCTTAAGAATATTATCACAAAGGACACAATGAAAAATATGGACAGTGAAAGTGTTTTTTATTCATTCTGTGTTTTATAATGTATGTTTATTATATCAGTTTCATCTACCATCATCCACTATGTAGTTTTAAACTAAATTATGATATTAAATAGGTTTGTGCGAACATTAAAAACATAAGTGACAAGAAGAAAGCTTCATTGGAACAAAAAAGAACCAAAATCACAAAAATGCAACAAAATAAAGTGGAAGACAGAAATTAAAATAATTCAGAACAAGAAAATCAAATACACCTTCTCTAGAAGTATGTAAAAGAATTGGAAGAAAAGCTTATAATAACCCAGGAAGAACTAAAAATTGAGAGAGCTGAAAGAAAAAAAGACCAAAATTGATTAAAAAAGCAGGAAAATGAAATGATCAACCTGAAATCAAAATTCTAGAAAAACTAAAGAAGGAGAAGAAAACCAAAAAAACAAAACACAAAGAAAAAGAAACACAAATTGAACCTCCTTCCTTCTATCTTAATATCACATAACAAATTTAATGGTTCGAGAAGAGAGATGTAACGTCCCGCCTTTTCGTACGCTTTAAATCGACGATAAACCACACACGTCAGACTTAAACCATACAGAAGGACGGATTGTTATGGGGTAAATAAGAAAAAGTAGAGAAGGAAAAAACAAAACAGAATCTTGCAGTGGAACGATAAAATGTAATATTCAAATATACAGTTCATGAAGCTGTTTTACAAAATATTCGATTATACTTATACAATACAATATCAGAATTACACATACCAGAGAATAATTAATAACAATGCAGCGGAAGAGTGAGAATGTAGTGGAATACTACAATCACTAATAATAATAAATCTTCGTCTTCGTCCTCCTGAGTACAGTCTTCTAAATCCTGAAATGTTCAGGCTGACCCGAGCGAATTGAAAAGACAAAACACTCGAGTCAGAACTAAAAGATCTTGCGTAAGTTAAATCAACGGTAAATAATACGAGTGTAACGGTGTCAGAGATGTTTACGGGATTTGACATCTCCTATACAGTGTCTAACGTGAGTGCAGTAACTCAAGTGATGCTCGGGATTCACATCTCCTAAGGATCCGTTAAACTATTTACTATGTAGTAATATTTCGCTCTTATAATAATATCTATTAGTAAAATAAACTAACTTTTAAATAGCGTTAAGGCTTTACATTTTTCACCTTAACACGTAATAGTGCCAATAGTCTATACAGTACTGTAATACCTCCTGATCGGGAGGCTACCAGAGGATACTCCATAGGTACGACACAAATCAAAGTCGTACAATGTATGCCAGGGTAGGTGACACGGCACAACTAGGCAATGCCAGGGTAGATATACCAATTACTATCCGGGCTGGTGGTGACGCATAGCGCACAGCTACCGCCCACCTCGAGCCACACCCCCAAAATCAAAAATAAAATGTGGCCACCGATTCAATCCAAAAGTCAGAGTATAATATCGAAGGGACGTGTCCGATAAGAGGGGCTACCTCACTGGCCCCAAATCGCTCCTGTTTTAGCCACCTTATGCCAACTCACGGGAGTCGGGTTTACGTATATACCTCAAAGGAAATGCCGCCACCATCCTACTTTATTCTGGAATCTCCACCGCGTACTCGATTGTTAAAGTGGTTTTCGGAGTTGGCAGAGAGTATGACAACTTCCGATCCTGGTCTCTTCAACAACCAACGTTATTATAACATCGTGGTCATTTCAAAATTATTTATACTTCAAAACCAGAATATAATATCCATTTCAAACTATATAAATACGATATCATTTATGTTTCAAAAACCCAAATCAATATGATATCATTTTTATTTCAAAATATATCCTTTTTCCAAAATCATAGTACTTTCAAATCTATATACCTTGAACCCTATAGCTTTGAAATATAACTTCGAACACTTAAATGGTTTAAATATTAACTTACTTTGTATAATAAAATAGCATTTTAAATTTCACAAATAAATTCCAAACACCGATTTGAACCTCCAATTAAACCATTTCAATTTTCATATAATTCATAGCTTTAAATATTCCATCATTTCAAAACTAATTCTTTGATAATTGCATATACATCAAATTTAATTACTATTATTTAGATTTGAAATGTCTACTTAATAAATCCAATATAATTTAAGTAAAACTTTTAACTTTAACAACTGGATATCCTTTCAATTTATTTAACTTGATATATTCATTTAAATCAACTTAATATTCATTTAAATCACTCTAAACAAAAAATCAAGTTATAAAAATCATACCCTTTAAAATTCTAAATTTTATTAAATTCCAAATAAATTCCATATTCGTCTTCCAACCTTAATCTCATTTAAGTCATTATAAACTCCAGAAATTTAATTTAAATAAATGCTTAATCATATTTTATCTTAATAAAATCAAACTTAATTATTAACTTCTTTTATACTTCAATTAATTTTATACATAGCTTAAAACCCAGGATTTAACTATATATAAAATAACATTTATAAATATCCAAATCACCATCTCATAAAACCGAATATTTCTTTACAAAACCATAGAAAATCATTTCAAAATATTTTTATATACAGACCACGGTGTCTGTATATAATTTTCTACCCTATGGTCAAGTGATACGGATATTTATCATTTCAATCCGTAATTTAAATTAAAATACGGTTATATATTATTTCAAACCGCAATCCCGAATGAAATAAGTGCATAACATTCATTCATCCAATATCAATCATCAAACCATTTATTACAGTCATCATCCAATTTAAACAATAACATCAATACAGAGCATATAATAAATAACAGGTAATTACTGACAGTCTATATTCAATAATAAATTAAACAATCTATCTAACTGGCAGTTTGTATGCAATAATAAATTAAATATCAATTTAATTCAATAAATTAAAATTGAACTGGAATGATGATAAAAATATATCAAATAGCAATAAATAAATTTCTAATCACATCGGAAATTAATTTAACACACATAAGAAATTTTAGCAGTTGTGAATGGATTAAAACACTCACCTTTTGAATTTAAACTGAATTAAAATCCAATTTAAACCCAAAAATTGAATAGTCTTCGAATTCGTCCAAACCAGCATCAACCTATCTGGAATTCCAATTCGAACCTAGGGGAAGAAACCGCGCGTAAATCAGATATCGAAAGAGAAAGTTATTGAATTTATAGCTATTGAAATCAAAATTAACATAAATAGCAAAAAACAAACGAACGAATGGCAGCTCGCCTCGTCAGCAACTCCTGTCCTAAACTCTATAGGCCCACGCGAAACGAAACCCACACACACATGAAAAACCCTACCGGCCGCCAATGCTACCCACGATCGCGCACACCCACCGACGCCGTGCATCTCCAGATCATCATCCACGCTAAGCCTCGGCCTCCACGACGACAATCGCGACCCAAAACCACCATTGCCGTCGATTGTTAATGAACCCTAATCGAATATCAACGACGATCTGACTGTCGACTCGACACACAACCTACTCTGATGAGCCGGGCTCGGTACCCTCTACGCGATGGTAACCTTGATTTGACGATCTGACATAGTTGATCGCAATGCAACCGACGGTCGAAGATAAACCTTCAATTTCTGGCCACCCACATCGAGAAACGGACTGTAGATCTGAGATGTGTACATCAAGAGCTTCGATATATAATTTTTCTGAATTTTTTTGAGGAGTTTGAAATTTTGGCTTTGGATTTGATTTGGAGTTTCAATTAGATCTGGAATTTTATTATCTACCACTGAGAAGGAGGTGAAGAGGGATTGAATGCACATACAAATGAGAAATAGAGGTAGGCTAGGGTTTATAACAAGGTATAAATAGGCAAGGTTGAAATAGAATAGATGGACCCGATATATAAACGCGCTGGACGATGAATGGCCCGTAAAGCCCGTTCTGACTCCGGAACGAAATTGGGTAAACCCATATATCAAAGTATGTGTTTTAAAATATTTTAAACGCGATGGAACATGTTTCAATTTCAAATTCCATCGTATGAAGAAGTTATGCTAAAATCAATATTTTCCAAATTGATTTCAATTGATTTCAATTAAATCGATTTCAAGGCGTTTCGCGTTCGTACGATCAAACGACAGGTCCGATCACTACGAAACTTGAAATCCTATAATAATTCACCGTTACGGATCTGATGAAACTGGTTTTATCGAAATTCGAGTCAGTAGCCAAAATAGCTATTTTTACATTAATTAAATAATTTAATAATTAATAAAATAAAATCCAATTTTTAATTTCAATTCTATAATTGACAATTTTATTACTTTTATATTTCTTAATCATCTACAATAATTTAAATAAGTTTAGATGTCAATTTAAAGTTGATTAATCTATCAATTGCAATGTTAAATTTTCTATTTCATTATATTCAAAATTATAAATTAAATTTCCAAATTCCATTTAATTAAATAAATAAATTATTATTCCATTCATTATCGCCAAATAGATGGATTTAACATTGAATTCAAAAATATTACATTAATATTCTCACATTCTATCTTCATTTCAATTAACGCAATATTTAGCTATTTAATTTTATAAAATTGCAATTACTCCAATTATTGTTATAGTTCAAATTTCAAATAAATTGATGAATCTTTATCCCGTTCTTATAATTCAACAAATTTTCCATTATGAATAAAATTAACATCATTTCCTTTAAATTTTAATAATCAATTCATTCATATACCATTAATAATACCTTATTACCAATTATTACCATAATTTATACTAATATAACCTTGAATTGGGTTTCATTGCAATTGATTACAAACTTGGTTTAATGGACTAAATAAATGACTCTTTTATGATAATTGTTGCCACTAACCCTTTATCCTATTTATATAAGTTCCCATTTCCGACCAATTACATACAGAACATTGATTTTATTCAATCATTATTTATTCATTATTAATTCATTGATTAATTCAATATTTACATTTATTTTCTTATATTAATTTATTGCCAAATATTCCTATTTGCAATTAATTATAACCCAAACAGTTGTTTCATTAATTGGGATTGCATTGAATTAATGATTTATTAGCTTACATTAACATTCTTACATCCCAATCCCGTTATTACACAAATTTATATTAATTAATCAACATTTACATTTGATCCTTATATTCAACTTATAATCAACTTATACCATTTCACATTATTTCCTTAGTTTACATTCAGTTACTATTAATCCATATATTATTGCATTGGTTAATTAAATGCTCACTTTTAATTACTTATTTTCAAAATTTTATACCAAGTGCACAATTAACACTAATTGTCAATAATTAACTTTTAAATTACCTCGCCGCACTCTTTTTAGCATTCATTTCATTATAAATTATAAAATTTTGCTTCTTTCTAAATTTAATTACAAAGATCCAATTAAATTAACCAATTTTATTTATTAAAATTTACGGGTCGTTACACTCTTCCCCACTCAAAACTTTTCGTCCCCGAAAAGGAGCAGGAATGGAAAAGAAGAATTAAGAAATCAATATATCTTTTTTTAAATATTAAATTTATAAGCAAATAATTTCCAAAATTAATTAATTAAAATTATACCAATTTATAACCATTAAATCTTTTTATACTCAAATTAATAAAGTTTGGAAAAACAATTTCAAAATATTTTCTAAGTCCAAAATTTATGGAAAATTTCGGCAGAGTCTCCTTTGTACGGAGAGGCTCAGAAGAAAATGTAATATCAAATATAACAATATACAACATATATTTTTTCAAAATAATATATCCTAACAAGGGGAAAACAATATAATAACGCTATAAACTGTAATCCGAAAATGTACATATTAGTCGGGTAATTTACGCTTATATTATGAAACCAAATGCAGTAGCAATTGCTTCCATAACCTGCATTTCACTTATATAATCCAAAAGAGTCGGTAATTATATAAAATGATATGTTTAACTTTTTTCAATCAATAACAAACAAATCAACACAAACAACCATCACTTGCAACCAGGCATACAACCACCACATAGAATCATCACAAATCAATCATTCATTCATATCAACAAATCAAATAGTTGTTCGGGTTCAAAACTTTAAACTGTACAGGATGAAAAATAACTACTAGGCGCACCATTTACTCAACAGTCTTTGATGAAGCTAAATAGATTATTCATACATCCAAACAATTTTAAAGTATCCTTACCTAAACAACCATAAACCAAAACAAACAACAATTTCAAACAACAGATTTAGTTTATCCTTATTAATTCCATTCATACATTTGTTGTTTGAATTTCTCTATGTCATTCATATACTGGTTTAACTTTTTAGTTTACATTTATTTCTTACAAATTTATTTAGAAATAACTTCAACTTATTTTCTTAAGTTTAAAATTTTCTTACTTACAATACCAGCCTTCTATTATATTTAATTAGTAGTATTTCAATTATACTTAAGTTTATAACAACTACAACATCAAATTCTTATTTATTAAAGAATTTCATTAATTACTTTCATTACTTCAAATTTTTACTTGTATAATATTCTATTATCATTTCTTATTAAATATTGTAACTTTTATTAGTGTATAAGTTATATATATATGCTTTTAAGAATGCAATTGAAAATCATATAAGTTTATCCCATTTCTTTTAATTAATTTAATGTTCAATAATTATATCCTTTGTTTCATAGGTTACAATTTCAAATTTCATTTAATACCATTTATAACTCAGCATTAAATCTCTTATTTTATTTAGAGAGTTCAATTATTAGTTGAATTTCATTTCACTACGCTAATTGGAACTATTAATTAATGGAAGTTAAGAACTAAATACCGGGTTTAATTTCAAATTATTTTAAAATAATAGATAAATGTATATTTACAACTTATATATCCAATTATATTTAAAACAATTAAAATTTTATATTTCTTTATCCAAATAAACCTGAAGTAAAACTACTACAGTGTCCTTCCCACTTCGAAACTCGAAAATGAATGTCGATGATGCGTGCACCCATCACCGAAATTATTTTCCAGCGACAGAGAGGGGAGTACAAAACTTATTTCTTTCCCAAAATTTCTTTAAAACAATTCTTTCAAATTATATTGAAATATTTATATCAGAAAATACTTCTAAATATTATTGTTATTATACTCCAAAATCATTGGAAAGAAAGTTTCAAAGCCCGGAACTTAAGTTCTAAATTTCCAATCTTTCATTTATTTTATTTTAAATCTTATTTTCAATTAATACCGAAATTTCACCACATAACAATCAATATAATACAACAAAATATAGCCTTTATAAAAAAATTATTTTATATATATAGAAAATATAATAGGCAAAATTATTTCATTCACCTATGTTGAAAACAAATATTGTGTCGGTTTGTCCTATTAAGTGTTTAGAAATCCCTATTGATGTCATAGCATCCCATGCATCAACCAGAGTTTATAAATACAAAACGGAACAAATTAACACAATATCAAAACCTTTTTATAACACTACCAAATACGTTCTCTCATGTATATACACTCAACGACTCATCATATGGTATAACTACCCTATTAATAAAGTGTGTCAGACCCCACAAAGCTAAGGTCTATCGCTAAACCAAAGCTCTGATAACAGATGTAACGTCCTGCCTTTTCATAAGCTTTAAATCGACGATAAACCACACACGTCAGACTTAACCCATACAGAAGGGTGGATTTTTATGGGGTAAATAAGAAAAAGCAGGGAAGGAAAAAACCAAAACAGAATCTTGCAGCGGACGATAAAATGTAATAATCAAATATACAGTTCATGAAGCTGTTTTACAAAATATTCGATTATACTTATATAATACAATATCAAAGTTACACATACTAGAGAATAATCAGTAACAATGCAGCGGAACAGTGAGAATGTAGTGGAATACTGTAATAACTAATAATAATAAATCTTCGTCTTCGTCCTCCAAAATACGGTCTTCTAAATCCTGAAATGCTCAGGCTGACTCGAGCGAATTGAAAAGACAAAAGACTCGAGTCAGAACTAAAAGATCTTATGTAAGTTAAATCAACGGTAAACAATATGAGTGCAACGGCGTCAGAGATGTTTACGGGATTTGACATCTCCTATCCAGTGTCTAACGTGAGTGCAGTAACTCAAGAGATGCTCGGGATTCACATCTTCTAAGGATCCGTTAAACTATTTACTATGTAGTAATATTTCGCTATTATAATAATGTCTATTAGTAAAATAAACTTACTTTTAAATAGCATTAAGGCTTTATATTTTCCACCTTAACACGTAATAGTGCCAATAGTCTATACAGTACCGTAATACCTCCCGATCGGGAGGCTACCAGAGGATACTCCATAGGTAAATCAAACTCATACATGGCGCGCCAGGGTAGGTGACACGGCACAACTAGGCAATGCCAGGGTAGATATAGCAATTACTATCCAGACTGGTGCTGACGCATAGAGCACAGCTACCGCCCACCTCGAGCCATAACCCTAAAATCAAAAATAAAAAGTGGCCATCGAATCAATCCAAAAGTCAAAGTATAACATCGAAGGGATGTGTCCAATAAGAGGGGCTACCTCACTGGCCTGGAATCGCTGCTATTTTAGCCACCTTATGCCAACTCACGGGAGTCGGGTCCACGTATATACCTCAAAGGAAACGCCGCCGCCATCCTACTTCATTCTAGAATCTCCACCGCGTTCTCGATTGTTAAAGTGGTTTTCGGAGTTGGCAGAGAGTGTGGCAACTTTCGATCCAGTCTCTTCACCAACCAACGTTATTATAACACCGCGGTCATTTCAAAATAATTTATACTTAAAAACCAGAATATAATATCCATTTCAAACTATATAAATACGATATCATTTCCGTTTCAAAAACCCAAATCAATATGACATTATTTTTATTTCAAAATATATCTTTTTTTTCAAAATCATATTACTTTCAAATCTATGTACTTGAACCCCATAGCTTTGAAATATAACTTCGAATACTTAAATGGTTTAAATATTTAATTACTGTATATAATAAAATAGCCTTTTAAATTTCACAAATAAATTCCAAATACGCATTTGAACCTCCAGTTAAACCATTTCAATTTCCATATAATTCATAGCTTTAAATGTTCCACCGTTTTAAAACTAATTCTTTGATAATTCCATATATATAAAATTTAATTACTATTATTTAGATTTGAAATGTCTACTTAATAAATCCAATATAATTTAAGTAAAACTTTTAACTTCAACAACTGGATATCCTTTCAATTTATTTAACTTGATATATTCATTTAAATCAGCTTAATATTCATTTAAATCACTCTAAACAAAAAATCAAGTTATAAAAATCGTACCCTTTAAAATTCTAAATTTTATTAAATTCCAAATAAATTCCATATTCGTCTTCCAACCTTATTCTCATTTAAGTCATTATAAACTCCAGAAATTTAATTAAATAAATGCTTAATCATATTTTATCCTAATAAAATCAAACTTAATCATTAACTTCTTTTATACTTCAAATCAATTTTATACATAGCTTAAAACCCAGAATTTAACTATATATAAATTAACATTTATAAATATTCAAATCACTATCCCATAAAACCATATATTTCTTTATAAACCATAGAAAATCATTTCAAAATATTTTTATATACAGACCACGGTGTCTGTATATTATTCTCTACCCTATGGTCAAGTGATACGGATATTTATCATTTCAATCCATAATTTAAAATAAAATACGGTTATATATCATTTCAAACCGTAATCCCGAATGAAATAAGTGCATAACAAATTTGCAGTTTAAAACAATATAAAGTACAACATCCATTCTTCCAATATCAATCATCAACCATTTATTACAGTCATCATCCAATTTAAACAATAACATGAATATAGAGCATATAATAAATAACAGGTAATTACTGACAGTTTATATTCAATAATAAATTAAACAATCTATCTAACTGGCAGTTTGTATGCAATAATAAATTAAATAACAATTTAATTCAATAAATTAAAATTTAACTGGAACGATGATAAAAATATATCAAATAGCAATAAATAAATTTCTAATCACATCAGAAATTAATTTAACACACATAAGAAATTTAAGCAGTTGTGAGTGGGATAAAACTCTCACATTTTGAATTTAAATTGATTTAAAATCCAATTTAAGCCCAAAAATTCAACAGTCTCCGAATTCGTCCAAACCACGGTCAAACTGTCCGGAATTCCAATACGAACCTACGGAAGAAACCTCGCGTAAATCGGATATCATAAGAGAAAGTTATTGAATTTATAGCGATTGAAATCAAAATTAATATAAATAGCAAAAAAAAAAACGAACCAATAAAAGCTCGCCCCGTCAGCAACTCCTCTCCCAAACTCTACAGGCCCACGTGAAACGAAACCCACGCACACACGAAAAACCCTACCGGCCACCACTGCTACCCACGATCGCGCACGCCCACCAGACGCCGTGCACCTCCAAATCATCATCTACGCTAAGCCTCGGCCTCTACGACGATGATCGCGACCCAAAACCACCATAGCCGCCGATTTTAATGAACTCTAATCGAATTTTCAACGACGATCTGACCATCGACTTGACACACAACCTACTCCGATGAGCCGAGCCTGGTACCCTACACGTGATGCTAACCTTGATTTGACGATCTGACACAGTTGATCACGATGCAACGGATGGCCGAGGATAAACCTTTAATTTTTGGCCACCCACAAACTCAGATCGAGAAATGGACTGCAGATCTGAGATGCGTGCATCAAGAGCTTCGATATTAATTTTTCTGAATTCTTTTGAGGAGTTTGAAATTTTGGCTTTGGATTTGATTTGGAATTTCAATTGGATCTGTAATTTTATTATCTACCATCGAGGAGGAGGTGAAGAGGTATTGTATGCACATACAAATGAGAAATAGAGGTAGGCTAGGGTTTATAACAAGTTATATATAGGCAAGGTTGAAATAGAATAGATGGACCCGATTTATAAACGCGCTAAACGATGAATGGCCCGAAAAGCCCGTTCTGACTCCGGAATGAAATTGGGTCAACCCATATATCCAAATAGGTGTTTTAAATATTTTAAATGCAATGCAACAGGTTTGAAGTCCAAATTCCATCATATGAAGAAGTTATGCTAAAATCAATATTTTTCAAATTGATTTCAATTAAATCGATTTCAAGGCGTTTCGCGTTCGTACGATCAAGCGATAAGTCCGATCGCTATGAAACTTGAAATCCTACAATAATTCACCGTTATGGATCTGGTGAAACTGGTTACGTCGAAATTCGACTCGGTGACCAAAATAGCTATTTTTACATTAACTAAATATTTAATAATTAATAAAATAAAATCCAATTTTAATTTCCATTCTATAATTGAAAATTTTATCACTTTTATATTTCTTAATCATCTACAATAATTTAAACAAGTTTAGATGTCAATTTAAAGTTGATTAATCTATCAATTGCAGTGTTAAATATTCAATTTCATTATATTCAAAATTATAAATTAAATTTTCAAAATTCCATTTAATTAAATAAATAAATTATTATTCCATTCATTATCGCCAAATAGATGGATTTAACATTGGATTCAAAACTATTACATTAATATTCTCACATTCCATCTTCATTGCAATTAACGCAATATTTAGCTATTTAATTTCATTAAATTGCAATTACTCTGATTATTATTATGGTTCAAATTCCAAATAAATTGATGAATCTTTATTCCCGTTCTTATAATTCCAAAAAGTTTCCAATTATGAATAACATTAACATCATTTCCTTTAAATTTTAATTATCAATTCATTCATATACCATTAATAATACCTTATTACCCTAATTTATACTAATATAACCTTGAATTGGGATTCATTGCAACTGATTACAAACTTGATTTAATGGACTAAATAAATGATTCTTTTATGATAATTGTTACTGCTAACCCTTTATCCTATTTATATAAGTTCTCATTTCCAGCCAATTACATACAGAACATTGATTTTATTCAATCATTATTTATTCATTATTAATTCATTGATTAATTCAATATTTACATTTATTTTCTTATATTAATTTATTGCCAAATATTCCTATTTACAACCAATTATAACCCAAACAGTTGTTTCAATTAATTGGGATTGCATTGAATTAATGATTTATTAGCTTACATTATCATTCTTACATTCCAATCCCGTTATTACACAAATTTATATTAATTAATCAACATTTACATTTGATACTTACATTCAACTTATAACCAAGTTGCACCATTTTACATTATTTCCTTAATTTACATTCAGTTACTATTAATCCATATAATATTGTATTGGTTAATTAAATGCTCACTTTTAATTACTTATTTTCAAATTTTTATACCCAAGTGCACAATTAAAACTAATTGTCAATAATTAACTTTTAAATTACCTTGCTGCACTTTATTTTAGCATTCATTTCATTATAAATTATAAAATTTTATTTCTTTCTAAATTTAATTACAAAGATCCAATTATATTAACCAATTTTATTTATTGAAATTTACGGGTCGTTACAAGAGAAAAGAAGATGACAAGAATAAATAGGGAAATTCAATAAAAAAATAATCAATAATTGAAAAGAAATCCCCAAGCTCAATGGTAAAAAGGAAAAAAATCAAGAATTAAAATTCGTACTGAAAAAAGGACATACATGATAAGAAAGAAGAAACATAGAGAGAGGCTGAACCGAAGCGTGTAAATAAAATTGATATTGAAAAGAGAACTAAAAAAACAAAATGATTACGAAAATACTGAAACTGAAAAATCGAAAGAGAAAGAAAAGGAAAATGAACAAGAAGAACAAAAGGAGAATGAAGAAGAAATTGAAAAAAGTTGAATTGCAAAAAACAAAATGAAGAAATTGGAAGTGAGAAAGATAGCCATAGGACAGATGATGACCATTCTGAAGATACACTAACGCTAGTGGATGTCGATGCATACTCGCCAATATGGGAAGAATATTATCCGCGTGAAAATATCACAAAAAGAAAAAGTCTAGGACAACTTAAGGAAAACAAAAAAACATAGTTCTTTTATTTCTCAAACGAATTGAAAATGAAAGTAAGCTTCATTATACCATAATCATACAATTATATTGCAAATCACATAAAATAATATATACTAACTTATTGATTCTTTATTTGTAAAAATAACACGATGGCCTGCGTCAAAGATAATGGAAATAATGGAGGAATTACAGTCGTGAAATCAGTGCTTGAATCGATATTGTTCGAACAATTTACAGATGGACATGTATATTTATCTTCCATAAAAATATATTTTTATAACTAATATAGGAAAATCAAATGCAACTGCATATTTAAGGTACAACAAATGGTGTTTTGTATAAAAATGATGGTTATATATAGCATAGTTTAAAGTCCTAGCGAATAATGGTTATATAAAATGTTGTATAAAGATAGCATTATATTATTAAAGTCCACTACCATGTTTTAATTAAGCAAAATGATAGAAAAACATATCATTTTATTTTAAACTCCTTTACTATGTATTAATTGTGTAGAATGAGAGGTAAATATAGCATTGAAATTTTAAACGATATAGTATGCCATGAAGTTCCTCCTAATCAATGCATCAAGTATTCGAGGTTAAGCTTATGCAAAAGCTTAAAGGATCACTACTTATTGTGAATATAGTGTAGATTCTATTATTAAATAAATGCATAAACCATGGATCTTTAGGATTTTCCATGAGACTTTACTGTAAAGTGCCACACAAACCAAATAAGCATAATAATGTTTCGTTGTGCTGAAGATTTCCTTATATCACATAACTTTAAGTGAGAAAGTGAGGGCACCTTTTAAATGCTACAGATCATAAAATATACACTACATTGAACCAGTATTTTTTATTTATATCAAAATTTCGATTATTTGTCTATTTAAAGTCCATTAGCATGTAATACTTATGTAGAATGAGAGATAAAAATAACATTTGCATTTTAGAACTTCACCACCATATACTAATAAGCAGAGTTACACAAATAATTTACCATTACATAAATCTTAAAAAATATTTATCAATCAGATTATAGATTGGATTGTTCAAAAGCAAGAGCTATATCAGAACAATTACATCTTCCACACTATAATGATGGTAACTTTTAGCTTTTCTATAGTAATGATAAATTTTAAAGTAAAAGATTCGAACAGTTACTCATATGAAGAATGCTATAATCTTAGATTTAGAGAAGGTGAGGAAATATCTAGTTCAACCAGCAATACAAGATATTTTCTTTCCGTTGCATTATACAAACCACCGGACGTTGCTGACACTGGTGTAACGACCCATAAAATTTTGATAATTTTTAATGGTTTTATTTAGCGTATTTAATTTGATTTTTGAGAAATTTTAAATAATAATATTTTGAAATAAAATTTTACATTTGGATAACGTATAGTTAAATGCGGCAAATGATAAATTTTCATCAAAAATTAAGAAAGTATATTTTAGGGTGTGATTCTGTTCAATTTAAGTCAATAATAATTGATGTTCGTAAAATAATTTATTTTGGGAAATTTAAGACACAGCTGTTTTATTTGCCATTATTTCTTTTATTTATTTTCAAACGGTTCATTTTGCCTTTATAACGTGTCCTTCCATATTTATTCTTGTTGTCCAATCAATCTATAATTGCTTTGATTGTTTCTAAAACAGTGTGTAATTGTTACTTTTTCTACCGTTAAAATTTCAATTGCTTAATAATTTTTCCAATTCGCAGATAGACTTCCCCATTCCTAGCCATTAATAAACTTTGAAATCATCGTCCTTGCCTTTCGTTATTTCCCGTTTTATCATAATAATTGAAATTTATAGCCGTTTCAATATATAACTTTTTCACGTTTTATACTCATTTAATTTCAGCAGTCCATTGCCTTTAATTTTTTAAAGTGTTCCATTTTCTTCCCAGGCAACAGCTCACATTCCATTTCGCTTATAAATCAGTTTCCACTTTTACTCACCAGCTCACCTTTTCTTCCATCTATCCGTTTAATAGTTATATATAAGTTATAATATGTTTCCCTGACTCATCTCCTTTCCTTTTTCATTGACATATTAATTCTGGGAAGTGATTAATTTAAAAAATCATCTTCCCCTCATTTCTTTAAACTTTCAGCTCAACTTTAGCTTGTGACCATTGTTGTACATTTCGTTAAAGAGGTACTTTACCTTATTAATCTCCGGAATTTAAAGGTGAAAATTTTATTTTTCTAACCTTTCCTTTCCTACGCTCTTTGTTTCCACTTCTTTTATTATGACCGTTCATTATATATATACACTACAGCTGGAAAGTTATAAACGTATAAACCTAGATACATTTTGTATTTATTAAAAATTTAAAGCTCACCTTAAATTGTGCAAAGCGTTTTTCCTCTGCCTTTATAACTTTGGGTTTATACCTACTGTTGCTTCCTCTTCCTCCCTGAAGCCTATTTTCTTTCTTTCCCAAGTTGTTACAGCGCCTCTTCAAGGCCATAACCGCATACCTACGCCGCATCTTCCTTCTCTCCTGTTCCATTTTGCCTTCCCTAGGCACAGCCGATACCCCTATCGCTATCACCCATCAGACACTCGTCACCACTAGCTTGCATACGTTCGCATATATTTGGTCTAGTACTTCTGTCTGTCAGCGTATACATATATCAGTGAATTTGTTACATGAGTTATATTATCTTGGGTTTCCCTGTTTCCGGTTTAATAATATATTATACAAATTTTGCAGCGTCTATTATATGGTTTATATATATATATGTTAAAGTTATTCTTTTATATATATAAATGTATTTGTGTATATATGTATATATGCTGTTGTAACAGCCCGCAAATCTGTACCCCTTGAGTCCACACTATTCTACCTCTATTAAATCAAGTGGCACAGAAATACGAACCATTAGGGTTTAAGAAGAAGAGATAGAAGAAGAAGAAATTAAACAATATCAGAATCTCACGGTCGCAGCGGAATAAAATATAGTAGTAAATATATAACTTTACACAAAATGAAATCTATATCTGTTTTATACATCATATCATCAGAGTGTCTCATACATCAACCATTACCAATCAGACATACCATACAATGACAGCAGCGGAATATGCATATAAGTACAGATAATACGTCTCGGACCCCAGCTCCTCTCCTGCTCCAAAGCATCCTGTCCTGAACATATATACTCGGTCTGACCAGAGCATTATAATGAAATAACACCCGAGTCAGTCTGCAATACCAGCTTATAATAATGCACCCAAATTGATTATTAAAGTTTCAAAAATTCTTTGAAAACAAAAGCATCTCGTAAGACCACGCCACAAATAAACATGTCGATTTTTTACCTTACGATAGCTAAAACGCATTTTATAGAAATCCTCTGATATTATAATAGGGTCTATATACAAATACTTATAAAATAGCTGAAATTGTTAAATCTATTAAATTCCAGCTACTAGCCACAGAGTGGGTAATGCAAACAAAACTCATACAAGGCTCGTAGGGAGAATGGATTTCCAACAATGACTAGGCACTGGGGTACCACCTGTTACGGTACGGGGCCTAGATCACTGTACTGAGGAGTACGCTCGCTCCCCTGCAACACAAGACCGGAACCATCCCTTACTGGACAGTTCCGAATAAGATCACCCCGCGGTTGGGATCAACAACCGCACCACTAAGCCGAATAAAAAGGGACATCTAGATAGGGATGACCTTACTCTCAAGTGGGGGCTACCCACGAAGCCTTGCTGCATATCCCATGATTTTCAGTCATTCCCATTTAATGAGGCTTGAGGCTAAGTGTTACCTTTAGAACGTTTCTCTTAGAATGCCCATCGCCCACCTGACGATGTTCCGAAAGCATTCGTCCATACAAGTCCGTCCCGGGTTCGAACGGAACCGAAGGCACTACTCCTACTACATCCATTTTGGAAATATCCTCGGGACTAGTAGCGACTAGCCCTTGCACTTCACTGCTCCATCTTCGACTCCGAACACGTTTTTCCACGAAACGTACAAACCAGATCGAAGTGGTTTTCGAGAAATAAATCTCGATCTCGGTCTCTTCGAAACGATCAACGCATTTGTCCAATATTGATAGTAGGTGATTAAACTATCAGTTAATATTTATAAACGTCCATCACACAATAAATAATTTTCCACATTATTTATTTGCCTCAAATATCTTTCAAGATATATTTCCAAATTTCAAAACTCGTTTGAAAACAATTTCCCAAAGTTCTTCCTTTACAAGGTAAGTCCTTTACCATTTATTCCCATTGGAAATAACCAAGTTCAAAACAATTTAGAATTAAAACAATTAAAACCCTTTATTCTGAAATATATTTTAAAATATGGAAATTTACTACTAATTATTACTCAAAAATAAAATTCCAAATATGTAAAGTTAAACCATTTATTAGGATATAAATTTTGATTGTAAATAAGGGTTTAGTTTAAACTAAACTTATAAGTAGAGTTTAAAAGGTTAATACTAATTTCAATAACTTAGGTCAAAAGTAGCCCTTTAAACAAATCCATTTGTAAAATAATTACTAAGGTATTCATAAAAAATTTACTATTGCTAATTTATTAATAGTTACTTTTAAAATAATAATTTTCAAAACACTCTTTTATACAAGTTTAAACTTTAAACTTTCTGTTATTAAAATCTGTTTAAAACTCGAACTCGGTTTTCCAGGGAAACTCACTCCCATTCAAACAACCTAGAAAATCTTTCTTATAAATTCAGCCGATTTATTTCAATTCAGATTTTTATTTTAATAACATAAATTTCCTTCCCAGATTTTCAAAATAAACTCCTTTGGAGTTTAAACACAATTTCCATTCCCGGAAATTCACTTTCAAAATTCGGTTTTACAAATCTTTTAAATAAAACTTGTGAGAATTTATTAAAGGAAAATAATACTTACAAATTTCCTAAATAAAATTCCAATGGTAAAAATGAATTTTAAAATATTTATTTACATTTTAAACTGCTAATCTATATTTGGAAAGCCTCATTGAAAATATACTTTAATTTCCTGGAAACATCACTAAATAATCGCATCGTTATTTTATAACCATTTATAAGTCCTATTGAATTTATCTCCAAATATTTTTACTTTCACATTTATCAACTAATAACTTTTCTCTTCGTTTATCATTCCAAATTTTACCAATTTCCAATTTCATCCCAAACAGATTTCAATTTTAATTCTTTTAAATTCTTTATTTAACAATACCCTTTATTTCCTAAAAACCCAATTTATCCATTTATAATTAAATTCTGGATTTATAATTTATCCAACAATATCCCAATACAATTTAATTTCAGATTTATCAATCATAACATATAAACAGATTGCATTATCAATTATAAAAATAATTTCTACATCGTGAGGAATCCAGTTGGACCCCTCCAACCTGTTTGCTCTGCATCACAAATATTAGCACATCATGTATATAAATATCCATCCAGAGTGATAACAATAATTATATTCAACCAATCACATAAATATTTAAATATTGACTATTTAAATTTTCTAGCATCCAGATGTGAGTGAGAATAACTCACCTTGAGTTCGGCGAGCGTTCGAAATTTAAATTAAACCGAACAACGTTCGATTTAACTCAAATTCCTACTTGCTCGGAATGATTCCCGAACTGCACCATTGCGTAGTATGCATCTCTGCGATTCTGGCGCCGCAAATTTCGTTGAAATCCAAACATTCATAAGCCGTTAGATCCCGGAGACCAAAATCAAGGTCGTACTATCATCTCCCCCCCCCCCCCACGCGTTCTACAGCTATTGCCGAACCCAAACATTGCAAGCTAGGGCTTCAACCGCCTCCCTCTACGCTCCGCTCTACAACGATCAGGCAACGTCATCGTGAAGCTCGCCACCACCTCCATCTTCGACCAGAAGCTCGAGGAGCTCGGCGCACCCCCAGGCGAGAAAATCGCATACGAACGGTCGGCAAACGCGGCCATCTAACCTCCCCTCCGCTACGCTAAAACCCACATTTAAAACAATACCGTGTCAATTGTTCTATTCAAGTGTTTAGAAACCCCTTCAATACAGTTGTGCAGACTGTGCCGACGAAGGTTCATATGCCACTCAATAAACCAATCAACACAATATTAAACAATGTATATTCACTAACAATACGCGCTCATATTTATTAATACGCTCAAACTCATTCTAGAGTACTACAGACTCTAACCGAGTAATTTCCCACCAGAGCCAAGGTTATCACCAAACTAGCTCTGATACCAAGTGTAACAGCCCGCAAATCCATACCCCTTGAGTCCACACTATTCTACCTCTATTAATTCAAGTGGAACGGAAATACGAACCATTAGGGTTTAAGAAGAAGAGATAGAAGGACAAGAAATTAAACAATATCAGAATCTCACAGTCGCAGCGGAATAAAATATAATAGTAAATATATAACTTTACACAAAATGAAATCTATATCTGTTTTATACATCAAATGATCATCAGAGTGTCTCATACATCATCCATTACCAATCAGACATACCATACAAACACAGCAGCAGAATATGTATATAGGTACAGATAATACGTCTCGGACCCCAGCTCCTCTCTTGCTCCAAAGCATCCTGTCCTGAACATATAATACTCGGTCTGACCCGAGCATTATAATGAAATAATACCCGAGTCGGTCTGGAATACCAGCTTATAATAATGCACCAAAATTGATTATTAAATTTTCAAAAATTCTTTGAAAACAAAAGCATCTCGTAAGACCACGCCACAAATAAACATGTCGGGTTTTTACCTTACGATAGCTAAAACGCTTTTTATAGAAATCCTCTGATATTATAATAGGGTCTATACACAAATACTTATAAAATAGCCAATTGCATCTATTAAATTCCAGCTACTAGCCACAGAGTGGGTAATACAAACAAAACTCGTACAAGGCTCGTAGGGAGAATGGATTTCCAACAATGACTAGGCACTGGGGTATCACCTGTCACAGTACGGGGCCTAGATCACCGTACCGAGGAGTACGCCCGCTCCCCTGCAACACAAGACCGGAACCATCCCTTACTGGAAAGTTTCGAATAAGATCACCCCGCGGTTGGGGTCAGCAACCGCACCACTAAGCCGAATAAAAAGGGACATCTAGACAGGGATGACCTTACTCTCAAGTGGGGGCTACCCACGAAGCCTTGCTGCATATCCCCTGATTTTCAGTCATTCCCATTTGATGAGGCTTGAGGCTAAGCGTTACCTTTAGAACGTTTCTCTTAGAATGCCCATCGCCCACCTGACGATGTTCCGAAAGCATTCGTTCATACAAGTCCGTCCCGGGTTCGAACGGAACCGAAGGCACTACTCCTACTACATCCATTTTGGAAATATCCTTAGGATTAGCAGCGACTAGCCCTTGCACTTCACTGCTCCATCTTCAACTCCGAACACGTTTTTCCACGAAACGTACAAACCGGATCGAAGTGGTTTTCGAGAAATAAATCTCGATCTCGGTCTCTTCGAAACGATCAACGAATTTGTCCAATATTGATAGTCGGTGATTAAACTATCAATTAATATTCATAAACATCCATCACACAATAAATAATTTTCCACATTATTTATTTGCCTCAAATATCTTTCAAGATATATTTCCAAATTTCAAAACTCGTTTGAAAACAATTTCCCATAGTTCTTCCTTTACAAGGTAAGTTCTTTACCATTTATTCCCATTGGAAATAACCAAGTTCAAAACAATTTAGAATTAAAACAATTAAAACCCTTTATTCTGAAATATATTTTAAAATATGGAAATTTACTACTAATTATTACTCAAAAATAAAATTCCAAATATGTAAAGTTAAACCATTTATTAGGATATAAATTTTGATTGTAAATAAGGGTTTAGTTTAAACTAAACTTATAAGTAGAGTTTAAAAGGTTAATACTAATTTCAATAACTTAGGTCAAAAGTAGCCCTTTAAACAAATCCATTTGTAAAATAATTACTAAGGTATTCATAAAAAATTTACTATTACTAATTTATTAATAGTTACTTTTAAAAATAATAATTTTCAAAACACTCTTTTATACAAGTTTGAACTTTAAACTTTCTGTTATTAAAATCTGTTTAAAACTCAAACTCGGTTTTCCAGGGAAACTCACTCCCATTCAAACAAACTAGAAAATCTTTCTTATAAAGTCTGCCGATTTATTTCAATTCAGATTTTTGTTTTAATAACATAAATTTCCTTCCCAGGTTTTCAAAATAAACTCCTTTGGAGTTTAAACACAATTTCCATTCCCGGAAATTCACTTTCAAAATTCGTTTTTACAAATCTTTTAAATAAAACTTGTAAGAATTTATTAAAGGAAAATAATACTTACAAATTTCCTAAATAAAATTCCAATGGTAAAAATGCATTTCAAAATATTTTATTTACATTTTAAACTGCTAATCTATATTTGGAAAGCCTCATTGAAAATATACTTTAATTTCCTGGAAACATCACTAAATAATCCCATGGTTATCTTATAACCATTTATAATTCGTATTGAATTTATCTCCAAATATTTTTACTTTCACATTTATCAACTGATAACTTTTCTCTTCGTTTATCATTCCAAATTTTACCAATTTCCAATTTCATCCCAAACAGATTTCAATTTCAATTCTTTTAAATTCTTTATTTAACAATACCCTTTATTTCCTAAAAACCCAATTTATCCATTTATAATTAAATTCTGGATTTATAATTTATCCAACAATATCCCAATACAATTTAATTTCAGATTTATCAATCATAACATATAAACAGATTGCATTATCAATTATAAAAATAATTTCTACATCGTGAGGAATCCAGTTGGACCCCTCCAACCTGTTTGCCCTGCATCACAAATATTAGCACATCATGTATATAAATATCCACCCAGACTGATAACAACAATTATATTCAACCAATCACATAAATATTTAAATATTGACTATTTAAATTGTCTAGCATCCAGATGTGAGTGAGAATAACCCTTCTTGAGTTCGGCGAGTGTTCGAAATTTAAATTAAACCGAACAATGTTCGATTTAACTCAAATTCCTACTTGCCCGGAATGATTCTCGAACTACACCATTGCGTAGTACGCATCTCTACGATTCTGGCGCCGCAAATTTCGTTGAAATCCAAACATTCATAAGCCGTTAGATCCCGGAGACCAAAATCAAGGCCGTACTATCATCTCCCCCCCCCCTCACGCGTTCTACAGCTATTGCTGAACCCAAACATTGCAAGCTAGGGCTTCAACCGCCTCCCTCTACGCTCCGCTCAACAACGATCAGGCAACGTCATCGTAAAGCTCGCCACCACCTCCATCTTCGACTAGAAGCTCGACGAGCTCGGCGCACCCCCAGGCGAGAAAATCGCATACGAACGGCCGGCAAACACGGCCCTCTAAACTCCCCTCCGCTACGCTAAAATCCATCACTACGGTTGGATGGGAAGAGATCGAGGTAATCTACAACTTCCTAGTTGGGAGTTTTTGAAATTAATGCAAGGATTGGAAGAAAAACGTGAAGGATTGAGATATAGTTTCGGTCATTGATAAAGAATAAAGCGACGGCCTGAGAAATAGAATTAGGGTTTTGCAATATATTGATTTATAAAATATACTTTTATATTATTTTAATATTATTTTCCAATTTTAACGACTTATGCAAACGAACTTCAAATCTCACGTGCCAATAAGCATTCCTAAGGTTTTTCCGCATTCTGGACACAATGGAACAGGTTCCGGAAGCTAATTTGGTCATACGCATGAGTTACGAAATTAAACGATCAATTTAAAATTAAATCGGTTAAAGTATTTCTAAGCGTTTCGAGCTGCCATGGTCACACGACAACTCCGATTGCTACGAAAATTGAAATCCGATAATAACTAACTATTGCGGATCCAATGGAACTGGTTCCGTCGAATTCCGCGACTGTTCTCCGGAAGGCTATTTTAAAATTCAACTTAAAAAATATTAAATTACAAAACTTAACAAACCATTCTTAAATTTAATTTCAACACTTCTATTCTCTTCAGTAATATCAATCTAACTTTTATAAGCCTTCAAATTATTTTTAATAGGCTAGATTCGATAATTTTTCCACCTTCAAATTATTTAATTCTATAATTAAATCATCAAATAAATTATGATATTTGAATTCAAGTTAAAATTACTCTATTGAATATTTAAAATCAATTAAATATTCCGATTTTAAATGCTTGAAAATTCTGGGCCGTCACATTCCTCCCCCTTAAAAGAATTTCGTCCCTGAAACTACTAGTTAGGAAAAATGGTCTAATACCCGTTTAGTTTTTCCCCGAAACCAAACGGTTTGTAACAATTCAACATTTTACCAACTATCTTCTTATAAAAGACCCATTATTATTTTTATTAACTTCCCAAATTTTCCATAGTTCCTAAATAACTATACTTATTCGATATTCAAATTATAATTCAAACCCAAGTTTAAAATTTTCAAAATTTCTCGAAAATTTTCTAACTCTCTAAATTTTCGAAAAATTTCGCCAGCGTCTCCTTTGCGCGGCTAGTTTGGTACAACTACAAAATGGCTCTACGGCCTTCCAAATCCAAAAAGAAAACAAAGAGCCAAGTGGCTATATCCAAAAACTCAATCAAATTTCATACCAAATTTAAATACGTACCTTTTTGTCGAGCATTTCAAATTTATCTTCTTGAAATCAAAATCCAATTCTCTTTTCCCTTTTATAATACCTGCATATCCTGCTTAGCACTATATCCAATCACAACATTCCAAAATTTTTTTATCAACTTCCTTACCAAATGCCAATATTCATCCAAATATCAACTTATAATATATTTGCAATATTCAATTTCCAATTAAGAATTGACCATTCCTTACTTAAGTTAACATAAGCATTTTATATGTTTCTTATATTTATTTTCACTTTACCACTTTAGTTTATATCCATTTCTATTCAAATCGATTCTTTCATTTCCATATGAATTCAATTTATCTTTAACTCAAAATATTTATATTTTATTTGTCATTTATAACTAATTTATGTCATTATTTTAATTAGCTTGGTTTACTAACTTATTTCAAATTCCAATTCTAAATTGTTTTGCCGTTAACAAAATTTTCCAAAAATTTTCAAAAATTTTCTAACTCCAATAATTTTCGGAAAATTTTGGCAGTGTCTCCTTTGTACGGAGGAGCTTTTACAATTTGACAAAAGAGATAAATATATATACATCGACGCACACGGTCGGAAAAACCAAAAACAATTCATATTTCCTATATTTATTGCGTAGGCGTACCTTATTTAGCATTTTTAAGCAAACATCTATTTATTTAGCAGTTAGCGTGTCCAAAATCCAGCCACACGGCTTCTACGTACCTGTACTTACTCAATTTAAACTTGTAGGTTCCATATAAATAAATTTAACAACATTTCATTTATTTACACTAGTTAAACACATGAATTCTAAAAGAAAACACACCAAATATCTTGCCGTAAGCAACTTATACAATTTTCATACAAATTCCACTATTGCAATTAATTTACAAGCCATTTTCATTCAATTTGAATGGTTTAAAACTCAATCGCTTACATTTAATTTATTTTAAGCAAATTGAACTCATATTTAATTCAATTGCTCTCAAATTCAATTCATTTTACTTCTATCAATTCATAGAATTTTAATTACTCTTATTTACATCGAATGACAATTTATTCTATGCAGTTTGACGTGATCTATGTGAATAAACAAGTATTTATGTTTTATAACCAACTTAAATGGATTTCAACTCAATTTATACTTAATTCTATTCCATTTTTAAATTTATTCACAATCCATATATTCTTTTTTTTAATTGCATTTTAATTTTGAATACATTCATTTGCTTTTCATTTTATTAACCAAACTAGTTCGTTCAAAACCCACTAACAACTTTGTTTCATCTTCATTGCCAATTAAATTCCCCTTCTGTTTGTTTATTCAATATAATTAGTTTATCCACTCAATCCATTATGAATTTTCATTTCCTTAAATATTATTTACAACCCACCAAATTCTATTTCGATTCAAATTTAGTTTCACTTGATTTAAATCCAACCCAATATCATTACACTTAGTTTAAGTTGAATTCAATTCAACTCTCCTTCATCTATTCAGCTTAAGTTAATCTATTTTGATTTATTCAAATTTATACTTAAGCTCATTTTCATTTTACAAGTAAGTGTTTCTCTTCTATTCAACTTAATTCTATCTCAATTAAATCTCATTTTTAATCGACAATTTCGTTTGATTAGTTATTACAAAAATTTAAATTTTCAGATTTAACTCATTCAATTGATTACAAGACCATTTCAATTTATTTCTTCTTATTTGGATTTTATTTGCAATTCATACCATTGCTACTTTAATCCAATTTCTTTTTATTTGGAAACATTTCCAATTATATTTAATTTGTTATACCTCAAATCAAATTTTAGTTAATAATTCAAATTCTAATTCCACCCAATTTCATGGACTCTCAATTCAATTACATTTACTTCACCAACAATTTAAGTCGAATTAAATTTATAACTTGGGTTTTATTTCCAAACTTCATTATTAACTCACCAATTCAGCTTTTATATAGCTACATTGGTTATCATTATATATTTCGTTATCTAATTTGTTATCTACTTAGTTTTTCCTTAATTTATAATTCAATACTTGAATTTTAATTTCAAATATCACTTCATTCAATTTGCTTAAGTTCAATTTATTTTATAATTCAAGTTTGGATTTTCTTTTCATTTTGCAATTCATCAAAATATTAAATTTGGGTTTTGTATTCCATTTTCAATTTTATAAGTCAAAACTTGTTATTTTATACAATCACATTCATTCTAGGCTTGAATAAATTCATCTTTTATTTTTAACTCAAGCCTTCTATTTATTTATAGCCCAAGCATATTTTATTCCATGCCTTATAATTCTTTTACTCATTATTCTTATTATTTATTTCAATTCCAATCCTTATCCAATTTATTTTCCATTTGTTCAGGTAAGAATTTAATTCCATTCATAATTCAATTGAATTCTTATTCCACTCCAATTTTATTTCAACTCAGTTTCATTTAACTCAATTCGATTCCAACTTGATTCGAATATAACTGGATATTATTTTCAGCCTATCCAATTAATGTCAATCTAGTTAAATTTTTACTTCTGATCCAAGTTATTTTTATTTTTAACTTTTCTCTTTAAATTTAAATTCTAACATTCAAAGCTTATATTCCCTTCCTGATTTAAAAATTATCTCAATTTACAAGCTTACAACTTATCTCATCAGGATTTTTAAACACCCGACTTTTGGGTTCAAATCATTTTGAAATCTCCAACATCTCAAATCATACTTCTCAAAATTTAAACCAATCCTGGTTTTATTCCCAACAAATTTCCTTTGAAATTTTCAAAACAACTAGCTTTTCTGAACCAAATTATTTTTGGCAGCAATCTGTCACTCAGAAATTCCAAAATGAATACTGATGATGCGGCCGTCATCATCAGAATTATTTCCCAATAATCCAAGTGATTTCAATGCTATATCACTTCCAAAATCCATTTAAAACAGATTCCCATTCATAAATATCTCCAAAACAATAATGCTATCATTTATCATTAAAACATTTCGATAAACACTTCCAAAGTCTCCAGGATTTTAAATTTCCAAAGCCTGCTTAAATAAATTTTGACTATAATTCATTTGTACACTTTATGCTTATACAAATTCTCATTTGATAGTATTTCAATTCATAAATTACATTTATAATTCATATTTATAAATTTCATTTTATAACGAATTTATTGCCTTAAACTTTGGTTATATTTTCAATTTCTAGTTAAATTTTCACTCAACAACGATAATAATTTAATATTATCTTTCCTAACATCCACACAACCATATATTAGCTAAATAGTTTACAAGATCCCTTCTTTATATCAAAATAGATTTTGGGTAAAATTATTTCATTCATCCACATTTAAAACAATACCGTGTCAATTGTTCTATTCAAGTGTTTAGAAACCCCTTCAATACAGTTGTGGAGACTGTGCCGACGAAGGTTCATATGCCACTCAATAAACCAATCACCACAATATTAAACAATTTATATTCACTAACAAATACGCGCTCATATCTATTAATACGCTCAAACTCATTCTAGAGTACTACAGACTCTAACCGAGTAATTTCCCACCAGAGCCAAGGTTATCACCAACCTAGCTCTGATACCAAGTGTAACAGCCCGCAAATCCGTACCCCTTGAGTCCACACTATTCTACCTCTATTAACTCAAGTGGCACAGAAATACGAACCATTAGGGTTTAAGAAGAAGAGATAGAAGGACAAGAAATTAAACAATATCAGAATCTCACAGTCGCAGCGGAATAAAATATAATAGTAAATATATAACTTTACACAAAATGAAATCTATGCCTGTTTTATACATAATATCATCAGAGTGTCTCATACATCAACCATTACCAATCAGACATACCATACAAACACAGCAGCGGAATATATATATATAGGTACAGATAATACGTCTCGGACCCCAGCTCCTCTCCTGCTCCAAAGTATCATGTCCTGAACATATAATACTAGGTCTGACCCGAGCATTATAATGAAATAATACCCGAGTCAGTCTGGAATACCAGCTTATAATAATGCACCCAAATTGATTATTAAAGTTTCAAAAATTCTTTGAAAACAAAAGCATCTCGTAAGACCACGCCACAAATAAACATGTCGGGTTTTTACCTTACGATAGCTAAAACGCTTTTTATAGAAATTCTCTGATATTATAATAGGGTCTATATACAAATACATATAAAATAGCCGAAATTGTTACATCTATTAAATTCCAGCAACTAGCCACAGAGTGGGTAATACAAACAAAACTCATACAAGGCTCGTAAGAAGAATAGATTTCCAACAATGACTAGGCACTGGGGTACCACCTGTCACAGTACGGGGCCTAGATCACCGTACCGAGGAGTACGCCCGCTCCCCTGCAACACAAGACCAGAGCCATCCCTTACTGGACAGTTTCGAATAAGATCACCCCGCGGTTGGGATCAGCAACCGCACCACTAAGCCGAATAAAAAGGGACATCTAGACAGGGATGACCTTACTCTCAAGTGGGGGATACCCACGAAGTCTTGCTGCACATCCCCTGATTGTCAGTCATTCCCATTTGATGAGGCTTGAGGCTAAGCGTTACCTTTAGAACGTTTCTCTTAGAATGCCCATCGCCCACCTGACGATGTTTCGAAAGCATTCGTCCATACAAGTCCGTCCCTGGTTCGAACGGAACCAAAGCACTACTCCTACTACATCCATTTTGGAAATATCCTCAGGATTAGTAGCGACTAGTCCTTGCACTTCACTGCTCCATCTTCGACTCCGAACACGTTTTTCAGCGAAACGTATAAACCGGATCGAAGTGGTTTTCGAGAAATAAATCTCGATCCCGGCCTCTTCGAAAGGATCAACGCATTTGTCCAATATTGATAGTCGGTGATTTAACTATCAATTAATATTCATAAACATCCATCACATAATAATTAATTTTCCACATTATTTATTTGCCTCAAATATCTTTCAAGATATATTTCCAAATTTCAAAACTCGTTTGAAAACAATTTCCCAAAGTTCTTCCTTTACAAGGTAAGTCCTTTACCATTTATTCCCGTTGGAAATAACCAAGTTCAAAACAATTTAGAATTAAAACAATTAAAACCCTTTATTCTGAAATATATTTTAAAATATGGAAATTTACTACTAATTATTGCTCAAAAATAAAATTCCAAATATGTAAAGTTAAACCATTTATTAGGATATAAATTTTGATTGTAAATAAGGGTTTAGTTTAAACTAAACTTGTAAGTAGAGTTTAAAAGGTTAATACTAATTTCAATAACTTAGGTCAAAACTAGCCTTTAAACAAATCCATTTGTAAAATAATTACTAAGGTATTCATAAAAAAATTACTATTACTAATTTATTAACAGTTACTTTTAAAATAATAATTTTCAAAACACTCTTTTGTACAAGTTTGAACTTTAAACTTTTTGTTATTAAAATCTGTTTAAAACTCGAACTCGGTTTTCCAGGGAAATTCACTCCCATTCAAACAACCTAGAAAATCTTTCTTATAAATTCTGCCGATTTATTTCAATTCAGATTTTTGTTTTAATAACATAAATTTCCTTCCCAGGTTTTCAAAATAAACTCCTTTGGAGTTTAAACACAATTTCCATTACCGGAAATTCACTTTCAAAATTCGGTTTTACAAATCTTTTAAATAAAACTTGTGAGAATTTATTAAAGGAAAATAATACTTACAAATTTCCTAAATAAAATTCCAATGGTAAAAATGCATTTCAAAATATTTTATTTACATTTTAAACTGCTCAACTAACAAGGCGCCAATATATTAATTGGGGATCGGTTATGCGTAACACTATCAAGTAAAAGTATGAAGCACAACATATAGTCGAATATTACTTAGGGGGAGAATATGTGAGGTTGCTCGATCTTTCTCTTGCTCTACCCCATCCGTTATTCTTTCTAATTGATTGTTCCATCCGGTGCAACCAATGGTGCTCCGTTAGGAGATAAATCAACCATCTATATTTGGAAAGCCGCATTGAAAATATACTTTAATTTCCTAGAAACATCACCAAATAATCCCATCGTTATTTTAGAACCATTTATAATTCCTATTGAATTTATCTCCAAATATTTTTACTTTCACATTTATCAAGTGATAACTTTTCTCTTTGTTTATCATTCCAAATTTTACCAATTTCCAACTTCATCCCAAATAGATTTCAATTTTAATTCTTTTAAATTCTTTATTTAACAATACCCTTTATTTCCTAAAAACCCAATTTATCCATTTATAATTAAATTCTGGATTTATAATTTATCCAACAATATCCCTATACAATTTAATTTTAGATTTATCAATCATAACATATAAACAGATTGCATTATCAATTATAAAAATAATTTCTACATCGTGAGGAATCCGGTTGGATCCCTCCAACCTGTTTGCCCTGCATCACAAATATTAGCACATCATGTACATAAATATCCATCCAGACTGATAATAACAATTATATTCAATCAATCACACAAATATTAAAATATTGACTATTTAAATTGTCTAGCAACCAGATGTGAGTGAGAATAACTCACCTTGAGTTCGGCGAGCGTTCGAAATTTAATTAAACCGAACAACGTTCGATTTAACTCTAATTCCTACTTGCCCGGAATGATTCCCGAACTGCACCATTGTAGTACGCATCTCTGTGATTCCGGCGTCGTACATTTCGTTGAAATCCAAACATTCACAAGTCGTTATATCCCCAAGACCAAAATCAAGGCCGTACTATCATCTTTCCCCCACCCTCACGCATTCTATAGCTACTGCCGAACCCAAACATCAAGGCTTCAACCGCCTCCCTCTACGCTCCGCTCTACAACGATCAGACAACGCCATCGTGAAGCTCGCCACCACCTCCATCTTCGACCAGAAACTCGAGGAGCTCGGTGCACCCTAGGCGGGAAATTCGCATACGAACGGCCGGCAAACGCGGGCCTCTAACCTCCCCTCCGCTACGCTAAAATCCATCACTACCGTTGGATGGGAAGAGATCGAGGTGATCTACAACTTCCTAGTTGGGAGTTTTTGAAATTAATGCAAGGATTAGAACAAAAACGTGAAGGAATAAGATATAGTTTCGGCCATTGATTAAGAATAGAGCGGCGGCCTGAGAAATAGAATTAGGGTTTTGCAATATATTGATTTATAAAATATACTTTTATATTATTTTAATATTATTTTCCAATTTTAACGACTTATGCAAACGAACTCCAAATCTCACGTGCCAATAAGCGTTCCTAGGGTTTTTCCGCATTCCGGACACAATGGAACAGGTTCTGGAAGCTAAATTGGTCATACACACAAGTTACGGAATTAAACGATCAATTTAAATTAAATCGGTTAAAGTATTTCTAAGCGTTTCGAGCTGCCATGGTCACACGACAACTCCGATTGCTACGAAAATTGAAATCCGATAATATCTAACTATTACGGATCCAATAGAACTTGTTTCGTCGAATTCTGCGACTGTGCCCCGGAAGGCTATTTTTAAATTCAACTTAAACAATATTAAATTTCAAAACTTAACAAACCATTCTTAAATTTAATTTCAACGCTTCTATTCTCTTCAGTAATATCAATATAACTTTTATAAGTCCTCAAATTATTTTTAATAGGCTTAAAATTCTAGATTCGATAATTCTCCCAACCTAAAGTTATTTAATTCAATAATTAAATCATCAATTAAATTGTGATATTTGAATTCAAGTTAAAATTACTCTATTGAATATTTAAAATCAATTAAATATTCCGATTTTAAATGCTTGAAAATTCCGGGTCGTCACAGCTGTTATATTTGTTTACAAAATTTTCTTTTTTCGGTTGCTATATGTAAAGATGCTTTTTGTTCTAATTTTTTTAAGCTTAGTATTTTGTTTTTTTATATATAATATTTTAAACGTGAATTTGATTTAAGTGAAGCTTTTCGTATCATGTTAATAAATGAAATAATATAAGGTGATTTAAAAATATATATAATTTTTTTTGAATCTTTTTGGGGTTTTGTTGGTTTTGTTATATATTACTCTTTCTTAATGCAATGTACTGGAAACAACAAAATAGGTGAGTGAGAAAAAGAACGAAAATCATAAATATATCTAAGCATTCGAGTTTATACATTTGGTCGGTAAGTATATGGTATTTATAACGGTTTTGAAAGTAAATTTTAAGCATGTCTAAGCAGTTTATGTCGTAATGATTATATTATTATTTAAATATAAGTATCACATGCGCAGGTTTTAAGTGTATATAGTATATTTATAATATAAAGTTTATTAAGTTACAAATGTTTATACAGTTTATATCTTATAAGATAAAGTTTAAAAGTTATATACGCGGCAGTTGATATGTTGCAATGAACATACATTATATATAAGTTTTTATTTTAATAAGTATTATTTCAACATATATATTGCATATATGTTTGATTTTTTTTTATTTTATATGTGTTTGGTTTAAAAACAATCATTTGAAATGTATGTATATTGAATTTAGAATATGTTTTATATATGTAAATAGTTATATATATTTATATATATAATTGTAAGTTCACTTATATCATTCATCTTCATCGATCTAGTCCTAAGTTGAATTCGATTTTTTTCTCCTCCATTTATCAGCTTTGTTCGTCATGCCTGTTTCTTCGTCGAATCGTGTCTATCTATCGTTGCTTTGGAATTCGTAACTAAACATCATTGTCTATTCTCTTTAGCCTCGAAAATTGAGCAATCACTCACGATTAACGTTCTTATATTTATTAAATTTGATTTCAATTGAAACAAAAATTGAAGTATGCTGTTGTAGTTATTTAAATTGTTATATTTATGCTATTATCTATAACTGTTCACTTGTGGGATATGACACCATATCCTATTGTTTATATTATGCTGTTATTGATGATATATGCATGTTGTTATACTATTATCATATTTGTTATCACTCTGCAAGTGCCCTGTTATTATAGTATTCACTATGGGTTGAAATGATACATACCCGAATGGACTTTAGGATAGGAGAAAATCGTTATGGGTTGAAATGATAAACCCAAGCAATTTTCATTTAATTGAATTTGGGATTACAGGCTGAAATGATATCCACCCGTATATATTTAGTGGACGAATTGAAATGATAAATACTCGCAGCACTTGACCATGTGATAGAAAACATATACAGACACCGTTGGTCCATATATTAATATTTTGAAATAATTTCTATGATTGTGGAAAGAAATATATGGTTTAATAAATATTGATTCTTAAGATGGAAATTTTATATATAGATTTAGTAGTAATATTGTATTTAAATTAGAATTGATTTAATACACACAATATGGTTAAGTACTTATGTAAATCTATATTTCAAAAAGATTTTCTTGTAATAAATTGAATAATTAAGATTGGGAGACAAATTTGGATTATTAAAAATGGTATTTAAAAAAGGATTTATTTAATTAAATCGATTTGAAATTATTAAATGGGAAATCTAAAGGTATGATTTTTATAACTGGATCTTTGATTTAAGTGATTTAATGAATATTTCACGTTTAAATAAATTAAAATAAAATATTGAGTAAAATGTAATTTAAGATTACTTAAATGATATTGAATCAAATGAGGGAGCATTTCAAGACTAAATAATAATGGGGTTAATCCTGATCTTTATGAAACTGATAAATTGAACATTTAAATATTAAAGCTTTGAACTATATTGGAATTTAAATGGGTTATTTTGAGATTCAGATCTGTACTTGAAATCAATATAGTTGAATTGTTATTTAGAAACTAAATGGAATAAAAAATGAAAATTTAGGTTGAACTAAAATTTGAAATTATTATTTAGAAAACTAAATTGAATAAAATTTTAGTTTGAAACGTTGAATACTTAAAGTTTGAAATATATTGAAATATAAAGGGGTATTTTGTGATTACAAACCCAAATTTTGAGATTGATAAAATTGAAGTGGTTATTTAGGAATTGAGTTGAATTTTAAATTGATAAATTGAGATTTGACTACATTGAATTTTTGATTGGAGTATATTTGAATCGTAACTGTAAAGTGATCAAATTTGAAAACAAATATATTTGAAGTGAAATGATATTTTGTTTTTGAATAATAAATAAAATTGAGATGACCACGGTGACATAATGTATAATTCTACCCTATAGATAGTTCCAGGGATCCTTAGACGATTGTTATCCCAAACATCCTCTAAGTTAATTTTATTTCAGTTGATATTTCACTTGAGTTGGATTTATTGATATAAGAATGTTAATCCTGACTCGAGTATTTTGTGTTTTGCTTTACGCTCGGGTCAGAGTGAGGGATACAGCATCGAGACTCACCTTTGGAGTTTGGAGCTTCGCTTGGAGATCCGACTATCGCTTAGCTTTCAGCACTTCCAGTTGATTCGTTAAGAGAAGTCATCTGTTGCATTGGAGACTTCACTATATCTGGGATATTCTGATGTATTTTATTTCTAACTTTGTTATATAGTAGCTTCATGAACTACTATTCATTTATTCCGCTGCGTATTATTGTACTACTCTGTATCTGTGATTCTGTGATTGATTTATTTACTGTATATGTTTTTGCCAAATTTAAATTAACAATTTGGTATTTTGAATTATTCAAGTCGGACATGTATATTATTATTTTCGATTTGAATGTCCAAAATAGCAAGTCGTTACAATTGGATTATGTTACATTACAATGGACACATTATGACTCAAATGAACCATGAACCAGATTAACACAAGCATCAACACATTATGACTCAAATGAACCATGAACCAGATTAACACAAGCATCAAATCCTAGCTTCAAAACTAGCTCTTATTGTAGTAAGTAAAATTTTCATAAAACATCATATGAAAATTATGTTAGAAAAAAAATGCTATATGCAACTATCATAAGTAAAGTCATTCCTTTTTTGCATAGAAAAAAATTGAAAGGTTGTCAAGGGAAAATGGATGGAAAACAGAATCATGAACAAAGATTTTGGAAGAAAAGAAATAATAAAACCATAATGCCAGGACAAGAACCAGAATCATAAGTAATATGCTATATTATTTTTGCATTGTCAAGGAATTTTATATCAAAATACAAAAAAAAACATTTACAATAAAAATGACAGCGTGAGTTGTAGAATATAATATTATCTTTATAATATGTTAAATAATAATTGCTTACCCAATGCTTGCATTACAATTACAGAAATGATTGTGCATTGTTTGTGATGAAAAATATAAAGATATTGGACAAAAGAGAGCTTCCAAAAAAGTATGAAAAGGAGGAAATCAATAATTTCAACGTAGAAACGGTATTCCAAATTCTCAACAATACCGAAAATAGGAGCATAATGAAGTAGCAGGAAAACAAAGAACCCTAATTTTTTTAGTGTTTGATCTAAAATGTACATGAAGTTAACTACAAACTTTCTTATTAAATTTTCTGGCATTGTTCTAAAATACAAGTAAGACTTATGTTAATGTTTGAACTGTCAGAATGTATGTACTATGATAACATCATTTGAACTGCCATATTGACTTATGTTAATATTTTCACTATCACATTGTATGTACATTACATATTATTTGCATTGTCGTATTGTTTTTGTAGGAACATTTTCACTCAAGAGGGGGGAGTGAATAGGGTGATACAAACAGTAATAAAAATTAATGCGGAAATAAAAATAATAACACACAATAATGTAGTAGAGAACACATATAGATTTACCCAGCTTCGGCAATAACCTGCCTACGTGTTTCCCTTAAGGTTCCTACTAAAAATTAATAGTCAGACACTTACACACGTAAACTTGTGACACCCGCTACCTGACTAACCTAATTTTATGCTCAAAATCCTGCCAGAACTCAGCCACTGAGTTGCGAATTCTCAAACTATGTCCCGTAGTTTGTACATAGTCACACGACAAAAAAGTTACACGATTTAAAAAGAAAAATTATAGATGAAAATTAAAAACGGAACAGTATCTAAACAAAACCCTATATGTAACAATTTAAGCCCAAATAAAATTATAAAGGTCGGCCCAAATTTAGGTGAAGAAAATCCTTTTTTTCACTTCGTAGCTCTGTAGCTCTGACCGCCTTCTTTCTTCATTCCGCTTCAACAATTAGGGCTTTATAAAATTGATGTCGCCGCTTGAAATTGTTCGATTGGAGTATGCTTTCGCTTCGATATGTTTCGCCAATCGAATCTCTGGGTTTGATTACTTACAGCGGCTTCAAACATTGAGCTCAAACTACTTGATTAAAATGGTACGTGATTCTCCTTTTTTTATTTCGATTATGCTCGATTTCGTTTTGAGTTACTGGTTTGTGATTTACTTCAACGCTTGCTCTGGTTTAGCTTGAACTCGAATTGCACTTTGCCAATGATGATGATGGGTTTAATTTATGGGGTTGAAAATCCTATATTTACATTCATATAATTTTGGTTTGAATAATTCATGATTTTGGCACTAGCGTTGATTTTTGATCGAATGAGTGTTGTGATCTCTAACTTGTTCATTGTTGAATTCTCTTGAATAATTTTTAAGCCGGTTCCATTCTTTTTCCTATGACTTTGGAATTTTAACTTTTGAGATACATTTTTGAGTAAATTTTGATTGACTTGTTCGAATTACTCCATGAATTCAAATTAGCTCCGTTCTTTTTGACCTCGACATGTTTATCGAACTACTACTTCACTATTTTGTAGAACTGTAAACTGCTTCATACTCAAATGATAGTTGCTTCGACTCACCTGGTCTTGTTAGCCCTATATTGCTTATACCGGTTGTTATGTTGTATTTGTTCGTTACTTTTCACCTTTTAATGTCAGTGTGCTTGATATGTCTTGGTTGCACTTCATTCTGGTTTGCATTGAACTAGTTTTCACTACATATTACTGTTACAAGTGCACTTCTATCAGTCCATGTTGAACTACTTGCTCATACTTGCATTTCATGTTTCCTCAGAGTTGTATTCACTTGTATGTTGGTTCTACTTGAGTCTATGAGTTCATGCCTCTGAACATTTGGTTTGGTCTGGTCTATTTCTGGTGCTTTGAGTTTGCACTCTGATTGCACTAGCTTGTTGCTTCAAGTTCCATGCGCATCGCATTTTGTTCCACTTGAAATCAAGTTTGTGGCTCTGTTTGGTACTAGTTTGGTCTAATTACATCGTGTTCTTCGTTCTGGTCAGTTGAGGTCTAGTACGTTATGTAGTCTGCATTTTAATGATGCATTGTTGCCTTTGTTTTTGTAGTTCTGGTTTCATGTGTACATGACATCCATGTTTGTGTGATCTTCTTGAAGTCTGGTTGAGTTTTTGTTTCGATACTTCATGTAGCATTGTTGAAATTGAGCTTACAATCTCTCACTTTGTTCAAATACACTGTCATTTGGTCATGTGGTCTTCAGGTGTTGCTTCTGACCATCCATGTTTCGTGTAGCCCTTGTATTGAGTCTGGTTGCATGCCTTATCCAGAGGGAGATATTTAAATTGAAATAGCTACAATTTTGATTAAAATAGCTACAATTTTGATTAAAAATTTAAAATCAAATCAAGAGGGAGATATTAATTCCAAATTCCAATTAATCAAATAAAAATCATAATATTTAAATTAATTAGAAACAAACTCCACTTTAGAGAAATGGTAGGACTATGGAAATTTTTATATAGTGACAAGAGTTTGATATTTTTAATAAAGGAATAATTTGTGCATTTTATCTTATCAAATATTATATATAAAAAATGTAAAGACTTACTAACCATGCATTACTGCTAGGACTATTAATGAGGTTAGTAGTTACCTCTTTTTTTTTTAAAAGAATATGTCAAGTATTTTCTAACAATGCATAACCGCGAGGACTTTTAAATGAGATTAGAATATACTTGATATTTATCCTTTTATTATATGCGTCCCATACATGCATAACCGTGAGGATTTTTAAATGAGAATGGAAGCCCACATATAGAGATTCAAGTAATTCACCCATGTATAACCGCGAGGACTTTTAAATGAAAGTGAATAATTTAGGATATAATTATTTTACAAAAAAAAATATTTTCTTATTTTGAAATACCAAATTCTGCACACTATATTATGATGTATGGATTGACAGAAAGGTGAAAGTGATAGAAATGATCATGGAATAAGTATAGATCTAAAAATATTATAAAATTTGTTTAATTTTCATGAAATTATAAAATTATACTTCCTTTAGTTGTGAAATATAATTTAATCACTATCCATCACTTTTCAATCACTATAATAGATTTGATGAGTTCCAAAAGACTCACTTATTCAATGGTTATCTTTTCTAGAGTATATCTCTTACCGTAATAAACTAGAGTATTCTAACATGATGAAAACCCTAGTTTTAAAAATTAAAAAAAGTGAAAATCAATTTTCTATAAGGGATTTTTATGAAAATGACTTCTAGTTGAATATAAAAATAAATAATTAAATAATTGCAAATATGTTTTCAACATGAGATGATATTGGATACCACTTGTATTTGATGCATTTGTTTTGATACATAGTGGTGTATAAGAAAAAAATGTGTACTCTTCAACACTTGAATTGTTTTTCTGAAAATTTCAATACATCCATTTATATCAAGCACAAGTAAAGTAGTCTATATTGAGTAAAAACGCACATTCAAAAAGTTCTTCCAAGCAGTTTTTCATGACATTCCAAAGTGAATCAATATAAACTTAAAACAAAAGTTGTAGCATTATCGGTTAGCTTTCCAGAACTTAAAGAATTTCAAAAATCAAAGCTGAGGTGTTCATGATATGGCAGAAATATTTCAACAATGACGATGAAAACATAATTAACAATATGTGAACAAAATTGAGTTAAGAGAACATACCTCACTTTCCTTCGATGTCGTGATATCCGAAATGCGATGATCTCCGTCTAATCTTTATAGGCTAAGGAACATTTAAATGTTAGTTTATCAATCACCTTAATCAACTCGAAACTATCTCCATCAAATTTGTTCCTTAGCTCACTTATGTGTCTAAATTTTGGAGAACAGAAGTGGTCTGACTAAGGATGTAGGACCACTATTATTATCTGTTGAAATCTTTGGTATCCAAATTATCAATATAACAAATCGTTAGCATCTAAAATTATACCCTTAGGAATCCAAATTAGTTTAAATTTCAAATCATTTATATTCATACTTTTTGGGATCCATATTTGTTTAACGGTTTTGTATTTGTATATATTTTGACAATTATTCTTGCCATGTCTAATATTTCCACACGCAACGCATTTGGGTATCATAGGTTTCCCCTTAACAGTGTTATTAGTAATTTGTTCATATTTTGACACTTTCATAAATCCAAATCCTTTCCTTTTATTCATGAAGAGTTGATTTTCTAAGAGCATATTAAGTGATTTTTCTCTAGTGAAAAATTTCCCAGTAATAAAATCAAGTTTATTAACTTCAGATTTTAGAGGTTTATTTCATTTATTAGTTTCCAACAACAACTAATTGTACTATCTCTCTTTTCAAAATTATTCATTTTCAATCCCACATTTTCATTATCAAGCTCTCTAATTTTAGTCTCAATCTCTATCATCTCAGTTTCAAAGAGTTGGAGTTTTTTAAATTCAATTTTTTCAAAAATCTTGATTTTTTAAATCTCATTTTCAAACTCGTGATTTAATCGAATAATTTCATATTTGCTCAAAATCACGTTTTATTTTTCAAGGGTTTTGAAATTTTCGTTGACCTCGTTTAATTTCTTTTCAAAAATCGCACGTTTAGAACTTTCCGACCCTTTAAACTATTCAACTCTTTTTGCAAAATATTGTTTTTACAAATTAACTCAGTTTTATTTTTCCCCCGAATTAAAATTTCATTTTCTAAATTTTGAAAGTTTTCATTAAAATAGGAAAATTCTTTTCCATAGTCCAAGCACCTTTTGCAATTAGAATTTTCATTTTTCTTAATATTTTTAAGCTCATTTTACAAATCATTATTCTTCTTACGCAGTTTAGATTGTTCCCTTTTCAACTTATTATTTTTCATCTCAACAGCTTCATTATTTTCAATTAATTGTCGTGTAACAACCCGCATATTTATCAATTGTATATTTAAATATTTTATTTAAATATTTTATCGATACTTGGAATTTAGTCCGAAAAGCTACTTTTTGCATACGGTCGAATTAGGACTCGGGACCACCCCCATTGAGTTCAAAATGACGTTTGCGACCTTTTTGAGTATAAGCTTCGATATGTTTGGAGTAAGTTGATTTTGGCCACTTTTTCACTTAGGGCTTTGGTTTGGGCTGAACCCATTAATCACTTACTAACTCAGCCCCAACCCACTCCAACTCTTCATTACTTCATTTCATATTCCTAACACTCAAGCTTAAGCAAAAATGGTGGAAGAGAATGGGAATTAGAAACTCCAAGCCCTAGTTCCTCTTGCTAGCTCAAGTTCTTGCTCCAAAATCAAAGAGAACCCATTAGTAAGCTTCTCTTCTTCTTCTCCAACTCATTCTCTCTTTGATTTCAGAAAATTCCTAAACCTGATTTAGGAAACGTTTCTCTTTTAAGCTTAGAATCAAACTTCTTGAGATAGGATTGAAGTGTGGTTGATCTTCCTTTGCTTTCAAGCTTCTTCTTCATTGATTTAGGTTCAAAGGTGAGATTTTTATCTCACATCTTAGTCTATAACTATCTTCGATTGTTAGGTATGAATTCCTAACACTTATTCGTGTGCATTTGCTTTTGGTTTGGATTGATTTGGTGAATACTCCAATTTTTGGTGTTTTGGGTTCAAATCTTTAAAAATCCTAACTTTGATGTTCGAATGTGTTTTGGTTATGCATCGGAGAGCTTATAGGGCCGGGTAGTCGATTGGCATAAACCCTTAGCGCCGTTGCTTGAGAGAATGCAATTTGGTCGAGGTTGGACCTCATTTGGATAGGCTGGGAAGAGACTGGCAACAGGTCCGGTCAACCGAGCCCTGCTGCCGGCCGACCGACATGCTTCCAAGTGCATAAGCACTTCTCTGTTTATGGTCCAGTCGAGCAACTACATGGTTCGGCCGACCGACCTGCTTCCCGAGAATTTTTCAGAACAGGGTCCGGTCGACCGAGCTCTGTAGCCGGCCGACCGACCTGTTGCTGTTTTGCCTATTTCGCCTATATTGCGTGGTTTCCCAAATTTAATCGATTCGTGTTATTTCCCTATTTGTTGTTATCATTTGTTATTGACTTTGATGACTTATTTTCTTCGGGAATTCTCGGAATATCCATTTCGATGGATTCGGTATCGATTTCTTGGATTTTATTCACTTCTTCGAATGTGAATTTTTATGAATTGATTGTTTCTACAATCACTTCTATGATTTGTCACTTAAAAATATAAAGGTTTTCTATACTAGTAGTAAATATCAAAACTCTTTCTTCAAATGATTTCAACACTATTTTATTACAAAGCTCGTTTTCTCAAACCGATTTCCAATCTATTAGTATATACAAACCTTTACCTCACTCGTATGAGAAATCTAATTAAACGGCTTAGTAAAACAAGTTGTATGAAACGCTTGCGTTTATTTCGTCGGTTAATTCTTGGACTTGTTCGATTGAATCTCTTGTGACAATTTTCTAGTGGAGATTTACAATTTGTTCGTAAATATTTAAGTTAAGCTAGTGGTTATGGGACATGAAGCTAAGCTCATATATTTACTAGCTTACTGTAATTGACACCTCTCTTTGATCATGACGATCATTTTATGTTTTGGACTAGCATTGTGCGATGTTTTTTGATTTGGTTCATCGGATGTCACGCTGTACGACGTCGTTGTTCCCTTTGATTGTGATTTGGTTCATCGGATGTCACGCTGTACGACGTCGTTGTTCCCTTTGATTTTGATTTGGTTCATCGGATGTCACGCTGTACGACGTCGTTGTTCCCTTTGATTTTGATTTGGTTCACGGATGTCACGCTGTACGACGTCGTTGTTCCCTTTGATTTTGATTTGGTTCATCGGATGTCACGCTATACGACGTCGTTGTTCCCTTTGATTGTGATTTTTGGATTTCGTGTGTTGAATTATGGAATTTATGTTTCACCAACTTTTACGATTGGCATTGATATGTATGTCATTTATTGTGACTTGGTGAATGAAATTAGGAGTATGACATTCCATTTTATCTTTGAGAAGATCCTTGCGATATTGATTAATCTCTTGTTGATTTTCAATTACTTATATATATCACAGCATGGTATCAGAGCCAAACTTCGGAACAATATGGAATATTATAACAAGGATCATCGTCCTAAGTCCATCTTAGGAGTTGTGCTTTAGGATTTAATTCGAGTCTTCGTACCGATTCATCCTATTTTCTTTATGATTCCTTGTTTTATCAATCATGATGGTTTGATATTCATTCTTAGAATAATTTTCCTTCTTCTTTCTTTCTTTCCAAAGGAAGAGAAATGGTTAGACCAGGCCGTCCCAGCGCCGGTCAATCTAGTGCTACTCCCTATGATGGAGTTTTTATGTCTGCCCAGCAACTTCTTGACCTTGTCACGAATGCTCAAGCAGCTTTCTATTTTTCTTTGTGATTCCGATTTCAAATTTTTGGTGGAATCATTTTATTCCTTAAGCCCACTTATAAGGAAAGTGTTGTTTCTCTCATTCATGTAGTTTGAGAAATTTTTCGGTATTTTTGAATTTGTCTTAGGACTGTCACCTAAGCAATCTTTTGAGTAGTGTTAAGGTCTTTTCACCTCGACCTTGCCACCGGTTTTCATTTGCTACGAGTTGCGAAAGTTAGCATTCCACTTACCGCATTCCGCACTTGTTATGATTCTTATGAATGAATTATTATGTCATTCAGTTTGTCCAGCTTATTTCATCCATTTTAGGTATCGAGCATTCTATCGAATATCTCGATGATTCCATTTTTTTGCATTTTTTTGATTTTGGACGAAAATAGCTATTTAAAATTTTGCAAAATCTTTTTCATAAGATTTATTTAGAAGTATAACTGGATTTTTGTTCTTAAAACGAACAAAGAATATTCTTAGAAGTTTTTGAGGAACTTACTTATCCTATAGAATATGATTTTGTGGTTGTATTGCCCATTTAGTTTTTTAAGAATTCTGGTCGATGCGCTTGATCAACGTTATCGATAAGAATCTCCTAAACGCTTTGATGAGACAGTCAGACACGATATATTGACTTGTAAAAAAAAATGTAAATTTTTCTAGAAAGATTATTACATAAAGATAAATGTAATTTTGAAAGTCTTAACTTTTCGGGAAAGAGGATTATTTAAAATAACTCTTCCTTTTGATACTCTTATTCTTGTGATTCCTGAAGGGGAACCAAGACTTTGCTATTTGTACCGATACTAGTCGTATTGGGTTGGATGCCATTCTCTTGCAAAGGAGAACGTGCTATCACTTGTGCTTCTAAATCATTATAGCTTATCGAGACTAGATATGCCACTGATGATCTAGTGCTCGCGGCTATTGTTTTTACATTTGGAATTTGGCATCATCATATTTGGATGAGAAATTTGTTCTCTACCTCGATCATAAATCTTTGGAATATTTATTTTCTCATAAGGAACTTCATGTCGAATCGAGTTCCTGGTGTCTTGTGATCTTGATATTCTTTTTATTCCCGGAAGGGAAATCGTGTTGCCAATGCGCTTTGTCGTAAGCAACAAGTGGTTGATTCTTTGATGATGTCTGAATGGAATTATCTTTTTATTAATTTCATCGGACGTTTTGATATACTTCGTTTTATTGAGCTTTATCTCATTACTTTTATGGACTAGTGTCCGATGTTCTTTTATGGTGTTCGATTCATTGGACGTACCGTTTTTGTATTACGCCGTTGCACTGGCTCAATTTTATGCTATTCTTGACGTTTTCTATGTCTTTTAACAATGGAAATGCTTTTAGGTTTCCTATTTTTATTCTCGAGCCGGTGTTATTGATGAAATTATAGTCTCACCAGTTTTGACTTATGAGCAACATTCCATTCGCATCATTACTTCGGAGGTTGAGCGCCTTCGGAATAAAGATGTTCTTCTTGTGAGAGTTCAATGATCCTCAAATCCTAAGGATTGCTCTTGGGAATTCAGAGAATTCATCGAGCGATCCCGTTCAGGCTTACTCTTTCATGCTCCTTATGGTGAACTTTCTATTTCAAATTTTCTTTTGTGTTGATATGCTTCTATGGTTGTTACTTCTTATTTTCTTCTTAAGTATTGCGAGGACGCAATTTCTTTAAGGAGGGGAGTCTGTAGCAACCCGCATATTTATCAATTGTATATTTAAATATTTTATCGATACTCGAAATTTAGTCCGAAAAACTACTTTTTGCATACGGTCGAATTAGGACTCGGGACCACCCCCATTGAGTTCAAAATGACGTTTGCGACCTTTTTGAGTATAAGCTTCGATATGTTTGGAGTAAGTTGATTTTTGCCACTTTTTCACTATGGCTTTGGTTTGGACTGAACCCATTAATCACATACTAACTCAGCCCCAACCCACTCCAACTCTTCATTACTTCATTTCATATTCCTAACACTCAAGCTTAAGCAAAAATGGTGGAAGAGAATGGGAATTAGAAACTCCAAGCCCTAGTTCCTCTTGCCAGCTCAAGTTCTTGCTCCAAAATCAAAGAGAACCCATTAGTAAGCTTCTCTTCTTCTTCTCCAACTCATTCTCTCTTTGATTTCAGAAAATTCCTAAACCTAATTTGGGAAATGTTTCTCTTTTAAGCTTAGAATCAAGCTTCTTGAGTTAGGATTGAAGTGTGGTTGATCTTCCTTTGCTTTCAAGCTTCTTCTTCATTGATTTGGGTTCAAAGGTGAGATTTTTATCTCACATCTTAGTCTATAACTATCTTCGATTGTTAGGTATGAATTCCTAACACTTATTCGTGTGCATTTGCTTTTGGTTTGGATTGATTTGGTGAATACTCCAATTTTTGTTGTTTTGGGTTCAAATCTTTAAAAATCCTAACTTTGATGTTTGAATGTGTTTTGGTTATGCATCGGAGAGCTTATAGGGCCGGGTAGTCGATTGGCATAAACCCTTAGCGCCGTTGCTCGAGAGAATGCAATTTGGTCGAGGTTGGACCTCATTTGGATGGGCTGGGAAGAGACTGGCAACAGGTCTGTTCGACCGAGCCCTGCTGCCGGCCGACCGACATGCTTCCAAGTGCATAAGCACTTCTCTGTTTATGGTCCGGTCGACCAACTACATGGTTCGGCCGACCGACCTGCTTCCCGAGAATTTTTCAGAACAGGGTCCGGTCGACCGAGCTCTGTAGCCGGCCGACCGACCTGTTGCTGTTTTGCCTATTTCGCCTATATTGCGTGGTTTTCCAAATTTAATCGATTCGTGTTATTTCCCTATTTGTTGTTATCATTTGTTATTGACTTTGATGACTTATTTTCTTCGGGAATTCTCGGAATATCCATTTCGATGGATTCGGTATCGATTCTTGGATTTTATTCACTTCTTCGAATGTGAATTTTTATGAATTGATTGTTGCTACAATCACTTCTATGATTTGTCACTTAAAAATATAAAGGTTTTCTATACTAGTAGTAAATATCAAAACTCTTTCTTCAAATGATTTCAACACTATTTTATTACAAAGCTCGTTTTCTCAAACCGATTTCCAATCTATTAGTATATACAAACCTTTACCTCACTCGTATGAGAAATCTAATTAAACGGCTTAGTAAAACAAGTTGTATGAAACGCTTGCGTTTATTTCGTCGGTTAATTCTTGGACTTGTTCGATTGAATCTATTGTGACAATTTTCTAGTGGAGATTTACAATTTGTTCGTAAATATTTAAGTTAAGCTAGTGGTTATGAGACATGAAGCTAAGCTCATATATTTACTAGCTTACTGTAATTGACACTTCTCTTTGATCATGACGATCATTTTATGTTTGGACTAGCATTGTGCGATGTCTTTTTGATTTGGTTCATTGGATGTCACGTTGTACGACGTCGTTGTTCCCTTTGATTGTGATTTGGTTCATCGGATGTCACGCTGTACGACGTCGTTGTTCCCTTTGATTTTGATTTAGTACATCGGATGTCACGCTGAACGACGTCATTGTTCCCTTTGGTTTTGATTTGGTTCATCATATGTCACGCTGTACGACGTCGTTGTTCCCTTTGGTTTTGATTTGGTTCATCGGATGCCACGCTGTACGACGTCGTTGTTCCCTTTGATTTTGATTTGGTTCATCGGATGTCACGCTGTACGACGTCGTTGTTCCCTTTGATTGTGATTTGACGTCGTTGTTCCCTTTGATTTTGATTTGGTTCATCGGATGTCACGCTGTACGACGTCATTGTTCCCTTTGATTGTGATTTGGTTCATCGGATGTCATGCTGTACGACGTCGTTGTTCCCTTTGATTTTGATTTGGTTCATCGGATGTCACGCTGTACAATGTCGTTGTTCCCTTTGATTGTGATTTGGTTCATCGGATGTCACGCTGTACGACGTCGTTGTTCCCTTTGATTTTGATTTGGTTCATCGGATGTCACGCTGTACGACGTCGTTGTTCCCTTTGATTGTGATTTCTGGATTTCGTGTGTTGAATTCTGGAATTTATATTTCACCAACTTTTACGATTGGCATTGATATGTATGTCATTTATTGTGGCTTGGTGAATGAAATTAGGATTATGACATTCCTTTTTATCTTTGAGAAGATCCTTGCGATATTGATTAATCTCTTATTGGTTTTTCAATTATTTATTTATCACAGCTTGGCATTGTGATTATTATACGTTTTGTCATATCTCTTATTCTATATCATTTCATCTGATATTTATAGCTAGACTGATCCGTTTATTATTTTCTTCTTATAAATAATACTCGGGTCAGACTGAGATTTTACAGGTGCTTCTGCTTGCCACCTTATCGGGCCATCATCTGATCTTTTGGTTAACTACTTAGATTAGTAGTTTTTGTTGTATACATTTAAGATACAGACTCTATGATGTATACTTATCCTTTTGTCTAGCACTTGTATCTATTCTTTTTGATATTGTGGATCTTGTTTGACCACTACTCTGATGTACACTTTCATGTGTTATATTCATATCTATTTCCACCTTTGTGATATGAATTATCTGTGACTGATTTATGTTATGCTTATTTCTATATTTGTTTCCGAAGAAGTTATATAGCCACTGTGTAGTAGCTTTGAGTTTGTGTCGGTATGTTGGATTCCTCTCTTGATAAAGAAATGCATGTTATATTTTTATCTGGCGTATCGGTACTTGTACAAAGCAATTATACAGATGGTCGCTCCTCAACATCCTTATTCTCCGTGCTAGTTGACGGCATTACCCCGTAGTGTACTTGGCTAGCGTGGGTATAGAGGTGGGGCGTCACATGTCGACACAAGAGAACTAAATCATTGAATGAAAGATCACTTATCTCATCGGCTATTGAATCTTCATCACTGTTGTCTTTTGCAAATCCTATCAAGCACGTTTCTTTAACTGAGTCGATTGCGGAGGATTTCTCACCATTGTTGACTTTTGCACCATATATTGCATCAAAAGTATTCCTGATTTCCCGTGCACTTTCATAATGAGAGATATAGTTAAAATTATTTTGATTAATATGAGAATATAGTATATGCATAGCAAGAGCATTAATCGAAGTATTTTTCTTGTCTACCATATCACACCCATTTTCAATAATATCCCAACATTTAAAATTAACATATTTTAAATAAAATTCCATTTTTAATTTCCAATTTAAAAAATCTGTTCCATCAAAAATAGAGGGAATAATAATGGACTGACTCTCGCTAGATTTGCAACTAGGGTTTGACATCTATGATATTATCCTTGCTTTGATACCGCTTATAGGATCGTTTTCACCCTAGAGGGGGGATGAATAGGGTGATACTAACAATAATAAAAATTAATGCGGAAATAAAAAAAATAACAAAGCAGTAGAGATCACACACAGATTTACCCAGCTTTGGCAATAACCTACCTACGTGCTGCCTCCAAGGTTTCTACTAGAATTAAGTAGTTAGAGGCTAACACACATAAAATTGCGACCCCCGCTACTTGAACCCAATTCTACGCTCAAAACCCTGCCATAACTCAGTCATTGAGTTGCGAGTTCTCGAACTACACCCTATAGTTTGTACCAAGTCACACGACTAGAAAGTTACGCGATTTAAATAGAAAATTTACAAATAAAAATTAAAAACTAAACAGTATCTAAACAAAGCCCTATTTTTAACAAATTAAGCCCAAATAAAATTATAAAGGCCGACCTAAAATTAACAGAAGAAAATCCTTTTTCTTTCCACTTTGTGGCTCTGTAGCCCTGGCCGCCTTCTTCCTTCGTTCCTCTTGAACAATTAGGGTTTTGTAAAATTGATGTCGCCGTTTGAAATTATTCGATTGGAGTATGCTTTCGCTTTGATATGTTTTGCAATCCAATCTCTGGCTTTTATTAATTGCAGCAGCTTCAAATGTCAAGCTCGAATTATTTGGATCAAATTGGTACGTGATTTTCCTTTTTCGATTTCGATTATGATTGACTCCGATTCGAGTTATTGGTTTGTGATTTACTTCAACGGCATGCTCTAGTTTAGCTTGATCTCGAATCGCACTTTGCCAATGATGATGTTGGATTAATTTATTGGGTTGAAAATCCTATATTTACGTTCGTATAATTTTGGTTTGAATAATTCGTGATTTTGGCACTTGCGTTGATTTTTGATCGAATGAGTGTTGTGATCCCTAACTTGTTCATTGTTGAATTTTCTTGAATAATTTTTAAGTTGGTTCCATTCTTTTTCCGATCACTTTGGCATTTTAATTATTGCGATAATTTTTTAGGTAAATTTTGATTGACTTGTTCGAATTATTCAACGAATTCAGATTAGCTCCGTTGTTTTTGACCATGACTTATACATCGAACTAGTACTTCATTGTTTTGTAAAACAGTAAACTACTTCATACTCAAATGATAGTTGGTTCGACTCATCTGGTCTTGTTAGCCCTATATTGCTTATACCTGTTGTCATGTTGTATTTGTTTATTACATTTCACCTGTTCATGTCACTGTTCTTGATATGTCTTGATTGCGCTTCATCCTGGTTTGGATTGTACTGGTTGTCACTGCATATTTCTATGACGAATGCACTTGTATCGGTCCATGTTGAACTGCTTGCTCAAACTTGCATTTCATGTTTCCTTAGGAGTTGCATTCACTTGTATGTTGGTTCTACTTGAGTCTGTGAGTTCATGCGTTCGAACTTGAGGTTTGGTCTATTCTATTTCTGGTGCTTTGAGTCTGCACTCTAATTGCACTAGCTTATTGCTTCAAGTTCCATTCCCATTGCATTTTGTTCCACTTGAAATCTAGTTTGTGGTTCTGGTTGGTCCTAGTTTGGTCTAACTACATTATATGCTTTGTTCTAGTCAGTTGAGGTCCGGTACTTCATGTAGTCTGCATTTTAGTGATGCATTATTGCCTTTGTTGTTGTAGTTCTGGTTTCATGTGTACACGAGCATTACACCCATGTTTGTGTGATCTTTTTGAAGGTTTGTTGTGTTTTTGTGTTGAGACATCACGTAGCATTGTTGAAATTGAACTTATAGTCTCCTCACTTTGTTTATATACACTATCATTTGGTCATGTGGTCTTCAGGTGTTGCTTCTGACCATCAATGTTGGTGCACCCCTTATGTTGAGTCTAGTTGCACGCCTTATCTATGCGTGCATATTATTTCGAGTCTGTGCTAATGAACCTGTACATTTCTTGTACCATTTCGAGTTGTTGTAGTCTTGTGCATATTATTGATTTTGTGTTTGCATTTGAGTCATATGGTCACCACTACTTGTCAGACTTGAAGTTTTTACATATCATTCACTGATCTTCATGTTGTACTAGCTTGTGTACCGTTCAGATGTGTTCTTTTTGTTCTAAAGTCACCACTGCTGACTGTTTTGCCACTATATGTATATACATGTATAAATGTGTGAACATGCATGTACATTTGTATTCTGTGCTGAAGCTTTGCATTCATGTTAGCGTTGACTTTTGATCTAGATTTTCTTCGAGTTTGGTTAAGTTGACTTGGTCGTGACTCATATGCACTTGAGTTGAATCCAGCCTTTGGCTTGGGTTTGACCGTGTGCTCACATGTCCCTGCAATTTTATCAAGCAAGTGTATATCGGTGTGCACGACCTTGTGGCGTGTACAGTGACACACTGTGCGTGTCACAAGTTGTTCATGTAAGATGAATTAAAAAATAAATGATGACGAACAACCCAAATAACTGAGGCAAAAAATATTTTCACAACACACATTTTATTATACACTACAAATTTTCAATTTTACTACGTCAGTTTTTATTTTGCAGATAGCTCAGATGATGAATTCAGGCTGGAACAGAGTTGAAGATCAAATACGAATGAGAGCGAATATGTAGTGAGGTGAGAATTATAAATTGAAAATCGTGTTGTAATTGAAATTGTATTATAATTGAAAATGTGTAAATATAGTGAGAGCTCAAAATTATACTATTCAAATTTGTAATAAAACATGTATTTGAATAAAATATTTGTTTGAATATGAATTATGAGTTGTTTCTTTTATTCAACAAATATTTATTTAATTATGTGAAAAATAAAATAGTACAACAACAAATACATTTAAACGAATATATATATATATATATATATATATTATCATCAAACAAAAACCTTATACTAGCGTATTCTACCGTTTGCACTATCATATTCCTAAAATTATAAATTATGGGTACTTACATCTGTTGATTTCCTTATTAATAACCAACATAATGCACAATACAAGAGCATTGTTATTAGTTTGTATTGTACTGAAATGCTATATACAGCTATCATTATATATAAAAAATAGCTGTAAAATGTATGTATTGGAATTCCTTTAAAATAATTACTGTCGAATAACATAGAAATGACAAAATAGATGTATATAGAATTAGGTTCAAGAAAAACATGAAACAAAATGCCTGCAATTTTTAAGTGGATATATTTGAATTACAATGTTAATTAATAAGAACGGAATGACCATTTTTAGTAGCACCCATAATTTTTGCATGATTTATAAACATAAACGATTAACAACCAGGCATGTTTGAAGACCAAGTGGTGAAGCTTTAGCATCTATCATTTCATATTCAAAAAAAATTTTAAGTTTGACTAATCTTATGCTTAGTTTAAACCTAAAATTCGTAGACTATGGAAAATATTTTATATAAACTTAACAGAGAAAGTGTTATTTCTTGGCTTGGTTGTTGATGATATTATGACTAAATAATATTATACTTTCTCAATTTTGATATTAAGTTAATTAATTTTTATTGAATACGTCCGTTAATTGTAATTGATTCATTTAATTAGCATCAAAGAGTATTAATTCTAGAATAATATATAATTAGCCGTCTAACTCAAAATGGAATCAAACTAAAAAATAAAAAATAATAATTAATGAGATTTAAATGTATTTCATTCTCCATTCAGTTTTAGCTCAAATTTAAATAATTAAGTTATTTACGATAATTTACTCATGTTGCATATAAAAAAGCATATATTTGTCGTAACATAGTACCTTATTTTTGGTTGATTAGTATTAAGTGTTTTTTATACGTATCAATATTTATTTACATACTGAAATGAATTTAATGTTATTTATTTCATATATTAAATTATTCTAAATAAATACAGCATTTTAAATTTTGATTAGTATAAAATACTATCAATTCCAATTCCAGTTAATTATTGTTTTTACTCTCTAATTTAATTCCAATTTAAACTATAGTCCTCTCAAATAACATTACCACCTAATTAACAAAAATGAATTAATTGGTAACAATTTAATTTGGAAAGTTGACATAATTAGCAATGTAATGCTCTAGATTTAGGAATGACATATAGTTGATGCTAGTGTTTGTTGTATGACACAATCGTATCTTAAAATACTTGTTATATTATATTTTATGCATTTTGAAGTTATTCAAGCATATTTACCATATATGCTTGGTTAGTAGTTTTCAAGAAAATACCAATTTAGAAGAAAATTACAATTCAAAACCTTATGTTTCACCTTAATGCAACAACAAAAAAATTCAAAAATTGTCCATTTAAAAAATTAAGTGAATTTCGTGTGCGTAACACGGATTCATACTTGATTTAACACAAAATAATGTACATCTCTCTTTTCATAAGACCTAGCACACAACAGGTAAAAAACATATTAAAAATGTATTTTTTAACCGATTCACGTATATAGCAACATTATTCTAATTACTTAATAATAAGTTTTCAAGCTTAGTCGGTAAAACAAACATCCACAAATTTTGAATTCAAGGACATGTGAAGTAATATTCAAAGTAGACTAATATAATTAAAACAAGGGGTTTTGGACCAAAGGTCCCTATTCTCAAAGCCCGTATATAAAAAATCTCTACTCATAAACTAATGTAAATTAAGTCCATATTTTATTGTTTTTTTATCACACTGTCCACTCCTAAAAAATCGGTTTAGCATTGAAATCAAGAGTAAAAGTGGCTTAAATTAGCAAAAACGAAAAATAGGGACCTAATTTTACTTTTTTTGAAGGGACTTTTTCCATCATCTTTCAATTCTGGAAACATGGCAGCTATTTCTTGTTAAAACAAACTCTACCGTACTTATAACATATCTTTTGCATCTACCATAAAACGATACAACCAACTAATCCGTTGAACGGCAATACAAAGCACATGAAGCGGTGAACTATGCATAAAAATTTACTGGAAAATACTCGGCCATAGCAACAATACGTTATAGCTACCTCGCTTCTGTCGATATATGCACAGGGACCATAAATATTGAAAGGGTGAAAAGAAATGGCGAAGCAAAGCTTGCAGTGCGGTGCAAAGAATATTATCTCATTTCCGCCTTCCAAGTAAAGTTTACAGAGAACAGAGAGCACGTGATGGCTTGTATGGCTCCTTCTCTTTTTGCTCCCCTTTTTAGTTTATCAGATCGACGCATATATATTAACTAATTGTTTAATCCTCTATATTTCCATCTTTTATATTTGTTCCCTCTTCCACTGCGACACGCACATGCTATAGCTGATTAGAAAGAAAGAAGAAAAAAAAAAATCATTTGATATCAAATTATTTTAATGACAATGTCAATGACATCTAATTTTCAATTTACTTTTATACAAAGTTATGTACATATGTATGCTTCTAATCCAAGTATCGGAATCTCTCTGCGTCTCCTACTTTAAAACTTTTCATTTAATGACGATTAATTTTAGCTTAATTATCTTTATTGTTGCTCCCATGCTTTTTATAAATCTAGGCAGCTGCTACATCGATGCTCATGCGACAAGGTGAATCGTTTGATGAAACACTGTTACATTACAAAAATCGTAAAGCATTTTGATTTTCCAAACATAATGGTAATTTACAATTACTATTGTAATAATTACTTATTCATCGACATACCGACAATCCTGTAACGGTGATAGTCATAGACGTACGGGTAAAATACGACATTAATTGTTTTTATAAAGTAATTAATAGTGGTAAACGTGATCATAATAGCCCTACTTATGGCTATTGGTGACACATGAGCACATAGCAAATTTATTATCAATGAACATTTTCTTATTTTAGTATGTTTAGCATTAAATCAATTACTTTTGAATTTACTAACATTCTGCATGTTGGAATTCCTAAAGAACAAAATGAATGAAACATACATAAAGTCCCACATCGCCAAAATTGCTAAGCCATACTAGTTTATATATGGCTTTGCAATGAAGGTGTCGGGGCCTAGGGACACCCAAATGTATGCTTTGTTATGAGGAGAGAGATCATACATCTCCACCACGCGCTGTGCGCGACGCCGCCGCTCGGATTTGGGTCTAATATAATACTCGTATTTTTACTGCAAACTGGATCGGGCTTTTTAACAGTTGCAGGCTATACGAACGGACACGACTGTTTATAAGCGGACGCGGGTTGAATAGACGCAAACAGTAACGGGGCCCGTCCCGGTCCAGTTTGCATCTCCCTACTCACAACGAAGCATACATTTGGGTGCTCCTAGGCCCCAACACCTTTATTGCAAAGTCATATATAAACTAGTATGGCTTAGCAATTTTGGCGATATGGGACTTTATGTATGTTTCATTCATTTTGTTCTTTAGGAATTCCAACATGCAGAATGTTAGTAAATTTAGTGGGTGCGACCCGTTAGAAGCAAACAGAACAGGTGCGGCCGAACGCGAGCGGGTGCGGCCCTACTGAAGCAGATACGGTGCATACAGTACCAGGCGGTGCGATGCGAGCGGGTGCGAACTGTTGGACGCGAGTAGATGCAAACCAGTATCAGGCGGGTGCGACCGTTAACGAACAACAGCGACCAAAAGGCAACGTGTACGACCCGTCAACAGGACGCGACTGTTTGAAGGGATGCGGACGAAATTATAAATATGAGAGAATACTGATCACATTCTCATCTCATTCCAATCTAGTTTCTTCTGCTTCTTTGCTCTACTGCTCACTGTTCCATACATATCACAGAGTTGACATACTCATTACAATCTCGTGCAGAATACGTCTGTTGTATCTTGGGGGAATTTTGAAATAAAATTCTTAAGGAAATCGTTACGACGAGCCTCAGACATAATCCGGTTAGAATTCTAGACTATTTGTATATTTATGTACATTATTCTATATTCTATTCTTTATTCTGGTTATACTATTTGTTCAAAATAGTATAACGCTGTTGTTGTAACTTATTTACAACATTCATACTTTTATAATAATTTATACAGAATTCTAGTGTAGTGGAAATCTAATTTATAAACTTGTGCGACGAGTTTATTGTAGCGTGCTATCTGTTTTAGTACACTAGACGAATAACATCTTAAGAATTTTAACTGTTTTCTTACAAAAACAGAGATGACAACAGTAGAATTTTCAAAAAATACTACTCACAACAGACCTGAACCGTTCAAGGGAGATGGTGATGATTTCTTGACATGGCAGAATCAGATGTTCTTTTATCTCACCACACTCAGTCTGCAAAAATACCTCGAGGAGGAGGAACCATTTCCTGCACTAGGCAAGGAAGCAGAGGTGAATATGTGGAAGCATTCTGATTTTTTATGCAGAAACTATATTCTGAATTGTCTGACAATGTGCTATACAAAGTATATCAGCCTTTAAAGACGTCAAAAGAACTCTGGAATGCACTCACCACAAAGTATAAGACGCAGAATATTAGTCTTAAGAAATTCATTGTAGACAAATTCATGGACTACAAGATGGTTGACTTCGAACCGGTGACCGCTCAACTGCATGAATTGCAAATCATCATTCATGGACTCGAAACGGAAGGTCATATGGTTGGAGAATCGTTTTTGGTTGAAGCCATCACGGGAAAACTGCCGCCGTCATGGAGAGATTACCGCAACTATCTAAAGCATAAGAAGAAGGAAATCTCTTTGCAAGATCTCATAGTCCGATTGAAAATTAAGGCAGATAACCGTGGAATAACAAAACAAAGCAATGAGGCATTTGTGGCTGAAGGGTCAAAGACCAAAAACAATAAGAGGAATTTCCAGAAGAAAAGGAAAGCTCCTGAAAACAAATCCAAAGACAACAAACAAACCAAGAAGTTTAATGGTGAATGCTGGGTTTGTGGCAAAATGAGACACGCGGCTAGAGATTGCAGACACAAGAAGGAACGCAACTCAGAGGCGAATATAGTTGACAAAATGGAAATGGACGAGTCCAATTTCTCAGCATGATGGCCTATTTAAGGTAAATGTAGCCGTTGTTGGCAATAAAACTATGTATTCTGATTGTGTTGTTAATAAAATTGAAGTTTCTTATGTGCTTGAACACGATATTTTACTATGCCATGATAGATTAGGATACATAAATTTCCCAAAATTGAAGAATACAAAACCGAGGTAAAAAATCAGTTAAATAGAAAGATCAAGATATTGAGCTCTGATCAAGGTGGAGAATATGAATCACCGTTTAAACAGTTCTGTGCAGAAAATAGAATAATTCATCAAACAACATCACCATATTCGCCACAATTAAAATGGTTACAATTCCATATGAGTTATGGAAAGGACACAAACCAAGTTTAAATACCTCAAAGTGTAGGGGTGCTTGGCAAAAGTTCCAGTTCTGTCTCCTAAGAAAGCACTAATGGGAGTGTTGGGATATTTAAAGAATACCACTAACCTTTCCTTACATTATGGAAAACATCCTGCAGTATTAGAAGGATATAGTGATGCAAACTGGATTGCAGATTCCGAGAAATCAAAATCCACAATTGGTTATGTCTTTACCCTTGCAGGAGCAGCAGTGTCATGGAATCTGAGTTTTCCATTTTGGCCCAAACCTGTGACGGCCATATATAATCACTGCGATAATCAAGCAGCGCCGAGTAGAGCAAAAAACTTTGTGTATAATGGCAAATCACGACACATACGTCGTCACCATAACAACAGTTAGACAGTTACTCTCTAATGGAACTATTTTCATTGATTATGTGAGAACAAATGATAACCTAGCGGATCCATTTAATAAAGGTTTATCAAGAGAGAAAATTGACTACGCATCGAGGAGAATGCATTTAAAAGTCTAAACCAACAAGAGTTACCTTATACGGAAACTTATCCTAGCGACTGGAGATCCCACGGACTAGGATCAATAGGTAAACCAGTTCTGAGTAACTCAAGACGTAATGCATTTGCGTGGACACAGTCCAACTCCATTCCTATGGTGCACAATATAAATGCATGCCTACGGAAGTATTTAAAGGTTAAAACTATGTTTTTTAATGATGACCATATCTTGGAAATAACAAGTGGGGTATATGTAGGATACTCTTAATGGTTGCGATCACCTATGTTAGTGTGAGCTGGGTCGGCTCTATGAGAATATTAAAAGGCTTTTATTCTCTAAAACACTCGCAGAACCAAAAATTGTTCAGGACCAAAATGAATACAACAAGAGATTGGATGAGAAGGGAATCAATGCTTCGTAAAGCTTATTGTCTGGATATACAATAAAGGCCGACGGTTCAAGATGAAATAATTCACCGATTCGCCAAGTAGATCCGATAAGTTTTAACTAGGGAAAGTTCAAAGTGAAATATCTACTTATCCACGATAAAGCATTATTTCATATGTACTCTGTGATATTTCGCTTTGTGTGGGGGATATGTATATTATCATTCATGTGGGGGATTGTTGGAATTCCTAAAGAACAAAATGAATGAAAAATACATAAAGCCCCATATCGCCAAAATTGCTAAGCCATACTAGTTTATATATGGCTTTGCAATGAAGGTGTTGGGGCCAAGGGGCACCCAAATGTATGCTTCATTGTGAGGACGGAGATCATGCATCTCCACCACATGCGCGCGCGCCGCCGCTGCCGTCTGTCCGACCGAACCGAACCGAACCGGGTCGGATCGGGTCGGGTGTGGGTTTGGGTCTAATATGATACTCGTATTTTTACTGCAAACTGGACCGGACTTTTTAACAGTTGCAGGCTATACGAACGGACACGACTGTTCATAAGCGGACGCGGGTTGAATAGACGCAAACAGTAGCGGGTGTGACCCGTTAGAAGCAAACAGAACAGGTGCGGCCGAACGCGAGCGGGTGCGACCCGATTGAAGCAGATACGGCGCATACAGTACCAGGCGGTGCGATAAGAGTGGGTGTGAACTGTTGGACGCGAGCAGATGCAAACCAGTATCAGGCGGGTGCGACCCGTTAATGAACGCAGCGACCAAAAGGCAACGTGTGCGACCCGTCAAGCGGACGCGACTGTTTGAAGGGATGCGGACGAAATTATAAATAGAAGAGAATATTGATCACATTCTCATCCCATTCCAATCTAATTTCTTCTGCTTCTTTGCTCTACTGCTCACTGTTCCATACATAACACAGAGTTGACATACTCATTACAATCTCGTGTAGAATACGTTTGTTGTATCTTGGGGGAATTTTGAAATAAAATTCTTAAGAAAATCGTTACGACGAGCCTCATACATAATCCTGTTAGAATTCTAGATTATTTGTATATTTATATACATTATTCTATATTCTATTCTTTATTCTAGTTATACTATTTGTTCAAAATAGTATAACGCTGTTGTTGTAACTTATTTACAACATTCATACTGTTATAATAATTTATACAGAATTCCAGTGTAGTGGAAATCTAATTTATAAACTTATGCGACGAGTTTATTGTAGCGTGCTATCTGTTTTAGTACACTAGACGAATAACACTGCATAGTTAAAGCGCTTAGAGCTTACATGACGGTGGAAGTGAAATGTTATAGCGGAATAAATCAGAGATATATCAGAAAATAATAGAGGTGCAAAAAGCTTCATTTAATATAAAAATAAGTATTTAAATTTAATTATTCTCATTCACACATCATTTGCGTAGGAAAAAATACTGTTTGCTCTTATATAACAAAATCGATGAGTATCATGATTTATCATGTCCATAATTGGTGACTACAATAAATTTCTAACTTATATTAAGTAGTTATGTCTTAAAATTAGAACTTTATCTTAACTTTGTTTGTTTGATTCAACAGAGAACTAGTCAAATCATTTTTTATACAATATTTTGCTAAAGCGGATGTTAAATAGTCTTGATTTAACGTGTGTAGTGGAAAATAACGAAGCTTAAAGCAGATCTGCAATTTAATAGCGCTATATTGAAAAACTATAGCGGTAGAAGAGCCTATGCACTATAGCGGAGATTTTAGGAGGCTTTTGTGGAGCTTTGACTACATAGTAACATTATCCATTTATTTACTTGTATTGTCTCAATTGGTTAGTTATAACATCACACTCTTTTCTTTTAAAAATAAGGGTGATACTTTGTTTAATCCGAACAAAAATTTTTGTCCTCTTGAAAGATCAAACTCAAGATCCATGTAACTTCAGTGCAAAGCGTCTTACCACATATATTGGAGTGTCAATTTATATGAATGTTATAGCATATAATTAAATTGACTAAATTTTTTAGATTTAAAGAGAATTTAGTTGCTCAATTAATATCTGACTGAAAACGTGTAACGATAGTAAGATGTTTAATTAAATTGAATATTGGTTAACCAATAAAGATTTAATGTGAGAAAAATAATACGAATGAAAACTAAAATATATTGATAAAAAATTGGACCGTAATACCTCGTAAATTTCAACAACTAATTTTAGAATGATATTTGGAAATTTTACCTATAAGGGTAAAATTGTAATTTTACATATGATAGAATCATGTAACTAGAATTGCACCATTGCGTAGATTGGATTTTCCTAATCGATTTCAACTATAAGAACGTTAAATTAAGAGTTAAGATGAGGATATAAAGACAATTTACGATACTGGTTAGTAGTGCGCTGAAATCGGGTCGATAAACCCATTTACAAAATTGCATTTCCTTTTAAAAAAAAACAAATTCAAAAAGTGCGTACATTTCTCGTTTTCAAAATTTCTTCTTCTTCCCTGCTCAACTTCTTCCAGAAACTCCAATCTCTCTTTGGCACTTTCACATCTCAAATCAACACCATTATTCACAACCACATACCAAAACAAGGGGCACGACATATTCTCATTTTCAAATTTTCTTCTTCTTCCCTGCTCGACTCCCTCTAGAAACTCAAATCCCTCTTTGGCGCTTTCATATCTCAAATCAACACCGTTATTCACAACCACATACCGAATCAAGGCGCGAAGGAGTGACGCTTTGATACAAGTTTCAACTCAATTAAAGGAGATTCCAAATTCGTCTATATCAGACCAGTGAAGGAGATCAGTGATGTACATCATAATTGGAGGCTCTAACCGAATATAAGTAAGTGGAATTCATCTATTTCTTGATATAATGCGTTTATACTTGTATGGGATTGCTTTTGGTCCACGCTTATGGTAATTCCAAATTTATTTAGAGAATAACCATTATAAAATAATTAGAAATGCATTTTTAGAATCAATTGATAATATGGTGTAGCAGATATATGGAAATGATATGAAGAAGAAAGATATGATTTTGATGACTAAAATAGTAATAATAAGACTTATATATGTGGAATTAACTATATAAATAAATGTATAATGTATATAACTTGATTATCAATGTAAATTCACTGTCATAACTGAGAATACAATAATGGTATATGGCCTAAAACAAATTGATATAAAGAGATGTAAAGTTAGAAACAGATATTTGTATTTAATGAATATATAGAAGAATATTAGATGGTTTGATGAATTAATACGATGAAATGATGTTAAAATTCGTGTATTAAGTACTTGAAACATATAACAATTAACCAACACCAACGTGAGTAAGAAAAACTAGGGAAAACATTAAATTTGGCTTTAGGAAACCGAAGAAATGGTTTTTATTTTTTGGAATTTGGTAGCAACCGATTGACTGATTATGGTACAATGGTCAAAGATTAATGAATCCTGGGCCAAATTGAAAACTTGATCCAGGAAAGTCCTCTACGATCAAGCGAGCGTGTCAGGATCTAGCTCGTTTGTTTCTTGGTCTATATCAGAGTTGATTTAAGACCTTGATGTGATGTCATGCATGACCCAAGCAGGGCCTATACAATTAAGTGACGTTTAAACATGCATATGATGAAGATGTTACTTATGAAACTATGAACATGTTGATATATATATATATATATATATATATATATATATATATGGTGTTCCTTCTGCTATTAGTTCTAGAAGTTGTAGTTAGAGTATTACTTTGTTTACTATTGTCATAACCTCTGTTGTTCACGGATTTCTGGTTTGAATGTAATTTCGTGCATTAAATCAAAGGGTCAAAAATGTTGGATTGTTACATTTGGTATCAGGGCCAAAAAATTTCCTAATTTAAGGATTAGAACGTATTGAGAGAGCGTATTTGTATTAATATATATATATAGGTTAAGTACATATGCACACACTATTTAGTTTTCCAGTTTTGTCAACAATCTATTAGGGAGTCACTAATGAATCCCATTTTCAAATAGCTGAGAATGATTAACTGAACGACATCAACAATTGAAACAAATACTAATACTGGTGGAGTTGAAACCAAGACTGGGAATGGTACTAGAGTCAATATTGTGGATATTCCAGGAGTGAATATAACAATTTGGTTCCATCGATATTTGCAGGCAATTAGTGAAACCAATGTTAATCTAACAATACATGCACCAACAACATAGGGAGTGGTTCTTGTCTGACCACCACCAGCAATAGATTTTCCAAGCTATGTATTGAATTCTCAAGTGTGGGTGATAAACCCTATGTGGGAACGGAACCTTATATGGAGATATGGGGTTGGCTTTACATTTGCGAGAAGATTTGCAATTTATTAGGCTTAGGTGATGTTGTTAGAAGGCAGCTGGCTTTCTAGAATTTGCAGAGTGAAGCAGCAAACTAGTGAGAGATTGTTACTTCCAAAGTTTATGAGGAGGGTATTACATGTAATGAGTTTGAAAGGAAGTTTGAGGTAAAGTTTATCACGGGGGACGAGGAAGGATTTCTGTTGGAGAATTTATTCATCTTCAATAAGAGAGTTTTATATTGGTAAGTATGTGAATAAGTTCAATGATCTTGTAAGGTTTGAGTTTGATTTGGTAAACATTCCGACCGAAGATGATGAAATTCACAAAAAGATGGGAGTTAGCACTCAACCATATTCCTTATAGTGCTACTTGAGAACTTAGTGGAAGCCGCATTATTGAACTCCATCAATGAAGAAATGGCTAAGGATCGGCCAAAGAAGGAGGTCAATCGACAACAATAAAAATGTAAAGAAAATGGACCTCAAGGTGGATAAGACAAGAATTGGGCGATCACTTATAGATGATGCGATACAAAGTGTAGCCAAGAAATGTAGGGTAAACATTTTGAGGATCAAATATTACAATTGTAACCAGTTGGGTCATATAAAGAGGAAGTGCCCAATTCTAACAAAGAATGGACATGTCATCAAATCTTACATACTAGATACTATTCCAAGCGCCGGTATTATGCCACCATCTTCTCAAGACAAGGAGAAGCTGATTTCAATGGAAGGCCTGTTCTTATTATTTGATTCTCCTATTGGTACATTATTTGATAAAGGTGCATCTCATTCATTCATTTCAAGTACACTGGTTGATAGTTTGGACTTGGACCTCACAAAATGCGTGAATCTATTATGGTGATCTTGTTGGGGAATCAACCCATCTATGTAATATGTCATGATTTTAAGCTAGTTATATGTGATGTGGAGTTCATTTATATTGCATATGCAGTGAGCTTCTTGGGATATGGATTGATTTTGGGAATGGATCAGATGACTGGTTATGAGGTGATACTAGATTTTGATAGAAGGGTGGTTTGGATGAGAAGTGATGGAGGTCCTGATCTTGATGTTAGTTCTAATCCCAATATTTAAGTGATTACGAGTTATTGTATTCACTCGACCTATCACATGATGAGTTATTATCTATGCCCATAGCATAAGAGTTTCCAGATGTCTCCATTGACGTTTTAGGTCTTCTTCCCTGAAGAGAGTTGAGTTTAGAATTGAACTTGAGAAGGACACTAGGCTTATTTTGATGCAACATAGGCATATGAATGAGTGAGAGAGAGAGAGAGAGAAAAGAGCTACATAAGCAAGTTTCAGAATTGTTACAAAAGGGTTTTATTCGAAGGATATCATGAAATAAGGAGCACCCATCATTTTTGCTACTAAGGATGGCTATTTCCTTATGCTATGCGTTGACAGTTGAGAAATAAACAAGCTAACAAGGAAAAAAAATCTCTTACCTCAAAACGACGACCTCTTTGATTAACTTTTTAGGAAAAAGGTTTTCTCTTAGCCTGACTTAGCCATTAGATTTCATTTGTTAAGGTTGGCAGAAGATAGTATTCCAAAGACCGTGTTTTGTACACTTGATGGATTATTTGAGTGGGTAATCATGCCATTTTGGCTATCTAAAGCTACAATTTATTTTGTTGACTTGATGAATCAGGTTTTCTGAAAGTAGTGAAATAAGTTTGTGGTAGTTTCCATGGGCTATATTCTTGTATATTCCCAAAAAAAGGGCCACAAACATTATTTAAGAGAGTTATTGCATGTTTTGAGAAGAAACAAACTCAGGATGAAATTATCAAAATGTCGATTTTGGAGAAAGGAGGTTCACTTGCTTGGACATGTGAAATTGGAAGATCGGTTGGTAGTAAAACCAAGAAAAGTGGTGGCTAATGAGAAATTGAAAGGTACCGAAGTATGCTTTGGGAATCCACAGTCTTCTTGGTTTGACCGAGTTTTACTAGAAGTTCATTAAGGACTACACAAAGGTCTCAAGCCCCTTGACTCACCTTACTAAGAAAATTTTGATTTTTACTTAAAGTTCAAAGTGTGAGCATGCATTTGTTAAGATGAGGAATTTACTAACAAGCATGCCATTTTTGACTATTTCAAATGGTGCCATACTTTTACCATTTAGATCGATGCTTGTAGTATTAGGTTCGGTGCTTTTCTAATGCATAAAGGGAAGGAAGTGGCATACAATGGTAGATAACTTAAAATTCACGAGAAGAATTATCCAACTCGTGATCTCGAGTCAAGTACCGCCATATTCGAACTTAAATATTAAAGGCATTATCATTTTGGAGTGAGATTCAATCTTTTTAAGGATCACAAGTCTCTCAAATGCTTATTCTTTTAAAAGGACGTGAATCTTAGACAACAAAGGTGGAAGGAGTTCTCATCATCATATGGTTTTTGGATTTCATATATTCCATAAAGGGTAATGTAGTTGTTGATGCTCTAAGTAGGTAGGATGGTGCATTAGGTTCTATGTTATTCGAATGGAAGCAAATGGAGTTTATCTCTTTATGTGATTTCCAACCTCGTTGGAATATATGCCTAGATTATAAGTAGTAATGACAAGTCAAAGGAAGGATGCATCTTTGGTTGGTATTTTGGAACAGTTGGAAATGGGTGAACGGTTGAATCATTTGGACCATTACTTTATGGCAGGAGGATGGTTGAGATATGATAAAAGGTTACATGTACCCGATATTAGGGAATTAATTGAAGAATTTTCACGTGAATGCCACCATTTTAGGATGACCATTCATCCCAATGGAGATAAGATATATATAGACATAAAACAAGTTTTCTATTGGCCAGAAATGAAGAGACAAGTGGTGGAATATGTAGAGAGTTGTTTAACTTGACAATGGGTCAAGATAGAGTATAAGAAGCCAAATAGGTTATTACTCCCATTAGAGGTTCCTCAATGGAAGTAGAAGAACTTATCTATGGATATTTTGTATAGGGCCTACAAGTAGGAGGGGAAATGAAAGTATTTATGTTATTGTGGATTGTCTCACCAAAAGTGCACGCTTCCTACAAGTTAGGAGTACTAAAATAGTGGCACCATTTTGCTACATTGTATACAGGGAAGTTATTCAAATTCACTATATTCCAATAAGTATTATTAGCGATCGAGACCAATTCTCATGAGTGAGTTGTGGGGAGGTCTATAGGAAGCAATGAAGGCAGGGTCAAATGTATGTACAACTTATCACGCACAAATGGATATATAAACTGAAAGGGTGAATAGGATATTAAAATATTTGTTGACAGCCTGCATATTTTATTTTGGTGTGTCTTGAGAAAACCATTTTAGAGTTAGCGTAGGCATGACACATTTTGAAGCTTTGTATGGAAGACCATGTTAGCCACCATTTTCTAGGTGGGAAGCTACTGTAAAGTTATACTTTGACCCAATATGATTAGAGACACTTCAGAGAAGGTGAAGCTGATATGAAAAAGGATGAACTCTGCACATGATAGAAAAAAATTATACGCTGATAGGAGATGTACAATGTTGGAATCCGCGATTGGGGATATGGTCTTTATGAAAGTCTCGCCGTTGAAGCGTGTTATGAGGTTTGAAAATTTGAGAAATTTGGCACTGCGGTTCATTAGGCCTTTTGCATACTAGAGCAATTTGGAGTTTGGCTTATAGGTTAGAACTTCAAAAGAATATGGAAGGTATTCATAATGTATTTGTACCACATTTTTGAAAATGTGTACATGATTCAGCTACTGTGGTCCACCCGAGTTAGTTGGCGGATGTTGAGTTGGATCCTATGCCAATTACACCTTGCGGATTAGACACATTATTGAACATAGTGAGAAAAGATTTTAGAACAAAGTTGTGAAGTTAGTTGGAGTGTAGATGGAAATGACTCGGTGGAGAGTACTTCGGACCGAAAGAGAAGATACAAATTTCCCATCCTGAACTCTTTTCTGGTATGTTTCATAGGTTAGTTTTGATTGACAAAGATTAGTATGGTTGATTTTGCATTTGTTTGCTTGGATAGATTGCTATCTTTGTTTGAAATTGCTATATAGGTCTATCATGTTGTTATGCTTGTGGTTGTTGCATAAATATAGAACTTACATGCTTATATTAGGTGCTTGCATACATGCCTGATATGCCATGTCATTTGTATTCATATCGGAGGCCAATAGTTGCATTTTCGCACTTAGTACAATATTTCATATGCTGATAATCTTACATGCCTATATGTGTTGCTATATTTCTAAGTGTATTTCACCCAATTATGTATACATTGTAAATGTTTGGATGACTGATTGTGCATGTTATACATGGTGTGTGCGCGATACGCAATACTTGACAGTGCAAGTTACATTTTACATCCTTTGGGATTTTGGGGCCAAAAACATACTAAAGGAGGGAGAATGCAATACCCCATAAATTTTTAAAACTAAATTTAAAATGGTCTTTTGGTAATTTTACATATAAGGGTAAAATTGTAATTGTACGGATGATAAGAATCAAGTTAGGTGAATTAGACTATACCGTGATTTGGATTTTATGACTGATTTCATCTATATAATGTCAAAATCAGAGTTAATATGACAGAGATAAAGGCGATTTACGATGTGAGTTCGTAGGAGGCTGAAAAATGGGTCAAAGGCCCAGTTGTGCAATGGCATTTACTATTTTTGTTTAAATTCAAAAATACATACGTTTTCTTATTTTCAAACTTTCTTCCTCTTCTTCCTTGGTCGACTCCATCTTAAACTTAAAGCGTTCTTTTACGTCTCAAATCAACACCATTTTTCACAAATTACATACCGAATTGAAGAGAGTGAAGAGATTCCTTTGATAAAGTTTCAATTCAATTGGAGTAGATTCTACATTTTTCTTAATTATGCTAGCAAAGAAGATTGGTAATTTACTATTAGATCGGGTGCATTAGTAGATATGGTAAAAGAATGAATTTAAAAAAAAAATCATTTTATTAATTTGCGCAAGATCGTATTTATGTTTATATGAATAATAAATTTATATTAAATTATAGAGACAGCCAGGAGGTTTGCCTAGAAGCAGCCACCCTTGAAAGAGTGCGTAATAGCTCACTGATCGAGCGCTCTTGCGCCGAAGATGAACGGGGCTAAGCGATCTGCCGAAGCTGTGGGATGTCAAAATGCAAATCTCGTGGATTCTGGACCACGAGAACTATTTGTTTCAATCTATATCCTTTTACCCGTAATAGGAATTGGTAGTATTTATTAATAAAATGTTTTATGGTATATATCAATTTATTTATTCATACTTAAAATATTTATTTACGTGTTTTTGTTCAATAACAATATTTAATCGTTGGTTTGGTTTTAGCTCAACTTATCAATTTAATTGTGATCTAATTTTATGCTTAATATTTTATTGTGTTTGCATTTATAATAAAAACATTGTATCAGTATTAAAAGTGATAAATCTAACCTGGGGGAAATGAAAACTTGTGTGATATATGTATAATTAGCTGTCATGACATATAATTAAGGAATGTATTCATATGTCAATGATGATATCAAAGGAAATATATAAACATGCATCAAATGATTAAATCAAATTACTCTAATATACATATAATATATATTATAAATAATTTTTCCATGCACACACGCACACACACACATACACACACACACACACACACATATATATATAAATATGTCGAAAATATGTTATTTGTATTAAATAATATATATATTAAATTCAAAAGATGTAAAAATTTGGTAATTTTAAAAATCAAGTTAAAATTGTTTTGACTTTCTAAACAAACAAAAATCATAATTAGAATTAGTAATTTTATTAAATAAGACGCCAAGGAAAGATAACATACACACATATATACTTATATAATAATAATTATTTTTTGGAAAGCCGTATGTAAATAATTTTTTTATATTTATTAATAGTACGGTAATTATATATACATATATAACTAATAAAATCTTTTGGAAACAAGATAAAGAAAAAATAAATGTGTTGGATTAATAATAAAACCGAAAACCAGTTTAATGATTTAATGTATAAATTGTGTATGTGTATAAACATGTATATTATTACTATAAACATTGCCATCAAACCTTTTAGGGAGATAACGAATTTCAACAGCATGAAGAGTTATCGTACGCCTATAAAGGAAGAGATGTCTTGTACTTAAGCCACTTATATTACTATCGTGCCAAGGGATGTCGAATAACAACATATGCCGAAAAGCAATGATGTAGAGCATACCAAGCCGGAAGATAGTTAAAGAAAGGTTCTACATTATTCAAAGATATCGAAGAATTGGATGTCAAGCCTTTACAATGTCAACCATTATAAATCACATATAGGCAGCATTGGATGTCTAGTTGCATGGAAAGGATATTGAACACCTGCAGCTGGCAATGATGTTGTAAATCAGCAATGGAAGAAGATACTGAATACAGACAATAAAAAGAAGGATGTTGAAATTCAACAGTATGAAAAAGGTATCACATTTCATCAGTATGAAAGAGGTTGCCGTATCTCAACCATATGATGGGATGTTGGATGACTACTCTGAGGCAAAGTGCGACTTGCCGACAAAATTATACAGATGTCGTAAACCATTAGTATTCAACAAGATGCTATATACCATCAATGTAAAAGAAGGATGCCGTAAGTCTCCCAGGTTTGATAGGATATCGTCGGTCATCAATGGGGCAAGGATGTCGAAGACCATCAATGTTCACAGATGATCACCCATACGGCAAGGATGTCGTATATCATCAAAGCAAGGATAGCTGTCATAGATTGTCAATAAAGCAGGATGCTGCGCATCGACAATGTACTAGAGGTTGCCGAGAATAAGCAGTAAACAAAGGGATGGTGCGTGCTATCAACACAATGAGCGATGTTGAAAATCAAGGGTGACGTGAGCCCCATGGCAGCTGAGCTGCCCAACTCCAAAGCAATGTAAAAAGGGGCGATTCTCTCTCTACTTCTCTTACATTTCAAATTTAAAACCTAAATTGGATTGGGGATTATTAGAGCCTATTGTATTATCATGACTTTATGCAAATAAGGATTTGTAAGAAATCAAGTTCATATAGCATACTTTAAGTAACTGAAGTCACTTCATTATGATTCGCTTCATTACTCGCATATGACCTTATGTTCATGACATCAGCATGACTTCTTTTGATAGCCAAAACCATGATGAAGCATATTTCACCTTGAAATTGCATACTTCTCTCAATCTAATACAAGGTTGACCAAGCCCATTTTCCTTGTGCATCTTGGGTTAGCAGGAAAAATTGTTAACATTTTGGTGCCAGAAGGAGGGTACGAACCTCCGATTCCCTGCATATCCCTATAAAGAACCATACTTAACCTACTTACATAGGGCATAAATGACTTACCCCAACCTGCATATTCCACAAAGGAACTCTCTGAACCTTGCATACACTTTTTTGGACAATATGATGACTATTCTGAACAAGGATCTTCTGAGCCATATTTGGCCAAACCAGTTTATCAAATCAATTACGACCCTTGGTTTGATGAAGAACAAGTGTTAAAATTACCGGCTTTACAAATTATAGAAGAAAAGAAGCAATTAGCTGTTTATAATCTGGAAAAATGGAGTATAAACCCATTCCACATAGGATTTACCCTAATTTTTGCCTTTGGAAAAGAGTGCCCAAAGAAAGAGAGTTTGTCCTCAAAATTGAGGAGGACGATTCAATTCCAATCCAAAGAAACTATCTTCAAAGAGGAAATAATAGGAGATGTCAATAAAGTTGCTTAAAAGTGGGAAGGAATAATTGATCATTCTCCCATGCTAGTCAAAATTCAAAGGAGAAAGTTTAGGGATGATATGCCAGCCCAAAGTTTAGGGATGATATGCCAGTCCAATTGTAACAACCCGCATATTTTACAATTATATATTTAAATATATTTTTTAAATATAGCATCGTTAGTCGGATTAAAGTCCGAAAAGCTACTTTTGTAAACAGTCGAATTAGGACTCGAGACCCCTTCCATTGAGTCCAAAATGGCATTTGCGACCTTTTTGAGTATAAATATCGACATGTTTGGAGTTGAGTAGAATCTTGACATTTTCACTTAGGGCTTTGGGTTTGGGTTTCAGCCCGCTAACCCAACTCATCTTATATTCTAACTTCACCCCCTCTCCTCTTCATTCATTCTCATTTCCTAACACTTCAAGCTTTAAGTAAAAATGGGGAAGAGAAAAGAGATTAGGAATTCCTAAGCCGTAGTTTCTTTGCAAATTCAAGTTCTAGCTCCAAAATTAAAGAGAAGCTTAGGTAAGCATCTTCTTCTTCTACTTCTCCATCTCAATCTCTCTCCAATTTCAGAAATTTCCTATAACCTAATTTGGGAAATTATCGCTTCTAGACTTAATTGGAGTTTCTAGAGTTGAAGTTGAAGAGTAGTTGATCTTCATTTGCTTTCAAGCTTCTCCTTTATTGTTTTTGGGTTTAAAGGTGAGTTTTTTAACTCACATCTACGTCTATAACTTTCATTGCTGTTAGGTATGAATTCCTAACATCTATTCATGTTCATTTGCTTTTGATTTGAATTGATTTGGTGAATTTTCCAATTTTGGTGTTTTGAAGTCAAAATCTTTAAAGATCCTATCTTTGATGTTTGAACATGTTATTTGTGGCGTATCGAAGAGACTATAGTGCTGGGTTGTCGATTGGCATAAATCCCTAGCATCCATCGCTTGTTTGATCGCATTTCGGTTTGGATTTGCCATTTTTTGTCTAGGATGTTTTTTTTGCCTAGCAGAAAATTTCAAACGTCTGAAATTAATTTCAGACGTCTGAAACCAAATCCAGACGTCAGGTTGAAAAATCCAAACGTCTGGAAAGGGGTCTGGATAAGGCAGAAACAAAATCTATACGTCTGAAACAAAATCCAAACGTTTGAAAACAAATTCAGACGCCTGGTTGGAAATTTCAGATGTCTGAAATGGCCCAGGAATTAAAAAGAGAAAGGAGAAAAGCAAATATTTTCCAGAACATAGGGCCAGACATCTGGAAACACCTACCAGACGTCTGGAGCTGTCAATTTTGCCTATTTTGGCTATTTTTGAGGTAATTTCCAATTTTAATCGATTTATGTCGATCCAATTAGTTGTCATCACTTATTATCGACTTCGATGACTTCTTTCTTTGGATTTTTGGGAATATCCATTTTTTATGGATTTGATATCGATTTCTTTGGATTTAATTCCCGTTTTCGTATGTGGATTGTTGGTGATTGATTGTTTCTACAATCATTTTTGTGTTTTGTCACTTTAAAATACAAAGGTTTCTATGCTAGTAGTAAATATTCAAACTCTTTCACAAAGATGATTTCAACTCTATTTTAATACAAAGCTTGTTTATGAAACCGTTTCGCAATCTATTAGTATACACAAATCTTTACCTCATTCGTTCGAGAATCTACCTAAACGGCCTAGTAAAACGAGTGGTATGAAAAGCTTGCGTTTGCTTCGTCGGTTAATTTTTGGGCTTGTTCGATTGAAACTCTTGTGACAACTTTCGAGTGGAGATCTACAATTTGTTCGTAAATATTTAAGTTAAGCCAGTGGTTATGGGACATGAAGCTAAACTCATTTATTTACGAGCTTAGTGTAATTGACACTTCTTGATGATCGATGATGATCATTTTTGTGGTTTAGACTAGCGTTGTGCGATATCTCGTTGAACGCATGGGGGACTGTACCCCGTTTATGGAGTCTTGGCTCAAATTGGTGGGGTAGCGACCCATGGTCTTCAGGACGTTTGTGGAGCTTCGGCTCGAAGGTCTTCAGGCCGTTTGTGGAGCTTTGGCTCAAAGGTCTTCAGGCCGTTTGTGGAGCTTCGGCTCTAATTGATGGTTAGCGACCATGGAATAGTGTTCCGTTTGTGATGCACGGGTTGGTGAGTTTTCATGCTCCCGTTTGTGATAGGCCTCCCCCTCTTTATGATTTCTGGATTTCTAGAATTTGTGATTCACCAATTTTGTGATTGGCATTGATACATTTTGTCAATATTTGTGGTTTTGTGAATAAAATAAAGAATATGAGATTCTTTTCCATGTTTTGAGATTTCTTATGATAATGTATGATTTTTGTGTTATTTAATGTATACTTGTCGCAGTATGGCATTATTGTTATCATATGTTTTTGTCATATCTCTTATTCTATCTCACTTTATCTGATATTTATAGCTAGACTGATCCATTTATTATTTTCTTACTAAATAATACTTGGGTCAGACCGAGATGTTATAGGCGCTTCTGCTTGACTCCTTATCAAGGATCACCGTCTGACTTTTGTCTAACTACTTTAGATTAGTAGTTTCTTTGTTATACATTTGAGATAGAGACTCCTTGATGCATACATATTCTTTTGTCTAGCACTTGTATCTATTCTTTTGTGATATTGTGGATCTTGTTTGACCACTACTCTGATGTACACTTCTATGTGTTATATTCGTATCTATTTCCGCCTCTGTGATATGGACATCTGTGACTGATCTATGTTATGCTTGTTTCTATATTTGTTTTCGAAGGTCATATAGCCAGTGTGTAGTAGCTTTGAGTTTGTATCGTTATGTCGGATTTTCTCTTGAAATGAAATGTATGTTATACTATCTGACATATCGGTGCTCACATAAAGAAATTACACGGATGGTCGCTCCTCAACAGCCTTATTCTTCATGCTAGTTGATGGCATTACTCCGTAGTGTCCTTGGCTAGCGTGAGTATAGAGGTGGGGGGTCACAACTTGGTATCAGAGCCAAACTTCGGAACAATATAGAATATTATAGCAAGGATCATTGTCCTAAGTCTCTCTTAGCAATTATGCCTTAGGATTTAATTCGAGTCATTAGACTCGTTCTATCCTATTTTCTTTTACGATGCCTTGTTTTATCAATCAGGATTGTTTGATGTTCATTCTGAGAATAACCTTTTTCTTCTTCTTTCTTTCTTTCTTAAAGAAGAGAAATGATTAGATCTGGCAGTCCTAGCGCGGGCCAATCCAGTAGTCCTTCTCTGGATGGTGTATTCATGTCTGCCCAACAACTTTTGGATCTTGTAAAGAATCAAAGGTTTATCTATGCTTTGAGTAAGAAACCCACAAAGGTTTTACCTCTGAAATTAGAAGTTCCTTTCGATCATCTTGTAGATATCACTCTACGACTAGAAGAGGTCGATAAAGGGTGTGATAGTGATGTTGGAGGTTCCAAAAAGAGCCTCGATAACAACAAGAAGAGGCATATTAAGTTCAAAAGCCCTAATCCCAAGAAGAAAGGGAGGCAGGCAACTTCGGTAGCAAAAACTCCGATCCCCAATCGTGGAGAATGCTACAATTGTAATTCTAAGGACCATTATGTAATTAAGTGCCCAAAACCCCTCTGTTGCCGCTATTGCAAAGGTTCGAGTCATTATTTATCTACATGTCCCAAACTTCCGAGAAAAAGAGAGGGAAAGCTAAATACTGTGCAAGCGCCTAGTAGCACTTCTCTTGGTCAAGGTATTTCTCATTCAGTCTTTGATGACATTTATTTTGTGATTATCCTATTCGGGTTCTTGTTGATATGGATTCATCTCATTAGTTTTATATCAAAAGAACTCGTTGTTTCTTTTTCTTTAAATATTTTGGGCTTGATGACTTTACTGAGAATTTCTTTGAAAAGATGTCGAGATTTTTTATGTGACTATTCTTTCCAGGCCTATTTGCATGTTATGCGTTACTTGGGCTTCGAAATTGATTTTTTTGTGAGAAGATTGACTTAATCATTATGAAGCCATATCCTATGTCCCGTGTGGACTATCTATCTTCGACATCCTCAATCTGTTATGAAGATTTCTATTTTCCTTGATGATTTCAATTCCAGTTTGGTGGCATCATTTTATTCTATAGACCCACTTGTTGAGGAAGATGTTATTCTCCTCATTCAGGTATTTTGTGAAATTTTTCGGTATCTTTGAGCTTGTCTTAGGATTATCACCTAAGCAAATCTATTGGGTGGTACTAAGGTCTTTTTAGTTCAACTTTGCCACCAGTTTTCATTAGCTATGATTTGCGGACGATAGTGTTCCACTAACCACCTTCCGCACTCATTACGATTCTTATGAATGGCTTGTTAGGCCATTTGGTTGACGAACCATCTAGCTTATTTCATCCATCTTACGAATCGAGTATTCTACGAATATTTCGACGAGACCATCCTTGTATTCATCGATTTTGGATGAAAACAACATTTTGAAATTTGCGAATCTTTTTAATAAGATACATTTATAAGTATAATTGAATTTTTGTTTTAAAACGGGTAAGGAATATTCGTGAAATTTTTGGGAGATGTTTTTATCATATAGAAGATGATTTTGTGTTGTTTTGCCCATTGAGTGCTTTAAGAATTCTGATTAATGCGCTTGATCAATGTTATCGATAGGAATCTCCCAAACGCTATGATGAGACAATCTGATAGTAAATTGACTTGGAATAAGTAAATTTTCTAGGAAGATTATTACATAAAGTTAATTGTAATTTTTAAAGTCTTAGCTCTTCGGGAGAGAGGATAGATTAAAAGAACACTTTTCCGATACTCCTATTCTTGTGATTCCCAAAGGGAACCAAGACTTCACTGTTTGTACCGATGCTAGTTGTATTGGATTGGGTGCCGTTCTCTTGCGAAAGAGAATGTTCTATCATTTATGCTTCTATACAATTAAAGCCTATCGAGACTAGGTATGCCACTCATGATCCAGTGTTCACGGCTATTATTTTCGCTTTTAGAATTGGCATTATTATTTTTGGGAGAGAAATTCATTCTCTACACAGATCATAAATCTTTGACGTATTTTCTTTCTTAAAAGGAACTTAAATTGCGTTAACATCATTGGTTCAAGTTCCTTGCATCTTATGATCCTGATATTCTTTATACTCCTGGAAAAGGAAATCATGTTGCCGATGTCGTTAGTCGTAAGCAACAAGTGGTTTTTTCTATGATGATATCCGAATGGAAGGATCTCGAAACTTTATCCACTTGTGAGGTTGGAGATCGTGAATCTGGTTCATATTCATCTCTTGTTCTATGCAGCTTTATGGCTCATCCTTCTCTTTTAGACCGCATTCTTGAAGCTCAAAAGTTAGATCCCGAATTGGCTCTTCTTAGCCAAAGTTGTAGGGATAAAATTGATATTTAAGGTTTGAAAGGCTTTGATATCGATGCTCGTGGCAGCATTCGAAAATTTGGTAGACTTATAGTGCCAATTATTGGTAATCTTTGTAAAGATATTTTAGAAGATTCACATCGTTCTAAATTTACCATTCATCCCGGTAGTAGTAAAATATACGCGGATATGAAGCGACTTTATTATTGTGATGGAATGAAATCTGATATTGCTAACTTCATTAGGTGTTGCAGGACTTGCTAACTTATTAAGGTCGAGCATCAAAGGCCCGGTGGGTTATTACAACCTTTGGACATTTCAATTTGGAAGTGGGACCAAATTTCCATGGATATTACCGACGGTCTTCCCCGTTCTCGTTCGGATCATGATAGCCTATGGATGATAGTTGATAGACTTACTAAATCCGCCCATTTTATACCCGTTCGGTCCAATCGGTCTGTACCTCTTTTGGCCAAACTCTTTATTAGAGAAATTGTTAAATTGCATGGAGTTCCTACTTCTATTGTTAGCGATCATGATCCATTGTTTACTAGTGGATTTTGGAAGAGTCTTCAAAAAGCTTTGGGAACGAAGCTTAATTTTAGCACCGCTTATCATCCTCAGTCCGATGGACAAACCGAGCGTGTGAATCAAACTCTTGATGATCTTCTTCGTGCTTGTGTTCTTGACTTTGGTGGAGGTTGGGAAGATCATATCTCTCTTGTTGAGTTTTTCTATAATGATTGCTTCCAATCTAGTATTGGTATAGCACGAGGCCCTCTATGGAAGGCCATGCCGATCTCCTTCTTGTTGGCTTAAGGCCGGTGAAAAGATGGTTTTAGGTCCAAATTTTATTCGTGATTCCACAGAAAAGATTGACTTTATTCGTCATAGGATGAAAGAAGCTCAAAGTAGGCAAAAATCCTATGCCGATAATCGAAAAAGGAAATTAGAATTATCTGTGGGAGATTTTGTGTTTATTCGTGTTTCACCTATGAAGGGTGTTGTGCGTTTCAGTCAATCGGGAAAATTAGCACCTCGATATATTGGTCCATTTCCCATCACCGAACATATTGGTTCCATGGCTTATCGCCTCTTATTACCGGCTCAATTTTTTGTTATTCATAATGTGTTTCAGTTTCTCAACTACGGGAATGTCTTCGACATTTCGATTCTATTCATGAGCCCGTATTGTGGAAGAAATTGAAGTTTCGCCTAATTTGACATATGAGCAGCATCCTATTCGTATCATTGCTTCGGAGGTCAAACGCCTTCGAAATAAAGATGGCCCGCTTGTGAAACTTCAATGGTCCTCAAATCCTAAGGATTGCTCTTGGGAATCTAGAGAATTCATCGAGCGAACACATCCGGACTTACTCTCTCATGTTCTTTGAGGTGAGCTTCTTATTTCAAATTTCTTTTGTGTTAATATGTTTTTATGGTTGTTAATTTTTTATTTTTCTTCTTAAATACCGCGAGGACGCAATTTCTTTAAGGAGGGACGTCTGTAACAACCCACATATTTTACGATTATATATTTAAATATTTTATTTAAATATAGCATCGTTAGTCGGATTAAAGTCCGAAAAGCTACTTTTTTCAAACAGTCGAATTATGACTCGGGACCTCTTCCACTAAGGCCAAAATGGCGTTTGCGTCCCTTTTGAGTATAAACATCGATATGTTTGGAATTGAGTAGAATTTTGACATTTTCACTTAGGGCTTTGGGTTTGGGTTTCAGCCCACTAACCCAACTCATCTTATATCCTAACTCCACACCTTCTCCTCTTCATTCATTCTCATTTCCTAACACTTCAAGTTTTAAGTAAAAATGGAGGAAGAGAAAAGAGATTAGGAATTCCTAAGCCCTAGTTTCTTTGCAAATTCAAGTTCTAGCTTCAAAATCAAGAGAAGCTTATGTAAGCATCTCCTTCTTCTTCTCCATCTCAATCTCTCTCCAATTTTAGAAATTTTCTATAACCTAATTTGGGAAATTATTGCTTCTAGACTTAGATTGGAGTTTCTAGAGTTGAAGTTGAAGAGTAGTTGATCTTCTTTTGCTTTCAAGATTCTCCTTCATTGTTTTTGGGTTTAAAGGTGAGTTTTTTTAACTCACATCTACGTCTATAACTTTCATTGTTGTTAGGTATGAATTCCTAACATCTATTCATGTTCATTTGCTTTTGATTTGAATTGATTTGGTGAATTTTCCAATTTTGGTGTTTTGAAGTTAAAATATTTAAACATCCTATCTTTGATGTTTGAACATGTTATTTGTGGCGTATCGAAGAGCATATAGTGCTGGGTTGTCGAATGACATAAATCCCTAGCATCCATCACTCGTTCGATCGCATTTCGGTTTGGATTTTCCATTTTTTGTCTAAGCTGTTATTTTTGCCTAGCAGAAAATTTCAGACGTCTGAACCAAATCCAGGCGTCTGGTTGAAAAATCCAGACGTCTGGAAATGGGTCTGGATAAGGCAGAAACAAAATCTAGGCTTCTGAAACAAAATCAAGACGTCTGAAAACAAATTCAGGCGCTTGGTTGGAAATTTCAGACGTCTGAAATGGCCCAGGAATTAAAAAGAGAAAGGAGAAAAGCATATATTTTCCAAAAATAGGGTCAGACGTTTGGAAACACCTACCAGACATTTGGAACTGTCAATTTTGCCTATTTTGGCTATTTTTGAGGTAATTTCCAATTTTAATCGATTTATGTCGATCAAATTAGTTGTCATCACTTATTATCGACTTCGATGACTTCTTTCTTTGGATTTTTGGGAATATCCATTTTGATGGATTTGGTATCAATTTCTTGGGATTTAATTCACGTCTTTGTATGTGGATTGTTGGTGATTGATTGTTTCTACAATCATTTTTGTGATTTATCATTTTAAAATACAAAGGTTTCTATACTAGTAGTAAATATTCAAACACTTTCACAAAGATGATTTCAACCCTATTTTAATACAAAGCTTGTTTATAAAACCGTTTTTCAATCTATTAGTATACACAAACCTTTACCTCATTCGTTTGAGAAATCTAATTAAACGGCTTAGTAAAACGAGTGGTATGAAACGCTTGCGTTTACTTCGTCGGTTATTTTTTGGACTTGTTCGATTGAAACTTTTGTGACAACTTTCGAGTGGAGATCTACAATTTGTTCGTAAATATTTAAGTTAAGCATGTGGTTATGTGACATGAAGCTAAACTCATTTATTTACTAGCTTAGTGTAATTGACACTTCTTGATGATCGATGATGATCATTTCTGTGGTTTAGACTTGCGATGAGCAATGTCTCTTTGTCCGCGTGGGGCCTGTACCACGTTTGTGGATTTTTCAGCTCAAATTGGTGGGGTAGAGACCCATGGTTATCGGGCCGTTTGTGGAGCTTCGGCTCAAAGGTCTTCATGCCGTTTGTGGAGCTTTCTTCGGGCCGTTTGTGGAGCTTCGGCTCAAAGTTCTTCGGGCCGTTTGTAGAGCTTCGGCTTAAATTGATGGTTAGCAACCATGGAATAGCATTCCGTTTGCGATGCACGTGCTGGTGAGTTTACATGCTTCCGTTTGTGATAGGCCTCCCCCTCTTTGTGATTTCTGGATTTCTAGAATTTGTGATTCGCCAATTTTGTGATTGGCATTGATACATTTTGTCAATATTTGTGGTTTGTGAATAAAATAAAGAATACGACATTCTTTTCCGTGTTTTGAGATTTCTTGTGATAATGTATGATTTTTGTGTTATTTAATGTATACTTGTCGCAGTATGGCATTGTTGTTATCATACGTTTTTGTCATATCTCTTGTTCTATCTCACTTTATCTGATATTTATAGCTAGACTGATCCGTTTATTATTTTCTTATTAAATAATACTCGGGTGAGACCGAGATGTTATATGTGCTTCTGCTTGACTCCTTATCAAGGATCATCATCTGACTTTTGTCTAACTACTTTAGATTGGTAATTTTTGTTGTTATACATTTAAGATAGAGACTCCTTGATGTATACATATTCTTTTATCTAGCTCTTGTATCTATTCTTTTGTGATATTGTGGATCTTGTTTGACCACTATTCTGATGTACACTTCTATGTGTTACGTTCATATCTATTTCCGCCTTTGTGATATGGATATCCGTGACTGATTTATGTTATGCTTATTTCTATATTTGTTTCTGAAGGTCATATAGCCACTGTGTAGTAGCTTTGAGATTGTATCGGTATGTCGGATTTCCTCTTGAAATGAAATGTATGTTATACTATTTGACATATCAGTGCTCGCACAAAGCAATTACATGGATGGTCGCTCCTCAACAGCCTTATTCTTCATGCTAGTTGACGGCATTACTCCGTAGTGTCCTTAGCTAGTATGAGTATAGATGTAGGGTGTCACACCAATGCCGCAAGAGAGTTAAGTAGGAACAAAAAGCATTATGCCCAAGAAATTTTGAAATTGGTTCTCTCACCACTTCCTATGAGAATATCGACTTCCTAACTAAAGAGTGGCTAAACTATTGGCCTTCCAAGAAGAGACAAGCAAAGAAGGATGGAATCTTGGAAAAGCCAATTGCTAATATTATAGAACAAATGGACATGATACCACTCCATGTCGAACCTCAAAGCAAACGATCACAAATTTCTTGACCAAAGGAGAGATTCAAGAGTTTGTTAAAAGAGATTTAACCAATGTATCTATAAGGATTGAGTACTCAGTAAAAAGGAACGTTACTTAAGAAGGATTTAAAAAATAAAGGGAAAAGCCTTTGATCCCGCCAAGATGGCTTAGTCAAAGAACCTCCTAAAGGGAGGTCAGAGTAAGCCTTTGGTCCCGCCTATTTGGCCTGGCTAGAGCACTGCAAGCCTTTGGTCCCATGTACGTGTCTGGCCGGAGAGCCTTCTAGAGGGAGGATGGAGTAAGCCTTTGGTCCCATCTAAGATGGTCTAGCCAAAGCAACAACCATCCTGCAATCCTTCCTATAAGGCTTATTAGAAGTGCCTCCTAGAGGAAGAACAGAGTAAGACTTTGGTCCCGCTTGTGTTGGCCTGACCAAAGCACCAAATCAACCTTCGATTTTACCTATAAGGTCTGACCGAGGCACCTCCTAGAGGGGGATGGATTAGACTTTGGTTTTGTTCAAGATAGCAAACTAGATGCACCGACCAAAATATAAATCATCATCTAAGATGAAGATAAGGGGTTCGATCAAAGTTTAGATCACTACCTAAAGATGGTAATAAAGGAAATCAATCAAAAGTCGAAATCACCACCTAAAGAGTAGCAAGGGGCCTTCTTCTAGAGGAAGATCATTCAAATGCAAAAAAATCTTCTAGATGAAGAATAATCAAAGATATTTAATTGGGTACCAAGGCAAAGCTAAGGTAGTTTTCAAGGGAAAGATCAAAAGTTATCTATCACATAGAAATGAAACTTTTTAATGATTAAATAACAAGACTCTCCGTTAATAATCAGATTTCTGGTCCTCCTTCCAAATAATTTTCTCCTCTTTTATTCAAAGAGATGTCTTTGTTGGATGGTTTTCTGGGTTTCTGCTTCAAACGTATTGCCAGATGTCATTCTAGTCTCTTAATCGATGTAACGACCCGTAAATTTTGATAGATAAATTGATTAGTTTAATTTAATTTTGCAATTAAATTTAGAAAAAAAAATGTGAATTAATTTAATGAATTAATAATATTAAATAGTAAATTTGGATTAAATCAATATCCTGTAGTAATTGAAATATTGTTTGGAAATGAAAACTTATAAAGGTAAGCATTTAATTATCCAATGCAATAATTTTATTTATTAAAAGTGACTGCATGTAAATTTAGGCAATAAAGTTAGTCAAAGCTGAATTTGTATAAGTTAAATGAAATGGGTTAATGTAAATGTTATATTAGGCTATAAATCCAATGGAAGAAAACGAGCGTAAAATTTGAATTAATTAATGAAATAAAATAAATTGAATATAACATAAACTTAAGCGTAAATTTTAAGGGTATGATAACAATTATTATAAATCACCTAAAAAGGATTTTGGTCAATGAATTTATTGTAAATAAAGTTCATATAGATGTTAAGTAATTATAATGTTGTTATTGATAATATACGTTACTTTAACGATGGTTAATATAGTAACGGAAGTGTGAAGGTAAATTAATAGAAGCGTAAATTTAGTAGTAATTGGTGGATTGGGAAACAAGTTCAAATTATGTTATTGAGAAATTAATACGTAATGTATGTAAAGTAATTTATAGAATGTAAATTTAATGTTGTAAATTTAATAGAACGTAAAGTATTTAAAAAACTTAATTTATGTGTTCGATTGATAGAAGTACACATTTAAAAACGAAATATTTATTCGAATTAAGATGTAAATAGGCATATATGTAATCCAATGAAATAAAATTAGAGTTATATATTGAATTATAATCTGGATTGAAGTAACAAACTTATAAAAACAATTAAAAGCAAAGAGGTGGCAATTTTTTTGGTTGCTTTGTTTATCTAATGGGCTAAATAAACTTTGGTAATCAATTGTAATAAATTTAATTTAATGTTTTGGTAATGTAAATTAAAGTAACGATTGATGAAATAAAGAATGGGACCAAGGTAGATTTATTTATTAGATTTAAAAACTAAATTAATGGGTGAAATTGACAAATTTCACTTTGATTGGATTATGGTAGTTGGTACACGATAAGTGGAAATAAAATAGTTAATATGAATAAAGGTGAAGCGGGAAGTATCAGGGTAATGAAACGTAAACAATGTTAAATATGCTTATAGGATAATGATTGTTGAATAATAAGGATGGGGGTGAGGGTTTATTTATTTAAATGTAAAATTAAGGTTATTGGGTTTATTGCAAAATGGGAATTAAAATTTTAAGTATTACGTAAATATTAGTTAGATGAAAATTTAAGATATTTATGCAATAAAGTATGAATCCGATGTTAATTTCATCTAATTGTTAATAATGAACATAATAATATAATTAAAAGTAAATTGATAGAAATTTTGGAAAATTGAATCTATAATTTCTGAAGTTAAAGGAATTAGGGCTAAACACTGAAATTTATAAATTTATCAACTCTAATTTGACATTTAAATTTTGTCTAAATCATTGTAAATGATTAAGAAGTTAAAAATGTTGAAATTTGTCAATTATCGAAATAAAATTTAAAATTTGATTTTATTAATTAATTATTAATTTATTTAATTAATGGAAAAATAGCCGTTTTGGCCACTGACTCGGATTTTGATGAAACCAGTTTCATCAGATCCATAATGGTGAATTATTGTAGGATTTCAAGTTTCGTATCGATCGGACTTGTCGTTTGATCGTACGGACTCGAAGCGCCTTGAAATCGATTAATTGAAATCAATTGAAATCAATTTGAAAAATATTGATTTTAGCATAACTTCTTCATACGATGCAATTTGAACCTGAAATCTTTTCCATTGCGTTTTAAAATATTTTAAAACAACTATTTTGATATATGGGTTTACCCAATTTCGTTCCGGAGTCAGAACAGGCTTTTTGGGCCCCTTTGTCGTTAGCGTGTACATCTATCTTACCCGATCCATCCTATTTCAACTTTGTCTATAAATACCCGCTAAACCCTAGCCTACGCCTATTCTCTTTTGTCTATGCGTAAAACTTCATTAGCTCCTCCTCTTCCTCAATTAATGCAAACCCTAGATCCAATTGCAAATTCAAAAATCTAATGAAAATCCAAAGTCATCAGAAAAATTTGAAAAAAATATATGTTGAAGCTCTCAACTAGCGTAATTCACTGGTGGTGTTCGTTTTTCGTTTTGGATTGTCGTTTAAGCAGTTAAAATTAAGGAATTTTCGGCCTTCCATTGAACGTTGATGAACTTTGATGGATCGACAAATCGTTGGTACCATGGCATAGAGGGGACTGAGTGCTGCTCATCGGAGTTGTTGATTCGTCGAATCAATGGCTAGATCATCATGCAGAATTCAATTAGGGTTAGTTGTGGGCGGCGGCCGGTAGAGTTTTCTGGCATGTTCCTCGAGGCGGTGGGGGCAGGAGGGTGCGGCGCTCGCCTTGAGCTAGCGCGGGCCGTGGATGGCCACTGACAATCGGGCGGCGTTGAACGAGGTGTGACGGCGCGTTAATTTTTCTCGTGTGCGTGAATTAGGGTTTTAGCGTGCGAACAGCGGCCTGGGGAAGAGAGTTAGGTGACGTATTTTTATTTAATTCTTATTATTTGTTTAATTTTATTTTGTAACGTTCTAATATCAATAACTTTTACGTACATGGTCCGTTCCACGCGCGGTTTTCTCCGCTAGGTTCGTATTGGGATTCCAGACATTTTGATGCTGGTTTGGATGAATTTGGAGACTGTCAATTTTTTGGGTTTAAATTGGATTTAAATTCAATTTAAATTCAAAAGGTGAGTGTTTTAACCCACTCACAACTTCTAAAATTTCTTATGTTTGTTAAATTGATATATGATGTGATTTAAAATTTATTTATGATTGTTTGGCATATTTTTAATCATGATCTCAGTTAATCTCATTTATTTAAATTAAATTGCTATTTAATTTATTCATTGCATTTAAACTGCCAGTTAAATTTGTAAATTAATTATTCATTGCATATAAACTGCTAGTTAAACAGTTATTAATTTATTATTGAATTAAACTATTATTTAATACCTGTTGTTTATTGTCCGTATATAATGATGCTATTGATTTAATTGGATGATGATTGTGATAAATGGTTGATGGTTGATATTGGATGAATGGATGCTGTATTTATATTGTTTTGAACTGCAAGTTATTATGCATTTCATTTCATTCGGGATTGCGGTTTGAAATGATATATAACCGTAAATTTTTATTTTTAAATTGCGGATTGAAATGATAAATATCAGTATCACTTGGCCATAGGATCAAAAAATTTATACAAACATCGTCGGTCTATATATATAAAAATATTTTGAAAATGATTTCTATGGTTTGGATAGGATACGGTTAAATAAATATTAATTTTTGATATTATATAAATATTATTTTATATATACATATATAGTTAAATTATTGAATTTAATCTATGTATAAATTTGTTAAATAAAATAGATAAGTTGAATAATGGGGTTTGATTATTTTATATTATATTGTTAAGTACATGTTAAGATATTGAATATATATAGAGTTTTAATGATTTAAATCAATTAAGATTGGACGTTAATGGGAAATTTATTTGTAATTGATCTTATTTAAGAATTAAACTCCATAGGTTGATGAAGAATTTATTAACTTGAAATTTTAAAAAGGCATGATATTTATAACTGAATTTTTATAATAACGTTTGGTTGTTGAAGAGACCGGGATCGGAAGTTGTCATACTCTCTGTCAACCCCGAAAACCACTTCAACAACCGTGTACGTGGTGGAGATTCCAGAATGAAGTAAGATGGCGGCGGCGTTTCCTTTGAGGTAAATACGTGGACCCAACTCCCGTGAGTTGGCATAAGGTGGCTAAAACAGGAGCGATCAACGGGTTAATTGAGGTAGCACCTTTGATCGGACACATCCCTTCGATATTCTACTCTGACATTGGTTTTATTCGGTGGCCACTTTTGATTTCTTTGATTTGGGGGTGTGGCTCGAGGTGGGCGGTAGTTACGGCTATGCGTTACCACCGACCCGGAAGCGTAATTGGTATATCTACCCTGGCATTGTCTAGTTGTGCCGTGTCACCTACCCTATCGCGCCTTGTACGAGTTTCTATTTGTGTCGTACCTATGGAGTATCCTCTGGTAGCCTCCCGATCAGGAGGTATTACGGTACTGTATAGACTATTAGCATTACTACGTGCTAAGGTGGAAAATGTAAAGCCTTAACGCTATTTAAAAGTAAGTTTATTTTACTAATAGACACTATTATAATAGCGAAATATACTACATAGTAAATAGTTTAACGGATCCTTAAGAGATGTAAATCCCGAGCATCTTTTAAGTTACTGCACCCATATTTATTTCTGTTAATTTAACTCACATAAGATATTTTAGTTCTGACTCGAGTGTTTTGTTTCTCAATTCGCTCGGGTTAGTCCGAGCATTTCAGGATCAAAGACTTTATTTCTGGTGGACGAAGACGAAGATTTCATTATTATTATTATTATATATTATATGGTTCCACTACACACTGTATTCCGCTGCATTGATATTTATTCGTATGTGAACTCTGATATTTATTGTATAAAGAAGAATCAAATGTTTTGTAAACAATTTTATGAACCGTATATTGATTATTGTATTTTATCCTTCGGCTATGAGATTCTGTTTCTTTTATTTCTTTCTCGTTTTTCTTATTTACCCCATAACAATCCTCCCTTCCGTATGGTTTGAATTGGCACGTGTGTCGATTTAAAGCTTGCGAAAAGGCGGGATGTTACAATCGAATTATTACCAGATAGATTTTTGGTTTTGTATCCAAATAACATTATTGCCAAAGTATTTTTGGTCTTCGATGCAGATGATTATCATATAAATTTCTCGATATATTCTTTATCAAGACTAAAGCTTCAAGTGTCGAACTCCAAAGCTCCAAGTGATAAAGCTAAACGATGAAGTTATTAAAAGCTACATTCCTCAAATTGCTAAATTAAGTCCTTCCAGAATGGAGTTCAAATTAACAAGAATCTTTGTTATTTGATGAATTACTAATTTCTTGTTAAATGAAGGAAGGGTTCTTCCAAATTTTTGATTAACTAAGTTACTAATCTCTTTATCAAAACAGATTTTAGGTTTCAATGATAGAGTTTGTATTTAGAAGGCCAACCAATACTCAATCAAAAGCTACATTTCGTATTGCATGAGGATTAAAGCTTATGAAAACACATTACATGCCTCAGACAATTCAATGAATGAAATAAGAAGAACTCAAAGTTCATTCAAGGTAGCAATCATTCAAGTACATATTTGTTTGTCTTGCATATTATATATAAGAATTACAGGTAACTAAAAGGGAAATCTACCCAAAAACTCAGAAGCAATCTCTCATTAAATGTCAAGTTTCTGCATCTCCCATTTTACAATTTCAATGACAAAAGAAGGTTCAATGATGTGACGAATTACTGCATCTAGAAGTTTCTTAAACTTCCTTTCTTTCTTTCGAATATTATCTGCATCATCAATCAAATCAATTTCAATTTCCATTGCATAACTGAATGCCTTATTCACTCACATAAAAGTCTGAACTTCACTCTTTATTTCTTAGCCTTCTGTTCAAGAGTTTATTTTTTCACGCTCAAGTTTCTCCACCTGGTACTGATAATTATTATAGGAAGAAACTTTAAATTCCTCTTGTTCGTTCAAAAGCTGAACACTTTTGTATCTAACTCTTTGACTTCATCAAGCAATTTCGTTATCATCTAGAATTAAAGGTGGGTCTAACAAAGCATAAAAATTTTCTTTGCCAATCAATGGAGTAGGAGCAGAAAGGCCTGATTTGCCTCTACTCACAATAAGTTCTAAGGATTGACAGAATGCTTCACTCTTCAGCTGGTTTACTTTATGATCCATTATTTTTTGATGGACTCGGGCAATTTCTGCATCAGCTTCTATTCCATGGACTAAAGGTTCCGACTATCCATTTTCTTCTTTAACTCTTGGATTTCTTTATCCTTTTCCTTAATTTTTTCCTCTAAACTAGAAATCATCTCTTTCATACCACTTAATGTAGATTTCAATTGATAATATTTTTTATACCATTTATGTGCATTCGGGTTGTTCGAAAACAGCAAAGTTGAAACGTCGCAGGAAGAAAGTTTCTTCTAAATGACTGACCTTATGTTGGCAGTAATTTTATCTAATCGAGAAAGGAGATTTGGATAGCTAAATGTAAGTGTTGATTATTTTTCTTAAAATAAAAAGAAGTAAAAAAGAAATCAATACGAAGGAAATGCTTTCTTTATTAACAACAAAGAGAATTACAAGCATGAACAAATTCAAATTACATCAGGATATATATTCCATGCATTAACTCTCAAAGTTTAGAAACTACTATTCGAGCCTTTTTGAGAGACTCGGTAGGAAAAGAGAGGGTAGAGTCAAAAGGAACATTAAACCCTTGAGGGCTATTAATTGAAGGGAATTGATGATGGTCCTATTTTCTTACCAGAGGTCTAATGTCACCATATAAAAACTTAGCGTGGTTGGTTTGTATCTTGCTAAGCAGTTTATCCTTTTCATTATGCAAGAAATCAAAGCGAAAGTGTGGAAATCGTGTATAAATTTCTTGGAGATCTTTAATGAGACAATATTTAGCCAACCGCCGACCGACAAGTTTTAAGAGTTAATGATTTCTCTTTAAAGTCCCTTTTAATTTGATAAATTTACTTAAAAGTTCCATGGAAATAAGACTACCAGACGATTATCTAATCTATAGGATTTATGAAAAAAAGCTAAGTTACAAAGAAATAAAAACACTGAAATTCATTAAACTGTTTGAATTACATCTTAAAAACAAAAGTAACTTAGATTTATAAAACATTAATCCATTGTATAACTTATAAATAAATCTCTCCTTGTTAAATTTAATTTTTTTCGGAGGAAGAGTGTTCGAGGTAAGGGGAATGGTTGCCACCCTAGGAAGATTCCAACATGTCACGGGATGAGGATTAGACCCATGCTCATCTAAATACCTATTATCGAGATGTCTAATCAAACCACCACTCTTTTGCTCCAAGAAAGAAAAACAACAAAAAAACTCTAGAATAAGCTTTGTAGAGAAATTTTACTAAAGCATCACTGTCCTCAATAAGCATCTAGAAAAGAGTAGGCAACTCTTTATTTAACTTTAGAACTCTTTCTCTACGAAGATGAGGTTCTTTTAAGAGTCAAGCAACTGTTTCTCGAAGTTTTTTAATTATTTGGCATGAAGGCCAAGGCGCCTATACTTTTTAGATAATTCATAATGCTCTTTGACTAGCCTTTTTATCTCCTTTTTAATCAGAACACTTCCCTCTCGCTCTTCTCATACATAGTCTCAAAATAATTTTTGGATCTTTTCCTTAACTAAAGTGATAACTTATTAGCTAAAATCCAGCATATGACTTAATACATTTAAATAATGAATTCCATACCTACATAACCGATACCTAAGAAGCCGAAACTTGAGTCTTTTCTTTCGGATGTTGACCGAGGAAGAAACATCTTTTGGAGGAATGTTTTCTTGTAAAGCGCCCTAAAGATTAGGTAAATCAGAAAGATCTACATCATAGGCAGATTAGTTATGACCACCTGATCCATTACCCCCATCTTTTGGTCTTTCTGGACCCTTGTAACTACTACCACCATCCTGATTGCAATCACCACCACCACCATCATCAATATCATCATCATTATTATCATCTTTATTAACATCCTCCTCTTCATCTGAATCTCCACCTCCTTCAAGTAGGAGGTCATCAAAAGATAGTAACTTCTTCAAATCGACAGTTTCTTCTTGAAGAAATTCATTTTGAAGCAATCCCTTGGCTCTTTCTAATATAAGATTGAACTTCCTTTTAAATTTGTCATTAAGATTTGGGAGGGAAGGAAAATCCAAATTCGGGCATTTGTCGATGTTATCACCATATGCTACGAAATGAGCAGCTTCATAGCACTTTTCCGTAATTATAGTGAGAGTCTGGTCAAGAAAGAATAAAAAATTTCCTTAGCATCTTTTATAATGTTGTTGGCACTAACCAGGATGGCATCCTTAGTTTCCAACTTGTCTTTCAAAGACTTCACTTCATTGGCATATGTTGACTTTCTCTTTTTTGGCCTTCTCAAGATCTACTCATAGAGCTTTCACATCCTCTTCCAATAGTAGTTTAGTTTTCTTTTCCTCATCAAGGGAGAAGAAAAATTATCCCTTCTCAAAAATATCATGATCTCACTCCATAGTAAGTAAAGAAACTTGCTCCATAAGTTCAGTTATTTGAGTAGGCCCTTAAGAGGCCTGTTGGAGAACGAACTTGTGCTTGGCCGTTTGAAACATACAATAGGCATAAGTAAACCATGGATATACTAAGTTAAAATATCTAAGATAGCTAAACATAAGAAGATACATACCAGCAAAAGTTGTTGGAAAGGAATATAAAGATGATCTGTTAAAAAGAATGATGATCATAATGGCATATGAGAAGCCACGGTTGGGGATTAGATAACCAAACAAATAAGATTACTAAAGTCCCTAAGGGTAGTCCGAGCTTGAGTCTCTGATGAAAGAGAATCATTGTGAAAGGGAGTCAGACCTAACTCCTCAAATAAGCATTGAGAACCTGAAGCCGAAGTGGGAAACGAGATGTTCAGCAAGGGATATAGAGTGTGAACCTCCTCTGTGTATCCTTGTGCATCCCGATCCTGGGAGCCTAAATCAATTATGCTAGGATCATGAGTAGTCAAGGAAGCATTCACACTCGATTTGCCGTCAACAACATCGGAAGTCTGGCCCTCCTCGAGTTTAGGCTTTTTATTCGGAGTGGGAATTGAAGTATCAATTGAGGCTTTGGCACCCCTTTTCCTTTTCTTAACATCAACAGCTTTAGCAGTGGAATCCCTAACAATTGCAGGTTTAGTTCTCGGCCGGGGCAGAAGTGTGATCTTTAGCTTTTCTATGCTTGGAACCCGCAATAGTAGCAGGTGAACCTAAATCAAAAAAAAAAATTCATAAGATACCAACATAAGAAGCTCTATTCAAGTCATAACCAAAACTTACTAGAAGAATCACCCAGGATGGGAGAAGAAGAAGAGAAGGTTTTCTTATCACTAACCACTAAAGATTGCTCCATGTAAGCATCCCCCTTTATTATCGGAGGCACTACAAGCACTTTGTGCTGGTTCACTATCAAAGAATGTTTGCGGAGATTGGCCTCAGTCAAGAGCATATGCCTATTCCTCAAGCTTTTAGAAGCCTGCATTAGAATCTTAATATTTAAGATGATGAAGGAGTCATATTTTTTAGGAGAAGATTCTAAAAATAGAGATATTCATCGTAAGAGGATGACAAAGTATAGCTTTTAAAAAACTTACTGAAAACAGAGAAGGACCCCCTTAATCTTAGGGGTATAGTACCTGATTTAGAAGAATTGATTTTCCCAGTCCCTCATCTAATTAATCAGATTGGTGATTAAGCTTTTCGAAAAAGGAAGAAGACGATACACAGTGTAATCCGTTTGATCTCTTATTCTTACAAGATTCACCAATGAATGGATGGTCTCAAAAAGGCGGGAGCTTAGCTTCCCGAGCAAGGACTTCTAAGCAGCTCAAGTAGGTGTAAGAATTAGGGGTCAGTTGAATTGGTGCAAGGCCTAAGTGCTCCAAAAATTGCATAATGAATTTTGGGAAAGGAAGATATCTGGAGTGTCAGAAATGGATAAGAGTGTAAGTAAAGAATCCCTTTGGAGGGTTATTTACCCTAACAGGTGGACTGGCAATTATAGCTTCCATACACGTAATCCCAAATTATTGAAGGATAGTGTCTATCTCTTTCTATGTAGTGATGAAAGATTGATAATCTCCTTTCTTTAAGGAGGGAGAAGATTTGGAACCTTCACTGGGTTTCATGTTATCCATTTGTCTACTTGGAGAGATTTTACGAATTAGGGAAGTATAACTTATTTGACAAAAATTGGAATGCTCATAAATGTAAAAAAAACCATTACATGCCTAACTAAGGAATGGTTAATTAATTAAAATTACTTAAGTCATAAGAAAGATGTTATAATCTAAAATTAACTATAATGTTTACAATGAGTCAGTAACCCATTAAGTAATCTGTAGGATCGATTTCACCCTAGAGGGGGGTGAATAGGGTGATGGTATAAATTACAAAAATTAATTGCGGAAGCTTATAAAATAATTTCAACACAAATCATAGATTAATAGCAGCACAGAAAAATAGCAGAATAATAAAATGCAGAAATAGAACGACACAGAATTTACCCAGCTTCGGCAAAACCCTGCCTACGTGCTGGCCCCAAGGTTTCTACTAGAAATTAGATAGTCAGACGCTTACACACGTAAACTCGCGACACCCACTATTGACTAAACCTAACTCTACGCTCAAAACCCTACCACAACTCAGCCACTGAGTTACGAATTCTCAAACTACGCCATGTAGTTTGTCCCTTAGTCACACGACTAGAAATTTAAATAGTTTAAAAGGAAATTACAGATTAAAAACAATTTAAATTAAAATAACCCTAAAAATTAAAACCCTTATTAAACTTAAACTTAAAAATAGCCGGCCCTTTTTTTTTATTTGGCCCATTCTCTTTATTTCGTTCGTTTGTGAAAAATGTCCGTCGTTCCTCTTTTTACAGAAATTAGGGCTTCGGCTTTGATCCAAATTAGGGCTTATGCAAATTGAAGGCGCCGCTTGAATTGCTCGATCGAATGATGATTGACGTGCTTCCTTGTTGATCGATGCTCTCTTTTTTACCACACGGCTTGTCCAATTTGGATCGAGTTTGTCTGCGATTCCGGTATGTAATTTATTGCTCTTTTACTTTCTGATTCAATGCTTGAAATCGATGCCTGAAATTGCCGATGATGATTATTGCAATTTATAGGAGTCGAACTCCTAAATTTTCGTTCGTCTGATTTCTTCAATATTTTAATTTCGGCCATTTGATATTGTTTTGATGCTGATGATTTCATTGACTAAATCAAATTCGTTGCTTGATTATTAAGGTGTTTATTTCTGACTTGGTTTGTTTACTTGGCTATCATGGTTTCGAATTTGACATGTTCATACTTTGATTTCGGTCATTTTTGGTTTCGTGAATTTCTCGTTGGCTTCGGTAAGCTTCCACGACTTCGATACTGGTCATCTTTGTGTTCATCACTCTGCTGTTTGCATTTGCATCATTCATGTATCTGCTGGCTTCGGTAGTACTTTCGACCTTATTTGATTTTTCCTGTTGTTACATGACTCCGGCCATTGATTTATTGATTGCTTGGTTTACTGGTGCATACATGTTGCTTGATTTTGTTCATTGATGGTTTTTGGTACTGTGTCACTGTGTTTGTTGAGTCCTATATTGGTTCGGTCTGTAGTCTTCAAGCATTGTTGTGTCACTTGTTCATATTGCCTCTGTACACTTGTTGCTTCCCTGACCTATGCACATTGTTGCCTTAGTCATGGCCATTCTCTGGTTATTTCAGATTCATTTGAATTGTGCATTTGTCTTGTAGCTCTGGATCTATGAGTTGACTTGATTATGCTTTGGTTTCATGACCTGATGTACTTGAGTATGCACTGCATATTTTATTTGCACCTTTTCTGGTTGGTCTGGCTTGAACTTCACTTGAGCATTGCTCCATGTATACTTGGTGTTGTAGTTTCCTTTCTTGGAATTCAGCAGCTTGCATTTGTGTTATAGCCTTGAGTTTATGGTGTACATGTAAGTTGCTTGAGTCACTTTGTTGTACTACATATTCCAGTGTGCCATGACTTCATATAGTAGCTGAAATTGCTCGAGTTGCTTGATAACATCTATTTTGTTGTTTGAACTTGTCTGGAGCTTCTTGTCTTACTTGATCTGGTTTGATTGCCTTTGAATTATAGCCTCAAGCTGCTGTCTTCACTACAACCATATTATTATTGCATATTTATATTGACTACGGGTTGCACTGTTTTATTATGATTTTACATTGAGTTGAATCCATCTTAAACACTCGGGTTTGACCTTGTGCTCATGTCGAGATTTTATTTATATTGCACCTGAGTTGAACCCGTCCTTTTATTTTGGGTTTGACCTTGTGCTCACCTGTCCCTGTAACATTATCAAGTGTATATCGGTGTGCATGACCTTGTGGCATATATAGTGATACACCGTGTATGTCACAAGCTGTTCGTGTATGATGAATTCAAATTTTAAATGATGACGAACAACCCAAATAACTCTGGCAAATATTATTTTCAAAATTCATATTTTATTTTATATTGCAACAATATTTCTTTTACAATTTTACTGCGTTAGTGAATATTTTTGCAGATTGCTCAGATGCTGGGTTCTAATTGGAATGAAGTTGCAGATAAAATACGAATTGAGTGAATGAGTGATGTGTAGTGAGGTTAAATGTAAATATGAAATTGTGATGTATTTGTAATCAAAATTGTATATGTATAGTGAGAGCTTGAATTTTTACTATTCAAAATTGTAATAAATATTTGCTTGAATAAAAATTCTGTTTGAATTCAAATTCTGTGTTATTTAATTTTATTCAGCAAATATTTATTTAATCTATGAAAAATAAAATAGTACATTAACAAATACATTTAAACGAATATATATATGTATATTATCATCAAACAAAAATCATATAATCGCATATTCAACAATCTCCCCCTTTTGATGATAACAAACATATATTTAAGATTTTGAATATGTTAAATTTATTTGATCATTGATATGCTCTAATTGCTCCCCCTATTTAAATGCTTCCTCTCTATACAAAGCTCCCCCTACAAATATGCATACAATTAAATAATATGCAAATGAGCCTAGATGCAAATGGAAAATATTTGACATTTGCTTGATTTTATTTGACAAAATCTTAACTTTTCTCTCCCCCTTTTGTTATCAGCAAAAGAATAATAGTGTTAGAGAAAATAGAGATAAAGTGATCGATATTGATCCAACATTAAAACTCAATTGAATATAAATATTAAATTTCAATAAAAAATCAAACAAAAATCATAAATATTTTGTTTGGCGCATATTCCACTTTTAGAATGATGGGAATGATGTCATCATATAAAACCATACAGTTGTGTCTATTTGTGGTATATCTATATCAGGAATTTGAATATCTGCTAACCATGCATAACCGTTAAGACTTTTAAATGAGATTGGTAGTATTCCAATTTTATTTTTTTAAAAAATAAGTTCAAGTATCTTCTAACCACGCATAACCGTGAGGACTTTTAAATGGGATTAGAATCAACTTGTTTATTTTTTTAAATTTTTTTTGATATGCATTCCATACATGCATTACCGTGAGGACTTTTAAATGAGCATGAAAGCACATAACAAATTCCAAGTAATTCATCCATGCATAACCGTGAGGACTTTTAAATGAGAGTGAATACTTTGGTATTTATTTATTATTAAAAATTTTCTATTATTATTTTTTTATATAAAAGAAATAAAAATGAAAAACGAACGATTCGTGTTTAAAGTACCACATATCGACAAACTACATAGAATTTTGATGGGTGATGGTCGTTAGAAATATGATAGAAATAGAGATGGTCATGGAATTTTTTACCAACAAAAAGTTTTATAACTCTTGTTTAAATTTCTAAAGAAATTTACTAATTATACCGTCTCGAGTCATAATATATGATAAATATCAACACTCATCACTTTTTCTATTTATCTTTTCGATAATTATTAAGGAGTCAGATTAGTCAAAATAGACATTTAAAATCAAATTCAAAAATGATTATGAAATCAATTTTTCAAAATGACTAATCTGAAAATATGGTCAAAAATGATTTTCTTGAGGGGGTTATATGAGAAAAATTTCTACTATTTGAAAATTATTTCAAATGAAGTATATGCAGATATTTTCTTTGAAAAATGATGCAGTTACTAAATGTCTCAACAAAAATCACGTTCAACTAGTAATTTTTCTATCAAGTAGATTACCAGTGTAATCTGCATCTGAATTTCTCTTTCACTCAAAATCATTATTAATTGAATTTGATTGACCAAACCATGAAGTGTGCACCAAAAATTTCAAACTCAATTTTAACAGCAATTTAAATGACATTCTCTTGAATTTGAAATGAAGCCGTGTAAATAATCAAAAAACCATGAATTTAGAGTTAGCCATATTATAACCAAATGTATTATCCAACAAAACACTATTTTTAATCCAAACTAATATATATGAAGTAATTCAAAGAATCTAGAGAATTTTACAGTGTTTTTGGCATAAGAATATAATTTGGCTAACTATGTTGAATAAGTCAGAATCAAAATCATCATCTTTTCATCATCTCAATATTGGCTGATTCAGAATATGGTGCAGATTATCACATTTAATATATCGTTCAAATAAATATACCATTACCTGTTTTACCTTTATGATATTTTTCGTTGTTGTCCATTATGATTCTGTCACCTTTATACTAGGCTAAGGAACTTTGCTTTGTCGCCCGTTGTGTTTCTGGAACAGCCAAAAATCCAGAGAACACTGTTGTTGTTCCTTAGACTGCCACCACACCTACACGGGAAAAGATTTATGTGACCTATTTGTTTTTATAGGTCCATGGTTGTTAGTGGAAGAAAATTTTGAAAAACAATTTTGTAAAGACCCAAAACTATTTATAATTGTTCCCTTCGGCACCCAAACTTGTTTAACTTTGAGAGTTTTTATATTTGTGCCTTTTGGAACCCAAATCGGTATATTTTTCACATGTTTGGGTCTATACCAACAATTATTGCGATTGTGTCCATATTTTCTACAAATTGTGCACATAGAATTAACTTGATTAATATTGCTTTCAACAATTTTCGAACTACTATATCCAAGTCCTTGTCTAACCGTATTAACAGTTTGCTTTTCTAATAGCATATTCAATGATTTTTCACTTTTTGAAAATTTATCTAAAGTCGTCGACAATTGTTGGACTTGTGTTTTGAGGGATTCATTTTCGTTCAATAATTGTGTGCACTTTTTGATAGAATTTTTTCTCCTAGTATTTTCATTTTCTTTCAAAATCAGAATTTCATTTTCAAGTGATTTTATATTAATTTCTGATTTTTTAATTTCTTCTTCAAACGTTGGACACTTATCACACTTAGGGATCCTACTTTGATATGTTTTAACTAATTGGTCAAGTTGTTCATTTAATTCTACCAAAGTGCCTTTTTGTGATTCAAGTTTGGCATACTTCTCCCTAAGTCGTTCAAAACAGCCATTTACTTCATGGAAATAAATAAGTAATTCAGAGTGAGTAAGTTTTGATACCTTGCTTCGCTCGTCATCGTCGCTATCAGTTATTTTTCCATGAAGGCACATATCTGCTTTCTCACTCTTACTGCTAGAACTTTGATTATCTTCATCACTTGTATTCCACGTAGCCGTAGTATTTCTCCGTTTTGTTTTCTTTTCCAAATCGCGTTGAAATCGGGGATAATTGGGCTTGATATCACCGGGTTTGTTGCAAATGATCCTGTGTTCTTCCGAGTTGTCTAGTGCTTTGATTATTTTGCTATTTAATTCTTGATTTAGAGCTGGATTTCCATATTTGTGGTTCCACCTTTTGAATTTCTTCATCATTAACGCCAGCTCAGCTGCTCCATCATCATCATCCTCATCACAACCGCTTTTCACAAATCCTCTTAAGAACAATTCTTTAACTGAGTTGGTTGTGGAGGATTTCTCGTTGCTGTTGACTTTTGCACCATATATTGCATTTAAAGTATTCCAGATTTCCTGTGCATTTTCACAATGAGAGATGAAATTAAAATTATCTTGATTAATATAAGAATATAATATATGCATAGCAAGAGCATTATTCGAGATAATTTTCTCATCATTTATATCACACCCATTTTCAATAATATTCCAACATTTAATATTAATAGATTTTAAATAAAATTCCATTTTCAGTTTTCAATTTAAAAAATCTGTTCCATCGAAAATAGAAGGAATAATATTGGAACGACCCTCAAAATTATTATTAAAAGAAGCCATTTTAAAAATTTAAATTTTTAAAACAAAAACCGATTTTTGAAACACGAATTTTTAAAATACAAATTGACTTCTATTCCTAGCTTTGATACCACTTGTAGGATCGATTTCACCCTAGAGGGGAGGGGGTGAATAGGGTGATGGTATAAATTATAAAAATTAATTGCGGAAGCTTATAAAATAATTTCAACACAGATCATAGATTAATAGCAGCACAGAAAAATAGCAGAATAATAAAATGCAGAAATAGAACGATACAGAATTTACCCAGCTTCGGCAAAACCCTGCCTACATGCTGCCCCCAAGGTTTCTACTAGAAATTAGATAGTCAGACGCTTACACACGTAAACTCGCGACACCCGCTATCGACTAAACCTAACTCTATACTCAAAACCCTGCCACAACTCAGCCACTGAGTTGCGAATTCTCAAACTACGACACGTAGTTTGTCCCCTAGTCACAGGACTAGAAATTTAAATGGTTTAAAAGGAAATTACAAATTAAAAACAATTTAAATTAAAATAACCCTAAAAATTAAAACCCTTATTAAACTTAAAAATAGCCGGCCCCTTTTTTTATTATTTGGCCCGTTCTCTTTATTTCGTTCCTTTGTGAAAAATGTCTGTCGTTTCTCTTTTTACAGAAATTAGGGCTTCGGCTTTCATCCAAATTAGGGCTTGTGCAAATTGAAGGCGTCAATTGAATTGCTCGATCGAATGATGATTGACGTGCTTCCTTGTCGATCGATGCTCTCTTTTTTACCACACGGCTTCTCCAATTTGGATCGAGTTTGTCTACGATTCCGGTATGTAATTTATTGCTCTTTTACTTTCTGATTCAATGCTTGAGCTCGATGCCTGAAATTGCCGTTGATGATTATTGCAATTTATAGGAGTCGAACTCCTAAATTTTCGTTCGTCTGATTTCTTCAATATTTTAGTTTCGGCCGTTTGATATTGTTTTGATGCTGATGATTTCATTGACTAAATCAAACTCGTTGCTTGATTATTACGGTGTTGATTTTTGACTTGGTTTGTTTACTTGGATATCACGGTTTCGAATTTGACATGTTCATACTTTGATTTCGGTCATTTTTGGTTTCGTGAATTTCTCGTTGACTTCGGTATGCTTCCACGACTTCGATACTGGTCATCTTTGTGTTCATCACTCTGCTCTTTGCATTTGCATCATTCATGTATCTACTGGCTTCGGTAGCACTTTCGACATTATTTGATTTTTCCTGTTGTTACATGACTCCGGCCATTGATTTGTTGATTGCTTGGTTTACCGGTGCATACATGTTGCTTGATTTTGTTCATTGATGGTTTTTGGTACTGTGTCACTGTGTTTGTTGAGTCCTATATTGGTCGGTCTGTAGTCTTCAAGCATTGTTGTGTCACTTGTTCATATTGCCTCTGTACACTTGTTGCTTCCCTGACCTGTGCACATTGTTGCCTTAGTCTTGGCCATTCTCTGGTTATTTCAGATTCATTTGAATTGTGCATTTGTCTTGTAGCTCTGGATCTATGAGTTGACTTGATTATGCTTTGGTTTCATGACCTAATGTACTTGAGTATGCACTGCATATTTTGTTTGCACCTTTTCTGGTTGGTCTGGCCTGAACTTCACTTGAGCATTGCTCCATGTATACTTGGTGTTGTAGTTCCTTTCTTGGAATTCAGCAGCTTGCATTTGTGTTGTAGCCTTGAGTTTATGGTGTACATGTAAGTTGCTTGAGTCACTTTGTTGTACTACATATTCCAGTGTGCCATGACTTCATATAGTAGCTGAAATTGCTCGAGTTGCTTGATAACATCTATTTTGTTGTTTGAACTTGTCTGGAGCTTTTTGTCTTACTTGATCTGGTTTGATTGCTTTTGAATTATAGCCTCGAGCTGCTGTCTTCACTGCAACCATATTATTATTGCATATTTATATTGACTACGGGTTGCACTGTTTTATTATGATTTGTACATTGAGTTGAATCCAGCTTAAACACTCGGGTTTGACCTTGTGCTCATGTCGAGATTTTATTTATATTGCACCTGAGTTGAACCCGTCCTTTTATTTTGGGTTTGACCTTGTGCTCACCTATCCCTGTAACATTATCAAGTGTATATCGGTGTGCATGACCTTGTGGCATATATAGTGATACACCGTGTATGTCACAAGCTGTTCGTGTATGATGAATTCAAATTTTAAATGATGACGAACAACCCAAATAACTCTGGCAAATATTATTTTCAAAATTCATATTTTATTTTATATTGCAAAAATATTTCTTTTACAATTTTACTGCGTTAGTGAATATTTTTGCAGATTGCTCAGATGCTGGATTCTAACTGGAATGAAGTTGCAGATAAAATACGAATTGAGTGAACGAGTGATGTGTAGTGAGGTTAAATGTAAATATGAAATTGTGATGTATTTGTAATCAAAATTGTATATGTATAGTGAGATATTGAATTTGTACTATTCAAAATTGTAATAAATATTTGCTTGAACAAAAATTCTGTTTGAATTCAAATTCTGTGTTATTTAATTTTATTCAGCAAATATTTATTTAATCTGTGAAAAATAAAATAGTACATTAACAAATACATTTAAATGAATATATTCATATATATGTTTATTATCATCAAACAAAAATCATATAATCGAATATTCAACATAATCCATTTATAGATGTCAACTTTATAGCGGAATATCAATTTTGTAAAGTATTTGGGGAATTTCTAATTTATTGAAAACTTATTAACAACTGTTAAATCTATGATGAGAAATTGAGATTATAACTAGTCAATAAGGCCTAATTGCAATATCATACTAATGACATCTTAAATGAAAGGCCGAATTAATAATCTGATATCGAATTCATGGGATATCATTAATGGCCTCTTATAAAAACCATAATGGGATATCGAGTTGACAACCTGATGTCCAATTATAAGATTATCAAATTTTTAAATAGCGAGTAATGTTAAATTAGTTTAGAAGAGCTTTAACCTATTGTTGAGTTCATAAAGATATTGAGTGAGTAAGTCATTTATAAGCTTATTATACAATAATTATATTACAAACTAATGATTTCATATAAGATTTAAGGAAGATATCGAATTTACAGCAAATACATCAACATTGTAAGTAGTTGCTGGGTTTGTAAAAGAGTAGTGAATGAATGTGAGGATGTCGAATCTATAACCTAAGCGATAACCCTTCAATCAGATGTCGAACTTCTAAACAGATATAGTGTTTTTGATTGATTGCCTACACTATAAAGGCATCGTGTTTTAATTCTATTGCTGTATTCTGGAATGGATACCTAACTTGTAGCCAGTTGCTAATGCCATAACTGTATTCCGAATTGATAATGTTATGTCCAGCTTAGAGAAGATGTCAAATCTAAACTAACTCTTTAAGCAGTTACTGCATTTGTAAAAGGATGACGACCTATTATGGGTTAATGAATTTGTGGCTGATACATCCAATCCCCAAACAAATGTCATTCCCTTAAATAGGTAACGAATCTCTATCCAGATGCCATACTATGAGAGTTTCAAATTTTGAATCAGTTATCGAATTCCTAAATGAATTTCAAGCTCCTAACTAGTTGTTGAAATAATTATTAAAGGGAGAAACCTTTTTGTATATGAAACATCATGTTCAATGTTAAGTTTCAATAATTTTGGATCCAAGCATTATCAAATTTTGGAGTGGGTTTCGGGTTTCTTGCAAGCATTCAAGTTTTTAATCAAACCGGAAAGCCCGATATTATCAAATTTCCAACATCAAGCTCTAATCAATCGATTAAACCCCAAATGACATGCTATTTCAAATGCTAAATCCACCCAGAGTCATAATAAATATGTGATTTAACTTAAAACTTAAAGATCTATATCCAATACCCGATCTGTAAACCCCGAATTCAATTTGAAGTTGAAAATCCCTAACTCAATAATTTTGATTAAATCAAATAGAAAAAGAAATCGAACCTTTAAATAAGCTTAAATGCCGAAGAAAATTGAAATTCTTCGAGTGAAATTAAATTTTAAAAATTTTGTTTTGCGGTTTGGTTTGCAGGTAAAAGGAAGAAGAAAGAGAGGAATGGATACTTAAAAGAGAAAAGAGGAAGAACAAGTGCCTTTGATCTTGATTTAAAAAACGACACAAATTTGAGTGGGATGCCAATAGGCCGCAAGCGCTGATAACAAGGTATTGACTTTTAAAGTCAACATTCTTTCTATTTTAAGGGGGAAAATTCTACTACAAACAATGTCATCAAACCTTTTAAGGAGATAACGAATTTTAATAGCATGAGGAGTTGTCCAACGCCTAGAAGGGAAGAGATGTCATGTACTTAAGCAACTTATATTACCATCATGCCAAGGGATGTAGAATAACAACAGTTGCCAAAAAGCAATGATGTAGAGCCTACCAAGCTCGAAGACCGTCAAAGAAAAGTTCTGCACTATTCAAAGATATCGAAGAATTAGATGTCAACCCTTTACAATGGACACCATTATAAATTATGCACAAGCGCATTGGATGTCGAGCTACATGGAAAGGATATTGAATGCTTGCTGCTGGTAATGATGTCGTAAATAAATAATGGAAGAAGATATTGAATAATAACAATAAACATAAGGATGTCGAAATTCAACAAGTTGAACAAGATGCCATATTTCATCAGTATGAAAGAGGTTGTCGTGTGTCAACCACATGAAGGGGTGTCAGATGACTACTCTAAGGCAAAGTGTCAAATGCTGGCAACATTATACCGACATCGTAAACCACCAGTATTCAAAAAGATGCCATATACCATCAATATAAAAGAAGGATGTCATAAGTATCCCAGGTTTGATTGGATATCATAAGTCATCAATGCAGAAAGGATGCTAAGACCACAAGTGTTCACAGATGATCACCCATACGACAAGGATGTTGTATATCTTCAAAGAAAAAACATATGTCATAGACTGTCAATGAAGCAGGATGCCGCATATCGACAGCGTAATAGAGGTTGCTAAGAATTAGTAGTAAACAAAAGGATGTTGCATGCTATAAATACAATGAATGATACCGAAAATCAAGGCACCGAGAGACATATGGAAGCCGTGCTGCCCAACTCCACCCCTATAATTACGAACCCCATGACAACGTAAAAGAGGGCAGTTTTCTCTCTCTTTCTTTCTTTCTCCTCTCTCTATACTTATATTTTATATTTGCAAACCCTTAACTGGACAGGGGATTATAAGAGCCTATTGTATTATCATGACTTTATGCAAGTAGGTAGTTGTACAAAACAATTTCTTATAGCATATTACAAGTAAATAAAGACATTTGATTACGATTTGCTTCATGACTCGCATATGATCTTTTTGACCTTATGTTCATGACATCGACATGACTTCTTTTGATGGTTGAAACCATGAACAAGCACATTTCACCTAGAATTTTCATACTTCTTTCGGGCTAATACAAAGTTGACCAAGCCCGTTCGCCTTGTACATCAAATGTTAACAAGAAAAATCATTCACATATATATTTATACACACACAATCCTTATCTAAAGTAAAAAATTATATTTATTTTTATTAAAAATCAAAAAAGATTTTAAAACATATTATATATATATATTATATATACATATAATGTATAAAAAGTTTGCTTAATTATTTAGTGTAATGACCCATTTTTTCGTACCTTTTGAATCTACAATAAACCATATATGTCCAACTCAAATTGCACGAATAAGCGTATCATTAAGGGTAGAAAGAAAATAAAGATAGAAAAAATCTCACACAAATGGGATAACGTATATTATTTCAATAATAATATTTATAGCGGAAAATTTTAAAATACAATATCAGAGTCTAACCTAGATTCAGCCTAGACAGTTATAAACTTTCCTCCTTGCAAATGTTGAAAAAAAAATGCAATAGATGTAGCGGATAATAGAATACATCCATACGATGATGAAGATCTCCAGCTCTCCTCTAGAAACTCCAACCATCTTCAACTAAACCTGAAACTACTCGGATCTGACCCGAGTATTAAAAATACCCGGATCAGGCTTGGTAAACTAGCGTGAGATACTCAAAATTTAAAATGTATAGATCATAATAATGTTATCAAACCTTTGAAAAGAAGGATGTCTCATAAGACCACGCCCACACATAAACATGGACAGATTTTTACCTTATGATAACCAAAACACTTTTATACCAAAATATACTTGATATTATTAATGACATTCCTTTGAAAACATTTTTCAAATAAACTTATTCAAATATGGTATCAATACCCGGACTAAGTCTAAGGTAATATATCTAGACTCGGTCAATGGAATATACTGAACAGAATGTATAATACCAAAAGGGTCGTTGAAATGTTTGGAAGTCATTACAGCTATTTTCGAAATACAATCGAAATCGTAAATCTCGTACTGGGGTGGGATTTCCAACATGATAGGGAATTAGTGGCCTTTTCTCCGATCCACACATAACAAACAAAGTTCCCACAGTGCCTTAATTGCTTTTCTCAAACTAGTCACTTAGAACTATACTTGTTATACTACCACTGATAACCGGTAGTTCCTAGCTTTTCTCAAGCTAACCACTTTATTAGAATGGGGCAATAAATGCCTTGAGAGACGTATCCCCCAAAGGGCCCAACGTATTGGACACTACCATACATACTCACTTATTTCGAATTTGCATCTAGCAGACCACATTGTATCCCATATCATCTTTTGGGATGTGAGGCTAGTGAGGCTACGCTCTATTTATTCAGAGCCACTCTTTGTTTTTCAAAAAGCCGTGCTTTAATCAAAACAAGTTCTGCTTTTAATGCCACACTACCATTCCCTTGATCACAATTTGACTCCCATAAGCATACAACCTCTGAGCTCGTATGTCTCAAAGAAGGGTGTTAAGCTAAAAGAAGTTTCCTTCTCCACCATCAATTAATATACATTTATAGAAACCACTCAATGTTATTTAGAACACAATGTCAGACAATGGTCCATACAAGTTCATTCTGGGACTGAACAAAACCGAAGGCACTTTCCTCAGCCATTACTAAGCGAGAAGCCCTTGCAATCCGAAAAAATCTCCACAACGAAGAGACCACTGCCGTAAATAATTCTATAATGGAGGCGACCCAGAGCACGTCACTAAGAAGTCCTCGGGCTTTTAAGATCCACGGTCTTCAATAATCATCATCTTCAACATACCTTTACTTTTGAACGTAGACATTAGTTCGAAGTAGTTTTCAGTTAGGAATCACCCAAATCCGACCCTGGTTCCTTCGAAGCCAATCATTGCTTTAAAAGATGTTAAGTTCATATGTGGGTATCAATCATCAATCAATTACTTCATCTTTTATAAAATATATTTCTTAGATATATTCTTTTCAATTTGCTTCATTTTCTTTTCAAGAGCATATGGAATCATTATGACTCATTTATCAAATCATTTGGTATATTTAAATCTGTCTCAAATCCTGGAATAATTCCATAGGAAAATTTTTCTAAATCATTTTCTCTTTTACTTAGGAAATTTTTTCCAAATCATTCTTTTAATCTTAATCAAATATTTCTTACATTCAAGTTATAACTTTTAACTTAGGGAAAATATTCCCAAATCATTTATTAATTCTTAATCAAAGATTTCTTTCTTAACTTCAAATCATATTCTTGCAAATCAAAGATTTTCGTAACAGAGCACTATTGCCACTTTAAATATGGTAAATTTCACCTCCAGGGACTAATGGAAAGTAATCCTATATCATGAAAATCTTCGCTTTCACTGATTTTTGTCTTCAATATGTTTCATATCGAAAATTAGTTTGAAGGGGTTTTCGAATAGGAATCACCCAAACCCGATCCTGGTTTTTCAAACAGGAATCACCCAAATCCGATCCTGGTTCCTTCAAACCAAGCATCGAATAAAAGATGTTAAGTGGTTAATCAAAATTCAAAGAATTTGTTTCTTTACTTTTATCTTGAAAATTTTTAAATATGATCTTTTAGAGCATCCGTGCTTTCCTTTCAATCTATTCCACCCCTCGGCTAAAAAGAGAAAACATATGCCAGGTAAGTTAAAGGCACTGGTTGCTCCATCCCTAACCTTACTTAAACATCTTGTTTTATCTTCCCATATCTCACAGGCGGGACAAATCTATTAGTTGTTTCCGCATACTCAGTTATTAATCTTCATTTATAAATTATTTATTAAAATTCCAAATCATCATTTAAAACACTTAATTATTCTTTTAAAAAACATTCATAATTGATTCTAGGAAAAACGTTAAGTTTAAACCTTCTTTTAAAAAGTCGTAGCCACGACAGCAGAAAAGTGCTGCGGAATGCTTTATAAGCTTATTTGATTTAAACAACTTTTTAATATCTGAAAATTCATATTTTCCATTCCAAATCTCTCTTAAACCATTTTAATAGACTTATCAAATTTATAATCATTTAAAAATATCATTTATAAATAAATCCCTTTTTAGATTCCGAGCTGCAAAACCACGATGGTTTTAAAAAAAATTGGACATATTTCAAAATATACAAGATGAAATCTTGTTTTTCTTTCTTTATTTCTTTAAACATATTTAATTATTTATAAAACATTTGTAACTCATTTTAAAACTATTTTCAAAAGGTTTAAGCATTCCATATACACCATTTCATTTTCAAAAGGAATGTGATTTCCTTTGTGCTATCGACATGTTTTAAACGTGACTTGGTAAAAAAAAATCAACAATCATATCAAATAATCAATACTTAATGATCAGTGTATATATAATCATCGATAGAAATCATAACACATCATCAAACCTGTATATATAAATATAGATATTAAGTAGAGTCTCTCACCATTAACCAAAGCGATTTACTTCCTACCAACATTCAAACTAATCTACACTTCACTAACTACTTCCTACTCCACTTAAACATTAGCAAACAACTTTCCCTTCCTTCATAGTGCTTGGCCAAAGATTGAGATGGAGATGGGCCAAAAGTATAGAGAAGAAGTGGTAGAGCTTTGACCTTGAATTCTCAAAACCAGACTCGAAAAATAGGTTATCTTGTATCTAGTTTTTGGCCCTCTAAATCTCAAAATGTAGGAAAGTTGTAAACTATAAAGTTGTTGCAAATTATTTTCTCTTTAATTGGAATAAAATAATTACTTTAATCCAAGTAGTTTTGAGGGAGATAATATTCAATGAAGAAGAGGTACTGTTGGATTGACAAAAATGAAGCCCGAAAATGCACTTCAAAGAATTGAGTTTCAGGAGTGGCAAATCTCAAAACTGAAAAAAGTGATCAACGTAAAATTTGTAGCAACTGGAATTTCCTTATATGATATAAAAAAAGAATTTCTTAATTTGGATCAATTATGATCAAGTTATTATCAGAAAAAATGACATATTCTTTGGCTTAAAAACCGGGCTAGAGAATGCACTGGAAAGAAGTGGACTTTTGACATGGTTAAATTTAGAATGAGATAAAGTGGTGAAAACAAAAGTTTTGGCCAATGGAAAAATACATGATTTGAAAAAAATAATTTTGTATTTTGTTTCAGTTTTGAAGAATTAATGACGGAGAGAAGAAGAGGTAAAATATGGAGAGAAAAAGAGTTTGATTTGAAGAGGATGGACATTGATTTCTTTTGAATATTTTGTAAATATTTTGACATTATTTCTTTCTAATTTTTTCTATGCCATAGAAGCCATTAAAGAGAAGAGGAAGAAGTTAAAGAAGCTTGAGAAAATAAGAAGAAGAAATGTAAATGAAAGTGAAGAAGGAGGTGGGTATTTATAGAAAAAGAAAGAAGTAGTAAATTTACCAAAATAACCTCTTACCAAATTACCAAAATAACCTTACTTCAACCTAAAGCAATCTTCACTTTTTCAATACTTAAAATCATCTTTCACATTCTTACTTTATGTCTTAGTCACTTAAAGATTAAGTAAAAATAATAATTGTTTTATTGGATTTTTATTTGATGTGATTTGATGTTTACTTTTGTTAATTCTTACTTACTTTTACTAATGACTTCTAGAAGTTTTCTAATCTTATTTAGTAAAAGTAAGCATATTTAGTTATTAAAATGTGCAATAAATACGTTAAAACATATTAACAAAGGTGCGATAACGTTGCGACAGCTTATTTTGAACAAAACATTGATTTTCGACAAAATGTTTTAGGGTCACATTTTGACGTTTTAGTTAAAATATTTGTTTATGTAAACCAAAATTAAAAAACAAATTTGTTTAATGTTATTTAAAAATATTAATACTTATAAATAAATGAAAATAAATTATTTAACCATTGAAACTTACTTTTCTGAAAGCACCATTTTGTCACTTTTGTCGATATAGGCAAATGTTACTATTTTTGTGTACTTCTTTTTTAAAATCCTATCTAATATTATTTAAATCATATAATCTTACTATTTTATATTTAAAATGACTTTAAATAGTATATTTTAAAGTGCTCAAATTCTAGGCCGTTACTTTAGTTACTTAAATTATAATCAATTTTCGAAAATCTATATTCTTTGGTCATTACTGAAAATAATATTATTTTTATGTGAATATATACAATTTTATGCATATACTTAAATATATTTAAAACAAAAGATTACCTTCTTCTTATGATCTTGCCTATAACACCTTGGTTATTTGTTGTTTCTTTAATTTCCTTGGCAATGGTTTGCAATGTTATCTCCTTAGCTTCACCAATGTTTTCTAGATGCCAAGGTTAGAAATTTCTCTAGTGTGTTAATGGTTGTAATAAGAGATCTATTTATCTGCATTTTAGGCCATGGATAGAAAGACCGCTTTCCTTCTTTCTCCCTGATCAATAATTTATTCACCATCAATCAAATCTCTTGCCCCCTCATTTCCTTCTTATATGGCTGTCTAGGATATGGGAAATTTGGGTCGCCATTTTTCTGATCAACAAATGATTTTATATTAAAATCATTTATTTAGTTCATATATCCAAATTCCTTTATTCGTCAACATTCAATGATTATACTTGTCTCAAATAATTTTTCATCCTTTAAATAATTAAATGCTACAAAATTTAATACAATATTTGTATTTAATTTTATTATTAATAATTTATAACATTTCTAAATTAATTCTACATTGGTCAAATTTGGAAATAACTAGCAACTTAGTTGTGTTGACTCCTTGGTGTGAAATCGGTCCTCAGTCAATATTTAAACAATATATTATTGAAGCATGTATAGACTATACCAAAGCACAGTATCGGGCGTAATTTTTTAATGCTTATAGATTATTTATCAGAAAATCCAACTACTAATCTATTTTTAAGCTCCGTGACGCCCCACCCTGAGACACACATTAACAAAATCACAATGACTGGAATTCAAGATATGTCATCAAAATCTCAAAACTCAAGAGTGAATACAGAAACTTTGGAACATCATTACCATTCCGAAGAACAAGAGACAACAAATCAGCCAAAATTAGGATACCTAAATATAGGATTCTTTGAATCACAGAATGCAAATAAACAAGCACACGATCCATAAAAGGAAACTCATTATGCACTTATAAGTTTCATCATCACCATATCACTTAGATATATCTAGAATTTGATTTAAGGTTAAAAAAAAACCTCTATTAACATTCATATTTAATTGAATAGACTGAATTAATGTCCACGGTTCAATCTGATTACTTTTATCAATTAATTGATTTACTATGGCTACATATTTTGATTTTAAGTTGACTACCAATTGCAATGATACTAACTTTCTGCAACAAAGGAAATAAACCTTCTCTTGGGTAATGTTTTACTTAAAGTTGTTCAATATTCGACTATGGCTGTAGCAAGGTTGTCGTGCCATTTATTTAACTATAATCAAACTAAAGCCATTTATTTAACTATAATCAAAGTAAAGCTTAGCAATCAAGATCGATAGTACTATCAACTCTGAAGACTTCTTCATTACCATGAGATCTTCTATTTTGACTTTGTTTTATTAACCTATAAAAGACGATCGTCGATTCATTCTGTGATTGTTTCAAAACCTACAAGTATGTAACCTCTTGGTACCCTCAAAAGCCATAAGTAATTCACCATCCATCGTATATAGAGCGTTACGTACACTTGTCTCAACTGATGTATCGATATCCTTTTCTCTATATATTTTGATAATGAATATTAATGGAGAAAGTACTAATACATCCATATTGATTAGATATTCGTGGTTATGAACATATTCGTAACTGTAATCTATGAAATACTTCTCCTAATGATATTCTCCTTACATATTTTTAATTTTATTAATTCATTATTATGTCTCTATATAACAACACATATAAAAAATCCAAAAGCATAATTTATTTCGAAAAAGATTATCTATAGAGATATAACTAATTACATTATTGCCCCTAGGACACACCCTTAATTTTATCAATCTACACTTACACTCTAGACTAACTATGGTGCCTCATGTCCATATCTTCCTAAATTTACTAAGAAGGGGCTTTGTGAATGGATTTGCGATATTTCTTTTGTATCTTATTTTCAATTATACATCTTTATAGTTGATAAACTCTTTTATCACATGTGAATTATAGAGAGCATATCTTGATTTCTTATTTAGCCATCGGTTCCCATTGTAATTTATATTGCACTATTGTAATCACAATACACTATTAGATTTTTCAATGGTGGGAACCATCCTTAGCCATTTTATAAATTTGATCGTATATATTGCTTTTATTATGGGCGCTATTCAAAGTAGTGTACTTGGCTTTTATAATTTAATTTGATACAACCACTCATTTTGAAGATCTATAACTAGAGGCTCCTAAATTAAGGTTGAAGGTGAATTTAAGATTGACTTAATATGTTCGATGTCACTTTTGAAGTTTGAGTCTGAACACTTGTTTATAAGAAATTCTTTGTTTCTATAAGCAATTCTCCAACATTTAGCAAATATTCAAATATACTCTTTACTACCATTAAGTGACTTTACCTTAGATTTGATAATTGCTTAATACAATAAGAGTATAAGGATGATCTGATATACAACATAACATAACATACTTGATGATTCTTACTGCCAAAGCATAAGAGATTTACAACATATGCTCCATATTACACATTCCAATTTGATTTTTGAATCTACAGATTTTGGACAATCACATCATTCTAGTATACCCATCATAAAAGATGTTTCTTTCAAATTATTCATCAAGAACTCTACAACCATACCTTGACTAATTTTAACATGGATACATCATTAACAATTAGTAGTACATTGTTTACTTATAGTATTAGAAATGATTTAGTACCTTCGATTTTCTTTACAAACACACACTTCATCTACATTTTGATTGAAATCTGACTATTTGATTTCTATATCGAAATACTTGCTCAACCTCTAGATGCCTTTTGGACAAATTTTTGTATCAACTCTTGGATCATCTATCTTCGAGACATTTTAGTTGTTTTATGCAAACGGCTTTTTTAAATAATCATTTAGAAGTTCTGTTTTAACAACATTGTGCCAAAGCTTAAAGTCAAGTTGAGTGATAATCTACGAATAAAATCTGAATGGACTTTAGCACATTGAATTAATTTCCCATCAACCTTGCCTTTCATATACCAACTACATCGATCTTTTTATTGAAGGCTCGATGGCATCCGGTAGATCATACTATTTTCCCATATCCATCTTGCACAGCGAGCTTAAGAAATTTGGAGGTGTTTGGAGCTAACTTTTCGAATAGGTGCCGATTCAATTGAATCGGATCGGTACCGATCCAAAAAGTAGTGCAATTCTTGTAAAACTTTCATCTAGTTGGATTCCTTGTTTGGTTGTGATGTCATCCGTGCAATTTCATAGCTTGTTGATTTTCTTTGATGGTTATTCATCTATGGGTTTAACTGATCCATAGTTTAAATCGGGCAAGTTTTTACTTCTTGAACTTGGATGCTTGGAAGCTTATCAAACTTTGGTAGATAAGCTTACTGGAGACATAGGAGTGTAAGACAAATGGAATGGAGTCGAGAAGACTATATCTGATGATGTGTTTTCTACAATAGTATTGGATGTATCAGATCAGTGGGTTCTTGATTTTGGGACGTCGTTTTACATGGCATCAAATAAGATTAATTATACCCTATTGTTAGGAAAGATTGCAGTGCAATCCTTAGAAAAAGATGACCTTTTGTAAAGCCACGAGAGAGGGTACAATGTTGATTCACACGTCTGAAGGAGTGATTTGAACTTTGACAGGTGTTCGCTATGTTCCTGGTTATTGATTCTTTAGACTAGTTGTCATCCATATCACATAAGGTAGCTGCTAAGAAATATAGTCTTTAGGTTTCATGTAATGTGCTAGTTTTGATGAGGGTTATATGTTCTAGAATCTGTTAGCTAAAAGGAACCACCGTACTTAGGAAGTCTTTTGTTGAAGTTGACAATTCTCATGCTTCTGATGTCACCAAGCTTTAGCATCTCAGATTGGGTCATATTTCAAAGAAGGATTAAAGTTGATTTGCAGATAGAAGATGATCAAAAGACAAAGCTTTGAAAAGTAAGATCTATTCTACGAATGTGTGCTGGGTAAGAAGACGAAGTTATCTTTTGGTGTTGGACTTTCATAGTTAACAATATAAAATACAACATCCAGTCATCTAATATCAAAAATCAAACATCCATCACAATCATCATCCATATCAATCAATAAACATCAATAGATAACTGATTGTCAATAACAGGCATTAAATTGACAATTTAAATTCAATATTAAGTTAAACAATGATTAAATGCAATAAAAGTTAAATTAAACTAGAATGACAATTTACATATACTAAACATCGATCAATTAATTTCTAATCACATCACAAATTTAATTTAACTAACATAAGATAGTATAGTAATTGCGAGTGGGATAAAACACTAACCTTTGATTTCAAATCGATTTGAAATCCAAATTAGGGTCTAAGTTTGAATAGTCTCAGAATTCTTCCAAACCAGTTTCAATATGTCCGTAATTTCGATACGATCGTAGTGGAACAAACTGTGCGTAAATATGATCTTGTATGCAAAAGCTTTTAACATTTGAACATTTCAAAATTTAAATTTAAATAAACTATTATCGAACGAATAAGGGAATGCCACATCACCAAGACAGAGACCGAACTCTTTCATCCAGCCGCGATCGCAACGAAACCCTACTAGCCCCCACCCAAAACTTGAAAAACACCTCCTCCATGAGACTCTTGCCACAATCTGACCTCGCCTCGGCCTTCGACACCTTCGGCCGACCGTATACTGACGACACCGCCCACTCGGGCATTCCAGAAACCCACTGGCACAGTGACAAATGCGTCACCTTCCAAATATCTGGCAAACGCAAAGGCGATCTCAACTTACGAACGACATGGATCGAAGCCTCTCGATGACCTCTGTAGTGCAGCACTTTCCGATCAGCCCATCGACGAAGATCCACCGTCGAATTGAAACCCTAGCAACGGAAGACCAAAATTAAATGGTCAATTTCTAATCAAATGGTGGCTCGAATCGAGAAAATAATTACACTAGTGAATTACGCTCATCGAGGGCTTCGAAACGGTATATAATTTGTTAAGTTTGGAGGAGTTTGATTTTTGGATTTGGTTTTGAAATTGAATTTGGGTTTGGATCTGCACCCTTTGGGAAGAAGGAGAAGCTGATAGGTGAAATAGATAGATACATACAGAAATGAGAAGTAAGAAGGCCGCTAGGGTTTGGACAGAATTATTATATACTAATGAAGCCCGATAAGAATGAATAACATATCGAACTGCTTTGAATTGACGATAACGACCCGAAAAGCCCGTTTCGCTCTCCAAACTAAAGTGGGTCATCCCATATATCAAAATAGATGTTTTCGATGTTTCTAAACTCGATGGAACATGTTTCAAATCCTAATTCCATCGCATGAAGAAGTTAGCTTAAAATCAGCTTATTCCAATTTGATTTCAATTGAATCTAATTAAAATGATTTCTAAGCGTTTCGAGTCCGTACGATCAAGCGAAAAGCCCGATCGCTACAAACTTAAAACCTTAAAATAATTCACTTTTATGGATCCGATGATATTGGTTTCATCGAAATCGAAGACAGTGGCCAAAATGGCTATTTTCCCGCTAATTAAATAAATTATTATTAAATTGATTAAACCACTTTTTAATTCAATATATATAACAAATTTTCATCATTTTTGATTACTCAAACATTTATTATAATTTAAAACAAGTCTACATATAATTTTAGTGTTAATTGTTGCAACAGTTATAGTGTCCAATTTCAACTAAAATTTAAATTCAGTTAAATATAATTGATTTCCAATAATATGATTTAGTTTGATTTCAATCTTTTAATTAAATCAATTATTACTTTATAGACACAGTTAACATTTGTTGATATATTATTATACTAATATTACACCGATATTCTACAATTATCATCTTAGTTTTCATTAACATAGTATTTAATTTCATTTGATTGTAGTAAATCCAATTATTATAATTGAAGTTCCAATAATTTAATCAAACTTGATTTCAATTCTTTTTGTTCAATCAACAGTAATATTATGAATAAAATTTACACTGGGTTACATCTTGCTGAATCAATATTCTACAATTATCAATTCAATCTACATTAGCTGCACTAATTTAGTGAATTAATTGCAATTGATTTTCAAATTAAATTTAACAGACCAAATAAATAGGTAACATATAATATTTGTCAACATTAACTTTTAATCACATTTTATAAGTTTATTATCCACAACAAGTGTTGTAATTACTACCACAACACTAATTTTATTCAATTACACTTTATTACATATTATTTAATTAATACAATATTTAAATTTTCAGTTTCTCTTTCAATCCAACGTCAATTAATACATACATTACTATTTTTATTTACAATCTATACCAATTTTTACTCTTTAATCATTTTAATTAATTGGAATTACATTTAAAGAAGTTATAAATTACCTTAAATTAACACTATAACGTTGCATTCCAGTTATATTCTTATTATTAAATCACAAATTTTCATTTCTTTCAACTTTAAATCACCTAACATTATTAAACTAACTAATTTTAATTATCGAAAATTACGGGTCGTCACACCCTCCATGCCACACACCTCCAAGCCAAGTTTTTCCATCTCTCTCCTTGCCGTTGACCAAAAATCACGCTTGAAAGATGGCCAAAACGCGGCCAAAAATCTCCCTCTATGCTACACCATTGACGATCGCCGCCATTGATCTTGTTGAGCTCGACATGATCTAAAAGTTTGTAGTTGAAGCCTACGGCTATTATTGCGTGGATGAGGAGAGATAAAGGGTGGAAGGTAGGAGCATTTTGGCCATTAAACGTTAACTGGCAGCTACATGAAGATAGAAGCTAGGGTTTCTGTTTTCACGTGTATACATACATACATATATATATTATATACATGCATATATTATTTAATTATTATTTTTTCAAAATTTTCATACTTTTCCAAACAGCTCCAAACGAAGCGCACAGCCTAGCGTTTATAACGTTCTACCCCTATTTCGAACGCAATGGAACATGTTCCGTAGCCTAATTTTATCGTATGTGGAAAATAGTTTTTTGAATCGAATTAAAATATTAAATTTTTGATATTAAATTTCAATGCGTTTCTATCCCGCACGACCAAATGGCAACTCCAAAAGCTATAAAATTTGACATCCGATAATAATATACTATTACGAATCCAATAGGACTAGTTTCATCGAATTCAAAGACTGTGCCCCGGAAGGCTATTTTGACGCGTCGATTTAATCGAGCGATTTTTAAAATTGACAAAATTGCTTGAAATTTCCATTTTAAAAACTTATTAACTCAATTATAAATCAAATAGAATTTGTATCCATATTAGAAATCATTCCAATTTATATTAAATCAAAATTCCATTATTTACAATATTACAAATATTAAATTTCACTATTACATTAATATATAAATTTCAATTGTAAATTTATCGACTTTTAATTCCATTCAAAGTCCATTACCAATACTCTAATTCAAATAGAGTTTAAAATAACTTAGAAATCATTCTCACTTCCATTTAACCCTGTATTCACAGATTCACACAATTTCCAATTATTAATTTACTATTTACCAAATCCATTTAATCTCTATATTTGAAATTTTAAGTTATTTCACCAAATCAACCAAATTCTCCATATTCAAAAATCAATTTATATTCCAAATTCAACATTTAGAAATGAATTAATCGCTTAAAATTAAACGACCAAATTCTGGGTCGTTACACATTTTCTTTAAAAGTTTTTCAACTTTAATGATGAAATGGCTCTTTCTTACTTGGTTATTAAGTATGTTGGTTGTTGAGTGCATTACGTTGTTTTGGTTTGGATATATGTATAGGTTAGATGTAAATGTTGTTAAATTTGGAAAAGTGGTATAAAAGCGAGTAAAAGTTTCCAAATTGAGACCTTGGCTTATATTATAAGGTTATGTCATGTATATTTGTTTGAAATCATATTTTCAAGTTTGTAGGCTAAGGAAGTTAGTATTTAGACTTGTTAAAACAACATCAAGTTCCTTGGGTTTAAAAAATTGTTTTCTAACTTTACTTTTAGAAATGATTACAAAAGTTATAAAAATCTTATCTTTGTTTTCTAAAACTTATTTCAAAGTTTTTATAGTGGTTGAAATGCAAAAATTAAATTTTTGATGACCTAGTTCACATGAAAATAAAGTGTTAATATTTCTGGTCATATAGCAATAATCGTTATAAACGCAGTTCGTGAAAAACAAGCTCCTTTTGAATTTCTAATATTTTAACTAAAGTATCATTTTGGAAAGGGTTTTCAAAAATAAATATAAGTTTTAAAGGTAATTATTATTATTAATTAATTAATTAATTATTCAATTAATGATTATTTAATTAATTAAATAAGTAAGGTAATTAGTACTTAATCATTTATTAATAAAGGAAATTAGTACTTAATTATTAATTAAGTTGGTTATAATTAGTTAATTAATTAAAGTTGATCTAAAATAATTTAATCATTTCAATAATAATTTCTAAAAGTAATTGATTATTTTAATAATAATTATTTAAAGTCAATTAATTATTTTAATAATGGTATTTTAAAATTAATTAATCACTTTAATAATGATGTTTTAAAGATAATTAATTATTTAAATAATGATGAGATTAAGATTAATGATCATTAAATCAATAATCTTTTAAAAATTATAAATAATAGGTATTAAAGTTCATTTATCATTTTGCTACTGGTGTTTAAAGATCAATTTATCACTAAAATAATAGTGTTTTAGATTTAAGCAATCTTTTGTTAATGATAGTTTAAGATTAATTTATCATTTTAACAACGAAGTTTTAAAGGTAAATAAATTATTTTTAGTAATAAAAGTTTAAAGTTAATTAATTATTTAACAAGGATGATTAAAGTTAATTAATCTTTTTAAATAGTGTGTTTTGAAGCAATGAATTAGGATTAAAGCTAATTTATTATTTTAAGTAAAGCTGTATGAAATAATTAACCATTGTTTTAAAATTAATTGACCAATTTAAATAAGGATATTGAAGTAATAAATTTAGCTTTAAAATAAATCAATCATTTTGAGAAAGTTTTTTAAAGTTAAGATTTTAATGTGAAACTCTTGCTAAGTTTGGTTTTAAAAGTAAAAGTTCGATTTGATTATGGAAAAGTAATTCCGTAAACGATATCTGAGATAACCCAGATTTTTGGACATCTATTAATTGGGTAATTTACTGGATTAAAAAGCTTTTAAAATACAAATTTGTAATTTAAACAAATAAAATAAGTATTAATTTGTTATATATTTACAAAAATAGATTTTTAAATAAGATTTGGATTTGAAATTCAATTGAAAATAAATTGGAATTCAAACTCTGTATTTTGGGACTAATAAAATTTATTTTTAAATTTTATATAAATATATAAGGAAATGTATATAATATGAATTATATGTATAAATATTTATTATCTAAAAAGTATAATAGTAAAAATAAGAATTAAATAAAAGAATTTTCCTTTTCGAAGCTTTATATATAAATAAAAATAGTTTGAAATTATATATGTATTTCAAATATAAAACATTTATACATATGTGAATATAATACTTAAATCAACTAAAGACATTTTAATTTGCAAAATTTCAAATGTAAACATAAGTACTTTCAATATAACAAATGTAAACTAATTATAAAGTGTAAATCACATTCGTAAGAAAATTTAACAAGTGTCATAAATTTGGTTTTGTTTTTAAATAATAATTAAAAAATAAAAGAAAATATATACATTTTCTACTCCTTTCTCATTTCTCTTTTACCATCAATTTTAAACAAAGAAACCAACCTGAAAACAATCAAAGGAAATTCAAAACCATAATCTAATTCCTTCAAGTTTTTCAAACTAAAAACCAAACAATTCAAACTCAAGCCTGCTGTTCCAGTTATCAAACCACTTGCTGATTTGTTTTCAAAAGCTTTCAACTGTGTGGATAACAATTCAAATTTCATTTTCAAGTTTCAAGGAAGCAACTTCCAGTTTCAGATCATCTCTGCTCCTCTGTTAAAAATAGTCTATGAGTAAACAAATCTTCCTTAGTTGCTTGATTTTGAGTTGTGATAATGAAAGCTTTAAAACTGTTTAAACTCTAAATGCATGGAGTGAACCTGATTTTAAACTTGTGACAATGTTTTGCATGGTTGATTTTAATAGTTATATGCAGAGATATCTGAACATATTCTTGTGCATGTCAGTATTTCAATATTATGCTCTGTTCTTAAACTACAGAATGCAAAAATAATTAAAAATCAATTGCTCTTTCTCTTGTCAGTTTTATGTATTGATGTTTAAACATAAATTGTTAAGAAATAACAAGATTTTTAACTTAAAAATAGTTTCAGGTAAGATTGTAGGAAGCTTTCCACTTGGAAGTGAATTACAGTAAAACTTTATTTTTATAGAAAAATCGATTTCAATAATTAAAAGTTTCATGAATATAATTTGATTTGCGATTGAAAACTATGAATTTTAAAAATGAAATCAGGATTTTTAGGTGAGTATTTAGGGGAAATTCGTGTGTTGAACGTGAATTGGTTTCAAGTAAATTTATGAGGGTCAATGGAATTTGGAATCTCGGGATCGTGCTTGGAGGTGGATGAAAGGCCTAGGGTCACGGCAAATTTGTCTTCTGGATTTTTCGATCACCGTGGTGATGACGTGAGGACGTTGTAAGGTTTTAGTTCAGTATTGGGTCGAGGGTCTTTGCGAGGCATTACTGAACTCGTCGACGCATCGGGCATCATCGGGGTGGATAAAATAGAAGCGTATGACGTTTTCAAAGCTTTGGGTGAAGTCTCGTGATCTCTGGTGGTCATAGAAGTCTGGGTGAGGCGGTTCTAGGTCGTGGTGCTTTGCTTCCGTGGGTTCGTTCTTGTCGTTTTTCGATTTCGATTTTATTTTGGTATTTGGATGTTTAGGATCGAAGAAGAGTATGGCGGATGACTTGTTGAGGGTGTCAGAGTTGGTCGAAGTGAGGCTGGACGGCGTGCATGGTGCACGTATGCACATGATGTCTGGACAATGGAAGGTATTGGGAAGGAAGATCGTTTCGGGTTTTAGCTCGAGTCATTGTTGCGTTTGACTCGAAGGAGGAGAAATCATGAGTAGCTCGAGTTTTAACTCGAGAAATCTAAGGTGTGGCTCGGGTTTCATTTAGGTATTGGGTTGATTGATTTATTTTTAAAAGTTTTATAATGAAAAGAGTAGTTGAAGTCAGATTTTAAAGCAAATAAATAGGAACATGTTTCCAGAGCTTTATTAAGCAGATTTCAAATATATGTATATGAAAACTTTAATAAAAAGGTGTTTTGACTTAATTAATTTCAAAGCATTTGAATTTAAATAAGCTTGTTGATGAAATAAGTATTTAATTTAAGTAGGTAGTTTGTTTTAAATTATTTAATATTTACAAATCAAATATACCTTATTAATGAAATTAATGGATAATTAATTATTTAGTTAAGTAATTAAAGAGTAATTACAGGATGAAAATAATTAAGGGATGATTAATTACATAAAGGATAATTACTTAATGTAAGAAATTAAAGGATTAATCTGTCGAGGGTTAATTAATTCAAATGGCAATTGAGGGATAAATTAATTAATTACCCGGGTTAAATTTAATTATGACCTAAATTAAAGTAAGCTAATTGAGTAATCAGATTTGAAAGGTTATAAATAATATAGGTTATAGAAATGTTTAATCAGGTTTTTAAAGGATCATTCAAATGTATAATATTTAAAAGAAAATACAAACCAAGTTCAGAAGCAAGGTATTTGCAAGATTTAAACGAGATTTTTAAGTTTTAAAATACTTTGAAATTTTTGTTTAAAGAAGTTGTATAATGTTTCAAAGGTGATTTAAATAATGTATTTATTATCTAATGTATTAAAGGATCGCTAATTGATTAATGTAATCAATTAAGGAATAACTAATTATTCTTATTATGACAACTCGGAATTTTAGCCAATATCAATTTAATAATCTGTATTAATAATTGAATTGATTTGATAATTTTTCTTTATAATTTTAATTTAAATTGGTAAATTTAATCTTTTAAAGGTTAATAAATTTTTAATCTGGTAATATTGATCAATATCTTTATAATAATTTAAAATTGATAAGATTTATTTGTCAAAGCTAATAAAATTTTATTCTATTTATAATATATATATTTGATATATATTGTGAATAGAAGATCTTTTGTTTTAAATAAAAGGTTGTATTTTCAAATTGTAATATATATGTATGTATATTTTATAATTTGGAATTTTTTTGAAAAAATTTAATCTATTAATAATTTATATATGTATGAATTGTGATTTAAAGCTTTGTTTTAAAATTCAATATTTTCAAAAGCTAATTTAGGATTAATTCAATTGTTTTAAAATATATAATACATTTATTTGATTTAAAAGTAAGTTATTTATAAAATAAAAATTTACAAAGATTTCATACTTGTATATTTATTTAAAATTCAAAGTTTATCAACATAAAAACATTTCATATGCATAAAAACATTTCATAAATACAAATGTCCATATTACATAGATTTAAGATATAATTTTTTTTGTAAGGTTTTAAACACAATTATGCAAAGATTTTAAACACTTGTAAACATTTTAAAATATGCTTGAGACACTTGTTCAATTTATCAACAAGTGGAACAATTTTTATTTTAATTTTTAATAAATATTTTAAGAAGAAAATTAGTTTTACACAAACACTTTTCCTTTGTCTTCTTTTCTTAACTCAAACTAGGAAGTTTTTCAAAACCAGAAAACTATTTTTCAAAACCGGATAATGAAAACCAAAAGCAAATCTGAAGCAAAATTTAAAAATCTGCAAAGCTGCAATTCAAATCCACTGCAAATTCAAAGGGATCAAGATCAACTCAGCATTTTAAAACATCATATTGTTTGCATGCAAAGGGATTCATTTTCATCTGCAAAGCAAAGTCAAAACATTTTTTCCAGATTAAAGATTCAAGCCTAGAATAATAATTGAAACTGCTCTGTTCTGTGCTCTGCAAAATAAGTGGTGGGTAAATCATTTTAAAAATAGTTTTAAATTTATCTGTGGTTGAATGATGATGCATGCAATGAATTTTGCTTAATAATGAATATTTGTTTACATGAATGCAGTTTTGTTTTGAATGCCTGTAAATGAGAAAATAAGTTCTGCTGTTAACAGATTTTGTTTTTTCCCTCTTTAAATTCAATATCACCTTCTTTAATCATTGTTAGTGTTTGATTTGTAAACAAGAAATAATTGGAATCATGTAACATCACCACAAAAAATCATTCCAGGAATTTATAATAAGATTTCATTTCAAAATTTGTAAAATAAAAGTAAAAACCCAAATTTTCATAATAATCAACTTCCATAATTTCATATTTGTATTATAGGAATGGATTCGTGTTTGAAAATCATGAATTTTAACATGTGATTCATAATTTTTAATTTGATAATCAATTGGGAATTTAATGCTGAAGGGTTTCGGCAATTTGATCAATTGCCGATGATCAAACCCATGATTTGAGTTGAAATTTTGGGTGAAGCTTGCTTATGTGTTGTGGATGAAGGGAAAAATGTTTTAGAATTTTTCCAATGGCCAATTTGTTCAAAATTGATCGATTTAGGGTTTTTTTTACTATCATTTTGGTTGAGATAAAATTGTAGTGATCTATGCAAATTTGAGTTGCGGTCTCGATCGCGAGGGTCGCGATAGCATCGTGGTGGCGCGAGGTTGCTCTGGCAGGAGAGCCATAGGTTTCGGCGTCGTAATGGTCGATAATGGGGAGGTTTGGTGGTCGAATTTTGATTCGCGTACCCATCATTCGATCTGGGTTTGAAATCGTGCTCGCGAGTGATAGTGTGATCGACGACGATGGTCGCGGCGACCTAGGTTGGCCGGAGTCTCAGGTGCACGTGCACGTGCACCGTGCACGGTTTGGGTCGCTGGAGATTTTGTTTAGGGAAGACGAGTTTTCGCTCGAAGGGAAGCTCGCATTTTATTCGGTGGCGACTCGAAGTGTAGGGAGCTGGAGTGTCTTCAGGGCAGACTCGTGAGGTTGCCGTGTTTGTCTCGAGTTTAGGGTTATTTGTTTTTTTTTTTGTTAGTACTGTATAGAGAGATCAAGCATTAAATTGTAAACAAGTTTTATAAAAGAAACAAAATACTTAGTTAAACTTGTTGTTTGAAAAAAAATGTAAATCAAACTTTTAAAAGGTGTTAATTGAATTTATTTTAAAATTTAAATTTTTTTAGGATGATTTCTTTTGTAAGTAATTATCTTAATTTAATTTTGAATTCTAATTTAAAAAGAAGTGTTTTCAATTTAAAGTATTAAATCAAAGTTTAAGTTAAATTTTTAAGTAATGATTTAAAAACTAAGTTTCAAATTTATATTGAAAATAAATAAGTTTAAATTAGATAATTAAAGTGTTTTATTTTAAATTTGATTCTAAATGCCTTATTTTCAAATAAGGATATTGTTATGATTTGAAAACCAAATTGAATAATTTGTTTTTAAGTTATTAAAATTTGATTTATTCCAAATAATTTATCTATGAAGATAAATAAGATTAGATTATTTTTGTTTTAAACTTAAAAATGCTTAATTAATATGATTTATTAATAAGTAAAGGATTAATTAAGATTTATGTTTTTCTTAATTAATTAAGGATTTTGAAATATAAGAAGTTAATTAATTTTAAATAATAACTTAATTATGAATTAATTAAGTGTAATTACTTGATGAAGTAATAATGGTTAATTATTGAATGTAATTAAGAATGATAATTACTTATGGAAGTAATTAGTGGAAACTACTCATGGGAGTAATTAACCGGAAGTGATTAGTGGTTAATCACTAGATGTTGTTAATCTAAGGATTGATTAATATAATTGATTTAAAGTTAATTAAATATGGGGTAATTAATTAATTAAAGAATTAAGAATTATTTAATGATGGAATTAATTATTTGTTAAGGTAATTAAGAGAGTAATCATCTAATGAAAGTAATTAGAAGATAATTACTTATGTAAGTAATTAAGGGTTAATCACTTAGTTAATTTTAGTTGATTAATGTGATCAGTAATGAATGTGATTAATTTAAGATTAATCACTAAGTGTAATTAATTAGAAATGTAATTAATTAATAAAGTAATTAATTAAGAATTATTAATTGATGCAATTGATTAATTAATTACTTAATGAAGTAATTAAAGATTAATTAATTAGATTAATTAATCAAAGGGTTAATATAATTAATTAAGAAGTTAATTAATTAAGATAAGTAATTACAAGTTGTTAATTACTGCTTATGATTAATAAGATGATTAATTATAAATTAATTATTTAATTTATTAAAGTAATTATTAATTAATAAGGATTACCAGTTAATATAATTAATAAATTAATCAAGGTTGATTAATAAAAGTGATTAATTTAAGTATGATTAATTAATTGTAATTAATTAAGGTTTAATGTAATTAATTATAGTTGATTAATTAATGAAAGTAAATGAAGGATCATTAATTATTGTAATTAATGATAGTAATTAAAGGTTAATTACTGTATATGGTTAAGGATAATTACTTGAATGTAATTAGAAGATGATTAATCAAGGAAGATTAATTAAAGAAGATCATTAAGAGATGATTAATTTATTTATTTGGAATAAATTAATGAAGAAGGATTAAGGTAATCCAATTGATTAAGAGCTAATCATTTCTGCTTTTGGATGATTGATATTGGATGATTGATTTAAATTGGATGATTGATATTGGGTGATTGGTTGATACTGGATGATTCTGATATCTCTGTGATGTGATATGCTGCTTTGTGAGATGGATGTTTGATATGAATTATCTATTGTGATAATGTGATTCATCTTTCTGTTTATATCATCCTGAATATAAGTTTAATTGTTTAAAACCCTTAAACAACTTGGACATTAAAATGGCGTTTGGATTTCGATGAGACCGGGATCGGGTTTCCATATTTGGATAATCCGAAAACCACATCGATCCAAATTAAACGTTAGGTCGTAAATCCAAGTGGAGCTTAGTGAAGACTCGAGGTATAAGAACTATTCGTCAGTATAACTCTAGAGGTGATTCCGTGATGAGTTTGACGGAGATAGTACTTATAGGTTCGAGATGTTGATTCAGAGTGGAAGGGCTATGGTCGTTGACTCTGAGGGTGATTCCAAAATGAGTGCAACGAGATAGTGCCTTCGGTTTCGTTCGAACCCGGAACGAACTTGTATGGATTGAATGCTTTCAGAACATCGTCAAGTGGACGACGAGCATTCTAAGATAGATATGTTTTATAAAGGTAATCGCAGCCTCAAGCCTCATCAACCGGGAATGGCTAAAACAGGGGAGGTGCAGCAAGGCTGGGTGGGTAGCACCCATTTCAGGGTGAGGTTATTCCTGTCTAGATGTCCCTTTTTTATTTCGGCTTAGTGGGTGGTTGGTCGCGCCAACCACGGGGTGATCTTACTCGGGACTGTTCAGTAAGGAATAGTCCCGGCTTTGTGATGCAAAGGATTGGGCGTAATCCTCGGTACTGTGATCTAGGCCACCTACTGTGACGGACGGTACCCTAGTAGCCCTGCCATTGATGGAAACTCATTCTTCCTACGAGACCCTATGGTTTTGTTTGTATTACCCACTTTTGTGGCTAGTAGCTGGAATTTAATAATGTAACAATTTCGGCTATTTCTTATTTACTTGAAAACCCTAGACACTATTATAATATCACTGGATTTCCTATCAAATGTTTTGGTTAGCGTAAGGTAAAAACTTTTTCATGTTTATGTGTGGGAAGTCTTACGTGATACCTTTTCTTCTCAAAGGTTTTTCTAAAGTTAAGAAATTTTAACCCGTTTACTCACACCAGACCCCTGTCTGACCCGAGTGTTTATTTTCTGTTTTATTAATCTCTTGGGTACTCATATTATGTATGAGTAGCCGAGGGATTCAGGTTAGCTTGACGAACTCTGGAGGAGTAATGGAGCAGGAGGCTTCCACGTGTAGATATATTATGGTTCCACTGTGTTTGAGATAGTATCTGTATCTTGTGATTTCTTGAGATGTATGGTTAGACAGATATTTATAACTGTCTAATATGTGTGGAATAAGTTGTGTACTCTGATGTATATGATACTATGTAATATTTATGTGATATATTATATTCCATTCGTTCCGCTGTGAGTATCTGATGTTGTTGTGTTTCTTCTTTTCTTATCTTTTCTTCTTCTATCCCTTTCTTTCTTTAATTAGTGATGCGACTTTCTGGTGTTAGAAAGTTGGGTCGTCACACTTATGATAATTAATAGAGTTTAATTAATTTGAGTAATAAATTTAATGGATTGATTTATTAATGTGATTAATTAAGGATTAATCACTTAATGAAATAAATTAGTGACGATAATGAAAGTAATTGAAGAAGAATTACTGAATGTTACTAATTAAGGAAAGTAATTAATGGATAATTACTAAAAGTGATTTAATTAATGATAAATACTTAAGGGAAGTAATTAAGGATTTATTACTTTGAGTAATTAATCGAGAGTCAATTACTTATTGAAATTAAAGGATAATTAATCAAGGATGATTAATTTAGATGAAGAATTAGAGGATGATTAATCAATTGATTTGTAATTAATTAATGTTGAATAAGTAGGATTTAAAGATGATGAAAGTAGTTAGTTTAATCTATTTAAATTAATTAGAATGGTATGGCTAATTTATCTTGCTTATGAAAGATTGGATGATATTTGAATGCCTTGGATTATTTGTTATTCCTAATATGTGATTGTGATGCTCTGTGAAATGAAATGTTTTTGTAATATAACATGTTGGGTTGAACAGGGATAACATGGTTATCTATGATGAATTACTGTGTAAAAATGACATCCAGTATTCAAAATTAATCACTTGAATAACTTAGGTTAAGATGGTATTGAATTCGAAGAGTCCGGAGTCGGGTATTAGTAAATACCCGAAACCACTTCGATTCTTTATAAATTGATATGTGGAATCAATAGGCTGAAATGGAATGATTTAAGTGAATTAGACCCTTTAATCTAAGTTTTGGTACTTAGAAATTGATGTGTGAAATAAGTAATGTCTATATCAACTTGTGATTTTGTAAAATTGATACAAGTTACCCGGGTTTATATAAGTGTATGCTTTTGCGTCCCATGTTAGATAAGTTTACTCACGCTGGTTTCCAGCCTGACCCGGGTGTTACTTTGATGTAATGCTCGGGTCAGACCGAGTATTACATTTTTTCAGGGAAGGACGTTCCGGAGCTCAGGAAACGAGCTGGATGGCAGGAACTTATGGAGAGTATTTCGCTGTGATTTATTGTAGCTTATCGGGGGCATGTTGAATTTAACTGCCCAGTGTTGTGTAAATGTTGTAACTCTGATATATTAAAGCGTAATTTGACAAGAACAGTTTTCCTTTGTATAACTGCTATTTATTTGATATTATATTTTGATCCGCTGCAAATGTGAGAATCTGTGTTTTGATGTTTCTGTTTCTCCTCTTTCGTCTTTTTCTTAACTATCTGAAATTTTCGAGATCGAAAATTCAGGGTCGTTACATTTGGTATTAGAGCAGAAGGTTAAGCGAGAACCTCGGCTCTGGTGGGATTACTCATTAAGGATAGAGTCAATGGTACCCTAGAATGAGTTGAGTGTATATATATGATAGCGTACTTGTTATTTCTTATATAAAGATTTTAAATGATTTATATAAGATTATATTTATAAAGCAGTATTTCTTTGCAATAAATATTAAGGTAATTGGTGTTAAATTATTGGAATTAAATTAAGTGGTAATAGCAATACAACCAAATTTAAATTGAATAAAGGTATGTTTAAAATGGATTCAAACTGAAATTAAAATCTTGAAATTGGAAAAGAGTTTCAGAATAAGATAATAATGAATTGGTTTCCAGATATGATAATCTTGGTTATTGTCATAAATGATTGTTGTGTTCAATAATAAAATGTGTATTAATGAGTAAGCAAAATGAAATGTTTAAGGGAAGTAAAACATTTAGGCAAGTATGACTTATAAATTGGAATTGAAGATGATCTGAGTTGTGAAATTTTAAATCTGGGTCCAGAATTTGAAAATTGTTTCAAAGTGATAAAGAAATAATAAATAATATTATAAAAGCGTCATACTTCGAACAAGAGTTTTTTGAAAATTTAAAAGAATTTATTTTGAATTTAAACCAAAGGTGGTTTAAATTTTAAATTTTGGCTTGGTAGGCCAAGAAATAAATATGTGTATATGTGTGGATATACTTAGTATCAAAGATTGATTTCAAATAAACTCTAAGGTGATGAGTTTGAGTTTTCTTGGAATGTGATGTGAAACCCAAAGTGATATAAACTTTGAACTTATAAGTGGAAAGGAATTTTGAAATTTGAAATGGGTAATTCAAATTTGAGTAAGGTTAACGGAATTAATTGAATTTAACTCGAAAGAAGTTAAATAGGTTTGAAAGAACCACCTGATTTGGAAATTTCAAAATGAAATTGAGATTTAACTTGGGAAGTTATATGGTTAATTTGAATTTGGAGTTTGTGTGATCCCTAAATGGGTTAGAGATCTGGAAATTGGAAATGGATGGATGTTTTAAAGTAATTTGGATGATATCATCCTGTTGTTATTAATAATTTTTAAACTGTGGATTTGTTTAAATGAATGAATGAAGAAATGAATTATGGTAATATATCCATTATTGAGGGAAATTGAACTTTAATTTGAAATTACGGATATGGAATTACTTTGGACTTAAGGTTTGAATGTTTAGGATAAAACTTCAAAATTTTGATTTCAAAATTGAAATTTGGTGATAAATTGAATTTCAAAGATTGAGTTGTTTAAAAAGGATTTGAACTATGATGTGAACTTAGAAATAAGTTTGTAATGGAAGTAATGGCAATTTAAATGGAATTTTGAAATTTGGACTCAGAATTTAATTAAAGACTTTAAAAGTAAAGATAAATTTGATTTAAGGGGTTAAATCAACATTTAATTTAACTCGAATTTATATAATTCGAGATGGTTTAAAGTTGGGGTTTAAATTTGCATTAGTTCAAATTGAATTTAGTTTGAAATAATTAGAATTGAAGATGGATAAGTACAAAATTCAAATGGAAAATTTGAATTGGATTAATTTGAAATGAAATTGAAGTTGAAGTAGTTCAAATTCAAATGGGAATTGAGATTAATTCAAGCAGAAATTGAAATGATTTGAAAATTTGAGTTGGTTCAATTTGGAATTAGTCCAAATTGATATGAATAATTTGGAGTTGTAATTAAAGATGGATAGGTTTAAAATTCAAATGGAATTTGATTTGAATTTGGAAAGAAATTGAGGATAATCCAACTTGAATTGGGGTTAAATCAAGTTCAATGGAAATTGAAGATATTGAAATTGAGTCAATTTAAATGGAAGTGGAAATTTAAATTGAATTAATGAGGATGGGGGTTGGGAATTGAACAGTTTGGCTCTGGACTATTTTCAATATAAATTTTTTTTTTTTGGCAAGGCCGACGGTTTTATAGTGGACCGACCACTTTTATTACGAAAGTAATAAATTTGAAGTACAGGAGTAAGGTAGAGACACCTTAGCTACTAGTTTGGGAAAGACAAAAAACAACTAGTACAGCACAGGAGTGTGACAGCTACGTCACAACTACTATATAATAAAATAGCACAGCTAGTTCTCCTCCGCAGAGGACGAATCTCCCTCTCCCACAACATCCTTGGAAGAAACCAATGTTCCACCCTCAAGAAGACCAATATAGGGACGAAATAGAGCAGCAAGGGTAGGATCATAACATTCGGTATCAGAAGTGTATACAAAGGAACGATCCCAGGTAGTATCAGCAAGAAGAGTAGAATTCATCTCAGCATACGGACCATCCATGTCTAGAACCAAGGAATCACCTAAAATACAGTAATATAGGCATCGTAGATCTAATAAATCCTCAGAAATGTATCGAAAATATGAGTTATCCACGGGGTTGAATCTCATATCAGAACGACAATCAACCCAACTATGTTCAGACCCAGCCCAAACAACATGCGGGGGATAGATAACCGGAACGACAGGGGGAACTGGAGGAACAACAACAGGATCAGGGGAGACAGGATGCACTATGGGAAGGGATGGACTAGAGACAGACGCAGCCAGAGAGGCCTTGGGAACCCATTTTCTAAGTGGAGGACGAGGAAGAGGGATCTTAGGAGCAGCAGCAGGAACAACAGAATGCACGCAATCAGTGACAACATGACCAAAAGAGTGACAAGAGGAACAAATGTCAGGGACCCATCCATAACGAACGCGAACATCCACCACATGGCCAACGGCAAGCTGAACAGGAATAGAAGAGGGAAGAGGCTTATCGGGAGTAATCTCAATCAAAGCTTTGGCATAAACAAGCTTATCACGCGTGACCGTGTTAGTGTCAAAACATTTCAATTTTCCAATATTGCACGCAAGCCAATTCAAGCCAAGCAACGGCTGTAAAGCTGATGGAATTTGGGAGAAATAAACCCAGACAGGGACAGAAAAAACTTGCTCACGAACACTAGCTTTCGTAGGAGACCAGGGGGTAAGAATAAAAGGCTGACCATCAAAGAAAGAGGGATCAGACTCAAGAACACGACTGCGTTCCTCAGGGGAGGAGAACAAAAGGAAATACAAGGAATCGATTAATTTAACTTTGAGACCACCTCGCAGACCCCATGCCCTACGACATACAGCAGCGACATCACGAAGTCGATGATTAGGATCCAAAAAGAAACCAACTACATATCCTGACCAAAACTCCAAACCAGCTTGCATAACACAGGGGGGAGGGATCATAACCCCGTTTTCTTCAACGATATCAAAATCGATCGGTTCATAAACACCCGCATTACGGGGCATGGAAGTAAAAAGGGAAGACCACGTTCTGGGAACATTAGAGATATTGACAGCAGTGGTACATACCACATCACTAGATGTTGCCACAGGCTTGAGGCATTGGACCACAGTGGGAGAAGCACTCGCAAGTAAGCATTCATCTGGAGATAAAACAGAAGAAACAGTGCCAACCTTGTCTTTGGCAATATGACGAGCAGATTGAGTGCCAACCTCAGAACCAATTATATTGGCTGCAAGCGCAACCAATGGAGACACATGAATAGCCTCAACTTGTACACTATCCATAATCAACTCATCCGACATTAGGTGACCCAAATCAAGACTGGGTATAACATCAACACTTACTTTGGAGCTGGACAAAGGGGGGATAATCGTTGTTCCAGATGAAGACGCAGACGAAAATGCAGCATCACCACGGTATGCTACCGCAGAAGATTCATTCAAACGAAGGAGGGATGTAGGTGCTTGGAGGGGCTGATTGTTAACAGGGAGCGGAGGAAAATCTAGGGATGAAAGGAGGTCGGGACGAGCTACAATGGCATTAGACATGGGTCTAAATGAACGACCAGAGCGCGTAGATGAGGGGGAGGCGGGGCGTTGAGGAAATGAAGAGGAAGCGGACATGAATTGATGAAACCGCCAGATCTACAAATCGCCTGTAGCCATGGAAGTTATCTACAAACCGCCAGATCTATAAATTGTTTTAATATAAACTTATTTTCCAAGTTATTTATATATACAACCTTTCTTTTTAAGCCCCAAACTATTTTATACTTATTTTATAATTATTTTTGAAACTATTTAACTATTTTATAACTTTTTTATAAACTAATTACCGTTTTTCAACTGTTTTATAACTAATTACTATTTATAAATATTTTACAATTATTTAACTATTTTATAACTATTTTATCATTATTTAACTATTTTACAGATATTTTACAAACTAATAATTATTTTTCAACTACCTATTTATTTTCAAACTTTTCAAGCTATTTTCTAAATTAAGCTGGACAGAGTTCAAACTGTTTATGATTCAATATCCATTTGAGATAAGAATTGAGATGATAATCCAAATAAGGATTTAAGCAATTGTGAGTAAGTGAATGTAAATAGAAAAGAGAATTGATTTGGCTAATAATCAATAAAGAAAAATACGTAGGATGTACGTATATTATTCTATTCGCATAACGATTTGATCCAGATTCGAGCACAGAATTTTGAGATAATTATATGGTTTCGAGTTGGGATTTTTTCACTCGATTTTCGACGGCAAACCTGGATATTGTTTGTTGATTGGTTCTAGATATTCTCTATCATAGTTACGGTTATGTAAGAAGAATGACGGTTTCTAATCGAGAAACCAGATCCGTGTCCGCACTAGGAAGTTGGGTGGACAATACTAGTTCGGAAAAGAAATTGTGTGATCGAATGAGCGATCAGATTGGTATAGCGTACAGATGATATGTGTACATCGTACAGGTTTGAATGAAATTGATACTAGGAATTTGTGGATAAGAAATGTGAAATGATTTTTGAAATGAAAGGTATATTTTGCGAAATATATGATGAAGTAAAGTGGAAATTGGATATTTCTATGGTAGAAATTTACTTTATGGAAGTAAGTAATTTGGTAAGTGACTTTATAGAGTAATCAAATTTGAATATTTGATTTAGAATAAACAAAGTTATATATCTTTGTTATATAAGATAAATCTCCCCTTGTTGAATCTTTAGCCGGAAGGAAAAGATTTTCGAAAGAGTTTGAAGTATAAAAGGGAATTTGTACAAGTTTGAAGTGATCCAAATATTATATATATATATATATATATATATATATATGAAAAGGATCTTATGAGAATGATTTTGAGAAAAGGTTTTTGGAACCTTTGGATTTGGAAAGGCTTTTGATTTTTGGATAAAATCAATATTGGAATTTGAAAAGCCTAGTTTGAGAATTATCGATTTTTGGATAATCGATTTTGAGGAAGGAGATTTATATGAGATTCATACTAAGTGCATGATTTGGAAGATACTATATGTGTATAGTATAAAGTATTTTGAAAATGGCTCTAGGGAAAAAGGCGCTCCCTTGAAATGAACTTCTCAGGAGTGCCACAGAGTGGTACGGCCTTGAACCTTAAAGGGGGTTCTAAAGTTGATCATGTGAGGAGTCCGGACAAAACTAGTTCCTGAGGATTATGAGTAGTGCGTATCTATGACGCCCCACCTCTATACCCACTCTAGCCAAGGACACTACGATGTAATGCCATCAACTAGCATGGAGAATAAGGTTGTTGAGGAGCGACCATCCGTGTAATTGCTTTGTGCGAGCACCGATATGTCAGATAGTACAACATGCATCTGGTTTCGAGAGGAAATCCGACATACCGATACAAACTCAAAGCTACTACACAGTGGCTATATATATTCTTCGGAAACAAATACAGAAATAAAAATAACACAAATCAGTCATAGACATCCATATCACAAAGGCGGAAATAGATATGAATATATAACACATGAAAGTGTACATCAGAGTAGTGGTCAAACAAGATCCACAATATCATAAAAGAATAGCTACGAGTACTAGACAAAAGAATATGGATACATCAATGAGTCTATATCTCAAAAGTACACAACAAAAACTACTAATCTAAGTAGTTAGCCAAAATCAGGGTGTTAATCCCAGGTGTGAAGTCAAGCAGAAGCACCTGTAACATCTCGGTCTGACCCAAGTATTATTTAATAAGAAAATAATAAACGGATCAATCTAGCTATAAATATCAGATAAAATGATATAGAATAAGAGATATGACATAAACATATGATAACCATAAAGCCATACTGTGATAAGTATGCAATTGAAAATCAACAAGAGATTAATCAATATCAAAGAATCTTCTCAAAGATCAAAAAGAATGCCATACTCTATATTTTTATTCACAAAAAGTTAATGACACACAAATTCACCAATGCACAAATATTGATAAAACTTATCAACGTAAATCACGAAAATTGGTGAAAACACAAATTCCAGAAATCATCAATGGAAATCCAGAAATCATAAAAAGGGGGAGGCTTATCACAAAACGGGAGCATGAAAACTCACCAACATGTGTATCACAAAATGGAATGCTATTCCATGGTTGCTAACCATTAATTTTTGAGCCGAAGCTCCACAAAACGACCCGAAGACCATGGGTCGCTACCCCACCAAATTGAGCCAAAGCTCCACAGAAACGGGCTTTAGTCTCCCTCGTAGACAAAGAGACATCACACATTTGCTAGTCTATATCACAAAAATGATCATCAACGATCATCAAGAAGTGTCAATTACAGTAAGCTAGTAACTATATAAGCTTAGCTTCATGTCCCATAACCACCAGCTTAACTTAAATATTTACGAACAAATGGTAGATCTCCACTAAAAGAATTGTCATAAGAGATTCAATCGAACAAGTCCAAGAATTAACCGATGAAGTAAACGCAAGCGTTTTATACCACTTGTTTTACGAAGCCGTTTAATTAGATTTCTCGTACGAGTGAAATGAAGTGACAAATCATAAAAATGATTGTAGAAATAATAAATCACAAAAATTCACATACAAAGACGTGAATAAAATCCAAAGAATTCGATTCCAAATTCATCAAAGTGGAAATACCCTTGCGACATAAAAGTCACAACTTACGACTTAACATAAGTCAACATAAGAAATTAGCGGCTCAAGAAATAGCACACAACTTAACAGAGCAACTAACATGGCGCGACCTATGTTGTGAAGAAGGCCGAGCGACTTATTAGACCAATGGCGCGACCTAACAGAACAAGCAACATAACATGGCCGAGCGACCTAAGGGGTTGCGACCCAAATGGTTGCAAGATAAGGCAGGCCGGCCTAAGTAGTGCGACCAAGTGGCGCGACCTAGACGAGCGACCTAATATATAGCCGAGCGACCTAAGAGCTCGCGGCTTAAGGAGGTGAGCGGCCTAACACGAAACGACCTAAGGGGTAGAAGGAGAGTAGGCCGAGCGACCTAACGACCTAAGGAGTAAACAAGACCGTGCGACCTAAGGGGGTTGCAACCTAACGACCTAAGGCGTATGAGAAGGCCGAGCGACTTAACATGATACGACCCAAAGTATGGCGCGACCTAACACATGGGCGAGCGACGTAGTGCAGGCCGAAAACGACCTAAGTTAGAGAATAGGCCGTGCGACCTAGTGAAGCGACCTAAGCAATGCCGAGCGATCTAACAGGGCCGAGGCTAACGACCTAAGATACATACGACCTAAGGAGGTAACGGCATAGGAGTAGCATGCGGCCTAAGGAGTACGACCTAAGGCGCAAGCGACCTGACATGGTTGCGAGCTAACACGGAGCGACCTAACTGCAGAAAGTCCGAGCGAGTTAGTGGTTGCAACGACCTAGCCGAGCGACCTAGTGGTGGAACGACCTATGCGCAGAAGGCCGAGTGTCTTTGTGGTCGCAGGCCGAGCGAGCTAGCAGCAGGCCGAAAACGACCTAAGCAATAAAAGTGCAAACTCTCTCAATTTGCAACCGGACGAGCACGAACGCTAGGGGATTACGCCTATCGGCTACCCGGTCCTATTGGCTCCTCGATGCATCACCAAAAACCTGTTCCAACATCAAAAATGGGATTTTTAAGGATTTGAACCCAAACCACTAAAAATTGGGATTTTCACCAATTCAATCCAAACCAAAAGCAATTGCATATGTAAAAGTGTTAGGAATTCATACCCAACAATCAAAGATAGTTATAGACAAAGATGTGAGATAAAAATCTCACCTTTACACAAAATTAATGAAGAAGAAGCTTGAAAGCAAGGAAGAATCAATGGCTTCTCTTTGAATTTTGATTTAGATGTTGGATTTGCAAATGAACTTGAGTTTGGAGTTTTAATTTCCCATTCCTTCCTTCATTTTTGATGAAGCTTGAGTGTTAGGAAATGAAAGTAAAGTTATGAAGGGAAGGGGGTTGAGCTAGAGTAAATAGTTTAGGCTAATGGGCTAAACCAAACCCAAAGCCCAAAGTGAAAAAGTAGCAAAAATCAACTTACTCCAAACATATCAAAGCTTATACTCAAAAAGGTTGCAAATGGTGTTTTGGACCCAATGGAAGTGGTTCCGAGTCCAAATTTGACCGTATGAAAAAAGTAACTTTTCGGACTAAAATCCGACTAACGATATAATATCTAAATAAAATATTTAAATACTCAATCGTAAAATATGCAGGTTATTACAGTAGCGAAAGTCGAGGGCGCTGATGCCTATAGAGGCATTTGAGTTATGCTGTGACGACAGCTTAATTCGATGTCACTGTGAACTACTATAGACCATAGCGAAAGTCGTGTGTGCCGCTAAGAGCCAACAGTATACGTTTGATTTTATATCGGTAGACTGTGACCTTTGGTGACATAGCGAAAGTCGTGTGTGCCGCTGAAAGCCAACGATCTACGTTTGATTTTACATCGGTAGACTGCGATCGATGTGGGAGTGGAGAAGTTTCATTTTTGGCAGCGAAAATCGAGGGCGCTAATGCCTACAGTTACATGGACTTTTGCTGTGAAGGCAACATAACTCTGGAATGTAACTACGATCTGTTGTGGGTTCCACGGCATAATCGAGGGGTGCGGAGTGCCTGCAGTTACATTGACTTTTGCTGCGACGGCAACGTAACCCAGGATGTAACCGCGACCATGGATGGGGGTGATGATTTCCAGAGCATTCTCACCGAAGATATTCTCTCTATTTTCAAAAATGTTATCTATATTTTCAATAAAATTATTTTCCAAGTATTTTCACTGGGTGTTGAAAACGGGTCTGCTAAGCACTTATAGATTTTCAGTCATACGCTTGATCAACGTATGACTGAATTTCTTTGAGAACGAGGATGGACTTGTTGAAACATCGAGTTATAAAAACTATTTTTTTTTAAAACTATTATAGCAATATTATATAGATTTTAAAATTATTTTAAAAATGGTCAAAGAATAAATTTATTTGATTTTAAGTATTAAATAAATTCTGGTTTTGCTTCTTTTCGAGGATGAAAAGATTCAAAGGGGAGAGGAATGAGATAACCCATATTTTTGGACAACTGTTATTTGGGTAATTTACTGGATTAAAAAGTTTTAAAATAAAAATTTGCAATTTGAACAAATAAAATAAGTATTAATTTGTTATATATTTACAAAAATAGATTTTTAAATAAGATTTGGATTTGAAATTCAACTGAAAATAAATTGGAATTAAAACTCTGCATTTTGGGACTAATAAAATTTGTTTTTTTATTTTATATAAATATATATAAGGAAAGTATATAATATGAATTATATGTATAAATATTTATTATCTAAAAAGTATAATAGTTAAATTAAGAATTAAATAAAAGAATATATATTTCCTTTTTGAAGCTTTATATATAAATTAAAATAGTTTGAAATTATATATGTATTTCAAATATAAAACATTTAAACATATGTTCATATAATACTTAAATCAACTAAAGACATTTTAATTTGCAAAATTTCAAATGTAAACATAAGTACTTTCAATATAACAAATGTAAACTAATTATAAAGTGTAAATCACATTCGTAAGAAAATTTAACAAGTGTCATAAATTTGGTTTTGTTTTTAAATAATAATTAAAAAATAAAAGAAAATATATACATTTTCTACTCCTTTCTCATTTCTCTTTTACCATCAATTTTAAACAAAGAAACGAACCTGAAAACAATCAAAGAAAATACAAAACCATAATCTAATTCTTTCAAGTTTTTCAAACTAAAAACTAAACAATTCAAACTCAAGCCTGCTGTTCCAGTTATCAAACCACTTCCTAATTTGTTTTCAAAAGCTTTCAACTGTGTGGACAACAATTCAAATTTCATTTTCAAGTTTCAAGGAAGCAACTTCCAGTTTCAGATCATCCCTGCTCCTCTGTTAAAAATAGTCTGTGAGTAAATAAATCTTCCTTAGTTTCTTGATTTTGAGTTGTGATAATGAAAGCTTTAAAACTATTTAGACTCTGAATGCGTGCAGTGAACCTGATTTTAAATTTGTGACAATGTTTTTCATGGTTGATTTAAATAGTTATATGCAGAGATATATGAATGTATTCTTGTGCATGTCAGTATTTCAATATTATGCTCTGTTCTTAAACTACAGAATGCAAAAATAATTCAAAATCAATTGTTCTTTCTCTGGTCAGTTTTATGTATTGATGTTTAAACATAAATTGTTAAGAAATAACAAGATTTTTAACCTAAAAATAGTTTCAGGTAAGATTGTAGGAAGCTTTCCACTGGGAAGTGAATTACAGTAAAAACTTGATTTTTATAAAAAAAACCGATTTCAATAAAAAAGGTTTCATGAATATAACTTGATTTGCAACTGAAAACTATGAATTTTAAAAATGAAATCAGGATTTTTAGGTGAGTATTTAGGGGAAATTCGTATGTTGAACGTGAATTGGTTTCGAATAAAATTCTGAGGATCGATGGAATTTGGAATCTCGAGATCATGCTTGGAGGTAGATGAAAGGCCTGGGGTCACGGCAAAATTGTCTTCTAGATTTTTCGATCACCATGGTGATGACGTGAGGAAGTTGTAGGGTTTTGGTTCAGTATTGGGTCGAGTGTCTTTGCGAGGCATTACTGAACACGTCGACGCATCAGGCATCATCGGGGTGGATAAAATAGGAGCGTACGACGTTGTCGAAGCTTTGGGTGAAGTCTCGTGATCTCTAGTGGTCAAAGTAGTCTAGGAGAGGCGGTTCTAGGTCGTGGTGCTTTGCTTCTGTGTGTTCATTCTTGTCGTTTTTCGATTTTGTTTTGGTATTTGGATGTTTGGGATCGAAGAAGAGTATGGACGATGACTTGTTGAGGGTGTTAGAGTTGGTCGGAGTCGGACTGGACGGCGTGAATGGTGCACGTATGCACATGATGTCTGGACGAAGGAAGGTATTGGGAAGGAAGAACGTTTTGGGTTTTAGCTCGAGTCATTGTTGTATTTGACTCGAAGGAGGAGAAATCGTGAGTAGCTCGAGTTTTAACTCGAGAAATCTGAGGTGTGGTTGGGTTTCATTTGGGTATCAGGTTGATTAATTTATTTTTAAAAGTTTTATAATGAAAAGAGTAGTTGAGGTCAGATTTTAAAGCAAATAAATAGGAACATGTTTCCAGAGCTTTATTTAGCAAATTTCAAATATAAGTATATGAAAACTTTAATAAAAAGGTGTTTTGACTTAATTAATTTCAAAGCTTTTGAATTTAAATAAGCTTGTTGATGAAATAAGTATTTAATCTAAGTAGGTAGTTTGTCTTAAATTATTTAAGATTTTACAAATCAAATATACCTTATTAATGAAATTAATGGATAATTGATTACTTAGTATAAGTAATTAAATAGTAATTACTGGATGAAAATAATTAAGAGACGATTAATTACTTAAAGGATAATTACTTAATGTAAGAAATTAAAGGATTAATCTGTTGAGGGTTGATTAATTTAAATGGCAATTAAGGGATAAATTAATTCATGACTAGGGTTAAATTTAATTATGACCTAGATTAAATTAAGCTAATTGAGTAATCATATTTGGAAGGTTATAAATAATATAGGTTATAGAAATGTTTAATCAAGTTTTTAAAGGAGAATTTTGGTATTTGCAAGATTTAAACGAGATTTTAAGTTTCAAAATACTTTAAATTTTTTGTTTAAAGAAGTTGTATAATGTTTCAAAGGTGATTTAAATAATGTATTAAAGGATCACTAATTGATTAATGTAATCAATTTAGGAAATAATTAATCATTCTTATGATAATTAATAAAGGTTAATTGAATTGAGAAATAAATTTAATGGATTGATTTATTAATGTGATTAATTAAGGATTAATCACTTAATGAAATAAATTAGTGATGATAATGAAAGTAATTGAAGAATAATTACTGAATGTCATTAACTAAGGAAAGTAATTAATGGATAATTACTAAAATTGATTGAATTATGATAAATACTTAAGGGAAGTAATTAAGGATTTATTATTTGAGTAATTAATTGAGAGTCAATTACATATTGAAATTAAAGGATAATTACAAGGATGATTAATTAAGATGAAGAATTAGAGGATGATTAATCAACTGATTTGTAATTAATTAATGTTGAATAAGCAGGATTTAAAGATGATGAAACTAGTTAGTTTAATATATTTAAATTAATTAGAATGGTATGGCTAATTTATCTTGCTTATGAATGATTGAATGATATTTGAATGCCATGGATTATTTGTAATTCCTGATATGTGATTGTGATGCTTTGTGAAATGAAATGTTTTTGTAATATAATATGTTGGGTTGAACAGGGAAAATGTGGTAATCTATGATGAACTACTGTGTAAAAGTCACATCCAGTATTCAAAATTAATCGCTTGAATAACTTGGGGTAAGATGGTATTGAATTCGAAGAGACCGGAGCCGGGTATTAGTAAATACCCAAAACCACTTCGATTCTTTATAAATTGATATATGGAATCAATAGGCTGAAATGGAATGATTTAAGTGAATTAGACCCTTTAATCTACGTTTTGGTACTTATAAATTAATGTGTGAAATAAGTAATGTCTATATTTACTTGTGATTTTGTAAAATTGATACTAGTTACCCGGGTTTATATAAGTTGTATGCTTTTGTGTCCCATGTTAGATGAGTTTACTCACGCTGGTTTCCAGCCTGACACGGGTGTTACTTTGATGTAATGCTCGGTGCAGACCGAGTATTACAGTTTTTCAAGGAAGGACGTTCTGGAGCTCAGGAGACGAGCTAGATGGCAGGAATGTATGGAGAGTATTCTGTTGTGATTTATTGTAGCTTATCTGGGGCATGTTGAATTTAACTGCCAAGTGTTGTGTAAATATTGTAACTCTGATATATTAAAGTGTAGTTTGATAAGAACAGTTTTCCTTTGTATAACTGCTATTTATTTGATGTTATATTTTGATCCCCTGCAAATGTGAGAATCTGCATTTTGATGTTTATGCTTCTCTTTTTTCTTCTATCTCTTTCTTCTTTTTCTTAACTGCTTGGAATTTTCGGGATCGAAAATTCAAGATCTTTACAATATCGCCTATATAGAAAGAATTTATTCATATTTTTTTAACACTGAATGTCAAGGCATGGACTCATCTCTATCTCAAATGTTAAAAATGTCGTCAAGGCAATGCCCAGAGGTAACGATGCCTTAACTTACCGGCTTCATTTCCAACTAAGGGATATCACTTGTTTGGATTCGATGAGTAGTACTAAGAATATGAAATTTAATTTCCATATACAATCACTTTTAATAATCCTTGATGGTTGGTTTATGATTCAGCTTTCTTCATGATGTATCGTCTCCTTAAAAACGATTTGTTGCTCTTTTGAGCTTTGTTATCCTTTATCGGAAATGACTAAACCTAAAGAGAGAGTGGAAGCCAAGATATGTGGGGTTGCTCTCATTAGTGTATTTTCACGTCCACTCAAGATTGGATTCGGCATTGCGCATTGAGATGTGAAATATTCAGATACTTGGTAATCGTTGGCAGGGTCAGGCTTGAACATATTTGAGATCCGTTGGAGTTCTCAAGTATATTTCTAGAGGTATACTTTTGGTAAGGGGAAGCACCTTCCTAATCATTTGTTGGAAAATTTCTCTATTCTTTCATTTGATTCCAAGTTTTTAAATTAACTTCTATATTAATTTCATTGGGAAGTGTTGAAATCACTACACGATGTTTACTTAATCGCATCCATGGTTGAAAATGGATATCGTTATTATGAAAGGAAACCTATTCCGCATTTGGCGGCATCTTCCCATATATATTATGGGAAAATTCCTTTCCTTATTGTTAATTCAAATCACTGAATTATTTTCATAATTACACTGAGAAGTGACTTTGGTTCTTCTCGATGTTTAATTATTTTTGTTCATTTTTAAGTTTGAATTTTTACTTGTCTATGATCATTTATTCTTGTTTGGATTGTTGTTCTAATTTATTTCTCATTCCTTCATCTATGGATGTTGATCTTGGGTGGTAAAAACCTATTCCACGTTAGTAGCGTGGTCTTATTGAATTATTATATATTCACCTCATTACTTGATATTTCTCACGCTGGAATTACCAAACTGATCCGAATGTTATTTTATTTTAATGCTCGGGTTAGGTTGAGCATATTATCTAGATTAGCTTCAGATGCTTTGGAGTTTTGGAAACGAGCTGGATGCTTATGATGTATCTACGTATTCCTTTTTTCCCTCACTATTGATCGATGAATTTATCAGCATTTATAAAGATAGGCTGTTATTACTCTCCAAGCTGAATGATAGTGTACTCTGATGATCGTTTATAATAAATTTCTTTCTTTTGGAAAGACTTGATTTCTATATTATATGTTACTCATCACATTTTTGTGAGATTTTGTTCTATCATCTTCTTTCTTCACCCTAAACGACCTGTCTTTCGGACACTTAAATAATCGGCACAGAAATACCAAGGAGGTATTTAGTGTCGTTTTTAGGTGTAAAAAACGACAGATCGTTATAGAAGCATTCTCTCTCTTCTCACCAGCCACATTATTTAATTTGGGCGGTGTGGTGGAAATCAAGAGGCTATATAAGTGCCGTAAAATAGAGGTGCTGTGGAGTGCTCATATATATATGTATGTACATATGCTTGTATGTTTGTATGTATTTATGTATATGTATATATACCAAACCTTTTATAAATTCTTTCATATGGGCTCGGACTGGATGTGGGTTTATTTGTCCCTTCTTTTGGACTTTTCTTCTTTTCCACTTACTTTCCTACTTAACTTCCTTCAAAAAATATTAAACATTTATCATCTTGGAGTGAATGCTACACACTTTCGAGAACTTATTTAATTCTTAATTATGGATATCTGCAACATATATATTCCTTCCCCTTATTCAGATCTATTGTGCATCATCAATCAAAAGTCCTATAGGGATTTACAACCATAGGAAAATCTATGCTCTACAAGGGGTCAACTAACATCCAACTTTAAGGACTCTTTCAGATGTCGCACTTATGCTCTTCTTAAGTCAATGCCTTCCAATATGACCCAATTCCTGTGTGGTAGTCGGGATAGGTGTATATATTCAACTTAATCTATTGTTCCGACTCATAGCCACATTGCCCTTTTTTTTTTAAATGGTTGCAAATACTTCTGAACTAAGGAATTATAGAGTTTGGGCATATTATATATATGTTATCTAGCATTTCAGCCCGACTATATTGAACTGGCTACATGAGTTAGACTCGATTGCTGTCAAGGCAGATGATTCCAGAATGATGATAGTGGGACCCGAAATTTAAGTACATATGGTTATATTAAGTTAGAATTGATTGGAATGGTAGATGATCAACATAAAATTCTTTAAATATGGAATATAGCTTAACACCTTGGAAGGGATCGACATGGGTTTGCTCTTATGGAGGGTTTGGTATACTCCATTGGAAAAAGAAGGGATCATCCTAGTTTATTGGTATGGATCGGCATACTCCATCTACCTAGGAAGGGGTTGGCATGGTATAATGAGAAGGGATCGACATGCTTTGCTGGGAGATAAGGTACGGCAGGCCTTGTTGAAAAGTGATCGACGTCCAACCAACTTCAAGTGCTTTCGTACATCCAAAGATTAATATCTCAAGAATTGTAAGTCCAAAACACATGGAATTTGGAGATCAAAGCAAATGGATACTAGGGAACATACCCTAAGGATCGCACATCTAATGGACAAAGATAGAGGGATGTACAACCTATGAAAGGGTTCGGTAGAAGACAATATGCAAGCAATATTGGATTGAAGACCGTGTAATAGCTTGAGCTCCTTTGGTCTAAATGAAAAAAGATTTGAAGGGCTAACATTTTAAAGCATGCATAAGCCACAATAGGGATCGTTGACCAAAAATAATAAAATAAAGGGATCTATACCGATATCTTTTTATGGGGATTTGGGCCTAGCGACCCCTCTGGTGGGTCCATATGGGTAAAATGGTCATACAACCGAAGTTTCAGAGAGACTGGTGGTCGTCTTCACCTATAAATACTGTCCTAATGGGTCATTCTGAAGATCTTTACACTGTTGGTTACTTTAGACTTCATTGTAATCAAGTATTCTCTATTCCCAAATGTTGTAACCAGATTCATAAAGCGATCAATAAAGTTAATCTTCAAAGTTGACATTGACATACAATGCAGAACCACCATAAATCTTTTTGTTTTTGATTATTGCTCTTTATTCGTTATTAGTTTATTCTATTCCTTAGTTTTAATTTTACTTTCTACACTTAGTTATCTACATGAACCTATTCTTGGGTGTTTGTGGCCAATTTGGTTGCCAACATTTTGGTGCTTTCATCGAGAACTTTGATTCTCAACTTGCTAAGATCCCTTTTTTGCTACTGGATTTGATAAATCCCCAGGAGGAGATCCGTAGTTATCTTCATAAAGTTGCTTATACTACTCAGATTTGCAGAAATCTAATCAAGGAAATTGATAGTGGTGAGACATACTGGATCTATTTCTCAGAATGTGGATGGAAATGAAACTACTAGCATTCAACGAGGATACCCAAGCAATCAACTAATAAATATGAATGTTGATCTGGTTGAAGTTCAGAATCCTACTGATTTAGTAACCAGAATTTAATTTCATAGTCTAATGAGAGTGTTGATGGAAAACCTTCGACAATGAAGTCAGCAAATTCAGACTAATATTAATTTGACGAACTAAATAACTCGGCAGCGCATGGGAATGCTATAAAGGATCCCACTCCTTACTTGACATCGAAAGGTTCGAGCTCGTCGGATGAATATCATGGGCATAGGCATCGTAGGGTTAAAGAATATCGTGTAGAAACTTCAAAATGTCACTTGGTAGACCATCACGGTCTTCCAAGACCGATCAGTGCCGACCCCTCTATAGGGATCGGTACCGATCTCTCCTCTAGAGGGGGGATTCCCCCTTTACACTTGAGGAATCATGCTGGAACTATTCCCAAAGTCTTAGATGGTGGGTTCGATTGAATGCTGACCAGGTACCCCTATGGAATGATGTTGAGATAAACATTCAAGGTGTACACGTAGAAGATAGTGAACCAAGAAGGCATGAAACGACCCGTAGACTTCGATCAAACCATTCAGTTGTTGGAACACAACCATCGCTTGGCACCAACCATCCAAGCGCTGGACTTAACGACAATGATCAGACAGTTGGTGATAGAGAACCAAGGTTTGACTAACGATGACTGGGGGATTTCGAGAAGCCATACCCTATTTACTGATAATGTTCTACACGAAAAATATCCGAGAAGGCTTAACATGTCATCAATGCCTACCTATGTGGGAAAAACCTACCCCAGGCAGCATATTATAAGAAACAAATGGCTGATGGATTCTGTACGAGCCAATGATGCGACAAAGTGCAGATTCTTTTTCACATCCCTTTCCGTAATTACGACGACGTGGTTTACGAGACTACCCCCATGATCAATTTCTATATATGAGTTGGCAACCGAGTTTTTGGAGAAATTGCCAATGCACCCAACTCATCCTAAAGACGTGATGTCCCTTTCCAGCATGATCGAGGCTCCAAGGGAGTCGTTGATAGATTATTTGATGAGATTTCATACAGCTGCCATGAATGTCAGTAATCCAAATGATCATGCGATAATTATGGACATGACGAGAGGGATTGATCTGGAGTCTGAGTTTGCAATTGGCTGGAAGGTAAACCGTCTGCCACTTTGGAGCGCTTTTATTCAAAGGCAGCTCAGTTTCTGAGAAAGAAGGAAGCTAGGTCCTCCGAAAAAAAGAACGTTGCGGGACCGAGTGGAGAAGCAGTATAGAGTAACATTGCAATAATAGTCTGATGGTAGTTCTATAAAAGTCCATGCAAATGTTCAAAATAAGCCAAATCAGCAAAAGAGAGGTAGAGATAGGAACCGAGATCGAAAGAGGGATTTTGGAAGACTAAAGCCTACGATTCCAGTGTATGATAATTACACGCCGTTAAACACGTCCTTGGAAAATATCTATCTATTCACTTGCAATACCATGCAGTATAGGAAGCCGCCTCCAAAGGAATCAACAAACAAGTAGAAATAGACCGGGAAATATTATCCGTTTCATGAGTGCTATGGGTACAACGTTAATGAATGCAGGCATCTCTAGGATGTTATAGAAAAGCTAATTCGGGGAAGGAAATTGCAATAATTTGTGAAAACCCCGAAAGATGGCGGGCATGGGACATCTGACCCCAATCGAGGACAGCCTTCGCCTAGCGCTGAGGAGCCTGCATGGACAAGTGGAAGACTAGTGATAAATATCATAGTCGGAGGGCCACATCCGATGGATAGGAGTTGGCAAGAGATTGGCGCTATGCTAGCGCAATCAGGCATGTAGATTTTGAATGTTGTTCGAGTACGAAAGATGGAGCTCCAGTGAAATAGTAACGTACGATGGAAAAAGATATTGTGCTTAGGAATAGGGATTTAGACAAAGTAGTGTTAATACCCTAGGTTTTGATTTTGATGACAAAGACCACATAAATATTACTACTAATGTATCTTCGAGTTATGCAGTCATATCAGATATATTATGGAGATATTTACAGAGATTAACAAGAATACAGTGAAAGCTGATGAATTATAGAAGAAGGTTAATCAGAGCAATTGAAGAACAAAACCCAATTAGAGAAGAATACTGAAGAATAAAGGTGTTTGAAGTGATGAGGAGTTTGGTGAACCTTAGAATATCTTGTTAAAGATCTCATGGCAATTATACTTGAAGATCATCAACCATTGACCTCAACCAAATCATAAAAATCCATAAATATAAGTTTTGAAACACAAAAATCCATAAATATAAGGTAATTTGAAATGCTGCAAATTCGCAACACTTATTAGTGTTGCTGTTCATTTTGCAACACACCTTTGTCGACAAGGGGTAGGTGGTTGTCGACATGCTAGTCGTTTTTCAGAATTTCAAATTTTAAATGAAGGGACATTTCCCTCCACCTCTTCACCAAAAGACACGTCTCTTCAACCACTATATAAAGGCATATGAAAACGAATTTTAACATCAAGAATTCTTATTTTCTCGTACTCCTTCTTCTCCAAACATTTGCAAAAGAAATCCATTGCATACTCTTTCAATCTCCTTGCAAATCAATATTGTTTCACTCCAATTCTTCACTGATTTGCAAACCACACAATATCAGAGAGCTATACTTTAATTCACATCATTCTCTCTCTAATTTCATCCTATTCCTCAAAGAATTCAAAGATATATTGTCGTTGGAGGTCTATAGGATTATTGTATCGAATCTGCAAGAATCTGTACTAAAGATACGACTACTTGACATAGTTTGTTGTTAGTGATAAGAAGAAGGTGTTCTTGTAGCCTGTGAAATCAAGAGGGTCTGTCTTGTAGCCCGTGAAACCAAGATTGTAAAGGTGTTCTTGCCACCCGTGGAAAGCAAGCGATTATAGTGGAATTCTGCATGATAGAGTGCAGGACTGGATGTAGGATTAGTTAATCCGAACCAGTATAAAATTTGGTGTGTTCTTTTCTTTATTGCTTTTACTTTATGTCTACATCTGTGTTTGGTTCTGTAATCATATCTGTGTCTGAATAGTGCATACATTTGTGTTCAAATTAATATAAACTCAAAAAGAATTAGTAATTCCTTGAAACACTACTCACCCCCTTTAGTGTTAATTCTAGCCTAAAGATCTGTAATTCACATTTCTAACATTTGGTATCAGAGCATTGGTTTTCAAAAATTCATAACTTGGTTTTTGAAAAGTATAAATGGCTAATGACACTAGTAACATATTTTTTAACACTTTTGTAGAATGGCAATCTACCACTAGACCCCCTCTATGTGATGGCAGTAGTTATGCATATTGGGCTTGTAGGATGCAATGTTATATGTAGTCTAATGGTTTGGATATTTGGAACATTACCCAAATAGAATACATAGAGCCTCAAACTGAATATTCAAAATAGACTCTAGAACAAAAGACAAAAGCACTTAATAATTCTAAGGCCATGAACATTTTATTTTGCTCCTTAGATAGAAATGAATTTAATCGAATGATTATTTGTAATTCTGCATATGAAATTTGGAAAACTCTGCAAGTCACACATGAAGGAACCAATAAAGTAAAACAAACAAAGATATCTATGCTAACTAACCAATTTCAACTCTTTCAAATGAAACCAAATGAGTCTATTTCTGATATGTATTCTAGATTTCAAGATATAGTACATGCATTAATATCATTTGGAAAGAAAATTACTGAAGAAGACCAATCAAAAAGATCTTGAATTCACTTCCTAGTGAATGGGATCAAAAGACTCTGGTAATTGAAGAAGCCAATGATATTAATACTATGAAAATAGAAGATTTAATTAGTAACCTAATGTCTTATGAAGTAAAGTTGCAAATTAGAAAAGAGAATCGGGCAAATGAGAAGAAATCACTAGCATTCAATGCTATAATCGAAAAAGATAAACCAGATGATGATGCTATTGATGATGATATCGAGTTTATGACCAAGAAGTTCAAGAAATTCTTGAAGTATTGGATAACAAACAAACTTCGAAAAACTAACAATAATAATTCTAGAAATGGAAATGTCGTTAAGTGTTTCAAATGTGATAAGCCCGATCATTTGAAAAGAGACTATCCCAAACTGTAGAAATCAAAGTCAAACACTCTCAATAAGGAGAGAAAACAGGCATTCAATACAAAATGGGTTGATTCAAATACATCATCAAGTGATAGTGATTCAAAAACAGAAAATGCCAATATATGCTTCATGGCAAAGAATGACCAGGTATGGAATTTTAATAAAGAAATTACTAATGTTTTGAATGATATGTATCAGAGATATAAAGTACTTAGGAAAGAGTACAACAATAGTTTGGCAGAGATAGATAGATTAAAAATATTTATTGAAAGGTTAACTAAAGAAACACAATGTCTAAAAGATGAAATTGAAAGACTTAATGGGTATAATGATGAAAAGGATTTGACATTTAGAAGTTTTGAAAAACTAAAAAGTGAAAACAAATCCTTAAAATCAGAAAATATTTCAATGAAGTCACAGATCACCGATCTGAATGGCAAAATAACATTTCTGGACAATGTTATTCTTAATCGAAGTAAGGATTTTGACAAAATGAAAACTGATATTGATAAATTTAACAAAGGTAAGTATAATCTAGAAAAATTATTATCTACATATAAACACATTAGGAATAAACATGGACTTGGATACACCCCTAAGGCTAAATCAAAGAAAAATAGTATTCAAAATACTAAGTTTGTTAAGACTACCAAGTTCAAACCAAAACCTAGGAAATTAAAGTTAAAACCTCCAAATAGATTCATTAATTTATGGGTTCCAAAAAGGTTGGATGATATTGAAAAAGAAAAATATATTGATAATTTTATTAATAAGGTTCATTCATCTAATGATTATATTTTGAAAGGATGTTCAAACTCTTTTTGTGTTTGGCATCCCAAACTTAACCCCATAGACCCCAGAATAAAAGGGGTAACAACGTGCATATTTTATAATTTTTCAGGTACCAAACAATGTATATCAGATAGCAGATGCTCAAAGTATATGACAAGAAGTCTATTGAACATTGGATAAATATGAAAAGGATTTGTTATTGGCATCGGCAAAGTCGGTAACTCTAAAACTCATCTTATTATTAGATAAGTTTATTTCATATATTGAATTGATTTGGTTTCCCCTCATGTGTTTTATTTATGAGCATTTATCTCTATACACAAACTCTGCATATTGTCTAGCAGTGATTTAAGTGACTCTATTTTCTCCCTTTTTGTTGATGACAAAGGGGGAGAAAAGGTATAAATATACTAGGCAAAATGATAGGGGAGTGCAAAGAGTTAGGGGGAGTCAAATAATGAGTATTATATTTTATCTCTCAAATATTTATATGGTTGTCATCATCAAAAAGGGGGAGATTGTTAATACCCTAGGTATTGATTTTGATGATAACAACCACATAAATATTACTACTAACGTATCTTCGAGTTATGCCGTCATCAGATATATTATGGAGACATTTACAGAGATTAACAATGATATAGTGGAAGCAGATGAATTATAGAAGAAGGTTAATCAGAGCAATTAAAGAACAAAACCCGATTAGAGAAGAATGCTAAAGGATAAAGGTGTTTGAAGTGATGAGGAGTTGGTCGAACCTTAGAATATCTTGTTAAAGATCTCATGGCAATTATACTTGAAAATCATCAACTATTGACCTCAACCGAATCACAAAAATCCATAAATATAAGGTCTGAATAACAAAAATCCATAAATATAAGGTAATTTGAAATGCTAAAAATTCGCAACACTTATTAGTGTTGCTGTTCATTTTGCAACACACCCATGTCGACAAGGGAGGTAGGGGGTTGTCGACATGCTAGCCGTTTTTCAGAATTTCAAGTTTTGAATGAAGAGACATTTCCCTCCACCTCTTCACCAAAAGACACGTCTCTTCTACCACTATATAAAGGCATCTGAAAATGAATTTTAGTATCAAGAATTCTTATTTTCTCTTACTCCTTCTTCTCCAAACATTTGCAAAAGAAATCCATTGTATACTCTTTTAATCTCCTCAAATCAATGCTGTTTCACTCCAGTTCTTCACTGATTTGCAAACCACACAATATCATAGAGTTGTACTTTAATTCACATCGTTCTCTCTCTGATTTCATCCTATTCCTCAAAGAATTCAAAGATATATTGTTATTGGAGGTCTATAGGATCATTGTACCGAATCTACAAGAATCTGTATTGAAGATACGACTACTTGACATAGTTTGTTGTTAGTGATAAGGAGAAGGTGTTCTTGTAGCCTGTGAAATCAAGAAGGTGTGTCTTGTAGCCCGTTAAACCAAGATTTTAAAGATATTCTTTGCCACCCGTGGAAAGCAAGCGATTATAGTGGAATTCTGCACGATAGAGTGCATGACTGGATGTAGGATTGGTTATTCCGAACCAGTATAAAAATCCAGGTGTTATTTACATTACTGCATTTTACTTTATTACTTACTTATTCTCTGATTACTTCTTTCTATTTGCAATTTGAGTAAATACAGTTTTATATTCATAAGTAAGTAGTTAATACATATTTCACCACTTCTAGTGTCTGAATAGCCTTAGGATCCAACAATGTGTTGTAGCCATCCTAGTTTCTAACAAGTAGAGGGTCCAACAATCGTACCAATGGTTATTTCAGCTACGATTGGTCTTGCATTGGTGAGAAGAATTTTGATTGATTGTGGAAGTTTGGTGAATATAATCTTCAAAAAGGCATATGGTCAGACGAGAATGGAAGCCAAAGATTTGAAACCGTCTAAAGATTGTATACATGGTTTGATGGCATTGCAACCAAAGATGTTGGTTATGTGGAATTACCTATTGAATTAGAAGACAGTGAACGAAGGAGAGTGCAAATCTTGCGGTTTATTGTTTTGGATGTTGACTCTTTGTATAATGTTTTTCTGGGCGACCAGCCCTGGCTGAATTTCGGGCCGCTCTTGCCCCATGTTGTTTGACTTTTATGTTTACGACAGATAATGGTGTAGGAGTTATTCATGGAAATCAGACAACAGGACGCGCCTCTTATGTAGTTGTGTTGTGGGAGGCTCAGCCTAATGAAAAGGATAAGGGTGTGGACAAGATTGTCCACATCCAAGCTACTGAAGATCGATAATTGGTGCCTGAGCCTTGGTTCGAGTGCCACAGTCGGTTCTATAGAGATATAGACTTGAGGGATGATGAAAAAGAGCCCAATGAGACCAAGGATACACCAGTTGAGCTGGCAATTGATAGTATGGTCAGTCATGATGATCCATCACGAGTTCTAAAGATTGGGTCACATCTTAGCCCTCCGATGATGAAGGAACTTGCTGGTTTATTTCAAGCGAATCTAGATGTCTTCACTTAGAATCACTTTAACATGTGTGGAATTTTTCCTGCTATTGGGAGCCATGCATTAAATATTGACCCAAGGTACGTCTCGATGAAGAAAAAAAGACGTGGTATGGATCCAGAGAGATCCGTCGCTCTTAAAGAGAAGGTGAATAAACTAAAAGACAACGGGCTTATCCATGATGCCCTCTACCCTAAATGGGTATCTAATCCTGTACTTGCGAAGAAAGCAAATGTGAAATGGATAACATGCATTGATTACTCAACACTGAACAAAGTGTGTCCAAAAGACAGTTTTACCCTTTCGAGGATTGACCAAATGGTTGATTCAACCGTAGGACACAAATTAATATCCTTCATAGATACATACTTCGGATATAAACAAATCCCGATGTGTATCCACGATCAAGAGCATACCAATTTTATCACGAATGTTGGATTGTGTTGTTATGTAGCAGTGTCGTTTAGATTGAAGAATGCTGGAGCAGCTTATCAACGCTAAGTTAACAAGATGTTTAAAGACCATATGGGAAAAACAATGGAAATTTGGATGATATGCTCGTAAAGTCATGATGATCAAGAGACCACCTTATAGACTTGGCAGAAATGTTTGACATCCTCCGATATTACAAGATGAAAATCAATCTTTTGAAGTGTTCTTTTGGTATTGCATCAGGAAAATTCTTAGGCGTTATTGTTAATGCTCATGTAATAGGAGCTAATCCCAAGAAGATTCAGGCTATCCGTTATATCCAAGCACCAAGAATTACTAAACAAGTACAAAGCCTGAATGGAAAAGTTGCTGCCTTAAGTAGATTTGTCTCTAGAGCAACCGACAAATGCAATCCTTTCTTCGATTTGATTTGAAAAGGAAAAAGAAACTTTGAATGGACGCAAGGTTGTAAGGATGTATTTCAGACTTTGGTGAATCATTTAGAGAGACCCTCTATCTTGTCAAAGCCCGTGGATCATGAGGAATTGTACATTTGTTTGGCTGTATCGGCACACGCTATAAGTGCCACATTGCTTTGTGAGGAGAATCAGATCCATAGGCCGGTGTATTGCATCAGCAAACAATTAATGGGAGTTAAAAGGAACTATCCAAAAATAGAGAAGTTGGCTTACCGCTTACTAATTGCATGATGGAAGCTTCGTCTGTACTTCCAAGCACATCCGATTAATGTTTACGTCGACCAACCATTACGATAGGTCCTATAGCGACCTGGGACGTTTGGCAGGTTACTCAAGTGGAATATTGAGCTCAGTCAATTCGACATTACTTACCTCCCTCGAAGGGCTATCCAGGGTCAGGCATTGGAAGACTTTATAGCAGAGTTTTCTATGCAAGATGATCTTCCAAAAGGCGGCAAAATCCCTATTGCACGATGGAAATTGTATACAGATGGAGCATCTAATAATCATTGTTCTAGAGTTAAGATTGTGCTTGTAACCCTTGAAAACCTATCAATTCGTTATGCTTTGAAGCTTGATTTCCCAGCAACAAACAATGAAGCTGAATACGAAGCTCTACTTGCTGAACGTAAACTCGCAAGAGAACTTGGAGTAAAATCTCTTGAAATCTTTTGTGAATCGTTGTTGGTGGCATATCAAGTTAGGGGAGACTATTAGGCTAAGGGACAATGGCTTACCACATACCTTACCCTAGTTCAAGAGTTGTCGAAAGAATTTGAATACTATAACATTTTGCATGTTCCACGAGATCAAAACAAAGAGGCTGATTCGTTGGCAAAATTGCCAACACCGGCGATGCACATCAGATGTGCCCGGTCCCGGTCGAAGTACTAAATACCCTAAGTATAAACATGATGGAGATCGATCAGACATTGGAAGCGGAACTCAAAAGGTAATCATGGATGACCCCATTCAAGGACTATCTACTGCATGGAATCCGACCAGATAAAAGAAATGAAAAGTGACAAGTCCTTCGTAAAACTTCACGATATATTATGCAAGAAGGAATTATGTACAAGAAAGGTTTCTCAACCCCTCCACTCTGATGTGTTGCTTATGATGAGATAAAACGTGTTCTAAGAGAAGTTCATGGAGGGGGATGCGGCTATCACACTGGAATGCAAACTCTGGCAAAGAAAATACCCGTTACGGGTATTATTGGCCAACCACAAATCGAGACGCTGCTGATCATATAAGAAGATGTGATAAAAGCGAGATATATACAAAAGTCCCTAGAACTCCGCCAATAAAAATCATGCAAATAGTCAGCCCATGGTCATTTGCCATGTGGGGTATAGACATTATCAGTTCCTTACAGATCTCTGAAGGTGAAAGTACACTTCCGTTGCAGTTAATTACTTCACCAATTGGCCTGAGGAAAAACCATTAGCCATGATCACAATCAAGAAAGCAATCAAATTTATTGTCTAAAACATCATATGCCGCTTCGGTCTTCCATGGACTATTGTAACTAATAATAGGACTCAATTCGATAGCGCTGAATTTAAAGACTTTTGTCGAAGATATCCTGTTGAAAAGAGATTTGCAGCGGTTGCTCACCCTCGGGAAAATGGATAAGTTGAAGTTGTAAATAAGATCATTAATTCCATTCCAGGAAGAATTTGGAGAAGGCTAGAAGCAGGCTGGTGGATAAACTCCCTACAGCACTTGGGCTTATAGGACCACCCACAAGTCCATGATTTTCTATGCTCCATTTTCCCTCATTTACCGCTCCGAGCTGTTATTCCTATTGGGCTCGAAGTTCCTTCTCATCGAATGACTTACTATGATCCCAAAACGAATACACATCTCCTTTTGGAATCTCTCGACTTCATAGATGAGAAGCGCAAAGAAGATGATCTAAGGGCAGCTGCACCTCAACACCGAGTCGTCCAGTATTACAACACTAAAGTTTGACCTAGAACCTTCGGAATTAGAGATCTCGTCCTAAAACTGGTTTTTTCTATCCCATCGCATATGAATCTAATCTAGGAAGGACTATATGTCATTGAACATAGGCTTGGAGTAGGAACTTTCAAGCTAGCGACTGTCGATGGCATTACACTTCCAAGGACATGGAATAGTGAACATCTACGACGCTATTTCACTTAGCTTATTTCCTTTGCATTTCAGTTGTATTTACTTTCAGAATTTGCTTTAGCATTTGATTTTCCAAATGTGTAATAAGATAGTTTATGTTATTCCTTTCCATGTAATGAATAAATTTTCAGGCTTCCTTTATATTTACGTTTGATATTGCATTATATGCTGATTACATAGCGAAACTGATTGTGGTCGATATGTGTGAACAGGCTCCCAGAGTTTGTAATCAATCAATCATGCTAAGTCCCAATAGGATTAAACAAGACGAGCTTAATCAACTTATTCGTTTAACAACTCTCATACACAATCCAAAGGATGGGTTACGCAATAAGGAATAAATGTGGCGACAATCTGATAATCGAATACTTCTTGCCCAACTGTGGAATTGGGATAAAACAAGAGCAACTGTGATATGACTGAACGACCGTTGAATCAAAACCCAAATCTTGGGCCGCAAATTAATCAATAAAAAAGGTATTATCCGAATGCTCTCTAAAATAACTCTAAGTCTCCATAGTGTGGACTGGAGTATAAATATAAATCGAATGTGAACCAACCACCTGCGAAATAAATCTAAGTCTCCAGAATGCGGACTGGAGTATAAATATAAATTAGGTGTGAATCGATCACCCACAAGATAACTCTAAGTCCCCATAGTGCGGACTGGAATATAAACGTAAATCAAGTATGAATCGACCTCCTGCAAGTTAACTTTGAGTCCCCAGAGTGCAAATTAAAGTATAAATATAGATTGGGTGCGATCTGACCATCCATCAGCTAAATCTTATCCCCAGAGTGTGGATACAAATAAGAATGAATATGTGAGGGGAGTTTGACCATTCTCTATTCCACAAACTATGGCCTGAAGCCGACGAGGGAAGTATAAACTCGCTAAGAATGGAATTCGACCATTCAACATCTGGCCTCGCCAAATCAAAGCCCGGGGTAGGAGCATAGTTTCTCAAAAATCACGGAATTCGACAGCATAACACTAAGGCCCGAGCCTAGTGTTTGATACGACTCGAGGCCACGACCACTTGGAGGCCTTGGGATAGAGCTAGTGGATTGTTACTGGAATTCATGAACAACGAATTACAATTAAGTACATTGAATGGAAAGTAATAGCTTAACTACTTAAATAGCAATTCACACGAGAGCTCGGTAGAAAACAAAAACTTTTATTCATGTAATAGGTTTGGAGATTGTAGTACAAGTTATACCAAAAATAGAGACTCATGCCCGTACAATAAAGGCTAATGAAAGAAATGGTTGTACAAACTATATGCACATTGAGCCCAAGCGACGGCTATTTCTTTGGCTTCCTTTCTTTCTTGGATTTTTCGAGAGTAGAGCCACTTATGCTTCGTTTTCTGGATCCCATAACGCATTTAGTAGGAGAGCTTGCAGAGGTTGGAGGAAGTTTACCAGGAATCGACCCGCCAGGTAGAATAACTTGTAGTGGCATAAGATGAGGTTCGTCAATGTCCACCTCGACCCAATGTTATCGGTGTGTTCGGAGGAACCGGTGATCATTACATCATTAGACTCATCCGCTGGGAGCGAATCTTCGACTTTATCATCATCAAGAGCACCGATGCCTTAAGCATCGGGAGTCGGTACATCAACAGCTTCCGGACACTGAGTCGATTTCTCATGTTGCTCTACAGCAGCTACACTTTGAGGAGTTTGATTAGGGCCCAGAAGACCTATAAAATTTGTTAAAATAGGGAGACTATCTCAAAACCGTTGTGCATGGAGAAAAAAACTTTTCATAAACCGAGAAAAAGGCGATGCCCGCATCCAGTTGGCTCTCCGTAGTTTCTTGGGTACCTCCTTTTAAAATAGGGAATGACATGTTGGATTGATAGCCGTGTTTGAATAGATTATAGCCCAAATCCTACTCCATGTGGAGGAAAATTGATGTTTCGGCTGTTTTGGATGAAGAGGGACCCTTAGGATCGACCCTTGAAGATCCAGCAATATATTCCCCATTCTTGATAGGCGTAGAAACGTTGAAGTATTGAAGTTTCACGATAGCCAAATCCAAAGGTTCGTTTCCATGGAACATCTCCTTCACAAATTCTTCTTCATTGAGTTCAGTTTCGCCCGAATCTCTCTTCCTCATCTTAATAATATGCTCCTCGCCAAGAAAACTTAAGTCACCGTAGATGAGGACTTTGGCATTATACTCGACGATCAATGGGTCGAAAAAGTCCTTGATCTGGTTCCTACCAGGCTCTTTAGCAGCTTTCGCCTGGGATTCAATCTGCTCATTCATTTGTTTGTAGCCCTCCTCTTGAGCCTCCTCCTTAAGAGCTTCAATTTTTTGCAAGCCGCTCATCAAGCTTGATTTTTAGGCTCCTGGCCTCGACAACCTCTTCGTAGTACTTCTACGATTCTTCCTCAGATTTGATTTTCTCCCCTTTCCTTTTTGAGAAGCTCTTTGATTCCTCAACGCGGCGGGCCAGAACGTCTTTTTCCTTTTGCAAGGATTCTTTTTCTAGAGCAAGTGCCCCGATGTGATTGAGGGCTGCGTCGAGTTCCTTTTTATGAGGAGTTTCCAAATGACTCACCGCGTCTGCCGTAACCACATCGTTTTTCTCTACTTCGGCAAGTTGTGTTTTCAATTCTAACAATTCAACATCATGACGTTTGAATACATCCTTATCATGAATAGCTTCTAACTTGAGACAGTCTATTTCCCGTCGTCACTCAATGGATATGTCAGAAGTTTCCAAATGTTTGAATGAATCAGGCTGCACAAACACATCGTTGATGCATGTAAGAGAACTCACTTTGGCATGCCTCGATAGCTTTTGGACTGAAGGAAGAAATTTAAGCCCATCAAAGCAAATTTTTGGAAAAATGGCCTTAAGCTTGGCCAACTTCTCTACTGTGGAAACATCGAGAGCAGCGGCCGATAAAGATGGATCAGAAGTAGCAATTGGGTGTTTTCTTGATCGACATTCATGAGATTGTTTGGAGCTTGAGGAGCCAAAGTGTTGCTCATTAGATGCGGTGATTTGAGGGCCGCGATAAGGAGCCCGGTCTCCACTTTAAGCAGGAAAATTAGTCTTTTCACCTTGGCATGATGTTTGGGACTAGGACTTGCATTTAGAAGAAGGAGGTTCCCTTGAGTGAGAGCTTTTATCTCGTTACTCATCTCCGTCCTTGCACCGACCTGACTTCGAATCCCAGCTAGATCGATGATATGATGAAGAACTTCTTAGGCCATCAAAGGCCCGGGAATCAGATATGGTACCTACAAAGACCAAATGAGAGCATATGAGCAACTATTGCACAGAAGGTTAGTAAGAAAGCATCTAGTGAAGTGCATGTGGTTGTGAGTGTCCTAGTGTTTCCCTCAATAGACCGGTGGTTGTAGCCTTACTCATCAGCGTTTTCTCTCCTTTATCAGAAGGAATACCTTCACCGCTCCTTGTAGGAGAGTTGAGTCCTTCAAAAGTTGATATTGGGAAAGTCATAAGTCATGATATCATCAGGGATTTGGAGGCTTGAAAATCCCTTCAGCGAACTTTCCAAGTGTTGAGAAGACGATTCCTCTTCAACAAGAGTAATAACGAACTTTGGATCCGTGGCGGTTTTTCTTCTATGAAGCTTGTACCCAAGCCTTTTATTTCTTTTAGTGGGTGTTAGGGATTGTGCACCTTGCGATGGTTTGACCATAGCGCCTTCCCTGGGCATGCATCAACATCGCTAAGTTCATTGGCCTAGGAATCCCTAATCTCACCCTCGTCGGTGTCGTCCTGAGTCCCCTCGGTTGGGGGCATGATGAGATTGATAGTATCCCTTCTTTGCTCTACAACACTCCTTAACAATGATGCACTCTCAAGGAGTCTGATGTTATGGCCATCTGCAAACAGCTCGAAATAAAGGCAATAGCTTGGTAGTTAAAAGAAGTTTGATATCCCTATCTTCGACAGGGGTAGCACGAATGGCGGCGACATCTCTAGAAAAATCGACACTTTCAGGACGCGGGCGAACACCTGAAAGAACTTGGATGTTTGTAGATTCAAAGGAAAAGTTATGAATTTGATTAGTTAACTTGAGAAGAAATAAAGGCAATACTTACATCCTTCTAACCATCTCCTAGCAAAGCCGGGTGGACATCGTACATAAAACCACTCATGCTTGAACAAAGAAAGTTTATTCCAAGTGCCTATCAAGACTTTGCTATTTGATGAGGGTTCAAAGAAAACATAACCGGATCACCATTTGAAGTTGCAAATGAATTTTATGTCTTCAAGAGTTGGCAGACGAAATAGAACACTCATAAATAGAAAGAAGGTTCCATGTATAAAGGCGTAACTGTTTGGAAGGAGTTGAGTGGGTGCAATTCTGAGATATTTTAGCATCTCTCGAATAAACATGTTAAAGGGCGATACACATCCGACCCAATACATAAACTTATAACACGCCGTGTACTTCGCCTAAGGCAAGCGAGGCATGTCGTTTATTGAAGGAACCAAAACGTCCACAAACAAAATTACATGAATAGAACATAGTCGGTGGAGAGCAGCCTCGCCAATTGGGGACGCCTGTGAGTCTACTGGGTTATTTAGAAGAATAACACCTTCTACTACGTTAGGGGAAGGACTTATGTCCTTTTCCTGGAGGTTTAGAATATCTAAGAAAAGGTCGACCCATGAGCCAGAAACTTCTATTTGTTCTACTTGATGGCTGGGAGAAAGCCTGCTGGATATAGTTGCAGAACTTGATTTGGCTTTGGAATCGAGTGTTGCATCGCTGGATTAGAAGACATATCAGTTGAACGCTCTGAGCAGCTGGAATCCACATTAGCTATACTTAGTAGATAATCATGGTTAGAAAAGATAACTTGTTTCCCCCGTGCTAAGTGTGAGCCAGTATAGTGCAGTGTAGTGTAGCAGTGTAGTGTATAACAGATATAAATAGTTTGAAATTCGAAAAAACGAAATAAAACGATGAGACTTGGGTGTTCAACTAGAGAGACCTTCACCACTGACCATCTCAATTGGCAAGAAGGTTGATCGGTTACGAAAAGGTTTGGGATCGACTATCGACATATTGGAGTGTGAAGTTTCTCATTTAAGTCCGTATGCAGGTTTTAAGTCTATATTGGAAGTTCAAGGAATTTGATTGTTTAATCTCAAGTTTGATAGTTGATATGCATGTTTTATTGTTCATCTTCATCATATGTCCAAGCTCGTTAAGGTAAGTTAATGGAAATTGCCCAGATCGAATTAGTTGGTAATGAAAAATGGGCCAATTTTTAACTCAATGCCGATCCTTTTAGTGCATGCCGACTCCTATCCCAAGTTCCTCTGCCGATCCCTCTCCTCAATTAAGACCAACCGAACCCTATAGAAAGTTCGATCCATCTCCTATTGGTTCACCATAGACCCTTCACTCCTTAAACTGCTGATCCCTTCAAACGAAACATATCCTACCGATCTCTCACCTAGTTTCACTAACACCGATCCCTTCCTTCCAAACCCAATAACACTGATCCCTACCTCTTCACTATTTTCATATGCCGACCTCTTCATACTTCTACTTCTTACCTTTCTTCCATCCAAATCTCGTGCTGAACCCTCATCTTTTCTCTTCCTTCCCTCTTTCTTCTCCCAACTCAATCTATCGAACCCTATATGAGAAATGCGAAATGCGGATCTTAAGGTTAGGATTAACACTAGAGGTGGGTGAATAGTGTTTAAAGGAATTACTAATTCTTTTTGAGTTTATATTAATTTGAACACAAATGTATGCAATATTCAGACACAGATATGATCATAGAATCAAACACAGATACATAAATAAAGTAAAAGCAATAAAGGAAAGAATACACCGGATTTTATACTAGTTCAGAGTTACCCTACATCCAGTCCCGCAACACAAGTACGGATTTCCTTTCAAAATTAATTCTTACAATTACACCCTCGATTTCAAGGCCACGAGGTACACCACTCCAGATTCACAATCCTCCAGGTAGAAATACTTGATTTTACGGGCAACAAGTTCACCCAATTGATTTCCCATGCTACAATCACACATTTTCTCGCTTGATTGATTTTATAGGCTACGGTCACACCTTTTATCACTCAATTAATTACAAAGAAGTCTATAACTCTGAATAGCGCTGAGATCTTGTTGAGATAGTGATAGAGAATCGAACCAGAAATGATCTAGTTTGATTCAATGGTGACATCGGCAGAGTAATGGTAAAAATGTATATAAAGAAATGTGGAAGAAGAAGAGGAGTGAAATCAAAGAATATATGAATATAAATTCGTTTAAAACAGCCCATATTGTAGAACAATAGCCTTGTCCATTCGTGAAAGGATATGACGAATAGACACTTCCTTTGAAATTCAAAATTTTGAAATAATCTGTCACCTTGTCGACAAGGGTAACTTGGGGTTGTCGACAGACCTAAGTAATTTTTGTTAATTTGTTTTTCTTCGAAAATAACTACTATCTTGTATTAAAACTATTTTAAACTTTATAAATATACTTAACTATAGTTAAAATACATAAATAAGTATAGAGAATAATATATATAAAATTTTACTATAATTTTATATTTAAATCTAAGTATAAATACTAAAAATTAAATATATTACAATTAAAATATAGTTTAAAACCAAGGTAATTTGATTTTGAAAGTAAAGATTATTTTGAGGCTGAAAGTATTTTAAAACCAGGATACATGTTTTTGATTCTTTTAAAAGGAAGATTTTGAAATCATTTTGAAAACAAGATGTAATTTTATAAAACATTTGAATAAAAGTTAGTGGATACAAAACAATGTTCCACTAGATTTTTCGTAGATTCTATCCTACTTAGGGTTCCATCCCTTTACCGGGCTCGAAGTGGATTCCATTCCATGAATAAAATGGATTTTAAGATGTCAGTGCTTTTCTACGAGTTTTAACAAAATTCCTAATGAAATTACTTATATTGAAATCTTGAACTCTTGATAATCTTGAATCTTGATATCTTCAATCTTGAGTTTATTAACTCTTGAATCTTTATACTGTACAGTCATCATTCTTGGTACTTACATGGTTAAATCCTGCATATATATATATATATAAACTATGATGTTAGTATTTATATTTTATAACTATTCCTAAGGTTGTTGTCATCAAAACCATCTTCTTAGGGACTAACAATCTCCTCCTTTTTGATGATGACAACCTTTGTTTATAAAATATTATTTCTATCCTAATAACCCCCCCTAAAACTAATAACTCCCCCTTAATCTATGCCTAACTATCCTATTTTATACTTCCCTCCCTTTATCATCAACAAAAACTTACTCCAAACTATATAACTCCCCCTTAATCTAATACAATATGACATGTGATTATAATGATGGTGTTATCATAAATAATCAACACTTAATTCTAAAACTAAAACTTAGTCCTTAATTACTAACTATCCTAACTAAGAATCCATATATGATAATATTTGTAATAGTGATAATGTGAGAATTCAAATATAAGAACATAAATCATTTATTAATTACATATTGTTATATTTATATTTACGAAGAAAACGTAAGTAAGATCATATAACGATAAGAAAGAGAGAAAAGAAACTAATGTATGTCCTTAAAAATGGGAGATCTATGAACCGAGCAATTTGGGTAGTGGAAACAGAAATTGCCACGTTGTTCGGCAAGATTTCCATCCTTGTCAAAGCACATTTCGCCAACACAAACAACTTTGTCATCATCTTCAGCGTTCTCTTCTTCCATGATGGCTTCTTCTTCTTCTTCCTTGCTATCCTTTTGCACTTGATCACCTGAAGATTCTTCATCAATCAAGATGGGATTGGCGTGATTGTCCATTAGAAACATTTGCAAGTTTCTATGGATTTTGCCTTGCGTTCTTGTTCTTTGGCCATTCTGATTTGCACTACTTTAATTTCAGTCATATGTTGCAGTGCATCCTTCAAGGAATCCTCCATTTTTATCACTAGTGCAAGCATAGTTCGTTGAAATGGTCCAGTAGAAGGAGAATGGAACGAAAAGGTTGAAATTTTATTTGATTTGAAGGAGAAGGCCATTGTTTTACTGTTTTCAGAAGTTAGATTAGAGAAAAGACAGAAAGAATGAACAAAATTTCGAAATAAGAAGAATATATAACCACTTATTTGAATTTCGGTGGGAAAATTTCAAAAGAAAAAAAATTATATGTCGATAGGGGTAAGGGAGGGTTGTCAACAGGGTACCTATATTTTTACTATTTGATTTATTTTAATTTAATTTTTTTAATTATACTTTATTTATATTCTATATTTCAGTTATTGAACAAATACCTAATTCTCTTCTTAGTTTAGTAAATATAGATTCATTTAAGGGTTTTGTTAAGATATCAGCAATTTGGTTCTCGGGATTGATATAATCGAGAGTAATTACTTCCTTACGTATATTATCTCTGAGAAAATGATGTCTGATATCAATATGTTTAGTTCGAGCATGATGAGTAGGATTTTTGGATAAATTTATTGCACTAGTATTATCACAATAAATTGGTGATTTTGAGATATTTAAACCAAAATCTTTTAAAATTTGTTTCATATATATTACTTGAGAATAAGCCAAAGCAGCAGAAATATATTCTGCTTCGGTTGTTGACAAAGAAACTGTGTTTTGCTTTTTACTAAACCATGAAATTAGAGAATGCCCCCAAAAGTGACAAGTTTCACTTGTACTTTTTCGGTCTGATCTACAACCAGCATAATCAACATCATAGTAAGATATTAATTCAAAAGAATCATTTTTAGGATAAAATAAGCCAGGTGTGTTTAACATATCTTATGATACGTTTTACAGCTTTTAAGTGGGTCTCTTTAGGTTGGGATTGATATCTTGCATAGAGACAAACACTATGCATGATATCAGGTCTACTAGTAGTGATATAGAGTAGTGATCCAATCATTACTCTGCATAATTTTTGATCTACATCTTTCTAGAGATCTTCTTTACTTAGTTACTCATTGGTTGCCATGGGAGTGGGTTTTCCACTTGCAGTAGTCAAACCAAATTTACTAACTAGGTCTTTAGCATATTTTTCTTGATTGATAAAGATACCATTATCTAATTGTTTTATTTGCAATCCTAGAAAGAAGTTTAATTCACCCATATGACTCATCTCAAACTCTTTTGTCGTTATTTTAGAAAATTCTTTATTCATTTCAAAATTAGTTGATCCAAAAATGATATCATCTACGTAGACTTGTACTAGTTGAATATCATTTTTATTTCTTTTAGTAAAAAGAGTATTACCTACTTTACTAATTTCAAAGTTTGATTGTAATAAGTATGATCTTAGTCTATCATACCAGACTCTAGGAGCTTGTTTTAGAGCATATAGAGCTTTCTTAAGTTTGTAAACATGATTTGGTAATTTTTCATTTTCAAAAAATGGTGGTTGTTCAACATATACTTCCTCTTTTACAAATCCATTTAAAAAGGCACTTTTAACATCCATTTGAAATAATTTGAAATTATTATGATTTGCGAAAGCAAGTAGAATCCTAATGGCTTCTAATCTTGCTACGGGAGCAAAGTTTCATCAAAATCTATTCCTTCTTCTTGACAATAACCTTGAGCGACTAACCGGGCTTTATTTCTAACAACCCCACCTTGTTCAATCATTTTATTTTTATAAACCAATTTAGTTCCAATTATAGTTTTATTTTCAGGTTTTGGAATAAGTTCTCAAACATCATTTACAGGGAATTGATTTAGTTCTTGCATAGCCAAAATCCATGAACATCAGTTGATGCTTCTTTTGCATTTTTGGGTTCAATAGTTGATATAAAGGCTACATTGCTCATTTTACTTAGTTGATTTCTAGTTGTAATAACATATTGCATAACTCCTAGTATATTTTCTATAGGATGATCTTTTAAAAGTTTAATCTTTTTATTAGGATGATAAATTTCATTATTAGTTTCAGTTGACTGTTGATTTTGAGTGATTAAATCCTCTTCATCATTTTTATCTTTAATATTTTTGAGACTTTCATCGAATGAAACATGCATTGTTTCTTCGATGGTGTTAGTTCTTAAATTAAACACTCTGTATGCTTTACTTCTATTAGAATATCCGGTAAAGATACCTTTGTCTGATTTAGGATCAAATTAATCTAAGTTATCTTTTGTATTTAAAATAAAACATTTACTTCCAAAAATTCTAAAATAAGGTACCATAGATTTCTTTGTGTGAAGAAGTTCATAAGATGTCTTATCAGTTCAAGGTCTAATTAAAATTCTGTTTAAAATATAATAGGCGGTAGCAACTGCTTCCGCCCAAAAATATTATGGTAATTTACTATCTGAAAGCATATTTCTCACACACTCTTGAATCGTCCTATTTTTACGTTCTATTACTCCGTTTTGTTGTGGAATAGTAAGATAGAGCCCACTATGGACATTAAACTATTGACTGAACTCCAACTTCATGTAGTGTGGCATAAATTGTTTTGAAACTATTTATATATGTATACTTTTGAAAATTTTGTTCCAAATTCTTGTTTTGAAAAATAAAAGAACTTGCTGTAAAGTTTTGAAAATTTATTGATGAATTTTTTTTCGAAGTCTAAAATGTTTACCGATATTCTAAAAAGTAGTATAAAAATATTTTTGGGTTGAAAAGGAGGAAACCAAATTTTAAAAATGCCATATACTTGACATAGGAGAATAGTTGATGGGTTAGATGGTATGGATTTTACTGCACAGCAGAAGTGACAGTAAAATAAAATACGATTAGTGACGAAGAAGCTATTTTAGCTATGAAATCTTTTCCTATATACCTTATAGATAGGTGAGCAAAAAGTTAGTTTTTGAAATAAACCCCATTTTAAAACTTTAAGATAAAAATTAACTATGCAAACTGTACTTGGAAGAGTTAGAAAAGAATTAGGGGAAAAGAGAAGGTTTCAAAGTACACCGGGAAGTTGGGTACCCAAGAGAAAATGGATGGATATATGGAATTTTCCTTCTAAACCCTTATTCCGGCATAAAGAAAGAAGGTTTAGAAAACCGGATCTTCTATGAATAGAGGTATAGTTTAACCAATTTTGTGTCTAACACCCACCGTCTAAAATCCTAGCACAGTATTGCTAACATCCAAATTTAGAAAAATGTGGGAAAATTTGGATGTAAAAACAAGTTTTTGGTTTTTAGAAGTTGTATAATTGTAGAACTGCCCGTATATTTAGGATGTTTGCATCATATTTTTAAAATTGATTTAAAAGAAAGCATTCACTAAGAGGCATCGATTAGAATCATTTTTCATACATATCATATGTATCGTGATATGCCATGCAATTGTACATGACTGGTTGCAGAATTAATTGTACACTAATTGATATGTTAGCTTAGAACGGAAGTACATTAGGTTACATGATTGAGCCCTTAAGGAATTTCGGGGATGAAATTCTTTTAAGGAGGGAGAATGTAAAACCCCATGATTTTTACGATAATTAATTTAAAATAAATTAATTGACAAATAGTCAAAAAACAAAAAAATAGAATAATTTACAAACGAAATTTGTACAATTAGGTTGATTGCGATTTTCTTATCAATTTTCATATATAAAGTTTTCCAATCAGAGTTCAAATAAAAAAGTTATTAATGTTTGAACTTTAGAGTCCGAAATAATTATGTTGTAATTATGGCATCAAAAGTTAATTACATTAATTAGTCACGTTAATGGAAACTTGGATGTTTATATGTTGACGTTAAGTTAAATCTAAGAGAATATGTATAAGTGGAAATAAATTATTGCAATAAGGTTTAAAAGGGAAATAAACAAGCATGGTCATGTAAACAAAGAAAAAAATACATATAGTTAAAGCATGCTAATTAACTCACCGTTAAACACATAACGGTCGACCCAAGCTGCACCAAGGTCGACCGGTAGTGGTATACCCAAGGTCATGTAAGATTGACCGTTGACGTGTAAAGTGGAGACAGTGGAGCGTAAATTGAATGATAGAGATGCAACTAATATTTATCTTGCATGCTAAGTTTTTGATGTGCATCTCTGATTGAAATAAAGATTACACATGCTAAATCCAATGCTCTAAGTTAGGTCCAAACCCTTGTAAATATAGAACTAGTTTATCACTTCTCTTTTAATATTTTTTGGATAACAAAGCAGAGCTCTCCGATTCTCTTTTTTCTGTAATCTCTAGAATTCTAAAAGTAGCAAAATTATTATATTTCGTACGTAAGTAGAGAATAAGAGAAGAGAAGAATAGGATCGATTCAGAATGTAAAAACAAAGGAAAATCATATATCTTAAACTCAAATCTAAAGGCAATTCAATCCTTTCCCCATGTCTGTAATACTCATAGGTGTATACTTTCATATTTTAGATTTAAAGTAAGAGCTAGTCAAATAAAAAGGAAGTAATCTAAATTTGGAGAATTGGAGCTAAAAAGTGGTGAGTAGAAATATATATTCATTTATATAATATTAGATTATATTTCATATATGCCTGCAATGTTAATTGGAGTTGTAGGCTAAATTTATAAATATGAAAATGAAATTGGAAAACCCTATATTCATATTCTATATTTGTTAGATTGTCATACTTCCATGTTATATGAATGTAAACTTGGAAAATGTTTAGGATTTGGGAAATATGAAACTATAAATTTATTTGTGATATGATAATAATAGATTATTATTTGAACAAATAATAAGAATGCAAAATAAAGAAATTGTATTAAGATTTTAGTGGCTTAAGTGGTATTTTGATTCATTAGAATTTAGAATGTTGCAAAGTGAATTCTATACGTTATCAAGTTTTAAATAAATGAAAATGTGTTGTTTGAAATGACAAAGAATACACCTAAAATGAAAGAAATGTACAAAAAAGGGATATTTACCATAGTTTGTACTGTCCATTTCAACAATGGAAGATAATTCTTTATAATTTCAAACAACATAAAATCTTCCTTTTTGGATAAAATATAGAAATTTACAGTGTTAAAATTTTTATGATAGAAACATTGTTCTGATGCAGTGCAGAGAACCCTAAAGGATTAAATAGAGAGATATAAATGAGGTAAAAAAATTCTAAAATGTAAAAAATACATGATACCAATAAAAATGAAAACTAAATAAAAATAAATTGTTCAATAGGTAGGAGTAAATAGAATCATAAAAAGGGAATAAAGATAGAAAGTGGGAAAAGGGAAAAAAAGAATGGGAAATGATATTATGAGCCTACTAAAAAGGAAAGCAGTAAATGATCGTAAAGCAAGAAAGATATAAATGCATAATGAAGAAGACTTAAAGTGAATAGTGAACTGTAGAGGCAAGATAATTAAGTAAGAATGAATAAATGAATATGTGTGCGCGCGTGTGTAAATAGCCTTAAGTATGCATTTATGATGGGTGTGAACTATTAAATAATTTGATAATTGTATGAATTGAATGACACTAGTCATTAGAGTAGGTTGGAATGCGAAGTCAGTAGTGTTACGCAATAGAAGTCTGTCATCACAAGGGGCTGCCGACAATTGTGTGGATTATATTGATCTGGGACATATCCAACCATATGACTAGTGGAGAGTATACGCTTGCGTATAGATGAAGAAATACCCCCTATAGATGGAGGATTTTATCTTAAAAATAGAAAAGAGGGAGGGTATTTCCTTGATTGCAATAAACAATCTAAATGGGATTGTGGCTGGATTGGGTACTATGAAGCATGTATTGGTACTAAATCAGAAGTAGGGCTATCATAGGGCGAGAATGGCATCTGTCCTTAGCAGTCAACAGGAAAGATAGGGTTACACTTAACTGGTCTTGGCCTCTTACTAAGATAGGCCAAGTTAGGTAATGCACTGCCATAATTGTTTCCTAGTTTGTCTGTTAGGGCAACGCTAGTTAACCCACAGAGTGATCTTCTAAAACAGATGGGGTTGTCCGTGAAGGCGAGTCCACACTAGGAAGCAAACAAAGTAGTAAATAATCGAAGTAAATAAAGTACACTAAAATATTTGGAAAGTCATCATTAGGTACTACGGGAGTTCCTCGATTTGCATGGCGACCAGATCATGGTACGGTAAGGGCAATGGATCTTGACGGGGTGTTGATTTAGAGATACTAGCAAGGATAGTATCCAGGTCCAATGAGAGACCATGGAACATATGTACTTATATATATATACACACACATACATATATACATAACAATAATCTACAATGGGTAGATGGGACGTATCTTATGTGGACGTGGAATCGAGATGAATGGTTAAATAATAAAAAACATAATAGGTGATAGAGAACCATTGGCATAAACCAGTGTTTTTTATAAAGCGTATAATCTTTCCAATCACCAAAACGTTGTTCTGACCCCCTTCTCATTACAACCCACATGATATCTTAAAGGACGGGTATTGGTACTAGCATATAAGGTGCTGACAAGGACACTAGATCTTGGAAGTGTCAAATCTTGGTCAATAGTTATATAACTTGTTATATTTTATTTATTCCATTGTGACTTGTATCGTTAGTGCTCTGATGTATATTTATTGTTTTATTTGTAATCAATATTTTAGTGGACTTTGGTTTTCGATTCAGCGGTAATTCAGGCCTAATGAGGGCAAGTTGGTACAATATCAGTATTGAGTTCCTCAGACTTCAAAAAGAGCAAACAGTCGGAAAGCTTCTTATTTTCTACACAATGCTTTTAAAGTTCAACTGCCTGCTCTTCGATAGTCCTGTCACTAGCGTGAATCGTTTCATTCTTCGTAGTAAGGGATAGATCCCTCTTGGAGATTTTCATCTTCAGAACGGTGTCCTCCTCATGGGCAGTCTTTAATGTGTTTTGCAACATGATTACAACATCGTCATGGGCCTTGGATTCCAAAGCTGTGTTCTACTCCGCCTTCATTTCCTATAAGTCCCTCTTATTCAATGATTCTTTCGCAGGCCAGATTCTCAGAATCAAAGGATTGAATGTTTGTGTAATTAATCTATTTGACATCAGAGAGAGCATAGCGGAGCTTCTTCTATTCGTAGCCCTGGTAAACAAGCTTTTGAATCCATTGGATATCTCAGTCTACTTCTTCCTTCAAGATGTCTTGGATGCCATAATCGAACATGACACCATGCAGGAAGATGTCAAGAAAAGCAGAAGGCTGGCGGAGTAGCGGGAAGAGAAGTTAAAGGAGTGGAAACTCCTTTGGAATGTGGGGGTATGATAGTAGTTAAGGACTTTTAAATTGGAGCTTCTTGATAGGGATGAACCTGAGATTTAATGTCGGGAAGAGAAGTGCCAAAGGAGAAGCCATGATGATCTTGCGACTCTTTGTGTCATTTGCATTAATCAGAGGATAGCCTCTCTTCAACCTGCCTTTTATTTCTTAACCTTTCAACAGCAGGATTCTCCTATGCTTCTTGTTCCTTCCTTCTAAACCTTTCTTCATCAGTCTCATGATGACTTCTATAACTGGAATGAGGTGGTTATGGGTTTGGGGTACGCACTCTAAACTTATTTGCACTATGTTAGAGCTTTGATATCCATCTCTAGTCATGAACCTGAAAAAAGAAGAAAAATTGTATAAGTATTGAAATTCCATAATATCGGTGAATGCAAGATACGTGCCCGTGATCCAAGTGAGGTGTATAGTGCCGATGACCCCCTAAGTACTCTGTAGACTATGTTGGCATGTAACTATAGACTATGTTGGCATGGAATTAAAGACGGATTTTTGCCACCTTCATCTAGGATTCCCCCATGCAAGAAGCTAAAGTTTGGAGAACCCTTATCGAGGAGATTTTCAATATAAACATTAAAATCACTTAGGCCGGTGAAAATATCTCTTAAGGAATGAGCGAGAGGAGTCACTTTTCCAGAAGGCAATGCACTTACGTCCTTAGCCTTTTTAGAAGATTCAACAACGATGTGCTCTAGATGGGGGAGGTGGGAAGTTTGAGGCCATTGATAGATGTCTCGCTAAATGATTCGTCTCCTTCTGCATTGGCATTTTAGTCATTATTACTGTCATCGCCGCCTTCTTCTCCTTCCTCGCCTTTACCGTCGTTCGTTTCCTCTTTCCCTTCTCTCCTTCTAGCACTTTCACTGTTTACCAGAATGGATAGCATTCTAACTCCTTCGTCCCATTTTCTCCAGGCATCATGAGCAATCGATCCCTTTACTTCCATTCTATGCTGTACTCAACGGATCTTCAACGTTCCCGTGAAGATTCTCGCCAAAACTACGAGTGCGGGCAAAAGATTGTGCAGGTACTTTAAAGCTGCTTGGTGGAGGTAATTCAGGAACAAAGAACCTATTAGGGGCAGAAGACCACATCATCGGAGATTCTTATTGATCAGGAGATATGCAATTGTGTGATGCTGGAAGCTAAGTAAAACAATTAAGCAAAATGAGTAAGTGTAGAAAAAGAAAGAAAGGATCTTACATAGAGAGAGCCAACGCCCGTTGAAGCTGTACATGCATCAGACAAAAAATACTCATTTTTGATGTATAAGCGTTTGTTGTTGAGTGCCTTTACAACTTTGCATCGACACCAAGCCTCGATGATCAGATAGGTTGGTGAGTCTTATTGATGTTTGAAGTGAAGAGGATAAGTAAGTTTATTGAAGTTCAAAGATTGTTGAAATTGATTCACGAATATCATGAACAAGAAGCCCAAGAGAGCGTACCCGTTAGGGTGAACTTAGGAAGAAACCATCCCAAACTCTTGAAGAATCATGCGCAGAAAAGGATTAAAAAGCAGGGTAGCACAGTCAAGACACATATACTGATTACATGCCATGTATCCATTGGAGGACGATGCGCTTGTTCATCCTGTGTTGGAAGAAGTACATTGCTTTCAGGAATTTTATGTTGGTGGCATATATTCCACAACGTCTTTGGAGTAAAATAATTGGCACCTGTTCTGGTGGATCATCCAGAACTCGAAAGCCAATAAACTCGTTTTTTGTAGGAGGCACCTCTTTGAGTGGAACAACTATCCTTTGCAGCTTTATGGTGATCATATGCCTTGACATGGGAGGCGTTGAAGTGGAAGTTTGGGCTGTGCTTGACCCAACTTTGGGAGGAGTAGATGTCCCAGCATCGTTTCAAAAGCAAGGAGATTGATGAGTAATTCTGGAAAGGAAAATTTGGCATTCAACACGTTTAGGTACTCTTTATCACAAATATCAAACTCGTATGGCCAATGCCAATAATCCAATGGATGTCACATGTGTTTCCCAATCAGATTATGAACATTAATCGAAGCAAGTGAAAGTATTAATCTATATAGTGTATGTCCTGTACATGATAAATGGATAGCAGATAGCTTGCTCATGCTAAAAAATGAGCCAGGCCACATGACGGAACTATATACCAAATCTTACGTACTATCGACGGATAATCAATAATGGAACTACTTTCACTATGACGTGGAAATTTTTAATTTTGTAGGAACATGGGAAGTGTAGCAACAATAAAAGTAATGCAATGGAATTCTCCAATAGTAATGTTTTTAAAGAGGAACAACCTTATCAGAACTGGAATAATGAAGTGCAAATCGGCCGAGTGTTGCAAAAAGTTGGCCAAAGTGCTCTAGAATAACGAGGCTAGAAGATAAGGAGCCGAGCATCTCATAGGGGTGATTTGAATATGCCTTAAATTGAACTTTGGACCGATCTAGGATAAAACCCAAGCAAACCCTAAAACTCCTAGCCTATTGTTTAACCAACTCCAATCAATGCCCTCTAAATTTCCATCCTCGATGATCATGTTGACTCAAGAGCATCGTCAACCTTAGCTTGGATTAAGGTTTGGATTCAGGTAGAAGAGGTCGGTGGTGGAACCACAACTTGGTGGTAGTGGCGAATTCGAGTAGTCAGTGGTGTCCATGGATGAATGTTCGCGGTCGGTTTGAGCTGGAAGAATGAAGTTTGAAGAATGTATGTAAAAGAAGTTGTGTAAAATCAATCGGCGAGTGGAAAGTTAAAAATTTACAGAAGTCCCAAGTACTTAGAGTACTCTAGTTAAGTGAAAGCTCCCGATATTGAAAGAAACCTCTCGGTACCAAGTGGTATTTTTGAACCAAAATTTAGGGTACATGCATCCTGAAGAATATCATACTCGGTCAAGGAATGGGACATTCTCCAAAGTGATCTTATCCTTAGCATGAAGAATGGAATTTCAGGTACGAAAAGAAGTTAAAAGAATGTCAACAGGATGAAGGCAATGCTTCAAACAAATTCCTAAGCAACTAACTAGAATCAGGAGATAGTGAGTCAGTACTTGTCCTGTTTCAGAGCATGCATTGTTTTCAATGAAAGCATACTTCAGGGGGCAGGTGTTAACCGGCTTTTTGACTAAACAAATTTTCACTGGAAGTTAGAATATCAAGATAAAGATGACGTGATTCACAAACTTAGGAATGAAAACAGAAAGGGAAGAATATCATACTCAACAAGTTACAAAGGCAAAGGAGCAAAAAGGACCATAAGGTATCGAGAGTTTTTACTCCACTTTAAACCCTAAAATAACTTGTATGTGAAGCTATGGCTCAATTGGTTTCTTCGAAGAGCTTTTCTTTAGGAATACACAAATAATTCCAAGGATTCACGAGAAGAAAGAAAAGATGTATAAAGCAGTATTAGGAACATCTTGGGAATAGCTCAATCATGAAGGAAACAAGCTTGGAACATGAGGAGTTGAAGATAGAAGATCAAATAGAAGGAGTAGGGGAGGTTTTCCCTAGGAAACCAATCAGTACCAAGCGGATCCACTCGATACTGAGAGGTTTTAATTGATTATTAGGTCCCATATTCCTCTCTTATGTGCTTGGAAGTTGATATAGACTTGATGTTTAGAGGGCCTCCATTCCTACTGGATAATTTCCTTATCAATACAGACCTTACGACTACTAAAAATGGACTTTTAGCACTTTATCCGCTTCATCTCTTATACCTACTCCATGGATGTCACTAAGGAAGCTACCTTTTGCTGTTGTAGGCTTTAGATTAGGAAAACCCTTGTACTAGTTACTCTAAATCTCTCAATCTCTTTAAAACTCTTTGAAATCTACACATTAATAAAAGCTATAGTGGACGTAGGCTATAGATTACCAAACTACCATAAAAATCTTAGTATTCTTACTTTTTTTCTTATATTTTCCCCTAGATCTCAATCTTTCAGCAGGTTTTTGTGTATTGTGCCACTTTTGGCATTCACCGTAAAACTCGCAAAATTGAACTTCGGTATCATTCCTCATTCTATCGAGGGTTCTTCTTATGGCTTCCATACATATTTATACAATATTTCTAGGTTTATACCAATATTTCTTCTATTCAACGAGGATTCCTTGTTGTTACCCTACGAGCATCCATAACTATTTTATTCATATTCTAAACCTTTACCCCGTCCTACATAGGAAATCATTCCTATCTACTCTATATCAACATTGGTTTGGGTTTCACTACACTTTATAAAACTAAAACTTCATAATCGTGAAACATGTAATCTAAAACCATTATCTAAAAAATATAAACTTAGAAACCTTTGTACCAAATTAGAAATTTTCTTGGTTTCCAAGAAGGAGCCATGAAACATTTCCTATTCTAACCAACTTTCCATTTTTAATAACTTTCTACAACTGAAATTTAATTTTTTTTTAAAAGTAGGATTTTTAGTTCAAAATTTCTATCATATTTAAACCCAATTGTCATACAAACCATTTTTTTCAAAATATCTTTTATAACTTAAATAAATCAAAATTGGAGTAGACAAGGAAAACTTCCATCGTATTATTTTCTACTACACATGTTATTTCTGCTTTCAACCTTAGCGGAGATTTTTTTAACATATAAGCAGGAACTCTAAAAGATACGAGAAACTGTTGCATTTATCTAAGTGTATATCTAAAATGTATGTGCAATGCTACATATCTATGAATTTTATCCATTCTTCATATCCTATTCCTATTGCTTTTCTTCTGTATTATTTCTAACCAGATTAATAATCCTATTTTTGTATAATTTCTTATGCTATTTCTATCTAAATTATTGGGGGCCCTCACCCTTCTATTCTCTTTATTCCATTTTAACTAAGTACCATTTGCATTTGTCCATCCTTTAGAAATTATTTTAAAAGAAACTTCCAAATTTATAAAAATAGAAAAATCATCGAGCCAAATCTAAAATCCCTTTATCAAAATTTTTAAACCCAAAATTATTTGGCTCAACCAATTTTAAACTAAGAATTTCAAACTTTACTTACTTTTTCAAGAAAATGACTTCCAAACAAATCCTTTGATAAACTCACTCAAAACATTTCAAAGAATTTCAAAAAAAAGGTCAAATTCTTACACATGGGGTCGGACTCCGAAATGAACTTTAATTGCCCATTCTTTTGGACTTTTCTACTCCTTCCTTTGCTCATCTTCATAAAAAATCAACTAGCTTCTCATGGTGATCAATGTGCACCTTCTTGCGGGAACATGATCCACTTCAGTTATACCTTATTCTGGATAGTTGCAACATATAATTTCTTACCTTTCTATTGTCTGGATGAAATTTGCATCTTCAATCAGCAATCCATCGAAATCTATCATCATAAGTCTACTTAGGCCTAATAAAGGAGTCAAGTAACACTCGACTTCGAGGATTCTTCTACATACCACACTCATGTTCTTTTTGGATAATGCCTTAGGTACAGCCAACACTCCATGGGTTAATCGGGGTAGGTGTATAAATTTAATTATATCTTTTGGCCCAACTCAAAGTTGCCTTACTCATCCTTTGGGAACATGGTCGCAACTTCCTCTATAATCGAAATTCATAGAGTTTGGCATAAGATATACACACATATACATACATACATATATACATATATATATATAACTATCAGTAAAAATATAAATATGTTCTCTCGATGTATTTTAATTTATATGATCGACTAACCTAAGCTCTGATATGAAATGCAACAACCCATATTTTAATGGGCCGAAATTTTGACTAAATTGAAACCCAAGTCCATTAGGATACAGATCGTTGATTTTGGTAACCCGTAATAAACACAAGTATATAAGAGAGTGATCAATGTAAATTCACAACATAATTGAAAAATATAATAGAAAACATATATTAACTATGGCTACTACCTTATAATCAACATTATTCTTTGGATATCTATTTGCCTTGTCAGTGCTGAGCATGAATGAGAAGACTTCACCATTTACCATTCCCGACTTGCACCAGCAGCATGTCCATCTAAATCCATCCTATAGATTGTAATGAGTAGGGGGTCAGAACCACATTCTGGCCACTGGAAAATTGCATACTTTATCCATAACATAAATTTATGCCAATTGATTCCTATTTAAATACTATGTGTATTATTCACGGCTGATCCCTTCAATCCTATATAGGCGTAGATATGCATAACCTCCTTTGAGGTATAACTATATACATACATACATGTATATAGATATACATATATTTAAAACTATACTACCTAAAAACTCGGCCACTTAATACTTCTTAAATAGGGAGGAGGCAAATCCAATGACTATTTAATACCTCTGTCCCCGAAGCACGCTTTCCGCAACATAATCGTTAGTTAGTCGATCTTAGCCACAAAGACCGATGACACCTGGATATGGCTTTATAATACAATTTCCATAATACTAATGCATCTCAACCACATCCTATATAAATGCCCCTAATTGTAAGCCCGAAGGCTCTTCCAATTGAACTATATAGCTTACCCACAACTGTAGGCCAGAGGCCCTTCCCAGTCCCACACAACTATTGTCATTCATGTCCTAACAATGTGATAGGAAGTATCCATGCCACTTAATACCTCTTTAATGGGAAAATGTAGACTCAAACCATTTAGTACCTATATCCTAGGCAGTTCCTTGTCATTTAATACCTAACTCAAGATAGACCGCTCTAGTACTTCCTAGCTGACATTGCTTGGAATCTCATCATGCCACTTAATACTTCTTTATAGGGAGAAGCTGACCCTGTAATAGCTACTTAATACCTTGACCCCAAAGTGGACCCCTCCTAAGATTTCCCACTACCATGACTTAACATTAACCCCGACCATTTAATACTTCTTAAGTAGGAAGGAGGCAGACCCTATAATTTTTACTTAATACCTATGACCTAGCAGCAAATCCTTTGCATATCCCTTTCCCATGGGTCCCCTGGTTGGAGATGTCCTATATCAGTAGTAAGTGTACGCAAGTGATGGTAGCTTGTAGGAGAAGGGCAGACTTTTGTTGTGTAACTCTACTTACCTCGCATCCCAACCCACTAAACTAAACCAATCACCCAAGCCTAAGTGTTGAGCTAAGCCTACTAGTTATGCTCATTCTAAACGTATAATTGATGTTACATAACTTCCTACGATGAAAATTATATTGCCTTATACGTGTATTTATTAATATTAACACTTACTTTTTTTCTCCATAATTATTCCTATTTTATACACTTAGGCTTTGGTTTCCTCATTTCTTTCCTATGCTCACTAAACGTCAATTGTCCATAATAATTGGTCACAAATGTCAAAATTGGACATCTCTAATGACATTTATTAACCTATTTCAAAATCAAGCTATTATGCCTATTCAATTTCAAAAATGCCGTATTAAATCCCTAAACCAGTCCCCATCCAATTCCTTTAACTCTCTATTCACTAAATTTATTTTCCATTAAATTTTTAGTTATTACTTATAAATTATGGGATTAGAATTCCTTCCTTTTTCAACCTCCTAGCCCTATAATTAGCATACTATTAATTATGAATGTCCTAATTATAATTAATGTAAATGTCGACCTATATTACGCTATAAGTATATTTTTATTTTCAATCGGTAAGCCCAGTTAGACATACATGCACGCATGCATACATATATACATATACACCAATTTCTAACACATTAATTCGTGTGCTTAGAAATTTCGAAACATTAATTTTTACATTTTAATTTATTAGTGATAACCTTCCAAAAAGGTTTCCCTTTATAATTTTTCATAAATTCCCCAAAATTAAGACTTCTGCTTTGTTTGAAATTACAAGGAATTATCTCTTTTCTTTTATTGAAATAGACACTGCAAACTACGAAGAAGAATATTTGTACTTTATATATCTCTTTCCTTTTTGGTATATTCCTAGTTAATTCAAATGATGCACTTTTTATACATATTTTTTGAATTAGATAATTAGTGGAAATTACATAGAAATAGATTAATTAAATTATACCCCACTCCCAATAAATTAAAATATGAAAATTCACATTCCAAGTTATCTAAGGCAACCTAATTTACAACACAATTATAAATCTAGAATAAACTTTACAACTTTACAAATATTCTAAAAAGGAAACATTTGGGACTGATTTCAAACTTCTAGATTAAGTTGTATATACTATTCCAATTTCCTAACTTACGAAGTATGTAGGTAGGGTTTAAACTAAATATATCATTTAAGCCTATAACTCAAATGATCTAACGTAGGCATAATAATTTTAAAAAAATCAACGGTATAAATTTAAATGTTATAAATAAATTACATAATTTCACACACACCTTTCAAGTTTCCTAATCTCCTAAATTTGAATCCATTCTTTTACTTGACTCCTTTTCTCTCCAATCCAAAAGAATATGTATAACAAGGTATATACATACTATTACAATATAGAATGGAGAAGAGATTTAGGGTTAAGGAGGATATAGATTTATAATAATGAAATTTTAACTTTTTTCGCAATATTGATTTGCTCCTTCTCTTCTTCTATTTTATTTTTCACCTTTTTTCCAATTATATACATAATATAATATTTTATTATTAATAGAGATAGTGGAGAAGGGAATAAGGCAGAGCTTTGTTGTTTTGATTAGAAAATATGAGAAGAGAATTAAGGGGTTAGGTCAAGGTTCAAACCATAGTCGCTACTCCTGACTGGTCGACCGTCCCCTACAAGCAGTCAACCACCAACAGTCGACTATCCCAATTAAGGAGGTAGACCGCATTTAATAATATTTATATTCAATTTTTGTTTTTATTTACTTTAGCTTTGAAAACTTCAAACACTAATAAAATTTTCATTTGAACTCCGATCATGAAACTCTATGTGTGAAATATTCTTACAAACTCGCCACAAGCACAATGTTGCAAGTTCAGTGGTCAAATTTCAACGCTTGTTCAAATTTCATATTTAGAGCCTTATTAATTAATTTATTGATTACTGTCAATTTTACGAGGTGTTAAAAACGGCTTGGATTTTCTTTGTGCGATAGCCTTTTCTTTTCTCCAAATTTCTCCTTTTTATTATAAACTTTTCTATCGATGCATATTAGATTTAGAAATGATAGATTAGGGAAGAAGACAGATATGCATATTTTCATATATATTTACACACACACACACACATATATATACACACATACACACACAAACATTCATACAATTACCTTTCTCTTTTGCTAGATTGCTTTAATTCTTCCTCTAATCCTTGGGAGAATATATTTATTTTTTAAATTAGAGTTTAAGAAGTTTTATTATGGAGAAAGACAAATGACGAAGTGTCGTTTCTAGCTTTAGATTCGTATGAAAGGAATAGGGGTTATCCTCTTATTTACTGTTGCTCAAACGCTCTGAATGTCGGATAGAGAATCTTTTAATAGTTTTTAATCTGAGCCTTTTAGGGCACTCAAAACTCTAACCGTCACAACTTAATCGATTGACCGGTCCTTCCCAAGTGGTCAACTGATAGTAGTCAACCGACCCAAAGAGGTCGTCGGCCGGTTGTGGTCCCAACAATTAATTTAATTAATGTTAAAGTTTCCTTGATGTTTAAGTATTATATTTTAAAGGCTGCTTTAACATTAAATTTTGTTTACCATTTTCTGTAATGGTCCATTTTCTAATATATATTTCCTTAATTTAACTTCAAATTATTTTTGATTCAAAATCTTCAAATGTAGATAACTTCTTTGTTTGAACTCTAATCTTGAAGCTTTACATATGAAAGTTGCTTAGAAATTGCTATGAATACAACGTTGCAAGTTTCGTAGCCAAATTCCAAGGTTTGCTAAATTTCCATTTTTAGCTTTATTATTAATTAGTTTATTTTTTAGTTAATTTCCTATTAATTTTATAGGTATTACACATCGAGTGGAACTTGAGCATAAGAGCTTCACTGGGACAATAGTGCACCTTGGAGAGCTTCCGTGATATTTGTAAAGAATTCAAATGTATCTCTTTGAGAGTGCATTGAATATACAGTGTTGAATGAGTTAACGGTAAATAATCATTATCCCTTGCCAAGGAAAGACTATTTATTTGATTAGTTGAGTGGAGCTAGAGTATTCTTATAGCTAAATTTTATGATCAAGTTTAATCAACTAAGTGCTGAAGAAAGTATTCATTGGACTGAATTTAGAATGAGGTATGGTTCATATGAGTGGTTAGTCATTCCCTTAAAACTGATGTAACGGCCCACCTTTTTGGATGATTTAAATCGACAACAAACCACATATGTCTGATTCAAACCATTCAAAAGGGAGGATTGTTAATGGAGTAAATAAGAAAATAATAGAAAAGAAGGAAAAACAAAATACAGAATCTCGCAGCGGAATGACAAAATATAATAATCAAATAAACAGTTCATGAAGCTGTTTTACAAATGACATTTGATTATACTTTTACAATTCAAATCAGAGTTATACATACATTAGAAAATAAAAAATTAGTGGTGGTAAAAGGCAATTTGAAGGCAATTGACAAAGTCAAGGTTATATTTACAAAACTAGAGATATTTTCTGGGCTTAAACTGAATGAATCAAAAACTAAGTGCTACTTTAACAAACACTGCTCAAACAAGCAGGCTATGTTAGAGAGACTGAGATTCTCAGAGCGACACCTTCGAGTCAAATACTTAGGGGTTCCTCTCTCCAACAACACTATCACAGATGCTGAGTATGGCAAGCTAGTAGATGACATCAGAGATAAGCTACAAGGCTGGAGATCAAAGCTTCTACCTTTTGCAAGTAGAGTAGAATTGGTTCATACAGTTATCACATCTAAAGTCAGATTTTGGTTATAATCTTTTCAAACTCCAGATTGCTCTATTGCAAAAATTAACTCAGTCTGTGTGGATTTTATATGGAAAGGGGGATGCACAAAGTTAAGTATACAGACTTATGTAGGAAAAAGGAGGAAGGAGGTGCTAGGCTGAAAAATCTCTTTGAACTTAAGAAAGAATATGGTCTGAAATTAGCTTGGAATGTTCTAGCATCAACTAATTTATGGGCTACATGGATGAGGTCAAGGTATCTTAAAGAAAAATTTTGGACTATTTAAATTGAAAACAATGCTTCTGTCACTTGGAAGAATATTCTAAAAACCAGGGATGAATTGCAGTTGTATTTAGAGAGAGATTGATTGCCAATGGTAGAAACACTGATCTATGGAGAGATCCTTGGCTAAATTCTAAAAGCTTCATTGACAGGTTAGGTTGTGATATTTCTCGGTATACAGAGCTCCAAACTGTAAGGTAGCTGATATTATAGACAATGGAGAATGGCAATGTAACAACAACCTTCCAATCCTAGACTACAAAGAGGAGATTCAATGCAAAAACATTCACATAGACAAATTAGAGGATAACTGGACATGGAAGAGAAACTCTAATAGTCATTTAGGTTTCGAGAAGTATGGGAGGAATCAAGGAACAAACAACCTTTGGTTAAATGGTCTATAGTAGTCCGGAGCAGATCTAATAGCCCCAAAATGGCGCATGCTCTTTATAAGGCAATTCTCGGAAAATTGCCTAATAAGGATAGATTACATAAATGGGGAGTTTTGGACTACACAACTTGTTATTTTTATCATAATGCAAATGAAAAGCATGAGCATCTATTCTTTAATGTGAATATTCCAAAAGAGTGTGGAGCATTCAAAAACTGAGATGTCTACTTACTGACAATGTTCGAAACTTAGTAAAAGAGGTAGAATACCTGCACAGAGGGAGTAATATCATGAAATTGATGAAGGAGATTGGCAAAATTGGACTCACAACTTCCCTGTGGTACCTTTGGAAGGAGAGAAACTATCGGGCTTTTGAAAATAAACAACAAGATGTATTAACTTTCACGAAATAGATAAACAGAGATATTAGCCTAATAATTGGGCGGATATCGAAAAAAATTCTTACCATTGTAACAACACAAGAAGAACAATTAATGGAGAAATTGAGGATGAAGGCATTGAACGAACGAGTTCAATCAAAGAATTGGGAGCCGCCATAGCCGAACCCTAAAGATGGAAGGTTTTAGTTGCGGGAGTTAGTTGTTGTCTACTGTCTTTTTGTCGTTTGGCCTTATTTGTAAAATCTAAAATGAGATTTTATTTGATGCTTTGGGCCGCAAAGCCCAACTCTTTAATACATTAACCCATTTTAAAAAAAATGCAGCAGAACACAATAAGCAGTGGAATAATAATAATAAAAAAAAAGCAATAATATACTGAATCTTCATCTTCGTCCCTCAGAAAATAAAATGGTCTTCAATACACTGAAAAAGCTCAAACTGACCAGAGCACAATGAAAAACAATACATTCGAGTCGGAACTAAAAATTCCTATGTAAGTCAAACCAATCACAAATAAAAATATGGGTGCAATGGCTTCAGAGATGTTATGGGATTTTTCATCTCCTATCAAGTGTACAACGTGAGTGCAGTAATTTATGAGATCTGAAATAATTCGAAATACCAATTTTAACCACTTTATTTAAAATAAATCAAAAGTTTAAATTAAAAACTTAAACTTTTTAAATAATTCAGTTTCAATAAATAATCCAAATTCAAGAAACTGTATGGGTATATATCATTTCAACCAATAATTTAAATGTCTTAATTGTCCAATTCTAAAATGATTCAAAGGACCACTTAAATGATGTCAATAATATAGAAGGTGATAACAGGGACATATTAAAATAAATAAACAACCATACATCCGACATATCAATCAATAAGCATCTATTTCAAACAACATCTAAATCAACCAATATATCTCAACATATAATAATTATCAATATCGGGTTTTGACTATCAATTAAATTCCAATATATTAAATGTCAATTCAGATTCAATATCAATTCAAATGTCAACTTAAATCAACAAACAACAATGAAAAAGTTATATATCACATCATATATTTTATTTAACGTGCCATGGAATTTTTAGTATTGCGCGAGTGGATTAAATAACTCACTTTTTAGCTTTCCCTTATATAGCCAGATTTAGATCTGCAACAATTTTCTCATTTCGTTTTGTTTCCTAGCTATCTTAAACTTTTTTTATAGAAATTTTTGGAGAGAAGATTATATTGATCTAGATTTGAAGAAAAATACATGGAAAGAAGAGAAGGTTTGAAAAAGAAAAAAGAAAATTAAAGAAGAATTGAAAAAAAAGAAAAGGAAGCTTTGAAAAAGAAGAAGATTTGAAGAATAAGAAGAAGAAAGAGAAAAAAAAGCTTTGGAAAAAAGGAGAGAAAGGAGATTTGAAGAAGAAATATGGAAAAAAAGGAAGGTGGAATGTGAAGAGAGACAAAAAATGAAGCTACAGAAGATGAGATTTTTAAAAAATAAAATGAAGCTACAAGAATGAAGATCGAAACTAGTGAAAAGCTAATAAAGCTAAATATAAACAAAGTAGGAATTGAAATAAAGTAAAAATATGAACAACCCTAAAAAAAGGTAGGTATTAAAAGAGGTGAAGGAAAGAATTAAAAATATGAAAAGTAGGTAACGTTCATGAAATGAAAAGGATTTAGACAATGTAAATAGAAATGAGTAATGGAAGGAAACAATGAAAAAAAGTGTGACAATTATTAATTAGAAAGGGAATGAATGGACCAACTATACCCCATAAACAAACTTTTGGAATTCAAATTTCGAACATTTGTTCACTTAATTAATTTTTTTAACCCCAAACATACAAAATTTGACTTTCATTAAAGATTTAATTACCACAACATAACTAAATTTGAACACACCAATTTACATAATGGGGACCGCCGCTACATAAAATAAAATATGAACCATGAGTTACAAATTCAAATTTAAAAACAAAATTTTTCTCGACGCGTAATTATGAAATCAAATATTTAATTTATTTTAAATTTCAAGGTTAGTAATAAAATCATTTCCATGCAGCATATGCCTGTTATTTATCTACCGTAAAATGTTATTTTAAAAATTCAATTTTTCTCATTTTACAACGTCATATTTATATTCGAAATGGAAACGTTCACTTTATTTTCCTCAAACATTCTTTTATTTTCCTTAAAATGCTTATTCGTTACTTGCAATTCATAAATGTAAACATTCTTATATTCTAAAATGATCAATTTATACAATATTAAATCCATTCTTGTATTTCCAAATAATGTACATTCCAAATGAAAACACTCTTACATTAAATTTATTAATTGCACTTTGTTTCTTTTTTCTTTTTCAATTGAAAGATTTTAATAAATTTATTTCCAATTAATTTTAATCTTCCACTTCAAAACAGACCCTAGTTGATGAAATCAATTAAATAAATACGTGAACATTGTAATCCTTATTTATAGTCATGCAAACATGTTTATAAAATTATAGTATCCAACAAGCATACCAAATAAATGTTTTCTCTATCAATCAATATTCATTTAACTCATCATTAAAACTGACAATACTTCAATTCCTGTTATTAAATTATATTCTAACATGCGTTAGAACCTTCCACTTCATTGCTTCATTGTAGTTTGTTGTTTTAGAATTTTATTTATGGTCCAAAATTATTATCTAATAACATAGTTAATTTTTTTTACATTTCATTATGTTAATATACTCCAATTTCCATCCTTTATTTCTATTAACTACTGCGTTTCCATTTTATTGAATTTTGGTCAATTTCACACATTAATTATAATTGAAGTTTCAATTAATTTGTTTACCTTAGTTTCATTCTCTTATTAAATCAATTATTACCTTACATACATAGTCAACATCGTTATATCTTCCATTGCATCAACATTTTACCATTTTATCTTACCTTTCATTTACTTTACCTTTTATTTCATTAATTTTAATAAATTCACTTATTAAAAATTTTAATTCCAATAAATTTGAGTAAACTGATTTCCATCCTTTTATTCAAATCAAAGGTCATACTATGATAAAAATTTACATTGGTTACATTGTATAGAATCAACCATTATACCATTATCAATTAAACCTACATTACCTGCACTAATTAAGGTAATTAATTGACATTTATTTCCAATTAAATATAATAGACCAAATAAATAGATAATATATATAATAATTGTCACCATTAGCCTTTAATTAATTTATAAATTTATTACTTACAAACAAATGTTACCATTTATTTCATAACACTAATTTTATTCAATTTCCATTAACAATATATTATTTCATTAATGAATTAAATATTTACATTCTTTTTCCTATGTTTACTTTATAACCAAGTATAACCTTACACTATTTCAATTAATTGGAATTCCATTCAACTTGTTAATAATTAGCTTTAATTAACATTATTGCATTTCATTTTAGTATTATTCTAGTTATAAATCTTAAATTTTAATTTCTTCCAATATTTAATTACAAAAATCTTATTAAATTTACTATTTTTAATTGTCTAGAGCTATGGGTCGTTACAACTAACTAATGCTCTAGCATTCTTTGTGGATCTTATGAACTAGGTATTTCACCATTAGTTGGACATGTTTGTTTCGGTCTTTATAATTGATATTTCGGTATATTCTAAGGATGGGTGAGATCATGAAGTTCATCTTAGGTTGGTGTTGGAGAACTTAAGACTTCGTAAGTTAAAGGCAAAAAATTTCAAGTTTCGCTTTTGGAAATGGGAATTTATGTTCCATGTGCATGTAGTTTCAAAGGAGGGGCCGGCCATAGATCCTTCAAAATTTGAGGCTACGAATAGTTGGCAGTGTTACCGAGATTCGAAGTTTCTTGAGATTGACAAGGTACTATCAGTTCCTATCACTTCCCTAGGCAGGGGATTGCATCGTATTAATATCCCTAGGCAGGGGATAGAATCATATCATCCCTACTAGGCAGGGGATCGAATCGTATCACTCCCTCTAGGCAGAGGATTAGATCTTATCACTCCCACTAGGCAGGGGATCATAGTAGCCTAGTTGTTCAACTCAATGGAAATTGGGTGATATATCTAAAATCAAGAAGGAAACTATGCTAATAACTTTGAAACATGAAGTTAAAATCAAGACGAACCCATGTGAGGGATCGCATATGCCTATAGAATCATCAAGAATTATCGGCATCGATCCCTTATCCTTAGAAGCTGGGCCACAAAACTTTTTGGGTGACTTCTCTACATTATAAGGTTCTACCTCCAAAATTTCAATAAGATATTCAGTTATCTTCTCCTATAAATACAGTGACCATTCTCCATAAGAGAAAGCTATCTCTCTGCTGCCAAGGCTCTACTATTACTCTTGTAATCAAACAACTAATGCGAGATTAATAAAAGAATCAAGTGGATGTAGGCTAAGATTTCCAAACCGCTATAAAAACTTGTGTCTAATTTACTTTTTCTACACTACTTCAATTTTATTCTTTATTTAACCTCTTCTGGAACTCTATTAGGTGTTTGTGATCAATTTTTGTGCAAATATTTTGTGCTTTCACTGAGAATGTGATTCTCAACATCTATGGATCCCTATCCTACTATTGTATTGTAAAAATCTGAAGAAGAGATCCAAATTCATTTCCACAAAGTTTCCTATTCTATTCGACTTGGAAAGAGCCTATAAGGAAATTACCTACAATGCCTTCTTAGAACGAAATGACATTACTACCTCCTCACAACCTACCGATGTAGCAGTAGAGAACATGGAGATCACTCTTCTAGATAATGGAGCACAATAGGGTGTCTGTGGCACACAGGCCCCCTTTAGTGTGATCGCTGATAGTGATATAAAGAGATTTCGAAGAGAGCTCCATGAGACTCATGCAGAATCGCATAAACAAATCAAGAGAACAAGGTCCACATAACCCATCTCTAACAGTCCCCTCGATCTGACATGTCGTCACCTACTCTGCCTCCAAAGTATAGCTATCAATCAACAAAATTGTACTTCCCATCCAGAAACTCTCATCGTCGAGTTACGAGGGGTAGTCATCGAAAACCATCAAAACGATCGTCGAAAAACTCACTTTAGGGTTGACTCGAAGTTTGACCCAAAGTAATCACCCATTTAACTCGAAGCAAACTCTGGAAATTCTGGTCCAAAGTAAAACTCGAGTAAAACCAAGAATTTTTTCAAGCAAGCCCCAATTTGACTCCAAGTAGCATTCGTCACCGAACCGTACCAATGGTTCGGTACAGTACCTCAAACAAACATGAAAATGACTCCAAGCACTAGTCGTCACTGACCCAACATTTATAATTTTTGTTACCCCAAGCGAACCATATGTTAACACTAAGCAAATGCCAAATTTTCTTGGGTAGGACTTCAAGTAAATTACCACCAATCCACTACACCGATCCATCTTTTTTGCCCATAACTCAGGCATAAAAACTCCTAACGATTTGAAATTTTGATATGTTGCCTTATGTGTGCTTCCTTGTCACTCCGTATCGATCTCACCTAGTTTGGGATAAAAATTAGGGATAGATATTGATCCCTTCAATTGGGGATCGACCCATCCACCATCACGATGATATGCATCTCTCGTATACTGAATTTGGAACTCAACCTGAAGACGGTGCATTTTCTCTACTCCCATGACTGATTGGAACATCGAAACTAAGCGGTAGCTACTGATCTGCCACCAAGTAACAAACAAGGAACTGTTACTCAAATGATATTCATAGAAGCTACAGAACCAAGGCGATATGGAACAAACCGGGATGAATTACCGGGCCAATTTTCTAGGGTAGATGGCGACTACTCCCATCTAACCAGCTTCTAGACACCTGACTTGGTGGCTATGGAACTACGGCTCATGAAAGAAAGCTAAAACCAAATCAATGATGACTAAGGAGAGTCCTAGAGCTTTAATCTTTTTATTGAAACCATTTAGTGTATAGAGTATCCTTGCAAATTAAACATGCCTACCATACCAGCATGCTCAGGTGAAATTGACCCTGGACTACATTCCATGAAATATGAATGGCACATGGATTCCACCAAAGCGACGGACACAATAAAATGTAGATGCTTTCCCATCTTTCTTTAAGAAGCAGCAAACATATGGTTTACATAACTATTGCCCAGATATGTCTCCTCGTTCGACCAGCTAGTGTAAAAGTTCATTAAGCAATTTCTATTACAAGTGACTCGCTCTAAGCATGTGATCTCACTATCAAACCTATTCCAGGCGCTGGGGGAGCCACTCAAAGACTTCTTACAAAGATACAATGCTGTCGTAACCGAAATAAGCAATCCTAGCAAGAATACCATACTGATGGTGTGATAAGGGGAATCGATCTCGAGATGGATTTATGTGGTTGGTTAGCTGGAAAGCCTACTACTACCTCAGATCATTTTTACTACAAGGTGAATCCATATTTGTGCAAGGAGGAGGTGAAGCGGACTAGAAAAAAATTATCGGCCCATTGGCCGAAGGAATACAAAACAGGGCGACATTGAGGGCCTAAATGAGGACTCGGGTTGTAGAAGTAAATCCAGAGTCCCAAGGTTCTAATTATATGCTCCATTGAATGATTCTAGTGAAAACATACACTTGAAGACTTGTGACTAGGAGAAATACAGGAAGCCAACCCCAAAAGAGTCTATCGAAACCCAGAAGAAATCTAGGAAGTATGGCATATTTCATAAGATAATGGCCATAACACTGGCGATTGCAGATACCTCCGAGATGTGATCGAAAAGCTGATTCGAAAAGAAAAAATTCAATGTATGTGCAATCCCCGTAGGATAGTGACCAAGCAACATCCGACCCTTACCAATAAAGACCATTGGTTATCTACTGGACCGCTAGGTCGACTTGTAGTTAAGAAGGGCAGGAGCATAGTGGAATAGCAAGCACACGATATTGCTTCACTTATCAATAAGATTTATTTCAATTTACATCAAACTACTTCATTAAATGGACTTTGTTATTTCTATTCTCGAATGAAATGGCCTTTTGGTCACTTTATCTTTATGTAATTATGTTGTAAACTTTGACCAACTTGAATTAAACTACATGCGAATGATGCTGGTGACCAAGTACCAAGAGTTAGGCGCCAAACAACCTACATGGACCATGATCGGATCTTAGGAGTTTAATTAAGATGAGCACGAATTGATCGCTCATCAGCTACCATATACCCCTAAACTGGGGGCAAAGAACTCAAAACGAAATGTGGGTGTGACTTGGTCATCCGCCTCCTATTCTATGCTTCAATTTTGAGAGTGCATCCATGCCTTGCTACAAGCCCGGCAAGGTCAAACTCCAATAAAAGGTGGACACAATTGATCGTCCACTCATCAACCTCTATAATTGACTTGGAGACCAAAGAAAGACTTGGAGTGGATGTGACCCAACGATCCACTCCCTAACTCATACTTGAAGTTCACCAAAATACTTATGCCTCTTCCAAAGCTCAAAGAAACCGGGATTCAACTAGAAGTGGACGTGACTTGGATGTCCACACATCGACTCCTGCCCTAGACACAGGGGATGGTTTGGGAGCTTGAATTAAAGTAGGCGTGACTGACCATCTACTCCTCAACCACTGCCATTGACATGGGGGCACCACTAAAGCTTGAGGTGGAGGTGACCTGACCATCTACCTAGCAACTCTTTCCCTTAAATTGCCGAGATGAGTATGAAGCAAATTGGATGAGACTTGACCGTCCAACCCCAACATGGATGTGATCCAGCCATATATCGCTTAGTCCCTTCCATGACTTCATAGGAGGAGCCACAATTACCAAGTGGATGTGAATCGATCGTCTAATCATCAACTTCTATCCTCTATGCTGAGGTGTAGAGTTCCATTCAACGACTAACGTGACTCGACCATTTATTTAACAACTCCTGCCTTGATTCGATGGGTGGAGTATAAACTCATATAAACAGGTGTGACTGACAACCTATCATATAACTCTAGTTCCTAAAGTGTGGACTGGAGTATAAACACAAAAAGATGGACATGGTCCGACTGTCATTCGATCAACTCTGGTCCCAAGAGAGTGGATAGGAATATAAACTAAAGATGGGTGTGAACAACCACCCATCAAATGGCTCTAGTCCCTAGTGTGCGGATAAGAGTATAAAACAGAGATGAATATGACTCGACCATCCATTGGATAACTCCAATCCATAGAGCATGGATAGAGCATAAATCACAAAAGAGTGTGACTTGACTATTCATTCTCCAGTTCCCTCCTTTTATCCATCAAGAGGAGTATGAAACTAGATGAGCACGACTTGAAAACTCCTAAGTTACCTCAATCCCTTAATCCGATGGGAGAATATAAATCAGAATGGATCTAACTGACCGTCCGGTTCTGAATGAATGTGACATGACCATTCATTTTCTAACTCTGACCATAATCCATATAGAAGAGCAATTCGAAATGGACATGACTCGACTATCCACTCTCTAACTCTTTCCCCTGACTTGGGGAAAAAGACATGACTCAAAGTGGATGCAGTTTGACCATTCGTTCCCCTTCTCAAGCTTTAATTTTGCCAAAACGCTCATCTTACACTTAAGGCTCGAAAAAAATAGGATCCAAATGGAAGAGGGAGCGATACGACCGTTAACACGTCGACTCCTACCGTGGATGCAGGGGCACTTTAAGAGCCCAAGCTTAGATTAAACATGATTCGACTGCCCAATCGAGGAGGATGTGAACCGTCCATCCATGACTTTGCTCGCTCCTGAAGTACGGTGAACTATTTAATCCTTGCCCGGGTATCGGCAAGAACAAAATCCAAACAAAAAATCGAATGCGGTATGACCATAATCCCCAACTCTGGTCCCCCATTGCAGACCGGAGTATAACACAAAATGGATGCAGTTCGCCGTCCATCGAAAAACTTTAGTTTCCAGAGTGTGAGCTAGAGTATAAACACAAATGATGAGTGTGATTCACCATTCATTCATCACCTCTGACCTAAATCCGACCGAAGGAGTAAAAACACCAAAATATGGATGCTGTTCAATCGTCAATCGATTAACACTAGTCCCCCGGTGCGAATTGGAGTATAAACTCTCAATGGATCGTAGTTTAATGCTCATCAACGATCTCTGTTCCCCAAGTGTGGACCAGTATGTAAACAACAAAATCAGATGCGACTCCACCATCTAGTATAAAGGCGGACGCGACATGACTATCCACGCATCGATTCTTGTCCTCGGCGCAAGACACATAGCATAAATTCACGTGGACACACACTGACCATACAACATTAAATTTATTCCAACTCTACAGGAAGAGCCAGATTTGCAAAACGGACGTGGCTGACCGCCCAATTCTGAATGGATGCGACTGCCCATCCAACCACGACTGAACATGACTCCACGGTTCATTCGCCAACTCCAATCTTTGCCTTGATAGATGGAGCATAATCTCACCAAGTGGATGCGGTTTGACCATCTATGAACTAACTCTTGCTATTGGTTCGACAGAGGGAGCCTCTGTTAAAAATTGGACGAGACTAGGCCGTCCGTACAATAATTCACTAACCCAAGACAGAGGGCAGAAGCATAATCAACTAAAAGCTAACTACGACTCCTCATCAAGGCTCCGGCCTAGTGTTTTTAATGAAAGGCAATGACCGCAAGGAGGCCTAAAGTTTGAATTAGTCAGGACGACGCCCAAAGTCATGGGTGACTGACTATATCGTACCACCAGATCAACGGGCAATATCGATCCAAACCTTCTATATCGTGTCGTCGGATCGACGTCCATGCAGATCCATACCAACCACAAATGGATGTGATCAGACCATCCATCATTTAGTTATTTTCCTTGATCCAACATAGGAAGCATGAATCATGGAATGGATGTGACCTAAGCATTCGTTCTTCAGTTCCTACCTAGAATATGACGAAATCTGTATTGAATATGCAAGTATTTGATTTTTATTTAATGATAATAAACATATATATATATATAACCATTTAAATGTATTTGTTAATATAATATTTTATTTTCACATAATTAAATAAATATTTGCTGAATAAAATAAATAACACATAATTTAAACTCAAAAAAATATTTTATTCAAACAAATATTTTATTATAATTTTGAATAGTGCAAATTTAAGCTCTCACTATATATATACAATTTCGATTACATCATAATTTTTAATTTACATTGTTCACCCACTACATATCACTCATTTACTCGTATTTTATCTTCGACTCCACTCCAGCCAGAATCCTGCATCTCCGATCTGCAAAATAAACACTGAAGCGGTAAAATTGAAAAAGAAATATTTGTGCAGTGTAAAAAAAATGTGTATTTTTGAAAATTTTATTTGCCTCAGTTATTTGGATTGTTCGTCATCATATTCATTTTTGAATTCATCATGCATGAACAGCTTATGACATGCATAATGTATCACTGTACATGCCACAAGAACGTGCACACCGATTACACTTGACAAAACTGCAGGGATAGGTGAGCACAAGATGAAACCCAACCAAAAGCCAGGTTCAACTCAAGTTTAATAAAAATAAAGTTACAACATAAGCACAAGGTCAAACCCAAGCCTTAAGCTAGATTTAACTCAGGTGCAATACAAAACTATGGGTCAAGGCACATAAAAACAGAGGCTAGACGGTCCAACTAGACTCGAGTACACATGAAGACATCGTAAACCAGTGGACTATACTCAAAGTCAAGGAAATATGAAATAGAAAAATGATCAGATCATAAATGGATTCAAATATCAAGTGCATCAGTATACAAGCACATTCAGACTCATTGAAGACCAAAGAATCAAGTACAGAAAAATTCCAAAATCAAGACGAAGTTTGAAAACAATGCAAGCTTGAATCGAAAGGTATACAACAACCAAGTTTAGGACTGAAGTAAATCAGATCATCCAAGACCAAACATAGCAAATGGATGTACTCGATGCAACCCAGAAGCTACAGACATCAAGTGCAAAGCTACAACCAAACCTGGCAACATGTATGATATGATAACTCAACCAAATTGTCGAGTGAAAGGCAAGTATGAGTCAAAGCAATGTAATGTCCAAAATATAGCAATAAACTTCAAATGGAAATATACAATATGCAAGCATTTAGAAATGAATCAATGTTGACGTAACAATATGAATATATATATACATGGTGCTCGAAAAATTACAAACTACACATGAAACTAGTAATCTTAAGTTCAACAAAACATATGCATATGTGAAAACATGAAGACTACAACTCCAAAGCAGACAACATGATGAACAAAAGCGCAAGAACATGACTGCATAGACTAGATTCCAGTATACCTGAGGAACAAAGCATACACAAGTGACTCAAAGCATATGAAGCAATACTTTCAACATGAATATGAATGCAACCATCAGTGCAGCTCAAAGACAATTTCAAAAAGATCACAACAATGAGTATATCAGAAGCATACATATATACATATGCAAAAACACATGTATACATATATTATATATGTAGTAACAATATGTATGCAGTGATAGGATGCAGTGAAGCAGGTTACAATGCAAACAACCAGAACAAAGCAAGCCTGACATGGATTGATGCAAGTAGCAATATGTAGTGATGGTGATCAATATGCAGTGCAGTGACACCAAGTTATGGATATACAAGAAATGCAACTCATACCAACATCACACATAACTTCAAGCATCTGGTCAAAAGTGCTACAGGCACGTACACGTGTCGAACAAGTCAAAGCCAGATGATAGCACATATGTATGAAAAATCAGAAACCACAACAAGCTACTAGACATAGGACTTCAAACAATTGAATAAGTAAATATTTTCGCAAAATCAAGTGACCGAAGTCAATATAAATTCAAAGTACCAAAGAATAAAAACCATGGTGGCCAAGGAGTCGAACAAACCAAAAATCAAAGTCGTGATAACCAAGTAAGTTCATGATGCCATGGTAATCAAGCAACGAGGACATACGAATTGAAAAAGTCTAAGAAATCACCAACATTCAAGTTAAATCGAACGGCCAAGCATATTAATTGAAAAATTCAAATAAATATATTTGAACGGAAATTAAGGGAATTAAACCCTATTTTACCCCTTAACATCATCAGCGTGAAAATTATTCGAGTTCAAGAAACAACAGAGGGGAATAAATCATTCAACTTGAATCAAAGTCGAGAATAATCAGTAATCGGCAAAAGGAAAAATTGCATACCATTTTAAAAATCGAACTTGACTTAATTGAAGATGCGGTGAACATATAATCAATCGAAGAAAGGAATCGAAGCATCGCCTTCTTTTAAGCGGTGAATTCAAAATTAATAACCCTAATTTTCATAAAGAGGAATGAAGACGAGCAAAGGTACATCCATTGTTACAAACAAAAAAGAAAGCAGGCCAAAGAAATAACAAAGAAAGGGGATTCCTTATTCAATTTGGGTTGGCTTCTTTTAATTATTAATTTGGCTTTAGTTTTTAAAATTAGTGTTTTGTTTTTTTTAAATTGTTTTTAATTTTTTTTTCTCTTTTAAATTTTTGTAAATTCTAGTCATGTGACTAAGGGGCGAACTACGATGGTGTAGTTCGAGAATTCGCAACTCAATGGCTGAGTTGTGGCAGAGTTTTGAGCGTAGAGTTAGGTTAGTAGATAGCGGGTGTCATGAATTTTTGTGTGTAAGCGTCTAACTACTTAATTTCTAGTAGAAATCTTGGGGGCAGCACGTATGCAAGGTTTTGCCGAAGCTGGGTAAATTTGTATTATTCTATTTCTGATTTTTATATTCTGCTATTATCTATGTTTCCATAATTCCGCTGTTATCAGTGCTGCGATTATTCTATATACTTCCACATTAAATTTTTATAATTAATTGTATCACCCTAATCACCCCACTCTAGGGTGAAATCGATCCTATAAGTGGTATCGGAGATAGGAACAAAAGCCATTTTTGTTTTAAAAATTTGATTTTTCAAAAACTAATTTTTGTTTTACAAATTTGAATTTTTTAAAATGGCTTCTTTTAAGAATGCTTTTGTTGAGGGTCGGTCCAGTATTATTCCTCTTATTTTTGATGGAACGGATATTTTAAATTGGAAATTAAAAATGGAATTTTATTTAAAATTTGTTTATTCTAAATGTTGGGATATTATTGAAAACGGGTGTGATATAATAGATGAGAAAAATACTTCGATTAATACTCTTTCTATGCATATACTATATTATCGTATTAATAAAGATAATTTTAACTTTATCTCTCATTGTAAAAATACATAGGAAATCTGGACTTTTGATGCAATATATGGTGCAAAAGTAAAAATCGATGAGAAATCCTCCACAATCGACTCGGTTAAAGAAAAGTGCTTAACAGATTAGAAAAAGGCAGTGGTGATGAAGATCCAATAGCTGATGAGATAAGTGATTTTCCAATTAATGATTTAGTTCTCTTTTGTCGAAAATTAATTAAAAATAATTAAGCTCTTGAGTTGAAAAATAATAAGTTGGAAAGGGAACAAGCTAAACTTCATCAAAAAAATAATGATTTGGAAAATGAGCTTAAAAATATTAAGAAAAATAAAAATTCTAATTACAGAAGGTGTTTGAATCATGAAAAAGAATTTGCCGGTCTTCATGAAAGCTTTCAAAAGTTAGAAAATGAAATTTTAATTCGAGAGAAAAATAAAACTGAGTTGATTTGTAAAAATAATATTTTGCAAAAAGAGTTGGATTGCTTTAAGAAGTCAGAAATTTCGAAATGTACGATTTTTGAAAAGAAATTAAATGAGATTAATGAAAGTTTCAAAACCTTTGAAAAAGAAAACGTGATTTTGAGAAAATATGAAATTATTCAATTAAATCACGAGTTTGAAAAGGAAATTAAAAAAATCAAGGATTTTGAAAAAATTTAATTTAAGAAACTACAACCTTTTGAAACTGAGATGCTTGAAATCAAGAATAAAATTAGAGAGCTTCAAAATGAAAATATGCAATAAAAAATGAATAGTTTTGAAAAGAGAGATAGTACCATTAGTTATTGTTTGAAGCTAATAAATGAAAATAAAATTTTTAAATTCAAATTTAATAAACTTGAGTTGGTTACAAGGAAATTTTTCACTAGAGATAAATCATTTAATATACTCTTAGAAAATCAACTCTTCAAGAATAAAAGGAATGCATTTGGATTTGCAAAAGTGTCAAAATATGAACAAACAACTAATAACATTGTTAAGGGGAAAAGTGTGAGACCCTAACACGAGAAAATCATTCCAATTGCCAAGAGGCACGAGCATAAAATCTCTCAAAGTCAAAAAAATCTAGGTGCCGAAAGGAACATATATAAATAGTTTTGGGCCTTCACAAACATATTTTTCAAAATTATTTGCCACTAACAACCATGGACTTATAAAAAAATAGGTCACAAAAATCTTTTCTCGTATAGGTGTGGTGGCAGGCTGAGGAACAACAACAGTGTTATCTAGATTCTAGCTGTTCCAGGCACACGATGAGCTACAAATCAAAGTTCCTTATCCTAGTACAAAGGTGGCAGAATCACAGTGCACAACAATGAAAAATTATTGACAAAAGTAAAATAGGTAACGGTATATTTACTTCGAATGATTTATTCAATGTGAAAATCTACACCATAATCTGAGTTTAATTTAGCCAGTTATGTGATAATGAAATAATTGTTGATTTTGATTTTAAAAATGTTCACCACTCATCTTTGAACTATTTTGTGTAGATGTGTTTGGACTAATGATGGTGTTTTATTGATTGTTGGTTACTCATGATACAAGTGGATACATTTGTTTATCTTATCCGACACTATGTTCACTGTTTGCTTATTTGCACGGTTTCAATTCAAATTCAAAAGAATTTCATTTAAAAGAAGCAAAAAGATTTTTAAAGTATGTGTTGCAACTTGACGGTCCGGTCTAAAAAATCCAACTAATGATAGTCTTTAGTTAAAGAGAAATTCGAATGCAGATTACTGGTAGATAGAAAAATTACTAGTAGAATGAGTTTTAGGAAGAGACATTGATTAGTTGCATCACGTTTTCAAAGAAAACATATGCGTATTTTTCATTTCAATTGATTTTCAACTAGCAGACATTTTTTTCTTTTATAAAACCCCTTCTAGAAAATAGTTTTTGTTGACCTTGTTTCAGATTAGTCATTTAAAAAATTTGATTTTATAATTATTCTTGGATTTAATCTTAAATGACTACATTAACTAATTCGACTCCCTATTGGTTATCGAAAAGATAAATAGTGATTGAAAAAGTAATGAGTGTTGATATTAATCATGTATTATAACTTGAGATACTATAACTAGTAAATTTCTTTAGAAATTTAAACAAGAGTTATAAAAACTTTTTATGGTAAAATATTCCATGACTATCTCTATTACTATCATATTTCTAACAACTATCACTCATCAAAATCCAATGTAATATGTCAATATGTGGTATTTTAAAAGAAAAATCGTTCATTTTTTAATTTATTATATTTTTAGCAATAAAAGTATCCAAAGTATTCACTTTCATTCAAAAGTCCTCACGGTTATTCATGGGTGGTTATTCATGGGTGAATTACTTGGAATTTTTCATTATGTGCTTTCATGCTCATTTAGAAGTCCTCATGGTAATGCATGTGGAACACATATCAAAATTGATTGATTAAATAGACAAGTGGATTCTAATCCCATTCAAAAGTCCTCACGGTTATGCGTGATTAGAAGATACTTGAATTCATTTTTTTATGAAAATTTGAAATACAACCAGTCACATTTAAAAGTCCTAACGGGTATGCATGGTTAGTAGATATTCAAATTCCTGATATAAATATACCACATATAGACACGACTATATGGTTTTATATTATTGTATCATCCCTATAACTTTAAAGTGGAATATGTGTCGAACAGAGTATTTATGATTTTTGTTTGATTTTTTATTGAAATTTAATATTTATACTCGATTGGGTATTAATGTCTATCACTTTATCTCTATTTTTCTAACACGATTACTCTTTTGTTGATAACAAAAGGGGGAGAGAAAAGTTAAGATTTTGGCAAATAAAGATCAAATATTTTATTTTGTATTTTCTATTTGCAACTAGGTTCATTTGCATATTTTTATTCTCATGCATTTATAAAGGGAAAACTTTGTGTAGAGAGGGAACATTCAAATAAGGGTAGCAAATTGAATGATCAAATACATTTAATAAATTAAAAATCTTAAATATATGTTTGTTATCATCAAAAGGGGGAGATTGTTGAATATGCCAGTATATGATTTTTATTTGATGATAATAAACATATATATATATATTCATTTAAATGTATTTGTTAATGTACTATTTTATCTTTACATAATTAAATAAATATTTGCTGAATAAAATAAATAACATAGAATTTAAACTCAAATAAATATTTTATTCAAACAAATATTTTATTACAATTTTGAATGGTACAAATTTGGGCTCTCGCTATACGTATACAATTTCGATTACATCACAATTTTAACTTTACATTGTTCACCTCACTACATATCACTCATACACTCATATTTTATCTTCGACTCCACTCCATCCTGAATCCGGCATCTTCGATCTGCAAAATAAACACTGAAGTTGTAAAATCGAACAAGAAATATTTGTGCCGTGTAAACCAAAATGTGTATTTTTGAAAATTTTATTTGCCTCAGTTATTTGGGTTGTTCGTTTATCATATTCATTGTTGAATTCATCATAAACGAACAGCTTTTGCCATGTACATTGTATCACTGTACATGCCACAAGGCTGCGCACACCGATGTACACTTGACAAAACTACGGGGACAGGTGAGCACAAGGTCATACCCAACCAAAAGCCAGGTTCAACTCGAGTGCAATAAAAATAAAGTCACGACATGAGCACAAGGTCAAACCCGAGTTTAAGCTAGATTCAACTCAGCTGCAATACAAAACTATGGGTCATGGCATATGAAAAAAAAGGCTAGACAGTCCAACTAGACTCAAGTACACTTGAAGACATCATGAAGCTGTGGACTGTACTCAGACTCAAGGAAATATGAAACAACAAAATGATCAGACCATAAATGAATTAAAATATCAAGTGCATCAGTACACAAGCACATTCAGACTCATTGAAGACCAAAGAATCAAGTACAGAAAAATTCCAAAATCAAGACGAAGCCTAAAAACAATGCAAGCTTGAATCGAAAGGTATAAAACAACCAAGTTTAGGACTGAATTGAATCAGGTCATCCAAGACCAGCATAGCAAATGGATGTACTCGATGCAACCCAGATGCTACAGACTTCAAGTGCAAAGTTACAACCAAACCTGGCAACATGTATGATATGATAACTCAACCAAATTGTCGAGTGAAAGGCAAGTATGAGTCAAAGCAATGCAATGACCAAAATATAGCAATAAACTTCAAATGGAAATATACAATATGCAAGCATTTGGAAATGAATCAGTGCTGACATAACAACATGAATACATATACATGGTGCTTGAAAAATTACAGACTGCACATGAAACTAGTAACCATAAGTTCAACAAAACATATGCATATGTTAAAAAATGAAGACTACAGCTCTAAAACAGACTACGTGATGAAAAAAATGCAAGAACATGACTGCACAGACTAGATTCAAGTATACATGAGGAATAAAGCATGCATAAGTGACTCGAAGCAGGTGAAGCAATACTTTCAACATGAACATGAATCAACCATCAGTGCAGCTCAAAGACAGTTTCAAAAAGATCACAACAATGAGTATATTAGAAGCACACATATATACATATGCAAAGACACACGTATACATACATACATACATATATATATATATATATATATATAGTAACAATATGTATGTGACAGGATGTAGTGAAGCAAGTTACAATGCAGACAACCAGAACAAAGCAAACCTGACATGGATTGATACGAGTAGTAATATATTGTGATAGTGATCAATATGCAGTGCAGTGACAGCAAGTTATAGATATACAAGAAATGCAACTCAGACCAACATTACACATAACTTCAAGCATCAGGTCGAAAGTGCCATAGGCATGTACACAAGTTGAACAAGTCAAAGCCAGATGATAGCATGTATGTATGAAAAAACAGAAATCTATACAATCTAGTGGACAAAGGACTTCAAACAATCGAATAAGTAAATATTTTCACAAAATCAAGTGACCGAAGTCAACATAAATTCAAAGTACCAAAGATTCAAAACTGTGGTGGCCAAGGAGTTGAACAAATCAAAAATCAAAGCCGTGATAACCAAGCAAGTTCCTGAAGCCATGGTAATCAAGTAACGAGGATACACGAATTGAAAAAGTCAGAGAAACCACCAACATTCAAGTTGAATCGAACGGCCAAGCATATTAATTGAAAATTTCAAATAAACATATTCGAATGGAAACTAAGGGAATTAAACCCCATTTTATCCCTTAACATCATCGGCGTGAAAAGTATTCGAGTTTAAGAAACAACAAAGAGGAATAAATCATTCAACTTGAATCAAAGTTGAGAATAATCAATAATCAGTAAAAGGCAAAATCGCATAACATTTTAACAATCGAACTCGACTTAATTGAAACTGCTGTGAACATATAATCGATCGAAGAAAGGAATCGAAGCATCACCTTCTTTTAAGCGCGACTTCAACACATTCAGAAACACTAATTTTCATAAAGAGGAACGAAGATGAGCAATGATACAACCATTGTCACAAACGAAAAAGAAAGCAGGCCGAAGAAATAACAAAGAAAGGGGATTCCTTATTTAATTTGGGTCTACTTCTTTTAATTATTTATTGGGCTCTATTTTTTAAAATTAGGGTTTTGTTTTTAAATTGCTTTTAAATTTGTATTTTCTCTTTCAAACTTTTATAAATTCTAGTCGTATGACTAGGAGACGAACTACGGTGGTGTAGTTCGAGAATTCACAACTCAGTGGCTAAGTTTGTAGTAGGGTTTTGAGTAGAGATAGGTTAGTCGATAGCGGGTGTCGCGAGTTTACGTGTTTAAGCGTATGACTACTTAATTTCTAGTAGAAACCTTGGGGGCAGCACTAGGTAGGGTTTTGCCGAAGCTGGGTAAATCTATGTTGTTCTATTTCTTCTTTTTATATTCTGCTATTATCTGTGTTGCCACTATTATGCTATTATAAGTGCTGCGAATATTTTATATACTTCCGCATTAAATTTTTATAGTTAATAGTATCACCATATTCAACCCCCTCTCTAGGGTGAAATCGATCCTACAATCTACACCCAAAGTGGACATAATTAACCATCCAATATCAGCTCATGCCGGAATCTAATGGAGCGTCGAGGTCTTCCTCTAGGAAGGAAAGACCATAATACAATCAAGAATAAGTGTGACTCGGTCTTCCATCAACTAACTTCGACGTTAGATTCATCAGAAATAGTAAAAGTAAAGTGTACGTGAGCTGCCCGTCCACTTATCGACATTTTCCCCTGACTTATAGGGCATAAGCGAAAATCAATGTGAATGTGACCCGAAGCTCGCCCTGGACAATATTGCTCTGAGAGAACTCAGAAGTTGCTTTGGCTCGGGCATTCGATAACTAGAAGCTGGGTATGAAACGAGGATATGAATCGTGCGTATGAAGACAGAAGCGTGCTCTGAGTCGGGCCGAATGTCGGGTCGAGAAATATATCCGCTATCCCCTGTAACTGTGCACTCGGTCGTGCGTCCGGCAAATCGACACGCTTTTGGGAACCGCACGAGTTGGCAATCACCCGACGCTCGCCTTCAGCCCGATGTTCCCGCCTAAACATCGGGGTCGGAGCGTAGGTTCATGCCCGACCACGGCCTTGCTTCGAGTCGTGCACGTGGAAACTCGGGTAGCGCTCGGGTTAGAGTGGTAAATACCCGAAGAGTGCACTTGGATGCCGCTGCTTCGAGTCGCGCGATGGAAAACTCGAAGCGCGCTTCGGGTCATTCGGCAAATTTCCCGAAGCAACCCCAAGGAAGTTCCCGCACCGAGTCGAGAACGAAAAAACTGCCGGCGTGCTTCAGGTCAAGTGGCTACTACCCGAAGCTCGTCCTGGACGATATTGCTTCGAGAGAACTCGGAACTTGCTTTGGCTCCGGCATTAGAAAAATTGAAGATGGGTATGGAACGTGGATACGAATCGGGCGTACGAACAGCAGAAGCATGCTCCGAGTCGGGTCGAGAAATATGTCCGCTATCCTCCGTAAGCGTGCACTCGGTCGTGCATCCGGCAAATCGAAACGCTTTTGGAAACCGCTCGAGTTGGCAATAAATATGTCTGCTATCCTCCATAACCGTGCACTCGGTCTTGCGTCCGGCTAATCGACACGCTTCTGGGAACCGCACAAGTTGGCAATCATCCAGCGCTCGCCCCGGTCCGGCTCGATGTTCCCGCCTAAACATCTGGCTCGGAGCGCATGTTCACGCCCTACGACATCCTTGCTTCCAGTCGGGCACGTGGAAACTCGTGGAGCGCAGAAGTTTGATCATCCAAAAGTTGACTACGATAACGCAATACTATGACTCATGCTTAATGATTACAAGGGCTTGAGGTTACGACCGAAAGTATGCCTAAAGAAAGAATCATTGATCGATAAGAAGGCTCATGGGCAACTGGCTATCATTCCAACTTGAACGACGAATAACGAATCATAAGTATATTGAATGGAAAGCGCATAACTCAAATACGCAAGTAGATTCAAACTTAAAGAAAAAGCCAGCTGTGCAGCTACACGCAATACAAGGTTGAACCCTACTAGGCATTTGATTTGTCGTGCCTATAAGCCCGATCTTTAACCATTGTAGATAATCACTCAAAGTGTCTAAACACATAACTGTCAGACTCAATAGCTCATGACGAGATCCAAAAATTTGATCGGAATGACTATCATCACATACCATCCCGACCAGCTTTCATGTCGTTGACTATGCATTAGGGAAATGCTTGAACATAGGGAACAAAGTGGAAATAGAGGGTTGAGAAAACGGGTTATATACCTATACGCGGCCCATATATTCTTTGACCAAAATGATAAGCATACGCTAAGTAAGTTACGCAACCATTCACTAAGTAGGTTGTGTGTCCCTAACACAGATCGATACTGAACTCCTTATAGAGGTATGTATCGAATCTTATCCATATAAAAAAAATGTTTGTGTACATGTGAGCTCGACGCATATCACAAGACTTGGCAATGAACCATTGACGAACATACTTGGAAACCAATGATGACTAAAATGTGTACATGGATCTACGTGCACATGTACATACCCAACATTTGATTTCTTGAATCGATGGAAATTATAATATTACCTGAGAACTCCTGGGAGAAAAGACCAGTTCAAATAATTGAGGCCTACAAACTTGATCAACAAGCTCAATGGAACCAAGTATAGACAGAGACTGAGGATTACATCTCGAATTTTTACTAACTAATGTCAATAAAGCGTCACAGTAAATATAAAGAGATACAACTCCTGAAGAGACAACTCGACGGAAGGATAAACTGAATGGAATCCTTTCCCGCAACTCTGACTTACTTTGATTCAAAGCATGTCATGTTTGAAACAAGACATATTTTGGAGGGTAGGTGTTTTCCGGCCTTTTGACCATTCTATTTCTAGACTAATTGGACAAGTTAGACTTGATGATAGACAAGACAAACAATCCAGAGAAGTGATCATGGAGTTCATAGATCAAGCATAGACAATGGTATGAAGCAACGATCAAGTGAGACCAAGAGATGAACACTCCGAAATATTCTAAGCATGGATCAGTGCCTCCCTTAAGCAGGGGATCATATCATATCACTTTCCTAAGTAGGGGATCAGATCGTACCACTCCTCCTAGGTAGGGGAACATATCATATCACTCCCATTAAGAAGGGGATGGGATCGAATCAGCCCAGTAGTTCAACTCAATAAGAAATCGATCAATATCTCCAAAATCATGAGGCAGCTATGCAAACAACTTTAGAAACATGAAGCTAGCATCAAGATGGACCCACATGAGGGATCGCATGAGCCTACAAGGTCATCTAGACCGATCGGTACCGATCCCTTATCCTTGGAAGTTCATCTTTGAAATTTTTTGGATGACCTCATCTACATCGTGAGATTCTACCTCCGAAATTTCGGGAAGATATTCAATCGTCATCCCATATAAATACACCGACCATTCTCTATATGGAAGAGCTATCTTTCTACTACCAAGGCTCTGCCATTACTATTCTTTATTCTTTTACTACTGGATCATAGCTGATCCAAATCTCTTGTAATAAACGACTAGTGCAAGGTTAATAAAAGAATCAAGTGGACGTAGGCCAAGATTGCTGAACCAATGTAAAAAATTGTTTTTGGTTTACTTTTTCTATTCTGTTTTAATTTTATTCTTTATTTAACCTTTACTAGAACTCTAGTGGGTGTTTGTGACCAATTTTAGTTTCGAACAACTGCTGCCATCAATATTAACAGATTATAGGATTAGAAAAACTAGAGAAAGGGTTTTAATCTAGGTCAATTCCTATTTAACAGGTTTATATAAATTTAATTCATTATCCAATCTCGGATCTAAACATATGCTTTACGATTTAGTACCTAACAACCTAAATTAGATAGGGTATATCAAAATTAACTAGATATAATCATCTTATTAAAAATATACCCACTCATCTCGAAGGAATCCCTCTTCTGATTTGATTTGATTTCATCACCTCTCTCCTTTTTCGATTTAATTTCCTTCTTCCTTTCTCTTTTATTTTGATTCTCTCTCTCCTTTAGTTTGATGTGTAATCTTTTTATTTTTTATTAACAAGATTTAGTGAAGAGAATAGGAAATGTTTTAAGAACATTCTTAAGGAGAAAGAATAATATGATGTTGGAGGCTAGGCTTTCTAAATGAAAGCAATAGGTTTTGACTATGTATTTATAGTTGAAACTTGGTTTGAAAAATTACATGCTTACCCTAAATTTATTTACCTTTACATATAGAAATTTTTATTTTCCTTTTTCTTTTCATTTGGAGATGGTAACCTCTTCATCCTCCTCACTTTAATGACATTAGTAGCTATTTATTAAAATTTATTTACTTCACTTAATTATTACCTTTAGTGTTTTGTACCTTTATTAGTATAATTTCAGTCAACATCCTTAATTTATATTCTACATATATATGTGTATGTTTATTTAATTGGAAACCCTATCCGTTACCAATAAATTGGTATTATATTTTCCAATTTCAAATTGATTTACTAATAATAATTTAAATCAATTCTATTAATTGGCAAATATATATAAACCTTTGTGTGAGAATCCTGGATTTTTATTCAAACGTATGTGTGTGTATGTATGTATGAATTTACTACAGATCTTATTATTTACCATAAATTGAGCAATCAATTACATTAATTGATTGGTATTACTGATATTTAATTTCAGAAACCAAACTTATCCTTATTCTTTGTAGATAAGAAATGGCAGACCTTGCCTTCTTTAATAAATGATTCCTTTCCCTTAATACACACTTACCTTTTCTTTTTGAAATATGTAATGTTTAGTTTACTAATACCTTCTTTATATATATATATATATATATATATATATATATATATATATCTATATGGTTGCGTTACATTTCTTTCGTAATAAACCATAACTTTCGTATACATTATCTTTGCTTTTCGAATATATAACAGTAGATGTATTCTTCTCTTTTTAAATATGTAGTTATATCCTTTTTTTAGTATATTCAACATATCATTTAAATTAAGTACATCAATAAGTTCATCATTAACGCTTTCCCTTTAACCATTTTACAGTCATGCATATAGATACTTTTTCTTCTTTTCTTTTAAATGCACATACATCATTATACCCTCTCTCTTTTCTTTTCCCTTCTTCTTAGAGTAATTCATACATATTCAACTTATTTCTTAACAAATATGTTTTTCTTTACCATTGTATTAATTCTTAAACTTAATTTCAAAATAGACAAAAAACACGAAATGCATGCTACGGAAAACATTCTGTATCTTCTTCAAAAAATATCAAGTTTTAGCAATTTATATGAAACTAGGCTAAATAAAATCACCTGACATAATGGAAAAGTCATATTCCCCAAATTCCTTCATTTATAGAAATTTATTATTTTGTCCTTTTATGTGAAATTGCATTTTTACCGTTATCAGTATTTTATTTTGTTATTATTAAAAATTTTGGGGTGTCACGTTCTCCTCCCCTTAAAACTAATATCTACAACCATCTACTCAATCATCTACTCAACCATCAACTACTTGCAACCATTGTCCTTAGTTTAAATTTTTTAATGCAACATGTACATATAAGTATGGAATGCATATGAAACTACAACTAATGCAAAATTTTGCGATCTTCCGAACGAGTCGACTTCCTGAAATGCAAGTGTCTATGTTATGCATCCAACATGTATGCAACATCTATGTAATATACGGACAATTAAATATGTATGCACAACCATTCAACAAATATGTAGCAACCATATACATATTACTAATATATAAAAATAGATAAGGTAAAGTATGTTATGGGCTAACAAGAATAAATTGTCCCATATGCACAATACAAATTAATAAAATACATCCATTAGCAACCACCATACAAAACGTGTGCTTGTGATACATTCAAAACCATGCCTATCGTCTAAATATTCCTACCTATGGAATAAACTAAGCTAAACATTAAGTGTCTAAATAACAATACTAACTAAAATGGAAATTTATCAGAAAAAAGCTCCAGATGGATAGCTCGGATTTACTCCTAGGGCCCCCCATACTCTCAACTGAATCATTTTCCATCTTAAATTATCAACTTTACCACTAGCATTTAAACTCAATCTAAACCACTACAAATGTTTACACATAGGTAAACCTCTGTAAACCTTAATACTAACTCACCTAAACTGATGCCATCATGCACCATAACCGATAATTTGAGCACATGTATGATCTTAACAGAACGTAGCATGTGCAACCCTCAATGCACATAACCGTTGCCTTAAATCATCCTAGTAGTATATTGATTACTCCATCCTATTGATACTAAGGTAAGACAACTCGAAAGGGGACAGTTTCTCACTGAGCATCAAATAACTTGAATTTCTTACTATCGTGTCAAACCTAGCAATTAAAATCCTAAGTCTAAGGAAAGTCTTAAACTTAATTTAAATCCTAACCTAAATTGTTTTAGAACTAAAGATTATCGGTTGGGTGATACACGTAAACCTATTACTTAAGTTAATGCCTCAACATAGTTTTGTTAAATAAATAGTCTACTTTTTATCTAAGGGATGATTGAAAAGAATCCTACTATTTTCATCTCAAAATCTTTTTAACATCTTCCAAACTTCACTTTCCATAAAAGTCGCCTCCGCATTCTTAATGCATGCAAACTGTAATGATTTTCTCTTTATGGAAACCCAAATCCATGAGTTAACCATCCCTTGAGAACTTTAACTCCAACCTTACTCATATATGGTATTTTATTCGCATCTATATGGTACCAACCTTACTCATATAGCGCTGAGCCTACACTTATTATCCCATTTAGATTGTCTAATGTAATCAAAGAAATGCCCATTTGTTACTTAACGCTCCCTATGAGGGATTAAAGTAGACCTTATTTGACCCTTTAACACTTCAAAACGAAAAACTTCTTGCATTTGCAGCATTCTTTGACACAATTAAATATCTTGGCTTACTGTTTCTTTGCTACGAAATATGTTTTATCCAAATCATACTTTCCAAACTTTCCATCATAAAGATTCTCCAATTCGAACCATACTTTAATACAAAACACAAAGTGGTGTTCACTCTTCACTATTACAAGAAGTTTGATCTAGTATACTATGCTTCCAATTCGAACGTTGATTGGAAACGTAACTAAATCTTTATACTATTTCCCACTTCTACCCCAGAATATTATAATACTTCTAAACTTCATAATCAATGTAGCCCTCGTAGGCTGTGTAATTCTCATTATCTAATTCCATATTAATTCTTCTCTTTTTAAGTTTAAGTGATAGTCATAACTTTAATTATCTTTCATATCAAAATCTTTGATTAAAACCATTTTCACAAAACTAGTAAGTTTTTAAAACTGTTAAACCCTCCATTCATTTTTTACAAACATTTCCTTTTTACAAAGATCGTGACATTTTCTTTAATTTTAAATTATCAAAAATGGTTTAGAAATTCTCGCTAAATTGTATTTTTAAAGCAAACATGAGGTTTTAACTTACTATTTTTTTTTCTTTCTAAATATGACATAAACACTTGCAAAAGACATTTTCAAGCACTAACCATTTTTTATTCGTAAAAGAGGTTCAAAAGCTGGGTTTTACGTACTTCTTGAATTATTTATTTTTTGTAAAACATTTCGTTTTAGAAGCAAAGTGTGTTTCAAGAGTAAGTGCTGCAATGTGCCTAAAACCAAAAGCTTTAAAGGAGTCTATTGAAATTTAAATTTTTGTCAAATTCTTTTAATTTTACTTTTTAAACAAATTTTATATAGTTTGTCTGATCATTTTATTAATATCATAAACCAACTTATTTTTCTTTTTAAAATATCAAGCATCTACTATTTATAACTTTCAGAAAACATTTTCACTGTTCTGTCACTTAAATCGAAGTAGATAAAAGCATCCTAATTTACACAAGCCCAGTTATACATACAATGATTTAAGTGCATCGTCCTTTTAAGAAAATGGTTAACTCAAGTTTATCTTCCAATATAGTGTCCAATTCCAATAAAGAACCACTCTAGCTACATAAATAAAAGGGTGTCTTTGCAACTATTACCAATATAAGAACAGAGTTTCCACCTTAACGAGGGATATTTGCCCTAAGTTTGTGAAATCTTTCACGTTCCTTTTTTTCTCCTTGTCACGTCCCACCTAACTATAAGGGTCTAATGGTACTAGTTTTCTTTATCCACCCTTAAATCCATAATTTACTTACTACTGCTAGCTGATATAGGAAATCTCTACAAGCGTCTCTTCATAGGGTAAATCATAACAAGTGTGAAGTGTATATGTCTTTTTGTCTTAGTATATTTATATATAAAACATTTGGAATTTTTTTATCTACAAACACACATAGATATACACACACTCTGTTAGCACCAAAATTGGTCACTAACACCCTTGAGTAGAGTTATGTAGAGAGATTAATGAAGAGAGTAAATTAAAACTGAAAAATAGTGTAATTCAATGCAAAAGGAACAGCAAAAACGAGAACACCAGATTTATAGTGGTTCAGCGTAATTGCCTACATCCACTTTGAGTTTGATCTTTATTGCTTTCTCAATTACTTGAATACAGATACAACCCGTAAATCAATGACTTGAATACAAGTTTGAATTAAAAAGAGGAGAGTATAAAAAATAGCAGAGTCTCCCCACTGTTCCCGGAAAAAGATCCATTTTCAGTGTGCCCCTGCCCTTCTATTTATAGACGAAGATGGGTTGGACTTCCCTGGTGGACCTGGTGGCTGAATATCTCGGTCCAAATGGAATAAGCCCTGTGTCCCGACCCAAACATGTCGAACAGCCAAATGTCGAACCTCCATCTTTATGTCGAACGAAGTGAAGCCGAACGCTCTACATGCCGACCACCCATTAGTGTCGAACGACTCTGGACGACGAATGATAGGTGATGGCCGAACGAGATTTGTATCGGACGGGGTGAGGTGTTGAGTGATGGGTGCAGGCTGAACGAGGCTGGAATGCCGAATAGTCCAAGAATGCCGAGTGAAGCATGAACGCCGAGCGTTCCAGAAGCCGAATGCTCTATAATACCAGTTGACCCGGTCATGCCGAACGTACCTTGTAGTGTCGAACGTCCATGGATGCCCAACGTTCCTTGTACGCCGAACGTTCTTGGTGCCGAGTGCTCTTATATGCCGAGTGTTTCATAGATGCCGAATATACAATATCGAATGTTTCTCAATGTCGAGCGTCCTTCTAATGCCGAACGCTCTTGATTGCCAAAACATGTCGACTGCATCAAACCCGTATATCCTCAGGCTCTTCTTGGTCAGATTCTTGTCTAGTGCTAATGATAATTTCTTCAACCGTCGTCTTATAGCCGGGCCAAGGTGCCGGTTAACACACACACACCTTTCAAAAGCTCATTTTGAAAAACTTTTTGAAAACCATATTGGAAAACTCTTTTTTTTCAAAAGCTTTTCAAATACGCTCTCTCAATAGAAACCAAACGCCTAAGAAATCTTAAACCTAAGCTCTGATACCAACTGTGTTAACCTACACCTTCCAATATATCGATCTAAAGCATAGGGTGACTTTCGAACTCACGTCAGTGTCAAGAAGTATGAGTGATGTGCACGTGAATGTGCATATTTTTACCACGATATTTAATCTATTTAAATTAAATAAATGATCATATTGGGTATTTTAACTTGTTTAAACCAAAATTCAAATTATTTTCAAAACGTCACATATTCATCTTCATATAGGGGCAAAAGTGTCATTTTTGTCCATATATTAATTTGAGAAAATTTAATTGGAAATTTCTATATTATTTTGTAGGTGAATTGGATGGAAATTATAAGAGGTTTCATAAAGATATGCATGCACAAAAGAAAACAAAGCAAATGAAGATGAAAATAATTCAAACTCATAAACATGGAGAACTCCACCTACCCACTTACCTCGATTTTCAATTAGGAGTGTACATGCTAAAAGGCCATTAAAGCTTCATGCACATTTAAGTGGAGAATTAACATATGTTAATGATTACTTGGTGGCCACACTACCTCAAGGAAAATTTGGGCATTCTCCAAAAATATGAATTAGGGTTTCATACATGAATAAATACCTCTTATCTTCTTGTAATTAGTCTCCTCTTCTTTAGTCTCTCTTAAGCTCTCTTCTCTTTAGTTTTACCTTAGAAATAACATGAGGGCTCTCCTTATTTTCATGGCTACTTAGCCATTTCTTTTATGTACTTTTCTTTTATTCTTTTCCTTTTCTTGTTTATTTCCTTTCATGTTAGTAGTGTAGATTTATTTATTTATGCAAGTAGATTAGTTTTTTCTTTTCATTTTGCTCTCCTTTTCTTCTTATTTGTTCTATATTGCAAGCTATATTTGTTGATTTGATAACAAATATGAAAGCCTAATCCTTTCAACTTAAGGGCAATGAAGCTATTTTGAATCATGTAGATGCAAAATAATTTTTCATTTGTCTCCTTTTTGTTTAATGGAAAGTTAGATATTTGTGTGATTTTGTGTTTAATATTGAGTTTGATAGCTTATGTTGTTCAAAACAAATATGTTATGCTTAGTCATATGAATCACTAATTACCATTCATCTACATATGATCATGGTAATGGAAGTGGATTTAGAATCAAAATATGATGTTTTATGTTTCTAATTCAATAGTTAATAAGCTACGCTTAAAATAGATTTTACTTTTAATTTAATATCATTTTCATTAAAGTTAGTAAGTGGGTTAGATGGTGCATTAAAGTTTGATGGTTTAAGTATGTTAGTTAATAACACAATTATGCCATGATTATGATAAATGCATAAACTAAACTCACAAATGACAAATAAGAGATTATAATTTCATTATATTGATTTATGTGATCATGAAAGGGGATGTGCCTCTAAATTGCTCTTTAATCTCATATTTTTATTCTTCATAGTTTTAGTTTGTTTTTACTTTTTTTTAGTTAGTTAACAATCTCTCGACTTTGGTTTAATTCGATTGAATAGAATTTCAAAATCTAAACAATTTCCTATGGATCGACCCGTACTCGCATACGTGCTACAATTGTACATTGTGCGCTTGCGGTAATTTTATCTTAAAATTTATTGGTGATTTTCTGAACCGATTGAAAATCCATCGTTAAACATGTTTGTGGCGCCATTGACGGGGAATTAGTTTTGATTTGATTTTTTATTCTTCGAATTATTTTTGTTTGATGTTTATTGTGTGTGTTTTGTGTGTTAATTTCTAAAAAAACAAGTTGTGTTTGTTGTTCGATTTTTGTGTGCATTTGTTTGTGTGCTTGTTAGTTCTAGTTTCCTTTTCCATTTGCATTTTCATTATTTAAAAAAAAAAAATATATATACACAATTTCAAAAAGAATTTCTTTTATTCCATTCGATTTTTTTTATTTCATTTACAGTTTTCTTACTTTACAACTTCCCTTTTTCTTTTTCTTTTTTTCTTTTTTTCATGAAAAAATACTGTTACATTGCTAAACTGTGCAAAATTGTGCACATTTTCTTGCTTCTGTGCATCATTCTGATCATCGCACTTTCAACCTTCTGTGCATTATACCATTACTTTTCTGCCACCATTCACCTTGGCTGTGCCACTTCATTTCTGCACCTCCCCCCTCCCCCCCTCCCCCCCTCCCCTCCCCCCACCCCCCGAACCCATCCTGACTATCTCTCCACCACATAACAACCAACTTCTAACCATCTTTGTCCACTACCAGCAATCACCTTCCCGCCATTATACCACCAACATCAAACACATACCCACAACCATCCTCTAATACCCACAGTTAATACCATACTTCTACCACCATATACCACACACTTCACTATAACTGAACATCTCCTTCACTATCACCCCACAGCAAGCAACTCCAAACCAATTCATAGTCACATTCAACTCCATATGTACAACTTCCTTCATCCTTCACTACTTCAAAACTGTCATAGTGACCACCTACATCAACTTGCACGTCCACCAGCATTTCCACAATTCAACAGTCACAGCCACAAGAAGCAGCAGCCTTCAATGTCGACTACCGTCAACTGACACTTCTATACTTCTCTGCTCACCAAACTTCCTCTCCCACATTTTGACATTCTGTCATCAATCGTTTCCCATAACTCCACTGACATACCATACCCCTGATCCACTGCAAATACTACAGCAATTCACACATACATCGCCATAAACTGTGCCATAGCAACTTCCCCTGCCACCACTGCCCTAAACCCCTACTCCATCCCTTACAATCGCCTGAATCAAACCAAAAATCAAATCGCCTCCATTCCATCGCCAATCAACACCGTGACCATATCCATCATTAGCCCTACCCCTCGATGACCTGAAACCAACCACCTACCTCTACAACTCCACTGCAGAACCATAAAAGAACCACCAATCACTTCGAACCACCAATCGCCAACAACTCCTCCAACAATAATCCAACTCAACAAGCACAATTGATTGCCTCTGAACAACCACCCCGACTTCATAATCTTCCTCACAGCTTACACTTCGAATCTGTGCCCCAATCGCGAACGAAACCTCAACCAAATCGAAAGCAGTCGAACTCCATAATTCCCAGCAAACTCGCGACCATTCCATCCCCAACGAATCGTCTCATCTCGTACAACCGCATCAACCCCAAACCCCATCGACACTCGACCCATTGCAAATCAACCCCGCAGTAAACTGTCATTCTACAACTCCTTCGAGCAAACTTAGCTCGTGATCCTCTTGAAGTGACACGATTCGCAATTTTTCATTTTTCTTTTTTCTTTTTTCTTTTGACGGAGGAGAACTTTTTCGCTAATTTGCCATGCTTGAGTCCTTTTAACTCGAGTCATGGGTATTGGTTTCTAACTGGGTCCGGCCTTGTTTGAGTTTTCTAAGTGTTTAATTATCATTATTATTATTTTCTTTTCCTTCTTTCTTACGTAACAAAATAATATACCATTTAAAAAAAAGACAATTTGGCCTTTTTTAGTGAACTTATTTTCGTTTATTTCGTTCCACTTTTTTTGTTTCCGTTTTAGTTTTTTCTAAAAGTCCATCTTTGAAAAAAAAAATGTATATATCTTGTTCATATGTTTTGTTTATCTTGTTTCATTTTTTTGTTTTCCATTTGTTTTAGTCTAAAAAAAATGGAGTTTGAATTTGTTTTTTTTTAGTTTCATTTAAGATCCATTCATATATAAAAAAATTGTATATATTTGTGTTTAACTTCTTTTCAGGTTGCCAAAGCAGATCAGAAGAACTTCTTGCTTCACTTAGCTTGCCAAAAAATAACCACTTGCTTGCTTACAAAAATTTTGCTGCTTTTAACCTCTTTTTATTGTTTTTATCTTTCTTTGCATTGTTGGTTGTTTGCATTTGCATAAAAAAATTCAACAAAATATTCATTCGTAGTTGCATTGTTAATACACATTTAATTTCTACTTTGCATTTCATTTTAGAATTTGATTAATAATAACGGTTAGATAGTGATAACACTTAATTGTACATTGACAAGTTGTCCTCTCTCGACAATTTAATTTCTCGGTGTCTAGGCTATGGCAGAGCAATTATCAGTTATAAATATTACATTGATTCGTGTATATTATACTGAATTATTTCTCGGAATGTACTTAAACCTTCGGCTGCATTGCTACAGTGATTCGTGATACACCAATAAATCATGACCATTACTTGGCTGAGAACTATCTTGCTGATCTAAGACAATGTGTGATACAGAATTTTAGGTTAGGAGTTATTTAGGATAAATAATTTGTAATTAAACCCTTGCATTCGTTTAGTTGCATTAGTTCATGCATATTTAAAACAAAAATAAAAATAAAAAATCCAAAACTAAAAAAATTATAAATATTCCTTAACTTTGCATTTAAATCTTTTGTTTTGAATATTTTCTAATCTAAAATAAAATTCTAAAAAAATTGTGCTTAGTTTTCTTCAGAAAAGCAAAAAAAATCCAAAAAAGGTATAAAATTTATTCAAAAAATCAAAAAACAAAATAAAAATCATATTTTCCTTTTAAAAAATAAATTCTTTTTAGTAAATAGTTTTCTTTTATAAAATAATCCAAAAAAAGGAAAAAAAATACATTCTTGAAAATGTCCGAGTTTCCATTTTCTTACTCGCTAGAATTTACCAATAGTTGTGAAAATCAATATAATCCATATAATTTCACACCAAATTCTTATGGATATTTCAATAACAACTATTTTTTAAATGATTTAAATTTTGAACTACAAAATTTTCAAAATGATGAACAACCCTCGAATTTCAAAATAGCATTGAAACGATTTCAACTTTACTTGAACTCTCTACACAACAAAATCGAATGATAAATGAATTGTATAGTTCATATTTGTGCGATAATTCAAATCAAAATTTTCAAAATAATCAAGAGTCAAATTCACTTCGAAATTCAAACGATTTCGAGTATAACCCATGCTTATTCAATTTTGAATTTCAAAATCAAAACAAAAATGTGGTCCACTTTTCAAATAATTTTGGCAATGGAAATAATCTCGACCACGATGCGAGTGAAATTTTTTGTTTTCAACAAGTTCAAAGTGAAAATTTTCAAGTTAATAATTATAAATTTGAATTTGTTGAGCAAATGAATGAAATTCACAATAATCACATGAACTTGTTGATTGAAACATATATAAAACAACGTGAAAAACAAAACCAAATCGCAACGTGTGATGAGTTGAATAATAATCCAACTTTTACCACAACTGACGATTTTCAAATAACAACTTTTGAAATTGAAAATGACAATCTTAATGAAGTTGTTGAAAATACGGTAATTGAGTTGGATTTCAATTCTTTTGAGAGTGAGAAACTCAATTTAAATTTCAATCTTCCTTTTTCTGATTTCGAAAATTTGAATGCAACAACGTTGGATTTTGAAAATGATATACGAAGTGAAGTTGTTGATAATCCAATAAAGGAAGATGAATTTAACGAATAAGATTTCTTTGGACTTTTCGAAACGATTTGTTGAATCCCAATGGGGAAGATTTAAATCAACATTTTGATTTTGAAATTAACAATTTTGAAGAAGTTTTCAATGATAAATTTGAATTTAAATTTGGTAGAAATAAACTTGAACTTCAATTAATCATTTTATCAACCTCGAAAATCATCGAAAAGGAAAGAACTCGTAAGATTTTTAATAAAACAACATTCGTTTTCCCAAATCAACATTCAACTTTGAAATTATTTATGGTTTGGTTTTTTGAGCTTAAGCTGTGTCTCATATACTTGACGAGGCAAATGAATCGGTTTTTGGAAGACCGTTACATTTACTCTTTGATGATATACTTTCTGATCTCGTGTAAATACCATTCACCTTTATGTAAATATAGGTCATTGTTTTATTTCTGTTTTATTTTTCTCCTTCAATTTGGGTTTAATATGGGGACACAGTCAAAATCAAGTGTGGGGCGAGACTCATCTTCTTTTTTATCTTTTCATGATTAATTTTTCATTTTTCCTCGAAAACTTAAAAAAATATATAAAATGTTCAAAAACAATTTTTTTAAGCATTTCGATTTATTTTTAAAGAAACACTCTAAGGTAAATATATAGTTTTGCTTTATTAAATTGAAATTTTTGAAAATTATTCGTCTTAACAAAAATAAAAATGAAGTTTGATTACAAATAACGATGGTTTAACTACTATATAGGAAGGTTCATACGTATTAATTATGAAATATCCTAATTGAAAATCTTTCTTTTAAAAAAGTGGTGGATTCAAATAAAATGATATAGTATTTTTTTGTCTTCTAAGTTAAACGGTGCTAAGATGATGTTGCAAAACTCTCTCCTCAAAAAAACAAAAAACAAAATATTTCTTGTAAATATGTATATTTTTTAATAAACCTCTAAAGTCATGTATTCACACTCGTGTGTTCACTCGCCATGCTCTGTACCCTTCTCATGTAAGCCCAAAAGGCAGTGCACGATCGGTATATCTAGCCTCAGTTTATCTGAGTTAGGTGTATGTATATAATTTTTTTAAAAAAAAAACGCTTACAGTCGATAAGTGTTCACACTTGTGTGTTCACTCGCCACGCTCTGTATTTCCCTCACATCAGTCCGCAAGGAGTGCATGGATAAAATATCTGGCCTCAGTTTACCTGAGTTAGGCATATGTTGCCACGACCCAATTTTTCGAAGCCCGAAAATTGACATCAACACGTCCTTTGTATCAAATGCCAAACAATCAAATGCCAGAAAACCGAACCATTGGGGTTAAAGAAGAAGGAGGTAGAAAAAGAAATAGAAACAATATCAGAATCTCACAATCGCAGCGGAACAATATACAATAGATAAATGACTAATCATTAAACAAAAGAACTATATCTGTTTATACATTGCATCATCAGATTACAACAAAATTTATAGCACACAACTAGACAGTTATCATAACCAGTCCTCACAAATCTGACTATATATTTAATCATACACAGCGAAATATTTATCAAATACGTATGATACGTTTCGTCATCCAGCTCATCTCCTGAACTCGAAAGCAGTCCATCCAGAATCTGTACTCTATAATACTCAGCCTGACCCGAGCATTATAGTGAAATAAGACTCGAGTCAGTTTAGAAAACCAGGGTGAGAAAATAAACCCGATTGGATTATTAAAGTTTCCAAAATCCTTTAAAATCAAAGGTATCTCGTAAGACCGTGCCACAAATAAACATGTCGGATTTTTACCTTATGATAACCAAAACATTTTTATCAAATCCGTTTGATATTATAATAGTGTCTATAAAAAGTAAAATAGAATCTAGCTGAAATGCTTGCATCTCACGTTTCGGCAATAATTGGGCACAATCAAAACCGTACAGGCGCTTATTGGAGATTGGATTACATACAATGGTAGGGCTACTGGGGTACCACCCATCACGGTACCTGGTCTAGATCAGTGTACTGAGGATCCACCCTGATCCCCTGCAACAAGACCAGAGCTACCACTTACTTGATAGTCCGAATAAGATCACCCCGCGGTTGGGATCAGCAACCGCCCACACAACTGAAAAAAGAGACATCTAGACAGGGATGACCTTACCCTAATTGGTCGCTAGCCACTTAGCCTTGTGTGCACCTCCCCTATTTTAGCCATTCCTGGTTGATGAGGCTCGAGGTTAAGCGTTACCTTTTTAGCACATATTCATTTAGAATGCTCATCGTCCTCTTGATGATGTTCTGATAGCATACGTCCATACAAGTCCGTTCTGGGTCTGAACGGAACCGAAGGCACCACTCCCATTTTGGAATCACGTTCAGGATTAGTAGTGATTAGCCCTTGCACTTCACTGCTCCATCTTTGACTCCAACCTCTTGTCTTCCTTACGAAAACATTAAAACTGGATCGAAGTGGTTTTCGGGAAATTAATCCTGATCCCGGTCTCATCAAAACGATCAACGCATTGGCAATATTGATAGTCGGTTATCTAACTATCAAATAACATGCACAAACAACCATCAGGCCTTAATAATTTCCCAAATTATTTATTTTAAAATATCTTCGCAAGATATTTTTCTACGCTTCAATCCTTTTGAAAATAATTTTCAAATCACCTTTTCTCTTGTGGAAATAAGTTCCCACCCAATTATTTTATTTCCGCTGAAAATCACCAAGTCTTAATACTTAGATTTAAAATAATTTAAATCAATTTATACAAAAAAAATATACTTTAAAACATCTAAAATGAAAACTACTTAAAATTTTATTTAAATAATATTTATGAATTTATAAAAAATTTCATGTAAAACTTAAGCCAAAACAAATTTTAAAATAAAAGTTATGAAATTCTATACTAAATTTCAAATAAAATTTTTTCCAAACTTCCTTTAAATAAAACTACTTTACAAAATAATAATATTTAATAATTATCTTTTAAATTGTAATACCAATTAACCTTTAAAATAATTACCACTATAACTAACTTAATAAATATTTACCTTTAAAATTTTAAAACTAAATAATAATTTCTTTCTAAAACATTCTTTTAAAACCACTTTAAAACCCCTAACTTAAACTTGGAAATCTTTCTTTGAGCATATACTTGGCTTTTCAGGGAAATACACTTTCATTTCCACACCTTTAAAATAAACCACTATTTTTTTTAAACAAATCACCCTTCCTTTATAAATTCCCATCCTGAATTTATACTTCCAAATTATCCTCTGATATCTTATTTCATGTTATAAACCCACTTTATAAATTCCATAGTCGCATTCTCCTTTTAAAACACAGTTTCAAACATAAGATCAATTTCCAGATTTGATTTCCAAAATTTACTCTATTTTTAAAATAAATTCCTTTACTTATTAAATTTATTTCAAATCCATTAATTTCAGATTTACTCCTTTATTATGATTTAAAATCTTATTTAAATTGAAAATACCAATTCCAAACTTTATTTCAAAATTCTCCTTTTATTTTTCCCAAACTCATTTAAATCTTGAATCTTTTTTAAACATTTTCTTCGTACTTATAAACAATACTGCTTACGTCCTTAATTTAAATAAAAATCCTTTTTTCCCGTTTATTCAAAATCCCTATTTTTTCCATCCTTGAATTTATTATACAGGATTTAACATCAAACCTTTATCCCTTGCCCAAATTCATTTCTTTAATTTATTTGAATTTACTATAATTATTTTACTTAAATATTACCCTTTTTATTTCCTTTAAAAATCTAACTTTATATAGATTTCATTTTTCTCAAATACCAATATATATTGAACCAAGCCATAGCATTCAATAATTTTAATTCCAAATATAATCAATATAATCCATCACAGATTATCACACGCATCACATAATAAAATAAATTCAACATTTGAGGAGTCCAATTGGATCCCTCTAACCTGTTCCCCTACATCCACAGATGTTAGCACAGTATAAAATAACAATCCCACTTTGAGGTGGAATATCGCGGTATATGGGGTCATCCGCGATTATACGGGGTGCATAAGGTCTCATCCGCTATACAATGCGGGAAATCAATCACTCCATTATATATATACTATATATAACATATCACATTCAAGCTGATAATAAATTATCAATTTAAGCAAACAACTAATAAATTTAATTTAACTATTTAAATTTAAGATAATCCAAATGAGTGAGATTAACTCACCTTAATTTTATCCGCAACCCATTTCCATTCCGGCTTGTTTCTCGATTTTCGACCTTATCATGCATATGGCTTATTAATATTTGAATTGATTGAACAATCAATTACTTATTTAACTTAACCAACACTTTGGTTTTAAATTCATAGTCTAAATTTAACTTGATTCTTATAATAAATAATTCTTTGTAACTAAAATAATTAAATAGGTTAATCTCCATAATACATTATTATGAAATAGACTAGTGATTGAAAATATGTATCTTTATTTCTTTTTCACTTGAAACTATATATGTATCTTATAAAAATAAGCTATATAGATTTCATAAATAATCTAATTTATATAAACCTTCAAACATTTTAAAAATTCCTATATATTTCCAAAATATTTCTGTAATATATTTAAAGTTAAAAGTAAGTTACACGCATAAAAAAGATTTTATATAAACTCCAAAACCAAATTTTTAATACAACTCTTGTTTCAGAAATCTAATATATATATATATATATATATATATATATATGTGAAAGTAGGTATGTGTAAATATGTATATTTTTGTATTCAACTTTTCTGTAACGACCCGTAAATTTTGATAAATAAATTTGTTAATTAAATAAGATGTTTGTAATTAAATTTAGTAGAAATAAAAATTTATAAACTAATATTGAAATGAACACTAAAATAAAATATAGAAATGGTAATTAAAACCTATTTATTTGTAATTTTGAATAAAATTCTAATAAATGAAGTAGTGAAATGTTTATACCTGGATATAAATTGAATATGTGAAATTTGAGGTAAGTATTGAATTGATTAATGTAATAAAACATGGTTAAGAGAAATTGGATGTAAATTTAATGAAGTACGTTATTGCAAGTTAATAATTTATGAACTTGAATGAACATTCCAATTTAATATAATAATTAAAATGTTATGACTTAGTTTTAAATGGAATATAGTATAAACAAATGCAATCAGTGTATTTATGGGTGAAATAATATATTGATTTATTTGTATCTGAATGTAAATTAATGCAATTATGTTAGTGTAAGTCAATAAATGATTAATTTAGCGCAATCTCATTTAATTGAAATAACTGTGAGGTTATAATTTATTGTATCTAGAAAATTTGGAAATTTGATTCCAATAAATGCAAATATTGACTAGAAATGGATATTGTTTTCATAAGTAGTATAAAGGGATGTAAACTTGTGATCTATGTAATAAATAAATAGAAACGTGAAATTTTTCATAAGAAATAAATAAATCTAAATTTAACGTTGGTTACTGTAAATTAAAGTAATAATCGAAAATAATGATAATTTTATTTATAATATGACTATTGGTTTATGTAAAGATGGTAAATCAAGATTTATTAATTTATTTGAATGTAAGTAACAGGTGTTGTATAAATAAATGAATTAGTATAATAAATGGTAATTGGATGAATTCAGTGTTACGTAAGTAATCGTAATAATTAGTGAAATTAATAAAATTAATTGTATTATAAAGTTAATGGTAACGATTGTTATATTTAATTGGCCTTATAAATAAATTTAGGAAATCTTTAATGTTTTAATGAAGTTTATAACGGAAGGTGTGAATGTAATAATGAAATAATTGGAAGTGTAAATTCATTCATAATATAGTAATCTATATAATGGAAAGTATGAACCTAAGTAAATGAATTTATTTAGAATGTAAAACGCAATTAGCGTGTATCTGTGCAATTAAAGCGCTCAGCAGATTCAAAGCGGTGGAGGTGTAAAAAGTCATAGCGGGGATATAGCGGGGATATAGCGCGATATAGCGGATGGCTCTAAAAATAGCATATAAAACTCGTACTTAATGTTTTTACAAATATATAAATGGTAATTAAATGAAAAATTATCATTCAATTGAATTATAATTAATACATAAATAATTTTAAACAAAAAATGTGTGAATATACTTTAAATAAATGTAAAACTGTTATATAACATAATTGAATTTAGTAGAATATTAGAGTATTTTCATTTCTGAAAATATATTAAAAATTAAATCAAATAAATTAGTTTCATAATTTTTATAATGTGTAAATGCAATTTTTTAATTCATTTTATTAAAGAAGATATTGCGGAAATAGCAAAATATAGCGGGAATAACGGAATATAGCAGAAATAGCGGGGATTAAAGCGGAAAGGCTATATTTTGGGGCTATATGGAAAAATCGTTGCGGTAAAAATCCGCTATGAGATATAACGGGGTTATAGCGGGGTAATAGCGGGGCATTAACTACACAGGCGTGTATATCGGTAGAAATGTAATAAAATGAAAATAGGGTAGTTAGTACGAAGGAAAGATGAAAATTTGAACAACTAATGTATAATAGGGTAAACAAAGGTTACCTTTGTTTATTGAATAATTATTGATTAGATAAAAATGATTTGGAGTTAAATCAAGTTTATTTATTGAAATAAATTATAATTGATTGATTTATTGGGATTTAAAAATTAAATAATTGGGTTTTATTGCAAATAAGTAGAATTGGATAATTAAATTTACGTTAATTGAAAAGAAGATGGTATATGAGAATATTAACGTAATAGCTTTGAATCCAATGTTAAATCCATCTATTTGACAATAATGAACCAAATAATGATTTGTTAATTTAATTTAATAGAAATTTTGGAAATTAAATTTATAATTTCTGAATTTGAATGGAATTGGGGAAAATACTGAAATCGATAAGTTAATCAACTTTAAATTGACTTTTAATTTGTTTTAAACATTGTAATTGATTGAGAAATATAAAAATGATAAAATTGGTCAATTTTAAGATTGAAATTAAAAATTGGATTTCATTAATTAACTATTAAATTATTTAATTAATGGGAAATAACTATTTTGGCCACTGACTCGGATTTCGACGAAACCAGTTTCATCGGATCCGTAACGGTGAATTATTGTAAGGTTTCAAGATTCGTAGCGATTGGACTTGTCGTTTGATCGTACGGACTCGGAACGCCCAGAAATCAATGAAATTGAAATCAATTTGAAATCGATTTGAAAATATTGTTTTTAGCATAACTTCTTCATACGATGCAATTTGAACCTGAAACCTTTTCCATTGCATTTAAAATATTTTAAAATATCTATTTTGATATATGGGTTGACCCAATTTCGTTCCGGAGTCGAAGCGGGCTTTTTGGGCCACTTTGGCGTTAGCGCGTATATCCAACCTTATCCATCCATTCTAATTTCTGACCTACCTATATAGCCCGGTTATAAGCCCTAATTCCCCTCATTCTCATTTGTCTATATGCAATTCAGCTATCTCTCCTCCTCAATGGAGACAACAAAATTCCAAATCCAATTCCATTTCAAAATCAAAGTCAAAAATGCAAACTCCTCAGAAAAATTCAGAAAAAATATACATTGAAGCTCTCAACGAGCGCAACCTAAATCTAAAATTAGTTTTTCGATTTGGTTTGTGGTTTGACCAGAAATTGGGCGTTTTGTTGCGGCCGTCCGTATGTTGGTATTAGATTTGACGATGGATCTTCGTCCTGGGTTCGATCAGGTTGTATGGGGTTGTAGAGGGGTTTGAGGCAAGATGATCTAACGGTTTGGTTGGAGTCATAGGTTCTCGGAGACGCCTAGAACGATGGTAGAAGGTGGTGGCGGTCGAATGGGCCACGGCAGTACGTGGGTGACCGCGGGTTGGAGTTGGGGTCGGCGTGAGGCAAGGGACGTAGCGGCACAGGCCGATCGTGGTGAAAGTGATCGTGGAGGCGGTGTTTTTAAGGTGAAGTGCGGCGGCTCAGTAGGGTTTCGAACGAGAGAAGATCGCATGCATGCCGCTGTGCGTGTTGTAGAGGTGATGACGTGTAAAGTTCCTTATTTTATTTATTTTTTCAATATTTAAATTCGTATAACTTTTAATTTTAATAACTTCTACGTACGAGGTCCAATTCACGTGCGATTTTTTTTGTTAGGATCGTATTGAAATTCCGGAGATTTTGGCGCTAATTTGGATGGATTTGGAGACTATCAAATTTTTGGGTTTAAATTGGATTTAAATTCAAAAGGTGAGTGTTTTAACCCACTCACAACTTCTTAAATTTCTTATGTTTGTTAAATTGATATACGATGTGATTTGAAATTTATTTATGATTGTTTGGCATATTTTAATCATCATCCTAGTAAAATTTAATTATTTAATTTAATTGTTACTTAATTATTCATTGCATATTAACTGCCAGTTAAATTGTTATTTATTTATTGCATATAAACCGCCAATTAAACAGTTATAATTTATTTTTGAATATAAACTGATAGTTGATACCTGTTATTTATCAGCTGTTTTATATTGATGTATTGTTTGAATTTTGATGATGATTGTGATAAATGGTTGATGGTTGATATTGGATGAATGGATGATGTATTTTATATTGTTATAAACCGCAAGTTATTATGCATTTACATTTCATTCGAGATTGCAGTTTGAAATGATATATAACCATAATTTTTATTTTAAATTACGAATTGAAATGATAAATATCCGTATCACTTGACCATAGGATAGAAAATTTTATATAGACACCGCGGTATATATATAAAATATTTTGAAATGATTTTTCTATGGTTTTGTAAAGAAATATATATATGGTTTTATGAGATATTGATTTCGAATATTTGATAAATATTATTTTATATATAATTAAATTCTTGGTTTTAAGCTATGTATAAAATTGATTAAAGTATGAAGTAAGTTTAATAATAAAGTTGATTTTATTAAAAATATGTTATGGATAAGTATTTACTTAAATTATATTCTAATATAGAGTTTATATTGATTTTTATAAATCAAAGTTGAGAAGATAGTTTTGAAATTGATTTGAGATTTTATTTAATTAAGATCTTATTGACATTTAGATTTAAAAAGAATATGGTGTTATAACTAAATTCAGGTTTAAGATGATTTAAGTGAATATATCTAGTCTAAATAAATTGAGGAATATTCAATTATTGAAATTGAAAGTTTTATTTAAAGGATACTGGATTTATTAAGTAAGTATTTCAAAACTAAATAATAGTAAAGTGAATTTGGCATATATATATGAATTAAAAATTTAGTTTTGAAATGGTGGAATATTTAAAACTTTGAAATATATGGAAATTTAAATGGTTTATTTGGGAATTCAAATCTGTATTTGGAATTGATTTGAGAAATTAAAATCTAATTTACTTTATAAAGTAATGTATTATTAAACCATTTAAGTATTAAAAATTATGTTTCGAAGCTATGGGTTTAAGGTATATATATTTGAAAGTACTATGATTTTTGAAAAAGATATATTTGAAATAAAAATGATATCATATTGATTTGGGTTTTAAAATAGAAATGATATCGTATTTATATGGTTTTGAAATGGATATTTTATTCTGGTTTTAAAGTATAAACTATTTTGAAAAGACCGCGGTGTTATAATAACGTTTGGTTGTTGAAGAGACCAAGATCGGAAGTTGTCATACTCTCTGCCAACTCCGAAAACCACTTTGACAACCATGTGTGCTGTGGAGATTCCAGAATGAAGGAGGATGGTGGCAGCGTTTCATTTGAGGTAAATACGTGGACCCGACTCCCGTGAGTTGGCATATGGTGGCTAAAACAGGAGCGATTCTCGGGCCAATGAGGTAGCACCTTTGATCGGACACATCCCTTCGATATTATACTTTGACTTTTGGATTGATTCGGTGGCCACTTTTGATTTTTGATTTGGGGGTGTGGCTCGAGGTGAGCGGTAGCCGTGGCTATGCGTTACCACCAGCCCGGATAGCAACTGGTATATCTACCCTGGAATGCCTAGTTGTGCCGTGTCACCTACCCTAGCGCGCCTTATACAATTTTGTTTTGTACCATACCTATGGAGTGCCCTCTGATGACGCCCATTACGGGAGAGATTACGATACTGTATAGACTACGGGAATATATTATGTGTTAAGGGGAATATTGGGTCACTCCTTAATGCTATTTTAAAGTAAGTTTATTTTACTATAGATATTATTATAATAGCGAAATATTACTACATAGTAAATAGTTTAACGGATCCTTAGGAGATGTGAATCCCAAGCATCCCTTAAGTTACTGCACTCATATCTATTCCTGTTGGTTTAACTCACATAAGATATTTTAGTTCTTACTTGAGTGTTTTGTCTTTTCAATTCGCTCGGGTCAGTCCGAGCATTTCAGGCTTTGAAGACTTTTATTGGAGGACGAAGACGAAGATATCATTACTATTATCTATTATATTGTTCACTACATCATGTCTCCGCTGCATTATTATTTATTGGTATGTGTAACTCTGATATATGTTGTATAGGTATAATCGAATATTTTGTAAAACAGCTTTATATACTGTATATTTGATTATTATATTTTATCGGTCCGCTGCAAGATTCTATTTTGTTCTTTTTCTTTCTCCGCTTTTTCTCATTTACCCCATAACGATTCGCCCTTCCATATGGTTTGAATTGGCACGTGTGTCGATTTAAAACGTGCGAAAAGGCGGGATGTTACATCTTACTTTACTGTATACTCATATACATATATATATTAAAACTGCTATACCTTACTGTAAAAATTAAATTTTTCTGCATGCATATATATATATATATATATATATATAAATTGAAAAACTGCATATATATATATATATATATTTTCTAACAAATATATATATAGTACTAATTAAACTTAAATAAAACGAAGCTTGCTTTTATCTTATTGCCTCCAGTTCGAACCCGAGATGACCAAACCCTCGCCGACTATCGTGAAAACCTTGCGTCACAATCATGGTCGAATCGAGCAGCCACCAACCCCCCCTTTGCCACGCGCGATTTGCCAGAAAAATCAACGACGCCACTACCATCCTTCCCAAACCCAGCATCTGCCAAACAAGCCGCGACACCCAAATGAACCTCCCACTTCAAATGAACTTGATTTTGTAACGGAAAGAAGAAGGTGGGTTCGAAATTAGCTCATGCAGTGCCTCGACCGTGCCACCATTACAAGGCCCTCCACATGCCGCGATTCCACCTTTACTCTCGATCGATTTTTTTCGAGCTTAGGCTCGATTCCCTCTCTCCTCTCATTGATTCGAGAACGAAGATGAATATATTTTGATTTTTTTATAACACTATCGGCCATTTATTTTTTTCGATTTACAGAAGAGGGAAGGAACAAAAGGAATTCATGAAGTAAGAAAGAGGCAGTTCGATTTGGGTTTTAATGATTTCAGTTTTCTTTTATTATTATTTTTAAAAACAAATGCGTGTCAAAAAAATGCTAAGTATTTGAACGGAAGAAACGATTATAATTTAACATTATTATATTAAATACATACATATTATATTTAAATTTAAACCGTTGAGAAAACAAAGCCCAAAATCTCGATCTCCTATCGAGGCGTGCCGCTAGGCGTTTACAATGTTAAACCCCTATTCCGAACGTGATGGAAATGGTTTCGAACCCCAACTCGATCGTATGGAGAAGATAGCTTCATGGACTCAGTTATTATATTGAATTTCAATAAAGATTTCAGCGTGTTTACCACACGACAACTCAAAACACTACGAAATTTGAAATCCGATAATAAAACACTATTATGGATCCAATGGAACTTATTTCGTCGAATTCCGAGACTGTGCCTCAGAAGGCTATTTTTAAATGTCAATTTAAACGATATATTTTTAAAACTGAACAAAACACTTTTAAATTTGATTCTATCACTTTTAATATTTCCAGTATGATCATTAAAAATTTTATAAGTCTTTAAAATATTTTTAACAAGCTTGAAATTCCAGATTTCATATTTTACCCAATTCCCAAATTTTAAATTTGATAATTTAATTATCCGAATAAATAGCGATATTTGAAATTCAGGTTAAACATTAACTTTTAAATATTAAAAATTAATTTAATATTCCAATTTCAAATATCTAATATTTTCGGGTTGTCACATTCCCCCCCTAAAAGAATTTTGTCCCCGAAATTACTAGTTAGGAAGAATGATCCATAACCCGTTAATTATTTTCCTAAAGTCAAATAGTTTTTAACAACTTCCCAAAACAATCTTTTTATTAAAGACACTATCATTCCTACTAACTTTCTAAACTCTTCCATAGTTTTCAAAGAACAATACTTACTCAACCATTCAAATTGTAATTCAAATCCAAATTTTAAATTATCAAAATTTTCTCAATTTTTTTTTCTAACTCCCTAAATTTTGAAAATTTTCGCCAGCTTCTCCTTTGCGCGGCTAGATCGGTACAACTACAAAATGCCTCTATGGGCCTCCAGATTTCAAAAGAAAACAAAATGCCAAGTGGCTAGACCAGAAAATCATCAAATTTCATACAGAAATTTAAATAAATACCTTTTTGTCAGGCAATTCAATTTTGTTGGAAACTGGGGTGGCTATAACACAATGTTGGATCTTAAGGCTATTCAGACACTAGAAGTGGTGAATTGTGTATTAACTGCTTACTTATAAATATAAAACTGTATTTACTCAAATTGCAAACATAAAGAAGTAATCAGAGAATAAGTAAGTAATAAAATAAAATGCAGTATGTAAATAACACCCGGATTTTTATACTGGTTCGGATTAACCAATCCTACATCCAGTCCTACACTCTATCGTGCAGAATTCCACTATAATCGCTTGCTTTCCACGGATGGCAAGAACACCTTTACAATCTTGGTTTCACGGGCTACAAGACACACCCTCTTGATTTTATAGGCTACAAGAACACGTTCTCTTTATCACCACCAACAAACTATGGCAAGTGGTTGTATCTTCAATATAGATTCTTGCAGATTCGGTACAATGATCCTATAGACCTCCAATGGCAATATATCTTTGGATTCTTTGGGGAATAGGATGAAATCAGAGATAGAATGATGTGAATTCAAGTATAACTCTATGATATTGTGTGGTTTGCAAATCAGTGAAGAATTGGAGTGATACAGTATCGATTTGCAAGGAGATTTGAAAAGTATGCAATGGATTTCTTTTGCAAATGTCTGGAGAAGGAGTAAGAGAAAATAAGAATTCTTGATCTTAAAATTCGTTTTCAGAGACCTTTATATAGTGGTTGAAGAGATGTGTCTTTTGGTGAAGAGATGAAGGAAAATATCTCTTCATTTAAAATTTAAAATTCTGAAAAACAGCTAGCATGTCGACATCCCCTACCCCCCACGCCGACATGGGTGTGTTGCAAAATGAACAACAACACTAATAACTGTTGCAAATTTTCAGCATTTCAAATTACTTTATTTCAAATTACCTTATATTTGTGGATTTTTGTGAATCGGTTGAGGTCAATGGTAGACGATCTTCAAGTATAATTGCCATGAGATTTTCAACAAGATATTCGAAGGTTCAACCAACTCCTCATCACTTCAAACACCTTTATGCTTCAGCATTCTTCTCTAATTGTCGTTTGTTCTTCAATTGCTTTGATTAACCTTCTTCTACAATTCATTTGCTTCCACTGTATTCTTGTTTATCTCTATAAATGTCTCCATAATATATCTGATATGACTGCATAACTCGAAGATAGTTAGTAGCAACATTTATGTCGTTGTTGTCATCAAAATCAATACCTAGGGTATTAACAATCTCACCTTTTTGATGATGACAACCACATAAATATTTGAGAGATAGAATGTAATACTTTTATATTTGACTCCCCCTAACTCTATGCACCCCCCCTATCATTTTGCCTAGTATATTTATACATTTTCTCCCCCTTTGTCATCAACAAAAAGGGAGAAAAAGAGTCACTTAAATCACTGCTAGATAATATGTAGAGTTTGTATATAGAGATAAATGCTTATAAATAAAACACATGAGTGTAAATTAGTCAATAAACTTATCAAATAATAAGATGATTTTTAGAGTTACCGACTTTGCTGATGCCAATAACAAATCCTTTTCGTATTTATCCAATGTACAATAGATTTTTGGTCATATGCTTTGAGCATCTGCTATCTGATATACATTGTTTGATACCTGAAAAATTATAAAATATGCACACTGGTATCCTTTTTATTTTAGGGTCCATGGGGTTAAGTTTTAGGATGCCAAACCCGTAAAGAATTTGAATGTCCTCTCAAAATATAATCATTAGATGAATGAACCTTATTAATAAAATTATCAATATATTTTTCTTTTTCAGTATCATCCAAACTTTTTGGAACCCACAAATTTATGAACCTATTTGGAGGTTTTAACTTTAATTTCCTAGGTTTTGGTTTGAACTTGATAGCCTTAACAAACTTAGTATTTTGAATACTATTTTTCTTTGATTTAGCCTTAGGGGTGTGTCCAAGTCTATGTTTATTCCTAGTGTGTTTAGATGCAGATAATAATTTTTCTAGATTATCCTTCCCTTTGTTAAATTTATCGATATCAGTTTTCATTTTGTCAAAATCCTTGTTACGGTTAAGAATAACATTGTCTAGAGATGTTATTTTGTCATTCAGATCAGTGATTTGTGATTTCATTGAAAGATATTCTGTTTTTAAGGATTCATTTTCACTTTTTAGTTTTTCAAAACTTCCAAATGTCAAATCCTTTTCATCATTATACCCATTAAGTCTTTTAATTTCATCTTTTAGACATTGTTTTTCTTCAGTTAATCTTTCATTAAATATTTTAATCTATCTATCTCTGCCAAACTATTATTGTACTCTTTCCTAAGTATTTTATATCCCTGATTCATATCATTCAAAACATTAGTAATTTCTTTATTAAAATTCCATACCTGGTCATGCTTTGCCATGAAGCACATGCTGGCACTTTCTGTTTCTGAATCACTATCACTTGATGATGTATCTGAATCATCCCATTTTGCAGTGAATGCCTCTTTCCTCTCCTTATTGAAAGTGTTTGACTTTGATTTCAACAGTTTGGGACAGTCTCTTTTCAAATGACCGGTTTATCACCTTCGAAACACTTAATAACATTTCCATTTCTAGAATTATTGTTATTAGTTTTTCGAAGTTTGTTTGTTATCCAATACTTCAAGAATTTCTTGAACTTCTTGGACATAAACTCGATATCATCATCATTTAGTTCATCTTTGTCGATCATAGCATTGAGTGCTAGTGATTTCTTCTCATTTTCCTGATTCTCTTTTCTAATCTGCAACTTTACTTCATAAGACATTAGGTTACCAATAAAATCTTCTATTTTCATAATACTAATATCATTGGCTTATTCAATTACCAGAGTCATCTGATCCCATTCACTAGGAAGTGAATTCAGGATCTTTCTGACTTGGTCTTCTTTAGTAATTTTCTTTCCTAATGATATTAAGGCATGTACTATATCCTGAAATCTAGAATACATATCAGAAATAGACTCATTTGGTTTCATTTGAAAGAGTTGAAATTGGTTAGTTAGCATAGATATCTTTGTTTGTTTTACTTTATTGGTGCCTTCATTTGTGACTTGTAGTGTTTTCCAAATTTCATATGCAGAATTACAAATATACACTCGATTAAATTCATTTTTATCTAAGGAGCAAAATAAGATGTTCATGCCTTAGAGTTATTAAGTGCTTGTGTCTTTTGGTCTAGTGTCCATTTTGAATATTCAGTTTGAGGCTCTATATACTCTATTTGGGTAATGTTCCAAATATCCAAACCATTAGACTGCAAATAACATTTCATCCTACAATCCCGATAAGCATAACTACTGCCATCAAATAGAGGGGGTCTAGTGGTAGATTGCCCTTCTACAAAAGTGTTAAAAAACGTGTTACTAATGTCAGTAGCCATTTATACTTTTCAAAAACCAAGTTATGAATTTTTGAAAACCAATGCTCCGATACCAAATGTTGGAAACTGGGGTGGCTATAACACAATGTCGGATCTTAAGGCTATTTCGACACTAGAAGTGGTGAATTGTGTATTAACTACTTACTTATGAATATAAAACTGTATTTACTCAAATTGCAAACAGAAAGAAGTAATCAGAGAATAAGTAAGTAATAAAGTAAAAAGCAGTAATGTAAATAACACCCGAATTTTTATGCTGGTTCGGATTAACCAATCCTACATCCAGTCCTGCACTCTATCGGGTAGAATTCCACTATAATCGCTTGCTTTCCAGGGTGGCAAGAACACCTTTACAATCTTGGTTTCATGGGCTACAAGACACACCCTCTTGATTTTACAGGCTACAAGAACACCTTCTCTTTATCACCAACAAAAAACTATGGCAAGTGGTTGTATCTTCAATACAGATTCTTGTAGATTCGGTACAATGATCCTATAGACCTCCAATGGTAATATATCTTTGAATTCTTTGAGGAATATGATGAAATCAGAGAGAGAATGATGTGAATTCAAGTACAACTCTCTGATATTATGTGGTTTGCAAATCAGTGAAGAATTGGAGTGAAACAACATCTATTTGAAAGGAGATTTGAAGAGTATGCAATGGATTTATTTTGCAAATGTTTGGAGAAGGAGTAAGAGAAAATAAGAATTCTTGACGTTAAAATTCGTTTTCAGAGGCCTTTATATAGTGGTTGAAGAGACGTGTCTTTTGGTGAAGAAGTGGAGGAAAACGTCTCTTCATTTAAATTTTGAAATTATGAAAAACATCTAGCATGTCGACATCCCCTACCCTCCATGTCGACATGGGTGTGTTGCAAAATGAACAGCAACACTAATAAGTGTTGCAAATTTTCAGCATTTCAAATTACCTTATATTTGTGGATTTTTGTGAATCGGTTGAGGTCAATGGTTGATGATCTTCAAGTATAATTGCCATGATATCTTTAACCTGATATTCTAACATTCAACCAACTCCTCATCACTTCAAACGCCTTTATGCTTCAGCATTCTTCCCTAATTGGGTTTTGTTCTTCAATTGCTCTAATTAACCTTCTTCTATAATTCATTTGCTTCTACTGTATTCTTGTTTATCTCTGTAAATGTCTCCATAATATATCTGATAGGACTGCATAACTCGAAGATATTTTAGTAGTAATATTTATGTGGTTGTTTTCATCAAAATCAATACCTAGGATATTAACAAATTTATCTTCCGAATTCAAAACACCAATTTCCTTTTTCTATTAATTACCTGCACCCTACTCAATAACAATATCCAACCATAGCATTCAAAATCATTTTATACTTTCTTTACAAAATTCTCAACATTTGTTTTCTTAAGCCTGTATGATGTGCACATATCATTCGTAAGCAATATCAAATTCGATTGCTCACTCAGTCACACAATTTCACTTTCAAACTAGTATTGTTCACCCGACTTTCAAGTGCGGGCTTAGATCTGGTTTCTTAACCAGAAACTATCATTCTCCTTGCATAGTCCTAAACTATGATAGAGAATTTCCAGAATCAATCAAAAATCCATATCCAAGGTTCGCCGTCGAAAATCGAGTGAAAAATCCCAACTCGAAACGATATAAATATCTCGAAATTCTGTGCTTGAATTTGGATCAAATCACTATGCGAATAAAATAACATACGTACATCCTACGTATTATCTCAATTGACTATTGGGTATTTCAATTTTCTTTTTATTCGCATTCATTTGATTTCCATTCACTTATTCACAGTAATCCCATTTCACAATTTTACTTAATATTCATTCAAATATTAACTTGGAATATTTTTCCAAAACCAATTTTTACTTGAGAATTTCACCATTCATTACTTAAGTTCAATGTAAATATTTTATATACTCCTTATATTTTATTTCACTCCGCCACTTAAGTTTTTTTATCTATTTTCATTTAACTTAAATTTTAATTCCATTCTGAAGTCAATTTACCTTTCATTTTTAAATATTGAATTATATTCATCTTATTTCAAACCATATTTAATTAACCATTTATTTAATTAGTTCCACTTACTAATTTATTTTAAATCGTAATGGACTTTATTTCCAACCCTTATTATTCTTAGTCCACTTTGAATTAATCCTTCAACTTCACTTTACTCTTCACAAAATTAAATATCATTCCAATATTCGTTTTCAACTCGTTTTCTTACCCATTTAAATTTATTAGTCTACTTACCAATTTTATTTTTAATCCTTTGTTTTATTCAGTCCAATTTGAATTTATTTACATATTTTAAATTAACTTTTTCATTCACAAATTTATTTTCAACTTAATAAATTTTATTTCAATATTCATTCCATTTAGTCTACTTAGACTTTTTCCCCAATTTCACCTTTAAGTAATTTGATTCAATTACACTTTAATACAAATTTTTAACTTCTATAAATTTCCCACTTATTTAAATTCCATTTGCTAACTTATTTAAATTTACTTCATTTAATTGGCTTACATTCTACCTTATTTGGTTTTCTTACTTACTTCAAAAATTTTACTCTTCTTCAAGTTAAATTTTTCTATCCTAAACAACATCAATTTTATAAGTTCCCCAAACTTATTTATTCTCCATAAACATTTAACCAACTCCAGAGTCTTTAATGATCTTTTAAGTATTTCAAAATCATTTTTGAAGCCAATTTTATATACAAAATTCATTGCATATCAAATTATCCTTTGAATTTTAAAACAAACCCAACTTTATAAACAACTCCAATTTAAAACGTTTTGGTAGCAATTCCTCTCTTGGAAACTCGAAAATGAACACCGATGATGTCGCGATCATCATCGGGGTTACTTTCCAGTGACCGAAAAGAGTTTAGTGCTTTTACTCCCTTAAAACATTTTCAAGCATTTTTAATTCCAAACTCCACCAGATTTCATGACCCAATTTCAAAAATATTTCCGAAATAATACCGCTATTATTTCTCCAAAACCTTTGAAAACTATTTTCAAACCCAAAGGAATTTAAACTTTTCCCAAAATTTCAATTTCAAATCCTTCCAATCTATATTCAATCATTACTCTGGAATTTTATTCTATTTCAATTATAAATCACACTTATAATTCACATTTACAAATTCCATTCTGTTGTCTGAATTTATTTCCTTAACCTTTAATATGATTTAAATACCTAGTTTAATTTCCTCACAATAATGATAATAATTTAATATTATCATTTCCTAATAACCAAGCAACCATATATAACTATAATAATTTACGGAAAATTATTTCTTTTATATGAAAAAATAATTTGGATAAAATTAATTCATTTACCCTATTTTAAAACAATACTATGTCGGTTTATCTTGTTTAAGAGTTTAGAAACCCCTATCGATGACATGGCGTCCCACATATCGACCAAAATCCATAAACACTCAACCGATTTGACACCAAATGTCTTAAAGGTTTATATAGGTACATCTAGACAAGGATGACCTTACCCTAATTGGTCGCCAGCCACTTAGCCTTGCGTGCACTTCCCTTGTTTTAGCCATTCTCGGTTGATGAGGCTCGAGGTTAAGCTTTACCTTTTTAGCACACATTCACTTAGAATGCTCATCGTCCTCCTGACGATATTCTGATAGCATTCGTCCATACAAGTCCGTTCCGGCTCTGAACAAAACCGAAGGCACTACTCCTACTATATCCATTTTGGAACTACCCTTAGGATTAGTAGCGATTAGCCCTTGCACTTCACTGCTCCATCTTCGACTCCAAGCTCTTGTCTTCCTTATGAAAAATTTCAAACCGAATAGAAGTGGTTTTCGAAAAATTAATCCCGATCCCGGTCTCTTCGAAACGATCAGCGCATTGGCAAATATTGATAATTGGTTTTTTACTATCAAATAACATCCACAAACAACCATCAGGCCCTAATAATTTCCTAAATTCTTTATTTTAAAATATCTTGGCAAGATATTTTTCTACGCTTCAATCCTTTTGAAAATAGTTTTCAAATCACTTTTTCTCTTGTGGAAATAAGTTCCCATCCAATTGTTTTATTTCCCCTGAAAATCACCAAGTCTTAATACTTAGATTTTAAAATAATTTAAATTACTTTATACAAAAAAATATACTTTGAAACATTTAAAATAAAAACTACTTAAAACTTTATTTAAATACTATTTATGAAATTTATAAAAGAATTCTCATGTAAAACTTAAGCCAAGTTTTTAAAAAAATAAAAGTTATGAAATTCTATACTAAATTTTCAAATAAAACTTTTTCGAAACTTCCTTTAAACAAAACTACTTTATAAAATAATAATATTTAATAAATATCTATTAAATTATAATACCAATTGACCTTTAAAATAATTACCACTATAACTAACTTAATAAATATTTACCTTTAAAATTTGAAAACCACTAAATAATAATTTCTTTCTAAAACATTCTTTTAAAACCACTTTAAAAACCCTAATTTATACTTGGAAATCTTTCTTTGAGCATATACTTTGCTTTTTAGGGAAATACACTTTCCTTTCCACACCTTTAAAATAAACCACTATTTATTTTTAAACAATTCACCCTTCATTTATAAATTCCCATCTTGAATATATACTTCCAAATTATCCTCTGATATCTTATTTCACTTTATAAACCCAGTTTATAAATTCCATAGTCTCATTCTTCTTTTAAAACATAGTTTCAAACATAAGATCAATTTCCAAATTTGATTTTCAAAATTTACTCTATTTTCAAAAATAAATTCCTTTACTTATTCAATTTATTTCAAACCCATTAATTTCAGATTTATTCCTTTATTATGATTTAAAATCTTATTTAAACTAAAAATACCAATTTCATACTTTATTTCAAAATTCTCCTTTTATTTTTCCCAAAGTCATTTAAATCTTGAATTTTAAAAAAAAAATCTTCATACTAATAAACAATACTGCTTACGTCCTTATTTTAAATGAAAATCCTTTTTTCCCATTTATTCAAAATCCTTATTTTTTCCATCCTTGAATTTATTATATATGATTTAAAATCAAACCTTTATCCCTTGCCCAAATTCATTTCTTTAATCTAGTTGAATTCACTATAATTATTTTACTTAAAGATTTCCCTTTTTTCCTTTAAAAACCCAACTTTATATATATTTCATTTTTCTCAAATACCCATATATACTCAACCAAGCCATAACATTCAATAATTTTAATTCCAAATATAATCAATATAATCCATTACAGATTATCACATACATCACATTATAAAATAAATTCAACATTTGAGGATACCGGTTGGATCCCTTCAACATGTTTCCCTGCATCAACAGATGTTAGCATAGTATAAAATACCAATCCCACTTTGAGGTGGAATATCGTGGTATATGTGGTCATCCGTAATTATGCGGGGCACATAGGGTCTCATCCGCTATATAATGAGGGAAATCAATCACTCCAATATATATATATATATATATATATATATATATATATATATAACATATCACATTCACGCTGATAATAAATTATCAATTTAAGCAAATAACCAATAAATTTAATTTAACTATTTAAATTTAAGATAATCCAAATGAATGAGATTAACTCACCTTAATTTTATCTACAACCTATTTCCATTCCGCCTTGTTTCTCTATTTTCGACCTTATATAAACATCATGCATATGGCTTATTAATATTTGAATTGATCGAACAATTAATTACCTAACTTAACTAACACTTTGGTTTTAAAATAATAGTCTAATTTTAACATGATTCCTATAATAAATAATTCTTAGTAACTAAAATAATTAAATAGGTTAATCTCCATAATACATTATTATAATAGACTAGTGATTGAAAATATTATCTTTATTTCTTTTTCACCTGAAACTATATATATGTATATATATATATATATGTTTTATAAAAATAAGCTACATAGATTTCATAAAAAATCTAATTTATATAAACCTTCAAACATTTTAAAATTCCTATATATTTTCAAAATATTTCTGTATATATATTCAAAGTTAAAAGTAAGTTACATGCATAAAAAAAAAGATTTTATATAAACTCCAAAACCAAATTTTTAATACAACTCTTATTTCAAAAATCTCATTTATATATGTGTGTGTGTGTGTGTATATATATGAAAGTAGGTATGTGTGAATATGTATATTTTTATATTCAACTTTTTCTTTATTGTATACTCATATATATATATATATACATATATAGTTAAACTGCTATACCTTACTGTAAAATTAAAATTTTCTGCATTCATTTATATATATATATATAAATATATAAATATTGAAAAAGTGAATATATATAATTTTTCTAACAAACATATTTATAGTACTTATTAAACTTAAATAAAACGAAGCTTGCTTATACCTTACTGCCTTTAGTTCGAACCCAAGGTGACCAAACCCTAGCCGACTATCGCAAAAACCTTGCATCACAATCATGGTCGAATCGAGCAACCACCAACCACCCCTTCGCCATGATGATTTGCCACAAAAATCAACGACACCACTACCCATCCTTCCAAACCCAGCATCTGCCAAATAAACCGTGACACCCAAATGAACCGCCCACTTCGAATGAAACTGATTTGGTAACGGAAAGAAGAACGTGGGTTCGAAATCGGCTCATGCAGTGCATAATCGTGCCACTATTTCAAGGTCCTCCATATGTCGCGATTCCGCCCTTACTCTCGATCGATTTTGTTCAAGCTTAGGCACGATTCCCTCTATCCTATTATTGAATCGATTCGAGAACGAAAATGAATAGATTTTGATTTTTTTATAACATTGTCGGCCATTTATTTTTTCGATTTACAGAAGAGGGAAGGAACAAAAAGGAATTCGTGAAGTAAGAAAGAGGCAGTTCAATTTGGTTCTTAATGATTTCGGTTTTCTTTTATTATTATTTTTTTAAAAACAAATGCATGTCAAGAAAAGGCCAAGTGTTTGAAGGGAAGAAACGTGTATAATCTGTCTTGTGAAAACATTATTATATTAAATACATACATATTATATTTAAATTTAAATTTAAACCGTTGAGAAAACGAAGCCTAAAATCTCGATCTCCTATCGAGCCATGCCGCTAGGCGTTTATAATATTAAACCCCTATTCCGAACGCAATGGAAAAGGTTTTGAGTCCTAATTCGATCGTATGTAGAAGATAACTTTATGGACTTAGTTATTATATTGAATTTCGATATAGATTTCAGTGTGTTTACCTACCATATGATCACACGACAACTCAAAACACTATGAAATTTGAAATCTGATTATAAAACACTATTATGGATCCAATGGAACTGGTTTCGTCGAATTCCGAGACTGTGCCTTGGAAGGTTATTTTTAAATGTCAATTTAAACGATATATTTTTAAAACTGGAAAAAAAACACTTTTAAATTTGATTCTATCACTTTTAATATTTTCAGTATCATCATTACAAATTTTATAAGTCTTTAAAATACTTTAACAAGCTTGAAATTCCAGATTTCATATTTTACGCAATTCCTAAATTTTTAATTCAATAATTTAATTATCCGATAAATAGCGATATTTGAAATTCAGGTTAAATATTAACTTTTAAATATTTAAAATTAATTAAATATTTCAATTTCAAATATCTAAAATTTTCGAGTCGTCACATATGTAAATATTGTTAATAACAATAAAATTTTCAAATAAGGGAGAATGAGCAATTGAAATCCAAGCACCATTTTAAATGGTTTGATTTGACTTATTATTGGAAAGAAACAAAAATATCACTTTAATAAACTTTGATAATCAACTAAGGGTATATTTCATAGTTACACTGCAGTATTGACCAAAACATAGAGTTAAACTATAGTCCATTTGTTTCGATAACTTCGTTTTTACTGAAAATTTTGATGAGTAAATGGCTAAAATTTTCAACATAATTACCAAAACCTATATTTAACTTATTTGTGTCGATTTAAAAGTAAATCCTTAATTGTAAATATTTTCAAAAACTAGCATTCATCTCTTTGTAAATAAATCTTGCATTTTGTAAATTTTTTCACTTTGCATTTGGATTTTGTGGGTAGTATCCACTGAAAACCCTCACGAGACAACACTCGTCCTACTGGGGACACCCAGAGGTTTAACCACTTGTTACATACGCTCAATGCAGTCGTGCTCCCTACGAAAAAGAATTTATTCGAGGATGAATAAAAAGATAAGTGTGAGGGTATTTGATGTGCACATAATGTGCATATTTTTACCACCATGTTTAATCTATTTAAATTAAGTAAGTGACAATATTTGGTATTTTAAATTGTTTAACCAAAATTGAAATTATTTTCAAAACGTCACATATTCTTCTTCATATAGGGGCAAACGGGTCATTTTTGTGCATATATTAATTTGAGAAAATTTAATTAAAAATTTCTATATTATTTTGTAGGAGAATTAGATGGAAATTATAAGTGGTTTCATGAAGATATGCATGAACAAAAGGAATCAAAGCAAATAAAGATGAAAATAATACAAACTCATGAACATGGAGGACCCAACCTACTCACTTACCTTGATTTTCAATTAGGAGCTAATGCACATGCTAAAAGGCCATTAAAGCTTCATGTACATTTAAGTGGAGAATTAACATACACTAATGATTACTTGGTGGCCACACTACCTCAAGGGCAATTTGGGCATTCTCTAAAAATATGAATTAGGGTTTCATACATGTATAAATACCTCTTATCTTCGTGTAGTTAGTTTCCTCTTCTTTAGTCTCTCTTGGGCTCTCTTCTTTTTAGTTTTACCTTAGAAATAACATGAGGGCTCTCCTTCTTTTCATGGCTACTTAGCCATTTCTTTTATGTACTTTCCTTTTATGCAGTTAATACATGTTCTTGTCCTTTTCTTATTTATGTCCTCTCATGTTAGTAGTGTAGATTTATTTATTTATGCAAGTAGGTTAGTTTTTTCTTTTCATTTTGCTCTCCTTTTCTCTCGTTTATTCTATGTTGCAAGCTACATTTGTTGATTTAATAACAAATATGAGAGCCTAATCTCTTCAATTTCGTGGTAATGAAGCTCTCTTGAATCATGTAGATGCGACATAATTTTTCATTTATGTCTCTTTTTTGCTTAATGGAAAGTTAGATGTTTGTGTGACTTTGTGTTTAATATTGAGTTTGATAGATTATATTGTTCAATACAAATAGGCTATGCTTAGTCATATGAATCACTAATTACCATTCATCTGCATATGATCATGATAATGGTAGTGGATTTAGAATCAGAGTATGATGTTTTATGTTTTATGTTTCTTAAAAAACAACCACCAAAATTCTCAATTCATATACATTATTTCCAAAGTAAAATATATGTTTACAAGACATTTATTACAACAAATAGCTGTATAAGGAACAACTAAGAGTAGTGGAACTTCAATGCTTAGCTTCTTTCTCCACGCTTTGTGCCAAATAAACTACCATCATGTTATGTTGTAGTGGAGGAAAGAGAAGGGAAATGAGTGATTCAAACAAAAGTACGATGAATGAGTACATCATTAATCTATGGTGACCACTTGCAATTGACTTTAATAATAATATTTGTGACCTAAGGCGTTCAACAAGTGTAACAACCTTGATTTTGGAACCACTTTAATAAAATTAACAATGATTTAAATTGGAATTAAATGAGAAGATTTGATTTCCTAAGCATTGGATTATATGGAAACTTGAATTTAAATTCTTTTATAAAAGATAATGAATTCTTTTGGAATGCTAATTCTTAATTTATATAATATTGGAAAGAAAATTTGTTTATGAAATGAATATTTTAGGATTAAACAAATATATTTATCATTAAGGGAAATTGAGATATTAATTGTTAAATCCTTTGATTACTAAAAAGGTAAGTTTAAGACTTATTTAAAATTTAATTTGGGAGAGATATTGGAGAATTGAATTAAGTTAGTCTCTTACTTAAATAAAAGGGAATTTTGAAAGGAATAAATTAAGGAAAATTGAGAGTGAAAGGTTTTAAATAAAATAAAAGTTTATGAGTCAATTTTTATTTTATAAATTGAATTTAATAGCTTTCATTTATAATTAAACAAATACATTACCGAACCCATTCACTCAAAACAATTGAAATTAATAAGCATATGGCTCCTTTGTTAAAATAGATTTGGTAACCTAAAAGCCCTTCATTACAAATTAAATGAAATCAATAAAGTTGCTTTTCTCTTTGTTAAGTTAATTTGTGATCAAAGCCCATTTAGTTGAAATTTTCTGGAAAAGTAAAATTTTCATTTATGTTAATTGGAATTTATAAATTAGGACCAAATTTTTTTTGAGAAAGGAATAAATATGCTACAAATATATCATGTACATTCATTCCTCATTCTTAACGTAAGAAAACATACTTTCTCATATTCCCCTTTTCCAAAGACTAAAGTTAGAAACTCCCAAACCCCTTCAATTTTTAGTTTAATTATTGAATTTTTAAAGGCTAGTAATTCAGATACCAAATCTAAAACCTATATGTGTCTCTTATTCGATTAATTTTAGTGATTGTAGTGATTGAATTTGGTGTGTATTTTATTTTGCATGAATTGTTAAAACCTACGGCTGAAAGGAAGTAGATAAGAAACAAGTGTATAAGATATCAATTCTAGGGTAAAATGTGATTTTTTTTTCTCACATGTATTTCGATTGGATTTATATGTTGAAATGGTTTGGTTATATATAACTTTTGGGTGAACTATGGTGGTGTGGCCGCCAACTTACATTTTCTTAATTATATATTGCTAATAATTTGGTCATACCGTTTTTGTTTTTAGTCAGATTTTGATAACTTTTGATTTTTCGAAAATCGGACTTTTATCTACAAATTTGATGTTTTGCATTTTGCAAAAGTATGAAGTTTAAATTGTTAAAATTGCATTTTGAGTTGCAACCCTAAGAATGAAAGATAGGATTAACGAATTTAAAGCTAAAACTTATTTTGACCATAACTTTTGAACCGTAAGTCCGAATTTGATGATCTTTTCTTGTTAAAAGTTTAGACTTTTATATTCAACATTTATATTTTGAGTATTGTAAAATTTTGAGGTTTAAATGATTGAAATTGTATTTGAGTTGTTATTTTGAGAATGAAAGACAAATTAAGGAATTTAAACCCAAAACTTATTTTGACCATAATTCTTGAACTGTAAGTCCGAATTTGATGATCATTTTCTTGTTGGAAAGCTTAGACTATTTTTTATAGCTTATGTGGTTTTATTTTTTAAAATTTTGAGTTTTAAAGGGTTGAAACTGCATTTCTTTATCATAGATTTAGACATGTGTTCCAGGCAGCTTCTTCTCCTCTCTTGTGCTGCTCGTTTTGCATTTTCCATGCTGCTCTGTGTGCTTAGTTTGTTGCAATTTGAGCTTTGTTTTGATGAGATTTCATTTCCTATTTTCTGATTTTTTTTCTTGTTGCTTTTAATTCCATAGAGGCTTTACTCTATGGGAACATTTACATGCACAAAAATTTTATGCACCAATTTTTAAGTGTTTTTATAAGAAATATTTTGAATTTAAATTACTTAAAAGGATACTTATATATGTATATCGTTTCTAAAAGGAATGATCTTTGGAAAAGTAGATACACATAAATGTTTATAGTTTTCGAAATAATTATGAAGCATGATTTTAAGATGTGTGTGTATATATATATATATATATATAACCATAGTTGGTACTATGTAATTCTGGCCTTTTAAAACTAATATTTGATTTTAAGATATATATATATATATATGTATATATATTTATATATGCACACACAACCATAGTTGCTATTGTGTAATTCTGGCCTTTCAAAACTAATATTTTGAAACAAATTTCAAAATAAACTATTTTCCTATACAAATTCATGACCTTAGTTGAATGAGAAATTGAGTTAAACAAACTATTAAACAAGTGGTATAAAACATTTGTGTTTACGTCACCGGTTAATTATCGGACTTGTTCGATTGAACATCTATCTTGATACGAGTGGAATTACTAGCTTTTAGTAAATATTTAACAACTGCCAAATGGTTATGGGACATTGGGCAACACTCATTTAATTACTAATTGGTAGTATATTACACTAATCCAATTCGGTGTAGCCTTCGTGCTCATCTTATGATCGCGTAGCCTTCAGGCTTGTCTTGTTTTTGATGTAGCCCCCCTGCTCGTCTTGTGTTCTGTGTAGCCTTCATGCTTGTCTTGTGATTTGGTGAAGCCTCCATGCCTGTTCTATGATTTGGTGAAGCCTTCATGCTCATCTTTTGATTTGGCGAATCCTTCATGCTCGTCTTGTGTTGGTGTCTTTTGGGTTTTATTTATTAAAACCTTTTGTTTTGATTAAAAATATGTGAATTGCCATATTTCTGTGTTTGCCTATGAAAGCCACAATTTGGGTTTTGTGACAAGTTGATTTTTGTGTTGATAATGCCATTTTCCTTATTTATGACTTATTTCCAGATTGTGAATATACCATTTTGGTTGTGCCATTTCACTATGTTTGACGTAATGCTATTAAGTGAAATCTTGATCATATTGCATGTGATTCGCCTATCTTATTTATCATCATCTCACTGATTTAGATTATACCTAAACTAACTAGTTTATTATTTTTATAATACTCGGGTCGGACCAAGATATTTCAAGTACCACTACCTGATGACTTCTATAATTCGCTTTGCACGAAGGTAATTACACATATATGATATCTATAACTGTTGTCTAGACCTTTGATATGTACATTGATTTCAGTTTAGATTTATACTCTATAATGTAAATTATTAGAATGTTGTATAACCTCCTTTGTAAACTTGTCCTATGTATATGTGTCTTATATCATATTCTTCTATACCACCGCACTCTATGATTCTGTATTCTATGATAATTTATAGTGTTTTGAATCTAATAAGCCAACATGAAATTGTTTTGTGCTTGGAACATATATGTCGAAATAAACTATAGGAAAGAAAAAAATATTATCACATAATTTTACGTGTTGATACTCGCTCAAATTAATACTCACGATTAGTCGCTTATAACTAGCCTTATCCTACATATTAGCAGACGATATTACTCTGCAATATTATTAACGTGGGTATAGGGATGAGGCATTAATACTTGGTATTAGAGCTACATTCAGAACAAAAATACCATATCTAAGGCACAAATTTTGTCTTAGCAAGACTTAGAGACCTGTCACTTTGGGATTTTGGTTAGAAATTTAAATTTTTTTTCCTCTAATTAGGATAGGAATATAGAATATTATTAAGGAATAATAATCAGCGAGTATTAGCAAGATTTAATAGCGCTATATAATTTTTTATTATAGGTTGGGTAAATTAGACCTTCAATGGCTTAGGAATCAATTATTGTGTCTTGACCCTTTAGTGATCAGAGTTGCACAGCGGAAGCAGGTGGGCTGCTCTCCACTGAGCACATTAATAGTTTGTTTTATATATTTGTGATTGATTGGTTGTTGGAAGCATGGTTAATTGGAATTTTTTAGTACAAACAAATATGAGCAGTAATCAATACTTAAGAGTTAGTAGCCTACTTTATATTAATAAATTAGACCTTGCAGTGTCTTTATAATAGTTATCATCACAGAGGATATATATATATATATATATATGTATATATATATATATAGATATAATCTAATGGAAATAAATTAAAATTCTATGTTTGATTACTAATTGAATTATTATAAATGAGTCAATTGTTGTGTAATGACCCGCCTTTTCAACCATCGAAAGTCGACACTTAATACATCCACAGTATTCCAATGCCAAACATCCAATCATCAGAAAGGCAGATTTTTAGGGTAAAATAAAAAGAAAAGAACAAAGAACATGGGAAAATAGAATCTCACAATGGAAATGACAACATATAATATAACAAAGGCAATATAAACTGTCACTCCAAAATACAAAGTACATTAGAATTAAAATAAACCTTATCAACCGGGCAATAAAATCTTGACCTTACAATCGCTGATAGGTATTTAATATAATACAATGAAAAATATAATACTATGATAGGTTAATTTCCATCTTTTCTCCAAGAACTCCATAGTACGAAAGCCAACCTTAGAAAATACTCGGCTTAACCTGAGCATTATAATAAAATAATACCCAGATCAGTTTGGAAAACCAATGTGAGAAAGCTTAAGTGATATGACGACCATGTAAAAATTCTATGAGATCACGCCGCTAAACACGGAATGGGATTTTATCTCATAAGAACAACATCCATACATGAAAAAGTGGAAAAAACATCAGGAAAACAAATCCAAATACAAAGGAGGGGTAATAGTAAGAACAAATTCCATATTTAAGGAATGGAATAAATAATATAAAAATCTAGAATTGAAAGAATGTAAATAATCTGAACAAAATCCAAACAGGAAAGAATGAATGAACAAGGTAAAAGTCCAAACCTGAAAGAATGAACACAAAAAATTAAACATCGAGTAGAGCATGAGCCTGTCGATTCAATTAAGGAAATAATTCAAAGATTTCAATTAACAAGAAAAAGAGAAGTTTTTCCAATAATGAGCGAGCGGGTGGACCCTCCTTACCAAAAGTATACCTCTAGAAATATACTTAAGAACTCCGATGGCTCTCGAAAACCTCCAAGCTGGACCCTGCCAACTGTTGTCGAGTATTCGAATATTTCATATCTCAATGCAATAACCAAATCCAATCTAGAGTGGATGTGAAAATACCCTAATGGGAGCAACCCTACTCGCTCTTTGGGTTTAGTCATTTTCGATAAAGGATAACAAATCTCAAAAGAGAAACATACCTCTTGAATAGACGAAACACAAAGAAAAAAGCGGAGTCAAAGTTGATAGTCGAATAATTAACTATCACGAATGATAAAATGGTTGTTCATGCTTGCGCTTGATTTTCACATCACAATACTGGTAAAAACATTTTAAAATTACTCTTTTAAAATATTCTTTTAAAAGGAGCAAAATATATTATTGAATATATTAAAACAAGGGTCAAAAACAAATGTCAATAACACATTGTTTACTGTAAACCCAAAAAACAATCTACATTCAATTTTTTTAATGGATTTCCCCATTTATAAACTATCATTTACAAAGTTAAAATGATATTTACTATCTTTAAAGATAATCAATCAATTAAATTACCTTTATAAATTTTAATTCAAATGAATCATCCCGAAGGATGATTCATATAACCTTTTTATAACTTTTAAACCCACATTAATTTTCCAAAGAAAATAAATCAGATTTAAAATCCCTTTTATAAATTTAAAGCAACATTAATTATCTTGAAAGATAATTAATCACATTTACTATCTTTTACAATTTTAAAAACAATATTAATTACTGAAAAGATAATTAATCAAATTTATAATCTCTTATAATAAACCAATTAGTTATCTTTAAACACTTATGTCAAATTAATTAATTAATTAACTTTAAAACACATTTATTAAATTAGTTAATTAGCTTTGAAACACTTTTGTTAATTCAGTTAGTTAACTTTAAAACACTTTTATTAAATCACTTAATTTACTTTAAACTCTTTTATTAAATGGATAAATTAACTTTTAAAATACCATTAATTAAAATTATTAATTAAATCCAAATATCATAAATTAAAATGAATAACAAAATTCAAATTTCATTAGTTAAATTGATTAATTAGATTCAAACATCATTGATTACAATGATTTACTAAATTTAAAACATCATTAACAAAATAATTAATTAAACTCAAATATCATTAACTGAAATGATTAATTAAATCAAATATCATTAATTAAAAATAACTAATTAAATTCAAATATCATTACTTTAAATTACTGATTAAATCAAAATCTCACTAATCGAAATGATTAATTAAATTTAAACATCATTTGTTAAAATGATTAATTAATTTAAATATCATTAATTGAATTCAAATATCATTACTTAAAATGATTAATTAAATATGAACGTCATTAATCAAAACGTTTAATCAATTTCGAACATCTATTTTGCGAAAATACAAGCTCAAGACAACTTACACAAAAGTTTAGGGGTGATATTCAATAAGTGACGGTGTTGGCACCAAAATTAACCACCAACACCAAATATTACATGAAAGCACCAGAACCTAGTCACAGATCACAGATAGTATATGATGTAGAGAATATAATATGAAGAATAATCAAACTAAAATGAAAGCAAGTAAAAGAGACAAGATTTATAGTGGTTCGGCTAACTCTGCTTACATCCACTCCAGAACAATCCTTTTTATTATACTGAAATTTGATTATAGTTACATTCCCAAATTCTCGAATAAAAATGGTAGAGTATCCCCTAGGTAGAAGATGAAGAGAAGCAGAATGATCCTCCCTTATCTGAACCCAAGCCTGCTATATTTAAAGGTGAAACTTCGGCTACAGGCCTTCTCACCTACATAGGCCCACTATAATGGTCGGAAAGTCCAATGTGTCCATAAATAATGATCGGCATAGTCATACCAATCGTTATTCCTTCATCCAAATCAATGCCGATCATTCCCTTTCCACTTGCTATGCCGACCCATCTTCCTCCACTATACTATACTGATCCATCTTTTACGAAGTGTGTCGACCCATCTCCTCTATGGAGACATGCCGATCCATCCCTTTACATGAAGATATGCCGATCTTTCCTTCCTTATGAGTATGCCCATCCTTCCTTATATAGCATGGAAGGTGTGCCGATCCCTTTAAGGCATGCCAATCCATGACACTTAGGTTACTACGCCGATCCCTATTGCTTTAGGGTATTACGTCGATTCAACTCCTTCCAGTGCATGCCATACCGATCCCTATCACAAAACTCCAATATACCAACCCCTTAGAGTGTTATCAGGGCCGATCTATCCATCGTAAACAATGTCCATCCATGCTCTACCGAACCTCCCCATGCCGATCCTTACTATGCCCCTCAAAACTATGTTGATCCTTTCCCATGTCGATCCATCTATGCTAACCCAATCTACGCCTATCCATATTACACTGATCCCTCCTATGTTGATCCTTCCTTTTTCAAGTCAAAATTCATGTTTCAAGCACACTGCATTGTTTATCCACTAACCATGTTTAATCCTGACTCCGTATTACTATCTGCAGTTGATATCCATCCATACAATTGAGCCAAATCTATGATATCCCACCTTGATAACCGTGAAGTCTATTGGGTTAAATCTGCCTATGTGTTGCCTTGCCAAAAGGCAAGTTAACACTTTGGCCCCCCAAAATATGCCAGGCGATAGGAAGGCGTGTTTTGAATTACCATAAATCCAAAATCCGAAGTTCTTAATCCATTGATTGCCATATTTTCCTATCTAGAATCCAATCCAGTTCCTGATCTCTCCAGACCATTAATGAAATCATTGACTACTCTAAGTTGATATCCAATCCCAAATCCATTAACTAAATCAACGATCCCTTTGGATTATTTTATCCAAATCTAGGAACACTCTGGGTCCATATCCAAATCCTTAGACCTCTTCGGTCAATCTAATCCAAATCTAGGACCACTCCGGGTCCATATCCAAATCCTTCGACCTCTCCGGCCAATTTAATCCAAATCCAGGACCGCTCCGAGTCCATATCCAAATCCTTTGAACTCTCTGGGCCATTTAGTCCAAATTTGAGACTGCTTCTGGTCGATATCCAATCCTTAGACCTCTCCGAGCCATTTAATCCAAATCCGGGACCTCTTCGGGTGCCAACCGAACACAATTCATACTCGTTGACCTAAGTAGGTCGATCCTGTCGCTCTCCAGCAAAGCGGCCTACCCCTTGCCAGGCATAGTCCATACCCGACGATCTATTGGGTTCTATTCACCGACCTCGACTCTCCAGTCGAGGACTTAATCTACGGGGTATCCTGCTCCGGCCACAATCTCCATTCAAGGACTTAATCCATGAGGTATCCTACTTCGGCCTTAATCCCTAGTCGAGAAATTAATTCGTGTTCAAGTCCATTATGTCACTCTTTGACGAAGGGACTCGTAACTCTCAGTTATTGCCCCATATCTCCGGTCGGGGGCATAACCGTGAACTGTATTATTTATTACAATAATCCAGATTTAATCATTGTAAAGTCCACTTGGTAAAATATAAAAAAAAATCCGTACAATCAAAAAACTAAATAGCCATAGTATCAAAAAATCCAGAGTTCGTTGTATATGGGAAAAAACAAAATTTCACAGACCCGAGCACTACAATTCATTGCCATCTCAGAGCATGCCTAAGGACCGTCTTAGATCCCGTACCCATCTAAGTGACTTAGTCGTATTACTGCGGGGTTTATTACTTATTCCATGCCATAAATCGGATCGATTAATGACAAGTTGATGATGATGCCTTGATCCAGTGCCATCTTCATTCGAGGTGGGTGGTGGCTACTCCCGTTCCATCGCCCCAGCCCGAGTCATTATATATTGTTGTAATTGACCGTTTCTCACATGTTCCTCGATAGTATCCTCCAAACGCCTGCAGTCATTTGTATTGTGCACATCTAGCTCATGGAATAGGCAATGCTTTCCCGATGCCTGCTTGTATTCGAAGGGTTCCCTCTTCTCCGGCCTTCGATACTGAAGGCGTCCTCGAGTGTCCAAATAAATCCTTTCCAAAGGTTTGGTCTAATCAACGTAAGAACAAAATTTCGGTTCTCTCCATTTACTTTTCGACATATTACTGCCATTATTCATTTTTTGCTTTCTTGTATCATTCTTGTTTACATCTCTCGATGATCCTCCACTTTGCACAGCATTTACCTCCAGTTTGTTAGCTTATGCATCTTCTTTTCACAAGAACCTCTTTGCTTCATGGTAAAACTCCCCTAGATCCATAGGTGGATCCCATGCTAGCGAATCCTTGAACTTTATACCATTTGCAATTCTAGATACACCCGCCATTAAAACCATGGATGGATCCGGACGGTCCACTGATGCTGCCGCAGCATTAAACCATGATAGAAAACTCCTCAAGGATTCTCCGGTGCTCTGTTTCACTACTGCCAAACTCATCACATTTTTGGGTCTTGAGATGTGAACTCTAAACTGCCTCATAAACCCTTCGATAAATTATGTCCATGTGCCAATCGAGACATGACGATCCATCCCTCCACATGAAGATATGGCGATCCTCCCTCCCTCATGAGTATACCGATCCTTCCTTATGTAGCCTACAAGGTATGCCGATCCCTCTAAGGCATGTCAATCCATGGTACTTAGGTTAATACGCCGATCCCTAACGCTTTAGGGTATTATGCCGATCCAACTACTTCTAGTGCATGCCAAACAGATCCCTATCACAAAACTCCAATATGCCAACCTCTTAGAGTGTTATCAGGGCCATTCCATCCATCATGAATAATGTCGATCCATGCTTTACCTGACCCCCCTATGCCAATCGTTGCTATGCCCCTCAAAACTATGCCGATCTTTTCCCATGCCGATCCATGCTATACTAACCCAATCTATGCCGATGCATATTACACCGATACCTTATATGTCGATCCTTCCTTTTTCAAGCCAAAATTCAAATTTTAAGCACATTGCATTATCCACCGACTATGCTTAATCCAAACTCCGTGTTATTATCTGTAGTTGATTATCCATCCATCCATTTGAGCCGAATCCATGATATCCCTGCCTTGATAATAGTGAAGTCCATTGGGTTAAATTCGCCTACGAGTTTCCTTGCCAAAAGGTGGTTAATGGACGGTATAGCTAAAATCGAACGACACTTAATCCCTTCAAATAAGATGTCATGATTATTGTCAATCAAACATCAATATAAGCTGCATAAGGATGTAAATAAATTTATATTAGCAAGAAACCCCTTAGGGTGTCTCTGCCAATGTCCCCTACAAAACAATGGTTATAGACAATGTAAATAGTTTAATGGGTTCCCTGTAAATCAGTTAATATGCCATCCATTTTTAAAACGAGAATCCAATCCAAACTATCAATCAGACAATAATATAAACTATCATCCAAGCATTTAACGATAATCAATAGCATCATAGATATTATATAGTTAAATTCAAGATGAGTAAACTCATCGAAATTCCAATTATAGCTAAAGCGTTCCCGTTTTGAACTAAAATCGAATGGGCGTTCGATATAAGCACAGAATTCTACATGCTCCAAATCTAACCAAGTCAATTCCATCGTGTAACTACTAACGATACAAGTACAATGCAACTCACAACATTCAAATCCAACCTTGCTTGAAAAGATATGGGTTTTATAAGATTTACGAATTAAATATTATAATAAATAAATAAATACATCATTTAATTATTAATCACCTAATTAACAAACCCCGAATCGCTTTATAATCAAACTTAACTACCATTTCTACCTTCCCAATCATCCATGATCTAATGCTGCCACGGTTCTCTACCGGCCACCGCACTTCAACTGAAGGAAACCGCATCCAAGGTGAACCCGAAAACATCGACCTCGCCCTCCCTCGCCGTTACCACGAGAACGAACCGCGAGAAACCATCATGGCTCAACTCCTCGCTTGCGCCGCTAAAAGCCATCTCTAGCCTAGACCCCACTACCGGTGGTAGCCCTCGCCGTTATCGACCCAATGCCATTAACATTGCCCCCCAACTCGCCACCAAGTATGAGAACAAACCCAAAACCCTTTTTTGTTCATCTCTAGATCTAGGCTGTCGCATTTCATCAAATGATGATCCAATCGGTCAACGTCCATATCTCACCGTCGAGAACAATTTTCATGTTGGGGTCGAGGTCCAAGTTGGCGTTCTGTGGCTCAGATTTACCACGGTAGTGGGATGGATGCAAGGTTTAAGGGCATGGATTTTAGTTTAGAAATAAAACAAAAGTGAGGTCCTTATATAAAAAAATTTATGATATTATTCACATCTAAAATTTACAAACTCCAGTCGAGGCATGTTCACTAGCATTCCTAGCCAAATACTCTTATTACAAACTCAATGAAACTATCTCTGGGGCCTAATTCCAACATATACACAAGTTAAAATTTTAGAATCAAATTATATTATTTTAAATCTCTAAAATTAACCTTTATGCATTCCGAGCTCGCTAAATCACACGATGCGTCTGATCGTCACGAATCTCATCGGTGTACAACAATTCATTATTTCGGATCTAATGTCACTGCTTTCGTCAAAATCTGAGACAGTGTCCTGGAATGATAATTTCACACATTTAGATATCGTTTTATATTTTTGATCTATTTATTATTGTAAATAAATTTACAAAATGAGCTCACCAATATTATTTATTAATTAAAAGGAGTTAAATAAGATTATTAAATCCATTTAATTAATATTTAATTCCCAATTCAAATACTTAAGTAATCTCTATATTTGAATATAAGTATTAAATTCCAAAATACAATTATTTAAAATTTAAAATTAATTAAATACTCAAAATCAAAATGATCAAATTTTTGGGATGTTACATTCTCCCCCCTTAATAGAATTTCGCCCCGAAATTCCTGAGGAAGAAAAATGACTCCAAACCCCTAAGTTTAATACTACTAATTAAAATTGATTGTTAAACTCCAGAAGTTCCTTAAATTATAGAAATTTTGGCAGCACCTCTTTTCCGCGGCTCGATCGGAAAAACTACCACTCGCCACTGCGGCCCCAATCCAACAAAATAAAACAAAAGCTAAGCGGCCCCCTATATCTTCGAGAAAATCACCAATCAAAAAATACAAAACTTCTAAACTATGTAGTAAATATTGGATAATATCATTGATATATAATGGATATATCTCATATCGTTACTAAGCCGCTGGTTTTTCAAAATGTCACTTAAAATATCATTATCGATATATCGCCCGATATTTCCTGATATATCGCTTCGATATTTAATACAAAATACTCGATATTTTTTTAAGAATATTGCTCATTATTTCATGTGTTGGAGAAAACATATTTACAAATAAATGTATTCACACTCTCAATTTTTGTTTTTCGTATAAGGTAAATGACAATATTTGGACCATATTAAACTCCAATGCACTAGTTTTTTTCGTTTTAACCGTATATTTTAACTCTTCTTCATTAATCTTTCAATAAAGAAAACTCTACTTATTGCATTATTTTATATGTTATATTTTTCGTGAAGACTTTACCACTAAAAATAAAATCATAAAAGAGCCACATCTCTTTTTAATTATTTTTTATTCACTATTACTAATTGGTAGGTAGCTTATAAAAATTCATTTTATTAATTATTATCATGCACCGGGTACTAAAATTTAAATGGCAGTAAAGTTATATATTTGACATATCGATAAAGAATTGGGTAAAGTATAATTGGTACCAAATCAACATTTCTTATTCGATAAATTAAGTGAAAATGAAAACGATGAAACTATAAGTATGAAAATTTTGGTAAAGTAATATAGAGAATTAGATGATTGAAGAAACAACAAGTACTGAATAAAAATGAAGAAAATAATAAAGATGTACAGTACATAAATTTCTTGGTTTTTGTGGGCCTATATTATGATTTGTATTTAATAGAATATCTGAGTGTACGGATTGTAATCTGTATACTATATGCAGTCAGTTTTTAATAGTAATTTGACATTAATTATCTACATATTTTAAAACTTAACATCAATATAACATTACAACATAATACAATATCGTTTATAACATGTTCTACACATGTCTGATATTTGATCGATATTATCTGTATAATCACGATATCTAGAAATATCTTATATCGGTACTTGACCGACACATACCCGATACTGATATAAACTACTTAGCTTCTAAATATACTACATACCTCATATGTGTTTGATTTATATTTTTGCAAACAACTTATTGTCTAAATACTAATGTAGGTGCAAAAGAAATCAAATAGAAATATCTTACTTACCTGTACTTACACAATCCAAAAGCGAGTCAGGATGACAAAGAGAAATACACTTGCAATTTCTATCATAAGCTCAAATATCATATATAATATAACATTTATAGGCAACAAGGCAATATAATGCAACTAATAATAATGAGGCAACTCTATATGCAAAAACTAGCATGATATAATCTACATGCAATTCTAATGAATAAAGCCACATGCAACCAAAAGCAACATATAAACCACATGCAATAAAATACAAGGAATACTCCATAATAAGACAATACATATCTAATCTTTTCAAAAGATAAATTTAGAACAGAATACCTAGCTTTTATATTCAAAATATTTTCAAATTCCTCCAAAAAAAATATCAAAACAAAAATCAATAATGGCAAGGAGAGAGCTCTCCCTACCGAAGCGTGGTATAAGTCTAGAATTTTAATAACATGGAGCATCCAGTGGTATATCGGTTCCTCCTAAAACTACAACTAGAGCAAATAAATATACCTGGCGAGTATTCCAAATCGAAAAACCCCCAATTACCAAACTTTAGTCATGACAAAATATTTTAAAAACATATCGAAAATATTTTTTCAAACAATTGAAACAACGACACTTCATCAAAAAAAAATTCAAAGTTATATTTTTATTATTTCTTTCTCAAAATTACTTCATCAAAAGTACCAAGATTTAAATCATAATAATCAACGGTTCAGAAACCTTGGTTACCATGGTATATAAGTTCACACAATCAGGCAATCAAATCAAATTCCATAAAGGAATAGCTAACACTTAACATTATTTAAAATTTTAAATGACAAACAATCAAATTCAGCTTAGGTTCAAAACTTTCTTGATGGTCCAAGAGTAAAATAATTCCCCAAGCATACCATTTTGCTCATCAGCCTTTTGATTATTGCTTAGAAGATTATCTAAATTTCCAAGGATAAAATTGAAAATTACCATCTCTAAATTTATTGGTTTCTTAACTACACCAAATTTTTTTAAATCACTTGTATTTTTCATTTAGTATTTTATTCAATATCAGAATTATTTACGAATTTTCATTTAAACTTAAAAATATTTTATAAAGTCATTTCTTTATAAAACATCAAATAAATTTTTTTACTCCAATTTATCTAATTGTGTAATACTCTTCTATACCCTAAAAGTACACACAAAACACCAATTTAATTTTAATTTTAAAAATTCAGATGGAGAACCAATCATAATATTGGTTTCTAAAACTGAGTCGATTACTTCGACCATTTTTTACCTTAGAGTATTCTAAGGAAAAATGTTTATTAGTCGGCCTAACAATATCATATACTTTACACAATTTAGATGTATCAAACAAAATTTGTAGTTTAATAAAACACTATTTATCAAGGCCTTCCTATCCAATTTAACTCATTTAAAAACTTGTGTTAAAATTATCTCTTTTCCGTCTAAGAGTATAATTTTTCATTTATCTAGTCATCCTTTTATCAAAAATGCCTTTTATTTTGAAATCAATTCCCTTTAAGGGAACTTAAAACTAAATATCCAGTTTTTAATTTCAAAACTCATTTTTGAAAGCATACCACATATATTTATTTATGAAATAACTTTAACAACTTATTATTAAAAATCACTTTAAGTTTGTCCGGATTTGAACTTATTTCGATCATACAATGATAAATAGGATAATTTATTAAGTGCCTTACAACATTCACCTAAGCAAACATACAATCGTCACTTAGAAGATTATTCAGATTACCATAAAACTAATCAAATTGCTTTCCTCGAATCACCCTTAAGAAAATGCATTCGATTTAAAATTTCACTTCTAAAATATTTTTATAAAAATACTTCCAAGTTAAATTTTCTCTAAAAAAATTTCAAAACTAATTAATAACAACTCTAGGATTTAAATTCAAAAAAATCCTTTTTAAAACACATTTTATAAATCAAATTTATATAAAATTAACTATATATAAAATCATTTCATATCATAATAATTCCCCTTTATTATAATAAAGTTTTCCAATATATTTATTTTGTTAGTGTCTTATCTTAGCATTTAGATTATTTTAAACAACTTTCAACCCTCAATATTATAATCGAACACCTTATAATCAAATTGTGAAAATTAATTCACAGGGGGCTCGTTTATAATCAAAGCTATAAATGCTTAAAAATAAGCTTTAAACAAATAATCACCAATCAACAGATGGAAGTCAGTACTCCTAATTTAATCGAGCATGAATGATCAAGCAACAGTGATAATATATAAATATTATCATAATCAAACAAACAAAAACACTCTCCAACTATATAAAGTTTGAAAGTTATTACTTTACATGTATAAAATTATAAACCAAGATAAAGTATTTCATTTACCAATTTTCAAAAGTCAATACTGTATATGTTCGCCTCGCTCAAGTATTTAGAAATTCTTACCGCCTCTGTGGCATCCCATATCTCGACCAGGATTCACAAACAACTCAATAAACCAATTAACATGATTTTTACAACATTAACAAATATGCTCTCATATATATAATACTCTCAAACTCATTCTAAGGTGTTATTTACCCTATCTCTAATGAGTCATACCCTACCAAAGCCAAGCTTCTTGCTTGACTGTTAGCTTAGAAACCAAGTTGTAATGACCCACCTTTTCGACCATTAAATATTGACACTAAATACATCAATGGTATTCCATTGCCAAACATCCAATCGCCGAGAGGCAAATTGTTATGGTAAAATAAAAATAAAATAACAAAGAACATGGGGAAATAGATCTCACAACGGAAATGACAACATATAATATAACAAAGGAAATATAAAGTGTGACTCTAAAATACATGGTACATCAGTGTTAAAATAAACCTTATTGGCTAAACAGTTATAAAATCCTGACCTAACATTTGCTGATAGGTATACAATATAATATAGAGGAAACTATAATAATACGATAGGTGAACATCCAGCTCTTCTCCAACAAATCCATATCACCAAAGCCAACATGGGAAAATACCCTGTCAGACCCAAGCATTATAATAAAATAATACCCATATCAGCTTGGAAAACTAGCGTGAGAAAATTCAAATAATATGGTAACCATAAAAAAAATTCTATTAGACGATGCCGCTAAACGCAGAACGGGTTTTTATCTCACAAGAACAATGTCGATACATGAAAGAGTGGAAATAAACATCAAGAGAACAAATCCAAATATAAAGGATGGGTAATAGTAAGAACAAATTACATACTTAAGTAGTGTGCATAAATAATATAAAAATCCAGATTTGAAAGAATGGAAATAATCAAAAGAAAATCCAAACTGGAAAGAATGAACAAACAAAGTAAAAGTCCAAAACTTGAATGAATGGACATAAATAATTAAACATTAAGAAGAGCATGGGGCGGTTCTCACAGCAATTAAGGAAAAATAATAAAAGAATTGAATTAATAATAACAAAAAGATAAATTCTTCTAATAATGACTAGGAGGTTGCATCACCTTATTGAAAGTATACCTCTAGAAATATACTAGAGAATTCCGATGGCTCTCGGAAACCTCAAAGTCAAAACCTGGCAACTGTTACCGAGAATCCGCGTATTTCACATCTCAATGCACATAACTGAATCTATTCTACAGTGGATTTGAAAATACCCTAATGGGAGCAACCCTACTCGCTCTTTGGGTTTAATTATTTTCCAACAAAGGATAACAAAGCTCAAAAGAGCAACAAATCGTTTTAAATAGACGAAACACAAAGAAGAAAGTAGAATTAAAGTCGATAGTCGACAAACCAACTATTGGGAATGATAAAATTGTTGCTAAAACTTGCGCTTGATTTTCACATCACAAGCCGGTAAAAATATTTTAAAAATATTATTTTAAAATATTATTTTAAAAGGAGCAAATTATATTAAACAAGGGTCGAAAACAAATGTCAATAACACATTGTTTACTATAATCCAAAGCAATTTACACAAAGCTTTATTTTAAACAAGTCCTTTTTAAAGGACTTTCTCATTTATGAACTATCATTTATAAATTTAAAACAACATTTACTATCCCAAAAGATAATAAATCAATTAAATTTCTTTTATAAATTTTAATACAAATGTTAATCATCATGAAGATGATTTATGTAACCTTTTTATTGCTTTTATACCCATATTCATTTTCCCAAAGAAAATAAATAAAAATTTAAAATCCCTTCTATAAATTTAAACCAACATTAATTACCCCAAAAGACAATTAATCACATTTATAATTTCAAAAACAATATTAGTTATCTCGAAAGATAATTAATCAAGTTTATATTCTCTTTTATTAAACCAATCGATTATCTTTAAACACTTTTGTCAAATTAATTAATTAACTTTAATACACTTTTATTATATCAATTAATTAACTTTAAAACACATCTATTAAATCAGTTAATTAACTATAAACCACTTTTATTAAATCGGTTAATTCATTTTAAACTGTTTTATTAAATCAGTAAATTAACTTTTAAAATGCATTAATTAAAATTATTAGTTAAATCCAAATATCATAAATTAATATGACTAACTAAAGTCAAACATCATTGGTTAAAATGATTAACTAAATTTAAAACATCATTTATTAAAATGAATAATTAAACTCAAATGTCGTTACTTAAAATGATTAATTAAATCGAGCATCATTAATCAGAATGATTAATTAAATAGAAACATCATTACTTAAAACGAGTAATTAAATCCAAATCTCATTAATCAGAATGATTAATTAAATTTAAACATCATTAGTTAAAATAATTAATTAATATAAACATTATTAGTTAAAAATAATTAATTAATTTTAAATATCAATACTTAAAATGATTAATTAAATTTAAACATCGTTAACCAAAATGATTAATGAATTTTAAACAACTTTCTTATAAAAATATAAACTTAAGAAAACTCACACAAAAGTTTAGGGGACGATATTTAATAAGCGACGGTATAGCAAAAATCGCTATAACGACACTAAAACAATTCAAATAAAATATCATGATCATTGTCAACCAAACATCAATATAGGCTATATAAGGATGTAAATAAATTTATATCGGTGAGGAACCCCTTAGGTTCTCTTTGTAAATGTCCGTTGCAAATAGTGGTTATAGATAATGTAAATAGTCATATGTGTTCCCTATAAATAAGTTAATATGTCATCCGTTTTTCAAAGCGGGACTCCAATCCAAACTATCAATCAAACAATAATATAAACTTTCATCTAAGCATTCAATGATAATTTATAGCATCACAGATATTATATAGTTAAATTCAAGGTGAGTAAACTCATCGAAATTCCAATTATCGCAAAGCTTTCTGGATTTGAAATAAAATCGAACGGGCATTTGATTTTTGCGCAAAATTCTACAAGCTCCAAATCCAACCAATCCAATTCCATTGCATAGTTAAGGATGATAAGAGTACACCATGCTCGAATCCGACCTTGTATGAAATAGATCTGGGTTTTATAAGATTTACAAATTAAATAATATAATTAATAACTAATTACATCATTTAATTAATAATCACCTAATTAACAAACCCTAAGCTGCTCTATAAAACCAAACCACTGTTTCTACCTTCCTGATAATCCATGATTTTAAGCTTCCATGCTCCACTGTCAGCCACCACGCTTTGATCAAAGGTAACCTCGTCCAATGCGAACCCAAAGACACCAACCTCACTACCCCTAATCACTTCCATCATTAGAACAAACCTCGATAAAGAATCACCACTCAAACCCTCACCTATGCCACCACAGGCCATCTCCGGCCTCCGCATCACTACCAGCGTTAGCCTTCGTCGTTGCCGACCCAACGCCACTAGTATTGCCCTTCAACTCGCCGTTGATGATGAGAACGAACCCAAAAACCACTTTTCATTCATCTCTTGATCTAGGCCTCCACACTTTATTAAATGATGATCCAACTGGTCAACGTCTATATATCACCTCCACAAACTACTTTTATGTTGGGGTCGAGGTCTAATCCGGCATCTAGAGGCTCTGGTCAACCACGACCATAAGATAGAGGCAAGGTTTAAGGGCACGAATTTTAATTTTAGAAATAAAAGAAAAGTGAGGTCCTTAAATAGAAAAATCTCTGACACTATTCGTGTCCAAATTCAAAGAACTCTAATTGAGGCGTACATGGCATTCCTAGCCAAATACCCAAATTTCGAACTCAATGGTACTGTTTTCGGGACCTAATTCTAACATATACACAAGTTAAACTTTTAAAATCCAATTATATTAATTTAATTCTCTAAAATTCATTGTTATGCATTTCAAGCTCGCTTAATCACATGTTATGTCCGATCGTCACGAATCTCATCGACGTACAATAATTCATTATTCCATACCCAATAGCATTAGTTTCGTAAAATCCAAGATAGTGCCTCGGATTGATAATTTCACTCATTTAGATATCGTTTTATATTTTTTGTCTATTTATTATTGTAAATAAATTTACAAAATGAGTTCACCAATATTATTATTAATTAAATGGGGTTAAATAAGATTGTCAAATTCATTTAATTCATATTTAATTCACAAATTCAAATATTTAAGTAATCTCTGTATTTGAATATAAGTTATTGAATTCTAAAATCTAATTATTTGAAAAGTTAAAATTAATTAAATATTCAAAACCAAAATGATCAATTTTCTGGGATATTACATGTTGTTTATAAACAAAGAGATTAGTTGAGAACTATTTTAGAAAAAGCAATTATCTAATTAAACTAAAATTCTTCTAGATAAAATATATACCTAAAACTTGTAATAGGTAGGGTAATAAAAGTTGTGTATATTGTATTAAAAGGAATTTCTATAGTTTATATATTTGTTTTAATTTGTCTGTTGCCTGCTTTAAGAATTTTGTTCGAGTTATCTGGCCAACATCATCGATAGGGATTCCTAAACCCTCGAATGAGACAACTAGACATGCAGTTTTGAAAAATAAAACAATGTTTTGAGTGTGATATTTTGAAATTAAAAGTAATAGATTAAAGAGGAAATTTTTCATTATTTAAAATAGGCATTCAACATCGAACTTGTCGCCATCATCTTCAATCAATTCACCACCTCCATTAATCCAATTCAAGCACCCAACTTCAACATCCCCAACTCAAATCGAACCCGATCCTTCAACCATTCCTTGCCATCGACTCTTTCTACTGTAATTATGTGGGTAAGTATTGACTTTTCTATATGTGATCAGAGTAATTAGTGATGAGACAACTTGGGTTTTTCATATTTGTGGATACAGATTTATGGTTCAGTAGCACGGAGCGGAGCGATTGACTTATTGTAATTTATTCATTTGCGTTTGTGGAATAGAAGGAGTGGATCGGTGTTGTTTGAATAGAGGGATCGACGCAAACAGCTATTGACATGAGTAGATGAAGCTGAGTGATGAGGAGGAGGGATCGTTGTGGGATTGAACCATGGGGATGGAAGCATGTTGGATATGAAGTGGAGTAGTGAAATCTAGGTGATCGACGATGATGTAATCAGTTGTTTGATATGGTCATAGGAAAGGAAGTGGAATGATGAAATTTAGGGGTCAATTGTGTTTTGAGAGGAAGGATCAGTGAGGTGCTAAGGGAGTTCGAAATGGTACAAGGCAATACTGCCTAGGTGAGGGATTAGGTACGATCCCTTGGACTAGGTCATTTTTCTGCTTGAGTGAAGACTTGAACTTGATTATGTACACATAAAATTTTTCCTTAAGCTTGAACTTGAACTACAGTCTTGAATATGACCTTGAACTTATATACTTGAACTTCGAAACAAATACATACGACTTAGAGCTTGAATATTTGAACTTATATGACTTGAATCATTGAAACCCAATGTCGAACACTTTTGAATATGACTCGCCCATTCATATGAACTTGTACATAATGACCATACTCCCGTATGCCGATAACTGATCGTAATGCTTCTATGAAACCTACAACTATCGACGTGAAATTCGGTTGGGATGGTCAGCAATGACGGTCACTCCAGCTTATTCTGAGAGTCTCGTCACAACTGTTGTCTTAATTCTGAACTGTTTATCACTGCATCACACAACACTGTACCACACTGCACTAGTTTACACTTAGCATGGGGAAACAAATTAATTTTTCTTACAACGATTATCTACTGAGTTCGATAGCTATGGGTTCCAGATGCTCAGAGTGTTTAGATGCCATGGGCATTGAACAAACTAATTCACACGATAATCCTAGCTCTAAGTTTAGCTCAATAACAATATCTGCTTGAAACTCTCCAGGTCTTCAGCTTGAATAGCCCGAAAGTTCATAATAGGTGCCAGAAATTCCTTCAAACTTAGAAGCAGAAATCGAGCCATCATCTGACACTTCGGAAGACGATTTTTTTAAAATGATCTAAAAGATTCAGTGGCTTCAACGGTCAATGAGGCATCTCTCTACATACTGTGCATTAAACATGCGATTCCATTCAAGGATGTATAAGTCCCGTCTCGTAACGATAGAGACTCACTTGCAACCTAAGGGGTATACTACATGCAATAAATTTATGTGCTGGGCTGGTTGCATTCCACCTTTCAATCCATTCGTTCGGAAAATGTTACGCTGTCTAAGATTAGCACTGGCTCAGCTACATCCGACCAGCAATGTGTTCCTGCACTGCACATATTGATATTCCTCGAATTCTTATATCACGAGTCAACTCCAAAAGACATTAGATGCATTTAAAATCTCAAGCGAGGAATGGAAAGCCTCTTGTACACTTTCCTCGAGTTAGTCACTAACTCCTAGGTTGTGACTAGCGCTTGGAACAAACTGAGTACTTTTAAGAACGAATTGTTCTACATACGCTGCCTACCTGGTTTTGTAGAATGGTGGATGGAAGGACGTAAGTGTCACTTTAAACTTAACTTTAATTGATTTTATTCAAGTCGTATCCAGAACTAAGCTGTATTTTTATTGAATATTGCAGGTAGCCATCCACATTCCATCGGCGACGTGTACTCGAAAGTAGTTTCAGTGCTAAAAAATATACTGGTGGCTGATAGGGACATCAGATCTCCTCTTATTAACAAGCGCCTTTTTGTCATTGGCTTACTAAAAGAAGGCCACAGCACAGGACTGCCAAGAAAGACCAAGGAGGAAGTTGTTGAAAGATGATGCATCATTGGGCAAGGAGGTCACGAAGTTGACCCTATCATGTCCCCCAGTCGAAGGGGCTCAAAATGTCACAGAGGTATGTGAAGTGAGGGGCGATGCTAATAACCTCGGTAATGATGATATGAGCTTAAGTCATGAGCATGTGGTCGGATCCTCCCAAGACCCATAACTCTCCATCCTAGAAAAGAGAAGAAGAAAAAGGCTCGTTTATAAGCTTCGTAGAGGGCATGTCTCTAAGAAATCCAAGTCAACCTCTAATGCTACGGATCAATCTAGCTCTCCACATCTAGATAATTCATTTGAGGGGTTGTCGGACATCGCAGTTTCAAATGATGTTGGGAATTATGATTTTGCCGATTTAAGCCTTCTCCTATTCGATTTGGCATTGATGTTCCTCCCACTGGCATAGGAGATATTACTCCAGTGAGCAAAGCTCTAGTAATTGGTCCATTGGGGGGACATTAGGACATTCATGATCATGTGCACCGCACCATATGACACTTGTCTATCTTTAACTCCAATGAATCTTATACACTTCCATTTTGTTTATAGGCTTGATGGGACACCTCTACAACTATAATTGGTCAAAGAGATCGGCGTACTCTTAGCTATCTTATTTTAGGCCTTGTTGAGATTTGGACCTTAGTGGAGATAAAGAAGGTCGTGGAGGAAGAGAAACCTGAGACCGAAGCCACCAATCCAAGGACTCGTCGTCCAGACAAAAGTCAAAATCTCAATCTTCGCACGACAAGGGTGCCGGTCAACATCCCACTGTACTTAGTGGTAGCAAGTCCCAGCCTTACATTCCCACTTCGGCTACTAAGCCTGAGCAATATTCGAGTTCATTTGCACCCGTTGGTCTTCGGAATGCCAATCTAATGCAGAAGGTCTTGATACTTCATCCCGCAAGCACGATAGACGGGTCCTCTCAGCCCCAACTACTCTTGATGTCACTGCTGTTGAGAAGATGGTTAAGGTCAAGGCCACATTTCCTAAGTTGTGCTTTCAAATTTGTTCCCACTTTGCATTTAATTCCTCTAGAGGCTTAGGACATAGTGCTCTCTTGCATTATTTATATCTATGTCTAGCACAGTACAACCCTCTGCGTGTCTAAAAGAACTTCTAAGGTGTCAACGGAAAGGAAAAACGAAATTTATCACTTAACTTTTGAGGCAATCCAAGACAAAGACATTATTAAGCACTTGGATGAGGAGGTCAAGCAGTTGGGTACAAAGCTGGTCGATGCTGAGAAAAAAGCCAACGAGTCTTCTAAAGCCATCGAGCGTTTAATGAAAGTGCACCAAGCTGATCTAGACACGGCCGGTCATCGCAGTGATACTTTAGTCTTTGAAAAAGACATCTTACAGAAGGAGATGTGCTGAAAAAAGACAATGATGCTTTGGCCCTACATATTAAACAATTTGAGGAGGAGCTTAAGATGGAAAAGCAAGAAAAATTTAAGGCTTGGCTGGGGTCTCAACGATATTGCAAGGAGATTGTTGAGTCTTGCGAAGCTAAAATAGAGGCTGATAGAAAAATTGCACACATAAAGGCCCTCAAGGAAGCGGCTAGCGAGGCAGGTTGGATAGAGATAAAGGATGAGTTTGATCCACGGCTGATATATTGCAATGCTTGCATCCTCATGAATCGCAACCGCTACATTCTTAGAGAGGGGTATCCTGAGTCACTCATCGAGGCCTGGGACCATATTGTAGATCTAAAAAAGTCTCTTGATGGTGCTGAAGTGGATGAAGAGTAGCTCATGTGCAAAATATTACATGATGAAAAGCCTGATGAACTCAAAGCTGCTCAGCTCAGTTTATTTAATGATCCATCGATCAATGAAAAGGGGAAAGGTGGTGGTAAAGCCTTGAGATCTGGTTCCAAAGACTATCCTACTACTCAAGAAACCGGTGCTTCAATTTCTCACTCCTCGGAGAAGGATGAGGGCTAAAATCCAGATCATCCAGGGATGCATAAATCTTTTGGATGTCTCTGAATTTTAAAGGTGACACTTCCACTACGACCGAAGGTCAATTTGGTAAAGATGCTCTTACTTCTCCGATGTTCGATAAGGTTTACATCTTGTGCCTGCTTGTCATGGGCTTTCCTATTAGTATTCATAAAATTGCAGGTCCATCTACATCTGTCCGTGCTCTCGATGATGATGTTTCCTTGGGACAGCACGCACAGACCACGTAGTTCAATATGGCCATCATTGTATAGGTGGCTCCTACCGATCAACCTGCTTAGACTCCCAGTGTAGATGCTGAAGTCAAAGGGGATCTGAATAAAGAAAAGAGTAATAACCAGCAGGGTTAGGATGAAACAGGGGATGTCGTAGTGGATTATGCATCCAAACATAATGGTAAACTTAGCATGAAGGAGCGATTTGAAAAGGAGGAGCTGGATTTGCAAGTCAAAAAGGAGAGTGTTAAAGTGGATATTACTCCACTCTAAGTTATACTGTCGGGCATTGAGGAGTTCGACCCTTCTATCTCCCAAAGCGAGACTACATTTTCTTCTGTCACTAAAAGTAATTCTCTTGAGGGTAGCAAGGGCAAAAGTGAGTTAAAGAGGAGAGGACGAGGTGGTAGCTCATGAGAGTCCACCCCTAAGAATACCCCAAAGTAATCCAAAAGAGATGAGAAATAGCTGTCAAATCAGCTTAGGTAGTGCGCAGCTAGGTAGTTAGTTTCTTTTTTTTAGCCGTAATTATGCGAGTACGAACCCCGCTTTTGGCTTATAGTTTCTGAAATAAACTTGTGTTTAGTTTCCAAGTTTCAGTATATGAATAAAAACTTTTTCGTTTTTGTTCAGCTTTTGTACGAAATTTGTTTAACTATTCAAGCTATTACGTTTTCCATTTAATGTACTTGTAATTCATTGCTTATCGTTGAAGTTGCAATGTTTTTTGGTCCCTCATTGCTTTGGGCATCGATCTGACAAATCCATCTCAAGGCCTCATTTCAGTCATGGCCTTGAGTCATATCAAACACTAGGTGCGTGCCATGGTATTATGCTATAATGTTCAGCAGTTAAGTGATTATACTCCTACCCCTACACTTAGGGTTAGCGGAGTTAGTTCATGGATGGGCAGGTCATATCCATGATGAGTTTATACTCCTCCTGTCGGGTTCAGGCTAGAGTTGGAGAATGTATGGTCGAATCACACTTATTCATTTTACTTATACTCTTATCTGCACTTTGGGAATCAGAGATAGCCGATACGTGGTCAATCACACTAGTTTGATGTTTACAACCTAGCCTATACGTTAGGGATTAAAGATGTTCCGGGAAATGGTCGAATCACATTTTATTTAATTAATTCCCTTGCTTCCAAGGCTGGGGCAAAAGTCGAAGAGTGGTCGATCGTATCATGACCACCTTTACTTTACATACTTCTCGTTGAGTCGGGAAATGGAGTTAGTTATCGTATGGTCGATTTGCACATGTTCTCTATTTTATACTCAACCCATCGGATTGTAGGCGAGAGTTAATGAATGAACTATCAAGTCACATTCATTTTGTTTAATTCGACGATGGACATGAGTACTTGATTGGCACCAGACTCCAGGAACTTAGTGGTTTCTATTAGGCATATGTAGATGTAAGTTGGTTGTATATCACAATTATTATATTATGCACAAACAATTCGCAAATATGGAGCAAACATCAGATTTTATTGCAAACTATAAAGGCTTTGAATTCAACTATAAAGGCAAACTCTAAATGAAATACAACTGAATGATATAAAACTAAGTGAAATGGAATCATAAATGCTTGCTATTCCATGCTTTAGGGAGTGTGATGCCATCGACAGTCGCTAGCTTGAAAGTTCCATCTCCAAGCTTTTGATTAATGGTATACAGTCCTTCCTATCTCGGAATCATGTTTGTAGGGCTAGGAAAGATCCATTTCAGGACAAGATTGCAAATTTCAAAGGTTCTAGATCGGACTTTAACATTATAGTACCTGGTGACTCGGTGTCAGTCTGTAGCTTCCCTCAAATCAGCTTCTTCACGCTTCTCATCGACCATATCTAGAGATTCTAAAAGGAGATCTCTATTAGTTCTAGGGTCATAATAAGTTACTCGATGACTCAAGTTCTATAGGAATCATGGCTTCAAAGCCATAAGGGAAGGGCGAATGGAGTATGGCCAGTCATGGAATCGTGGGTAGTTTTGTATGCCTGTAATGCTGACGGGAGTTCATCGACCCACTTACCTCTAGCCTTTTCCAAACGCTTATTTAGAATGGTGACTTTATGATTTTGTTAACAACTTTGATTTGTCCGTTAGCTTGAGGATGAGCAACTGTCATTAATCTTTTCTCGATATAATGTTGGAGATAAAAATCTTTGAACTCGATAGTATCAAATTGGGTCCCGTTGTCATTTATGATTGTTCAGGGAAGACCAAAATGATAGAAGATGTTTCAAATAACAAAATTGATTACATTCTTCTTAGCGATTGTGAATAAAAGTTCAGCTTCACCTAATTTAGTGAGGTAATCAACTGCTACAATGGCATACTTCGCACCACCTTTGGAAATCGAAAAGGAGCCGATGATGTTAATACCCTAAGTAGCAAATGGGCCATGGACTGAACATCTAAGCAAGTTCATCGATTGGGCTCTTGGAATCTTTGCTAACATCTAGCACTTGTCACATCATCTCGCATAATCAGCTGCATCTTAATTGATAGTTTGCTAGAAATAACCATAGCAGAGTATCTTCTATTCTAGGGTTTGCTCCTTTGTGTGTTCACCAAATTCTCTTTCATGGACTTCTCTTAATAGTCTCTTGATTTCATCATTGGCGATACACCGAAGCAGAGGGATGGAGAAACCCATCCTATACATGACTCCTTCTTGAAGGATGTATCATGAAGCTTTACAATGGATTTAACATTTTTCATTCCTCTGTTCAGGAAGGACTCCCCATTGCAAATATTCTTTAATCAGAGTCATCCATGACTCCTTCTCAGGCTTCGTTTCTAAGACCTAATTGATCTCCATCTAGTCAATGCTTGGAGCGTTGAGTACTTCAACTAGTTCCAAGACCATTTTCTTTGCATCGTCGGAATTGGCTAGCTTGGCTAATGAGTCAGCTTTCCCATTCAGTTCTCTGGGATATGTATAATGGTGTAATGTTTGAAATTGGTTAGCAGCTCTTGGACCCGGCTGAGGTAAGGAGCAAGTCGCGCTACTTTGGCTTGATGTTCTCCCTTGACTTAGTGTACTACTAACTGGGAATCTTAAAAATTTGCAATGCTTTTACTCCCAGCTCTCTAGCCAGTTTAAGCCCAACGATCAAGGCTTCATATTCAGCTTCATTATTTGCTGCAGGGAAGTCAAGTTTCAGGGTGTAGTAGATTGAGCATTCCTTAAGAGTTACTAGTATGACTCTGGTGCCAGAACATCGATCATTGGATGCTCCATCCGTGTAAATCTTATATTGGTTTCTCTACTGTTCTTTGGAGAGTCATCTTATATAGTGAATTCGTCCATGAAGTCTGCCTGTGCTTGTCCCCAAATGGCTCTTTGAGGGAGGTAACTAATATCGAACTGGCTTAATTCAATGTTTCATTTCAGTAACCTTCTAGACATCTCATGTCACTGTAGGACCTATCGTAACGGCTAGCTGGTGAAGACATTAATAAGGAGATCCTAAAAATAAGGGCATACCTTTCTTGATGCAATCAATAGGCAGTATGTGAGTTTATCTAACTTTGGATAGTTTCTTTCAGCACCTGTCAATCACTTGCTGATATAATACATTAGCCTGTGAATCCGATCCTCTTCACACAGTAGTGCAATACCTATGGCATGTACCAATATCGCTAGATAGACTTAAAAATCTTCATGATCCAATAGCTTGGACAAGATGAGAGATCTCTTTACGTGATGTACCAGAGTTTGCAATGCGACAACAATCTTGCATCCATTTGAAGATTCTCTTTCCTTTTTTAATCAAATCGAAGAAAGGAATGCACTTGTCGGTGGTTCTGGAGATGAGATGGCTTAGGGCGGCGAACTTCTCATTTAGACTTTGCACCTTCTTGATTGTCTTTGATGCTTGGATATCCTTTACCACCTAAATCTTCTCAGGATTGGCTTAAATTCCAAAAGATTTAACAATGAAACCTAAGAATTTCCCTGATGCAACACCAAAAGAGCATTTTAAGGGATTAAGTTTCATTCCATATTTCTAGAGAACACTAAACATTTTTGCCAAGTCACTAATGTGGGCGGTTGATCGTCGTGACTTCATGAGCATATCATCCACATATACTTCCATCGATCACCGATCTGGTCTTTGAACATCCGATTGATCAGTCTTTGGTAAGTAGCTCCAGCGTTCTTTTGTCCAAAAGGCATCACGACCTTCGAAAATCGGCACCCGTACTTCACTTGTACTCGAATGCTGCTTATTCAAATGTCGAATCTGGTTCGCCAGAGCCTATAACACACTAAGTACAATAACACAGTGGAAGAAAATAAATAATATCATTGATACAACAATGAATACAATATCTGATACAATATGATACAACAATATCAGAGACAAATATACAATAGCAGATTATAATAACAATGGGAGAGATATCCAAAATATGATCTTCGATGAAGAGTGAATCCAAAATCTGCAACTCCAAAGCAAAAGCTCATCCCAAAAGCTACAAGTACTCCAATCCAATAAGCTCGAACCACCATCAATGCTGTACTGAAGCAAACTCCATCCCAATGCGATTTCCAATATCCAGCGATTGAATGCTATCGAATCTAAACCTACTATTCGACTATCTGAAAACCCTCTAGACTGCCCGTGTAGAAAATTGTGTTCACCTAGAGTTTAGGAAGGGAACAATAAACTCCGAGTCAGTCGTGTGACTGGTGTGAGCAAACAAAAACAGTTTTATCTTTAAAACAAATAAAGGATTTTAAAACATTGAAATCCGTAATGCTTTTTGGAAAATGAAACTACCATAAGGCCTTCCACCGCACACACCATGCAAACGCAGAATTGGAGGACATTTCTCCTTATGATAGTCAAAAATGCTTGATATGCGAAAACCATTTGATATTATTATTAGTTAATAGTGCAGAAAACCTTTTGAAAGTACAATATTAATCTTAGCCAGCATACAACCATTATTGTAAGCCTACTATAGCTACCATGTTCAATAGAAGGTTACCACCACATTCCATGGCAGGTTATATAACTAAAATCGTAAAGGGCGCATATTGTTTCTTTGGATTTTCCAAAAAATGGTCAGGCTAAGGAACTTCGCATTGCCACATGGGTACGCCTCTGGAGGGACGCCTCGAGAACCTACCCGGATCTCTGCCAACACAAGGCCGGTTTCCTTCCTGCCCAAGAGTAATACCTAAAGATATGCCACCCTCGGTCGTTCGCGACCTTTATCTGAGTATCCTCGACCACAAAGCAACATCACATAGTAATAAATATACAGTGTCTACATGAGTTAATATCTGGGCTCCATACCATGATACCACCTTTTCCAGAAGGAATGGACATACCCTAGGGGCGCGACCCCTGCAACCATGCTGCATCTTTCCTGTTTCGACCATTTTCGGGGAGTAAGGTCCTGATGCAGTTTCCTCCACAAAGCTATGCTTTTTCACAAAGCCATGCTTTGATCAACAAATGATCAGCAGCACTTCGTATGCCACATTACCAAATTAGGAATGTATCACTAGTAACATCAACTACATAACCTCCGAGCTCGTACGTCTCAGAGAAGGGTGTTAAGCTAAGAGAATAAATCTCCTCCCCCAAACAGAAATATATTTGATAGAAACCAGCTTTACATCTCAATGTGTAATGTCAGACGCACATATATACAAGTCTGTTCCGGGTTCGAACAGAACCGAAGGCACTTTCAAAGAAGCCCTTGCAAATCCGGATAATCTTTAATCACGTCCGGACTTCCCATCACATATCGAGATCTCTACACCGAGGATCAGCCGGTGCAGAGACATTCAATGAGTTATCCTTTCGCTTTCGAAAATATTCGGTCTTCACCACCGGTCTTCAAATGCTTTCCATAATGTCGTATCATTATTCGCAATGGGTTATATGACACAAGGTCCTCTCCCTGCTAAACCAAATAATGAGCGCAATATTTTAAAACATATGGATATGGGATTTCGGTTAAATCACAACTTAAAACCCCAAACCATTCTTCAAATGGTCTAAACAATTACCATTTAAAAAACTTTAAACAAAAAGATTCACATCACAAAGTTCACAAAGATTCATTCACAGCTTTACAAAACAATTCCATTTCAAATTGGATTAACTCATCCAATCTTTAAATCAAAGATTCAAATCATAGCTTTCAAAACTATTTCCAAAGATCCATTCATAACTTTCAAAACAATTCCCATTCCAAATCTTTTATACAAAAGATACACCATTCAAAATCCACTTCAATTTCAAAACAAAGTTCAACCATTTTTCACAAAGATTTATTCATAGCTTTCAAAACAATTTCAATTTATTTCAAACTTGAAATCTTTCAATAGAAATTGGAAATCCTTTCTTTATATGAAAGCTATTATTATTTGAAAAAAAATTGTTTTCGCTTTTGGAAAAATCCGATTACATTTGCACTATGTTAAAGCCCTTAAATCTTGGGTTAAATTTAAATTTCCAAAAAAAATACTTTTAAAATGGTTTAAAACTCATATAAACATATATATAACTTATATAACCTTTTTAAGCAAAATTCTCAAACGTAGAATTCAATTTCAAATTTTGATTTCAAATCAAATTGATTAAATTTCAAACCTTTATTAAGTTATTCAAAATAACTTTCATCTTCAAAACTTCTTTTTAAAAGCTTTTTATATTTAACCTAAATCCATTTCCAAAACTATTTGAATTTTTAAAATTCAATTTTTTAAAACCATTTCAAAAATCTGTGATTTAATCAATTTCCTCGTGCAATCCATATTTGTGTGTGTATGTTATAGTCCAGGGGTTTTACACAATAGTGCAACAACATCAATCACCACAGATTCAAACACAGCAATTATCGATTAGCGGTATAATCTATAACGCTTATATATATACACAGAATCACAGATAAATAATATACAATTATCATAGATAAAATAATTCACATTCATCACAGCTTGAATTAAAACAATTGATATCACAAAGCATCACTCAGTAGAGATATCAACAATTCAGAGCATTCAATAGAATACAGTCATCCATAAGGAAGGTAAATTAATTATCTGGTTAATTTAAATCAGATAAACCACATATGCACAAACTACAAATCCTGGTTAATTTACAAACCCTCAAATTGATTACCCTTTAATTATTTATTAATTAGCTTCAATTAATGAATTAATTTATCATTTAACTATTAATTAATGAACCTTTATTAATAAACTAATTAACCTTTAACATTTAATTAATTAACCTTAATTCTCAATCCTTAGTTAATTACATTAATTAATTATTCCTATATTAATTACCATTTTATTAATTAATCTTAATTAATTATCCTTTAATCATTTATTAATTAATAAATTAACCAACCTTTAATTATGTAATTATCCTTTAATAAATTTACCTTAATTAATTACATTAATTAAATTAACCTTAAGTTAATTACATAATTAATTAACTCTTAATTAATTATCATTTAAATAAATTATCCTTAATTAATTAATTAATTAACCCTAAATTAACTACCATTAAATTAATTTTCCTTATTTATTTTCACAAAGTAATTATCCCTTGATTCCATTAAGTAACAATATATTATTGATTACATTGAGTAATCCATTTCATTAAGTAGTTATTCCTTAATAACTTTAAATAAAAATTCTTTTTAAATAATCTCATTAAGTAATTAATCTTTTATTTATTTCACTAAGTAATTAATCACAATTGAAAAACACTTAGAGATTAAATAATTAATCAAATATGAAATTATTTTAAAATCAAATCAAATTATTTCCAAACCACATTTGATTACTAAATTTTAGGTTTGAGATTTGTTCTAAAAATTTATTTAATAAATTGCTTTTAACACTTGGTTTAAAATTTCATTTGAAAAATTATTCGTTCTAAATTCACTTTTTAATTTTTTTTTGGTAAAACAAATTGCTTGAAAAATCTTTAAAATCATCAAGTTTAATAAGACCCGAGCCAACCTTTATACCTCATCAATCAAACACGAGAACATCTTCGAGTTAAAGCCTAAAATTCCCAAGCCTTACTTTGATTCTTCTTGGAGTTTCCCCCCAGCGCTTCTCTTTTCTTCTTTTTTTCTGTCTGTTTTTATTTAGATTTTACAAACTTGTTAACGTATTAAACGACCCTCCTCTTAAAATATATATCTTCGAGAAAACCATGACGCCGCTTCGAGCACGTACTCGAAAAAACTTCGTCTCTCCCCATTATCACAAAGCAACATAGATACACCCCCTTACGCGTGCACGTGCACCGGCGTTCCAGCGCCTTCCGACCATCGTCGATCCCCAAAACCAATCATCAACGACATCCCTACCTCACCTGAACACCTAGAATCGTCGAACTCGATTTAGATCAAAATTAAGCAATTCGAGCATTAACTGGAACAAAACCCAGACCAGAAAGACCGGTCGCCGGTGACAACCCATCCACGATCATCCACACCGGCTTGAACAAAACATTATCGACATCCCCTGCTTCGATTTCCCAAGGTTCCATTCAACTCGATCCCATGAGGACGAAAAACTTTTAGTTCAAACTTCGTCGAGCAACAGCACCATAAAACACTTAATCATCTATATCCGACCACCACAATATTCATTTAGCATTTTTTCTAAGTTCGTCAACCTCAAGGCTACTCTTAACTTCAAGCACGACCTTCGAATCATCGTGGTTCGTCAGAATTCCTTGAATAAACAAAAATCTATCATCTCAAGATATTTCAACATTCACAATGTTAAAAATTATGATTTCCACATCTAAATTCATATTTTTGCAACACTAATTAATTTGTATATTCAAAACACACAATTTTAAAAATCGAATTTCCCATTCATTTGGATTTTATACTGACATTTATCATTTTATAAGCAAATACTTAATGAACACATCTGAATTCATTTTAAAATGTGATGTTGTATTTATGAAAACATTTTTCATTTAACAAACAAAGTTTAAAATGATTTGGTTTGAGGTGATTTAAATTTTTTAAAGGTTTAAAACGTGGAATGTATTTACAGAGGAAAAGTTTGCCTGTTTTCAGACATGCATCACATATATGTAGGCAGATTTATATTTCGATATATCAAATATCAGAGAAGAAAAATCAATTCAAGCATGCATCAAGACACATAGCAGATTCAAGGCTAGTTTGCTCACCTTGGATTGAAGACAGAGCAGAGAATACAGGGAAGAATAGAGATAGATAATTTAGGCCTGGAACTTGCATGCTTTGATTTTCAGGCTTTTGATGCTTTGATCTAAGATGCTCTGATCTTCTTAACATTGCTTCAAGTTTGTTCTTGAATTGCTGTTTGAATTTTATTTTGTCTCAGGTTTTTGAATCTTGCTTTTGCTGTATTGAATTGGAATCTGGTTTCCAGGTTGCACTTGAAAACAACAACATGTTGCTTTTTTTCTTTTAAAATCTGGAAGTGCTTTTATTTAATGATCTGAAACTCTGCTTATTGTTTTGAGTTGAATTCTTGCTTTTGGCATTTTTTGGTTCGATAACTTTTGAATTTGGTTGCTCGGTTTAGAGAAAAAAATGACCTGGTTTCCTCTTTTTTTTTCTATGCATGTTTTCTATGTTTAATTCAAAAGAAAACAATTCTCTTGCCACATGTTTAATTTGTGAACACTTGTAAGTTATATTATTTTACTTCTTACACTTGTTAAGATTATTATTACGTGTTAAACACTTGTCAAATGTGTTTAAATTGTGTTTAAAACCTTTTTGTTAAATTTTATTTTAAAATTTATATGAAACCTTTATCATATTATAATTTGCTTTATGTCTCCATATGTTTACATTTTCAATTTAACAAAATCCATTTACTTTTATTTACATATGTATTTATACACAAGGTTTTAACTTTCAAATATAAATATGTATTCACACACACACACAAATATATATATATATATATATATATTTAAAATTGAAAAACAACTTTCATTTTTAAATTTCAAATCAAAAAATTAATACACTGTCAATTTATATATAAATGAGTAAACAAATATCAAATTTATAAATATAAATTTTATCCCAATCATAATTTATTTTTCCAAATCTATTGCCATATTTTTAAATCAATCCATAATAAATTTATAATCAATATATTATTCAGAATATTTTTTTCCGATTTCCCAATTACAAAAGCTATTTTAGAATCATATTTACATACATTTATATTAATAACAAAAAAATATCTATTTAATTTAGAAAATACCAAATTAACTCACAATTTAATTTCAATAAATAAATTAATTACCAAATATCTCATAATTAAATTCCAAAAATTGAATTTATTATCAAATTAAATCTGGCTAAAATCCAGGAATGTTACAAAATCAAAATTAAAACAGAGAAAATAAGCAAAAAATAAGTAAAACAATGACAAATAGATTTATAGTGGTTTGGTTACATCCACTTTCATGAAATGGCTTTATTAATCACTTGAATTTCGGAGTGCAACAGGGATCAAATTGGATCCATGAATATAATGGAGTACAAAGAAAATAATAGCATAAAGATCCTTCAAATGAATTATGAACTCTATATTTATAAGGGTAGGCGACCGAATATATTCCTCAAAATTCGTTAGCAGAATCTCCAAATATAGACAAGGTCGCTTAAAAACTTTTGAGACCCAATCCCATCTTAGAGTGATCGGCCTCAATCGGTCAAGATGCCCATGTGGCATGATACAATCAGTATGGTAGGTCCCTTCCTTGTTGGCTTTATGTTTCTAAAGTTTTGCATAGTTGTCTTCATGATTTTAGTGGTATCGATTGATTCCTATTAAGTTTAATTGCTGATTCAAGCAGTTCATAGCCATAGTGATCTGATCCGATCACCTACCTAGGAAACGTACTAATCTATACTTAGAATATTCTGAAGAGTCTTTCTATTAGTTTCTCTTGATTTTTACTTTGTATAGTTGTCAGTGCTTGATCTCTAGACTCCATGATCACCCCTTTAGGCTGCTTGCCTTATCTATCATCGAGTCTAACTTGCCCACTAGTCTTGATATAACTAGGTCAAAAGGCCAAATAAGATCATATATGTATGTATGTATGTATGTATGTATATATGTATGCACACACACATGTAAAGATTTTATGGGAAAATGATTTGAGATTGAATAATACTACTTGGAAAGGGACTTTAGAAAGTGAATGGGTGGAAAATACATGTGAAACTAGCTATATATAATTCAAAATTTTGATGGTTAAAAGTAATATTAATAAAGACAACGTATATACAATACGTATTAATATTTTGATGATGAGTGCAGCTACCAAGTACTCGTGATAGTCAAGGTCAGTGGCAAGGCAGTGTTGATTTTACGATCAACATTGCAGCTAATTAATAAGGCAATTCGTTATAGATGGGTTTGAAAGCAACATCATTATATTGTTTGGGATATGAAAATTTATATAGGTTCAATTATAAGATGAATAATAAAATGAATTTATCTAACACTTTTACTAAATTATGTTTAGTCTATTGTGATCTAAATAAGTGATAAAACAATTATCTTTGTGAATTCTAAATAAAAAGAAGATGAAGTAAAATCATAATCCCTTTACTTATGAACTTTGGATAATTTTATCTTTTGAATAAGAAGGCTTTTAGAAAAATATGGCTTTGTAGATACAACTCAAGTTTAGGAGATTTGATATCACAATACTTGAATCTCAAAAGTAGAAATTTATTTTGAAAAGATGTAAAGTATTTATATAAAAAAAATATTTGGGAAATTATAGATTAAGGAAATGTAGAAATAATAGTAATTTGTGCTTTGTTGATTTGAATTAAAAGAATAAATTGTGTTAACAAGATTAATTTTAATGATGAATGATTTGGGAAGCAGTTATATTATTTGTAAAATGCAAAGTCCTAAACTTATTGGCGAGAAAGAAGTTTATCCAAAATGATATTAAAAAGCAGTTTTGGAACATTGTAGAAAAAACAGAAGTTATGATAAATGAACAATGAGAATAAATCAAGATAGAAGTAATTCATCTAGCTTTATAGTGACCTTTTAAGAAAAAAAGCGAATTGAATAGTTTTAACATTTCAAAGAAAATTCTTATCGATATACGAAGATTTAAGATATAATATGGACAATTGTTAACTATTTATTGGAAGTATAACTAAGAAGGTTTAAGTTTCTACTCGACAGAAGATTATTTTAAAGACAAAGTATGGAACTTTAGTGAAAGTAAAAAACTATGATGAATAAACCCTGAGAATAAATTTGAAATGAAGTCGTTCGTGTAACCTTGTAAATGCATTTTCATTTAAAAGGTTGAACTTTATAAGATTGAAATAAATGGATGAATCTTTGAAGACTCAAATCTTTGGAGAACAAAGAATATTTAATTATGTAGTCTTTATAGAATTTTAATAATATGATATAAAAGTACATTTACAAAGCAAAGAAAAAGAGAATTGTGGAAGCGAGGTTTAGATTCACGAATAAAGATGTTATATATATATATATATATATATATACATACATATAAGTTTATGAGCAAGAAGAGGAAGAATTTCAAAATATGTTTAAGAGGAACATTTATAAGATGAGTACTTTAATAAAGAAAATGAGTATAAATCCTTCTGTATACATTTATACAACTTCTTATTAGGAGATTAGCCCCAATCTAGGAATTTCAAATATGGAATTTATTTTGGATGGAATTAAAAGTTTAGGAATAATTGTACGATGTGAGTTTTTTACTTTATGGAAATAATTCTTTAAGAAAAGAATTTTGCAATAAAATGAATTAACAATATGAAGGTATTAAATTCAAACTAAAGAAAATCCTTAAATTGATTCACTTCCTTACTTCAAAAGTTTATCTAAATTGGATGTCTTAAAACATCATAAAATTTTGAAGTATTCTAAATTATAAAGGGCGTTTATATTGGATAAGGAATATGAGAAGTTTGTGTAAACTTATTTTCAAATTGCAAAATAAGATAATGAAGTGCTAATCTTGCAAATTGATACGCTAAATTGGAAAAAACGTTTTATATTAATGAAACCTATTCGAAAATGAAGAACAGAAAAAGATTTTAAAAAATTGATGAATGAATGAATTTTAGAAAATAAACTTATGAAGAAGGATGGAAAAATAAATGGTAAAGTTCGACGTTGGAAATTCTTAAATAGAAAATATTTGTACTAATTATGAAGTGCAAATTTTTAAGGAATTATTTTTGGGAAAAGATCACCTAAATGGAGTATTCCTAATTAAAAAATACTTTAAACAAGAAGAAATTTGGCTTTGGTAAAATAAAATTTTGATATTTAATTTAAGGACCGAGGAACTTCTTTAAGCTCTTATAATTGGTTTTCGATCAACAAGGGCTGAAGTTTGTGAATTTTGATTTCATAAAGTATTCTTAAGATCATAATATTTTGGAACGAGTTAAGTAATAATCAACATTAAAATTTAAGGTAAGAAGTTCGTTAAGAGAATTAAAATTCATGGAAAATATTTTGGAAGGAAAATAGATCCGTAAATCATTATACTTCTATATTAAAAGAAGCATGGGTGGCAAATCAGAGAATTATGAATGAAGAGTAATTAAAGAGATTTCTTTTAAGTATGAGTACAAACTAATTTTGTTGGGAGATTACTCCTATTGGATAAATTTAGTGCTTAATTATTGAGTATGTATTTTATACGTTAAATTAGATAGAGATCTTTTGTGTTATGATTGTGATAACTTTATAAAATGATTAGTTTTGATAATTGCTATTGAAGTACATCGTATATTTTGGACATTTCATGGTAATGGAATTATGGGGATGTAATAAGGGTAGTTTGTAACAACCCTGATTTTGGAACCACTTTAACAAAATCAATAATGATTTAAATTAGAATTAAAATGAGAATATTTGATTTCCCAAGTATTGTAATACATGGAAATTTGAATTTTGAATTCCTTCATAAAAGATAATGCATTCTTTTAGAACGCGAGTTCTCAATTTTTACAATATTGGAAAGAAAATTTGTTTATGAAATGAATACTTTAGGATTATAAAAAAATATTTATCACTGAGGGAAAATGAGTCAATTGTAAAATATATTGATTATTGAAAAGGAAAGTTTAAGAGGTATATAAAATTATATTGATTAATTCTGGAGAGACATTAGAGAATAAAATTAAGTCAATCACTTATTTAAATAAAAAGGAAATTTTGAAAGGAATAAATTAAGGAGAAATGAAGAGTGAAAGGTCTTTAATAAAACAAAAGTTTATGTGTCAATTTTTATTTTATAAGTTGAATTAAAATTTCTGCTTTCATTTATAATTTAACAAATACATTAAATAACTCATTCACTCAAAGCAATTGAAATTAATAAGCATATGGTTCCTTTTTAAAAAAAAATATTTGGTAACCTAAAAGCCCTTCGTTACAAATTAAATGAAATAAAAGAAGTTGCATTTCTCTTTGTTAAGTTAATTTGTGACCCAAGCCCATTAGTTGAAATCTATATGGAAAAGTAAATTTGTCTCTTATGTTAATTGTAATTTATAAACTTAGGCCAAAACAAAATGTAACACCCCGCGTTTTTAGATAATTAAAAACCAATTATTAATTAAACAGTGAAAATGAGCATTTTTGGAATTGTTAGAATTTAGCTATAGGAGTTGCACCATTGGGTCCATGGCAATTTTATGATCAATTTTCATATATAACTTGTCGAAATCCGAGCTAGTATGGAGAAGTTAGGAGAGAAACAAGAAATCAGAATTATATTACAATTAAATAGAATAATAATAATAATAATAATAATAATACCCATAGGGGTAGAACCTTGCTAGGGTAGGTCGACCTTCACATAGCCCAAGTCGACCCGCATTAGTGCCTAGACGATTTTCCATCTAGGTATTAGCCGAAGAGTGTTGAATTGATTTGTGAAATCCTATGTGTTTGTAGCTGCATCCGATGATTCCTAGTGAGCCTATGACTTGGTTGCACCAAATTAAATCTTCAAATTCAACGGCCTGAGATCCATAAGCCATACAATAAATAGAACCCTATGCCTAGCTATTTTTCTCATTCAGATATTCTCCCAATAAATTTCATTTCATGTGGCTGAACCCTAAATAGAAAAAATTTCTAGGGAGGAGATCTTCTTGACAAAAATATTCTACACCCTAGAAGTGGATCCAGGAAGGTCCAGCTTTGGAGTTAAGGACCATAGGTGAGTGTTTTGTAATTATTTTAGATTCGTAAGCAATTTAAAATAATAGGGTTCTCAACAGTTGTAGTTTTTCTATAATTTTAAGATAGTTTTTATGTAAGTTTATTTACAATCAGTTTTTAAATAAATTTTAGAAGTTCTTTTCAGTTTATTTTTACTCGGCTATTTTATTCAGTTATTTATAGTTATTTACATATGTTTTAAGTTGGAATTTAGCCTGTAAATGTTAGTTTCTTTATATAGAGATTTAATTCTTTTTGACGTAAATAAAATATTAAAAAGAGAAGAATTCGTAGCTATTGATTAAAAATAGATTAACATTAAATTTACATAAATCAGATGTAAAATGAGAAAAAATGAAATAAAATAGAAATGGACTAAAATAGGAAAATTCATGATAGTTGCAAGGATGATCATAAGGATTAGTTATAAATAAAAAGAGTAAATAGAAGAGTAATAGTTGTAAGAACAAATATAACATGTAGGATATAATTAGAAATAAAGAAATAACATAAGGGCCTTATTTTAAATTTTAGATCTTGAATTAAGTTAATAAACAAATACAGCAGTAGTGACCCATACCGGTAGCATTCACTTTCAAGTCTTGGACTGATGGTCTCACACGTGGGTGAGCCTGGGCACGCTTATGCTGATTAGGGTAAATAAGTGGCCAATAAATAAACGCTCAAATTTGGAGATTTGGGCAAGGGGCGTAAAGTTAGAAGATTTGTTCATTAGGACTAGTACCGACAGCATTCCCTTTCTGGTCGAGGACCGATGGTCTCACAAGTGGGTGAGGCTGGGAATGCTTGTGCCGATTAGGGTGAATAAATGGGCAAGTAGTGGGCGATAGTTAATGTGTACCAGAGATGATCGAGCGTGCAGCATCGATTAGGGCAAATAATTCTCTAATGCATCCTAAGCGCTAAGAGGTGTCTTTTGTTGTGGGACCAACAGGATTGGCTCACAGTGGCACAACAAAGATAGGAAGGGCCGAACAACGGGTTGGATTAGGTTTTTAGCCTAATCAAGCTAGCAGTTGAAATAGGATTAGAGTTTTGGCCTAATCACGGTAGTTCAAGACAATTTGCAAACAAACAAAGCAAACAATCGAATGGAACCAAAAACAGTATTTGTCCGAGTTTTATCTTTTCTGTATCTTCCTTTCAAGCTAGAACTATTTCTTAGTCTATTATCTTTATCTTGCTTAAAAATGCTTGTAATTACTTTCACTCACCAGACTTATTATCTAACCACTCCTCTATCTTTCCTTTTCCCCAGTAGGCCAATTCTTTAGGAAATAAATAGTCAAAGATAACAACGGAGATGTACCCCAAACCGTTAGTGGACGGATTTCCTTATCATTTGTCATAAGAGAATGAAATGAGATTTATACGCACAATACATCAGCATCAAAGAAGACTGTGCCATATAACTCACGTGTTTCTCCTCGATATCTCTAGAGTTATCTTGTGACGCCCCACCCCGAGACCCACGTTAGTAAAGAGAATTAACGAGTAATTCTGTCTACTAACGCAGAGAATAAGGCTGAATAGGAGCGACCAACATAGTATACAATAGCTATGAACTAAACATGTCAAGTATGTGTCAAATTTTTTTTCCATAACCTCATGTGTGGTTGACACGTCTAGTGCATAACTATTGCACACTACGATGGCTATATAGCATTTCAGAAACAATGTAATATAATGTGCGGAATAATCAAAGTCACAGAAAAGCAAACCCAGATCAGTTATATACATACATAACCGTCACCATACATATCCATATAATACATCATACAAGAGTAACTACTAGGTAGCTAAGTGTCAAAATATACATCCCAAAAATATACAAATGATCATAAAGGAGTAGTCCCAAAAGACGAAGACTAGCTAGCCAAAATATACATATATGCGTCCCACAAAGAGTATCAAGCTGAACTGGAGGCAAAAGAAATCCAAGCTAACCTGCAACTCGGTCTGACCCGAGTGAATAAAACACACGGGTCAGGCAACTAAACTCATCAGTAGATAAGGAACTTTAGGATAATAAGTAAAGGGAAGCATTCATTCTGTTGTACCCAACAGAATAAATGAAAGGTTCAATGATAATCAAGGGAGGTGTCAAGCTAATATTCTAATGTCATGCGTAAGGGGAAATGTGATTAAGTTAAGTAAATTATTAATAACATCCATGAAATCATAAAATCTCATAAATCTCCAACAAGTCATGAAACGATATAAATAATCATGGACCATAAAATAATATCGCCTTATTCATATATAAGGCTATAGAAATCATCAAATTCCGATAAATCATAAAGCATCAAAAGATAATTTTGCACGTGCTTTTGAATCTCCACTAGTACTATACTTTGGTACCAACAATCGTGATGATCGGGATCATGTCATCTAGATAAATCTTGACAATCTTGACGACTACGTAGCCTATAATTTAATCAATCCCAATCGGTGACGTCAAAGACCCGAGTAATAGTAAATTCATGATTTGGGGCATAATTTCAAATCTTGATTCCCCAACAAACTCGTGGTCTCATAGTACTAGTCCAATCTTGAATGTGTATCAACATCGAGACTAGGAACCCATAAGGGTATAACCCACGTCCCATACCATGAGTTATCACCTAATGGTTTACTAATCACTTGTTGGTTCCACATTAGGAAAAATCATAAATCAATACAATCACAATGCCTCATTTCATCGGCGAATGTAAATAATCCAGTCGTAGCAATTCCGCTACGATAAACCAAAAATAAATTCAAACTTGTCACATTTCATCGACAAGTGAAAACCTAATCAAAATTATAAAATCATAATCAACCATAATTGGTTTTGCCTCATTTCATCGGCGGGAGCACTACAATCTTGATAGTCCATAATCAATATACTCCAATCGGGAGTTTTCGGACTACTTCCACATATTAGCTAATCTTTTTAATACGGGACAAATGCTCTAAATAAATCTCAAGGTACCACATAGTGGTTAACAATCTTGGAGGATCTCAAAAGATTCCTCGAATTCATTTCGATCGTACAAGTTTGTATTTAAACGATAAAGCAATTACGCACGAGTCCCATACCTCGCGGTTTTTACTAAATCGTTTAATATACTTTCTCATACGTCCGAACATTCACGAAAAATGATTAAAATAACTAAAATTATACATAAAAGATTTTAGAAGAGAAAACGGGATTAAAATATATAAAATATAGGTTAAATATAAAATAATTGTAGTATAATACTTTTAAAATGTTTAAAATGAAATGTTTAACATCATATTAGTGAGACACAAATTGCATATACATGTTCATAGATGCAAACCATTTTTAATAGTTTAAAATCAACACTAGTCCATGTAACCAAAACACAGGACAGCGAGAAACATTTGCAATTTTAGCATAGCAAACGTCAAAATCACAGAAAACACAACAAATGAAAGTTGTAGCCACTGAAATAAGCTTTCCAAAACATCCAAAATTATCAAATTCCGATTAAAAACGAAAAAGTTATGGAAGATTTCATTTCTGCATCAACAACAGAGCAGGTTTGATTTTTGCTCTCGGGTTAGCAGTAGAAAGGTTCAATTTTGACACAGATAACCTCAAAATTGCAGAAAGCTCAACAAACAAAAGTTGTAGCTTATTCTCTGGAGATTTCAGAACATCCAAAATTTCAATATTCCGATCAGTAACGTGAAAGTTATGGTCGAAATACTATCCTATAAATTTTATGTGCAGTAGCTGACAACTACAGGCCAGAGACAAAATTCACGATTTCAGCATAGGAAACATCAAAATTTGGCAAATTGATTCAAAGAAAAGTTATAGCATATTCTCTGGAGATTTCAGAACATCTAAAATTTCAATATTCCGATCAGTAACGTGAAAGTTATGGTCGAAATACTATCCTATGAATTTTATGTGCAGTAGCTAACAACTACAGGCCAGAGACAAACATTCACAATTTCAGCATAGGAAACATCAAAATTTGGCAAATTGATTCAAATAAAAGTTATAGCATATTCTCTGGTGATTTCAGAACATCTAAAATTTCAATATTCCGATTTGTGGTTCAAAAGATATGCTCAAAATACTACTTCAGCAAAAGAGTATTTCTGTGCCAAAAGCCATTCGACACAGCAACTTCTAACTCAATTTTCAGGCACCAAATGAAATCCAAATGCCATAAAAATTGGCATGAATATACTACAGTCAATAAGCTTCGAAACGAGACCAAAATCACCTCAATCCGATAAGGGATGAGGGAGATACAAGCAAATGAAATTAGGGTATTTTCAGGATTCAATATGAACAAACCGAACTAAATTGACATACAGAAATTAGATTTTTCTCCACAACTTCGGATGATTTAGCTTGCTGTAAGATAATTCTTACCTATTGCAGCGAAGAGCGAAGAATTGAATAGCAAGGGGAGGTCTTCTAGGCTTGCAACGAAGCTCCGGAGGCTGCTACTACAAGAAGAGAGACATGCAAAACAAAAGCAAACCCTAAACATGAATATGCAATAAAATCACAAATGAAATCACAAATCTGAGATTAACATGATGGAGATTACCTTGCTCTCTTTAATTTGGCTAATTACTCTTTTAATTTCAGCTATAATTTGATTTATTAGGGGTTGGATAAGAAAGAGGACATGGATTTTGCTTTGTGAAGCTACAGCTAATTTGAGGAAGAAGACTGAAAAAAAAGGAACGGTGAAAATTTTGTACGTACAAGATTTTTTTTCTTCTTCTTTTTCCATCCAGATGTTTCTTATGGGCTGACCTAGGTTGGGGCTAAACCCATTTAGACTTAATTATTTATTTGTTTTATTATTTATGTGTTCATAATTTACACAATATACAAATGTACATAACTTACACATATTTGATTGGATTTTCACGATTTTGGATGCGTTGGATTTGTCTTGCCATCTAGTTTCCAATAAAATTATTAAAACTTATGTTTCAACAACTTTATTATTTTATATTCATTTATTATCAAATTTAACCAATTTTCTTATTTTTGCACAATAAATTGCAAAATTAACACAATTGGTTAAATTATATTATTTTACTCGTCTAATAACAAAACAAATACATGTTTTGTCACTAATAAATCATTTCTCACTAAATTATCCACATTCTTCATGATTATTAATTTATTTACTCATTTCTCCATATTTAAATTAATAAAATGCCAATATTATTTTAAATAAACACAATATTGAACAAATCATTAATATTTATCCATCTTAAACAATATTCTACATTCATTAACCCAATACATCTCAAATTCATCATTTATCTCAAATAAAACATCTCATTTTTCTCTTAATTAATTAATTAATTAATTACAATATTAAATTATAATCTCCATTATAATTTAATATTTTCGGTAATCTCCAAAAGCACGGTTGTTACAGACTCCCCTCCTTAACAAAATTGCGTCCACGCAATTTCTAAAAGAAAAATCTATAACAACTCTACCAAGATTCAAACAAAAGAATGGAAATAAGCTTGAGATAACAAATACTCACCATGATCAAACGAAGAGAGAAAATCCGGAAAAGCACGCTCTATAGATTCTTTTGTTTCCCAAGTGCAATCATTTGGATTATCGGACCATTGAATCTTGACTAAAGGAACATTCTTGCTTCGAAGGCGCTTCACCTCCTTCCCAAGTACTCTAATAGGCTGTTGAAAGGTAGATAAGCTCGGTGAGATCTCAAGCTCAAGCTGCTCGGATGGATCAATGATAGAGTCAGAATCTCGAAGACACTTCCTCAACTGAGAAACATGGAAGACGTCATGAATACCGGATAAGTGAGACGGAAGTGACAAACGATAAGCAACCGGACCGATACGCTCAATAATCGGAAATGGTCCTATAAAGCGAGGAGCCAATTTCCCCGTAGAGCTAAAGCGCATCACTCCCTTCATCGGAGAAACACGGATAAAGACATGATCACCAATAGTGAACTCAAGAGGCCTCCTACGGTTGTCCGCGTAGGATTTCTGACGGCTCTGAGCCTCTTTCATTCTCTGTCTAATAAGGAAAATCTTCTCCGAGGAATCACGAATCGAATCCGGTCCAAGAATAAGCTTCTCTCCAGATTCTAGCCAACAAGATGGAGAACGGCACGGTCTGCCATAAAGAGCCTCAAACGGCGCCATGCCAATGCTGGACTGAAAGCTATTATTATACGAGAACTCAACCAATGGAATGTGATCCTCCCATGAACCACCAAAATCAAGAATACAAGCTCGAAGAAGATCCTCAAGAATACGATTCACTCTCTCCGTCTGACCATCAGACTGAGGATGATAAGCAGTCGAAAGATTAAGCTTTGTACCCAAAGCTTGCTGAAAACTCGTCCAGAAATGACTAGTGAATAGTGGATCTCGGTCACAAACAATCGAAGAAGGAATACCATGTAACCGTACAATTTTCTTTATGTAAAGCTTTGCCAAGAGAGGGGCATTCCTGTTAGATTTAATAGGAATAAAATGAGCAGACTTCGTGAGACGATCAACTATAACCCAAATACTAGAATGACCCGACCTCGAACGAGGTAGGCCGTCAACAAAATCCATCGAGACTTGGTCCCACTTCCAAAGCGGAACATCTAAAGGCTGAAGAAGACCAGATGGCCGCTGATGCTCGGCCTTGACAAGCTGACAGGTAAGGCATTTGCTCACGTGACTAGCAATATCACGTTTCATGCCTTCCCAAAAATAAAGACGACGCATATCCGCATACATCTTACTACTGCCAGGATGAATGGTATACTTAGAGCGATGACAGTCATCAAGTATGTCACGCCTAAGTGCTGCGTCAGAAGGCACAATGATACGATTCTTCAGACGAAGACAACCGTGAGAATCAACAGAATAATCCCGCAACTCATCATTACGGGACTCAGAAGAGCAAGACCGAATGAGACGCATACAACTATCATCACGCCTTTGAGCCTCAGAAATACAATCTAAAAGAGATGGACGAGCGTCCAGACTAAACAATAAAGCAGGAGAATCAGACGATGGAGCTCGATCACGAATATCACAAGAAGATAGGGTCAATAGAACATCCCATTCGGCTAACATTATAGAAACCACAGCCGAATGCTTGCGACTAAGCGCATCTGCAACTCGATTACCCTTACCAGGGGTATACTCAATATCAAAATCATATGAGGCGAGAAACTCTAACCATCGCTGTTGCCTCATATTCAAATCTTTCTGTGAGAAGAGATACTTAAGAGATTTGTGATCGGTGTAAAGGACGAAGTGCTCTCCCAAAAGATAATGACGCCAAATTTTCAAAGCGAAGACAATGGCAGCAAGCTCAAGGTCATGGGTAGCATACCGAATCTCGTTCGGACGTAACTGTCTCGAAGCATAAGCAACTACCCGATCTTTCTGCATAAGAACTGCGCCAAGACCACTAAGGCTGGCATCGGTATAAACGATAAGATCTTGGTTCCCATGAGGAACCACAAGAATAGGAGCATTAGTGAGAAGCTCTTTCAATCGCTGAAAAGAAGCTTCACACTTATCGGACCAAATAAATCGAACGCCTTTTCTCGTAAGGCTGGTCAATGGAAGCACAATACGGGAAAAGTCTTTGATAAAGCGGCGGTAATAACCCGCTAAACCCAGAAAAGAACGAATCTCATGAACATTCTCAGGCCTTTTCCAATTCTGAATAGCCTCTATCTTAGAGGGATCAACTGATATACCCTCTGAAGATACAACATGACCTAAGAACTTCACTTGCTTCTCCCAAAAGTGACATTTAGAAAGTTTTGCTTTGAGTTGATGTTGTCGAAGAGTACTCAAAACAATTCTAAGATGTCGAGCATGGTCCGCTTCGGATTTTGAATATACAAGAATATCATCAATGAAAACAAGCACGAACTTATCGAGATATTCCCGGAATACTCGATTCATAAGATCGACAAAGTAGGCAGGTGCGTTCGTCAATCCAAACGGCATGACGAGCCATTCATAAGAACCATAGCGAGTGCGGAATGCGGTGAGAGGAATACTATCTTCCGCGACTCGGAGCTGATGAAAACCAGTGGCAAGGTCTAATTGTGAAAAGACCTTAGCACCACTTAATTGATCGAACATGTCGTCAATTCGAGGCAAGGGATAACGATTCTTGATGGTTAATTCGTTAAGCTTGCGATAGTCAACGCAAAGCCTAAGAGTGCCATCGGACTTCCTCACGAATACAACTGCAGCACCCCACGGAGAAGAACTAGAACGAATGAAATGCTTAGCTTCAAGCTCAAGGAGTTGCTTTTTGAGTTCCTCATTTTCCCGTGCAGACATCCTCGTAGGAGGACGACTAACAGGCTGAGCACCTGGAATAAGATCAATACGAAACTCGATAGATCGCTTAGGAGGCAAACCAGAAACAGGCTCAAATAAATCAGCAAAGTCGCAAACAACTGGAATAAGAGATATATCGCCATCAATGTCATGAGAACCGAGAGCAAATAAGGAAGCCGCAGAGTCACAATCAGAATCACGAAGCGAGAGAGATAGCTGATCGGGACAATCAGGATGTCGAAGATAAAGAACTCGCTCCATGCAAAGAATCCTGGCATCGTATCGAACTAGCCAGTCCATACCGAGAATCATATCGAAACCAAGGAAAGGAATCACGTGCAGATTCGCATGGAAGGAATAACCACATATCAAAATCTCAACATCATCACAATATAAGCTAAAAGTAGCGGATCCTCCAATAGGATTAGCAATCCGCAATGAAGTAAGCAAGCAAGACACATCCAACTGTAAAGCATCAACGAGTTCCTTCGATACGAATGAGTGGGACGCACCCGTATCGAAGAGCACTCTAATATAATGATCATGAAATAAAATAGAACCTTCCAAAATAGACGAGGATGTACCTTTAGGCTGAGAAGAACCACCAGAAGCAGATGCAACATTAAGCTGACCTCGACGAGGTCCTTTCCCCTTCTTGGGGCAAGAAGCAACTAAATGTCCCTCTTTCTTGCAATAGAGGCACCTTTTGGGTTTGGGACAGTCTCTGACATGATGATCAGGGGAGCCACAATTGAAACAAGCAAATGGTTTAGCTGAAAGAGCTGGCTGAGACTGAGAAGAGGAACCACTAAACTTCTTCTTCTTCTTAGAAGGAAAAGACTTAGGCTTTCCAAAGAACTTCTTCTTGTTCGGGTTGGCCCGAACACTAGTATCATCATCACTATCTTTTTCCTTCTCGACCACTTCAAGACGAAGGGCCGTATCAACAAGCTTCTCGAAAGAAAGCTCAAGACGAAGCATAAGGGCCTTCTTCAAATACTTCTTGAGCCTGGAAACGAACATAAGATTCTTCTTGTAAGGAGTGGAAATGTGCTCAAGACCATACTTTGAAAGACTTTCGAAAGAGGCAACATACTCGGAAACAGATAGCTTTCCTTGCTTAAGCTCAAGGAAACGTCGAGCTAGAGTAGCTCTCTCAGAATCAGGGATAAACTTGAGCTCGAACCGCTCACGGAATTGATCCCACTCAAGTGAGGACTCATCAACCTCAGAAATCAGAAGATCATACCAAATGAAGGGCTCGTTCTTGCAACATACTAGATGCTACAAGAACCCGATGGCGGCTAGAAATCTCCATACGGGTAAAGATACGCTCACAAGAACTGAGCCAAGCCTCGACCTCAATAACAGACTCGGTGCCTTTGAAGGGCTTGCCACCGAGATGAGTAAAGTCACTGCACATACGTGCGAAGGCAGACTTCTGCGGAGCAGAATAAGAACCAGAAGTGGGAGGCTGAATGCTTCGCACAAGCTCTAGAATCTGGTCGGTAGACATGTATACGCCTTCAGGACGGGAACCACTGGACGGTCCCGCCGCTGAAGAACGTCTTCTACCATGTCCAGACATAGCTGAAAGAAAAGATAAGGTGGGATTATTCACAGGGTAAATATATATATTCATAAGAAATTCGAATGCGAAAATTAAGGAATACTACGGAATAAAATATACATTCCTAGACGTATTCCTTTCTATTTACCCCAAAGGAATCGAAAAGGGACACACTTGAATCATGGGTAAAGACAAAGATAAGTAAAGGTGAAACGAGTTGTGATTTATGGGATGACACATGTAGATGTATAACACTAAATGTATGGTATCTCGTGTGCTGTTCTGTGTATATTACATTATTTTCTGAAATAACGCTCTGATACTAAGCTGTGACGCCCCACCCCGAGACCCACGTTAGTAAAGGGAATTAACGAGTAATTCTGTCTACTAACGCAGAGAATAAGGCTGAATAGGAGCGACCAACATAGTATACAATAGCTATGAACTAAACATGTCAAGTATGTGTCAATTTTTTTTTTCCATAACCTCATGTGTGGTTGACACGTCTAGTGCATAACTATTGCACACTACGGTGGCTATATAGCATTTCAGAAACAATGTAATATAATGTGCGGAATAATCAAAGTCACAGAAAAGCAAACCCAGATCAGTTATATACATACATAACCGTCACCATACATATCCATATAATACATCATACAAGAGTAACTACTAGGTAGCTAAGTGTCAAAATATACATCCCAAAAATATACAAATGATCATAAAGGAGTAGTCCCAAAAGACGAAGACTAGCTAGCCAAAATATACATATATGCGTCCCACAAAGAGTATCAAGCTGAACTGGAGGCAAAAGAAATCCAAGCTAACCTGCAACTCGGTCTGACCCGAGTGAATAAAACACACGGGTCAGGCAACTAAACTCATCAGTAGATAAGGAACTTTAGGATAATAAGTAAAGGGAAGCATTCATTCTGTTGTACCCAACAGAATAAATGAAAGGTTCAATGATAATCAAGGGAGGTGTCAAGCTAATATTCTAATGTCATGCGTAAGGGGAAATGTGATTAAGTTAAGTAAATTATTAATAACATCCATGAAATCATAAAATCTCATAAATCTCCAACAAGTCATGAAACGATATAAATAATCATGGACCATAAAATAATATCGCCTTATTCATATATAAGGCTATAGAAATCATCAAATTCCGATAAATCATAAAGCATCAAAATATAATTTTGCACGTGCTTTTGAATCTCCACTAGTACTATACTTTGGTACCAACAATCGTGATGATCGGGATCATGTCATCTAGATAAATCTTGACAATCTTGACGACTACGTAGCCTATAATTTAATCAATCCCAATCGGTGACGTCAAAGACCCGAGTAATAGTAAATTCATGATTTGGGGCATAATTTCAAATCTTGATTCCCCAACAAACTCGTGGTCTCATAGTACTAGTCCAATCTTGAATGTGTATCAACATCGAGACTAGGAACCCATAAGGGTATAACCCACGTCCCATACCATGAGTTATCACCTAATGGTTTACTAATCACTTGTTGGTTCCACATTAGGAAAAATCATAAATCAATACAATCACAATGCCTCATTTCATCGGCGAATGTAAATAATCCAGTCGTAGCAATTCCGCTACGATAAACCAAAAATAAATTCAAACTTGTCTCATTTCATCGACAAGTGAAAACCTAATCAAAATTATAAAATCATAATCAACCATAATTGGTTTTGCCTCATTTCATCGGCGGGAGCACTACAATCTTGATAGTCCATAATCAATATACTCCAATCGGGAGTTTTCGGACTACTTCCACATATTAGCTAATCTTTTTAATACGGGACAAATGCTCTAAATAAATCTCAAGGTACCACATAGTGGTTAACAATCTTGGAGGATCTCAAAAGATTCCTCGAATTCATTTCGATCGTACAAGTTTGTATTTAAACGATAAAGCAATTACGCACGAGTCCCATACCTCGCGGTTTTTACTAAATCGTTTAATATACTTTCTCATACGTCCGAACATTCACGAAAAATGATTAAAATAACTAAAATTATACATAAAAGATTTTAGAAGAGAAAACGGGATTAAAATATATAAAATATAGGTTAAATATAAAATAATTGTAGTATAATACTTTTAAAATGTTTAAAATGAAATGTTTAACATCATATTAGTGAGATACAAATTGCATATACATGTTCATAGATGCAAACCATTTTTAATAGTTTAAAATCAACACTAGTCCATGCAACCAAAACACAGGACAGCGAGAAACATTTGCAATTTTAGCATAGCAAACGTCAAAATCACAGAAAACACAACAAATGAAAGTTGTAGCCACTGAAATAAGCTTTCCAAAACATCCAAAATTATCAAATTCCGATTAAAAACGAAAAAGTTATGGAAGATTTCATTTCTGCATCAACAACAGAGCAGGTTTGATTTTTGCTCTCGGGTTAGCAGTAGAAAGGTTCAATTTTGACACAGATAACCTCAAAATTGCAGAAAGCTCAACAAACAAAAGTTGTAGCTTATTCTCTGGAGATTTCAGAACATCCAAAATTTCAATATTCCGATCAGTAACGTGAAAGTTATGGTCGAAATACTATCCTATAAATTTTATGTGCAGTAGCTGACAACTACAGGCCAGAGACAAAATTCACGATTTCAGCATAGGAAACATCAAAATTTGGCAAATTGATTCAAAGAAAAGTTATAGCATATTCTCTGGAGATTTCAGAACATCTAAAATTTCAATATTCCGATCAGTAACGTGAAAGTTATGGTCGAAATACTATCCTATGAATTTTATGTGCAGTAGCTAACAACTACAGGCCAGAGACAAACATTCACAATTTCAGCATAGGAAACATCAAAATTTGGCAAATTGATTCAAATAAAAGTTATAGCATATTCTCTGGTGATTTCAGAACATCTAAAATTTCAATATTCCGATTTGTGGTTCAAAAGATATGCTCAAAATACTACTTCAGCAAAAGAGTATTTCTGTGCCAAAAGCCATTCGACACAGCAACTTCTAACTCAATTTTCAGGCACCAAATGAAATCCAAATGCCATAAAAATTGGCATGAATATACTACAGTCAATAAGCTTCGAAACGAGACCAAAATCACCTCAATCCGATAAGGGATGAGGGAGATACAAGCAAATGAAATTAGGGTATTTTCAGGATTCAATATGAACAAACCGAACTAAATTGACATACAGAAATTAGATTTTTCTCCACAACTTCGGATGATTTAGCTTGCTGTAAGATAATTCTTACCTATTGCAGCGAAGAGCGAAGAATTGAATAGCAAGGGGAGGTCTTCTAGGCTTGCAACGAAGCTCCGGAGGCTGCTACTACAAGAAGAGAGACATGCAAAACAAAAGCAAACCCTAAACATGAATATGCAATAAAATCACAAATGAAATCACAAATCTGAGATTAACATGATGGAGATTACCTTGCTCTCTTTAATTTGGCTAATTACTCTTTTAATTTCAGCTATAATTTGATTTATTAGGGGTTGGATAAGAAAGAGGACATGGATTTTGCTTTGTGAAGCTACAGCTAATTTGAGGAAGAAGACTGAAAAAAAAGGAACGGTGAAAATTTTGTACGTACAAGATTTTTTTTCTTCTTCTTTTTCCATCCAGATGTTTCTTATGGGCTGACCTAGGTTGGGGCTAAACCCATTTAGACTTAATTATTTATTTGTTTTATTATTTATGTGTTCATAATTTACACAATATACAAATGTACATAACTTACACATATTTGATTGGATTTTCACGATTTTGGATGCGTTGGATTTGTCTTGCCATCTAGTTTCCAATAAAATTATTAAAACTTATGTTTCAACAACTTTATTATTTTATATTCATTTATTATCAAATTTAACCAATTTTCTTATTTTTGCACAATAAATTGCAAAATTAACACAATTGGTTAAATTATATTATTTTACTCGTCTAATAACAAAACAAATACATGTTTTGTCACTAATAAATCATTTCTCACTAAATTATCCACATTCTTCATGATTATTAATTTATTTACTCATTTCTCCATATTTAAATTAATAAAATGCCAATATTATTTTAAATAAACACAATATTGAACAAATCATTAATATTTATCCATCTTAAACAATATTCTACATTCATTAACCCAATACATCTCAAATTCATCATTTATCTCAAATAAAACATCTCATTTTTCTCTTAATTAATTAATTAATTAATTACAATATTAAATTATAATCTCCATTATAATTTAATATTTTCGGTAATCTCCAAAAGCAGGGTTGTTACATATCTTTTGGATCCAAATTCAATAACTCTGTTATTTAACTATCGAATAACAAACAACAACCAATTCCATTTGATGTTTTATTTATCCATAGCAACCGCTAAACATCAAAATAAATCTTTATTTAATAAATCTCCTTTCAAAACGTTTGTCTAAAACATTCATATACTTTCCCTTCTGACATTATTATATATACAAAACATTTTTGAATAACTTCTTACCTCTAAATCTTGTTAAAAAGGATTAAACAAATGTTACATCAATTGGAGGTAACGAGAACCCTAAACACTATTCCCTCGGTGCTCAGTGTGGAACGGATGTTCCATACCACCATTTTTAAAAGATTAGTTTAGAGAAACCTAGATCTTGAATTCTTGTTATTTTTCTTTTGATAAATCCTTTTTAATCAAATCTATTTCATGAAATTTCTTTTGCTTTAAATCCAAATCCATTTCAAAATACTTTCCTACTTCCTAAATTCATTTATGAAACCCTTTTATAAATATTCAAAATCATTTATTAACTTCTTCACAAACCATTCATATTTAAAAAACTTCTTAAATAACTCTAAATCAAATTAGCTTCCTTTAATAAGCAAAACATTTATAAATCTCCTTTATTTATGAAATCTTCTTTGCTTATAAACTCAAATCCATTTACCTAAAACATTTTATAAATTTCCAAATTCCTTTATAAAATTCTTTACAAAGAATTCTTTTTATAACATAGAAAACCATTCTCATTAGTTAAAACATCTATAGTAAAACCATTTGTCAAATCATTCCTTAAATATCTTGTTCAAACTGAAATAACTTTGAAACCATTTCAGAAAGAAAATGAAATATTTATCCTTACAAAATCAAACGGAGACTTGGCGACCACAATGGTGCTTTTAAATTGGTTTTGCTTATCTAGATTAACATGGCACCTCGTAACAACAGGTATATAAAGGATCAACACATAACCATCAATCAACTTAAGTAAATATCTAAGTTAACTGCAATAGCAGAATGGTGTTTTATTCTTCCAATAAATGTTATTTAGTTTTCTAATCATATAGGATTACTTATGGGTAAGTGACATAAAAATCCCTTGACTTAAGACAAATTTGAAAAGAAAACAATTTAAAATAGAACCGATTACTTCAACTCAAAGCAATTTTAAAATAAATTAAAACCCTTGAATGATAATCAAATCCTTGTTAAATAGTAATTAAACTCTAATTAAAGATAATTAAACCTTATTAAACATAATTAACTTTAATCAAAGATTAATTAAATAAAACCCTTTTTATAATAATAATAATTAAATAATAATTATCTTAATAAATAGTTAATTAATACTTAATTAATAAAAAAATATAATTAACTTTTACATCATTATCTTAATTGATTAACATTTAAGTTTAAAAACCATTATTAACAAATGATTAAGTACCAATTACCTTAATTAATTAACTAACTAAAAAATCATTAAATAATTAATTAATTGTTCTCTAATTACTAAATTAAAGTTAGAAAACATTTCCAAAAGATTTCTAAGTGAAAACAAGTTTGGATAGAAATATAGTTGGATTTTCCGAACCGCGCATATAGCTACTATCGCTATACAAACCCGTAATCTCAAAAACTTGAAATTTCCTTTTTCTGACTTTTAAAACTTTCCTTTTTAAACTCTTATCCTCTTTTGAACATGAAAAAAAAATTTGAAAACTAAATCAAAGTTTTAAATTTGAAAACTTTTCACTTTGAAATAAAAATCAAACTTTCGACAAAAAGCGAATTTCTACATTGCTTTTGATAAGTGAATTGCTATCTTCGTGTCATGAGCCCACATACAACACATACAACATTCCACCATAATTTCACATCATAACATTAAAACATAATCATAAGCAAGAATATTACTTCAGAATTACTAAACAACTTTTCAAATATTCAAGGTATAACCTTTATCGTCCACTCAAACTTCATTATAAGCAATCAACACCAAATCAACATATATGCATGCATAAACAACGTATAACATTACCACCTACTTATGCAACATTTTAACTCGTAAATTTTACAACTTTAAAAAGTTAGTAACTTGAGTTTTACAACACGAACATTACTCACCAAACATTCACTAAATCAAGGTAAACTTCTACCGAACTTGAATACAAGCTAGTACTTTGCAAAAACGAAGTCGTTGGATGCCTACACATCTAAAATAGGCTCAACCTTGGACAATTTAGGCTCGACCATAGATGTTTTAGCGTGGACAGACTTGCAACTTGGAAGAGAAGTGGTTGTAGTATATGTAAAAGTGGTTTAGTGTACTAAAGAGGAGATTTTGAGTAAAAAGAAGCGATTTTTCTTACTTTAAAATTTATGATGGGAAGCGATGGATATATATTTTCAAGCTTTTAGGATTTTGAAAGTGGAGAAGAGGATTGTAAAATGAATATTATGAAATGAAAAAAGTATTTATAGGCTTAGGAATATATTTTTAAAATATAAAGTGCTTATAATTAACTATATACACATACATGCATTCCATACCTCCCTCCCATCACTTGTACACATTCTCTGCATACTTTTCATGCCTTGAATCATGCTAGAGCTTCCATATGTGTGTACTAAGGATATGGGGGTGATTTATATACATATAAGGGTGTTTATATGTGTGTGTGTATGCCATTTCTAACATAATTGGTCACATCCATGCCAACGTGTGTGTAAGTGAATATATATAAGTAGGCTTAACTAATACAAATCCTAACACGTATGAATGTGCGCATGTTGCACCAAGTGTGCACAGCGTTCCCGATGACTTTTGGGTGTCGAAATGTTGAAAAACGTTCTTTGATCACATTTTCTATTTTTATTTGAACTATATATATTGGTAAGCAAATTTCAAAAACTATTTTATCATCATTATTAAATAATTAAAATAACTTTATTTATTAATAAAAATCCATTTATTGATTATATAAAACATATTCAAATAGCCTATTTCCAAACGGCAAAATCCTAGATTGCTACAAATCTATTTTACCACAATTTGTTATTATTTTAAAGAGTTATTGTACGATCGATTTCACCTAAGAGGGGGGATGAATAGGGTGATACTAAAAATAATATAAATTAATATGAAAATATACATATATAATAATTGCAGCACAGATGATAGCAGAATAAGAAAAGCAGAAATAGAACAACATAGATTTACTTAGCTTCGGCAAAACCCTGCCTACGTGCTGCCTCCAAAGTTTCTACTAGAAATTAAGTAGTCAGATGCTTACACACGTGAATTCACAACACCTGCTATCGAATAACCTAACTCTACACTTAAAACCCCGCCGCAACACAGGCACTGAGTTGCAAATTCTCGAATTGCACCATGGTAGTTCGTAACCCAGTGACACGACTAGAAAGTTACACGGATTGAAAAAGAAATTTACAACTGAAAAATAAAAGCTAAAAAAACCCTATTTATACATTTAATCCCAAAAACAAAATAATGATGGCCGGCCCAACATAAAAGATTGTTTCCCTTTATTTCTTTTCTCTGTGTAAACTTCGGCTGATCCATTCTTTCTTCATTCCTCTTTCTATTAATTAGGGCTTGCAAATTTAAGATTCTGCTCAAAAATCAGTTGATTGAAGATAAGGTATTGAATCGATTAGCTTCATCAATCGATTGGTGGTTTTGATTGTATATGGCCTCTTGAATTGTGAGTTTGAGTAGTGTACAAATTGGTATGTGGTTTTTACTTTGATTTCTCTATTGATTGCTTTGGTTCGAACTCAATTCGAGTTATTGATTTGGGTTTTAATTTGAAACTTGGCTCTATGATTTTTGCTTGAACTCGAATTATATAACTACCGATGATAAACTGGGTTTATATAGGGAACGAACACCCTATATTTTCGTTCATATAAATATGTTTGAATTCTTCCGTGATTTTACTTGGCCGTGATTTTTTAATCGAACGATGGTGTTATTTGCTGACTTGTTCCATAATTGATGAATTTGAAATTCACTCCAATGCTTTGGGTTTTCTCTGAGTCGGTTTCGTTCTTAATCTGGACTTTCACTTTCAATTACTGACTTGTTCGAGCTGATAATTTTCACCATGATATTCTTTATTTGAATTTTATCCTGTGTACATGTGATCGCATATCCATTGTTGTTGCATTGTCACTTGTTACCGATCTGGTGCACCGTGTTGAGACTTCACTATTGATGTTCATGCATTGTCATTTGGTCTGTGACTTTATGTACATTCTGTTGGGTGTGGTTCTTGTTAGTCTTGCATTTTTGTAGTCTGGTCTAGGTTGCATCCCTTCCATGTCTAGTTGCATGTATTGACTGGTTCAATGTGTGTGTGTTCAGAGTTTCACTTGATCAACGATTCAATCTTCACATGGTTCACATTACATATGTGTGTGTGTGTGTGCGCGCGCGCGCACATGTATCCATGTACACCGTGTACTTCATTTTTGTTGCATGCTCACTTAATTCTATTGAACTGCTTGTAGTTTGATTCCACTGGCTTGTTGAGTTCATTTGGTGTCATATATATTGCCATAACCACTTGTGTGTGTCTCTTTTTCCATATTGGTGATGAATAGTTTGTTTGTTAAAGCTTTTCACATGTGAGTTTCTGAAACTATATACATGTGTACATATATATGCATAAATGTATACTCGTGTATATGACACTGGTCTCTGTTGAGTTCATTTAGATTTGTGAGCACTTTGTTGTGGCTTCATGCCTTGATACTGTTGAAGTTTGGTTGACCTGTTTTCCACTGGTTATTTTAGTGTAGTTCATCACTGTTTGATGTGGTCTGCACTTGATTCTATGTAAATATGGTTTACTGGGTTCCAGTGTTCATGTGTACATTGATTTGGAAACTGCCTTGATTTCATTATTACATTCTTGTTTGCTCTGTCCTCTGTTTCATTTAGTTTTGCATTCATTCTAGACTGACCATGTGTTATATGATCTGGTTATACCCCATATCTAAACAGATGTGTGTATGCATATATGCATACATGATTTAATGCATATGCTCTGGTCTTATTGCATTTGATTCCTGCCTTGACTTTCGCCTACACCTAACCATGCCATGTTGAGTTGCTTGAACATTTCATTTTGATCTTCACAAGTATATTATTTTTGGGCCTTTTTGGTTGGACCTATACATGTCTGGTGGTAGCTCTGACCATGTCTTTGTTAACCTTTAATGTGTTTTCATCTTCATGTTGCATTACCGGTTTATTTTGGTCTGGCCATATTCATGTGTACCGATGTCTTCTGGCTGAAATTTGAGATGTTGTAGTAGTGCATATATGTACGTGTACACATGTGTATATGTAGGCTTTAGTATATTTGAAACTTTGTGACTTGTTTTCGTATTGCACTTGAGTTGAATCCAGCCATGGCTCGGGTTTTACCTTATGCTCACATGTCCCTGTAGTTCTATCAAATGTATATTGTTGTGCATGGCCTTGTGGCATGTATAGTGATACACTGTGCATGTCATAAGTTGTTCATGTATGATGTCACGAGTAAAACATACGCTTTAATTTGCACTGCAAAATATTTTCTTTTTCAATTTTACTATGTCAGTGATTATTTTGAAGATAATTCAAATCCTGGATTCAATCTGGAATAGAAATGAAAATAAATACGAGTGAATAAGTGATATATAGTGAGGTGAACATTGTAAATTGAAATTTATGATGTAATCGAAATTTCAATGTAATTGAAATTGTGTATATATAGTGAGAGCTTAAATTTATACTATTCAAAATTGTAATAAAATATTTGTTTGAAAAAAATATTAGTTTGATTTTAAATTCTGTGTTATTTATTTTATTCAATAAACATTTATTTAATTATGTGAAAAATAAAATAGTACAATAACAAATACATTTAAATGAATATATATATATATATGTTATGTATGTATATATGTATATTTATTATCATCAAACAAAAATCATATGCTAGTATATTTAACAATCTCCCCCTTTTGATAATAACAAACATATATTAAGACTTTGAATGTATTAAATGTATTAGGTCATTGATGAACTCTATTTTCTCCCTATTTGAATGCTTCCCTTCTACAACAATGCTCCCCCTTCACATATGCATGAAAATAAAAAAAAAGCAAATGAACTTAGATGAGAATATGCAAATAAAAAATAAAATATTTGAACTTTATTTGCCAAAATCTTAATGTTTCTCTCCCCTTTTATTATCAGCAAAAAAGCGATAGTGTTAAAAAAAATAGAGATAAAGTGATAGACATTAATACAACATTAATACCCAATCGAGTATAAATATTAAATTTCAATAAAAATCAAACAAAAATCATAAATACTCTATTAGACGCATATTCCACTTTAGAGTGATAGGGGTGATGTCGACATATAAAACCATATAGTTGTGTTTATCTGTGGTATATTTATATCAAGAATTTGAATATCTACTTACCATGCATAACCGTTAGGACTTTTAAATAAGATTAGCAATATTCCCAATTTTTATAAAAAAATGAATTTCAAGCATCTTGTAACCACACATAATCGTAAGGACTTTCAAATGGGATTAGAATAAACTTGCCTATTTAATAATTAATTTTGATATGTGTTCATATATGCATAACCATAAATACTTTTAAATGAGCATGAAAGCACATAATCAAATATTCCAAGTAATTCACCCATGTATAACCGTGAGGACTTTTAAATGAGATTGAATACCTTAGATGTTCTTATTGCTAAAAAATAAAATAAAAACGAATAATTTCCCATTTAAAATACCACATTTTAATAAACTATATTGGATTTTGATGAGTGATGGTCGTTAGAAATATGATAAAAATAGAGATGGTCATGAAATTTTTACCAACAAAAGCTATTTAAGATCTTGTTTAAATTTCTATTGAAATTTACTAATTATACTGTCTAAAGTCATAATATATGATTAATATCAACACTCATCACTTTTTCAATCACTGTTTATCTTTTTGATAATTAGTAGGGAGTCTGATTAGTAATGTGGTCTTTTAAAATCAAATCCAAAAATAATTATAAAATCAAATTTTCTAAAATGATTAATCTGAAACGAATTCAACAAAAAATATTTTACGGAAGGGTTTTTATAAAAAATGTCTATGAAAAATATGCAGATATTTTCTCTGAAAATGTGATGCAACTAATAAATGCCTCTACCTAAAACACGTTACACTAGTAATTTTTCTATCAACTAGATTACCAGTGTAATCTGCATCACTGCATCTGAATTTCCATTGACTCAAGGTTATCGTTAGATAGATATCTTAGACCAAATCGTGGAGTGTGTAACAAATACCTTAAAATCCTTCTTACAGCTTTTAAATGAACTTATTTTGGATTTGAATTGAAAACTGTGCAAATAAACAACTAGTGAACTTAGTGTCAGACCTAGAAGCAACAAGATAAACAAATATATCTATGTGTACCTAGAGTAATCGTCAACCAACACAAGACACTATCTCTACTACCTAATCTTTCAATATCTTTAGTCCAAGCGAATCTATATTAACTAGTTCATAAACTCTAGAGGTACTTATAGTACTCTCGGCATAAAAAAATTGGCCAATAAGTTAGAATCAAAATCAACATTCATTTCTTTATCACATAACTGGCTGATTTAAATCAGATTATGGTGTAGATTTTCAACATTTAATACATCGTTCAAGATAAATGTGCCATTACCTATTTTACCTTTACTGATAATATTTCGTTATTGCCATTGTGATTCTGCCACCTTTGGACTAGTCCTAGGAACTTTGATTTGTCGCCCGTCGTGTGCCTAGAACAGCCAGAATCTAGTTAACACTTTTGTTGTTCTTTAGCCTGCCACCACACCTACACGAGGAAAGATTTTTGTGACCTCTTTGTTTTTTAGGTCCATGGTTGTTAGTGACAAACGATTTTGAAAAGTATGTTTGTGTTGACCCAAGACAATTTATATTTGTTCATTTCAGTACCTAGATTTGTTGGACTTTAAGGGATTTTACATTTGTGCCTTTAAGAACACAAATTGGTATGGTTTTCACGTGTTTGAGCCTATACCAGCAAATGTTTTGATTGTGTCCAATTTTTTTTAAAAAAATTCACTCGAATTTAACACGATTGGTTTTACTTCTAACTCTTTCAGATTGAGTGTACCTAAGTCCTTGTCAAACAGTATTAAAAGTTTGTTTCCCTAATAACATATTTAGCGATCTTTCTCCTTGGGAAAATTTTCCTAAAGTTGTAGACAATTGTTGAACTTATGTTTTGAGAGATTCATTATCATTCAATAATTGAGAGCACTTTTTAATAGAATTTTCTCACCTAGTATTTTCACTTTCTTTCAAAATTAGAATTTCATTTTCAAGTGATTTAATTTTGACTTCTGATTTTTTTAATTTCTTCTTCAAATGATGGACACTTATCACACTTAGGGATCTTGTTTCGATTGTTTTTAACCAATTGATCCAGCTATTTATTTAGTTCCATCAAATTATCTTTTTATGATTGAAGTTTAGCATACTTCTCCCTAAGTCGTTCAAAATAGCCATTTACATCGTGAAAATATATAAGTAATTTCGGGTGAGTAAGTTTTGATACCTCGCTTGGCTCATCATCATCGCTGTTAGTTGTTTCTCCTTGAAGATGCAGATTTCCTTTTTCACTCTCACTGCCAGTGCTTTTTTCATCTTCATCAGTTTTATCCCAAGTAGCTTCAAAACTTCTCCTTTTTAGTTTCTTTCCTTGGCCGAGTCAATTCTAAGGATAATTTGGCTTGATATGACCGGGTTTGCTGCACTTGTGACATATGATCTCCTGCTCTTCTAAGTAGTCTAGTACTTTGACTATTCTACATTTCAATTGTTTATTTAGAGCTAGATTTTCGTATTTGTGGTTTCAGCTTTTGAATCTCTTTATTAATAGTGCCAATTCAGTTGCTCCATTATCATCATCATCATCATTTTATTTTGTTCCTTTGAGAGCTACTGATTTCTTCGAGTATTACCTCCTTCACGTTCTTATCTGAATCTCATTTCTAGCTCATTAGTGGTGAGATTTCCGATGAGTTCTTCAACTTTGATTTGTTTCATATCTTCTGATTCTTCAATGGCGGTAACTTTCACTTTAAAATTTCGTGGAAGGATTCTGAGGATTTTTCGATGTTAGCGCCAAAATTGGTCACTAGCACCCAAATCCAGATGAAAGCACCAAATCACAGTCACAGATCACAGATAGAATGTATGTAGAGAGTATAAATATGAAGAACAATCAAAATTAAAAACAAAGAAGTAAAGACATATAATTTATAGTGGTTTGGCTGACTCCAGCCTACGTCCACTCTAGAAATTTCCTTTTTATTGCCGTAATAATCGATTACAGTTACAATCCAAAGTTTAACAATGGCTGAGTGCCTTAGCCTTAGAATAGAGAAAGTCAGAGAGCAGAAAGAAGATCCCTTTTCTGAGCCCCTACATGTTGTATTTATAGGCAAATACCGAGTTACTGGGCTTCCTGAGTAGTCCAGGCCCGTCAGGTCCATAATCGAGCTTATATCCTTCATTATGACCGACCCACACTGCCGTGCCGACCGACCTATGCTGATCCACTCCATACTCTAGTATGCCGATCCACACCACTAAGTCACTGAGCGGCACTCGCCGAACCAACTATGCCAAGCCACATCCCTTGAAGTTGACCTGAAACAATAACTACTTGGAAACGAGGCTACCGAGCGACGTCATGCCGAGCGACGTCATATGCCAAGCGATGTCCTATGCCGACCTACCTTATATCCCACTGAGCTATTGAGTGACAACTCGAAGCGAAGGACCTTAGGACTCGAAGTAGCCGAGCTAGTTCCTTCCATCCCTATTGAGCCACCCTGATCGAACCGCAATGACAAGCGACACATGACTTCCACACCGAACGACCTATGCCGAATGACCCATGACATCCAGATCGAGTGACCGATGCCAACCGACATATGACTTCCTCTCCATTCCTCGACCGATCCATACCTCCCAGGCGAACGAACTTCCATCGAGCCACATTTTCCAAACCCCCAGGCCAGCCACCTCCAAGTGTCAAACCACCATTACCAAGCCACCCATACTGAGCCACTTATGCCTAGCCACATAAAAGATTCGAAGAACTCATCCACATGACTCGAAGCTCAACTCCTTACAACTCGAAGCAAATCCAGGATGACTTATGGCTCATCGAAACCTAAGTTTTAAGTATCCAACAACTCTCGTCCATCGACTATGCCGAATCTCGGTTGTAAATCCATGATTATTATCCATGCTTGATTGTCCATCCATCCAGTTGACCAAAATCCATCGTATATCGATCTCGACAACCAGGCAACCGGTTTAGTTAAATATGCCTGTCTACGGCCTTGCTAAAAGGCAGGTTAACATTTTCCCCTAAAACATGCCTTGCTAATGGAAGGTATATTTTGAATAGCCTCAAATATGATATCCAAAGTCCATATGTTATTCATAGCCATATCTACAAATGCTGCAAGTCGATATCTGATTCCTATCTAGTTCCATATCCATCCGAAACCAACAATCGAGTTCTAATCCATCCATATCCAATAACCAATACACACTTTCATGACTTCTCCGAGTCGATATCCAAATCAGGGACCGCTCCAGGTTCTTTTCAAGTGCAACCTGCACCTGATGACCCATGTCAAGTAATGCCTTGGCCTAAGTCCTAGACCAATGGTGACCCTAGTTCAGTTTCCTTGAATGTTAAATATCGCCATGGCTTAAGTCCTAAGCAAAATCCTGGTCGCTTCGAACCCTTGTCGAGCATAATCCTTACTCGACGACCTGAAATAGGAACCGATAGATAATATGGGGCCTAAGTCCTAGACCAAATCCTGGTCTCTCCAAACCATTGTTGACTATAGTCCATACTCGACAACCTTTCTAACAAAAACCAGACAAAAAGTCAACCAAAATCCAGATTCAAATCAGAAAACCAAAAATCCAGATCAAAAGTCCAAATCAAAATCCAGATCAAAAAACAAGCATCCAAACGTAAATCCAAACCAAGAAACCAACAAAACTGGGAGTTCCTACCAACCTCAAAATCAAAGCAGAAAAAGCAAATGTCTAAGCCAAAAGGAAAAAGCAAATTTCACAAACTGGAGCGTCTCGGTAAACCAACATCTCAGAGCATGCCTAAGGGTTATCTCCGACCCCGTACATGAGTAAGTGATTTAGCCATTTGCCCGAAGTTTGTTGCTTATTCCAAACCATCAAGATTAGTTGATAACCAACCGGCCACCATTCTTGGGCCTCATCCCTTCGTCATTCAAGGTAGGCGATGGTTGCTCCTATTCTGCAGCCGCAGTTCGAGTTCCGACATATTTTCGCAACTGACCATTCCTTACGTCTTCCTCGATTATGTCCTTCAGACGCCGACAGCTATTAGTATCATTCCCATCTAGGTCATGAAAATGACAGTGCCTTCCTGATGCCCTTTCGCGTTCTGAGGGCTCCCTCCTTGTCGGCCTTCGATACGGAAGGCAATCTTGAGTATCCAAGAATATCCGCTCCAATGTTGCATTCAATCCTGTGTAGGTGGAGAATTTTGGTTCCCCCAGCGCTTCCTTTTCCCTTTATCCTTGTCTTTACCCGAGTTTTCACCAGGCGATCCTCCATCCTTAATCACGTTTACTTCCTTCGACTTCATATCCAAACATGCATCCTCTTGTTGGAGAAACCTCTCAGCTTCTAAATGAATTCCCCTAGATCCAGTGGTGGATCCCATATCAATGATACTTTGAAATCCGAATAAACCCTAACACCTGACACCGCCGCTATCAGAACCATTGATGGATCCGGCCGATCCACCAAAGCAACTGCTGCATTAAACCGAGTTAAGAAAGTCCTGAGCGATTCATCCATCCTTTGCTTAACTAACGTCAACATCATCACATTCTAAGGCCTTATCATGTGAACTTGAAACTGACTTAAGAACTTGTCTGCCAGTTCTGTCCATGTTCCAATGGATCCATCCTACAGCTATTTGAACCGCGTAGCAGCTATATCGCTCAAGCACATGGGGAAACATCATGCCATGACCTCCTCTGGTGCCCCCCAGCACTTCAAAATTCCTTGTGTACCTCATCAAGTGGTCAGTGGGATCCGTCTTGCAGTTGTATACTTCCAGAGTGGATAACTTGAAATCGGGTGGGTTACTAGCTATCCTGATGTTACAGGTAAACGAACTCTGTTGATTCCCTCCAAATCCCTGTTTTTCAGACCTCCACGAATAGTCCACCTAATAATGTCAGCCAATCCAGCGTTTCCAACCAAGGGTTGCCCCTATCCATATTTCCTGGCTGCTCTCCAACTCCGCGTGGAAATTCTAGCATATATTCCTCGTCATGTACTCTTGTGTTCCTATTGATACCGGGTTGCACAGCATCACCTGATTTCCCTCCAAGGGTTGGTTCTGCATTATCTGGAGGTATGCCCCTAGTCTTGGTCCATCCGGGTTAATAGTTGTTTGTTCATTGGGAGATGCCCCCTGCCGAATCACTCCATCGGCCTACTGGTTGAGTCCCTCTAATCCAGCTCCTAGAACTTGTGCACATGCAGTTCCTGATTGTCAAAATTGCCTAAGAAGAGCCTGCATCATCTCTTATTGTCGTTTCATCATATGTTTTTGCATGGAATTCATCATGACCTGCATCTCGTACCTAATGATGTAGGTAGAGGCTTGACCTGCTCTAGCTCTAGAGGAAGCATCTTGACTTCCCTCTTGATTGCCTCTTTCTGTCAATTGCTTCCTTTTTGGTGGCCTAGCCATTGCTTCCTAGAATCCAAGTTCCTAGCTCAAAAATCCTTGAGTGCTTGCTTTCTCAGTGAAAGCACCAAAATGTTATCACCAAAATTGGTCACTAACATCCAAATCCATATGAAAGCACCAAATCACAGCACAGATAGAATGTATGTAGAGGGTATAAATATGAAGAACAGTCAAAATTAAAGAGAAAGCAATAAAGACACAATTTATAGTGGTTCGGTTGACTCCGGCCTACGTCCACTCTAGAAATTTCCTTTTTATTACCGTAATAATCGATTACAGCTATAATCCAATGTTTAATAATGGCTGAGTGCCTTAGCCTTAAGAAATAGAAAGTCAGAGAGTAGAAAGAAGATCCCTTTTCTGAACCCCGACATGCTGTATTTATAGGCAAATCCCGAGTTACTGGGGTTCCTAAGTCGTCCGGGCCCATCAAGTCCATAGCTGAGCTTATATCCTTCATTAGGACTGACCCACACTACCGTGTCGACCGACCTATGCCGATCCACTTCATACTCTAGTATGCCAATCCACACCACCAAGTCACCGAGCGGAACTCGTCGAACCAACTATGCCTAGCCACATCCTACGAAGTTGACCCGAAACAATAACTACTTGGACACGAGGCTGTCAAACGATGTCATGTCGAGCGACGTCATATGCCGAGCGATGTCCTATTTCGGCCCACCTTATTTCCCACTGAGCTACCGAGTGACAACCCGAAGTGAAGGACCTTAGGACTCGAAGCAACCGAGCCCCATTCCATACCGAGCCAGTTCCTTCCATCCCTACCGAGCCACCCTGGCCGAAATGCAATGCCGAACGGCCCATGACTTCCAGACCGAATGACCTATGCTGAATGACCCATGACTTCCAGACCATGCGACCGATGCCAACTAACATATGACTTCCTCTCCACTCCTCGACCGATCCATACCTCCCAGGCCAAACGAACTTCCATCGAGCCACATTTTCCAAACCCCCAGGCCAAGCCACCTCCAAGTGCCGAAACACCATTACCAAGCCACCTATGCTGAGATACTTTTGCCGATACATGTAAAAGACTCGAAGAAATCATCCACACGACTCGAAGCTCGACTCCATACAACTCGAAGCAAATCCAGGACGACTTGTGACTCATCGAAACCCAAGTTTCAAGTATCCAATAACCCTTGTCCATCGACTATGCCAAAACCTGTCTATAAATACATGATTATTATCCATACTTGATCGTCCATCCATCCAGTTGACTAAAATCCATCGTATACCGATCTCGACAACTGGGCAACCAGTTTATTTAAGTCTTCCTGTCTACGACATTGCCAAATGGCGGTTAACATTCGGACTATTTCCAATTAGTGTATGGTTTTCTGAGAGCTTTTGATTTGTATACGAGATTAGAAAGTCGTCCACACATCTCTTTGAAATTCTCATCCTTGGCAATTGTGAAGTTCTCATATTCACTACTAAGCATGGCAAGGCGAGATTCTTTGACTTGAGAGGTTCCTTCATGAGTCACTTCAAGTGTGTGCTAAATGTCCTCCACGGTTAGACAATGTGAGACACAATTAAATTCAATTTGATCTAATGAACATATAATAGAATTCATAGCATTAGCATTGACATTTTGTAATCCATTTTCTAGATATGTCCTTTGATCCATAGGTTTTCCAATTTCCTGATTATCTACCATTATAGTTGGTGTCATATATCCCGTCTCAACAATATTCCAAGCAACAATGGTTTTCAGAAAAAAATTCATTCTATTTTTCTAGTAATCATATCCACCATTGAACATAGGTGGCCTAATTATGGACTGACCCTCAATAATTGTATTATTAAAAGAAGCCATTTAAAAAATCAATTTTTTTAAAAAAATTGGTTTTTGTTTATAGCTCTTATACCACTTGTAGGATCGATTTCACCATAGAGGGGGTGAATAGGGTGACACCAAAAACAATAGAAATTAATTTGAATATATTTATATATATATATATATATAATAATTACAACACGGATGATAGCAGAAAAATAAAAGCAGAAATAGAACAACACAGATTTACCCAACTTCGGAAAAACCCTGCCTACGTGATGCCCCCATGGTTTCTACTAGAAATTAAGTAGTCAGATGCTTACACACGTAAACTTGTGACACCTGCTATTGACTAACCTAACTCTACGCTCAAAACCCTACCACAACTCAGCCATTGAGTTGCGAATTCTCAAACTACACCACCGTAGTTCGTAACCTAGTCACATGACTAGAAAGTTACGTAGCTTAAAAAAGAAATTTACAACTTAAATATAAAAGCTAAAAGAACCGTATTTATATATTTAAGCCCAAATACAAAATAATAAATGCTGGCCCAACACAAAAGACCGTTCCCCTTTATTTCTTTTCTCTGTGTAAAACTTCGGCCGACCCTTTCTTTCGTTGTTCCTCTTTCTAGTAATTAGAGCTTTGCAAATTGAAGACTCCGCTCGAAAATCAATCGATTGAAGATAAGATACTAAAGTGATTTGCTTCATCAATCGACTAGTGGCTTTGATTACATATGCGCTACAATTGTGAGTTCGACCAGTGTACAAATTAGTATGTGGTTTTTACTTTAATTTCTCTATTGATTGCTCTGGTTCGAACTCGATTCGAATTATTGATTTGGGATTGAATTTGAAACTTGGTTCTGTGATTTTTTGCTTGAACTCAAATTATATAATTATCGATGATGAACTGGGTTTATGTAGGGAACGAACACCCTATATTTTTGTTCATATAAATATGTTTGAATTCTTTCGAGATTTTACTTGGCCATGATTCTTTAGTCGAACGATGGTGTTATTTGCTGACTTGCTTCGTAATTGATGAATTTGAATTTCACTCCGATGCTTTGGGTTTTCTTTAAGTCGGCTTTGTTCTTTTCACCTATGACTTCGGCCATTCGAAATTGTGGTATTCTGGACTTTCATTGTCAATTGTTGACTTGTTCGAACCGATAATTTTCACCGTGATATTCTTTATTAAATTTTATCTTGTGTACATGTGATTGCATATCCATTGTAGTTGCATTTGTCACTTGTTACTGATCTGGTGCATTGTGTTGAGTCTTCACTGTTGATGTTCATGCATTTCATATAGTCTGTGCCATTATGTACATTTTGTCTAGAGCAGTTCTTGTTAGTCTTGCATTTTTGTAGTCTGGTCTAAGTTGCATCCCTTCCATGTCCAGTTGCTTGTATTGACTGGTTCAAGGTGTGTGTGTCCATTGTTTCACTTGATCACCGATTCAATCTCACCTGGTTGTCACTATACAAACACACACACACACACATATATGTATGTATGTATGTATGTATGTATGTATGTATGTATGTATATGTTCACACATGTATCCATGTATGTTGTGTACTTCATTTTTGTTGCATGTTCACTTAAGTCCGTTAAACTGCTTGTAGTTTGGTTCCATTGGCTTGTTGAGTTCATATGGAATCATATGCGTTGTCGTGACCACTTGTGTGTGTGTGTGTGTCTTGTTTCATATTGGTGATGACTAGTTTGTTTGTTAAAACTTTTTACATGTGAGTTTCTGAAACTATATACATGTATACATATATGCATATATGTATACATGTGTATAAGACACTAGTCTCTGTTGAGTTCATTTGGGTTGTGAGCACTTTGTTGTGGCTTCATGCCTTGACTCTATTGATGTTTGGTTGTTCTGCTTTCCTCTGGTTATTGTATTTTGATTCATCACTGTTTGATGTGGTCTGCACTTGATACTATGTACATATGGTGGTTTGGGTTCAATTGTTCATACATTGATTTGAAAACTGCCTTGATTTCATTTGTACATACTTGTTTGCTCTGTCCCCTGTTTCATTTAGTTTGCATTCATTCTGGATTGACCGTGTGTTATATGATCTGGTTATACCCCATATTTGAACAAACGTGTGTATGCATATATGCATATATGCTCTAATGCATATGCTCTGGTCCGGTTGCATTTTCTTCTTGCCTTGACTTGTGCCTGCACATGACCATGCCATGTTGAGTTGCTTGAACATTTTGTATTGTTCTTCACAAGTATATTATTTTAGGGCCTTTTTGATTGGACCTATACATGTCTGGTGGTAGCTCTGACCATGTCTTTGTTAACATTTCATGTATGTTCATCTTTATGTTGCATTATTGGTTTATTTTGGTCTGGTCATATTCATGTGTAATGATGTCTCTTGGCTGGAATTCGAGATACCGAGGCAGTGCATATATGTACGTGTACACATATGTATAAGCAGGCTCTAGTGTATTTGAAACTTTATGACTTATTTTTTGTATTGCACTTGAGTTGAATCCAGCCATGGCTCGGGTTTGACCTTGTGCTCACTTGTCCCTGTAGTTTTATCAAGTGCATATTGGTGTGCACGGCTTTGTGGCATGTACAGTGATACATTGTGCATGTCACAAGTTGTTCGTGTATGATGGATTCAAATGAAAATGATGACGAACAATCCAAATAACTAAGGCAAATAACATTTTTAAAACACACACTTTAATTTGCACTGCAAAATATATTCTTTTTCAATTTTACTGCGTCAGTGTTTATTTTTCAGATAATTTAGATGCTGGATTCAATCTGTAATAGAGTTGAAGATAAATATGAGTGAATGAGTGATATGTAGTGATGTGAACATTGTAAATTGAAATTTGTGACATAATTGAAATAGTATTGTAATAGAAATTGTATTGTAATTGAAATTGTGTATATATATAGTGAGAGCTCATATTTGTACTATTCAAAATTGTAATAAAATATTTGTTTGAATATAATATTTGTTTGAATTTAAATTCTGTGTTATTTATTTTATTCCATAAATTATTTAATTATGTGAAAAATAAAATAGTACAATAACAAATACATTTAAATGAATATATATGTATATATGTTTATTATCATCAAACAAAAATCATATAATAGCATATTCAATAGTTATATTTTAATTATAAAATCTATTATTTGAATATTAAAATTTATTATATATTCACAAATCAAGGTGGTAAAATTCTGAGTCGTTACGCTCTTCCCCCTTAAAAGAATTTTGTCCTGAAATTGTACCACAACCATAATTCCTAGAAAAAATTAAACTGTTCATCAATCCGTATGATGTACATAGATCATTCCTTTGTAAAATCTGATTTGATCATTCACTCGAACGCATAACTCCACTTTCGATCTAGTATCGCACACCCGACTTCCTAGTGCGTAGTTTGATCAGGCCACCCAGCTAGAAACCTATGTTTTACTTGCATTGCCGTAAACTATGATAGACAACTTTTGGTCCAATGTAAGATCACTCATCAACGCTTGCCATCAAAAATTGAGTGATAAATCCTTATTCGGAATGGTGTAAAACACCTCCAGTCATATACTCAAATCTAGGACCGAGAACTATGTGAAAAAGAGAAATGATCTTCATATAACCTACATTCTGATCTAACGATTCCAACTATCTAACTGCTTTCTACCCTTCCATCATGCTTCATAAGAATTAATTTTTAAATTTATTAACTTATATAATACTCTTCCACATCCTAAGATTATATACAAACATATTATTTTTTATTCTATTTAATTTTAACTATTAGATGCAAGCCAAAAATAATTTGGGTCTTAAACCTAAGTCGACCAAATCAATCTCTTTACCCTAATTGTTCTGGTAAGTAGCTAAGAAGAGTACGATGCTGGTACACAAGCTCCATCCTACATTCTAATTTTCTTAGATACTCCTAAGGTAAAAATGTCTATTGGCTAGCATAATAGCATAAAATAATTCTTCACATCCTAAATGTTAAATAAAAAAGACACAATTTTATATAAACAAAGTTTATTAATTCTCCTTATTGAATTTAACCTAATTAAAACTTCATTTATTAATCCACCTTTTTAATCAAAATATCCTTTTATTTTGAAAATTATTGTTTTTAAGGGATCCAAGAACATAATTGTAATGACCCACTTTTCTGTATAGCTCAAGTCGATAATAATCCACACATATCCAACTCAAACTGAATGGAAGGGTGGATAGTTATGGGTGAAGAAGAAAATAAGACGGAATAAAATAGAAAATAGAATCTCACACGAATGGAATAACATATATTATTTCAATATAAAATCTTTATAGCGGAAAATTTTGAATACGATATCAAAGTCTAACCTAAATTTAGCCTGGATAGTTATAGTCCTCTATCCTTAAAAATTCTAAAAAATTAAAACAAATGCAATAGATGCAGTGAATAATAGAAAACTTCCATATCTAGATGAAGATCTCCAGCTTTCCCCAGGAAACTCCAAGCATCTTCAACCATACCTGAAACTACTCGGATCTGACCCAAGCATTAAAAATCCCCAGATCAAGCTTGATAAACTAGAGTGAGATAGTCGAAATTTTAAATTTATAGATCATGCCGATGTCAATCAACACTTTTAAAAAAAGGGCATCTCATAAGACTACGTCCGCACATAAATACGAATGGGTATTTATCTTATGATAACGAAAATACTTAATACCATAAAACTTTGTTATTATCTTTAATGACATTCTTTAAAAACACTTTTCAAGTAATATATCAAAATAAATTATCAATACCCAGACTAAGTCTATGGTAACATATTCGGACTAGGTCAAACGGAATATATAATACCAACGGAGTAGCTGCAATGTTTGCAAAGCATAACAACTATTTTGGGACTACAATCAAAACCGTAAAGCTGGTATTAGGATTGGATTTTCACCATGACAAGGAACTAATGGCCTGATGCGGTGTTTTGGTTGCATCAAACATATATCCAATGGCTACACATCCAAGAACTTATACGCCACTATAATGCTATCAACAACCGATGGGAATCAATATCAATGGTTACCCATCCAAGGACTTTGACGCCACTTGTTCTATCCATGGAAGGATATAGCCTTCTTTTCATTTCATCCAATAGCACATAATTATGTATTGCAAACCAAATAGTATATTGTATCATTACAGGGTTGTGAGACTAGAGAGGCTACTCTCTTCTTTTCATAAAGCCATACTTTGTTTTTCACAAAGCCACGCATTATTTAAGACATCATTTACTATAAACCCAAATCAATAAATTTTAAGTATAGAAATTAAAATAATTAAAAATCATTTATTTAAATATCATATTGGAAAACATAATTTTACAGCATCTAAGTTTTCCCTTTGACATGTTCCATCCCTCGCCCAAGTTTTCTTAGATCTCACAGACGAAACACATGTACTAGTCATTTCTACATACTCCTTTCATTTATAGAAATTATTTATAAAACTTCCATATCATTATTTAAAACACTTAATTCTTTTTAAAAACCATTTATAAAATATATGAAAAAAGAAGGGTTAAATTTAAAATCATATTTCACAAGTAATAAAAGTGCCGCGAAAAATTGTTGCAAATAGTATATTAGAGCTATTTTGATCAAAACAACATTTTTACTTCACATATGTTCATTTTTTCCATTTCAAAAAACTTTAAAACATTTTAAAATATTTATAAATTTAATTTATACTTTTAAAGATTTAAAAATGACTATTTCAAACAATTTTGCACTTTTGTCATTTTGCGACCAAAACTAAATTTTTCTAAAAATTTGTTTTGGAAATAACTCAAAGTCTATCAAATGAAATCTCTATTTTACTTTTCCATTTGAAAATTGTAGTTACAAGAAACTGAAAAAAATATTCAAAGATTTTCAACTTAATTTGCATCCTACACATTGATTTGAAGTTATGGGTCAAATATTACGAACAGCCGCTACACAAGGAGCTCGATTTTGACCCTTTGGTGAATTGTTCCGAGACTTGTCAACAACACTTCAAATATGTTTTGAATTCATATTAAAACTATTTTAACTTATTTAAAACAATATTCTATTATTTTAATCATTAAAGAGGTTAAACAACATCATTCACTTTCATTTGGATTTATTAACTAACTAGGGTTAGTTTACTAAACTTAAATATTATTTTCACATCAATTGGTTATAAAATTTTCACAACCAAGTCATCAATCATCTTAACATCCATATAAGCACCCGATTCTCAATTAGTTCTCAACCAAGCATATAAAGTCATTAACATAACATACTTAACAATATTTTAAGGAGATGAATAATTTAAAGATAACTCGAGTACTCACCTTTGTCTCTAACCAATTCTTCCTGCCAGCATTCTTATCCATCATCACATTACTAAAACATTGTCAACTTCAACTTATCATCATCTACTCTATTTCTCCTTCCCAAGCTCTATAAAATCTGACAAAGCTTCCGCAGTACTTCAAACATTCTTTTATTTCCTTGGAATAAAACCGACGACACTTCTTTCTCTTTTTCTTACAACAAAGCTTTCCAAACTTGCTCCTTCCTCTTAAATAGGTTCAGCCTCACCAATCTCTACTCTTTCCTCCATCATTTTTCAATTTCATAGATTCTAAACCATGTTCTAATGGTATTCGAAGGTCTTTGGTGAAGTTTGGTGGAGTTTGAGTTGGTTTGATATGATTTTAAGAAAGTTAGTAAGGAAGAAGAAGAGAAGAAGCCATTAAAATAGCCTAAAGGAATAAGAAGATAATGTGTTAATAAAATGAGAGGAAAACTTGTGTATTTATGGAAAAGAAAGAAGTGGTAAGTTACCAAATTAATCTCTTACCAAATTAACAAAATATCCTTCCTTGACTTTAGAGCAAAGTTACTTTTTTTAACACTTACCATCATACATCACTTTATTACTTTTTGTCATATCTACTTAAAACTTAAGGAATATATTTGGATGGAAAAGAGGATTAAAGTGATGATTGCCTTGGTTTTGGTGATTTTGTTTGATGTTTGCGTTTTTTACTTTTTAATTACCTTACTTACTTTTACTAATGACATTCTACAATTTTCTAATGATACTTAATAAAAGTAAACTTGATTAGTTGTAAAACATGTATGTATGTGTGTGTGTGTGTGTGTGTGTATATATATATGCGTGTGTTTTAAAACATGTTAACAAAGATGCAACAACGTTGCGACAACTTATACTGAACAAAACGTTGATTTTCAACAAAACGTTTTACGGTCACATTTTGACGTTTTTGTTACACTATTTATTTATGCGAAAAAAACTTGAAAATAAGTTTCTTATCATTTTTAAAGAAACAAAATAAGTATATTTGACTTATAAAATCATATTTAATAATATTAAAATCCAATTTTAAAAATACGACGTCGATTTGTTAAAATGCGACGAAATTTGTCAAACATTATAAAACAAGTATTTATATATTTATAAATTTTTTATCAACCAATTACTATCACAAAGTAACAATTTTAAAAAGAATCATTTATTACAATAAAAAATATTAAATGTATATTCGATTTCATCGAAATCGGCTTTTGTCAATTTTACTATGAAGATTCAAAATCTCTTATTTTTGTAAACCAATTCTAAAAATAAGTTTATCATTCATATTTGTTACACAAAACATTATTATTTAAGCTTGAAACTTCTACATTTAAATATTGAAAGTTAAATAAATATTCTATTCAATAGTGGTAAAACTACGAGTCGTTACAACAATACCCGAGTTTATTTTAAGCACCTTTTGGAAACGTACATATAGCCTGAGTAACTCCAAAACATTGCCAAGAAACTAGGTACTATCAAATAGTATCATATACCCATTTCACTAAGAAGGAGATATTCAAGAGAAGTGTTTGCCATCCGAACACATCTCTTACCCATTTTTAATCATTTTCGAGACACTTGAACCAGTTAAAAAAATATTTTTTTTATTTTTTTCCAAATTTCTTCTCAAAAAAAATACTATTTATTGGCAAATAGTTTTTAACAAAATCATCCACTTGCTTTGGATTCATTCGGATTTGATCTCATTCCGATTGAACAATGACAAAGAGAATAATTTGCTAAGTGCACCATCATATCTGCCTAAGCAAACATTCGATTGTCACTTAGAAGATTATTCCGCTTATCACAAAACAGATCAAGACTTATTTCTTAACCATCCAAAGAAAACCTTACTCTCAAAATTTATTATAAAATACCTATTGTTGACGCCAAAAATGAGCATCGACGCCCAATATAATCTAGTAGAGATTAAATGAAGAATGGAATTAAAATAGAGCAAAATTTATAAATGAACTCATATAACTTTTATAATGGTTCGACAATCTAGGCATACATCCACTTTATATCTTTATTGATTTTGTACTTCATTATGGTTACAAGAATGTTTAGATCAGTTGGGATCCATTAGAACAAGAATGAAGAATAAAAATGGCAGAGCCCCAGAAAGAAGGATCCTTTTTCTTACGGCAAGCCTACTGTATTTATAGCGGAAGATGTGTATGGATCAAAATCATATTTGCAAAAGATTTGGGAGACCAAGATGAGGCTACCCAAAAATTTGTAGCCCATCGGGGCCCATAATAGGGATCGGTGCCAATCCCTACATATTCATCCAAATAGGTTATGATCCATTTGAGGAATGACCCATGATGTTAGCTACTTGCTTTCCAAATTTCATGCCATTCAGATATATGATTTGTGAGATATCGCATTTTTCGTGAAGTAGTGTTGCTTAAATTCTAATTTCTGCCGATCCCTCTAGAGGGATAGGTACCGTTCCCTTCAACTTGATCCAAATGCCATGCCATCCCTACATGATGTTCCACACGTCCTAATTAGCTTATACTCCAAGTTTCATGTTGATAGCATTTGTAGATTTTGAGTTACTGACTGATCATTGTTGCAACATGCAGTGAAAGCCGAATATGGACGATCGCTTTTATACCGATCAATTTTGATAGGTGAAGTAATTTGCCCATAACTTGAGCATACGAACTCCAAATGAATTAAAACTTGAAATGTAGCCTCATGGGGCCTTACCTATTACTCTATATCGATCTTACAAAGTTTGGGACAAAATGAGGATATGTACCAATCCCCTAGGGAAAGGGATAGGCACTAATCCTGCGCCTAGGGAAGGCAATATTCCATACTTGTAATATTCCAAAGAGTCTATCTTTTGGCCTTGGTTGATCTTTGCTTCATATCATTTCCTGTGCTTAATCTGATCTTAATAATCATCTCTCCAAGCTGTCTTCCTCGATGACCGTCTAGTCTAACTTGTTTAGGTAGTCTGAATATAGCCGATCCAAAAGGTCGATTAACACTTGCCCCCCAAAGTACGTCCTGTTTCATACATAACGTGCTTTGAATCGAAGCAAGTTAGAGTCGCCAAAAAGAAACCCATCCAATTTCCTAAATAGTCGCCATCCTTTTGTTCAATTATCTTCACAAAGTGTTGTATCTCTCTTTGATGGTCATGATGCTTGGTCGATTTCCAATAGTATAAATTATGGGTTGTATTCCATTAGTTGCTATCTGTATTTGGTTCTACAGAGCTAGTAAGCTTTGGTTATCTGATATAATCTTTTTATTAATAAGTCGTGGTGAAAATTCAATTTCTGTTGATTTCAAGAAATCGAATTTTTTGAATATACATGTGAACGTCCAGGTACACATTCCTATCATTGGCTCTCAGATGCATTTTATACGCTCATGCGTCATTATCGATTCCTTCTAGTTTAATTGCAATTTGATTGCAATTCCTTGCTTATATTTTTTGTGAAATAGGGGTTGTAATCAGTCACTCGATGAGAGGGGACTTCAAGTTCTACAGAGATGACGGCCTCGGAGCCGTAAGCATGGGTGAATGGAGTATGGCCAGTCGTGGACTCATGGGTGGTTTTGTAAGCCCGTAATGCTATTTGGAGTTCATCCACTTATTTACCTCTAGCCTTTTCCAAATGTTTCTTCAGAATGGACTTTATGATTTTGTTCACATCTTTAACCTGTCTATTTTCTTGAGGGCGAGAAACTGCCGCAAATCTCTTTTCAATAAGATGTCGACTGTAGAAATCTTTAAATTAAGAGCTATCAAATTAGGTTTCATTATCAGTTATAATAGTTCATGGAAGGCCAAACGATAAATAATGATCCGGACAATGAAGTTGATTATTTTCATCGCCACGATTGTGGTTAAAAGTTCTACTACAGCCCATTTAGTGAAGTAGTCACCGCTACAACGGTGTATTTTGCACCATCTTTAGCGTTGGCAAGAAGTTGATGATGTCAACCCCCTATGCGGCAAACGGCTATGGGGTGACCATTTGAATAATTTTCATCAGCGGGGCTCTCGGAATTTTCGTAAACATCTGCCCTCATTGCATGTCTAGTGTGATCGACCGGATCTCGATTGACAGTTGGCCAGTAATACCCATAGCGTAGTATTTTCTTTGTCAAGGTCTTTCCCATAGTGTGACTGCTGCATTCTTCTTCATTGACTTCTCCCATGACTCGTTTGATTTCATCATGGGCGATACACCGAAGTAGTGGAATGAAGAAAACCTTTCTATATATCCTTCTTGGATGATGCAAAATGAGCTTTAGGGAGGATCTGTCATTTTTCATTCCTCTATCTAGAAAGGATCCCCCATTGTAGGTAGTCTTTGATAGGAGTCATCCATGACTCCTTTTCTGACTCTGTCTCCAAGATCTAGTCGATCTTCATCTGTCAAGCTTGGATTGCTAAGTACTTCAACCAAGACAAATTCTATTTGTTGCGCATCCCTAAAACTGGCTAGCTTGGCTAGTAACTCGGCCTTTTCATTTTGTTCTCTAAAGATGTGTGCAATGGTGTAATACTCAAAGTCAGCCAGTACATCTTGAAGCCAACTGAGATAAGGAGCCAGATGCTATTAAGATAATCTCCCCTAACTTGGCACACCAGTAACCAGGTATCACAAAAGAATTGTAAAGTTTTCACTCCCAGTTTTCTGGCATGCTCGAGCCCAGCAATTAGAGCTTCATATTCGGCTTTGTTATTTGTTGTAGGGAAATCGAGTTTCAGGGCATAGCAGATCGATCGTTCCTTAGGAATCACCGACATGACACTGGCGCTAGATCATTAATCCTTGGATGCTTCAGTCATGTACATTTTCCATCAGTTGATCGGTTCTCCACTACTCTCTCTAGAGAGTCGTCTGGCGTAGTGAATTCAGATATGAAGAATGCTAATGTTTGTCCGTTGATAGCTCTCTGAGTGAGATACATGATATTGAATTGCTTAGCTCGATATTCTATTTGAGTAACTTTCCAGATGTTTAAGATTGTTGTAGGACCTGTCTTAACGGCTGGTTGGTACAGATATTAATAAGGTGAGCCTGAAAGTAAGAACAGAGCTTTCATGATGAAATCAATAGGCATTATGCAAGCTCTTCGGGTAGTTTTCTCTTAGTACCTCAATCGCTTGGTTACATAATATACCATTCTTGGGATCCTGCTCTCTTCACATAACATTGCAGCGCTTACACTCTGTACCAACATGGCTAAATTGATGCATAAATCTTTATAATCCACCGGTTTTGATAGGATGGAAGATCTCTTTAAGTGTTTCACCAAAGCTTGGAATGCGTCTTTACAATCCTATGTATATTCGAAATTCCTTTTCCATCTCCTAATTAGGTTGAAAAAGAGAGTACACTTGCCGGTGGCCCTGGAGATGAATTGACTTAGGGCGATAACCTTCCATTTTGACTCTATACCTACTTGATTGTCTTCGATACCTAGATGCCTTTAATTGCATGAATCTTCTTAGGGTTGGCTTCAATTATGCGAGAGTTGACGATGAAACCCTAAAACTTCCCTGACGCAATGTCAAAAGAGGATTTCAAAGGATTTAGTTTCATTTCATAATTTCTTAGAATACTAAACATCTCTGCTAAGTCATCGATGTGGTCGTTTGATCATTGTGACTTCAAGAGCATGTCATCCACATATACTTTCGTTGATTGCCTGATCTGGTCTTTGAACATCCTGTTGACCAGTTTCTGGCAAGTAGCTTCTGCATCATTTAGTTCAACCGACATCACAACATAATTCTATATCCCTATAATGGTAATGAAGTTGGTGTGTTTTTGGTCGGGGACGTGCATCGAGATCTGTTTGTATCCGGAGTACACATCCATAAATGAAAGCAGTTCATATCCAACGGTTGAGTCTACCAGCTGGTTGATCTTCAGAAGTGGAAAGCTATCTTTCGGGCATGCTTTGTTGAGGTAATAGTAGTTGATGCATGTCTGCTACTTTCCATTAGCTTTTCTATCAAGAGCCGGATTGGATACCCATTTTGTGTTGAGGGCGTCATGGGTAAAACAATTGTTTTTGAATTTATCCAGCTCCTCTTTAAGTGTAGAAAATCACTCTAGATCCATGCCGCATTGCTTTTGTTTCACTAGAACATGCCTTGGGTTGACATTCAATGCATGGCCCACTATAGTCGATGGAGTCACATGCATGTCAGAATGGGTCCAAGCATACACATCAAGATTCATTCGGAGAAAGCCATTTAATTCCTTTATCGTCGTTGCACTGAGTTGTGATCCAATATTTAGTACCCATGATGGATTGCCATGATTGGCTGTAATTTTGATTGTCAGATCAACGGGTGCAGCCTTGGATTCCTTGAGTTAAAACATAACTATTTTGTGTAACAATCAACGTGGAATCTGGTTGGGACAGTCAATGATGATAGTTTCTCCGACCGAATCCTAGAGTCTTGTCATGAGTTAGTAAGTCTGATAGTGAAGGGCTCTAAATACTTTGAGCAATTATCTACAAATGGCCAAAGATCAGGCTTAGAAGCACGTTGAAGCATATGTCGAGTAGGGGTTAGCCTCGAGTTGCGTTCAGCTGCATAGTTGACACTTGCTATTAGTTTGAATATGCTTGTGTATTTGAGTAACGTGATTTCCATTCAATGTATTGGCGATCTATTGCTCGTCGTTTAAGTTGGAATGATAGTCTGTCGCCCATGAGCTTAGGCATCTATTCAGTAATTCTATCTCTACGCATCCTTTCGGTCATAGCATCAAGTCGTCGTAAATATTATATGTAAGTTACAATATTAAGCTATCACCGCCAGTCTTTGGATGATCACAGTTCTGCTCCCAGTCTCGGGTTGATAAATGTACTACATAGACGGTCGAGTTTCGTCCTATCTATGTTTATACTCCTACCTAAGCTCTAAATACATAGAGTTGATAAATGAATATTCATCTTGTTTCTCGCTCGTGCCCCAAGTCTAGGGCATACATCATTAAGCAGGAAGGCGAGCAATGTCCATTTTAGCTTTACACTCTTTCCAGTTGAATCGTGGGATTGAGTTAGTTGATGGAAGGCTGAGTCTCGCCTATCCCAAATTGTATTCTGGTTTTTCCTTCCAAGAGGAATACTTAGATGCTTCGTTGGATTTCAGGTATTAGTTAGGTACTGGACGGTCAGTTACATCCACTTTGATTCATATTCTCTAATCGGATCTAGGGATAGAGTTGGCTCAGGTATTGTCCGGTCATGCTCATCCGGTTTCATACTCCTCCGACGGATCAAAAGAGGGAGCTGGAGAATTGATGATCAAGCCTTCACATTTTATTCTCCTATCTGTGCTCTGGTGACTGGAGCTATTCGATGGGGTCGCGTCCATTTATGGTTGGTGCGGATTGATATTGCCCTTGATCAGATGGTACGATATAATCGTTCACCCGTAACTTCAGATGTTGTTCCGATTTGTTTTTTATTGTGGCTTCCTTGCAGTCATTGCCTTAAGTTATTATGAACAACAAGCCAAGGCTATACGAGCAGTTGTGTTCAACTTTCAGTAGTTTATACTCCTGCCCCCAGTCTTAGGTTAGCAGATATAGTTCTAGGATGGTTGAATTCAATCCATAGTGAGTTTGTACTCTTCTTGTCGAGTTCAAGTTAGAGTTTATGGAATAGTGAATGGTCGTATCACACTCATATATTTCTTTATACTCATCTCTGCACTCTAGGGATATGAATTTGTTGGTGGGTGGTCGAATCGCACCTAGTTCGTGTTTATACTTCAGTCCACGCTCTAGGGACTAGAGTTGGTCAATGGGTGGTCAATCACACCCGTTTGATGTTTATACTCCAATCTGGGGACCAGAGTTGGTTGATGGGTGGACAGTCACACCCATTTTAATGTTTATACTCCATTCCACGCTCTGGAGACCAGAGTTGGTCAATGAGTGGTCAGTCATACATGTTTGATGTTTATACTCCGGTCCACGCTTTAAGAATCAGAGTTGGTCGATGGGTCACCAGTCACACTCGTTTGATGTTTACATTCCAGTCCATGCTCTAGGGACCAGAGTTGGTCTATGGACAGCCAGTCACATCCATTTGATATTTACACTCCAGTCTGTGCTATGGGGACCAGAGTTGGTCGATGGGTTGTCAGTCACACCCGTTTGATATGTACACTACAGCCCACGCTGTGGGGACCGAAGTTGGTCAATGGGTGGTTAATCACACCCGTTTGATGTTTATACTCCAGTCCGTGCTTGGGAGGCCAGAGTTGGTTGATGGGTGGCAGTAACACATATTTGATGTTTATACTCCAGTCCGTACTTTGGGAGTCAGAGTTAGTGGATGGGTGGTTAGTCACACCCGTTTGATGTTTATACTCCAGTCCATGCTCTAGGGACCAGAGTTGGTCGATAGGTGGTCAATCTCACCAATTTCATTTTTATACTCCAGTCCATGCTCTGGGGACCAAAGTTTGTCGATGGGTGGTTAGTCACACCCGTTTGATATTTATACTCTGGTCCGCGATTTGGGGACCAAAGTGGGTTGATGGGTGGTCTGTTACACCCGTTTGGTGTTTATACTCCCGTCCGCTCATCGGTGAATAGAGTTGGTTGATGGACGGTCGTATCGCATCCATCTTTTTGGTGTTTATACTCTGGTCCGCACTACAGGGATTAGAGTTAGTCAATGGGTGGTCAGTTATGCCTATTTTTGATTTATACTCCAGTTGCCAAGTCGAGGTAAGAGTTGTCGAATGAACGATCGAATCACGCTTATCCATGAAATGGAATTCTGCCCCAGCATCAAGGACAAAACTAAACAAATGAACGGTCGATTCACGTCCACTTGGTGATTGTAGCTTCTCCAATCAAGTTGAGGATGGGAGTAAGTGATGGATGGCTAAATCATGTCCATGCCTGTGTTGGGTAGTTGGGTCTTATCCAATTTTCTTTGTACTCCTCCTAGAAAGTCAACAGAGAGAATTGTAGGGTGGATGATCAAGTCACATCAACCTCAAGCTGCAGTCATGTCCATGTATTAACCACGGTGGTTGATGAGTAGGCAGTCAGTCATGTCTACTTTAAGTCGAGCTTTCGAATTGCCCTCAATATCCAGTGAAGGAGTCGATGTGTAGGTAATCGAATATCGTCCTCTTCAGTTGGACCTCGGTCTTGTTGAGATTCGGGAGAGGCATAAGTATTTTGGCGAACTTCAAGTATGAGCTGGGGAGTGGATGGTTGGGTTGCATCCACTCCAAGTCTTTCATTGGTCTCCAAGTCAAGAGCGAAAGTTGGTAAGTAGACGATCAGACATGTCCACATTTTGCTGGATCCTGACCTTGATAGGCTTTTCCATTTCGTGTCCTTGGCCCTAAGTCAGGGGCATATGGTAGTTGATGAGAGGTTGAATCACGCTTATCTTTATGAAACTCCAAAGGTCCGATCGTGGTCCGTGGAGATTTCTTGGCACCCAACTCTCGTATGCAAGTAGTTCAATTCACGTTGGTCATAGTTCACAACATAATTGAAATTAAAATAAAATAATTCAAAAAAGATTGAAATAAATCTTATTGATAAGTGAAGCAAAATCATGTGCTTGCTATTCCACTTTGTCCCTAGCTCCTTTTAGTGCGATGTCGATCGTCAACGATCCAATTGATAATAAGAGTTCTTTATTGACAGGCATCAGATGTTCCCTGCCCGCCAATCTGCAGGGCTTGCACATACTGTTGAAGCTTTCCTTTCCGAATCAGCTATTCGATCACATCTTGTAGTGCTTCTTAGGAAAAAAAACAAATTTCACAAACTGGAGCATCTCGGTAAACCATCATCTCAGAGCATGCCTAAGGGTTATCTCCGACCCCTTACATGAGTAAGTGATTTAGCCCTTTTCCTGGAGTTTGTTTCTTATTCCAAACCATCACGATTAGTTGATAAAAAATCGGCCACCATTCCTGGGCCTCATGCCTTCGTCGTGCAAGGTAGGCGATGGCTGCTCCCATTCCACCGCTGCAATCCGAGTTCCGACATATTGTCGCAACTGATCATTCCTTACATGTTCCTCGATTATGCCCTTCAGATGCCGACAGCTGTTAGTTTCATGCTCGTCCAGGTCATGAAAAAGACAGTGCCTTCCTAATGTCCTTTCGAGTTCTAAGGGCTCCCTCCTTGCCGGCCTTCGATATGGAAGGCGATCTCGAATATCCAAGAATATATGAACCAATGTAGCATTCAATCCTGTGTAGGTGGAGAATTTTGGTTCTCCCCAGCGCTTTGTTTTCCCTTTATCCATGCCTTTACCCGATTTTTCACCATGCAGTCCTCTATCTTTAACCACGTTTACTTCCTTTAACTTCATATCCAAACATGCATCCTCTTATTGGAGAAACCTCTTGGATTCATGAAATAATTTCCCGAGATCCGATGGTGGATGTCGTATCAATGATACTTTGAAATCCGAATCATCCCTGACACCTGACACCGCCGCAATCAGAACCATTGATGAATCCAGCCAATCCACTGAAGCAACTGTTGCGTTAAACCGAGATAAGTAAGTCCTTAGTGATTCATCAGTCCTTTTCCTAACTGATGTCGGCGTCATCACATTCTTAGGCCTTTTTATGTGAACTAGTAGCTGACTTAAGAACTTGTCCACCAGTTCTGTCAATGTTCCAACGGATCCATCCTCCAGCTATCTGGACCACATAGCAGCTATATCGGTCAAGTACAAGGGGAATCATCGTTCCATGACCTCCTTTGTTGCCCCCAGCACTTCAAAATTCCTTGTGTACCACTCAAGTGGTCAGTGGGATCCGTCTTGCCGTTGTATACTTCTAGAGTGGGTAGCTTGAAATCGGGTGGATTTCTAGCTATCCCGATGTTCCGGGTAAACGAACTTTTGTTGACTCCCTCCAAATCCCTGTTTGTTAGACCTCCACGAATAGTTCACCTAATAATATCAGCCAATCCAGCGTTTCCAAACAAGAGTTGCCCCTATCCATATTTCTTGGCTGCTCTCCAACTCCACGTGGAAATTCTGGCACATATTCCTCGTCATGTACTCCTGTGTTCCTGTTGATACCAGGTTGCACAGCATCACCTGACATCCCTCCATGGGTTGGTTCAGCATTATCTGGCGGTATGCCCCCAAATCTTGGTCCATCAGGGTTAATAGTTGTTTGTTGATTGGGAGCTGCCCTTGCCGAATCACTCCATCGGCCTACTGGCTGAGTCCCTCTAATCCAGCTCCGAGAACTTATGCACCTGCAGTTCCTGATTGTCCAAATTGCCTAAGAAGAGCCTGCATCATCTCCTATTGCCGTTTCATCATATGCTCCTACATGGAATTCATCATGACCTACATCTCGTCCCTAGTGATGTAGGCATAGGCTTGACCTGCTCCTGCTCTAGAGGAATCATCTTAACTTCCCTCTTGATTGCCTCTTTAGGTCACTTGCTTCCTTGTTGATGGCCAAGCCATCGCTTCCTAGAATCCAAGTTCCTAGCTCCAAAATCCTTAAGTGCTTGCTTTCTCAGAGAAAGCAGCAAAATGTTAGCGCCAAAATTGGTCGCTAACACCCAAATCCAGATGAAAGCACCAAATCATAGTCATAGTTCATAGATAGATTGTATGTAGAGAGTATAAATATGAAGAACAATCAAAATTAAAAAGAAAGCAGTAAAGGCACAAAATTTATAGTGGTTCGGCTGACTCCGGCCTACATCCACTCCAGAAATTTCCTTTTTATTGCTATAATAATCGATTACAAATTTAACAATGGCTGAATGCCTTAGCCTTAGAAAAGAGAAAGTCATACAGCAGAAAGAAGATCCCTTTTCTGAACCCCCACATGCTGTATTTATAGGAAAATCCTGAGTTACTAGGCATCCTGAGCAGTCGAGGCCCATCAGGTCCATAGCCAAGCCTATATCCTTCATTATGACCGACCCACACTGCCATGCCAACTGATTTATGTCGATCCACTCCATACTCTAGTATGCCGATCCACTCCATACTCTAGTATGTCGATCCACGTCACCAAGTCACCGAGTGGCACTCGCCGAACCAACTACGCCGAGCCACATGCCACGAAGTTGACCCAAAACAACAACTACTTGGACCTCATGTCGAGCGACGTCATATGCTGAGCGATGTCCTATTCCGACACACCTTATATCCCGAGTGACAACTTGAAGCGAAGGACCATAGGACTCGAAGCAGCCTAGCCCCATTCTATACCGTGCCAGTTCCTTCCATCATTACCGAGCCACCATGACCGAACCGCAATGCCGAGCGACCAATGACCTCTAGACCGAATGACCTATGCCGAACAACCCATGACTTCCAGACCGGGCGACCGATGCCAGCCGACATATGACTTCCTCTCCACTCCTCGACTGATCCATACCTCCCAGGCCGAACAAACTTCCACCGAGCCACATTTTACAAACCCCTAGGCCAAGCCACCTCCAAGTGTCGGACCACCATTACCGAGCCACCCATGCCGAGCCACATAAAAAGACTCGAAGAAATCATCCACACGATTCGAAGCTCGACTCCATACAACTCGAATCAAATCCGGGATGACTTGCGACTCATCGAAACCCAAGTTTCAAGTATCCAATAACCCTCATCCATCGACTATGCTGAATCCCGGCTGTAAATCCATGATTATTATCCATGCTTGATCGTCCATCCATCTAACTGATTAAAATCCATCATATGCTCGACAACCGGGCAACCGGTTTAGTTAAATCTACCTGTCTACAGCCTTGCCAAATAGCGGGTTAACATTCGGACTATATCCAATTATGTGTAGGGTTTTCCGAGAGCATTTGATTTGCATATGAGTTTAGAAAGTCGTCCACACATATCTTTGACATTCTCATCCTTGGCCATTGTGAAGTTCTCATATTCACTACTAAGCATGGCAAGGCGAGATTCTTTGACTTGAGAGGTTCCTTCGTGAGTCACTTCAAGTGTGTGCCAAATGTCGTGCGCAGTTAGACATTGTGAGACACGATTAAATTCAATTTGATCAAATGAATAGATTATAGAATTCATAGCTTTAGCATTGACATTTTGTAATTCATTTTCTAGATATGTCCTTTGCTCCATCGGTTTTTCAATTTCCTGATTATCTACCATTATAGTTGGTGTCCTATATCCCATCTCAACAATATTCCAAGCATCAATGGTTTTCAGAAAAATTTCATTCTATTTTTCTAGTAAGCATATCTACCATTGAATATAGTGGTCTAACTATAGACTGGCCCTCAACAAAAGTATTATTAAAAGAAGCCATAAATCAATTTTTTTTAAAAAAATTGGTTTTTGTTCCTAGCTCTAATACCACTTGTAGGATTGATTTCACCCTAGAGGGGGTGAATAGGGTGATACCAAAAATAATAGAAATTAATGCGGAAATATATATATATATATATATGTGTGTGTGTGTGTGTGTGTATGTATGTATGTATGTATGTATGTATGTACGTACGTACGTACGTACGTATGTATGTATGTATTACAGCACTGATGATAGCAGAATAATAAAAACAGAAATAGAACAACACAGATTTACCCAGCTTTGAAAAAAACCCTACCTACATGCTGCCTCCATGGTTTCTACTAGAAATTAAGCAGTCAGACGCTTACACACGTAAACTTGTGACACCTACTATCGACTAACCTAACTCTACGCTCAAAATCCTGCCACAACTCAGCCACTGAGTTGCGAATTCTCGAATTATACCACCGTAGTTCATAACCTAGTCACATGACTAGAAAGTTACACAATTTAAAAAAGAAACTTACAACTTAAATATAAAAGCTAAAAAACTGTATTTATATATTTAAGCCCAAATACAAAATAATAAAGGCTGGCCCAACATAAATGACCGCTCCCCTTTATTTCTTTCCTCTATGTAAAACTTTGGCCGATCCTTTCTTTCTTCGTTCCTCTTTCTAGTAATTAGAGCTTTGCAAATTGAAGACTCCGCTCGAAAATCAATCGATTGAAGACAAGAGACTGAAGTAATTTGCTTCGTCAATCGACTAGTGGCTTTGATTACATAGGTCACTTCAATTGTGAGTTCGAGTAGTGTACAAATTGGTATGTGGTTTTTAGTTTAATTTCTCTTTTGATTGCTCTGGTTCAAACTCGATTCGAGTTATTGATTTGGGATTTAATTCGAAACTTGGCTCTATGATTTATTGCTTGAAGTCAAATTATATAATTACCGATGATGAACTAGGTTTATATAGGGAACGAGCACCCTATATTTTCATTCATATAAATATGCTTGAATTATTCCGAGACTTTACTTGGCTGTAATTTTTTAATCGAATGATGGTGTTATTTGCTGACTTGCTCCATAATTTATGAATTTGAATTTCACTCCGATGCTTTGGGTTTTCTTTAAGTTGGTTTTGTTCTTTTCACCTATGACTTCGGCCATTCGAAATTGTGATTTCTGGACTTTCACTTTCACTTATTGACTTGTTCGAACTGATAATTTTCACCACGATATTCTTTGTTTTAATTTTATCTTGTGTACATATGATTGCATATCCATTGTGGTTGCATTTTTCACTTGTTACCGATCTGGTGCATTGTGTTGAGTCTTCACCGTTGATGTTCATGCATTGTCATGTGGTCTGTGCCTTTGTGTACATTTTGTCTAGAGCGGTTCTTATTGGTCTTACATTTTTGTAGTCTGCTCTAAGTTGCATCCCTTCCATGTCCAGTTGCTTGTATTAACTGGTTCAACGTGTGTGTGTCCATAGTTTTACTTGATCACCGATTCAATCTCACTTGGTTGCCACTACACACACACACACACAAATATATATATATATATATATATATATATATATATGTTCACACATGTATCCATGTATGATTTTACTTCATTTTTGTTGCATGTTCACTTAAATCCGATAAACTGCTTGTAGTTTGGTTCCACTGGCTTGTTGAGTTGATTTGGAGTCATATGTGTTGTCGTGACCACTTGTGTGTGTGTATTGTTTCATATTGGTGACGACTAGTTTTTTTGTTAAAGCTTTTCACATGTGAGTTTCTAAAACTGTACACATGTATACATACATACATACACACACACACACACATATATATATATATATATGCATATATGTATACATGTGTATATGACACTGGTCTCTGTTGAGTTGATTTAGGTTGTGAGCACTTTGTTGTGGCTTTATGCCTTGATTCTATTGAAGTTTGGTTGACCCATTTTCCTCTGGTTATTGTAGTCTGGTTCATCACCGTTTGATGTGGTCTGCACTTGCTACTATGTACATATGGTGGTCTGGTTCAATTGTTCATACGTTGATTTGAAAACTGCCTTGATTTCATTTGTATATACTTGTTTGCTCTATCCTCTGTTTCATTTAGTTTTGCATTCATTTTGGACTGACCATGTGTTATATGGTCTGGTTATACCCCATATCTGAACAAATGTGTGTATGCATATATCCATACATGCTCTAATGCATATGCTCTGGTCTGGTTGCATTTACTTCTTCCCTTGACTCGTGCCTGCAGCTGACCATGCCATGTTGAGTTTGTTGAACATTTTGTTTTGTTCTTCACAAGTATATTTTTTTAGTGCCCTTTTGATTGGATCTATACATGTCTGGTGGTAGCTCTGACCATGTCTTTGTTAACCTTTCATGTGTGTTTATCTTTATGTTGCATTACTGGTTTATTTTGTTCTGGTCATATTCTTGTGTATTGATGTCTCTTGGCTGGAATTCGAGATGCGGAGGCAGTGCACATATGTACATGTACACATATGTATAAGCAGGCTCTAGTGTATTTGAAACTTTGTGACTTTTTTTGTATTGCACTTGAGTTGAATCCAGCCATGGCTCGGGTTTGACCTTGTGCTCACCTACCCTGCAGTTTTATCTTGTGTATATTGGTGTACACGGCTTTGTGGCATGTACAGTAATACACTGTGCATGTCACAAGTTGTTCGTGTATTAAGGATTCAAACGAAAATGATAACGAACAACCCAAATAACTGAGGCAAATAACATTTTTAAAACACACACGTTAATATGCACTGCAAAATATTTTCTTTTTCAATTTTACCGCGTCAGCGTTTATTTTTCAAATAATTTAGATGCTGGATTTAATCTGTAATAGAGTTGAAGATAAATACGAGTGAATGAGTGATATGTATTGATGTGAACATTGTATATTGAAATTTGTGATGTGATTGAAACTGTATTGTAATTGAAATTGTGTATATCTAATGAGAGCTCATATTTGTCCTATTCAAAATTGTAATAGAATATTTGTTTGAATAAAATATTTGTTTGAATTTAAATTCTATTTTATTTATTTTATTCCATAAATATTTATTTAATTGTGTGAAAAATAAAATACTATAATAACGAATACATTTAAATGAATATATATATATATATATATATATGTTTATTATCATCAAACAAAAATCATACACTAGCATATTCAACAGTTGTATTTTAAATATAAAACCTATTATTTAAATATTAAAATTTATTAAATATTCACAAATCAAGGTGGTGAAATTCCGAGTCATTACACTATTCCCCCCTTTAAAGAATTTTGTCCCAAAATTGTACCACAACCATAATTCCTAGAAACAATTAAACTATTCATCAATCCGTAGGATGTACATAGATCCATCCTATGTAAAATCTGATCTGATCATTCGCTCAAACGCATAACTCCAATTTCGATCTAGTATCGCTCACTCGAATTCATAGTTTGTAGTTTGATCAGGTCACTCAACTAGAAACCTATGTTTTCCTTGCATAGCCATAAACTATGATAGACAACTTTTGGTCCATTGTAAGATCACTCATCAATGCTAGCCGCCAAAAATTGAGTGATAAATCCTTATTCCGAATGGTGTCAAACACCTCCAAACATATACTTAAATCTAGGATCGAGAACTATGTGAAAAAGAGAAATGATCTTCATACAACCAACATTCTGATCTAACAATTCTTACTATCTAACTGCTTTCTACCCTCCCATCATGCATCATAATAATTAATTTTTAAATTTATTAACTTATATAATACTCTTCTACATCCTAAGAGTATATATAAACATATTATTTTTAATTCTATTTAATTTTAATTATTAGATGCAGGCCAAAAATAATTTGGATCTTGAAACTAAGTCGACCAAACCAATCTCTTTACCCTAATTGGTCGGTAAGTAGTTAAGACGAGTACGATGCTGGTATCCAAATTCCATCCTACATTCTAATTTTCTTAGATACTACTAAGGTAAAAACGTCTATTAGCCGGCATAATAGCATGAAATAATTCTTCACATCTTAAATATTAAATTAAAAGGACACAATTTTATATAAACAAAGTTTATTAATTCTCCTTATTGAAGTTAACCTAATTAAAACTTCATTTTGTTAATCCACCTTTTTAACCAAAATATCCTTTTATTTTGAAAATTATTGTTTTTAAGGGATCCAAGAACATAATTGTAATGACTCACTTTTATGTACAGTTCAAATCGATAATAATCCACACATATCCAACTCAAACCAAATGGAAGGGTGGATAATTATGGGTGAAAAAGAAAATAAGGCAGAATAAAATAGAATATGAAATCTAACACGAATGTAATAACATATATTATTTCAATATACAATCTATATAGCGGAAAATTTTGAATACGATATCAAAGTCTAACCTGGATTTAGCCTGGATAGTTAAAGTCCTCTATCTTTACAAATTCTAAAAAATGAAAACAAATGTAATAGATGCAGTGAATAATAGAAAACTTCCATATGTAGATGAAGATCTCCAGCTTTCCCCTGGAAACTCCAAGCATCTTCAACCATGCCTGAAACTACTCGGATTGACCCAAGTACTAAAAATACCTAGATCAGGCTTGATAAACTAGAGTGAGATACTCGAAATTTTAAGTTTATACATCATGTCAATGTCAGTCAACACCTTTAAAAAGAAGGGCATCTCATAAGACTAAGTCCGCACATAAATACGAATGGGTATTTATCTTATGATAATGAAAATACTTTATACTGTAAAACTTTGACATTACCTTTAATGACATTCTTTAAAAACATTTTCAAGTAATATATCAAAATAAATTACGAATACCAGGAATAAGTCTATGGTAATATATTTGGACTAGGTCAAACGGAATATATAAAAAAAAGGGTAGTTGGAATGTGTGCAAAGCATTACAACTATTTTGGGACTACAATCAAAACCGTAAAGCAGGTATTAGAATTGGACTTCCAACATGACAAGGAACTAGTGGCTTGATGCAGTGTTTTGGTTGCAACAAACATATATCCAATGGCTACACATCCAAGGACTCAGACGCCACTATAATGCTATCAACAACCGATGGCAATAAATATTAATGGTTGCTCATCCAAGGACTATGACGCCACTTGTTCTATCCATGGAAGGCTATAGCCTTCTTTGCATTTCATCTAATAGCATATAATTATGTCTTGCAAACCTCATAGTATCTTGTATCATTACAGGATTATGAGGCTAGAGAGGCTACTCTCTTCTTTTCATAAAGCCATACTTTGTCTTTCACAAAGCCACACATTATTTAAGACATCATTTACTATAAACCCAAAACAATAAATTTCAAGTATAGAAATTAAAATAATTACAAATCATTTATTTAAATATCATAATGGAAAACAAAATTTTACAGCATCTGAGTTTTCCCTTCGACATGTTCCGTCCCTCGCCCAAGTTTTCATAGATCTCACAGATGAAACACGTGTACTAGTCATTTCTGCATACTCCTTCCATTTTTAGAAATGATTTATAAAACATCCATATCATTATTTAAAACACTTTATTATTTTTAAAAACCATTTAAAAAAGATATGAAAAAAGAAGGTTAAATTTAAAATCATATTTCATAAGTAATAAAAGTGCTGCGAAATAGTGTTGCAAATAGTATATTAAAAGCTTCTTTGATCAAAACAACATTTTTACTTCATATATGTTCATTTTTCCATTTTAAACAGCTTTAAAACATTCTAAAATATTTATAAATTTTATTTCATACTTTTAAAGAATTAAAAATGACTATTTCAAACAATTTCGTACTTTTGTCGTTTTGCGACCAAAACTAGATTCTTCTGAAAACTTGTTTTGAAAATAACTTAAACTCTATCAAACGAAATCTCGATTTTTCTTTTCCATTTGAAAACTATAGTTTCAAGAAACTAAAAAAATTATTTCAAATATTTTCAACTTAGTTTGCATCCTACGCATTGATTTGAAGTTATGGGTCGAAAATTACGAACTGCCGCTACACAACGAGCTCGATTTTGACCCTTTGGTGAATTGTTCCGAAACTTGTCTAAAACACTTCAAATATGTTTTGAATCTGTATTAAAACTATTTTAACTTATTTAAAACAATATTTTATTATTTTAATCATTAAAGAGGTTAAACAACTTCATTCACTTTCATTTGGATTTATTAACTAACTAGGGTTAGTTTACTAACCATTACATAACTTAAATATTGTTTTCACATCAACTGGTTATAGAATTTCACAACCAAGTTATCAATCATCTTAACATCCATCTAATCACCCAATTCTCAATCATTTCTCAACCAAGCATATAAAGTCATTGACAGAACATACTTAACAATATTTTAAGGAGTTGAATAATTTAAAGATAACTCGAGTACTCACCTTTGTCTCTAACCAATTCTTCCTACCAACATTCTTATCCATCAACACTTCATTAAACCATTGTCAACTTCAACTAATCATCATCTACTCCATTTCTCCTTACCAAGCTCTATAAAATCTTACAAAGCTTCCGCAGTACTTCAAAATTTCTTCTATTTTGGAGTAAAACCGACGGCACTTCTTTCTCTTTTTCTTACACGAAAGTTTTCCAAACTTGCTCCTTCCTCTTAAATAGGTTCAGCCTCACCAATCTCTACTCTTTCCTCCACCATTTTTCAATTTCTTAGATGCTAAACCATGTTCTAATGGTATTCAAAGGTCTTTGGTGAAGTTTGGTGGAGTTTGGGTTGGTTTGATATGATTTTAAGAAAGTTAGTAAGGAAAAAGAAGAGAAGAAGCCATTAAAATAGCCTAAAGGAAGAAGAAGATAACATGTTAATAAAATGAGAGGAAAACTTGTGTATTTATGGAAAAGAAAGAAGTGGTAAGTTACAAAATTAATCTCTTACCAAATTAACAAAATATCCTTCCTTGACTTTAAAGCAAAGTTACTTTTTTAACACTTACCATCATCCATCATTTTATTACTTTTTGTCATATCAACTTAATACTTAAGGAATATATTTGGACGGAAAAGAGGATTAAAGTGATGATTTGCCTTGGTTTTGGTGATTTCGTTTGATGTTTGCTTTTTGACTTACCTTACTTACTTTTACTAATGACATTCTAGAATTTTCTAATGATACTTAGTAAAAGTAAACTTGACTAGTTGTAAAACATCTATGTATGTATGTATATCTATGCGTGTGTTTTAAAACAAGTTAACAAAGATGCAACTACGTTGTGACAACTTATACTGAACAAAACGTTGATTTTCGACAAAACATTTTACGGTCACATTTTGACGTTTTTATTACACTATTTATTTATGTGAACGAAACTTGAAAATAAGTTTCTTATCATTTTTAAATATATAAAATAAGTGTATTTGACTTATAAAATCATATTTAATAATATTGAAATCCAATTGTAAAAATAAGACATCGATTTGTTAAAATGCGAAATTTGTCAAACATTATTAAACAAGTATTTATATAGTCATAAAATTTTTATCAACCAATTACTATCAGTAAGTAACAACTTTTAGAAAGAATCATTTATCATAAAAAACAAATATTGAACGTATATCCAATTTTATCGAAAACTGGCTTTTGTCAATTTTACTACGAAGATTCAAAATCTCTTATTTTTGTAAACCAATTCTAAAAATAAGTTTATTATTCATATTTGTTACAAAAAACATGATTATTTAAGCTTGAAAATTCTACATTTGAATATTTAAAGTTAATTAAATATTCTATTTTACAGTGGTAAAACTACGGGTCGTTACAACAATACTCGGGTTTATTTGAAAAACCTTTTGAAAACATACATATAGCCTGAGTAACTCCAAAACATTGTCAAGAAACTAGGTTCTATCAAATAGTATCATATACCCATTTAACTAAGAGGGAGATATTCAAGAGAAGTCAGGACCGTTATAGTTACGGCCGCCGTTCACTGGGGCTTCGGTCGCCGACTCCCCTGTCATCAGGTCACCAACTTCCTTGACCTTCCGGCACTGGGCAAGCGTCAGCCCCCATACATGGTCTTATGACTTTGTGGAGACCTGTGTTTTTGGTAAACTGTTGCGCGGGCCAGGTCAGTGCAACCCCCTTTGTGAGGAGGCACCCCTTCTCCAGAAGTTACAGGGCTATTTTGTCGAGTTCTTTAGAGAGAGTTGTCGTGTTTGCCATCATACACATCTCTTACCCATTTTTAATCATTTTCGAGACACTTGAACTATTTAAAAAATATTTTTTTATTTTTTTCCAAAGTTCTTCTCGAATAAATACTATTTATTAGCAAATAGTTTTTAACGAAATCATCCACTTGCTTTGGATTCATTTGGATTTGACCTCATTCCGATTGTACAATGACAAAGAGAATAATTTACAAAGTGCACCATCATATCTGCCTAAGCAAACATTCGATTGTCACTTAGAAGATTATTCCGATTATCACAAAACAGATCAAGACTTATTTCTTAACCATCCAAAGAAAACCTTACTCTCAAAATTTATTGTAAAATACCTATTGTTGACGCCAAAAATGAGCATCGACACCCAATAGAATCTAGTAAAGATTAAATGAAGAATGGAATTAAAATAGATAATAATTTATAAATGAACTCACATAATTTTTATAATGGTTCGGCAATCTAGGCGTGCATTCATTTTATATTTTTATTGATTTTGCACTTCATTATGGTTACAAGAACGTTTGGATCAGTTGGGATCCATTAGAATAAGAATGAAGAATAAAAATGGCAAAGACTTGGAAAGAAGGATCCCTTTTCTTATGCCAAGCCTATTGTATTTATAGTGGAAGATGCGTTTAGATCAAACTCAAATTTTGCAAAAGATTCGGGAGACTAAGACGAGGCCACCCAAAAATTTGCAGGCCCGTCGGGCCCCATAATAGAGATCAGTATCAATCCCTACAAATTCATCTAAATAGATTGTCATCCATTTGAGGAATGCCACATGATGTTAGCTACTTGCTTTTCAAATTTCGTGCAATTTCGATATACGATTTGTGAGATATCGCATTTTTCGTGAAGTAGTGTTGCTTGAGTTCTAATTTCTGCCGATCCCTCTAGAGGGATAGGTATCGTTCCCTTCAACTTGCTCCAAATGCCATGCGATCCCTATGGGATGTTCCACACATCCTAATTAGCTTTTACTCCAAGTTTTATATTGATAGCATTTGTAGATTTTGAGTTACTGACCGATCATTGTTGCAACATGTAGTGAAAGTCGAATATGGACTATCGCTTTTATACCGATCCCTTTAGATAGGTGAAGTAATTTTCTCATAACCTGAGCATACGTACTCCAAATGGCTTAAAACTTGACATGTGGCCTCATGGGGCCTTACTTGTCACTCTAAATCGATCTTACCAAGTTTGGGTCAAAAGTTGAGGATATGTACCGATCCCCTAGGGAAAGGGATGGGCACTAATCCTGTGCCTAGGGAAGGCACTATTCCATACTTGTAATATACCAGAGAGTCTATCTCTTGGCCTTGGTTGATCATTGCTTCATATCGTTTCCTATGCTTAATCTAAGCTTAATAATCATCTCTCCAAGCTGTCTTTCTCGATGACCGTCTAGTCTAACTTGTTTAGGCAGTCTGAATATAGCCGATCCAAAAGGTCGGTTAACACTTTCCCCCTAAAGTATGTCTTGTTGCATACATAACGTGCTTTGAATCGAAGCAAGTTAGAGTCGCCAAAAAGAAATCCATCCAGTTTTCTAAATAGTCGCCATCCTTCTGTTGAATTATCTTCACAAAGTGTTGTATCTCTCTTTGATCGTCATGATGCTTGGTCGATTTCCAATAGTATAAATTATGGGTTGTATTCCATTAGTTGCTATCTGTTTTCGGTTCTACAGGGCTAGTAAGCCTTGGTCATCTAATATAGTCTTTTTATTATTAAGTCCTTGTAAAAATTCAATTTCTGTCGATTTCCAGAAATCGAATTTTTTGAATGTACACGTGCACGTTCTAATCATTGGCTCCCGGATGCGTTTTATATACTCATAAGTCATCACAATTCCTTCTAGTTTAATTGTAATTTTATTGCAATTCCTTGTTTATATTTTTTTGTGAAATAGGGGTTGTTATCGTCACTCGATGAGAGGGGACTTCAAGTTCTACAAAGATGACGGCCTCGGAGTCGTAAGTAGGGATGAATGGAGTATGGCCAGTCGCAGACTCATGAGTAGTTCTATAAGCCCATAATGTTGTTGGGAGTTCATCCACTTATTTACCACTAGCCTTTTCCAAATGTTTCTTCAGAATGGACTTTATGATTTTGTTCACATCTTTAACCTGTCTATTTTCTTGAGGGCGAGCAACTGCCACAAATGTCTTTTCAATATGATGCCGACTGTAGAAGTCTTTAAATTTAGAGATTTCAAATTAGGTTTCATTATCAGTTATAATGGTTCCTGGAAGGCCAAGCGATAGATAATGTTCCAGACAATGAAGTTGATTGTTTTCATCATCGTGATTGTGGTTAAAAGTTCTATATCAACCCATTTAGTGAAGTAGTCACCGCTACAACGGCGTATTTTGCACCATCTTTAGAATCGCCAAGAAGTTGATGATGTCAATCCCCTATGCGGCAAACAGTTATGGGGTGACCATTTGAATAATTTTTGTCAACGGGACTCTCGGAATTTTCGCAAACGTCTTCCCTTGTTGCATTGTCTAGTGTGATCAGTTGGATTTCGATTAATAGTTAGCCAGTAATACCCGTAGCGTAGTATTTTCTTTGTCAAGGTTTTCCCCATAGTGTGATCGTTGCATTCTTCTTCATGGACTTTACTCATGACTCGTTTGATTTCATCATGGGAGGTACACCGAAGCAGGGGAACGAAGAAAACCTTTATATACATCTTTCTTGGATGATGCAATATGAGCTTTAGGGAGGATCTGTTGTTTTTCATTCCTTTGCCCAGAAAAGATCCCCCATTTTAGGTAGTCTTTGATAGGAGTCATCCATGACTCCTTTTCTAACTCTGTCTCCAAGATCTAGTCGATCTTCATGTGTTAAGCTTGGAATGGAAAGTACTTCAACCAAGACAAATTCTATTTGTTGCGCATCCCCAAAACTGGCCAGCTTGGCTCGTAACTCGACTTTTTCATTTTGTTCTCTGAGGATGTGTGTAATAGTGTAATACTCAAAGTCTGCCAGTACATCTTGAACCCAACTAAAATAAGGAGCAAGATGCTACTCCAAGCAAGATAATCTCCCCTAACTTGGCATACCAGTAATTAGGAATCACAAAAGAATTGTAAAGTTTTCACTCCCAGTTGTCTGGCAAGCTCGAGCCCAGTAATCAGAGCTTCATATTCGGCTTTATTATTTGTTGCAAGAAAGTCGAATTTAAGGCATAGTAGATCGATCGTTCCTCGGGAATCACTAATATGACACTAGTGTTAGATCATTCATCCTTGGATGCTTCAGTCATGTACATTTTCCATCGTTTGTTTGGTTCTCCACTACTCTCTCTAGAGAGTCGTCTGGCGTAGTGAATTCAGATATGAAGTATGTTAATGTTTGTCTTTGGATAGCTCTCCAAGGGAGATACATGATATTAAATTGGCTTAGCTCGATATTCTATTTGAGTAACTTTCTAGACGTTTAAGATTGTTGTAGGTCTTGTCTTAACGGCTGGTTGGTACAGACGTTAATAATGTAAGCGTGAAAGTAAGAGAGGAGCTTTCATGATGAAACCAATAGGAATTATGCGAGCTTTTGTAGCTTCTGGTAGTTTTCTCTTAGTACCTATCAATCATTTGGTTACATAATATACCGGTCTTCGGATCCTGTTCTCTTCACATAACATTGCGGAGCTTATGACGTATACCAACATGGCTAAATTGATGTATAAAACTTTATAATCCACCGGTTTTGACAGGATGGGAGGTCTCTTTAAGTGGTTCACAAAAGCTTGGAATGGTCTTTACAATCCTATGTCTATTCGAAATTCCTTTTCCATCTCCTGATTAGGTTGAAAAAGAGAGTACACTTGTCGGTTACCCTGGAGATGAATTGACTTAAAGCGATAACCTTCCATTTCGACTCTATACCTGCTTGATTGTCTTCCATAACTAGATGCCTTTGATTGCATGAATCTTCTTAGGGTTGCTTTAATTCTGTGAGAATCGACGATGAAACCCTAAAACTTCTCTGATGCAACATCAAAAGAGGATTTCAAGGGATTTAGTTTCATTTCATACTTTCGTAGAATACTAAACATCTCCTCTTAGTCATCGATGTAGTCATTTGATCATTGTGACTTCACGAGCATGTCATCCACATATACTTCCGTTCATTGCCTGATTTGGTCTTTGAACATCCTGTTGACCAGTCTCTGGTAAGTAGGGTCTGCAACAATTAGTTTAAACGGCATCACAACATAATGATATATCCCTAGAACAGTAATGAAGTTGGTGTGTTTCTGGTCGGGGACGTGCATCGGGATCTATTTGTATCCTGAGTACACATCCATAAATGAAAGTAGTTCATATCCAACGGTTGAGTCTACCAGTTGGTCGATCCTCAGAAGTGGAAAGTTGTCTTTCAGGCATGCTTTGTTCAGGTAATAGTAGCTGATGCATGTCTGCTACTTTCCGTTAGCTTTTCTATCAAGAACTGGATTGGATACCCATTTTGTGTTGAGGGCGTCATGGGTAAACCAATTGTTTTTGAGTTTATCCACCTCCTCTTTAAGTGTAGCAAATCACTCTAGATCCATGCCGCATTGCTTCTGTTTCACTAGAATATGGCTCGAGTCGATATTCAATGCATGGCCCGATGCAGTCGATGAAGTCACATGCAGTCGATATTCAATGCATGGCCCGTTGCACTGAGCTGTGATCCAATCTTTAGTACCCATGATGTGTTGCCATAATTGGTTGTAATTTCGGTTGTCAGCTCAATGGGTGTAGCCTTGGATTCCTTGAGTTAAAACGTAACTATTTTGTGTAACAATCAATGTGGAATCTGGTTAGGATAGTCAATGATGATGTTTTCTCCAGCCAAATCCTAGAGTCTTGTCATGAGTTATTAAGTTTGATAGTGAAGGGCTCTAAATACTTTGAGCGATTATCCACAAATGGCCAAAGATTAGGCTTAGAAGCACGTTGAAGCATATGTCGTGTAGGGGTAAGCTTCGAGTTGCATGCAGCTGCATAGCGGACTCTTGCATTAGTTTGTATATGCTTATGTATTCGAGTAACGTGCTTTCCATTCAACGTACTGGCGATCTGTTGCTCGTCATTTAGGTTGGAATGATAGTCTGTCGCCCATGAGCTTAGGCATCGATTCAATGATTTTATCTCTAGGCATCCTTTCGGTCGTAGCGTCAAGTCGTCATAAATACTATATATATAAGTTACAATATTGAGCTATCACAGCCAGTCTTTGGATGATCATAGTTCTGCTCCCAGTCTCGGGTCGATAATTGAATAACATGAACGATCGAGTCTCGTCCTATCTATGTTTATACTCCCACCTAAGCTCCAAAGACATGGAGTTGATCAATGAATGGTTATTTCACATTCATCTTGTTTCTTGCTCATGCCCCCGAGTCTAGGGCATACATCGATAAGCAGGAAGGCAAGCAGTGTCCATTTTAGCTTTACACTCTTTCCCGTTGAATCATGGGATCGAGTTATTTGATGGAAGGTTGAGTCTCGCCTATCCTAGATTGTATTTTGGTTTTTCCTTCCAAGGGGAATACTTAGATGCTTCGTTGGATTTCGGGTATGAGTTAGGTACTGGATGGTCAATTACGTCCACTTTGATTCATATTCTCTAATCGGATCTAGGGGTAGAGTTGACTCAGGTGTAGTCGGGTCATCCGGTTTCATACTCCTCTGACGGATAAAAGGAGGGTTCTAGAGAATTGATGATCAAGCCTTCACGGTTTATTCTCCTATTCGTGCTCTGGTGAGTGGAGTTATTCGATAGGGTCACATCCATTTATGGTTGGTACACATCGATATTGCCCTCGATCAGACGGTATGATATAGTCGGTCATCCGTAACTTTGGATGTTGTTCCGATTGGTTTTTTATTGTGGCCTCCTTACAAACGTTGTCTTAAGTTGTTATGAACAACAAGCCAAGGCTATATGAGCTATCGTATTAAACTTTCGGTTGTTTATACTCCTGCCCCCAGTCTTACGTTAGAAGATTTAGTTCGTGGATGGTTGAATTCAATCCATAGTGAGTTTATACTCCTCTTGTCGAGTTCAAGTTAGAGCTTATGGAATTGTGAATGGTCATACCACACTCATATATTTCTTTATACTCAATTCTGCACTCTGGGGATAATAATTTGTCGGTGGGTGGTCAAATCGCACCCAGTTTGTGTTTATATGCCAGTCCATGCTCTGGGATCAGAGTTGGTCAATGGGTGGTCAGCCACACCCGTTTGATGTTTATACTCCAATCTGGGGACCAGAGTTGGTTGATGGGTGGACAATCACACCCGTTTTAATGTTTATACTCCAGTCCATGCTTTGGGGACCAGAGTTGGTCAATGTGTGGTTAGTCACACCTGTTTGATGTTTATACTCCTGTCCATGCTCTAGAGACCAGAGTTGGTCGATGGGTCGTCAGTCACACCCGTTTGATGTTTAAACTCCAGTCCATGCTCTCGGGACCAAAGTTCGTCGATGGGTAGTCAGTCGCACCCATTTGATGTTTACACTCCAGTCCGAGCTCTGGGGACCAGAGTTGGTCGATGGGAGGTCAGTCACACCCGTTTGTTGTTTACACTACAGCCCACGCTCTGGGGACCAAAGTTGGTCGATGAGTGGTCAGTCACACCCGTTTGATGATACTCCAATCCGTGCTCGGGAGGCCAGAGTTGGTTGATGGGTGGTCAGTCACACTCGTTTGATGTTTATACTCCAGTCCGTGCTCTGGGAGTCAGAGACAGTGGATGGGTGGTCAGTCACACCCGTTTGATGTTTATACTCCAGTCCATGCTCTAGGGACCAGAGTTGGTCGATGGGCGGTCAATCTCACCAATTTGATTTTTATACTCCAGTCCACGCTTTGTGGACCAAAGTTGGTCGATGGGTGGTCAGTCACACCCATTTGATATTTATACTCCAGTCTGCGCTTTGGGGACCAACGTTGGTCGATGGGTGGTCTGTTACACCCATTAGATGTTTGTACTCCCATCCGCTCTTCGGTGAATAGAGTTGGTTGATGAACGGTCGTATCACATCCATCTTTTTGGTGTTTATACTCTGGCCCGCACTATAGGGATCAGAGTTAGTCAATGGCTGGTCAGTCACACCTATTTTTGATTTATACTCCAGTTGTCTAATCGAGGTAAGAGTTGTTGAATGAATGGTCGAACCACGCTTATCCATGAAATGGAATTCTTTCTCCAACATCAAGGACAAAACTTGACAAATAAACGGTCGATTCTCGTCCCCTAGGTGATTGTAGCTTCTCCAATCAAGTTGAGGAAGAAAGTGATGGATGGCTAGATCATATCCATGCCATGTTGGGCAGTCTGATCTTATCCAATTTGCTTAGTACTTCTCCTAGAAAGTCAATAGAGAGAGTTGTCGAGCAGATGATGAAGTCACATCAACCTCAAGTTGCAGTCATGTCCACGTATTGACCACGGTGGTTGAGAGTAGGTAGTCAATCATGCCTACTTTAAGTCGAGCTTTCAAACTGCCCTTTGTATCCAGTGAAGGAGTCGATGTGTAGGTGATCGATTATCGTCCTCTTCACTTGGACCTCGGTCTTGCTGAGATTCGGGAGAGGCATAAGTATTTTGGCATACTTTAAGTATGAGCTGGGGAGTGGCTGGTTTTGTTGCATCCACTCCAAGTCTTTCATTGGACTCCAAGTCAAGAGCGGAAGTTGGTGAGTAGACGATCAGACATGTCCACATTTTGCTGGATCCTGGCCTTGTCAGGCTTTTCCATTTCGAGTCCTTGGCCCTAAGTCAGGGGCATATGGTAGCTGATAAGCGGTTGAATCACGCTTATCTTGATGAAACTCTAAAGGTTCGATCACGGTCCATGGAGATTGGTTGGCGCCCAACTCTAGGCCTTAGTTACCTGCATCGTATGCAAGTAGATTAATTCACGTTGGTCATAGTTCACAACATAATTGAAATTAAAATAAAATAATTCAAAGAAGATCGGAATAAATCTTATTGATAAGTGAAGCAGAATCATGCGCTCGCTATTCCACTTTGCCCCTAGCTCCTTTTAGTGGGATGTCGACCGTCAGCGGTCCCATTGATAATCAGAGTTCTTTATTAATAGGCATCAGATGTTCCCTGCCCGCCATTCTACAGGGCTAGCACATACCGTTAAATCTTTCCTTTCCAAATCTGCTTTCCGACCACATCACATAGTGCTTCTTAGAATATAAAACATTCCTCGAATTTTCTAAGCGATTCGGTGGACTCTCTCGAGGCTGGTTTTCAGTACTGCTCCGAGTCATGAGTTTCCAAGTAGATGTTATTAATTGAATCGTTTAAAGGAGTATATGAGTCGAATTTTGAGATTCTAGGTCGTCTCCTGGAATTTGAGTCCTTAGCAACGAGCCTGTATTTTTCTTTCTCCTAGTCTGCTCTACCTCCTCCTTACTTAGATTTTGATTCACTTTGTAATAGAAATTATCCAAGGTCGTAGGAGGCTCTCTAGCTAACAAGTTTCCAAAATTTGTCTGGGGGTCGATTCCCTTCATCAATTACATCAGCATGATATCCTCATTGGAATTGGTCGCTTTAGTGATGACGACGATATTGAATCTCTATAGGAAGTCTTTGAGTGCTCACCTAACATCTGGAATAAATTGGATAACGACATCACATTCTTGGTCTGAGTCGCATGCATTCTGAACTGCTCGACAAACTTCTGATCTGGTTGATTGAATAAGGAGATGGGTTTGGGCGATAATCGCATAAACGGTATGATCGATACGCCTTCAAAGAATATAAGAAAGTGTCTGCATTCGATGATACATATCGCTATGGTGGAATTCATATGCCACTTGATTTTCATGAGAAGTAATCTAGGGTCAATTTTCCCTCAGTAAACCAATATGATTTGTACATTGAATCTCCCCAGATATTTTGCACACTGAACAACTTCAATGAATAGGCTTTGACGGGGGGAGAAGCTTCATTCATCGTCAATCCAGTTCGTTTTTAAGTTATAGCTACTTGTTATGCTTGTGAATGATGTATGCATGCCCGAGATATGAGCAAAGCATGGTGGACAAGTATTGACGGATCAGTCGTAAGTTACTTGGAGTCAGACCTAAGAAAATCTGCTTTTTTCTAGGAGTCAGCAATTGGTTTGCTTGGAGTCAATAAATTCTAAGCTTTGGGTTAGTGAATAACGATGCTTGGAGTCATCATGGCGTTTTCTTAGAGAAAATCATGGTTTTACCAGAGTTTGGCTTTGGGCCAAAGTTTCTTGGGTTTGCTTAGAGTCACATCACCTATGTTCTTCAACCTTTACGAGTATTGTTTGAATAGCGGCTGCTTGTCCGTTCCTTGGTTGTAATTTAAAAGCTACCACTTGATCCTCTATGCCTCGGTCAGTCATAGGACGTAAGGGAAGTGGATAGAATGCACCATGTTTAAGTTGAGTTTTGACTCCAAAATGCAGGGGCATTACGCTGCGGCATGGCTTTCGATCCATTTTTTGGGGTATAGGGATCGGTTAGATAGGGCTTTTGATAGAGGGATCGGTAGTATAGGGATCGACTGAAATGCCTTGGTGTGGGATCCGTATATATAATTTAAAAAGGAATCGGTGTTATGCATTAGAGAGGGATCGATATATATACCTTAAAGAGGGATCTGTATGTATATTTAGCACATGGATCGGTATACATACCTTGGAGAGGGATCGATATGTATACTTAGCTGATGGATCAGTACGTGTACTTAGCATATGGATCAGTATACATACCTTAGAGAGGGATCGGTATGCATACTTTAGCAGAGGGATCGACATGTATACTTACATACCTTGGAGAGGGATCGGTATGTAAACTTACAAAAGGGATCGGTATATGTACTTAGTAGATGGATTGGTATACATACCTTGGAGAGGGATCGGTAGGGCTTTGGGAAGGATCTGTACACAAACTATGTGGAGGGATCGGTATATGGAGTATGAAGGGATCGACTTATGGAGTATTGAGGTACTGGCATTGACATATTAGGAGGGATTGGAAGTGGGTATGGAAGGGTCGACCATTTTGGCCTTGATAGCGGGGTCGACCATTTTGGCTTTGACAGAGAGATCGGCTATTTTGAGGGATCGACCATTTTGGCCTTCAAAGAGGGATCGATCGTCGCTTAACTTAAGTTCAATTTCAGAAAATGGAGCACTTTAAAAATGCTACTGTAAATATATTAGTATTTCAAAAATAGCTTAATTTCAAAAACTGCACCACTTTAAAAATCCTATTGTAGATATATTTGTATTTCCAAACAGTTCAATTTCTGAAACTGTAGCACTTTAAAAATGCTACTGTAGATAAATTAGTATATTCAAAACAGTTCAATTTCAAAAACTGCAGCACTTTAAAAATGCTACTATAAATATAATGGTATTTCAGAAAAACAATATATTTTCAAAAAAAGTAGCACTTAGAAAATGCTACCTTAAAACCACTGCATTTTGGAAATGCTGCCAATACAAAACTAAGATTTATTATAACATTTCAGAAACATTAAAATCTCAATTTTAGCCATTTTTAACTTATAAAAACATATCTCACTCTTCAGAAAATATTCATTTGGATATCATTTAACTGATTATTAAATAAAATAAAATTTTATAAATAAAATATCCAAATTAACTATAATTCATTTAATAAGTCCAAAGTACACTATTTTACTTAACTTTTATTTTAACAAATAACTTAGCACTTTATTTTAATATACCCACTTCATAAATAAGATATTCTTTTTCAAGTTAAACTCAACATTTCCATTTGAAAAACTAAATTTTCAATTATCAAGTTAAGTCAAAATTTAAGATACATTTTACCATCTAAATCATGATTATTTATTTTACTAAACATGTCCATTTCATAAAATAAAATCTATTACAATTGCTAGGTTAGATTTAAAATTCCATATTAAATCAAATTTAATAATTAAGTTATTTATCATCAATAAAGACCTTGAAATTACAATTTAAAACCAATTATTGACTTATAAAAATTTTAACTTATAGAAAACCAATATCTCTTTATATTTTAAATCATTAAATCAAATCTTTAAGCTAAAATTTCATATACTTAAAAAAAATCAAAATACTCAATAAATTTTTAGGAAAATATTATGTTAAAAATTAACCATGGGTTTGCATAATATTTTCTAACCTAGGTCAAGTGATAAGGATATGTATCATTTCAGTCCGTAATTTAGAGGAAAAATCCGGGTTCTATCATTTCAAACCCGCAATCCTAATTCAAACAAAATAAAATAAAAACTGCTTGAGCCTATCATTTCAGCTCATAACAATTTTTTCTTATTCTAATGTACATTCGGGTATGTATCATTTCAACTCATAGTGATTCTATTCTAACAGGGAACTTGCAGTGTGAGAAACAGTAAATACAATAAACACTATAATAAGACATATCATATTAGGTGACGTAACTAATATATAACAGGTTATAACACATGAAATATCATATCACAGGCATATATAAATTACTATCATATCATCAGCTATAATTCACATGCCATGGTTTCACAATTATATAAGTACGAATGTCGAGAGTGATAAACTCACCTTCTAAAGCTGGAGATAACAATTGAAGGCACACGAACAAACTTCGAAAAGCACGACAAAGCACGAATTAGATTCAAGGGGATGGAGAGCCAAGATTCAAGTCTTGTAAACAGATAAATATGAACATATATAAGCAACTATATTATAAAAAAGATTATAAACCAAAATGATACACAAATATGAATCAAAATTGAAGCAAAGTGGCTTAACCTCTTCAAGTAGGCTCGGCCACAATGCAAATGGACTTGCTTATCACCAAGTCATGCTCGGCCATGATGTTCGAAGGCACATACGCTTGGCTAGGATCAGAAACACACATAGCTAGGGGTTAGAATGTGAAGGGACGGCAACCAAAATCAAGTGGAAGGAAAAAGGCAAAGGCTTTGGGTTTAGCCTATGGCTATTGTGCTCCGTCATGATGCTAGCATGGCTCGGTCTTAGGCTAAGATCCAGATCAGGTCAGGTCCATCAGAGAGGGTATGGCCTGGAGAAAGTCAAAGGAGGTGGTGTTGGCATAGTTGGTGGTCGAGGCTAAGGGAAGAGAGTTGGAAGAAGTGGTGGAGATCGGCTAGGGTTTCAAGGCAATTTTGATGATGGTTTAGATCTAGGTGGTCATGGCATAGCATGGGGATTATGTGATGATGGTGGAGGCCGGTATAGTGGTGGTGGTGAGGAAGAGACGGTTGGCAAATAGGAGGTGGCCGAGCTATGCTTGTAGGCAAAACAAAAGAGAAAGAAAATGAAAAGAAGAAGTCATGAAACTTACTGTAAATTCCTTTGTTCAGGAAATGATGAGAAGGAGAGATGAGAAATAATTTTTGTACGTGAATTGAAAGGAATATGGGAAGTTTGTACGGCTGGGAAATAGAAATATGAATGGCTAGGAAAAATGAAAAGCCATACTTCATAATAAAGAAAAAGAACTTAAGCCTCTTGAATTTCCAAGACCAAAATCAATTAAAAGAAAATAGAAAGTAGAGAATGGAAAAATGAAATAAAATAGAAAATAGGAAATAAAATATAAAATAGAAATGAGGTAGAAAATTTAGATTAGAAAATAAACAAAAAAAATGCTGAAAATAATCGCGTGTAAAACGCTAAAATTTATCAATTTTAAAAAATATAAAATAGAATTTGACGAAACGAAAAGTAGAACCAATATCAGAATCAAATTCTGCTTCAAAGAAAAAGATTGGAAATTTAAAATTCAAATTTAAATATTTCAACTGAAAGTCAAAGTATGACCACGGCTGACCAAAGTGAAAATTTTCAAAAAATCATTATTTTATTATATTTGGAAAATAAATTACAAACAAAATCCAAAATTGCATTGCAAAATTCCAGAATTTCAAATTTAAATGATTTAAAAATCAAAGTTTCAATTAAATTGAATTAAAAATATTTATTAAAATTATGGGTTGTTACAAGAATGAAGAATAAAAATGGTAGAGCCTCGGCAGAAAAAGCAAGATCCCTTTAATGACGTCATTCCGGCTGTATTTATAGGGGAAGATTTGCTCGGATGGGACTGAATTTTTGGCAGAAAGTTCGAGAGACCAAGACGAGGCTACCCAAAAATGTGCAGGCCCATCGGGGCCCACAATATGGATCAGTACTGATCCCTATAAATGCATCCAAATGGTTGCGATCTCTATGAGGGATGCCCCATGATGTTAGCTACTGATTCCCGAAATTTCATGCAATTTCGACATACAGTTTGTGAGATTTCACATTTTCTTTGAAGCAGTGTTGCTTGAATTCTGATTTATGCCAATTTGTCTAGAGCGGTAGATACAAATCCCTCCAACTTTCTCCAAATTCCATGCGATCCCTATGGGGTGTTCTACACATCCTAATTATCTTATAATCCAAGTTTCATGTTGATAGCGTCTATGGATTTTGAGTTATTGACCGATAAGTATTGCAATATGTAGTGAAAGCGGAATATGGACAATCCCTTTTACACCGATCCCTTTTGACAGGTGAAGTAACTTGTCCACAACTTAAGCATACAAACTCCAAATGACTTGAAACTTGAAACGTAGCCTTATATGGCCTTTCTTGTCACTCTATATCAATCTTACCAAGTTTGGAGACAAAATTGAGGATATGGACTAAACCCTAGGGAAAGGGATATGCACTAATCCCATGCCTAGGGGAGGCATTATTCCATACTTAAAATATTCGGGAGAGTCTATCTCTTGGCCTCGGTTGATCGTTGCTTCATATCATTGCCTGTGCTTGATCTTTAAGCCTAATAATCATCTCTCTGGCTGTCTTCCTTGATGATCGTCTAGTTCAACTTGTCTAGTCAATCTGAATATAGTCGAGCCAAAGGCTGGATAACACCTATATCTTAAAATATCCTTAAGAAAAATTGATGCTATTTTCCAAAAATCATTTGGAATTTATCAAAGCCATAACATTCTCAAAACTCTTTTCATTTTTAAAACATGTTTAATAATTCTGTTTTATAAAATCAACTCAATTAATTCATCTTATAAAACTATCTGAAGATTTTCTTTTAATAAACACCTTTATTATAGTTCAATTTATAACCCTACATATTGTCGAACGTCATATAGTTAAATTGTGAAACTTAATTCACAGGGTGTTCAATTCAATGTTCCTATAAATCGGATCTACCTAACTCATGATGGAAAAGGAAATCTACTATTAATCTGACATTAATGCTCAAAACTGGACAAGCATGACTAGTTAAACCCTAAATGCTAATAAATTAAATATTGTTAACTCCTAACCCACTCTCCTCACAGATAACTATATAGATCTTGAAAATCATCCCTTTTTATATATGGAAAATATATTTCTAGGTAAATTTATTTCATTTACAAAATTTAAAACAAGATTATGTCAATTGAACTTGTTTAAGTGTTTAGGAAATCTTTATCGATAACATTGATAAGGCGCATCAACCAGAATTCTTAAGTCACTCAACAGCTTAAACAACACAATATAAAACATTTATTCATTAACAAATACGCACTCATATATATTACACTTAGACTCATTCTAGGACACTACTGATCGTATATATAATGAGTTTACCTCACCAAAGCCTAGGTTTTCTCTTAACCTAAGCTGTGATACCAAATGTAACGATCCAGGCTTTTCAACCATCGACAATGACGACTAGTAGGCTTTTCAACTATCCTAGCACCACCGTGGCATTACACTAGTACCTCGAATCTGCTTTATGTCAAGCCTCACAACTGTAAGCATCTAGCAAACCCACCCATCATGGCCTCAAACTACCTCTCTCGGATGTGTAGAGGTAAGAGACTCTTGTTCGCCACCAAACAGACCCTATCACGTTAATCCAACCAATGGATATAGATTTGATCCCGGTCTCTTCGAAAAAACATTGGATAATTTTTGGTAAACTCAACTCTGGTTCTTTAGGAAATAAACAGTCAAAGATAAGAGCGGAGATCAATCCTAACCTTTAGTGGATGGATTTTCTTATCATTTGTTCTAGAAGAACGAATCTAAATTTAAACGCACAATGCAGCATCAACGGAAATGATGTGCCATATAACTCACATATTTCTCCTAGATATTTCCAGAGTTACGTTTTGGGTCCAAATTTGATAGTCGATTATTTAACTATCAAATAAAAAACAACAACATATTCCATTTGAGAATTTATTTATCCATAGCATCCACTTAGCCTTAAAACAAATCTATTTTCAAAATGTAAAACATTCATATACTTATCTCTATGACATAAGTATATACATAAAACATTTGTGAATAACTTCTTACATCTAAATCTTGTTAAAGAGGATTAAACAAATGTTATGTAAATTAGAGGAAAGGACAATCCTAAACACTATTCACTCAGCGATAAGGGCGAAACAGATGTTGCACACCACCATTTTTAAAGGTCGGTTTAGAGAAACCCAGATCTCAAATTCTTTTTATACTTCTTTCGATAAATCATTTTTAGTCGAATCTATTTCATTCATGAAATCCCTTTTAATTGAAATCCAAATCCATTTCAAAATATTTTCTAACTTCCTAATTTCATTTATAAAACCCTTTTATAAGTATTCAAAATCATTTATATAACTTCTTTACAAACCTTTCTTATTTAAACAACTTCTTAAATAACTCTAAGTCAAACTAGCTTCATTTAATAAGCAAAACCGTTTTATAAATCTCCTTTATTTATGAAATCTTCTTTGATTTAAAACTCAAATCCATTTACCCAAAGCCTTATATTAATTTTCAAATTCTTTTATAAATTCTTTATAAATACTTCTTTTTATAACAAGGAAAACGATTCCCAATATTTAAAAACATCTTTAGTAAAACCATTTGTCAAATTATTCCTTAAATTTCTTGTTCAAATTGAAATAACTTTGAAACCATTTCAAAAAGAAAATGAAATATTTATCCTAACAAAATCAAATGGAGGCTTAGCGACCAAAATGGTACTTTTAATTTGGTTTTACTTTTCCAGTTTAACATGGCACCACATAACAATAGGTATATAAGGGATCAATACATAACCATCAATCAACTTAAGTAAATGTCCAAGTTAATTGTAATAGCATAATGGTGTTCTGTTCTACCAATAGATGTCATTTAGTTTTTCTAATCATATGGGGTTACTTAAGGGTAAGTGACACAGAAATCTCTTAATATAAAACAAATTTGGAAAGAAAACAGTTTAAAACAAAACTAATTACTTAAACTCAAAGCGATTTTAAAATTAATTAAAACCATTGTAAATAATAATCAAATCCTTGTTAAACAGTAATTAAACTCTAACTTAAATTAATTAAACCTTATTAAAACACAATTAACTTTAATTAAAGATTAATTAAATAAAACCAATTTTTAAAATTATAATTAAATAATTATTATCTCAATAAATAGTTAAATAATAATTTAATTAATACTCAATTAGTAATAAAAAAATATAATTAAATTTATTAAGATAACAAGCCATGATTATCTTAATTAATTAACATTTAAGTTTAAAAACCATTTTTAACAAATGATTAAGTACTAATTATCTTAATTAATTAAAAATCATTAAATAATTGTTCTCTAATTACTGAATTAAAGTTAGAAAACATTTCCAAAAAGATTTCTACGTGAAAAAAAGGTTTGGATTAGACAAATAGTTAGATTTTTCGAACCGCGCGTATAGCTTCTATCGCTATATGAACCGACAATCTCAAAAACAAAAACTTTCCTTCTTCTAACTTTTAAAACTTTCCCTTTTGAACTCTTATAGTCTTTGGAACATGAAAATTAAAGTTTGAAAACCAAATCAAAGTTCTAAACTTGACAATTTTTCACTTTGAATTAAAAATAAAACTTTCGATAAAAAGCGGATTTCTACGTCGCTTTTGATTAGTGAATCGCTATCTTCATGTAATGAGCCCACATACGAAAAATACAACATTCCAACATAATATCACATCACAACATTATAGCACAATCATAAGCAAAAATATTACTTCAAAATACTAACCAATTTTTCCAATATTCAAGGTATAATGTTTATTGCCTACTCAAACTTCGGCATAAGCAATTAACACCAAATCAACATATATGCATGCATACTTAACATATAACATTACCACATGATTAAGCAACATTTTAACTCGTAAATTTTGCAACTTTAAAAAGTTAGTAACTTGAGTTTTAAAACATGAAGTTTACTCACCAAACTTTCACAAAACCAAGGAAAACTTCTACCGAACATGATTAAAAGCTAGTACTTTCCAAAAATGAAGTCGTTGGATGTCTACACACCAAAAATGGGCTCGGCCTTGGACAATTTGGGTTGGACCAAGGGTGTTTTAGGTGGATGGTCTTGCAACTTGGAAGAGAAGAGATTGTAGTATACGTAAAAGTAGTTCGGTCTACTAAAGAGGAGATTTTGAGTAAAAAAAAGTGATTTTTCTTACTTTAAAATTTATGCGGAGAAAAAATGGTTATATGTTTTCAAGCTTTTAGGATTTTGAAAGTGGAGAAGAGTATAGTAAAATGATAATTATGGAATGGAAGGAGTATTTACAGGCTTAGGAGTATATTTTAAAGATATAAAGTGGTTATAATTAAATATATACACATGCATGCACTCCATACCTCCCCTTATCGCTTGTACACGCACTCCTCCTCCTCTTTTTCATGCCTTGAATCATGCTAAAGATTCTATGTTTGTGCACTAAGGATATGGAGGTGATTTGTATATATATAAGTGTGTTTATATGTATATATATGCCTTTTATAACATAATTTGTCACATCCATGCTTATGTATAAATATATATAAGTTAATATATATGTGTGTGTGTTCTTAATTAATAATAATCCTAACATATAAATGTGTGCATGTTGCACCAAATGTGCGCAACATTCCCGATGACTTTCAGGTGTCAAAAAGTCAAAATTACGGAAAATGTGATCGAAAATGTTCTTTGATCACATTTTCTATTTTTATTTGAACTATCTATATTGGTGAACAAAATTTGAAAACTATTTTATCATCATTGTTAAGTAATTAAAATAAGTTTAACTTCTAATAAAAATCCATTTATTGATTGTATAAAATATATTTAAATAGCCTATTTCAAAGTGGCAAAATCCTAGGTTGTTAAAAACCTATTTTACCATCATTTGTTATTATTTTATAGAGTTATATTTTAGTTATAAAACCTATTATTTGAATGTTTAAAATTTGTTAAATATTTGTAACTCAAGGCGATAAAATTCTGGGTCGCTACACTCTTCCCTCCTTAATAGTGTCCTTGAAATTGTACCACAAACTTAATTCCCAGAAACACATAAACTTTTCATTAATCCTTATGATGTACATAGATCATTCCTATGTAAAATCCGATTTGATCATCCGCTCGAACACATAACTTCACTTCCGATCTAGTATCGCTCAGCCAACTCCCTAGTGCGTAGTTTGATCAAGGCCACTTAGAAACCTATTTTTTCCTTGCATAGCCATAAACTATGATAGAATACTTTTGTTCCCACGTACGAACACTCATCAATGCTCGCCGTCAAAAATTAAGTGATAATCCTTATTCGTAATGGTGTAAAAAACCTCCAGTCAAATACTTAAATCTAGGATTGAGAACTGTGTGAAAAAGAGAAATGATCTTCATATAACCTACATTCTGATCTAACAATTCTTAGTACCTAACTTCTTTCTACCCTCCCATCATGCTTCATAAGAATCAATCTTAAATTTATTAACTTATATAATACTCTTCTACATCCTAAGAGTATATACAAACATTTGATTTTTAATTCTATTTAATTTTAACTATTAGATGCAGGCCAAAAATAATTTGGGTCTTCAAACTAAGTCGACCAAATTAATCACTTTACCGTAATTGGTTTGCTAAGTAGCTAAGAAGAGTATGATGCTTGTATCCAAAGTCCATCTTAGATTCAAATTTTCTTAGATACTGCTGAGGTAAAAATGTCTATTAGCCAGCCTAATAACGTAAAATAATTCTTCACATCCTAAATGTTAAAATCGAAAGACATTGTTTTATATAATTTTTTATTAATTCTCGTTATTAAATTTAACCAAATTAAAACTTCATTTATTATCCACTTTTTTAATCAAAATATCCTTTTTTGAAAACTCTTCCTATTAAGGGTTCCAAGAATACAATTCCCTGGTTTATTTCAAAAACCTTTTGAAAACATACTCATAGCCCGAGTAACTCCAACACGTTGTTAAGGAACTTGGTGCTATCAAATAGTATCATATACCCTTTATAATAAGAAAGCAATACTCAAGATAAGTGTTTGCCATCAGAACACACCTCTTATCCATTTTTAGTCATTTCCAAGACACTCAAACTAGTTAATAAAAATATATTTTTATTTTTTTCCAAATTTCTTCACGATATAATATTTCTTATAGATAAATACTTTTTAACAAATTTATCCACTTGCTTTGTATTTATTCGTATTTGAACTTATCCCAATTGTATGATGACAAAGAGAATAATTTACTAAGTGCATCATCATATCTGCCTTAGCAAACATTCGATTCTCACTTAGAAGATTATTCTAATCATCACAAAACATTCCAAGACTTATTTTCAAATTGTCCAAAGAAAACCTTATTCTTAAACTTTAATTTTAAAATATATATCATAAAATATCCTTAAGAAAGATTACTGCTATTTTCCAAAATCCTAGGGAATTTATCAAAGCCACCGAAATTTAACATTTTTAAGACCCTTTTCATTTTTAAAACACATTTAATAGTTCTGATTTGTAAATCATCTCTCTTAACCCATCTTATAAAACCAGTAGAATATTTTCTTTTAATAAATACCTTTATTAAAATTCAATTTTTAACCCTACATATTGTCGAACGTCCTATAGTCAAATTGTGAAACTTAATTCACAAGGTGTTCGATTCAATATTCCTAAAAATTCTATCTACCCAACCCATGATGGGAAAAGGAAATCTACTATTAAATCTGACAATAATGCTCAAAACTAGACGAGCGTGACTAGTTAAACCCAAAATGCTAATAATTAAATATTGTCAACTCCTAACCCACTCTCCCCATAGATCACTATATAGATTTTGAAAATCATCCCCCTTTATATAGGGAAAATATATTCCAAGGTAAATTTATTTCATTTACCAAATTTAAAACAATATTATGTCAATTGAACTTGTTCAAGTGTTTAGGAAATCCCTATTGATTTCGTTGATCACGCGCATCGACCATAATTCTTAAGCCACTCAATAGGTTAAACAACACAATATAAAACTTTTTTATTCACTAACAAATATGAACTCACACACACACACACACATATATATTACACTCTGACTCATTCTATGGCACTACTGACCCTAACAGATAATGATTTTACCCCACCAAAGCCTAGGTGTTTGTTCAACCTAAGCTCTGATACCAATTGTAACGATCTAGGCTTTTCAACTATCGACGGTGACGACCAGTAGGCTTTTCAACCATCCTAGCACCACCGCGACATTACATTGGTACCTCAAATTTGCTTTTATGGCTGCCTCGCGACTGTAAGCACCTAGCAAATCAACCTAACAAGGCCTCATACTACCTCTCCAGGATGTGCATGAGTAAGAATCTCTTGCTCACCGCCAAACATAAAGCAAGTAATACCTATCATGTTAATCCAACCAATGAAAACATATTCGATCCCAGTCTCTTCAAATTAACATTCGATAATTTCTCGTAAACTCAACCCTGGTCTTTAGGAAATAAAGAGACAAGATAAGAGCGGAGATCAGCTCCTAACCATTAGTGGACAAATTTCCTTATCATTTGTTCTAAGAGAACGAAAAGAGATTTATATGCACGGTACAATATCATCAGAGATGACGTGTTATATAACTCATGTGTTTCTCCTAGATATTTCCATAGTTACATTTGGGTATAAATTTGATAGTCAGTTATTTACTATCGAATAACAAACAAAAACCAATTCCATTTGAGATTTTATTTATCCATGGAAACCACTAAGCCTCAAAACAAATCTCTATTTAATAAATATCCTTCCAAAATGTTTACCTAAAACATTCATGTACTTATCTCTCTGATATAAGTATATACACAAAACATTTGCTAATGACTTCTTACCTCCATATCTTGTTAAAAAAGATTAAACAAATGTTATGTAAATTGATGGTAATGACAACCCTAAACATTATTCCCTCGATGTTAATTATGGAATGGATGTTCCATACCACCATTTTTAAAAGGTCAGTTTAGAGAAACTCATATCTCAAATTATTTTTATAGTTCTTTCGATAAATCCTTTTTAATCAAATCTATTTCATTCATGAAATCTCTTTTACTTGAAATTCAAATCCATTTCATAATACTTTCCAACTTCCCAAATTCATTTATAAAACTCTTTTATAAATATTTAAAATCATTTATATAATTTCTTTACAAACCTTTCTTTTTTAAACAACTTCTTAAATAACTCTAAATCAACTTAGCTTCCTTTAAGAAGCAAAACCATTTGGTAAATCTCCTTTAATTTGTGAGATCTTCTTTGCTTAAAAACTCAAACCTATTTACCCAAAGCCTTTTATAAATTTCCAAATTCCTTTATAGACTTCTTTTTGTAACATTGAATACCATTTCCATTAGTTAAAAACATCCTTAGCAAAACCATTTGTTAAATAATTCCTTAAATATCTTTTTCAAATTGAAGTAACTTTAAAACATTTCAAAAATAAAATAAAATGTTTATCTTTACAAAATCAAATGGAGGCTTAGCGACCATAATGGTGTTTTTAATTTGGTTTCACTTATCTAGTTTAACAAGACACCATATAATAACACATAATCATCAATCAACTTAAGTAAATATCCAAGTTAATTGTAATAGCATAATGGTATTTTGTTCTGCCAATGGATGTCATTTTGTTTTCCAAATCATAGGGGGTTACTTAAGGGTAGGTGACATAGAAATCCCTTGATTTAAAACAAATTTGGAATGAAAAAAAAAATTTAAAACAAAACTGTTTACTTCAACTCAATGCGATTTTAAAATAAGTTAAAACCCTTGAAAAAGATAATCAAATACTTGTTAAAATAGTAATTAAACTCTAATTTAAGGTAAGTAAACCTTGATTAAACCTTACTAAAACATAATTAACTTCAGTCAAAGATTAATTAAATAAAACCCCTTTTTAAAATAATAATTAATGAACAATTACCTTAACAAATAATTAAATAATAATTAGTTAACCCTTAATTAATAATAAAAAATGTTATCAACTTTTATTAAGGCAACAAACCAGGATTAACTTTATTGATTAGCATTTAAGTATAAAACCATTATTAACAAATGATTAAGTACTGATTACCTAAATTAATTAATTAATTTAAAAAATCATTAAATAAAACATAATTAAATAATTATTCTCTAATTGATAAATTAAAGTTAGAAAACTTTTCCAAAGAGAATTTTAAGTGAAAACAAGTTCGGACTAGAAAAATAGTTAGATTTTCCGAACTGCGCTTATAGCGACTATGGCTATACAGACCCGTAATCTCAAAAACTTGAAATTTCCTTTTTATAACTTTCAAAACTTCCCTTTTGAACTCTTATACTCTTTGGAACATGAAAATGAACTTTTGAAAACCAAATGAATTTGAAATATAAATTAAACTTACGACAAAAAGCGGATTCCTATGTTGCTTTTGATTAGCAAAACACTATCTTCATGTCATGAGCCTACATACGACAAATACAACATTCCAAAACAACATCACATTACAAAATCATAGCACAATCATAAATAAGAATATTACTTCATAAATACTAAAAAGGCTTTTTCAATATTCAAGGTATAATCTTTATCGCCTACTCAAACTTCGGCATAAGAAATCAACACCAAATCACATATACACGTGCATACACAACTCATAAAATTACCACATATTTAAGCAACATTTTAACTCCTAAATTTTACAATTTTAAAAAGTAAGTAACTTGATTTAAAAACACGAACTTTACTCATCAAACTTCCACTAAATCAAGGCCAACTTCTACCGAACGTGAATACAAGCTAGTACTTTGCAAAAATGAATACCGGATGCTTACGCACACAAAATGGGCTCTGCCTTGTTTCGGCTTGGCCATGGATGTTTAGGGTGGATGGGCTTGCAGCTTGGAAGAGAAGAGGTTGTAGTATATGTAAAAGTGGTTTAATGTTCTAAAGAGGAGATTTTGAGTAAAAGGAAGTCATTCTTCTTACTTTAAAATTTATGAAGAGAAGCCATGGATATATATTTTCAAGCTTTTAGGATTTTTAAAGTGGAGAATAGGATTGTAAATGAAAATTATGAAATGGAAGATGAATTTATTGGCTTAGGAGTACATTTTAAAAATATAAAGTGCTTATAATTTAATATATACACATGCATTCACTCTATACCTCCCCCCATCACTTGTGCACATACACCCTTCCTTTTCATGCCTTGAATCATGCTAGAGCTTCTTTTTCTGTGCACTAAGGGTATGGAGGTGATTTGTATAAATATAAGTGTGTTTATGTGTATATATATGCCTTTTATAACATATTTTGTCACATCCATGCTTATTTATAAATATATGTAAGTTAATATACAAAAGTATGCTTAGTTAATGTCAATCCTAACATTATAAATGTGTGCATGTTTCCCAAGCATACGCAACATTCCCGACGACTTTCAGGTGTTGAAAAGTCAAAATTTTGGAAAATGTGATCGAAAATGTTCTTCGATCACATTTTCTATTTTTATTTGAACTACGTATATTGGTAAAAAAAATTGAGAACTATTTTATCGTCATTATTAAATAATTAAATAGGTTTATTTGCTAATAAAAATCCATTTATTGATTATATAAAATTTATTTAAATAGCCTATTTCAAAGTGGAAATATCCTTGGTCATTGCAAATCTATTTTACCATCACTTATTATGATTTTAAATAGTTATATTTTAAGTATAAAATCTATTATTTGAATATTTAAAATTTGGTAAATATTCGAAAATCAAGCCGTAAAATTCTAGGTCATTACATGTGCGATTAAAGTCAACGGCTAGTTCTATTCGGAATACCGCAATGTTATCTTGTTTAGTAGTTCAACCAATAATGATTGAAAAAATTGCTTCTGAACAACGAGATGATCCATTACTAGCTGAATGGATTATAAGACTTGTGGAGGGATGGTTTGAAAGGTTTTGGTCTTCTCCAGAATAGATGGTTGAGAAAGAACGGACGGTTGTGTGTTCTAGATGTTTATAACCCATGGAAGGAAGTTCTTATGGAGTGTTATTGATCAAAGTTTGATATTCATCTTGGAGGAACTACAATGTATCAAGATATGAAGTAGAGTTTCTTTTAGGAAGGAATGAAAAATGATGTAAGCTTATGGGTGAAATAATGTTTGAATTTCTAATAAGTGAAAGCCAAGCATAAGAAACTAAGTGGATTTCTTCAAATTTTAGAAGTGCCACTTTGGAAATGTGATTCTACATCCATGGATTTTACCAATAGATTACCAAGGTAAAACATGGCAAATGAAAAAATTGGGTCATGGTAGATTGACTGACCAAGAATGCACACTCTATTCCCGTTATGTCGAGAAGTACGACACCTACTTTGGCAAAATTGTTTATGAAGAATATTGTAAGAATGCATGGTATTCCTAGTAGTATGGTCAGAGACAGAGATACTTTGTTCACTAATGAATTTTGGAAGAGTCTACAAGAAGTGTTAGGTGCTAAGCTGAAGATGAGTGCTGCTCACCATCCGCAAACAGGTGGATTAACAGAAAGTGTTAACAAAGTTCTTGACGATTGATTAAGGGCTTATGCACTAGACTTTGGAGGATCATGGAGGATCATTTGAACTTAGTTAAGTTTTCCTATAATAACAGTTGTAAGTATGGAGTGACATATTTCGAAGCTCTTTACGGAATGCCATGCAAATCACCAGCATGCTAGTTAACGATCGAAGATAGATTGATTCTTAGTCCAGACATGGTATTTGAAGCTACGTAAAAGATTGATTTGATCCAAGAAAGGATGAAGGAAGATCAATCTAGGAAGAAAATTTATGCAGGTAAGAGGCATAAGGGTTTAGAGTTTTCAATTGGAGACAATATTATTGTTAAAGTATCACCGTTGAAGGGTGTGGTACGGTTTCAGAAGTCAAGAAAATTTGCATCAAGATATGTTGGTCCGTTTCCTATCATAGAAAGGATCGGGAACTCGCTTATTGGATAGAGTTACCGAATAGTTTCGTAGAATATGTTTTTCATGTCTCTCATTATAGAAAGTGTTTGCATGATCCATAGACTACTACTGCATCGATTGTATTGGAAGATTTAGTAGTGGAATTAGATATGATTTCTTGTTAAACAACTAGTTCGTGTTTTAGCAAGAGATAAGAAGAGATTAAGAAACAATATAGTCAAGTTAGTGAAAGTCTGGTGGAGTGACAATGAGAAAGACTATATTGGGGAGACATAAGATAGGATTAGAGATACTTATCCTGAGTTATTTTGATGGTATGGACTATATACGTTATATAGACTTTTAACTCATAGGATATGCTAGTATTATTGATATGTGTTTGTCACACTTGTTTAAATAATTGATATGCTTGTAGATTTCCTTATCATAATCTCGAGAATGAAATTATTTAAGGCGGTAGCCGGTAACATCTATAATTTTTGTTTAACATTATTTAGGAAATTCAATTAGATAAATTAAATAGAATAATGTGAGGTGATAAGGAGAATAAGATTTCAGGCCTTATTTAATTAATTGAGTTATTTTGAAACATAGAATAGAAAGGGATTAACCAGAGAGGCATAAGAGGAATAAATCCTTGTTTCATTTCCTAAATTCTTCCTTTCTCATTCCATTTTCGAAACTCAAAATAAAACCTAAAGAAGGCTGGCCATTACAAAGAGAAAGAGAAGAGGAAAAACTAAGTAAATTAAAGGGAAATGCTTGGTGGAATAATCTACAACAATTCACAATCTCTCTTATCCAAAGTAAGGTAAATAATAGTATTCATCTCATTTGTTTATGTTTGTTTGGGACCTATATTTGATATTCAAATTGATTGTGATAATATGTCATGCCTGGTTTGATGATATAATTATTGGATTGAATGATGGATTATTGAAAATTTATGGATATTGTTTTCAATAGGTTTCAAAGGTATAAACCTTGTTTTTGAACTCAAATTGACTTGAAATTTAAATATGTTGTGTAATACATTATTTTGAAGACGGGTTTTCAATTTCATAATTTTCCATGTTTGTATGAATATTTTGTGAACTCCTAAGGGGGGAAAATGTGTTTATTTCGGGTTTTTAATTATTAAAAATTGTTAAATTAATATTTTATTCTTGAAATTTTTATATGTAAAAGAAGAAGGAAAATTAGATTTTTGGTAATTTTTAGGGAATTTTCTCCAGTGGTTATGATTTCTATAATTTCATTATTTTAGAAAAGTGTTTAATTCATATAAATTAAAAATATATTAACTACAAGGGTTTTAAACTTATATGTGAAGGTAGAACGTGGTCTACCAATAATTTCTGAAAGGATTATGAAAATTATTTTGTTATCCAAAGAAATTTTGATGTCAGGTGGTAAGAGTTGGTGGAAAATATTTTCGTTAAAAGAAAATCAAATAGTTTTTAACTTACTTACAAAAGTGCCATGGTAGATATTCGATACCCATATCTCACGTTACTCGGCAACTATAAAAGCAAATACATAGAATAACTACATGTTAAATATATGATGCATCTACTTTATAGACTCGACTACTATAGGGTTGAAGCATGCGATAACTACGTGGTAGCTATGAGATGTATCTACTTATACATAGAAGTTTAACACCTTCTTTGTTTTAGGAATTCGGTATCTCAAGGTTGTAGAGGCTCGATAACCAAATGTTTTCGAGACTCGACACCATTCTTTTTAAAGTTCGGCATCGCATGTTTTTAGGCATTCGACAACCTCAAGTTTAATGGCTCAGCATACCTAATTGTTTTAGATTCAAAACCTCGTGTCTTTTATTGACTCGATACTTATGTTTTCAACTAGCACGATAGTCGTTTGTTTCATAAACTCGATAGCCATGTTTTATTGGTTCAATAACTATGTTTTAGCGGCAATAGAGTTGTATGTTTTACGAACTCAATAATTATGTTTTAGAGGCTCGACATAGAGATAGGAAAACACTATTTTAGCGACATAGCAGCCGTATGTTTTATAACCAAATAGCTTTATTTTAGAGGCTTGATAGTTATGTTTTCTAGAGGCTCAATAACCTTGTTTTGATGACGAATGTTTTAAAATCTATGTAAAGATGATAGTGCCTGTCATAATATTTTGGCTAAGATTTTTGGCCATGTTTTCCTTGTTGTAAAGAAAGGTTTTAAATTGGTTAATCATTTCCAAAGATAAATATTTCCAAGGAAATGAAATAGTGTTTTGGCCCAAATTGTTTATAGATTTTGCTAAAGTAAATTATTACTTAAATCTAACTAATTTTTTCGAATATTAATCATTTAATTCTCCTTCTCTTTCGCTCGAATAGTGCAAAAACGTATATTTTATATAAGTAATTAATTTTTTTGAGAAAACTAAATTTTAAAAACAATTTTCAAAATCATTTTGGAAAAAAAATCTTTGAAATTCTCTTATTATAGAGAATATATAATTTAAATAGCTTTATAATATTTGGGACTGTGACATCACACACCTCTAGACACATTGAAAATCGAACATGACTAGAAGCATAAGTGGTCGGGTGAAATAAAAATACATACCATTGCACAAAGACTAAGGCAACAACGTAAAATGATTAAAATATTACAGCATAACAAAACTTTCACTAATTGTAAATTAATAGCTGAACATCTTCAATAAAAACAACATTATCCCAAATTAATTTCTGAAACCAAAAGTACCAAATAGTCTCCACTAAAACATAAAACATAACAAAGTTCACAATATAGGTCCCCAAGTATAGAGTAAAGTACGGAAAAGAGACACAAAGTACATGAAACAAAAGAAACAAAAGCTGAAGATAACAACTGATCCAATGAACCTCCAAGCTACAAAGAACTGCAACCGACACATGCCCTCCTATGATTTGGGGAAAATAGGAATGAGTCAGACATAAAGTATGGTGAATGAGAAATAAGATGAAGTAGAAAGAACAAAACAGTGTAATTCCAGGTCTTCCCCGGATATCGCAGAGGGTGAATAATATAATGCAGTGAATCCTTCTTAGATACAGTTCCCAAGAAGCCAAAATCCATGGTCACTCTAGGGAAGTCAACCATGTAGTAATACTAAACATCAATCGACTTGTCGGACCTGCTGTCCTTACCTATTCATGTCCTGTAATGTGAAAATCTTGCTCTTCACCCGTGCACAGTGACTAAATGCCTTTTACGTCTGACCAGCGCCGACTCAAACAACCTCTAAGGACCCTAAATTTGTGCTCAAACTTCGCCAAACTGGATCCCTATCCTCCTGTCTCCTCGGTCACCAACATGGACTTAACCCTATCCAAAGAGTGGGTCCTCCAAAAGAGCGCTCGAAGCTGGGTCGACTGCGCAAAATCCTCCAACGATCTTTCTAAAGAAGCCTACGTCGAAGCACAGTTGTCGTATTCCGTCGGCGTCGATTTTCTTGAAGAAGCCTACGATTATGGATGCTATCTATACTACATACTAGCAACCTATGAAAGGTAACAAACATCCTTGTGAACCTAATTTCCCGCTTCTAGTACATATAGCCAAAACTATATTTTGGTCTTAATTATATGAAACACCTATCTAGACTTTTACAAGGTCTGCCTACCAAATCGCTTCTAGATTAATTTATCTTACCATTACGGTTTACATATTGTTTATTTCCATTAATCTGCTTTAGGTCATTTTTACATCCAATTTGGTTATTTCATAATTTCCCGTTTTCGTACATAAATGGTGTTTCAATTTCATGTCCATTCATTTCATATGGTTCGCCTGTAATTTTTAAACCATTTTGTTACAAATTTACTATAGCCTTTAGGGTCCATTTAATTTACATTTTTTCCACCCTAATTTACATTCTCCTTTTAGAGATTTAATCTGTACAAATTTTTTATTTAATAGCCACAAACCATTTAATTACACAAAATTCCACTTTTATATTTTTAGGCCACATATGAAACAAACAATTATGTCAATTTGACTTCCTAATTTTTTTCCAAAACCATATTCAAAATTATGTAATTATGTCAATCAAAACCACAACTTTATTCAAGTAACATATTCTGAATTTATTCAACTAACCTGTTCTACCATTAGAAATTGAACAATTCTATTTCAGTTTAATTAAACCAATCTTATTTATGCCATGAAACGTGAATAACAATTTGTTTGTTCCAAATTTCAACCCAAACATGAATAGAATTGAGAAGTGGTAGAAGGAGAAGATACAATAATTTAAATAAATTTCAATCTTTTTTATGTCATAAAACATGAATAGACAATTTATACGTCCCATATTTTAAATCGAACATGAATTAGATTTGAGAATTGAAAGAAGAAGAAGAAGTTGCATTAATTTACATCTGTGCTCAATCAATAACAGAAATTAATTCATATTAACATGCCAGAAAAGAACTGAAATTTAACTGATTTATTTTTCTATTTCATATTAATTCGCACTCACCTGACACTTGAGCTTGTATAAATTTGAAAAATCTTTGATTTAATCTTTCTCCCTTTGATTCTTCTAAATTCCCCAAGTTGCTTGAATATATATAGATAATTTAATTAGGTAAAGATTTGTTTATTTAGTAGAGAATAGGAGGAAGAATAATACACAAAAATTTTACTATAGAATTATGGCGACGGTTGAATAAGAGATTAGGTTTAGGTTTGATGGTTTATTTATAGATTGTTTGAGTGAGTATAATCCATTAGATTATTTTAGAATAAATCTTGTTCTTTCATACACTTAATGGTTATCTATTCTAGCCCGTACACATCACTTAACCAATGAAATTTAGCTATATCATCCTATTATATCACTGGCGCGAATGGGAAGCCGCCAAATGTCAGAAACAACGCTGAAATACGTAGGAAAATTGCTGGAAACGAACCAGCTAAAAAACATCGCTCCAGATTTTGGACGACAACAGGGCTTGATCCCTTACACTAAGAAAGTCAACATGTGCCTTTAACACTGTATGAAATGCACTTTTAATTTCTTTTCAAATATATTTTCTGTTAAATATCGAGGTGCATAGGTACTACATTCAAATTACAGATTAGGTTGTATATACTATTCCAATTTCTTAACTTACGGAGTATGTAGGTAGGGTTTCAACTAAATATGTTCGTTTGACCCTATAACTCAATAGATATAACATAGGTATAGTAATTAAACAAAACCCAACAATATAAATTTCATTGTTATAAATAAATTATACGATTTCCCATAACTTTTCAAACTTTGTAAATCTCCCAAACCTAAATCCATTCCTTTACTTGATTCATTTTCCTTTCTAATCAAGAAGAGTACGTATAACAAGGTATATACATACTTTTAGAACTGCCGATTTGAGAAGAGATTTAGGGTTAAGGAGAATAAAGATTTATAACTATGAAATTTACCTTTTTCCACGATATTGATTCGCTCCTTCTCTTCTTCTCTTTTATTCTTTGCCTTCTCCAATTACATATACATATAATGTAATATCTTATTATTAATGGAAATACTGGAAAAGGAAAAACGAGAGTGTTTAACTGCTTTAATCATAAAATATGAGAAAAGAAGTGAGGGGTTAAACCTGTCTTTATAGGCATCAAATCAATTATAACTGTTTAATTAAAATAATTAAATGCGGGTCATTTGGCCAAGATTCAAATCCTAGCCGCCGCCCCCTACCGGTCAACTACCCCTCATAAGCGGTCGACCACTAGTGGTTGATCGATCCAAGTAAGGAGAACGACCATGGGGTCAAACATTTAATATCATTTATTGTGTTTTTTCATTTTTTAATTAATTTCATTCCAGAAACTTTAAACGCTAATAACTTCTTCATTTGGGCTCCGATTGTGAAACTCCGAATACGAAATTACTTAGAAAGTCACCTTGGACACAATGGTGTAAGTTTCGTGACCAAACTCCTATGTTTTCTCAAATTCCAATTTTGGAGCTTTATTGTTTATCGTTAATTTTACAGGGTGTTACAGGCATGGTAAATGTCAAGTAGTATAAGTATGTAATCAGTTTTTTGCAACCATAATAAAAATGCATAGGCCACTATAAAATCCGACTAACCTTTCAATATATATATATTTATTTATTTATATATATATATATATATATATATATTTCCAACTAACAAAAATCAAAATAGATCATTAATTTCATAGGACACGCTCTCGGTAATGCTCAGTATTACCACTTTGATAATCGTCTAGTAGACATACTCGGGGTCCGTTATACTCAACATAAACAGAAGTACACAATAATCCAAATCAATTATACATGAAAATAAAAATATGGCATATCCCTTGTACAGGGTCCAACTCCATGCTTCACCACCTCTAGCAATCCTTGATAGCAATGTAATCATTGTGTATGGAGTTACACAACCATATAGACGCCCGGTACAATGAATATAACCATGTAATGATCGTCTAAACTTTCAACCTCAAAGTAATTTACTTGGCTCTCAATCAATGGAATTTCATACGGTCTCTCAAACCTCTAATTATCTATATAACTCTCAGCATTGTAGGTAATCATCTGAACTCTTAGTCTTATGTGCTGTCAATATCACAAAAAATTATTTTGGCATCAGTCTCAACAACAGATTTGAACGACTCTCAATCGTATGCTCAATAATCTCATAAAGGTGGATAAGTAGTGTCCATATCAACAATAATTAGATGGGAGACTGGTAGCTCCCAGCTTTCTCAAGGAGCCTACCTAACATGCTCTCAACGCTACTCCTATAATCATCAATTACCTCAACGACCATAATAACCTTATATCCATTAAAAGCAAGACAATTTTATACAATGATCATGACCCTGCAAGTGCCCGAATGGTAACTGCCTGCTAGCTTATGTGACACTAGGACAGTGGCTCTCATCCATATACATCTAAAGGTGTCATGGATTCGAGAAGCGACCTCGCAATCAGGCCACTATGATGTATACTGGCCAATCTGGTTACTCCACGTTGAATAATAAGAGCACACACAAGATAGACACAGTTATGGCTCTCAACCTACTCACTCTTAGTTTGCAACACTATAAATATAATATCCGTAGACTTGACTCTGACAATGACATACCTACATAAAGCAATCAAACAAATATCGACAGGGAGTCCCATATCACAAAGCGATGTTCACCATTTTCTTAATGATGATGAACTACACTGTATATCTTACTCTATATGATAAGTCCAAAGAATATCTAAAGAGTACTATCAAAAGTCCCATATCTGCCGGCATTACCAATCCATTTATTCAGATTTCTCACTACATAGAATTTGAGCAACTATAATACGCAAATTATTTTAAAAAGAAATCTAAATATATTTAATTAAAGCATATACATGTGTGTGTGTGTATTAATTAAATTGTTAAAATAATTATTTTTCTACCTTTTATAATTCTAAATAAGAATATTAGTAATAAAAAATAACTTTTGAAAACACATCCTTATGTTTTAAAACCATAAAATAGCTTGTAAAACCAATTGCTACTCGTAACAATCATTTCATAATTTTCTATGATTAAATACTATTTTTAATTAACTTTTTATAATATTCAATTCCAAATCCATAAAGCATTTTTCAAAACTTTAAATTTTATTCAAAATTCATGTAATATATTTTGAAAAGCTATAAATTGTTAATAGAAATCATTTCATGTTTTTCTAAAATTTGATTTTTAAATAATTATAAAATCCAAATATCATATTTTCCTTTAATAAACAATATCTTATTAGTATAATTAAAACTCAAATTTAAATAAATATTTCTTTAAAATAATATTACCAAAATAGTATCGCGATCATATAATACATGATTTATATTAACTAAATCATTTATCATCAAATTTATATTAATACTATATGTATATATGTATGTATATGTATTATGTAATTTTTATATAGTAGACAGTGGTAATGCAACAGATGCCACCACCGATTGACTACTGGTGGTCGACCGATTGGCAACCGACGTTGCATTTCCGAAGCCAAATATTTGATAATTATAATATCAAATTCAATGCAAACACAATCTACACACAACCATAAGCAAGATTCAAGGGATAGAACACACAAGCCTTTCATACATAACCAAAGACATGCGCTTAGACATAGATGTGAGTATAGGAATATCCACCTTAGCATGTAGAAGTTCCTACTCCTGCTTCCAGTTTCTTCTCTTTTCCACCTACTGTAAAATTCTAGTGCCGCAAATCAGGATCAACGAGCGATCTTCTTCATATATAATGGTGTAACATGGTATTGAGACGCCTCTATTTTAATTTGGGGATATTTGGAATTTTATTTCTATTTATTTCAATTTTTTAGAAGAGGAGAGGGTTTTACCTAAATTTGTTTTCAGAAGAAAATAATGAAGGAGAAAGAAAAGTGTATGATTTCAAAGTGCTAAGAAGTTTTCTATCCTTAGCATAGTTTAAACATGATAATGGGAAAGTTGGGCTTTGGCTTCAAGTGTTTAGGCTTCATGACATAAACTTCTTTTTATTTTCTCCTCGATCATATTTTCTTTTTCAACAAATTTTACTCATCACAGATTAATATAAAACTCTAAAATAAATCATATTTTCATTACTTAAGTGGTTACATCACATTATGAAAGTTTATAGAATTTGGTTTTCATATTTTAACATATTTTACTTAAATCATTTCTTGATTACATTTGGAATACATTTATTAAATAAATTCCAAAACTACTCATTTAAATAAAATAAAATACCTTTTATTTCTAAAAATAAAATCATGATTTATTTATTTTCATTATTAAATTTATAAAACATTAAAATCATTTTAATATATTCAAAATCATTTTAATCTTAAAATATCAACATTCCTCGAAAAAATAATAAAATTCTCCTTTTAGTTTCCTAATTATAAAATATTTATCGCAAAAATGGTTTATCATCAAATTCTCGTATTCCCATAAAACACTTCATTATAAAATTTTAATATTTTTCATATAAATTCAAAATCATTCTTAATTAACCTTTAAAATCTGCCATAATTAATTTAAGCGCTATTATTAATGTTAATTAATCACTTCTCAACACCGTGTTCTTATAATAATCCTTATCCCTAAATTCAAAAGTGCTTCGTCCATCAAATTTCCCTATCATTCTAGAGAACACAATCTTTAAACTTATCACAAAGGCCTTGGCAAATCGGTTAAACCCACTTATGGACTCCTCCACCTATAGTGGGAAGTCTGCTTTCACTTCTAGCATATCTCTCCTCGACAGTGCCACATCCGTTTAGGAAGCCATTAACTACGGCCAGTCCAACCATATTAACAGTGCCATTATCAAGCTTGATTTTTCCAAAGCCTTCGACATACTGTAGCGGCCCGTAAAATTTTAATAATTAGAATTGTTAATTTAATGAGATTTTTGAAATTTAATATTGAGGAAAATAAAAATTAGTGAATTATTAATAAAAGTTGTGATAATGTAATGAAAATTAACTAAGAGGAAACGTAACAAGGTTAATTAAAGTTAATAATTAGTGAACTTGAATGAAATTCCAATTAAATAGTAATTTAAATGTTATAACTTGGTTATAAATTGAATGTAAGTAAATAAATGTAAGTGTGTATAAACTTTTGAACTAGTACATAATTAGTGGTAATATAATAAAATTTGTGTTATAGAGGTAAGTTGTAACATTTGTTTATGATAATAAACTTAAAGGTGTTATAAATGTGATTTAAGGTAAATGGTGACTAACATTATTATAGGTTACACATTATTTAATATATTAAAAATTTATTGGGAATCAATCGCAATCAATTCACTTAATTATTGCGGTTATTGTATATTAGAATTGTAGGTGAAGTATAAGAAAAACAAATGTTAGTATTGAATTAATTAATGAAATAATACAGTGTTAATGGTAAGTAATAAACTTGTAAGTGTTAGCAAAAGTAAATAGGTAACAACTAATATATGTTATTTATTATTTAGTGTGTTAAATAAAATTGGTAATCAAATTGCAATTAAAGGTAGTAATGTAAATGCAAGTGAATAAATAACAAATTTAGTGCAATCCCAATTAACTGAAATAATTGCGAGGTTTAATCGATTGAAATTGGTAAATTGGAAAATAGATTCAAAGTTATATTAATTGATAAAATAATACATAATAAATTGTAGTTTGATAGATCCAATGCTAGATAAGTAATTAAAATATTTGTTATTTGATAATAAAGTATGAATGGGATTAAATTAAGCAAATGGTGATAATCATTAATTGTTTACCCATTTATTTAATCTATTGGATTAAATCTAAATCCACTGCGATTAAACGTAATTAAAAACTACATTAATATGAATTTAGTTGATAATTGTAAAAATATTAGGGTAAGTGGATATATACAAATGTTAAATCTATACATAAGATGATGATTGATTGAATAAAGAGAATGAATATGAATGGTATAAATTTAATTGAAATAAAATTTATAATTTATTTAATTTACATAAATTGAAGGTAAACGCTATAAATTTTGCAATAAATCCTTATTTGATTGATATGGAAATTCTGGTTAATGAATTAGAAGTTTAATTGTAATCAGAAGTGATAGAAATGGTAAGTTAATAATTGATTCATAATAAGATTAAAAATCAAATAAATGGATTATTGGAATTTCAATTGGCAGTAGTGAATTTATTTAAATTCGAAATTTAATATGGTGATGGGTAAATTAGTTAACTTAAATTGGATATATGAACTTGCCTAAATTATTGGGAAGGTTTAAGAAATCAAAAATGATGAAATTTGTTGATTTTAGGATTTAAATTTGAAGAAGTGATTAATTAAATTAATATTAAATTATTTAATTAGCTGAAAAATAGCCGTTTTGGCCACTAACTCGAATTTTGACGAAACCAGTTTCATCGGATCCATAACGGTGAATTATTGTAGGGTTTCAAGTTTCGTAACGATCGGACTTATTGTTTGATCGTATGGACTCGAAATGCATTGAAATCAATGAAATTAAAATCAATTGAAATTGATTTGAAATAACTTGATTTTAGCATAACTTCTTCATACGATGGAATTTGGGCTCCAAACCTCTCCCATCGATTTTAAAATATTTTAAAACATCTATTTTGATATATGGATTGACCCAATTTCGTTCCGAAGTCGAAACAGGCTTTTCGGGCCATTTTATCGTTCAACGCGTATACCAATCGCGTCCATCTATTCTTTTTTAACTCTGCCTATATGTACCCTATTATAAACCCTAGCCTATTTCTTATTCCTCACTTCTGTACGTACAATTCTGATGTCTCTCCTCCTCAATGGTAGACAAACAAACGCCCACTTCCAGATCCAATTGCAATTCAAAACCAAATCAAAATTTCAAACTCTTCAAACTATATCATATTTTACAACGTCCGAAAGCTCTCGAAGAGCGCATCTCAATTCTGGGATTCGTTTTTCGATCTGGGTTTCTACATAGCCGAGATTGGCTCGTTTATCCTCGGACGTCCGTTGCATCACGATCAACTGCGACAGATCATCAAATCAAGGGTATGGTCGTGTAGAGGGGGACGAGTGGAGGCCATTGGTGTGGATAACTTGTCGAATTAATAGCTAGATCTCGCGCAATAATTGGATTAGGGTTGAATGAAGGCAGCGGACGGTGGCATTTAGGGCGTTCGCGCCTGGTGGGGTGGGATCGGTCGGGTAGGCGTGGCTCATGGCGATGGCTCGGTGGTGGTCGGCTGGTCAATGGCGACCGGAAGCGGCTAGATTTCGTGGTCAAAGTTGGTCGTGTACGTGCGTTTGATGTTTTTCGGGGTTTTGTGTCTCCCGTACTATTCTGATAGAGACGATGATGTGGTCGTGCATTAGAATATGTACCCTTTTTATTTATTTAATTTCGTTTTAATTTGATTTCAACACGTTCTAACTCACGTAACTTTCCCATACAAGGTCCTTTCATGCATGGTTTTCTCCGTTAGGTTCGTATTGGAATTCAGAAAATTTTGACACTAGTTTGGACGAATTTGGAGAGTGTTCAATTTTTGGGTTTAAATTGGATTTAAATTCAATTTAAATTCAAAAGGTGAATGTTTTTAACCCACTCACAACTTCTAAAATTTCTTATGTGTTAAATTAATTTCTGATGTGATTAGAAATTTATTTATGGCTATTTGATATATTTTTATCATCATTCCAGTTAAATTGAATTCATTGAATTAAATTGTTATTCAATTAATTATTGAATATAAACTGCCGGTTAAATTGACTTATTATTGATTATAAACTGCAAGTAATTACTTATTATTTATTATTTGTTCTATATTGATGTTATTGTTTGAATTGGATGATGATTGTGATAAATGGTTGATGATTGTTATTGGGTGAATGAATGCTGTATTTTATATTGTTATAGACTGCAAGTTGTTATGCATTTTATTTCATTCGAGATTGCGATTTGAAATGATATATAAACGTATTTTTATTTTAAATTGCGGATTGAAATGATAAATATCCGTATTACTTGACCATAGGTAGAAAATTTTATACAGACACCGTGGTCTATATATAAGATATTTAGAAATGATTTCTATGGCTTTGTAAAGAAATATATGATTTTATGAGATATTGATTTGGATATTTTATAAATGTTATTCTATATATACTTAAATTCTTGGTTTTAAGCTATGAATAAAATTGTTTAAAGTATAAAATAAGTTTAATAATAAAGTTTGATTTTATTAAAATATAATATAGATAAGTATTTACTTAAATTATATTTTAATATAGAGTTTATATTGATTTTTTTTAAATCAAGGTTGAGAAGATAGTTTTGAAATTGATTTGAGATTTTATTTATTTAAGAGTTATATTTAATAAGAATCCATTTGGAACTTATTGAAATTGAGATTTTAAAAGAATATGGTTTTATAACTTAATTTGGGTTTAAGGTGATTTAAGTAAATATATCAAGTCTAAATAAATTGAGGAATATTCAGTTATTGAAATTTGAAGTTTTATTTAAAGGATATTTGATTTATTAAGCAAATATTTCAAAAGTAAATAATAGTAAAGTAAATTTGGTGTATATATATATATATATATGAATTATAAAATTTAGTTTTTAAATATTGAATATTTAAGCTTTGAAATATATTGAATTTGAAATGGGTTATTTTGTGGATCAAATCTGTTTTGAAATCGATATAAATTGGAATGGTCTATTTGCAAACTGAATTGAATTGAAATTTATGATTGGGGATTTGGTTAAATATAAAATTTAGAAATTCGGGTTGTTTTGGAATTGATTTGTGAAATTTAAGAAGCTAGTTTATTTTATAAAATATTTTAATGTTTAAACCATGTAAGGGGTGGAAGTTATGTTCCAAACTTATAAATTTCAAAGTATTACGTTTTGGAAGTGTTATAGTTTTAAGTCTTTGATTTTGAAATTTTATAACTTTGAAATACTATGATTTTAAAATGATACCATGTTGATTTGGTTTTTAAAATGAAAATGATATTGATTTATATGGTTTTGAAATGAATATTATATCCTCGTTTTGAAGTACAATTGTTTTAAAATGACCGCGGTGTTATAATAACGTTTGGTTGTTAAAGAGACCGAGATCGAAAGTTATCATACTCTCTACCAACTCTGTAAACCACTTTAACAGTCGTGTACGCAGTGAAGATTCCAGAATGAAGCAGGATGGCGGTGGCGTTTCCTTTGAGGTAAATACGTGGACCCGACTCCCGTGAGTTGGCATAAGGTGGCTAAAACAGGAGCGATTGACGGGCTAAGAAGGTAGCACCTTTTATCAGACACGTCCCTTCGATATTATACTCTGACTTTTGGATTGATTCGGTGGCCACTTTTGATTTTTGATTTGGGGGTGTGGCTCGAGGTGGGCGGTAGCTGTGCGTTACCACCGGCCCGGAAGCGTAATTGGTATATCTACCCTGGCATTGCCTAGTTGTGTCGTGTCTCCTACTCTAGCGCGTCTTGTACAAGTTTGATTTGTGTCGTACCTATGGAGTATCCTCTAGTAGCCTCCCGATCATGAGGTATTACGGTACTGTATAGACTATTGGCACTATTACGTGTTAAGGGCTATATGGGTAACCCCTTAACGCTGTTTAAAAGTAAGTTTATTTTACTATTAGACATTATTATCATAGCGAAATATTACTACATAGTAAATAGTTTAACGGATCCTTTGGAGATGTGAATTCCGAGCATGTCTTAAGTTATTGCACTCACGTTGACACTGGATTGGAGATGTCAAATCTCGTAAACATCTCTGACGTTATTCCACTCGTATTATTTATTGTTGATTTAACTTACATAAAATCTTTTAATTCTGACTCAAGTGTTTTGTCTTTTTAATTCGCTCGAGTCAGCCTGAGCATTTCAGGATTTGGAAGACCGTATTCTGGAGGACGAAGACGAAGATTTATTATTATTTATTATAGTATTCCACTACATTCATACTGTTCCGCTGCATTATTTATTTTTCTCAGGTATGTGCAACTCTGATATGTATTGTACAAGTAAAATTGGATATTTTGCAAAAAAGCTTCATGAACTGTATATTTGATTATTATATTTTATCGTTCCGCTGTAAGATTCTATTTTGTTCTTTTTCTTTCTCTTCTTTTCTTATTTACCCCATAACAATCCGCCCTTCTGCATGGTTTAAGTCTGACGTGTGTGGTTTATCGTCGATTTAAAGCGTACAAAAAGGCGGGATGTTACAATTTCTTGGAAATTCATTCAAGATATTATGAAGTTTAGAGGTTCCCATGTAAAACATTATGCGATCATAGCATTAAAGGTGACGTCTTTTCGAGTCTTAGAGGACTTCAGCAAGGAGACCCACTCTCCCCCTTTCTTTTCAACCGGTCGTGGATTCCTTCGCCTGCATGCTTGACCTTACCTGTGATTCTAATCTACTCACATGCCCATGTAATGAAATTATTCCTCCTGGCTTAAGCTCATTTCAATTTGCCGACGACACCATTCTTTTATCATTTCCCAATACATCATATCTTGTTACTTTAAAACTCCTGCTCTATAGCTTCATATTGGCCTCTAGGTTAAAATCAACTTTCCAAAAATCTCCATAACCATGATAGATCCAGATCATGTCATGGCCATGAGATTTCCACAACCACGAACTTCTCTGTCCAGTCTTTCATTATCCACTAATTAGGTCTTACACTTCGACCTTCCAAGCTAAAGCATAATAACTGGAATGGGTTATTGGAAAAAATGACAAAGAGACTCATAGAGTGGAAATGAACTTCTCTATCTTACATGGGCAGGCTAAGCCTTGTCAATTCTGAACTCACCTCTGGCTTTCATTCTACAAGGCCCCAACTTCGGTCATCAGTAGGATGTACCCAATGCAAAGAGCCTTCCTCTAGAAAGGTGCACCTAGCATTTCACTAGCTAATTGTTTAGTGGATTGGAACAGGGTTTATAGACCCAAGAGACGTAGGGACTGGGGTTTATAACCTATCTCAATTCAACATAGTTCTCCTAAGTAAATGGTGATGGGCTATGATCATGAGGTGATCAAGCCCTAGGCATAATGGATCAATCAACACCATAACAACAAGAACTTCTTCCTGACCAATCTCAAAGCCCCCGCCTTAGACTTCTAGCTTTTGCAAGAATATCCTCTCCAGTTGCAAGCAATTGCATATTGGTACATCTATTTAAGTAGGAAATGGATAGCTTTCTGGATGGACCCATTGCTTCATAGTGTATCCCTCTGCTCCATGTTTTACACTCATTATAATATAGCGACGGACAAACTAACCACTTTTCATTAGGACTTTAACGGGGAAGGGTGCAATATTGAATTTGACAACATCATCACTGGAAACAACATCACTCTCTATTTTCATTGCTACAGGTCACGATAGACTTCTAGTTAAATAGCAAGGAGGATCGATTCATCTTGGGCATTAGGCATAATGGAATACTCATGGTGAAATCTATGTCACATTTTTATAACTTCTTTGGTATGTTTCTAAACATTAGTCATCTATGGACTATAATGGCTCCTCCAAAATTTAAAGTTCATATTTGGTTGTTATGTTAGGCATACTAAACACCATTAAGTGCTTAGCTACCAAGCAACACGGATCGATCTAGGTTTGCTTCCATTGTGCTGATTGCACACTCTTACTCCCATACTGCGATTTTAATTGGGTGCCTCCAACCTTAATGTGCAAATTACTATGTCAAAATGCACCTTGCTTCGGTTACAAGAGTCATGCAATCTAGACTCCAAGGAAGCTCTACTCCTCCTAGCTTTCTCTTAGACAGTATGGATGGAGAGAAATAATTGGTGCTTTAACCATAAGTCTATTTCATTCCTCATTGTGGCATACAAAACTACTTGATTGAAATCTATTTGGACAGGTACCTCACCTAGGGCTCTATAGTTTTTCACCATTAAAGCGGATGCACGAATCAGTTGGAAGTATCAATGATGGGGACTCGTGATCGTGGGCTATGGCTTTATCTTCAGTTATTTTGTTAATACTATATGGGTGTTGGTATTTTGTATGTTTGTAACATATTAGCATGTATTCGTAACAATTTAAGTGCACTTATATACTTGCACTTTTTAGGCTACCGACTAGGTTTGTTAGTAAGATATTATATTCTATCTATGCTATTATATGTATGCGTCTTAATGCCGCATATCCTTCTCATAAAAAATATATTAAAATCTATCTTAAGATATTTGAAATATAAATTTGAATTATTTGAATTGGTCTACATATTAAAATTAATTATGTATGTATATTTAAATTATATATATGTGTGTGTGTGTGTGTGTGTGTGTGTGTGTGTATCCATGTGTATGTATGTATAAATGTACATAATGATAAATTAACTATGTCCAACAAATATGCATATGAAGGGCTAAATATGTACATTGCGGTGTAAATCCTAACACTTATTTGCGAGCATATTTATCTATGTACACATATATACGTCGCACGTGCATTACACATGTATATGTGTATTTGATATACATAGACATTATAATATCTATAATAATAAAATTAAATCTTTTCTAAATTAATTAAATCAAATAAAGATTCTATTTCAATTTATTTAAATTAGATTTGAATTCATTTTGAATTCATATGTAACACCCCTAATTTTTATCACATATTGATTTGAATATTTATGAGATAATTAAATGGGAAGTTAAGAAATATGGGATTTGCCATGTTAGTTAATTAATTTGGCCATTAATTGTGTAATAAAAGGAATGTTTTAAAAGAAAGAAAAAAAAGTAAAGAAGGGTAAATAGGTAGGGAAAATTTTATATTGTTCTCTCTCCCTCATTCCTTATTCATTTTATTTTCATTATCAAATTAAACAGCATAAAGAAAGGCCGACCACCTTCACATTAAGCACCACTCAACTAAAAAGAGAGGAAGAAAAAGCTTAAGGGAAAGAAGCCTAAGGCAAATTTTATCATTACAACAAACAGAATGTGAATAATATTTTCCATCTCTATATTTAGATGTTTTTGATTTTGGTTCTTGTGTAGATCTGAATTGATTACTTTTTATCACACACATGCGATAGATAACCAATTATTTGAAGTATGATTACATTTGCTTATTTTTGGAAATTTTCCCAAGGGGTTTTTGGATGCAAAAGTAAAGTTTTTGATCTCCAAATAGTTATTTGGAATGATATTTTGGAGATAGATATAAAGTTTAATATTTTTAAGAATTATTATGAATTTAATGAATTTTTTAATAGAGAAAATAAGTAATTTTGAACTTTAATTATATAAAATGTAAAAAAATATCTTGCTCAAATTTTTTTATATGATACTATAAAGGAAAACCGTGATTTTTAGGAATTTTTTCAAAGTAATTACAATTTGATATAAATTATTTTAGAAAGAGGGTTTTAATTAGAAAATGGTAATAATGGAAAATTCGAAAGAAAATGATATTTTGGGAAATAAGAGAAGACTTCTCTTTGATTTGCTGCAAAATTATGAAAACATTCTAAGTAACCAATGGAATTTTGGCAAATAAATTAATTTGGTGTAAAAGTTCTTACTTTTAAAGGAAACGAATTAGTTTTGCAAATATTTATGGAAATGCCATTCCCAAACTACGAAAACCATCATTTTATCAAACTACGATAGCCATTTGTTTATCAACTAGCGATGGCATGTAGTTATCAACTTGCGACAACATATATTTTTCAACAAGCGATAGCAGTCATATTTTATTCATCTATAATAGCTACTTAATTTTCAACTTGCGATAGCTTTGTTTATCAACTTGCGATGACAATATTTTATCAAGTTGTGATGCTTCTTGTCAGATCGCGATAGATTAATTTAATCAACCAACGGTAGCTGTATTTTTATCAAATTGTGATAGTTATTATTTGCCTAATCACGATATATATGTATATATATATTCAATATGCAGTAGCTATATATGAATTGTCAACCTGTAGTGGCTTTATTTTCGGTTAATATGCCATAGCTATAGTTCTCAGTATATGATAGATTCATGTAGAATCAACATGCAATAACTATGATTTTCTTTGACATGAGATAACCTACGTTTTCAACATGCGATAACACGATACATTTCAATGTGCAATAGCACAAGTTTTCTAAAGGAAAGATAGCTAATTCTACGACACTTGATAATTCTCAACTCTATGTTAGGATAAAAAAAATTTAAATAAAAAGGATGTATTTTGTTAAGTAGTTTATAAGTTTTTAATAGAAACAAAAAGAGTATTAGCTCAGTTTTTAAAAAGTTTTTGAGAATACTTTATATAAGTAATTGTGTATAAGTTGGCTATCACATAAACACATATTTATGATAATTGATGATGTATTATATGTTCTTTTATATCGTGATAGGTTATTTTGCATGGATAAATTGATGATAGACTCACTTATGTGTTAAATGTTATCACCCAACGTTTTGACCTTGAGGACTTAGAATTGATGACCAGTTAGGGTTGTTCTAATAGTTGGTACGGTTAGACTTATACTCTTGAGTGAGTAGAATTGCATCTAGGAGATTGGAAAGATCAAATTGTGTTAGGATGCCTTAAACTAATCAAAAGACAAGACTCATGGATATTTTGAAACCCGATTCTAGGTGGAGACTTGGGTAGTGTTGCGACTAATCTTCCAACCTTAAGTCCTCCATTGGTCAAGTCTGTGATTCCAATGCACATATTGTAGAGCTTTGCCGACATTGAGGCTAAAATTAGGAGCTACGTATCCAAAGGAACTTATAACAGATTGTTCATCAATGTTTTTCGCCTACCGTTTTTATAAGACTGTTTTTTTCTCCTACCGATCTTAGGAGGTTGTTAATATTTTCTTCTGAATGGACTAGAAGACTATTGGAATATTTAATATATTTTAGCTCGAGTCAGCCGAAGAGGGTTTTAATTGGCCTGAGAAAACTAATTTAGGTTTATAGTAATCCTGGGAAATCTATGCCACTAAATTGACCAATTTATAGGATTGGGTAATTATAGGAATGGGTAAGCTTTAAACTTACTTGATGACAAACTATTCATTTCGACCCATACGTGCATGTTGACATTATGATTACGTTCTAATCATTTTGGTTGCAGGATATGTTATAGATGACATATTGTTTGATTGGGCATTTGTAAGGGAAATATCGTTCCACTTTGTGGAGGTTTCAGTAAGTACCTATATTTTGGTTCGAGATGGACTAATATTATTCACACCAGACTTTTTATCTGACCGAAGATTTTTATTTTCTCCTAAACTCCTGGGTACCCAATTTTGATTGGGTAGGTTGGAAGTGAGGTATTTTAGGTTTAGACGAATAAGCTTCCAGAGATATGCTAGTGGCAAACTACTATCTTGGAGTGTTGTTTCCACTATGTAATGTTAACTTCTTTCTTTATTGTTGAATATATGTAATGACGGGTTTTATAACCGTCTAAGTATTTAAGACTCAGATCATCAAAAGTGACATAATTATTTGTCGCTTTTGGGATATAATTGTATTTATTTTATTTTATCAGAAGATAGAATCGTGAAGTTTTGTAAGTAATGAAATTAGAATATTATGAATTTGCAAATTAATGAGTAGAATTGTTTTGTTAAAATTTGTAAATTCTTATGCTCTTAATGTTAATGGTACAATAACTGATATCATTTTGACATTGGGAAATAATGCCAAGGATGACTGCAACATCAATAGTATCTATTTTCGAGCCTTAAAATGGAGGATGTTACAACTTGGTATCAGAGTACAAGTTTACATAAAATTTAATAATATTTTTGAAAAACATTACCCAAAGGAAATAAGAAAGAATAAATTAGGGTTGTGTGATAGCATTATAATAATGTACTTTTTATTTGCTATATATACATTTAGAGTAAGTATATTTATCTTTACTCTCCCCTCTATCTTAGACCATTCTTTTGTATTTCATAAAGACTCATATGCAGATTATAAGAAATGGAACTCAGAAGTGGAAGACTAAACTTTGGAGGTGGGAGCAGCATAACTTGCTAGGAACGCTAACCGAACCACCAATGCTAATACTAAAGCTAATGTGGGTGCTAGGGCTACACCAATAAATATGGGGATGATGTATAAGTTCTTTGTCAATATGATTCAAACCGAACCAACGACTGGACTGATTGAAGGTGACATTGGTATGAGGGAGCTGCCGCACTAGAAGTTGATGCCCGTAATAACTGTGCCACGTTAAGTTGGGATTATACTAACTTGGAAGGAAAACCATTCTTAGAAACTGAGAATACCATTGAAGTGGAGGATTGTCTTCTTCAGGGTGAGAGGATCTTTGCAGACCTAGGGTTGAATAATGATCAAAAAAAGAGGTTGGCGCTAGGGTAGATGCAAGGAATTTTACTTTAATGGTAGAATAGTGTTACCATTAGGGTTTTGGAGGAGGAGCTTACTAGAGCTGAGTTTAGAAAGAGGTTTGATGAAAAGTTTCTATTTGAAGCAGCTAAGTCAACTCAGTTTAGGAAGTATTTCGAGTTGGAACAGGGTGAGGTGACCTTATTGGAGTATGCCATGAAGTTTGATGAGCTATCAAGACATGGATAAGCCATCACTAACACTTAAGTAAAATGTGAAGCTCATATAGGGACCAAAACTGGAGATAGCTAGGACAACTATGCCACATCTTAGAGATCCATTTAATGTCATAGTGGACTTGGCTCTGAGGAATGAAGATTTACTTGCATCTCTGGGGAAGAACAAGTCTATGGAGACTACTGGTTTCCAAGGTAAGAAAAGAAAGTTCTTTGGCAAGAATGGAGCTCAGAAGAGTGGGGCTCTAAAAAAGGGAAAAGCAAAAGCGACTTGCTATGAATGTTATAAAAATGGGCACTTTACTAATGATTGTCGTTCTAGTGAAGGCAAGAAGCTTGCAGATAATAAAGGTGTGAGGTGTTATAAATGCAATAAGATGGGGCATTTCAAGAATGAATGTTCTTAGCCAGTCAAAGCTCGAAAAGGTAAAATTTACGCTTTGAACCTACAGCTTCTAGACTGACTGTAAGGGGGAAGAGAAAGGATATGTTAGGAGGTACCCTTCTTATTCATAACATTCATGTTAGTGTGTTGTTTGATACTAGAGTATTGCATTCTATTATCTCTAGACTTTTGGTAGATAAGTTAAACTTGAACCAACTTTCCTTATTACTTCTCCAAGGGTAGTGAATCCAATAGGCGACTATGCAACTCTTGAAGTGAGATGTGTCCTTGTAGAGTTTGGTTTATTAGGTCATATGTTTTCCTGCAATTTGTATATGTTTAATATTTGTCGGTTTTGGGAAATTTTGGGTATGGACTGGTTAATCCAATATGATGCTAGGGTACTTTACTGAGATAGAGTAATATAGTTAAAACACCCATATTGTCATGATCGAATTATATACTCGATTGAAGAGTCGACATTTGTGCAATGTTGGATGCTATGGAAGACATGGAGGATGATAACAATCGGGTTCATAGTAAGGGAGGATGTTGATATCTTTGCACCATTTATGGGACTACCAATAGAATGTGCCATAGAGTTGGAAATAGATCTCGTTCCTGGAGCTGAATCCATAAGTAGATCACCCAGCTGAATGACACCTACCGAGATAAAGGAGTTAAAGGTGCAGAAAGTAGATTTAGAAGGAAAGAATTTTATTAGACTAAGTAGTTCACCTTGGGGAGCAATGGTGGTGTTCATGAAGAAACAGGATGGATTATTGAGGTATTATATCGATTATATAAAGTTGAACAAAAAGACGATAAAGAATCAATATCCTTTGCCTAGAATAGATGGTTTGTTCGATAAATTGAGTGGAGATAAGATGTTCTCATAAATAGATTTAGCAATGAGCTTCTATCAATTAAGAGTGGCAGAGGAAGGTATACCGCTAACGGCATTTGAACAAGATATGGTTCGTACAAATGGTAATCATGCCATTGGACTAACCAATGCACTTGCTTTCTTTGTAGTTTTGATGAACCGGATGATCTGAGAGCATTTGGATAGATTCATGTTAGTGACTATCGATGATATTTTGATATATTCTAAGAACGAACGAGAGCATGAAGTTCATCTCAAAATAGTGTTAGATACGCCGAGGTAGGAACAACTAAAGGTGATGTTTTCAAAATGTCATTTTTGGGAAGGGGAAGTGAAGTTTCTTGGATACGTTGTTTTGAAGAATGGGTTATCAATGGACCAGCAAAGATCGAAGCTATTAATAATTTGAAGAGACCGACGACTGTGACTATTCTTAGAAGTTTCTTAGGATCCGCTGCTACTACCATAGATTTATTAAAGATTTATCTTTTATAGCAGCACCGATGACTAAGCTAGGAAGAAAGGACGTAAAGTATGTTTGGAAAGATAAATGTGAAGAAGAATATCTAAAGCTAAAATATTTATGAGTAATGCGCCAGTGTTAGATGGGAATAAATATTTGGTAATGTACACCAATGCATGTAGGTCTAAGTTAGGAGTTGTATTGAAGCAAAGAGGTAGAGTCATTGCCTTTGCTTCTCGGCATCTTTAACCGCATGAGATTGGATATCCTACATATGATTTGGAGTTGGAAATAGTGATCTTTGCATTGAGGGTGTGGATACGCTATTTTTTGGGATAACAATTTGAGTTGTTTACAGATCATAAGTCCTTGATGTACAATTCTCTCAAAAGGAGCTGAATATAAGACAAAAATGATGGCTAGATTTTTTAAAGACATATGACTATGGGATTGAGCATATGATGGGGAAAGGAAACAAATTTGCGGATGCACTTAGTGGAAAACATCAGAATGTGTTGTTGGCGACATTGTTTGAATTGAATGATTTGGAGGTGTTGGCTTCATATGGAATAAGGATGATATAGATTGTCAGTTCTAGTCAGAATACCATAGTGATTTCTTGTCTAGAAGTTCGATTGATATTGATTGAAGGAATTGCAGCAATGCAAAGAGCTGATCTAATACCAACCGATTAAATTAAGAGTCTAGAAGTGGATAGTGAAATTGATGATTTGAAATATTTTGTACTTGACCAAAGAAGATGATTTAGAAAGAAGGGACGGTTTTGTGTTCCATATGTGGATAATTTGAGAAAGGAAGTTCTTAGGAAATGTCATCAATAGAAGTATACTATCCATCTCGGAATTATGAAGATGTACCAAGATACGAAGAGGAGTTTGTTTTGGGAAGAAATGAACAGAGATGTAGGCTTATGGGTAAAGTAATGCATGAATTTCCAATAAGTAAAAGCCAAGTGGATTGCTTCAACCATTGGAAGTGCCGCTATGGAAATGAGATTCTTTATCTATGGATATTGTTGATGGGTTTCTAAGGTCAAGAAGGGGAAATGAAAGTATTTGGTCATGGTTGATAGACTGACCAAGAGAGCATACTTTATCCCTGTTAAGTCGACACGAATGGCACCTTGTTGGAAAATTATCCATGAAGAATGTTGTGAGACTTCATGGAATACCAAGCAGCACCATAAGTGATAGACAGCCTTTGTTTAGAAGAGAATTCTAGAGGAGTTTAAAGAATGAATTGGGTACCAAGTCGAACATGATTACCGCTTACCATCCGTAGACTGAGGGGAAAACAGAAATGGTTAAAATTGTCCTCAATGATTTATTGAGAGTTGGCGTACCATATTTTGGAGAGCCATGGGAAGACCTTTTTTACTTAATCAAGTTTTCCAATAATGATAGTTATGAGACTAATATAGGAATGACACCTTTCAAAGCAGTGTACGAAAGGCCATGCAAATCGCTAGCATGTTGGTTAGAGTTAGATGATAAATCAATACATGGTCTGGATTTGGTGAAAGAAGCTAGTAGCGACCCGTAATTTAATCACTTTGAATTTGAATATTTAATATATTTTTAAATATTTAAATAGTGGATTTTATAACTCAAATAAACCCCTTTCAGTAATAACTAATGATGATAAATTTGTTTTAAATTTGGTTCACAAAAATAAGTAGTCAAAAAAATAAAAATTGTGACCGAAAATCATTTTTCGAATTTTTGACTTTTCATCATCTAAAATTTATCGAAACATGTTGTGTAGACTAGGATGTATACATACACACATATACATAAATAACATATACTTTAGATAAGGAAGCGAGAGTTTAATAAGTTTAAATTTATACTTAACTGAATTAAGTAAGTTTTGACTTATCTTTTAAAATTTAAAATGAGAAATGGTGAAAAATAAGGATACATCAAGTCATGTAAAGTGATAATGTGATGGAAATGAGAGGAAGGGTGGAGGCTATGTGTGGAGTAAGGTAGGTAGTGGTAATGTGGCAAAAAGTTAAGAAGGGTAATGGCCAAGGTAAAAGAGTAATTTCCTATATTTAATTTTATAAAAAACAACTTCATTTTTCATTTTTCATTTCTCATTTTTCATTTGTTTTTCATTCTCCTCCTTTTCAAACTTTTATTTCTTCCATTTCAAGCTTCTTTTTTTCATGTCCATGGCTTCTTTAAATTTTCAAGTGAAAAGTCTCTCAATTTCCCCCTTTTTAACCCTTAAAACTTAGTTAAAATTACCTCCTTTCCTCTTTACATTTCATATACTCCACATCAAGACCCAAAACGACCCCAAACAAGAGAGGGCCGAACCCATAGGCACCTAGGTCTAACCATATTGACCCTTCCTAGCCCTTAAAAATCAAGTCCTTGAAAAGAAAAGGTGATCCGGGTGTCAGTTCTAGAGTTAAAAGCTCTAGTTTGCATTTGTGTGGATTTTGGTAAGTAAATTTCACTTTTAAAAAGAAAGATTTAAACTTTATTATTATTTTTATAATATATATTAGTTTCTTGTGTTTATATGTGTTGGAAAGTAATGATTGTTTGGTTTGGTTCCTGCTTGAAGCGGATGACATCTATGATAATTAGTTAATAACATGAGATTTAGTCGAAATGTTTAAGTAAATATTTACAAGTGATGCTCTCCCCATGTGGTATGGATGTTATTTTCATTTGTATCCATGTATATGATTGTATTTACGAGATGTTTGGATAAATCTATATGATATAAAATATTTGTAGCAGTGTACGTATAACGACTATCACTATATCGACATTTCAAAAATATTATCTCTTTTGGAAAATCTTTTTGTTGAACTCGTGCTAGGGTTTTTATAGAAAAGAAGAAGGTTAATTAATCATCATTTAATAATGATGTTTAAAGTTAATTAATCATTTTAATAATGATGTATAAAATTAATTAATCACTTTAAATAATGATGTTTAAGGTTAAGTAATCATTTTAATAATGATGTTTTAAAGTTAATTAATCATTTTGATAATGATGTTTAAAAATTAATTAATCATTTTAAATAATGATGTTTAAGGTTAATTTCTTTTAAATAATGATGTTTAAAGTTATTAATCATTTTAATAATGATGTTTTAAAGGTTATTAACCATTTCCATAATGATGTTTTAAATTTAATTAATCATTTTAAATAATAATGTTTAAAGTAATTAATCATGTTTAATTTTAATTGATAATTTTTAATAGTGATGTTTAAAGTTAATATATGAGATGTGAAATTCAAGTAAAATTTTGGTTTTGAACGGTTTAAAAGTTTGATTCGATTATGGAAAAGATAAAAAATTTAATTCCATAAACGACATCGCTTGTATGGTAAGGATTTAGAAATATTCTCAACACTAAACATCGAGGTATGGAAGCTCGTCTCTATTTTGAAGGTTAAAATTATCATCAAAGTAAGTCTTAAAGGTAACATAACCTTTACTTACCCGGCTTCATTTTCAACCGAAGGATAGTACACGTTTGGAATCGACAAGCAGTGGTAAGGTGTGAGATTTAATTTCCATATGCGATCATTTTAATAATTCCGGATAGTTGATTTATTAACTATCGATTCCGCTATCTTCTTTGTGTATCGTCAATCTAAGGCGATTTGTTTCTTATTTAAGCATGGATATCCTTTGTCAGAAATGACTAAAACAAAAGAGCGAGTGGGGGCCAAGCTATGTGGGATTGCTCCCATTAAGGTATTATTACATCCTCTCTAGATTAGTTTCGGTTATATGTACATGAAGATTTGAAATACTCAGATACTCGGTAAGGTTAGTAGGGTCTGGCTTGGAGGTTTCCAAGAGCAATCATAGTTTTCAAGTATATTCTAGAGGTATACTTTCATTAAGAGGGGTGCACCCTCATAGTCATTATTGGGAAATTTCCTTTTTTTTGATTCAAACCCTTGAATTGATTTCTTTCTTCATTGCATTGGGAAGTGTCTTGCGCACTTCACGATGTTTACTTATTTATATGTATTACTTGTGGTTGGATGTTGTTCTTATGAGGGAAACCCATTCTGCATTTGGCGGCGTTGTCTCATATATCATTGTTTATTTCCACCCTTTGTTTACAGTTTACTCATACCAAACTTATTATCCGACCCAGGTTGTTTATTTTCCATAAACCCTTAGGTACTCGTTTATATTTGAGTAGTCTAAGGGTAGCAGGTTTCTTTGGATCCTTTTGAAGACGATAGACAAGCAGGAGGCTCCTTATCTATTTACCTATCTATTTCCGTTGTTATGTTTATTTATGTATGTATTTTATGTCAGCAAGTGTAAAGGTAGGTGGCTATAACTATCTAGGCTAATAGTAGTAGTACTTTTGTGTAACTCTGATAACTCCATGTTAAGGAGCAACCTTTTGTACTATCGTATTGTTATATTATAATTAACCATTCTGTTGTGATATTTTCTGTTATGTTCTTTTATATTATCCCACGACAACCCATCTTTCAGATGCTTGGGTAATGACAAACGAATACCGTGGATGTATTAAGTGTTATTCTCTAGGGTCAGAAAGGTGAGTCATCACAAAGCTACAAAAAGAATGAGTTAATCCAAGCAAGGATAAAGAAAGCTCAATCAAGGCAAAAAAATTTAGGCAGATAGAAGGCATAAAGACTTGGAATTCTTGGTTGCAGATTATGTTTTTATAAAAGTTCATTGATGAAGGGTGTTATACGATTTGGGAAGATGGTAATGTTGGAACCTATATATGTTGGGCCATCTTCTATTATAGAGAGGATCGGGAAACTCGCTTATCGTATCATGTTACCAAATAATTTGGAAAGAGTCCATAATGTTTTTTATGTATCTTATTTAATGAAGTATGTGCATTATCCAAATACTACTATACGACCAACAATTTTGGAAGATTTAGTAGTAGAGCCCGATAGGACTATCATTATGCAACCTAATCATATAGTTGCTAAAGATACGAAGGAATAAGACAATTGAATTAGTAAAGGTCTAATGAAGTGATGGTGAACGAGACTATACTTGAGAGACTGAGGATAAGATTAAAGCTGACTTATTTTGATTTATTTTGATTGTATGATCTATATTGTTGTATAGATTTTGACTAGTAATTATGCTAGTAATGTTGATTTTATGTGCTTGTGACACGTATTTGTATGATTGATGTACTTGTTTTTGTTTTCCTTATCGAAAATTCCAGGATGAAATTCTTCAAGGAAGGAAAGTTATTCACCTCTAATTTCAATTGCACATTGTTTTGAATATTTAGTTATGAGATTATTAATTAGAATGTTAAGGAATATGGGATTTTCCATGTTAACTAATGAATTTTGCCATTAATTATGGAATGAAGAGAATTTTTTAAAAAGAAGAAAAAGAAACATAAGTAAAGAAGGATAAATAAGGTAGAGAAATTCTTATACTATTCCCTATCTTCTTCCTTGTTCATTTTATTTTCATTCTCTAACTAAACATAAGAAAGAACGGTCGAAAACCATCACTATTAACCACTACTCAACTAAAAAAAGAGGAAGAAAAAGCTTAAGGGAAAAGCCTAAAGAAAATCTCATCATTTAAACAAATAAAAGGTGAATAATGTTTTCCATCTCTAAATTTTTGATGTTTTCATTTCTTGTTCTAGTGTAGACCCAAATTTTGATTGCTTTTTATCATGCATATGGGATAGATAATCAATTATTTGAAGTATGATTATCATTTTCGTATTTTAGGTAATATTCCTAATGGGATTATGGGTGTGAAAGAAAGGTTTTTACCTCCAGATGGTTTGAATTTCTAATGTGGTATTTGAAATGATATTTTGGAGATAAGTTTTAAGTTTCATAATTTCGAAATTATTATGAATTTAAATATATTTAAGAGAGAAAATATGTAATTCTGGATTTTAATTATTTAAAAAATAAAAAAATTATCTTTCTCCGAATTTTTTTTATGATTCAAAGTGGAAAATTCTTATTTTTGGGAATTTATCCCAAGTAATTACAATTTGACATAATTGTTTTACGAAGAGGGTTTTAACTGCAAAAAGGGAAATAATGCCAAATTAAAAGAAATTGATATTTTGGGAAATAAGAGAAAATTTCTCTTTGATTAGCTGTAAAATATGAACATACTTTATGTAACCAATGGAATTTTAACAAATAAATTGATCTCGTCGAAAGTTATTACTTTAAAAAAAAATGGCTTTGCAAATATTCTTGGAAATGCCATTGTCAAACTATGATAGCCATCATTTTATCAAACTTCAATAGCCATCCGTTTATCAACTACCGATATCATGTAATTGACAACTTGCAACGGCCTATATTTTTAAAAGGCGATAGCCATCACGTTTTATTTACCTACCGAATGTTCAACTTATGATAGCTTTGTTTATCAACTTGCGATGGCTATATTTTATCAACTTTCGATGACTATTTTTATCAACTCGTGATAAATAGACTTATCAACCCGCGACACCTATATTTTTTATCAACTTGCGACATATATTATTTCCCAACTCGCGATAGCTATATATATTGTCGGCTAGCGATGCCTAATATGAACTGTCAACTTGCAATGACTTTATTTTTGGTTGATATGCGATAGCTGTGGATATCAATAAGCGATAGCTTCATGTAATGTCAACATGTGATACTATAATTTTTTTGACATGCGATAGCTTATGTTTTCAATATGTAATAGCAATATATATTTCAATGTGCGATAGCATATGTTTTTGGAAGGAAAGATTGCTGGTTTTATGTCACTTGGTAGCTTTAAACTCCATGTTGGGCCAAGTTTTTCTTGAAAGAAAGGATGCTTTTTGTTAAGTATTGTATACGCTAGAAGAAAGAGAAAAGAATTAGCCCATTTTTTAAAGAGCTTTTGAGAAGAAGATTATTTATTTATGTAAGTAAGTAATTCTTTGTATAAATTGGCTATCACATGAAAAAATATTTATGATGCCCGATGATGTGTTATATATTCATTTGTATCTTTATCAATTTTTTTGGATAGAAAGGATGTAAGATCCGAAGATCATACAGTCGTACTAGTGTGTGTGAGTATGTGTGTATATAATTAATTAAAGGTATAAAAGTCCCGGGCAAGAAGCCCACACTAGATAATAACTACAAACATGCCCAACTCATTGGCAAATATAATCAAATAGACACATAGAACTGACTTGGCCCAAGTACAACAAAAACCGTAATGTAAAATATCAATAATACCATAACAACCACTTAAAATATAACTAGAGAGACAAGTCTAAATACCCATGCATCAACGTAACCATTCCATGAGCTCAGGGCAATAACTGGGAGTGCATTGTGAGAAGATAAATTTCCGATCCTAATAAAGTGTAGCCAGAATCCATTCGTTGTTGGCACTGAATTCACTATCATTACATAGCATAAGCTCATCGTCTAATAGCATATAGAAGAGTTTCGCTCGTCCTTCTCATTATCTGAGACCCACTTTGAGAAAATCCTCCAGTTTGAGTGGAAAAGTAAATAATTATCCTTGTGGGACCAAGTCCTAGCCTTTTGTTCCAAACCAAGTACGTACCTTTAACCAATCTTTTCGACAGCTCTTGAGCAATTTCTTCAGCACTTGGTGGATTAAAAAGGATGGCATGGACAAATTTCTTCTTAAGGGTAGTAATATGAGAATCTAGGTGGAATATGACTGGATAGGGGATCGTAGCTAGGAGGGTCAGGTTGGGGTAGGGGGAGGAACTTGAGTGGCAGGCAGGAGTGAAAATGGGATTGGGGGGAGGGGGGGTCTAGAGATATGGGTCAAGTGGGAGGAGAACAATAACCTTTTAGCGTCTATATGGAGGCTTCAAGAGGGTCTACTTTGGGGAAGGTTGTCTAGGTCGATGACTGTTGGGTGAGTTTCGTCCGGCCCCTTCCCTACCACTGAACCAACACTCACCGAACCGACTCCACCATGTCCCACCGAACCACACAGCTCCGAGCTCCTAACGAACCACGCGCCTGCCGAACCAAAGAGAACCAAGTGCCTGCCGAACCAACATAACTCCAACAACCACCGAACCAAACCTCCCCATATGACTGCCGAATCAACCTACCTCACCTACCTGCCGAATCAACTTTCTCCACTTCAATACCAAACTAAACCAGTTCCCCTCACTACCGAACCATCCATCACCGGACCAAACCACCACCGGACCAATCCCCTTCACACACCACCGGTTCAAGACCACGCCGAACCAACCTCCTCGCTTCTACAACCGAATCAAGCTACGCATCCACCGCCGAGTCAACGCTTCCACACATAACCGTACCAAGCTTCGCCGAACCAGATATGCCAGACCAGATTACTTCAGCCCAGGCCCATCAACAGCTATATACATCCAAGATCCCTGGCCCCGGCCTCACTCTATAAATAGAGGGGTAGGGGTACAACAATGGCAGACAAGTTTGAGAGCTCAAGCACGGAAGGAACTTTCAAACAACTTTCATATACTTGTATACAAAGCTTTGTACTTGTAATCTGAAAGAAAAGAGAGCATAACATATAAAGTGGACGTAGGCACGTTCTGGCCGAACCACTATAATCTGCGTGTCTTTTTACAATTTAGCCCCTGCTTTTTACATATTTGCATAAGTCACCCAAATCATTGAAAACCACATAAAATCAACTAAATAATACGACTTGGAGGTGTTTGCCCATTTTTTGTGCAAACATTTTTGGTGCTTTCACTGAGAGCTGAACTCAGGCTTCAGCTTCCCTCATTCAACCTTCTTTCCCAATAGCACCCTTCATTGCCTAGGAAACATGACTTCCAGGCCGAGAAAAGACGCCAACAAGGGAAAGAACGTTGCAACCAGCAGCGCTCCAGATCCAGTGGATCCAGATCAAGAGAACCAACCCACTACGACAGCAGTGCCAAATGTAGATCAGGCAATTCCGACAGCCCCTGCCGCGGAACAACCGGCAGTAATCACTAGGGCAGAACTAGACAGAGTTGTGGTTGAAGTGACTAATCGCTTCGCATCCCAAAAAGAAGCTTTGGTGAACCAACTCATGTCACGCTTGAGGGATGCCGGAGAATCCAACCGCAACACTGAATCATGGGGTGAGTCTCAATCTGGAGGATCTCGGAGACAACAAAGGTCTTCCCTCTTCGAAGAAGCTATCAACAGGAACAACAATGATAGGGGCCGCGCCCGGACTCAGCCCGAACTCTGACTCGAGGAAGCGCTTGGAACCGAACCCAATGGGGGAGGCACTCGGCGAGGGTCGGATGTAGCTGAGCCAGTCATGCCACCTAATCATAGAAACCCCGCTGAACGGAGCCGAGCTAGAACCCAGCCCGAAGTTGACCCCATGGAAATGCTCGAAACAGAACCCCACAGAGGAAGATCAAGGCAGGGGCCAACTGTAGCTGGTCCTAGCATGCATCCGAGCAGCCAAAGACAGCCACTGGATAACGTCAGAAGTGATAGACTATACCATCCCTACAGGTCATCCGGACGAGATCGATCCCGCAGGGAAGAACCAAGCTCATTTTTGTCCGCTCCAAATTTTGATGAAAGAATGGCACGATTATTCAGGCAATGCGTCCGACGGGAGCAAAGGGATCGAGGGATAGGCGCTAGGGTAACCAGCCCTTTCACCCGCGACATCGAAACCGCCATCGCCCCTCGAGAATGGAAAATGCCGACGATGGAACCGTACAAGGGAACTTCCGACCCCGTTGTACACTTGCAGAGATACACACAGCACATGCTCATGAGCGGAGCAACGGAAGGAGTGTTGTGTAAATGCTTTCCGCTATTCCTAGCAGACCTAGCTACCTCCTGGTTCTGCCATCTACCCCAAGGGTCCATCAGCTCATGGGAGATGTTTAAAGCAAAGTTCATTAGCCAGTTCCGCATTCATGTGGAACAACCCAAGGATGCTTATTCTCTATCTACTGTCAAACAGAAATCCGGAGAGACACTGCAGCAATACCTAACCCGGTTCAATGCCGCAGCGGCAGCAGTTCAAGATGCCGATGAGAAACTCACCCTAATGGCCCTCTGTAGTGGTGTGCACCCAGATACCAAGTTTGCTAGAAGACTAACTAAAGAAAAACCAGCTACCTTGCCCGATTTCTTCCATGAAGCTGGGAAGTACATGAGACTCGAAGAGGCTGCCGTTGAAAGGCAGACAGGACCACAGACTAAGACGACTCATGGAAACGCCCCCGCCGCAGCGAAGGACATTCGAAGAAACGACTCCAGAGACAATGCAGGGGGCAAGAAGGGAGAAAAGCGCTTGTACCGACCAGGACCGAGATTTGACGCTTACACTCCCTTGAATGAAACAGTCGAGAACATCTTCCTGGCCACCCAGGACGAACTTACATACAAGCGCCCCCCGTACAAGAAAGAGTCAGATCGCGCAATCCAGTCTGGAAAATTCTGCCGTTTCCACGAGTCTCATGGGCACGATACCAATGAATGCCGCCATCTCCGAGACCTAATTGAAGAACACATCAGGAGAAAGAGATTAGAACGCTATGTGAAGGGACAGGACAGGACCCCAGCTCCGGCCAAGGAAAACCCAGGGCAGCTCCACCCAGAGACAGGCGGAGGAAATCGCAACACCAACGGCTCCAGCCAAGAGAAGATAGTGGTCCATACAATATCAGGAGGGCCACACATCGCCGACAAGAGCTGGGCAGAAATGGAAAGATATGGAAACTCACTCAGAAGCGAGGAAGACTGCATCAATTCTGTTATGGAAGAACGCCACCCTAAGCGGAAGGAAAATAATGACATCACATTCAGTGGGCGCGACCTAGAAGGAAGGCAGTACCCACACATGGACCCTATGGTCATCTCTGCCTGGTTCGGTCCAGCCAAAGTTTTTCGAATTTTAATAGACACTGGAAGTTCAGTAAATATCCTATTCAAGCATGCTTTCGACAAAATGAAGCTGTCAATGAAGGATGTATCCCCCTGCAACAAACCACTACACGGTTTCACTGGAGAAGCAAAGATGCCCCTCGGACAATTGGATCTCTTTGTTGAATTGGGAAGTCATCCCCGCTCCGCCGTTCGGAAACAAACATTCATGCTAATAGACAACCACTCGGCCTACAATGCCTTTTTGGGAAGACCAGCCTTGTCCGACTTCCAAATTGTCCTTGCCCTATGGTGCCTGAAGATGAAGCTCCCAACGGATAATGGAGTGGGAGAAGTAGAAGGGGATCAAGACGCCGCTCGGGACTGCTATGTAACCGAACTTCGCAATAATCGCAGGAGAGATAAAGGGAAAAATGCAGAGACTATTCTCTGCATGAAAGCTTGGAAGCATAGCAACTAAAGAAAGCCCCTCCTCTTCGATATACCAGTGATCCTTTCAATGAATTAGACCCCAGGGACAAAGAGGAGGAGGCCACCGTCGAGCCTGCAGAGGCTATGGAATTCGTATCCGTAGACAAACGCGACCCAAGTAAACTGCTGAGAGTCAGATCTCAATTAAAAAGAGAATTAAAGAATCAACTCATTGATTTTCTTCGCCACAACATGGATGTATTTGCATGGACACACGCTGATATGACTAGAATCTCCCCGGACATAGCATGCCACGCATTGAACATTGATCCTACCAAGGTGCCGGTAAAGCAGAAGAAGAGAAGTATGGGGGCGGAACGATCAGCAGCCCTCGAGGAAGAAGTAAAGAACTTACTTGCCAATGACTTCATACGTGAAGCCATCTACCCGGAATGGATCGCCAACCCGGTACTGGTAAAGAAAGGTAATGGAAAGTGGCAAACATGCATCGATTTCTCCAACTTAAATGACGCTTGCCTGAAAGACTGCTTCCCACTCCCCCGAATCGACCAACTCGTGGACAGCACTGCCGGACACGAACTCTTATCCTTTATGGACGCATACTCAGGATATAACCAGATCCCTATGTACGCCCCCGATCAAGACCACACTAGCTTCATCACTGACCGAGGATTGTACTGCTACAAGGTAATGCCATTTGGACTTAAAAACGCCGGAGCTACTTATCAGCGCCTCGTCAACAAGATGTTTGCGGAATTGATGGGACGAACTATGGAGGTCTATGTGGATGACATGCTGGTTAAATCAAGAAAAGCCAACGATCATGTAAGCCACCTGGACGAGATGTTTCAAGTACTCCGCCAATATGGAATGAAGCTGAATCCTCTAAAGTGCTCCTTCGGAGTGTCATCAGGAAAGTTCTTGGGATTCATCGTCCATGCCAGAGGAATCGAAGTAAACCCCGAACAAGTCCGAGCCTTGCAAGATATCAAAATACCATCCACTCGGAAAGAAATGCAAAGCATAAACGGGAAGGTGGCCACCCTAAGCCGGTTCATCTCTAAAGCAACTGACAAATGCATTCCTTTCTTCGAAACCCTGAAGAAAGACAAAGGAAAATTCGAGTGGACCGATGAGTGTTCAACAGCTTTCCTTAACCTAATCGAGCACCTCCAACGGCCACCAGTACTCTCGACTCCGAATGAAGGCGAAGAACTATACCTATATCTTGCTGTGTCATCCCATGCTCTAAGCGCCGCTTTGGTAAGAGAAGAAAACCGCACACAACGGCCCGTGTACTTCATAAGCAAAAGGTTACGGGAGCAGAAGCCCGGTATCCCAAACTCGAGAAACTGGCATACTATTTACTAATCACATCAAGGAAGCTACGACACTATTTCTAATCTCATCCCATCAGAGTCCTAACCGACCAACCACTGAGGCAAGTGCTCCATCGTCCCGACACCTCTGGGCGACTGCTCAAGTGGTGCATCGAGCTAAGCCAATATGATATCACCTACCATCCTCGCACTGCCATCAAGGGACAAGCCATAGCCGATTTCATCGCCGAATTCACTATCAACGAAGGCTGGGACCAATCTGAAATAGCAGAAGATATCAAGTGGAATCTTTTCGTAAATGGAGCGTCGAACGAACAAGGCTTGGGGGCAGGCGTTGTGATCATCACTCCTAGGGGAAGAAAGCTGTGTTATGCACTAAGGCTAGAATTCGCTGCCACCAACAATGATGCCGAATATGAAGCAGTAATAGCCGGATTAGAGCTCGCCCTGGAGATCGGAGTCAGTTCCTTATGTCTTCACAGTGATTCACAACTCATCGTAAATCAAATACTAGGGGAGTTCCAGACTCGAGGAGAGCGGCTCACGGCATATCTGAAAAAGACCAAGCGGCTGCTCAATCAATTGGATCACTACTCGATCAAACACATTCCTCGAGAAGAAAATCAAGAGGCCGACGAGCTGGCAAAGCAAGCTAGCATGGGAGATGATACCACTTCTGGAACGATAACTGTCTCAAGGTTACTAACCCCGAGTTTCGAGCAAGTAAATCTGATAGCTGCAACCGAAGAAGAAACATGGATGACCCCTATCCGAGAGTACTTACAAAACGGCACCCTACCCGACGGGCGAAATGAAATTAAGAAAATTCTAAGGAAAGCCTCCCGCTACACAATGCAAGAAGGCATCCTCTATCGGCGCGGCTTCTCTAACCCCTTATTGAGGTGCGTTGCTGGAAGAGAAGCCAGGGAAATTCTATCCAATATCCATCAGGGAAGTTGTGGAGACCACACCGGAGGGCAGACCCTAGCAAAAAAGATACTCCGATATGGGTATTTCTAGCCCACTTTAAACAAAGATGCCTTGGACTTCGTCAAGAGATGCGACAGATGTCAAAAATTTGCTAAGATTCCTCGACTACCCACAAATGAGATTACTCAAATGACCAGCCCTTGGCCCTTCGCAGTATGGGGAATTGACTTGATTGGCGAACTGCCAACGGGCCGAGGCGGAGCCAAATATGCTATAGTAGCAGTTGACTATTTCACCAAATGGGTGGAGGCGGAACCTCTAAATAAAATATCTTCGGCAAAAGTTATCAACTTCTTGATCAAAAATATTATGTGCAGGTACGGAGTCCCACTCAAGATCATATCAGACAACGGACTTCAATTTGACAGCGAAGAATTCGCCAACTGGTGCCAGGAGCACGGGATTCACAAAAGCTTCTCATCCGTGGCTTATCCCCAGGAAAACGGCCAAGTCGAAGCTGTCAACAAGATCCTCAAAACCTTAATCAAGAAGAAACTTGAAAAGTCGAAAGGCGCTTGGGTGGACGAACTTCCTACGACACTTTGGGCCTATCGCACATCTTACAGAACTTCAACAGGGCATACTCCTTTCTCTTTGGCATACGGATCGGAGGCTATGCTCCCAGTCGAAACTATAGTGCCCTCTCACCGTAGGATCCATTACAACCCGGAAGAGAACCAAGAGCTCCTCCTCATGTCTTTGGATCTGATTGAGGAGAGAAGAAATGACGCAGCACTCAAAGCAGCAGCTCACAAACAAAAAGTGGCAGCACTATACAACTCCAAAGTCAAACATCGCAGCTTACAAGAAGGAGATCTTGTCCACAAGCGAATCTTTCCGCGCCCCGGGGCACTGGACCCCATCTGGGACGGACCATATGTAATTCATAAAGATCTCCACAACGGAGCTTCTATTTTGTCAACAGTGGACGGAAAGGTGTTCCAGAGGACATGGGACATCCGACACCTCCGTCGATACTTTTCTTAACTTGTACTGTCCATATGAAGTGAATTAACAAAGAGAATCAGTGGACGTAGGCATTTTCGTGCCGAACCACTTTAAAAAAACTTGGCTCTTGTTAACTTGTTCCTTTATATCTTGGCTACTTGTTAAGCTTTATCCTTTGCTGTTGAACAAAATCCTTTGCAGATGACATTTCAATTCAGAGCTTCACGACACAACTCCACCTGGACAAAATTTAACAGGTACGCTACGATCCTATGCCCTCGCCAATGAGACACTTTGCTCCGGTATCCCTCTACCGCGAGTTAACTCATTGTTTGCCTCGGCCCTTAAAGCCGACTGTAATAAGCCGAGTATAAGCCACCGAGAAGGCCGATTATGCCATAGCAGCTCATTACAGCGATTCGGCTCGCCGACAACTGTGAACCGATCATAAGCCCCAACATAAGGTGTGGCCAGCCAGGGGCAGTTCACAGTTGACGATCGGCCCCCACGCTAGCCGGCCACAGTAAATCGAATAATACCCACGATTACTGGCCATAATGGCCCGGGTAGTTACTGTGCGCGATCGGCTCCGATGTGTCTTAAGTGCGGCTGTGGTAAAAGAGAAAACTCCCCGCAGAGGCGTAAGATGGGTGAAAAATGTCTCCAAGACCCACAGCTAGGGAAAGTGACTACAAAACCCGTTTGCCACGAACTTAAGCACATCGACGGCCTTCCGTGATTGGAAGTTTTACTTTTCCTATATTTCAATTTCATTTAAAACTTTTCTCCTATTCTCCGTAACGGTGCTTGAAAGTACAGGACATGGAATAGGGAACGCTCGCTAATGGGAATAGAAACTTATAATCGGATGACGAGACACTCAACAGCATTCCGTGCTTGGTCTTACAGGACGCACGAAATTGCCGTCCACAGCCGAAACATGAAGGGCGGTACCTTCTACTTTTATACATTAATGCATGGCTGCAGTTCATATTCACGCATCACATTTACGTTGCAAAATGAGAAAATTATACTTTAAGCCAAAAAACTTGGCATCAAGCACAGTCAAGTCACTAGTAACATGCATAGTTACATCACTTACACAACACAACAAAATAGCGATAACATTCCAACATAAAGGAATCAGCTTATGTTATGAAATTACATAAAGTCATTCACCACAAACAATATTATTACAGTCACATCAATGTTTTGGACTAACATAAACAGCGATAAAAGGAAATCAAAAGGTGGCCGAATCCGGACAAGGAACCAGCTGCGTCCACGCTTCGCCCTCATCCTACCAACTCTCCAAGCCTACTTAGCCGCAGGATCGGAGCTCCCAGCATGTTGATCGGAAGTCCCACCTGTCCAATTTAGAAGAGAAATTCATTAAACAAACAGTAAACGATCAAGTTATGAAAATCTAAAAAGAAAAGAGAAAGAGAAGAGAGACTCACCAGCGCCCGCCGCCTGATCCTCATCCTCCAATTGCACACCCGCTTCCTCCGCAGCAAGCAGCCGCATCCCCTCCTTCACCGCCGCCTGCTCCTCCTTCGAAAACTGGGCGGTGACTACATCCAGACTAAAGGCCGCTCCACCTTCCTTACCCGCATCAACCCTGGCCTCCTCTAAAGCCCGAAGATATACCTTGGCCATAACCCGGGGGTAGTCATCCATCTAGGATAAGCTACCCTCCTTCCAAGTGCGGAAGTACATGTCCTGCAGCATATCATCCATCATCCCCTCATCCTCTTCAAACTTCTTCACCCGGGCCTCGGAAATCTGCAACTTAGTGGCAGCAGCATCCCTCTCCCGTCGGTATCTCGAGCACTCAGCCTGGAGGGATCTCCTCATCTCCTCCATCTCTTCTTTCAACTTGGCTTGAGCAAGTTCTGCAGCTTCAAGCCTCCCAGATATCTCTTCAACCCGCTCGAGATCCGCCCTTCTAACCTCATCAACCGTGGTAATGGCCATGTCAATGCGTTTCTTGCATGCGGCCTCCATTTTCCGCAACTCAGCTTTGCTAGCCTCTTCCATGGCCTTCTTCAGTCGTTGGGAGTCGGCTTCATGCTGCGAAATCTGAATAGCGTGGTCGTCAAGTTGTTTGGCCTGATCAGCAACCACTAACCGCAACCTTATATTGGCACTCCCAATCTCCTCCCCGGCCTTGGCCAATAGGGCGTGATGTTCCATTAACTTCTTGACCTCCTCCGCGACCCGGTCAATGTTGGCCTTGGCTTCGTCCCCCATAGCAGCTATCCGAGTAGTGAGCAGATCCAGATCTAGGGACTTAGCCTCATCAAGAACCCGAACCATGGGACTACGGGGGAGAAGATGCTCGCCCGTGGCCTCATCAAATAAAATATCCTGAGAGCTTGGGTCCAAATCCGGGTGGCCGGCAAAGGGATTGCGAGGCATGTCGGGACGTTTTATGCGGATAACAGTAGGATTCTCGGAAGGATGCGGAGAGGGGACAAACTCCATGGTCTCCTCCGTGGTATCTCGGGAAGGCTGAGTAGGAGGCTGAGGACCAGGTGGTGAATCAAACAAGGAACGCCTCCTCTTCCTCTGCTGGATACCCTCCTCGATAACTCCAAGGAGAGGACGGTATCTAACTACATCCCCAGGACGGCCAGTTGGAGGCTTTGGTTTGGCAGAAGCTTTGAGTAGCTTATACTGTTCAAGGCGGTGCCGGATATCTGATGACTTGGCCGCCTTACCCGCTCCTGGAATAAAAACCAAGTATTACGAACATACAATGATCCACTATTCGAGAAATATGTTAAGATAAAAAGAGTGAGAAGTCACATCTATTATACAAATCCTGCGGAGGAGTAGGACACTGCAATAAGTCCTGAATCTCACTCCAGGACGGAAGCGAACCATAAAATATTCCTAAGTCCCTATCGTAAATGGAATCTGCAGAAGTCAAAAGTTCACCTTGCTCCGCCGGAGTCACCCTAGCTGAGGAGCTCTTAGGGGATGGATCAGCGCCAGCCCCGGCCTTGCCAGTCTTCTTCGCCTTCTCCGCCAAATCCGATTCTCCCTCCGATTCCCCGAAAGCCTGACGGAGAGCCTCATCCGTCCACTCCTGAAGCTCCCCCACTTGCCCGGAGGTTAAGGCACCAGTGCCACTACCGCCCTGTCCGTCGCCATCGCCATTGCCCTCTCCATCTCCATCGCCATCTCCTCCACCCTCTGACTCTCCTCCTACATCACCTCCTTCGCCCTCGCCTCTATCCTCTTCCATATCTTCCTCCTCCGGGATAATCGGGCAAGTGCTAGGAGAGGGACCGTCAGACTTCTTAAGTTTCTTACCTCCAACAACGGGAGGCTTTGTAAAAGGTTCCCTCTTGCCACTCTTTACCGCGGTCCCTTCCTTGGCTTTGGCAGCCTTCTCTTCAGCCGTGTCTCTCTGCTTAACCACGGACTGGTGTGGCAGGATCAAGTTGTGCTCTAGGAGAGTAGCGTTCCTGATCAGATAAGAAGCCGACCGATCCCGTCCCGGAATGGCTCTTATTTCCGCAGCCATCTGAACCAAGGAATCGTTCTCCACGACCGCAAAGCCACCTCTAGCAAGAAATTAAAGCATATCAGAAGAAGCGTTGCAGACGAAAAAAGGAAACTATAAATGAAGGTCAACTTACAGCTAGAGGTGAAAAGGCGGAAGGAAACGGAGTCATCCCTGATAAAAAAACCATTCTTTCTTAAACATACTAAGCTTCAAGTATAGGTCCAGGACCGGCTTAAAGGGAACAGCCGCTTCCAAGCTAACGTACGGAGATCCCTTCTTGTAACCCCTCAAGTTATATAGATACCGAATCTCCCGGTTGGAAGGAGGGCGCCCGTACCTTCTCTGGAAAATGATGTATAAGCACACCAAGATGGCGTAGGAATTGGGCTGAAGCTGGAAGGGAGCCACCTTCAGATAAGTGATGAAGCTGACTACCCAGGCGTTGATGGGAGGAATGGCCCCGCACATACAGTGGTACCTACTATACGCAAAATACCCTTCAGGAGGGTCATATGGCATAACTCCAGCCCCCGGCAGTACCATGAGCGCTCTATCTATTCCAAAGGAACAGATATAACATCGAGTTGCTCCTCCTTCAGGGAGCTAGGAAAGCAATCGGGAGGGGAGACCAGAAGTTCCTAGGGACCATACCCATCCACTAACGACCTCGGAGCAGGTCCATGTCGCGCCGGTCCTGGTTGGGCTGGGGACACGGAAGAAGACTCTTCTCTATCCTTGGACTTCTTTCTATCTGATCGAGTTTCCGCTTTGCGAGACATTTATCTGCGGCACAAGAAACACATGGTATTAGAACAAGGAGTATGGGAATATAAACAAATAGGTCCAAGTTTCATTCGGTATTGAAGGTCCAAGTGTCATTCGGTATTGAAGGTCCAAGTTTCATTCGGTAATTGAAAATAAAGTTCGTTCGGCCTAGTAGCTCCTCACCTGATTCGGCAGAGACTTTGATTCGGCAGAGATAACTCTTTGATTCGGCAAAGACAAGGAGATGGTTCGGCTGATAAGAAATAACAAAGGCGTATAGCCCCTATTTATAGACAAATGTAGGACACCGGACCAATTGGTTCGGCACTCAGGGACCGAATGAAGACCACCTAGCTAAAACAAAGCACAACATATACTAGCATATGCCCTGCTTTGGGGGGCAAGTGTTGGGTGAGTTTCGTCCGGCCCCTTCCCTACCACCGAACCAACACTCACCGAACCGACTCCACCATGTCCCACCGAACCACACAGCTTCGAGCTCCTACCGAACCACGCGCCTGCCGAACCAAAGAGAACCAAGTGCCTGCCGACCCAACATAACTCCAACAACCACCGAACCGAACCTCCCCATATGACTGCCGAATCAACCTACCTCACCTACCTGTCGAATCAACTTTCTCCACTTCAATACTAAACTAAACCAGTTCCCCTCACTACCGAACCATCCATCACCGGACCAAACCACCACCGGACCAATCCCCTTCACACACCACCGGTTCAAGACCACGCCGAACCAACCTCCTCGCCTCTACAACCGAATCAAGCTATGCATCCACCGCCGAGTCAACGCTTCCACACATCACCGAACCAAGCTTCGCCGAACCAGATATGCCAGACCAGATTACTTCAGCCCAGGCCCATCAACAGCTATATACATCCAAGACCCCTGCCCTCAGTCTCACTCTACAAATAGAGGGCTAGGGGTACAACAATGGCAGACAAGTTTGAGAGCTCAAGCACGGAAGGAACTTTCAAACAACTTTCATATACTTGTATACAAAGCTTTGTACTTGTAATCTGAAAGAAAAGAGAGAATGACATATAAAGTGGACGTAGGCACGTTCTGGCCGAACCACTATAAATCTGCGTGTCTTTTTACAAATTAGCCCCTAGTTTTTACATATTTGCATAAGTCACCCAAATCATTGAAAACCACATAAAATAAACTAAATAATACGACTTGGAGGTGTTTGCCCATTTTTTGTGCAAACAATGACTGAGTTCAAGCAAGCCAAGATATTACGACTAAAGGAGTGATGGAGGTTGCAATAGGAGGTTTCCATTGATAAGTGACGTCAATGTAGGCTACTCTACCCTCAATGAGGGAAATAGGAGTGCAAACATGTAACTGCCTAGTAAGGAAGATCTCAACAAGTGCTTTAGCATAACAGAGAATTTTTCAACGTTCAGTAGAAATGTCAAAGCAAATTAACTGACAAATATGATTTGCTAAAAAGTTTACCCCTCAAGGGAGTGAAAGATTGAAGGAATTTTCAAAATATGCACCCAGACAGGAATGAAGAGGACTTGCTCATGAGCTAGGTCAACAGAAGGGCTCCACTGGATAATAATGAACACTTTACCTTCAATAATAATAGAATCGGATTCTAAAATACAAGATCTCTCGTGAGGGCACGAGAATTTAAAAAAGTATAACGAGTTATCACACCTAACATTGACCGTACCCTTTAAATTCCAAACACCAAGAACATGATTTTCCACAACTGAGAAGCGGGGAGACTCATCTAAAAAGTATCCAACTAAGTAGTCTTTCCAAAACGCAGTTCCAGCATCAATAATTTCCTTCGACGAGGGGACAGGTTTGTCCAAAAAAATCAACATCATATTGCTTAGGGGAGAAAGAGCTAGCATTTCCAGGTCTATTCTTAAATAAGGATGACCAACTACTTACAGACCTAGAATTACCAACATCGATCTTGGAAACAGGTAAAGAGTTAGGAATTACCTACGCACGTGGAAGATATAATGGGGTTTGCAGCCCAGATTATAGGTCGTTACCTAGATTAACTGATTTGATATTTTCAAAATAATTTCCAGTACGAAAATTATTTTAATCAAGCACCAAAGCGGAAGGATTAGAAGCAGACAAAGATGCAGCGATCAAAAATACATTCGACGGCAGAGGGTTACGAGCAATCTCTTGAGAGACTCCATGCAAAACCCCAGCAGTAGGCGAAGACAACCTAGAACCCCCGCAACAGTAGGAAGCAGCACACGCAAAATTGGCTAACCAGCACCGAACATTAAAGGAAGTGGGGCAAACTCATCGGGCGCGTCCAGCATAAGTTGCTCGGCCATCGATCGGAAACACGTTGAAGTTGAGGTTGGAGGATGAGCAGTCGTGAAAAGAAGAGATGCAAACAGGAAAAGATAAAAGGGAAGAATCAGAGATTAGATCGAAGAAAGAGAATGTGGGGATTCTAAATTTAGAATCACCTTTTCAGATTTCAAAATGTCCGCCATTGTTATCTCGATCAGTTATTTTGCGTAGGATAAATTAATGACTGACTCACTCATGTGTTAAATGTTATTAGCCAATATTTTGACCTTGGAGATTGGGAGTCGATGACCAGTGAGGGTTGTTTCAGTAGTTGGTGTGGTTAGACTTAAACTCCTGAGTGGGTAGATTTGCATCTAGGAGATGTTGAAGATCAAATTGTGTTAGGAGGACTTGGACTAATCAAAAGACATGACTTATGAATATTTCAAACCAGATTTTGGGTGGAGAGTGAGATAGTGATGTGCACGTAAAAGTGCATATTTTCACTTTCATATTTAATCTATTTTTATCTAATAAGTGATCATATTAGGGTATTTTACATGTTTAAACCAAAATTTAAATTGTTTTCAATACATCATTTATTCATCTTCATTCAGGGGCAAAATGTAATATTTCGCATATGTTAATTTTGAGAATATTTTTTTTCACATTTTAGTTTTATTTGTAGGAATTTGGATGGAAATATGAAGAAACCTTCATGTAAACATGCATGCACAGGAGAAGAAGGCAAATGAAAATGGAAATAAATGAATTCATGTAATCATGGAGGACCCTACCTACCCACTTACCTTGATCTACAATTATGAGCTAATGCACATGTTAGTGGAGATTAAAAGCACATGCACATTTAATGGAGGACTAATTACTTGCTAATGATAACTTGGTGGCCACATTTCCTAAGTGGCATTTTGGGTAGTCCCCTAAATTAATAGGATGATGGTATTAGGTATGTATAAATACCCTTGCGTTTCGTGAAATGAAGCACTTAGCACCATCTTCTAATTACTTTAGTGGTAGCAACAAATTACAAAAATAAACTCTCTTTTTCTTTTTAATGGCTTCTTAACCTTTTCTTATGTAATTTATTTATATGCAATTTTAATTCATGCACTTTTAATTCATGTACTTTTTTTGCTTTCTTCTTCTTATGTTAGTAGTTTAGATCTCTTTCTTTTATGCAAGTAGATTATTTTGTAGTTTATTTCAATCAGCTCTCTTTTTTTCTCTTGTTTATGTTTATATTGCAATCAATATTTATTGAAATGATAATAAATATGAGAAGCTAAATCCCTTCAATTTAAAAGTAATGATGCTCTCTTAATCATGTAGATTCAACATATCTGTAAATTTTTGATCTTTTTTGTGCTTAATGGAAATGTTTGAATAGGTAAAATTTTGTTGTTTAACTTTTAATTTGATAGCTTATGTTGTCGACACCAAATATGCTATACTTAAACAAATATAAACACAAATTACCTCTTCATCTACGTATGATTTTAATAATGAAGTGGATTTTAGAAATAAAATTTGATGGCATATTTTACTAATCAATAGTAAATAGATCATGCTCTGAAAAGATTTTATTTTTGATTTCATTATCATTTTCATGAGAGCTAACAAGTGGTTTGGATGGTGTGTTAAAGTTTGGTGGTTTATATTAGGCTAATTAGTAGCACAAATAGATCATAGTTATGATAAACACTTCAACTAAATTCACAAATGACCAAAAGAGAGATCGTAATTTCATTATGTTGATTTATGTGATCATGAGAATGGAATTTCTTCTAAATTGTTTCTTATGTCATATTTCATTTCTCTTTCTTTAGTTAATTTTTATATTTCCTAGCTTAAAACAACTTCAAACTTTTGATTAATTTGATTGAGTAGAATTTTAAATCACTTCAATTACCCGCGGATCGATCCGTACTTAACACGTACTAAAATTGTACGCCATGTGTTTGCGGTTACTTTTATTACAATTTTTTGGCGATTTTCTAACCGATAAAAAACCGTCGATTCGACAAGTTTTTGACGCCGTTGGCGGGGAATTAATTTGATTTTATTTCTATTCTCCAAATTACTTTTATTTGATTTCCGTGTGTTTTCATTTTGTGTGTTAACTTGATTTAAAAAATATATATATTATGTTGTGTGTTTATGTGATTTTTACTTTTATTTGATTTGTGCGCTTGTTGTTCTTCCATTTGCATTTGCATATTCTAACAAAACAAAAAAATACACTATTTTTAAAAAAAAAAAATTATTTCATTTTCATTTGCATTTACAATTTCTATTTGATTTTACAAATTTTACATTTTCCATTACAAAACATCCCACTGTCATTTCTGCCTATCTCTCCTCTATCTCGCTGTCATCTCCATACCATGGGTACCATTCCACTACATACCACAGTACGATACATAGCTCCCCTGTGCAACTGTGCACCCCCACTTTACTGCTCACTGCTCTATTCACCACTGCATTACTACTGTACGGTTATCCATACAATCTCCTCTTCCCGCCACCATTATCAACCACAGTACACTTCAACCGCCATCAAAACTGACCACCATACATATCAACATCACTTCACCTAATGCTATAATCACAAATACTTCACCGTAACCAAACTTCTGCCACCATATCTCCACTGCACAAACCAAACCGTGCACTGCCGCTTGCATTACCATCACCATACAACAGCCCTCTCTACACACACTACCACTTCCATCTCAATCACTTCTCTACTAAACCATCCACTGTTGCACTCTATCCCCGCCCACCTGATCAACAATTTCAACACTATCCACACTTGCCATAACAACAGCCACTGCCAAGCTCGCCTCCACCATCAACTACTGCTCCAGTTATCTCTTCATCTTACTGACATCCATACACAGACTGCTGCATGCATTATCCCGCTGCACTTATCTCTACACAACCCTGCCAACGTCTTTGCACCTCCCATCGCCGCTAAGCCGCTCTATTAACAGTCACCCCTGCTCCTCAGCCTACCTCTGACTCTACATACACGCATCACTTCTGCCTAGCTCCATCATCCTCTATCATTACCTCCTACACACTTCCTACTTCACTCCTCTGTCGTACAAAACCACCTCTGCGTTTCCACTACGACTCCATATAGCCAACCCCTCGCTTTTGAACAACCTCCACCTCCAGTTACACAACCACCCATCACTACTTAACTAAATCACCACTTCTTGCCACACTTTCCATCATCATAGTCACAACGAAAAACAATCTTGGTTCCGTTGCCTTCCTCCCTACCTACACCTCACTGCCACCAAAACCACTATATTACCCTACTGATTTTATATTGTGCATTTCATACTTACCGTGTTTCATACAACACCTACAACCCAGCAACTTCCAACTTCTCAGCTAATTACTGTCTCACCTCCTCTTATATTTACGAAAATCACTGCCTCACATCACCACTTTCTCCTACACCTGAAACCCGAAACCCAAATTCAATCAGCATCCCACAGCCTGCATCGAGCAACACAAACCTCTACTAATACTCGCATGTCCCACTCCAAAAATCCCCTAATCTGCAAACCATTGCACCACTGCCCCACGGCCACCAATCGCCTGCACCATAATCTCAAACTCGAACCGAACAATCGCACTCAAATTCGCAGCGGTAGTTGATTTTGAGAATTGTGAATTTTGAGTTGAGTGATTCTGTTGGACTGAGAAAATTAACAGTGTGTGGATTGTTCTGTTAATTCGTTTTTGTTTGGTGCTGTGTATTATGTAACATGGGTGTGTGAATTATTATTATTTTTAAAAAAGAAGATTTTTTTTTTCGTGTATAGGGTTTGTTAGTTGGCTCGTTTGTTGGTTGGCTCGTTTGTTGGTTGGCTGGGTTCGTTAGTGTGAACTTCTTTTGTTTTTTCTCTTTTAAATCCTTTTATCTTAAAAAAGGGTTTGCTTTTGCTTCTTTAGAAAACAAAATTTTTCTATTTAAAAATTTATTTATAAAAAACTGTATGTATATTGTTTTTAGTTTCAGGTTTCAAAAGCAGAAGATAAGGAGAATAGGTGTTTACTAAAAAATTGCTTTGCTTTCTTATAAAAAAATTGTCATTTTAAAATAAATTGCTAATAATTCTTCAGACTCTGGTCTCGTGCTCCCATCTCTAGTTTTTATTTGTTTTATATTGTTGGTTGCTTGCATATTATAAAAAAATCAAATAAAAAAAAAAGCATAAACAAATTTGGTTCATAGTTGCAAAATTAATTCATGTTTAATTTCTATTTTACATTCATATCATCTTATTTTCTTTTCTAAGAGAAACACCCCAGTTCACATAAGGTGGTGGATTTCATCATCCATTTCTTAACTCACAAATTGTATTTCATTTTAGAATTTGATTAACAATAACGGTTAGGCATTTGACTTGAGGGAGTCACGAACTCACCTAGGGCTTAATTGTATCTTGACAAGTTGTCTTTTTTGAACAATTTATTTTCTTGGTGTCTAGACTACGGTAGAGCAATAATCAGTTATAAATATTACGGCGATTCGTAAATATTATACTGGTTGTTTCTCTGAAGCTACTTAAACCTTCGGCTTTATTGCTATGCTGATTCGTGGTGCACCGATAACTCATGTCTGTTACCTGGCTAAGAATTATTATTTTGAATTAAAGACAAAGTACAATTATACAATTTGGCTTAGGAGCTACTAAGGACGGAGAATTTGTAATTAAATCATTTCATTCATTTAGTTGCATTTAGTTCATGCATATTTCAAAAAAAAATCCAAAACTAAAAAAAAAATTATACATTTTACCTAACTTAGTTTATAATATTTTCTTTTAAATTTTTCAACCAAAACTAAAAAACCAAAAAAAAAATTTAAGTTAGTTTCTTTCTAAAAAAACGAAAATCCAAAACAAATATATATATAATATTTTCAAAAACAAAAAAAAAATTGAAATACAAAAAAAAACCAAAAATCAAATTTGCCTTCTGAAAAATAAATTCTTTTTGGTAAATATTTTCCCTTTATAAAAAAACATTTTTGAAAATGTCTGAATTTTCTTACTCGCAAGAATTTTACAATAGTTGTGAAAATCAACATGATCCATATAATTTCACATCAAATTCTTATGCATATTTTAATGACAACTATTATACAAACAATTCAAATTTTGAACCACAAAGTTTTCAAAATGATGACCAACCCTCAAATCGTGAAAAAAGTATTGAAACGATTTGGTCTTTACTTGAACAACGAAATCAAGAGATAAATAATTTGAGTAATCTGTGCAATAACTAAAGTCAAGGATTTTAAAATAATCAAAATTTGTGTTCACTTCATAATTCAAATGATTTTGATTATAACTCATGCCAATACAACTTCGAACTTCAAAATAATTTCAAAGTCAAAATGGAAATTTGAACCACTTTTTAAATGATTTTGGCAATGAGAGTTATCTCGACGGGTGCAATTGATAATTTTCGTCCTCAACAAGTTCAAATTGAAAATTCTTAAATTAATAATTATAAATTTGATTTTTTTGAACAAATGGAAGAAATTCAGAATAGTCACACAGATTAGTTGTTTGAAACATATATGAAACAACGTGAGCAACAAAATCAACTCCCAACATGTGACGAGTCATGTAATAATCCACCTTATATCAAAATTGACGATTTTCAAATAACAACTTTTGAAATTGAAAATGTCGATCTTAATGAATTTGTTGAAAATGCGGTAATCGAGTTGGATTTCAATTCTTTTGAGGGTGTGAAACCAAATTTAAAATTCGAATTTCCTTTTTTCGACTTTGAAAAATTGAATGTAACAACTTTAGATTTTGAAATTGATACATACAATGAAGTTTTTGACAATTCAGTAAAGGAAGATGACTTTAATGGACATAAAATTTTTGGACTTTTCGAACATGAGTTGTGGAATTCTAAAGGGATAGATTTAAATCACCATTTTGATTTTAAAATCAATAATTTTGAGAAATTTGTTAATGATGAGCTTGAATTTTACTTTAATAAAAATAAACTTGAACTTCAATCAATTGTTCTATCTGCCCCAAAAATCATCAAAAATAAAATAGCTCATAGGATATTTAATAAAATGACATTTGTTTTTCCAAATCAACATTCAACTTTGAAATTTTTTATGATTTGGTTTTCTGTGCTTAAGCTATCTCTCTCATACTTGACGAGACAAATGAATTTGTATTTGGAAGGCCGTTTCATATGCTCTTTGATGATATATTTTTTGATGTCATGTAAATAATAATCGTTTTATTTTGATATTTTTATTTTATTTTTCTCCTTTCACTTAGGTTGACTATGGGGACATAGTCAAAATCAAGTGTGGGTGGGTCTCCTATCATTTTTTATTTTCATGGTTTATTTTTTGCATTTTCTTTCCAAAACTTTCAAAAAATAAAAATCTTAACAGAAATTTTCCTTTCAGCATTTTGATTTATTCTTGAAGAAAGCACTATAGAACAACTATAGGTTTTTGGTTATAAAATTGAAATTTTTGAAAATTTATTTGTCTCAACATAAATAAAAATAAAGTTTGATTACAGGTAACGATGGTTTAACTAGTATATAGGAAGATTCATGGGTGATAATTATAAAGTATATCCTAATTGTAATCTTTGTTTAAAATGGTGGTTGATTTAATGTAAAGGCGATAACATTTTAAATCTTCTAAGTTAATTAGTGCGTAGATGATGTTGTAAATCTCTCTCTTCATAAATAAAAAGAAAAGGAACAAAAATTTAAAATTGCATATATGTATATTTTTTATAAATACCTAGATTCGTGTGTTCACACGTAAGTGTGTACACTCGTCATGCTCTGTACCCGTCTCACATAAGCTCGAAAGGCAGTGCATGATCGGTATTGCTAGCCTCTGTTTATTTGAGTTAGGCATATGTATATAAATATTCTTTCATTAATACCGCCTATAGTCGATAGGTGTTCATACTTGTGTGTACATTCATCATGCTCTGTATTCCCCTCACGTAAGCCTGCAAGGCAGTCCATGGGTGGTATATCTTGCCTTAGTTTTCTGAGTTAGGCATATGCAAATATTGTTAATATCAAGAAGATTTTCAAATAAAGAGAGAGTAAGCAATTGAAATCTAAGCACTATTTTCAATTGTTTGATTTGACTTGTTATTCAAAAAGAAAAAATACCACTTTGCAAAACTTTGATGATCAACTACGGATACATTTCATAGTTACACTATGTTATCAACCGAAGCAACTAGCCAAACTAGATTCTAATTGTGATGATAGCTTAATTTTGTTAAAAGTTTTGACAAGGAAAAAGACTAAAATTTCATGATGATGTCCAAAACTTATATTTAACCCTTTCGTGTCAATTTAGAAGTTAATTCTTCATTTGTTAGTATTTTCAAAAACTTGCATTTATCCCTTTGTAAATAAATCTTGCATTTAGAAACTTTTTATGTTGCATTTGGATTTTGTAGGTAGTCTCCACTTAAAACCCTCACGAGACAACACACATCCTACTAGGGACACATACATAGAGGTTTAACGATTTGTTGTATACACTCAATGCAATCGTGTTTACAAAAACATATTTATCTTAGTTTTAGTTTATTCGAGGACGAATAAAAAGATAAGTGTGGGAGTATTTGATATGCACGTAAAAGTTCATATTTTTCCTTTCATATTTAATCCACTTTTATCTAATAAGTGAGCATATTAGGGTATTTTACATGTTTAAACCAAAATTTAAATTGTTTTCAAAACATTCATCTTCATTTAGGAGAAAAATTGTAATCTTGTGCATATATTAATTTTGAGAATATCTATTTGCGTATTTTAGTTTTATTTGTAGGAATTTGGATGGAAATACTAAAAAACCTTTATGGAAATACGCATGCACAAGAGAAGAAGGCAAATGAAGATGGAAATAAATGAATTCATGTAATCATGGAGGACCCTACACTTACCTTGATCTACAATTAGGAGCTAATGCACATGTTATAGAGATTGAAAGCACACGTACACTTAATGGAGCATTAATTACTTACTAATGATAACTTGTTGGTCACACTTCCTAAGGGGCATTTTGTGTAGTCCTCTAAAATAGGGATTATGGTTTTAGGCATGTATAAGTATCCCTCATGTTTCATGAAATGAAGCTCTTAGCACCACCTTCTAGTTGGTTTAGTGGTAGCCACAAATTACAAACATAATTTCTCCTTTTCTTTTTAATAGCCTACTTAGCCTTTTCTTATGTAATTTATTTATATGCAATTTTAATTCATGTAATTTTAATTCATGAAATTTTAATTCTTGTTCGTTTTCTTATGTTAGTAGTTTAGATCTCTTTCTTTTATGCAAGTAGATTAACTTTTAGTCTATTTCAATTAGCTCTCTTTTTTCTCCTTGTTTATATTTATGTTGCAATCCACATATGTTGAAATGATAACAAATATGAAAAGCTAAACCCCTTCTATTTAAAGGTAATGAAGCTCTCTTAATCATGTAGATTGAACATATTTATTAATGTTTGATCTCATTTTGTGCTTAATGGAATGTTTGAGTGGGTAAAAATTTTGTTGTTTAACTTTGAATTTGATAACCTATGTTGTCGACACCAAATAGGTTATGCTTAAACAACCATAGAAACAAATTACCTCTTCATCTACATATGATTTTCGTAATGAAGTGGATTTTAGAATCAAAATTTGATGGTCTATATTACTAATCAATAGTAAATAAATCATGCTTAGACTAGATTTTATTTTTGACTTCATTATCATTTGCATGAGAGTTAACAAGTGGTTCGAATTGTGTGTTAAAGTTTGATGGTTTATGTTGGGCTAATTAATAGCACAACTAGACCATATTTATGATAAAAACATCAACTAAATTCATAAATGACCAAAAAGAGAGATCATAATTTCATTATGTTGATTTATGTGATCATGAGAAGGGAATTGCCTCTAAACTTCTTTTTTATCTCATATTTTTATTCACTTCCTTTAGTTAAATTTTACATTTTTTAGCTTAAAACAACGTCAAACTTTTGATTAATTTGATTGAGTATAATTTTAAATCACTTCAATTCCCCACATATAGACCCATACTCGCCGCGTACTAAAATTACAATAGTTTTCAGTCCAGTATCGGTATGGCTCCTTTCGAAGCCTTATACGGAAGACCATGTCGATTACCTTCTTGTTGGTTGGAATCTGGAGAGAAGCTTATTCTTGGCCCAGATTCTATTCGTGATTCTTCTGAGAAGATTGTTCTTATTCGTCAGAGAATGAAAGAGGCACAGAGCCGTCAGAAATCCTACGCGGACAATCGTAGGAAGCCTCTCGAGTTCTCGGTGGGTGATTTCGTTTTTATTCGTGTATCTCCTTTGAAGGGGGTAATGCGTTTCAGTAGGACTGGTAAATTGGCTCCTCGCTATATAGGACCATTTCCTATTACAGAGCGCATTGGCCCGGTTGCTTATAGAGTATCACTTCCAGCCCAGTTTTCTAGTATTCACGACGTGTTTCACGTCTCTCAGCTTCGGAAGTGCCTTCGTGATTCAGATTCTGTTATTGATCCACCTAATATGCAAGAGCTTGAGATCTCACCTGATTTATCTATTGTGCAACATCCATTCCGTATGCTTGCTTCGGAGGTCAAACGCCTACGAAATAAGGATGTACCGCTCGTGAAGATTCAATGGTCCGCTAATCCAAAAGACTGTACATGGGAAACCAGAGAATTTATCGAGCGATCCTATCCTGACTTTCTATCTTCTCATGTTGAAGGTGAGAATTTTTAACTCAAACCTATTTATTTTCCTTTGCTAGATGAAATAAATTGTGTTGAATACAACTCTTCTTTAAGAAATTGCGGGGACGCAATTTTTATAAAGGGGGGAGTCTGTAACAACCTTGGTTTTGTGATTACCTGTGAAAATAAATTATAACGATGATTATAATTTAAAATGGAGAAATAAAATAAATTGGAGATGTAAAATTTTGTTAAAAATTGTTTGTTTTATAATAAACAATGTGTACTTGGTGAAATAAAATGGTAATAAGATGGTTTGGTTGGAAATTAAATGTGGATAGTGGAATTATGTTAATTTGGTTGTGAATTAATTAAATAAAAGATAAAAACAATTAATTCGACATTTATTTGTTGTAGATAAATATAAAATGGAGAGAATAAAGTTTCGAAAACTTTATTAAGTTATTTTGGGGGTAATAATGAACATTGAATGGTTTTATTTTGGTAGAATGTAATAATTGTGGAAATAGTGGTCAAATAGTGATTTTTGTTAATTTTAATGATGTATTAAAAATTAAATATGGTAAATATTGTAAATAAAAATTTGGAATTTTATTTAAAAACGACATTTGGGTGTAAGAATAATCTTAATATAGTTTTTATGATGAATTGGACAAGGAAATGATTTTTGTGTAATTTTTGTTGATTAAAATGTTGTTTTGTGTAAATAATAGAGTAAATTTAAGTATTTGATCAAAATGAAATTTTAATGATGAAAATTTATTTTAGTGGCTAAAGTAATTTTAAAATATGTTAGTTGCATTTTTATAAAGATAGAAACATGTTTTGTATAAATTATTTGGTGAATTAAGTGATGAAAATGGTGTAAACATGTTAATAGTATAACTTAACTAAAATTTATTTAAGTATTATGACATTATTGCTTATTGGGTAAGCAAAAATTGACCCAAGCCCAAAACCATTTTCTAGAGGAGAGGAAATTTGTGCCTGTACGTACAATTCATCTCCTCCTTCCTTTCATTCCTTTCTTTCTCTGAGAAAAACCAAAACCCAAAAATGGCTTCTTCTTCAAAGCTCTAAATCAAATTTCTAAGCCTCCAAACTAAATTAAATTATAAAAAGATTAAGGAATTAAAATCTCCTACAGGTAATCTCTCTAAAACCCTAATTTATTGCATCCACCTTTTGATTTGAGAAAGGGTTGTTACTGTAATTTATTTTTTTTCGGTTTGCATGTGTGTTATTTTCTTTCCTACAGGTTTCTAGAGCTTATTCAAGGCTAAATCTTCAAATACTTGCTTGCAAAAATTGTCAATTCACTGCAAACAAATTCAAAGGTGAGTATTATCTCACACTTCTAACTTAAATAAGCTTGAATGCCAATTACATGTTGTCTTCTTTGTTGTTTGCTGGAAAACAATTTCCAGAGTTGAACCTGAAACTAATTTAATCATATCTCTCTCGTTTTTTTTCCAAATTTGATGATTTTGGATGTTCTGGAAAGCTTAGGCTTTTAGCTAAAACTTTCATGTTTTGAGCTTTATGAATTTGTGAGTTTAATTTGGTTGAAAATGCACTTCTTTGTCGCTGTCCCGAGAGCAAATGACAGTGACAATGAATCCAGACCTGAAAATTGTTTTGAGTATATCTTTTGACTCGTAAGTCCAAATAGGACGATTCTTTTTTTGACTTCTAGCTACGACAATGCTCTACAACTTTCATGTTTTATGATTTTTCAAATTCTGTGACATATAAGGTCGAATTGGCTTTTTAAGCCGCAGCCCTGTTGTTATGTTAATTGTTCACAGTTTTGCAATTTTAGACCTGAGAATTAAAATCATCATAACTTTTGGGTCAGTTATCCAAATTGGGTGATTCTTTTTCTGTAATTTATTTTTTTCAATGCTCTTCAACTTTCGTGTTTTAAGATTTAACAAATTCTAGCTTCTACATGGTCAAAATGGCTCTTTAAGCCGCAGCCCTGTTGTTATGTATATTGTTATCAGTTTTATAATTTTATACCTGAGAATTACTATTGCCATAACTTTTGACTCGAATATCCGAATTGGTTGATTCTTTTTCTGACTTTAAGCTATGTCAATTATCTTCAACTTATATGTTTTATGTTTTCTCAAATTTTGAGTTTAAAAGGTGCAAACTGGCAGTACAAGCCGCAGGCCTGAGTTCTTTTGCAATGTTTGAGCATTTTCCGTTGAATTGTTTTTAAATTCGATGATTTCGAGCATTTTTTTTTTAGAGATGGTTCTAAAGGGATAACTCCAACTAATCGAAATGCCGACATTAATGCCGATTTTCACTGCGAATTGATGGTTTCACTTGGGTTTTGTCGTATGTTAATTTTTGAATTTTTATCGATTTTTGCTGTTTCTGTGCACGTGTTTTCTAAACTGTTTTCGAAATGGTTTTTTTTTTTAAAAAAAAAGATGAAAAAGCTTTAAAAGTAAATGTTTTATAAAATTTTATAATTAATTTTAAAGCTATATATGTATATATGTTTTCTCTATAATAAAGAGAATTTCAAAGCAACAATTTTCAAATAATTTTCAAAATCGTTTAAAAACCCGTTTTCTCGAAGTAAGTATTTTCTATGTAAAAGAACACATATCTTTGCACTCTTCGAGAGAATGAGGAAGTGACTTAAATGGTATAATAAACCACGTGGTATGGGACACGTAGATTTGTTATACCGGTTAATTCCGGACTTGTTCCTTTGAAGCTACACACATTTGGTAGTTAGTAACACATTCCGTTATTGTTGCCAGTACTAGGCCGGGGGGGCTACTAGTGCTAGGTCGGTGGAGCCATATATATACATAAGGCCGGGAGGGCCAACGTTGATAAGCGCACTATTATAGTACTTGGCAAGGCCGGGGGGGCCACTTATTATGTGCACGTGCAGTTGTTGTTATGGATCCATACCGTTGTTGTTGTTATTTCTAGATTTCATTCTTATTGAATTTTAGATTTTTTTTTTGTTGTTTTTCATATGTTCACCATAGTATTGTTCTTGGAGTTATATGTATATATATATATATATATATATATAGCCTATGTGCTATTTGAAGATTTTCATATGGTGAATACATTATATGGTTGTTGGGAACTTACATGTCCTATTTGGTGCTATGATGCGGTTTGCATCTTGTTGTTTTGTTGTTGATGGAAGTCTTTTATTATGTCGATGTTGAAGCCGATGATATGAGGCATTTATTCATGATTTAATCGATGTTGTTGTTGTTACCCCTTTTCATGAGAATTTCATATGATATTCTAGTTGTTATCATCTCATGAATTATGAGATGACATATGTTGTTGTTGCTTCTTCTCTATTGAGAAGAATTATTATTTATTATCCTTATACTTCACCTATCATTCTCTAATCAGTTTATTTAAGCTAGACTGACCCGTGTATTTTATGTACTCGGGTCAGACCGAGTTGTTTCAGGTTAACCACCTGCTGTAGATTCCCTTGTAGCTGCTTTCGCTATGGCCCATTTTGCTATCCTTTGGATGCTAGTCCACCTTTTGTGTTGTCGTTTAGCTATCTTTTTGTGTACTCTGATCTATGTATATTCTTTTGAGACATGATGTATATATATGTGGTCCGTGTTATCACTCACTTATGTATCACTATGTAGTGTACTGATGATGTATCTGTATATATGTGCGTTTGCTGTTCTGTGATATGTTGTATATTTGTTGTTGTTGTATTTTGTTCTGGATAAGTCCATTAGCCACCATAGTTTTGTGTTAAACATTTATTGGGTAGGTTGATCCACAAAAAAAAAAAAATCAATACACCCAATCGACGTATCCAATACTTGTTTAAGGCAAAGCTTACGGATGGTCGCTCCTAACCAGCCCTATTCTCTACACTAGTAGACAGTATTACTCCGTAATACCCTTTGTTAGTGTAGGTCTTGGGGTGGGGCGTTACAGCTTGGGGTCATGCGCTTGCGGTTATTTTTATTACAACTTTTCGATGATTTTCTAACCGATAGAAAAATTGTCGATTCAACAGGTAGGATCAGGCTCTTTCCTCCAAATAATAGGTCACAAAAATCTTTTCCCATGTAGATGTGGTGGCGGGCTAAGAAACAACAACAATGTTACCTGGATTCTGGCTGTTTCAGGCACACGACGGGCGACAAATCAAAGATCCTTAGCCTAGTATAAAGGTGGCAGAATCACAATGGGCAACAATGAAATATTATCGGTAAAGGTAAAATAGGTAACGGTACATTTATCTTGAACGATATATTAAATGTTAAAAATCTGCACCATAATCCTATTTAAATCAGCCTATTATGTGATAATGAAATAAATGTTGATTTTGATTTTAAAAATGTTGACCAATCATCTTTGAACTATTTCATATAAATCGTTTGGACTAACGATATCAAAAATTTAGGTGGTAAGAGATAGTGTCTTGTGTTGGTTGATGATTACTCTAGATACACATGGATATATTGTTGCTTCTAGATCTGACGCTATGTTCACTAGTTGTTTATTTGCACGGTTTTAATTCAAATCCAAAAGAATTTCATTTAGAAGCTGTAAAAAGGATTAAAGGTATTTGTTTGCACTCCATGATTTGGTCAATGATATCTATCTAATGATTAACTTGAGTCAAAGGGAAATTCAGATGCAGATCACACTGTTAATCTAGTTGATAGCAAAATTACTGGTGGAGCGTGTTTTATGTAGAGACATTCATTAGTTGCATAACATTTTCAGAGAAAATATCTGCATATTTTTCATTTCAACCGATTTTCAAATTAGCAAACATTTTTCTTATAAAACCCCTTCTAGAAAATAGTTTTTGTTGACTTCGTTTCAGATTAGTCATTTTAGAAAATTTGATTTTATAATTATGTTTGGATTTGATCTTAAATGACTACATTAACTAATCTGACTCCCTATTGATTATCGAAAAGATAAATAACGATTGTAAAAGTGATGAGTGTTGATAATAATCATGTATTATGACTTGAGACGGTATATTTAGTAAATTTCTTTAAAAATTTAAATAAGTTTTATAATAACTTTTTTTGGTAAAAATTCCATGACCATCTCTATTTCTGTCATATTTCTAACAACCTTCACTCATCAAAATCCAATATAGTATGTCAAAATGTGGTATTTTTAATAGGAAATTATTCGCTTTTATTTTTTTAATAAAAACATCCAAAGTATTCACTCTTGTTTAAAAGCCTCACAGTTATGCATGAGTGAATTACTTGGAATATTTGTATATGTGCTTTCATGCTCATTTAAAAGTCCTCACGGTTATGCATGTATGGAACACATATCAAAATTGAGTATTAAATAGACAAGTTGATTCTAATCCCATTTAAAAGTGCTCATGGTTATGTCTGGTTAGAAGATGCTTGAAATTCTTTTTTTATAAAAATTAGGAATACTACTAATCTCATTTAAAAGTCCTAACGGTTATGCATGGTTAGTAGATATTCAAATTCCTGATATAAATATACCACAAATAGACACAGCTATATGGTTTTATATGCTGACATCATCCCTATCATTCTAAAGTGGAATATGCGCTTAATAGAGTATTTATGATTTTTGTTTGATTTTTTTATTGAAATTTAATATTTATACTCGATTGGGTATTAATGCTGTATTAATGTCTATCACTTTATCTCTGTTTTTCTAACACTATTACTCTTTTGTTGATAATAAAAGGGGAGAGAAAAGTTAAGATTTTTGCAAATATAGTTCAAATATTTATTTTTTATTTGCATATTCCCATTTAGGTTCATTTTCATATTTTTATTTATTTTCATGCATATATGAAGGGAGAGCTTTGTTGTGGAGAGGGAGCATTCAAATAGGGGGAGCAAATAGAGTTCATCAATGACCAAATACTTTTCATAAATTCAAAATCTTAGTATATGTTTATTATCATCAAAAGGTGGAGATTTTGGAATATGCTAGTATATGATTTTTGTTTGATGATAATAAACACACACACGGATATATATATATATATATATATATTCATTTAAATGTATTTTTTATTGCATTATTTCATTTTTCACATAACTAAATAAATATTTGCTGAATAAAATAAATAACACAGAATTTAAATTCAAACAAATATTTTATTCCAACAAATATTTTATTACAATTTTGAATAGTACAAACTTGAGCACTCACTACATACATACATTTTCTAATTATAATACAATTTCGATTACATCACAAATTTCACTTTACATTGTTCACCTCACTACATATCACTTATTCACTCGTATTTTATCTTCAACTTTTCTCCAGCCTAAATCTAGCATCTAAACTATTTACAAAATAAACACTAACACGGTAAAATTGAAAAGGAAATATTTTGCAGTTTAAAACAAAATGAGTGTTGTTGATATATTATTCGCCTCAGTTATTTGGGTTGTTCGTCATCATTTCTTTTGAATTCATCGTACACGAACAACTTGTGATTTGCACAGTCTATCACTGTACATGCCATAAGGCCGTGCACACCGATATACACTTGATAAAGTTGCAGGGATAGGTGAGCACAAGGTCAAACCCAAGCCGAGGCTGGATTCAACTCAGGTGCAATACGAAAACAAGTCACAAAGTTTCAAATGCACCATACATATATGCATGTATATATATATATATGTATGTATGTATGTATACACATATCGTGGCGGAAGATACGGATGGAAAAGCGAATGGCGATTCAAAGGCGGAAGACGCTGAAGGATCTGCAGTTGTTATTCCTAATCAACCTATCACCGTGGATAACGTAGAGGAAGTCACGGGATGGACAGAGGTTCGTTATAGGAAAAAAGACCAGAAGCAGATTCCTAGGGTTCCACTGTATGCGGGATCCACAAAGCCAGATCTCATGCAGACAAAAACAAAATTCACCAAGATCGAAACAAATCAATCTAAGGCAGGGCCCACCATCAATAGAGGAGTCAAATCGTGGGCAGAGGCTATATCTGGAAACACATATATTGATGGGGGTATAAGCAAATTTGAATCATTGCTAGATGACGAAGGAGAATATGCAGATCTGGATGATAAAGTGTTTGATAATGCCAAAAATTTGTGGGGCACATCATTATATATGTATGTGGCAGGTAAAAAACCTTATTATATTCATCTTAATGCATTTATCAAAAGAGAATGGAAACCTACTGGAAGATGGGATATATTCCCACGTGAAAACGGATTTTATCTTATTAAATTTAGTTGCGAAGCAGATTGTAATAAAGTTCTAAAAGGCGGTCCCTGGTTTATAGACAGTAAACTTATTTTCACAAAACGTTGGGAACCAAATCTTAGACTCGAAAGAGATATGTTGGAATCTCACCCAGTTTGGGTAAGATTGAAAAACCTAGACCTATCTCTATGGAACGCACGGGGAATTAGTAAAATAGCCAGTTTAATCGGCAAAACCCTGGATATGGATGATAATACTAGACATGTCAGAAGGTTAAAATATGCAAGAGTCCTTGTTGAAATTAATGCAAGTGACAACATTAAAAAACAGGTGAGAGCTAAGGATAGAAATGGCAATATATACATCCAGGACATCGAATATGAACACATACCACCTATATGTAGTAATTGCAAGTGTTTCGGTCATTCATTAGTATAGTGTGAAACTGTGTCACCCCCCCATAAAGCAAGTATGGAGACAAAAAATAACTGCAGATCAAAACAAACAAAAAACATCAGATGTAACAGTAGAAGCACATACACAAGTCACAGACCAAGGGGATAATAATAATGCGATTGCGGATACATCACTGGAGGCAGACCAAACATTGGTTGTAGTGGAGGAGGAAACTGATACGATGCATAACTTGAATGAGGCCACTGAGATGAGTTCATCTGTAATATCAGAAGATGATGAAGATATAAGTAATGTGGAATTGGATAAAATAGATTCAGGTGTTGAATCTGAAGGAGAAAACAAAAACAAGTACACTAAAACTAATATGAAATATGCAAAACAGTTTGAAAACAAAGAACCCAAAGAGAAGGCGATCCCAATACGCGAGGTGTCTCCTATGAAACTGAGGAGTCGACCTCCCACACCAAGATGTCTATAATCAGTTGGACCGTGAGAGGTCTAAATAATGACACTAGACGTTTAGACCTCTCAAACCTTAGGAGAAAATATTCTCCAACCATCTTAAGTATCCTGGAAAATAAATTTACACCTGAAAATTTATTATTATTTATGGACTCTCTGGGGCAGGAATGGGAATACAAGCATAATATTGAAGAAGGGGACAAATGCAGAATACTACTACTCTGGAATAAAAAAGTATGGGATGTCAAATTAATTAACACAGACGTACAACAAATGACTGTCCAAGTAAACAATCGAGGAGGACTTAAATTTACTTTGAGCTGTATTTATGCAAGCAATTTAGCATCTCAACGTACACAACTGTGGAAGACAGTCATAGAGAACAACAAGATGATAAATGAACCTTGGATAGTGATGGGAGATTTCAATTCCATTCTCAGAGCAGAGGAAAAGAAAGGAGGACTTACTGTTAGAGTCTCCCAATTGGAAGAATTTAGTAACTGCATACTCAGAGCTGGATTGCTAGAACCTATCCATTGTGGCCTGAAATATACATAGAGAAGTGGTGAGTGTAAAAAAATATCATGTAAACTAGACAGAGCCCTAGTGAATGTTGCATGTATAAACAAATTATCCAATCTAACTGTCAATGTACTACCCCCTTCAACTAGTGACCACTGTCCTATTCAGATAAATTTAGTTGAAAAGAATCAGTCTGGAAAAGGCAAGCCTTTTAGATATTGTAATCATTAGCATGAAATAGGAGGTTACAAACAAGCAACTCAAATAAAAAATATAACAAAAGAGGAGGGGACACAATGCTACAAACTTATCCAAACTCTCAAAAAAAATTAAGTCAAATCTCAAAGAGTGGAATAAGAAAAGAGTAAAAGAAGGGGATCAAATAAACAATTTACAAAAACAATGTGAGAATCTCCTAGCAAGTATAGATGATGGGATGTCTACAGATGAAACATGGAGACAATACTATGATGTGCAAAGTAAGCTAAAAGATATTCTGAGAATAAAATCAACTGAACTCAAGAAGAAGGCTAAAGAAAAATGGCTGACTGAAGGTGATGAATGCTCCAAATTTTTCTATACAAAAATGGTTGTTAGAAACAATATCAACAAAAACCTTCAAATGTTAGATCAGGATGGAAACATTTCCAAAAGCATTGAAGAAGAAGCAATAAAATTCTATAATGATATGTTCAATGGGGAAGTTAGTAATGACTTACCAAAGATACATTGTAGAAGGCTGATTAATGCTAAAGGGAGAAGGCTCTTGAACAGAAACATCTCCATGAAAGAAGTTTGGGAAGCCTTGCATTCCATACATGTTGATTCCAGTCCAGGGCCAGATGGACTGAGTTCCAAATTCTTCTTGTTGCATTGGGAAGATCTGAAAGAAGACATTACATTAGCTATGCAGGATATCTTCCAAAGTGGCAAATTTGTAAAAGAAATTGATCACACATTCATATGCCTAATTCCTAAGAGGGATAATCCAACAAAAATTGAAGACTATCGACCTATAGCTTGTTGCAATGTGGTTTACAAAATTCTAAGCAAGGTACTATGCAACAGAATGAAGCTCATATTACCTGATCTGATATCAGAATGTCAAAGTGCGTTCATCAAAGGCAGAAGCATTTTTGAAAACTCACTGACGGCACATGAATTGATAAGAAACTTCAACAAACCAGGTGCAGACAAATTCTGTCTAAAGGTGGATCTTCATAAAGCATATGATAAAATAAACAGAAAATTCATCATACATATGTTACAAGCTATGGGGTTTCCTCCTAAATTCACTAACATTATCAACGAATGCATTACTACACCTACTTTCTCTATATTGATAAATGGAATACCAAAGGATTTATAAGATCCAACAGGGGCATCAGGCAGGGAGATCCCCTCTCTCCTTATCTGTTTGCTATATCCATAGAATTCTTCTCACTCCAGATGGAACTGGCTACATGTAATAAATACATACAGCCTATTTACAACTTCCAGCCAACTGTGACCCACTTACTATATGCAGATGACTTACTCATTTGTGTAAAATCCAGTCAGACTGCTGCTAGAACTGTTAAAGAAATATTCTGCAAACTAGAGAGATTTTCAGGACTCAAAATGAATGAACAAAAAACTAAATGTTACTTTAACAAAACATGCAAAAGCAGATACTATGTCTTGGAGCATTTGAATGTGAAAGAAGGTACTCTTCCTGTTAAATACCTAGGTGTTCCTCTATCATCCAATAAGATAATGGACAGAGAATGTGCAGTATTAATCTCTGCGATAAGAGATAGACTACAAGGATGGAATTCCAGACTCCTATCACTAGCAGGAAGAATAGAACTGGTTCATACAGTTATCCATTCCAAAGTTAACTTCTGGCTTCAAACCTTTCAATTACCTGATGCATCAATACAGAAAATAGAAAAAGTATGTGCAGACTTCATTTGGAAGGGAGGACTACATAAGATCAAATATGAGGATCTATGCAAACCTAAGGAAGAAGGAGGAGTAGGACTTAGAAGACTGAAAGATATGAGATTGGTCTACACTTTAAAACAAGCGTGGAGAATCATAAAAGGAGAGGGTTTGTGGGGTAATTGGATGAGAAAGAGATACACTAGAGGCAATTTCTGGTGCATGCAAACTGATAACAATGCTTCCACAGTCTGGAAAGCAATTATGAAAGTTCGAAAAACACTTGCTAAGTGTTGTATGAAGGAGATTGCCACAGGAAGGGAAACTAACCTCTGGAAAGATCCATGGATATGTGGAAAATCCTTGATTGACATCCTAGGACTTACCACATTTTCAGACTACGGTTGCCCAGATAAGAAAGTAGCAGATGTGATCAATAATGAATGGAATTGCTCAATACTACCAATAAATCAAGAGATTAAGGAAAACATACAATTCATGCCAATCTTTAGTGGACGAGAACATGATATCTGGGTATGGAAACATACTGGAAATGAATTTAACACAAAATCAGCTTGGAATGAAGTTCGATACAAAGACAACAGAGTGGAATGGAGCAAAATTATCTGGAATCGATCTAATTGTCCAAAAATGGCATTTTCTACTTACAAAGCAATGCTCAAAAGACTTCCTACACGGGACCGTCTTTCAAAACGGGGGATTATAGAGGAAACAAAGTGTGTTCTATGCGAAAAAGAAGTAGAAAATCACGAACACTTGTTTTTTACATGCAATTACTCAGCTGACATCTTGAAAGCATGTAAAACAGCGATAAACGAAAATATGCAGAAAGAAACTCTAGAAGAAGAAATTAATCACCTGATTCACAGAGGAAATGGCAAAGACGTGGAATCCAAGCTGAACAGCACTGCCATCACTGTGGCGGTTTGGAGTATATGGAAAGAAAGAAATCGAAGAATTTTTCAACACAAAAGGAGAACAAATACAGATGTTAGCAAAATGGCAGTGAATGATCTGATATTGATACAAAAACGTATACAAAATCTCACCTTTCGGGGATTAATCGAAGCTCATACTGAAGCAAAGGATCTGAACTGTCCATTGGGAGGAAACCCAGGTACAAGCTACTCCCCGTGGTGGCCGCCATGAGGAAGAAGAGTCGGCTTCGTATTAATTTATTTTTGGTATTTCTGAGATAGAATGTACTTGCAGTTATAAAGTATGTATTATGGACCGATCATGGTCCATTACTGTAGGCTGAAATGCCTTTAATAAAAGTTCAATGAAAGTTATAAAGTTATAAATGTCAATATCTCAAGTCAAAACTGCCAGCAGAGATGAAAGAACGAAAGTTAACAAAAATTTGAAATGCCAAAGAATCAAAGCCATGGTGACCAAGGTAGAATCGAACAAGTCCAGATTATCACAATTTCAAATGGCTGAGTCAAAGGAGAAAAGATAGAAACCAGTTCAGAGAAAATCAAATAATAGAACCAAAAATCAGAAAACCAAACAAGCCGTGGTAATCAAGCAAAGCACATCAGAGAAATATTCGAATTAAACCAATCTAAACAAATCAAATGTATTTAAGTAAAATCGAACGGTCGAGCAAAATTAGCACACAAAATATACGAACGAAAATTAAGGGGTTCAAACCCTATAAATACCCATTAACATCATCAGCAATTAGGCTATCTAGTTCAAGCAAAAAATCACAGAGCCAAGTTTCAAATTAAATCCCAAATCAATAACTCGAATCGAGTTCGAATCAAAGCAAAACAACAGAGCATTTAAACGAAAAAATTTACATACTAGATTCACAGATTTGAACTCAATCCTAGAAGCATTCGCAAGCATTTCAAAGCCAACAGAAAATCATAGCCAACGAATTGTTTGACGAAGGAACCAAAAGCAAAGTTTAGTTCAATTCAAATGTCAAGTTCAAGCGGCGGCTTTAGTTTCACAAAGCCTAAATTTATGAAGAGGAACGAAGCAACCATTGGACTCTTAAAGTAAATAACAAAGTCGACCGAAATATTGATGTTATCTCATGTCATACTAGTGCCGAAGAAATATTATGGGTGACATTTTTTCTTGTGATATAAATGAAAGTGGCCGGCCTTTATAATTTTTCATTGGGCTTTAATTTTATATAGGGTTTTGTGTTTGCTTTTATTTTGTATTTTTATTTTGAACTTTTGTAAAATTCTAGTCGTGTGACTATGGGACGAACTACGGTGCTGTAGTTCGAGAATTCGCAACTCAGTAGCTGAGTTGTTGTTGGGTTTTGAGCGTAGTGTTAGGTTATTCGATAGCGGGTGTCACGAGTTTACGTATGTAAGTGTCTGACTATTTAATTTCTAGTAGAAACCTTAGATGCAGTAGGTAGGCAGGTTTCCGCCGAAGCTGGGTAAATCCGTGTTGTTCTATTTCTGGTTTTATTATTCTGCTATTGTCTGTGTAGCAATTATTTTATATATTTCCACACTAATTTTTATTAATATTAGTATCACTCTATTCACCCCCTCCCCCCTCTAGGGTGAAATCGATCCTACAATATGTAAAAGTGTTTAGCCCAAGGGAATATTCATGTGTGATAGTCCTATACCACCTTGTTCTCCATGTTATCATACAGTGTTACCTAGAAATACCCATTGATAGTATGGGTATAGAGGAGGGGCGTTACAATTGGTATCAGAGTAGGTTTAGAATAATACATGTATATATGAGACACGAATTGCGAGTTTAGATAAGAAATAAAGTCCCTCGATAACCCTGGTATAAAATACCTAATTAATCAAGTTTAATTATGAATAATTAATTTTAATCTCTGACTTGTGAAATTTAATTGTGAAATTAAATCTAGTTTTAAAAACAATGATTTGATTGTTTAAGGAATAAGTTTCATTTCTTAAAAAGGATTTAAATTTAAATTTTGAAGTATTATTAAATCCATTATTTAAATTTGACATTTAGGGAAAATTGTTAATGTTGAGATTATTGTTAAAACGAGGTTTTTGGAAATTTATAATCCATCTTTATCAAAATGATAAGAATAATTGGTATTTGAAAAGGTTATATTGAATTTATACAAAGCACTTCAATGTTGATTAAAATGATAATGTCTAACACATTAGTGTTTGTCAAATTTTGTGGAATCAAATTTATAATTTATAAAAAATTTCTCAGTGTAAAATAGTGTTAATAGTAAGCAAAACTTAATAAATTAGTAAGACTTCTCTAGAAATTGTAACACCTTGTTGACTGGATCCTTATCACATCCACATGGCACATTTAGGATGGTTTAGAGAAGAGAAATAAAAAGTATGTATACTTTCTTTCTCAATACATTAAGTTCCAAAAATTAAACAAATACTCTCTTTTATCACATAGATCCTAACTCCAATGATCCCCAATTCAACTTGCAAATCATAGGGCTTTTGGCTAATACTTGTACAAAAATCAAAAGAAAGCAATCCCCTACAACGCCTAGTACATCAATTAGGATTAGTAATCTCAGTTTTATCTCTTGGTTATAATTTTTCTATTTTTTTGTAATTTCTAAAATTATAACTTAGGTAATTGCTGAAAGGTCTTAGCCTAGGAAAATTCAAGTTCTTAGCTTCAATTCAAGACCATATAGGTAAGTTAAACACTCACACAACTATCTCTAAATTTATATTGGGTGCATATATTGTTTTGGATGAATTTTTATTAGGATTTATTATGGAAATGGACTCTATTTCTCGCGTTGTTTTCATTTTCGGATGTACAATTTCTATTTTCTAAAAATCCTAGATTTTTAATCTATTGGTCATCAAATTATTGTTGAAATCATAGTTGTATGATACCAAAATTAGTACCCTAGGAGTCAAAAAAATCATCGACATTGGACCACCAGGGAGGCTGCGGCATTGATTGGAACTTTGTCCAGGTAGTGCCACCGGTCCATCGGTCCCCTTGGACAGGTGTATTGGTCACTGCCCCGACAGAGCTTCAGGTCATGCCAATTTTCCTCCCTGATCGTCCGTTTAGCCTCCCGTTTGTTCGTTTTACTATTTTTAACTTATTGCCTTGTCTCTATTTCTTATATGTGATGGTTTTGGTACTTGATTTCAAAATTTACACTATTCAATTCGTGAATTTTTTTGGAGTGGTTATGCCAAAGAGTCCATAACACAACGCTAAATTTCCATCGCATGTTTTTGGCAAAGGTTTTGAAAAAGGATTGGGTTTCAAATCAAACCATTTCTTCTAAATCATTTAAGTATAAAATTAGGTTATTTATTAAGAATATTTGAAAGTGAAAAATTATATTTATTTAGATATTTATTTCTTATTTATATATTAATAATGATTTGAAATATAAACTAAGTTAGTTATAATCGAATGTTTAAATACTTCTAAGGGTTGGGTTATTTGTTCTTATGGACTTATAAAATGAATGGACTACTTATAAGGTTTTTGAAATATGGTTTACTAATCAAATATCTTATGTTGAATTCTAGAAACTATTATATATATAAAGGCATTTTTAGAATTATACGAATTTATCTGATATTTCATCTGTTAATAGATATTTATATATAAAGTTAAATAATAAATGAGTTTATAAATTTTATATTGAGAAGTTTAAAGGTATATAATATGTAAATAAATTATTGGGAATCCTTTCATATATGATAAGAATTATATATTTTTTTCTCAAACTATAAACTGATATTGGGTTTTATGCCTTTTTGGGATTTTCGTGCGACTTCTTTAAATAAAAATGTTTTGAGAGCCTTAATTCTATAATTTGGAGAATACTAATAATCGACTTATTTTTATCGATTGGTTTGTATGCTTTCGAATAACACTTCACTGAATATGGTATAACTCATTGAATAAGATGTTTGAGTGGAGTTTACAAGTCCGTTAGCGAATACTTGAATTCTCACCGGGTAGTATGGGATGCCTTGGATAAGTTATTGTGATTTATATTGGGAAGTATTTAACACTCTAGAGTTGTATTCTTTTTTGGTGTTTGGCAGGTCCATAGATCCGTAAGAGAATATAGTTTAGGTTTTCCAAATGTATCTATAATAAGTGAGATTTACTAACTTCTAGTAAATACATGAATTTCACCGGTCGGTGGGACGTTTTGGTTAAATTTTTATGCTTACTAGTATCTAAAACTTTAGTGTGTAATCCTTTTGGTGTTTGGTCGGTGTCCATAGATCCTCAAGGAGTATTCTCTTGGATTTCTTGAAAAACTTTTATATTGTGCTATGTATTCTACGGTCATCTTGATCGGTACAGACAATCCTTGTGATTGGCTAGGGTTCGATTCACGTTAAGGATGATCATAGGTACCAGCTCGGTACTAGTGATACCCAATTTCGTTTTTTTCCACGGTACGGACAATCAGTGTGATTAGTATGGACGATCGAGATCAACAGTATGGATTGTTTCGTTTTTATGACTTTTAAGTGTTTCATGATTTAAACGTCCTTGTGTTTTGTGATAAGTTCCAAGTTAAGTCATTTCTATAGTTAGTTTACATTTATAATGCCACATGCCACATGCCTTATGTTATATCTTATTCTCATCCTTTGATTATTTAAAGATAATCTGAATCATTTATTTTATAATACTCGGGTCAGGCCGAGATTTTTCAGGTATCAAGACTTGCAGGCTTTAGGGTAGGTGGGCTAGCAGATGATGGACTATTTTGATTTATCAGTTTACCTTCTATAGAACATATTTATGTATATGTATATGTGTATGTTGAGATGTATACTTTTGAGATAATGACTTATTTTGGACGGTTATGTAAATCTAGTATCATTTTGTGGACTTGTAATATGTATTTATATATGATGTATTATCTGCTATGATACATGACTCTTTTTTATATGATATATTGTTCGAATTTCGAGAAACCGATGTGAGTATTACTTTAGATTGAAACAATACACATCAAAAAAATTATTCCATATATCCATAAAAATGGTAAGTATGACGTGTCAATGGTAAGTATGACGTGTCAGTGTTAGTTTAAAGTTATATTCACATTTGGTCACCCTGAACAAGCTGTATTCTCTGTATTATTAGACAACATTATTTATAATGTTTTTTTAGTAATAAGGGTATAATGGTCGGTTCGTTACAGTCTGGTCCCCTTGGGTGTGTTTGGTATTTATCCTATAGAAACGGATAATAAGAGTGTATATGTAACACCCCATAAAATAAAAAGAAAATTAATTAATAATTAATTATAAAAGTCCAAAAATATAATTTTTGCAAACATCATAATTTGGCTACAAACTTACACCATTGGGTTCATGGTGCTTTTGTGATCAATTTTCATATATAAATTTTATGATTGGAGTTCAAACGAAAAAATTACCAACGTTTGAAGTTTTAGGATCAAAAACAATTCATAACCAATTAAGGAAGTAAATGTTAATAACTTAACATTTAATGGGCATTAAGTATAAATGTTATTATTAAATGTAATGTTAATTAAGGGTGCCCAATCAAATTAAATCTAATTAACAAAGCCTGTAACTATATAAATTGGACATAGAACTAAATAAGTATTAATGGCTTACATTAATGTAAACATTATATGTAAATCTTATTATTTAAGTAACTGGATATGTTAAATCTAATCAAATCAGATATTAGAAGGAAGTAATCAAAGGAGATTGATATTAAATCAAATTAAATCAGCACTAAAAAGGAAATAAATAAATAAATAAATAAGAATTAATCAACGTTAAAGCAAACGTTAATAAATCAGAACATTAACGTTAAAGGAAAGAAAATTAGGAAATATATGGTACTGAATTGACATTAATTAATGTTAGCGGATACTTAACATGTAAGCAAAACTAACGTTAATCACATTTGAACAAAAATGATATGAAATAAACAAAAAAGGAATTAAAGAAAAGAATGTACATTAATTAACATAAATGCTATGACCGGTCGATGCCTTGGCCTCAACCGGTCGATCGCTAGTAGCCGACTAGTGAAAGGCAAGTGGTCAATCAATGTAGTTGGCAAATGTATGTTGAACCTTGGCCGAATAGCTTGGATTTAATAAGTTAAATCTAACGGATGGAATTGATTCGTGTGTCTATAAATACAGGCCTAACCCCTTACTTTTATTATCATATTTTTTAAACCAAAGAACGAAGCTCTATCATTTTTCTTTCTCCGTAAATTCTAGAAAATATAGAATTTATAGATTAGTATATTATATAGCGTGTGTGTGTGTATGCATACATATTTTTTATTTGTGTAGAGAATAACAAATAATAAAAGAGAAAAGAAAAAAGGGTGAATCAATTCTATGATGAAGAGATGAACCTAAAATCAAATCTAAATTAAATTCAAATCCCTTCTCGGATTTAAATCTCAAATAAATATGTATATTCTTGCAATACATTTCGATAAGAAGAAAAATGGTATCAAACAGGAATAACAATGAAACACCACACACCCCTTAGCATATCCAAAAAGGGCACATCAAAGGATATAGTGCTTATAGTATAGCTAAAGCATTATAGAGACTAAGATTCACAAGACAATTAAGTAAAAACAGCGGAAACATTTAAATAATAACTCGACATTCAAAATGTAACTTCATTTCATAATAAGTCATGAAAACATAACAGTCTCAAAAACTAAAAATATCTTGTGTCTCATGAAAATACATCTCAGTCTCACAAAAATAAGAGTACAAAGGTAACAATAATAATAATCATAATCCCTCTCACAAGTGTCAAATCCATCAAAAGCAAAATGAAAAAAATGAAGAGCATAAGAATACATCTAAAATGAGAAAACTCCGTGAATGAATCACCAAGCAACCTGAATCAATTCAACTCTACTGGCCTATGTGGGAAAAGGAAAGACAAAGGAGTGAGTCAGGCTATAAGTCTGGTGAGTGAAGTAATTACTAGCATTTCTAAGCAAGATAAGGATAATAGACTAAGCAATAGTTCTAGCTTGAAAGGAAAATACCGAAAAGATAAAACTGGGATAAAACACTATTTCAGATTTTGTTTGACTGTTTGCTTTGATTATTTGCACTTTTCTTAAACTGCTGTGATTAGGCTGAAACCCTAATCCTATCTCGACTGCTAACTCGATTAGGCTGAAATCCTAATTCTACCCCTTGATCGGCCAATTCTATTTCTATTGTGCCACTATGAACCAATCCTGTTGGTCACACCAAAAGACACCCCCTTAACGCTTAGGATACAGTAGCAAATTATTTACCCTAATCGATGTTGTACGCCCGGTCATCGCTGGTACGCACTAACCGTCACCCCCTATTTGACCCTTTATTTACCCTAATAACATAAGCGTGTCCAACCTCACTTGGCTGTTGTTAGACCATCAGTCATAGACCTGAAAGGGAATGCTGCCAAGCCTCATCTAACTGTTATGAGACCATCAGTCTTAGACCTAAAATGGAATGCTGCCGGTACTAGTCCTAACAAACAAATCTTCTAGTTTTGCACCCCTTGCCCAAGTCTCCATATTTGAGCCTTTATCTTATTTACCCAAATCAGCATAAGCGTGTCCCAGCCTCACCTACTATTGTGAGACATTAGTCATAGATCTGAAAGGGAATGCAGCCGGTATGGGCCCTACTTCTATGTCAGCTTATTAACTTAATTCAAGATCTAAGTTTTTAAATAAGCATCTTCTATTATTTCTGCTATATTTGCTTATTAACTTAATCTAAGATCTAAGTTTTAAAATAAGCCTCTTCTGTTATTTCTTTCTTTCTGATTATAACCTATGTATTATAATGGTTCTTGCACATGTTACCCTTCTATTTTTTCTCTTTTTAGTTAACCACTTATTATAATTATGCTTGCAAATATCTTAAGTTTTCGTATTTCAGTCCATCTCCATTTTATTTCAGTTTTTCTTATTTTACATCTGATTTTTGTAAATTTAATGTTTTTCTATTTTAATCCTTATTGTCGAATTCTTCTCTTTTTATTATCTTCTTTGAGTAAAAAGGGATTACATCTCTATAAAAATAAACTGACATTTAAGGCTAAATTTCAACTTAAAACAGATGTAAACAACTGTAAATAAATGTAAAGAGATGCAAATAACCGTAACTAGCTGAATAAAATAGCCGAATAAAATAGGCTGGAATGAACTTCTGAAATTTACTTTAAAACTAACTGTAAATGTCTTACATAAAAACTGTCTCAAAATTTTAGAAAAACAACTATTGGGAACCTTATTATTTTAAATTGCTTAAAAATCTGAATGATTACAAAACACTCACATGTGGTTCTTAGTTCTAATCCTGGATCCACTTCTAGGGCGTAGAATATTTTTATTAAAAATATCTTCTCCCCAGAGTTATTTAGGGTTCAGCCTTAGGCAATTAACCCAACTGGGAGAAAATCTGAATAAGAAAAATATCTAGGTCTAGGGTCTTATTTATAGTGTGGCTTAAGGATCTCAGGCCGTTGGATTTGAAGATTGAATCTGGTGCAACCATGTCATAGGCTCACTAGAAACCTCGGATGCAGCTACGGACGCACAAGATTTGCCCAAAAATCAAAAATAGTGTTTGCCTCGTATCTAAACATTTTCACGTCCAGAGATTTCGGCGAGTCGACCTGAGGGGTTTATGGGTCGACCTATAGGTCGACCCAACCCTGTTGAGGGTCAACCCCTAGTCTTTTTTATCAAATTCTGAATCCTTGTTTCACTCATAACTTCTCCACACTGACTCAGATTTGAACAAGTTATATATGAAAATTGATCAGAAAATCGCCATTAACCCAATGGTGCAACTCCAATAGCTCGATTCTAAAAATTCAACTTTTTTATTGTTTAATTAATTCATTAATTAATTATTATAGCTCTAATTTTGGGTAGTCATATTCTCCCCTCCTCAAAGGATTTCGACCCCGAAATCTCCAAGTACAGAAGAATGAAATAAATATTTTCATCAAATTCTACAACCTTAAGCTTTCCAATGCAATTTATGATATATGTAATAGTATAGTGTCAATGTCCCTAACTAATGCAAAAGATTATGTGGTCTACTGAATCAAAGAATAGGTGGTCTACTGAATCAGATGACCTCCTTTTATGCAATCATGTCTGTGCCATGTATCCAAATGAATGCAAATTCCCTAATGACAACTGATAGTTCTATATGCGTGCTACACTCATCATCCAAACGCAATAATCATATGATAATCACTCATTATAGCAAGCATGGAAATAAAAATAAAAATGCAAGTGCAAGTGCACACATCCATATGCATATACTTTAACGACCTAGTTAGGTCGATTCCTAAGAAATGATAGTGCCTAGTGTGTGTATATGCGTCCATTAGCATCCACTAGCAAACACTTGCAACCACTAGCGTTCATCATACATAACATGTTCTGGTAACATGTTTACATTCAGTCCTATCATCCATACGTTGAATCCTAAGATCTACCCACCCAAAGGATAGTAAAGGAAAGAACCTATTCAAAACAAAAGATAAAATAGGAAATTCAAGATGTACCATCGTTGAGATGCGGATAATAGGTACGTATTTTCTCCTCAACCTCCCACGTAGCGTCCTCAATACCATCTTCCCATAACACCTTAACCAATAGGACTTCCTCATTCCTAAGCTTCTTAGTATCATGTCCAACGATTTTGGTAGGAATGCGACGAACCGATGCTTCTCTCTCCACTTCAACTTCCATAAGTTGGCTAGGTTCCACTACCTGTGCTGAATCATGTAAGCACTTTCTCAAGTGCGAAACATGAAAAACATCATGAACTCCCACGAGCCTCTCTGGCAGCTTTATCTGATTTGCCGCTTCCCTACCCTTTCCATAATGGGGAACGGTCCTATGAATCTGGGAGTAAGTTTCCGGCTTGATCCAAACCTTACTACCTTTCTTAGCGGAGATACCTTAATGAAAACCAAGTCTCCTACCTCAAACTCAATATCCCTTCTCTGCTTGTCTGTATAGGATTTCTGCCTATCTTGGGTCGTCTTCATTCTTCTTCTAATCAAATCAATCTTTTTCGAAGTCTCTCTAATCATGTTGGGACCAAGTAGTAATCTTTCTGTAGACTCCAACCAACATGAAGGCGACTTGCAAGGTCTTTCAAAACTTGCTAGTAAAGATAGGGTCGTTGTCGCTCACTATGCTAGAGGGAACTCTATGAAGTCGAATTATCTCAGGAACGTATATGGATGCTAAATAAGGTGTGTCCTCTTACTCTTGACCGAAATAAAGTGGGCGCTCTTAATCAAACGACCTATAATCACCCAAATACTGGTAACCCTTCCTAAATCGGGGTAAACCATCTAGTCCATCGAAACACTATCCCACTTACATTCGAACACGTGTAATGGTTGAAGCAATCCACCAGGCCTCTGCTACTCCGCTTTAACTCTTTGGCATACAAGATATTTAGACACAAACTTTGCTACATCCTTTTTCATGCCACTCAAATAAAACACTCTCTTCATGTCCCTATACATTTTACCACCACTTGGATGAATAGTCATCCTAGAATGGTAGGCTTCTGCTAGAACTGCTCTTATCAAATCACCAGTGCGAGGAACATAAAGTCTTCCATCTCTCCTTAGCCATCCTTTTCTATCGATGGAATAGCGTTGGAGATGACTAGAGACCTCTCCTTGGTTAATTCTATCTAGAATATCCTTGAGCTCTAAATCCTCTCACTGCCTTGAGTCAATCTGATCTATGAGGTAGACTTAACCTCAAGTGCTGAAATCTTAGCAAAATCTCTAATAAACTTCCTATAATAACCAACCAAGCCTAGGAAGCTTCTAACTTCGGTAACGTTCTTGGGGGGCTTCCAATCTTGTACTGCTACTATCTTAGCGGGATCCATAGCTAAACCCTCTCTTGAGACTACATGCTCCAAGAAATGCACCTCATCACGCCAAAAGTGACACTTTGAGAATTTTTCTTTCAACCGATGAACACAAAGTGTACGAAGAACCTCCTCAAGATAAATAGCATGCTCTTCCATACTTTTGGAAAACACCAGAATGTCTTCCACAAACACTACAATGAAGTTATTTAGGACATCTTGGAAAACACAGCTCATCAAATCTGCAAAATAGGTTGGGGCATTGGTTAGCCTGAACGGCATAACCAACCACTCAAAGAATCTATCGAGTGTCCTAAATGTTGTCTTATCGATGCTATAGTCAATGACCCTAAGCTAATGAAATCCGGTTGCTACGTCAAGCCGAGAAAATACGGAAGAGCCAACCAACTGATAGAAAAGATCATCAATCCTAAAAAGTGGGTAACGGTTCTTCTTCATGAGCTTATTCAACCCTCTATCGTCTATGCAAAGTCGAAGGGAACCATTTCGCCTTTGTAGCGAAGATGACTGGCGCTCCTACTCAGATATGCTTCGCCTGATGAAGCCTTTCTCCAATAGCTCACCAATTTTCTTGCTTATCTCCTTCCTCTCCCTAAGTGCCATATGCCTCACGAGCAATGCTATTGGCTTAGCATTGTCATTTAAATAGATCCTAAAGTCGATCTCTCTCTTTCTTAGGGAGTAGTCCCCTAACCTCCTCGAAAACGTCTGGGAAATCTCTAACAATTGGAACCAAATCAAACTCTCCTAGTGATGAATCAAGGGAATAAAGGAAGCTCAACATGACTGGCCCCTGTGGTTCGCAACAAACCTCGAGAGTCTGTCCGCTACATGTCTCTAGTCTAATGACTCTCCTCTTGCAGTCCAATATTGCTTAATAAGTGGATAACCAGTCCATTCCCAAAATCATCCCATATCCTGAAAATCTAAGTACATAAGCGTCAAGCTCAAATTCTACGCCTAGAATAAAAAAATTTCAATCCCCTACAAATCATGGATAAGTGTGCCGATCATCCTATGGGGTTTGAAAAAACTATCGGGTCTACAACTAGAGAAATATCTAAATGCAAACAATCAACCAAGAAACTAGAAATGTAAGAACGCGATGCTTCGGAGTCAAAAACAGTACAACTAGGAAAATCCAAAATAGAGATTAAACCTTCTACAGAGACTTTCCTACCTCGATCCGGTCCACTACTAGAAGGTGCTGCATCAAAAGCCTGTACTTGCACTGTAGGTGCGCCTGCTCTCTGCCTCGTCTTCTAAGGACAAGCTCTACTAAGGTGTCTAGGCTGCCCATAGTTGCAACACCTCCCCTTCATCGTTTCCTTCTTACAGTCCTTTGAGTAATGCCCAACCAATCCATGACTATGAAATTTCTTGCCTTTCTTGATCTGTCCCTTTTGAGGTCCTCCTCCTTTCCTCCTTTCTTCTTGTCCTTATCCTTCTTATTCTTCCACCACTGCTTCTTAAAGTTTTCTGATTTAGGAAACTCCTTAACCTCTTCTCTCTTGGCTACATCTAACATGAGAACCATCTCCATAAGTGACTAATACGTCGCTCGTAGGCACATGTGTCAACGCCAACCCTTAGAGGGGCTGGTTCAAACCCTTAGCAAACTTGGTGGCCTTCTTATGCGGTGTATTAACAAGCTCCATTCCAAACTGCGACAACTCATTAAACTAATTTATATACTCTTTCACCGAAACACTCCCTTGCTTCAGACTAATGAACTTTTCCAACTACATGCTTTCCACGGCTTACTATAAGAACTTTCTTTCTAACCTTTCCCGAAATCCAAGCCAACCATCTCTACCCTCCATCTCTATAATCTCCCACCAGTAAGAAGCTTCTCCCTTTAGTTGATGCAAGCTGAACTCTCTGCCGGTCTTCCAATCCTATCAGCCCAACCACCCGCTTTGTATTCCTAAACTAATTTCATGCCTCTACGAAATCCTCCATGATAAAAAAACATTTGGCCTCCTAGACTAGTGAAATCCTTGCATAGATTAGAAAAATTGGCTGTTGTAGGTGGATTAATGGGATCTCCACCCACGGGTGCTGCATTGGGTGCTTGGCCTTGCACCTCTGGTGCCATAGCTTAGAGGTATCTACGGAACCGGATAGTGGCTTGGACACCCTTTGGAAGATTTGGGGCATCCTCCCTACTATGTAAAGAAAAGAAAATTTAGCCTTGAATGAATCGAAAGAAGACTGAACGACTTTGAGGGGTTTTTTGTAAAAACTCTTTTATACTTGAAAACTCTTTATACAATAAGAGAAAAATACTTTTAGTTTGAAGATATTTTACCATTTGAAAAATACTTTACTTTTAAAACAAGTTTTTAGGAATCCTGTAACCTTCGGCTCTGATAGCAAGTTAAACACACCACACCCCTTAGCATACTCGAAAAGGGCACACCAAAGGATGTGGTGCATTATAGGTATAGCTAAAACATCACAGAGACTAAGATTCAAAATACAAATAAGTATAAACAGTGGAAACATTTAAATAATAAATTCACATTCAAAATGTAACTTCATTCCAAAATAAGTCATAAAAACATAACATGTCTCAAAAACTCAAAGTAACTTGTGTCTCATGAAAATACATCTCAGTCTTACAAAAATCATAGTACAAAGAAAACAATAATAATAATCATAATCCCTCTCATAAGTGCCAAATCCACCATAAACAAAATGAAAAAGATGAAGAACACATCTGAAATGAGAAAACTCCAAGAATGAATCTCCAAGCAACCTGAATCAACTCAACTCTATTGGCCTATAGGGGGAAAAAGAAAGATTGAGGAGTGGGTCAAACTACAAGTCTGACGAGTGAAAGTAATTACTAGCATTTCTAAGCAAGATAAGGATAATAGACTAAGGAATAGTTCTAGCTTAAAAGGAAAATACAAAAAAGATAAAACTGGGATAAAGTACTATTTTAGATTTTCTTTGACTGTTTGCTTTTATTGTTTGATTTGATTGTTTGCACTTTTCTTAAACTATTATAATTAGGCTGAAACCCTAATCCTATTTCAACTGCTAACTTGATTAGGCTGAAATCCTAATTCTATTCGGTGATCGTCCTGTTCTATCTCTGTTGTGCCACTGTGAACCAATCATGTTGGCACAGCAAATGACACATCTTTAACGCTTAGGATGCAGCAGCGAATTATTTACCCTAATCGATGTCGCACTCTCGGTCATCGCCAGTACACACTAACTGTCGCCCCCTATTTGACCCTTTATTTACGTTAATCAGCATAAGCGTGCCTAGTCTCACCTAGCTGTTGTGAGACCATCAGTCCTAGACCTGAAAGGAAATGCTGCCTGGCCTCACCTAACTATTGTGAGACCATCGGTTCAAGATCTGAAAGCGAATGCTGACGGTACTAATCCTAACAAACAAATGTTCTAATTTTTCACCCCTTGCCCAAATCCCCAAATTTGAGCCTCTATCTATTTGGTCACTTATTTACCCAAATCAGCATAAGCATGTCCCAACCTCACCTACTATTGTGAGACCATCGATCCTAGATCCGAAAGGGAATGCTGCCGGTATGAGCCCTACATTTATGCTTTCTTAATAACTTAATTCAAGATCTAAGTTTTAAAATAAGCCTCCTCTGTTATTTCTGCTATATTTTCTTATTAACTTAATCCAAGATCTAAGTTTTAAAATAAGCCTCTTCTGTTATTTCTTTCTTTCTAATTATAATCCATGTGTTGTAATTGTTCTTGCAGTTGTTACCCTTTTATTTTCTCTTTTTAATTATAACCACTTGTTATAATTATGCTTGCAAATATCTTAAATTTTCCTATTTTAGTCCATCTCTATTTTATTTCAGTTTTTCTTATTTCACATCTGATTTCTGTATATTTACTGTTTTTCTATTTTAATCCATGTTGGCGAATTCTTCTCTTTTTATTGTCTTATTCACGTAAAAAAGGATTAAATCTCTATAAAAAGAAACTAACATTTACAGGCTAAATTCCAACTTAAAGCAGATGTAAATAACCACAAATGACTGTAAATAGTTGTAAATAACTAAATAAAATAGCTGAATAAAATAAACTGAAAAGAACTTTTGAAATTTACTTAAAAACTAACTGTAAATAACTTATATAAAAATTGTCTCAAAATTGTAGAAAAACTACAACTATTGGAACCGTATTATTTTAAATTGCTTGAAAATCTAAAATAATTACAAAACACTCAGATTTGATCCTCGGCTCTAATCCTGGGCCTTTTGGATCCACTTCTAGGGCATAGAATATATTTATTAAAAAGATCTTCTCCCTAAAAAAATTTCTATTTAGGGTTCACCTTCATGCAATGAATCCAATCAGGAGAAAATCTGAATGAAAAAAATAGCTAGGCCTAGGGTCTTATTTATAGTATGGCTTTAGGATCTTAGGCTGTTTGATTTTAAGATTGAATCTGGTGCAACAACGTCATTGGCTCACTAAGAACCGTCGTATGCAGCTATGGACACATAAGATTTGCCCGAAAATCAAAAATATAGTGTTTGGCTTGTACCTGGACATTTTCACATCCGACAATTTTGGTGGGTCGACTTGAGAGTTTTATGGGTCGACCTATAAGTCGACTCGACCCCTGGTGAGGGTCAACCCCTAGGGTTGTTTCTCTTTTTTTTTAGACTATTAAATTCTGAATTCTTATTTCACTCGTAACCTATCCATACTGACTCGGATTTCGACAAGTTATATATGGAAATTGATTAGAAAATTGCCACAGACCCAACGGTGCAATTGTCATAGCTCGATTCTGACAATTTTACAAACTTATTTTATTGTTTAGTTAATTCTTTAATTAATTATTATAGCTTAAATTTTGGATTATTATAAACATGGTCTAGATCTAGAGATTTGGAAGCTTAAATGTAAGTGAAAAATCATATATTTTTATATAATATTGGATTTATTTTGTTGTCAATATGTTCCTTGTATGCTAAGTAATAATTATTATGGAGTTGTAGGCTGAAGTATATGCATAATGAAATTGGAAAACATGCCTACATATTCTTTGAACTATTAACTTCAATTAAATATTGTACATACTTGAATCTTGAAAGTTAAGGTGCAAGTATTAGATCCTTCATTAATAAGATTGTATAAAATCTCTAGATTTGTGAGTCAAATGGTATATGTTGGTGAATATTAATTAGAGGTTTTTACAAAATTTATTGTCATTTAAGTAGTATTTTAATTCATTCAAATGAAGTGTGTTGCAACATAAATTTCTATAAATTATCTAGTTTATAATTATGAATAAGAGTGTATCATTTGAAGTAATTATGAATATGCCTAAAACAAAGAGATATACAAAATAGGAATGTTTATCTTATTTTGCATTATCTGTTTCAATAAAAATAAAATGATAATTCCTTATAATTCCAAACGTAACACGAATCTTGTTAACCTGCCTTTTTACAAGGCTACGGACAGGTGGAGTTAACTAAAACGACTTCACGACTACCGAGGCTGAAACATGACGGATTCGATTTAGTGGATGATGGTCGCTTGGATAGATGATAGGTCATTCGGTCGGAATGAAGTGGTTCGAAGTGTTTGGGGTTCGACCTTGTGGTTTGGCCGTTCGGCATGGCAATGTCCGGTGGAGGTATGGAAGTTCAGGAAGGTCGTTTCATTGCAGCTCGACATTGTCGCTCGGCATCATGGGTCGCTCGGCATTGGACGTCGTTCGGCATCACACCTCATTCGGCATTGGACCTCGCTCGGCATTGGATCTCGCTAGGCATTGGACATCGTTTGGCATGTTGGGACGTTCGGCATGATGGGTCATCAGCATGATGGGTCGTTCGGCGTGATGGGTCGTTCGGCATGTTGGATCGTTGGCATGATGGATCGTTCGGCATGTTGGGTCGTTCAGCGTGATGGGTCGTTCGGCATCAGGTGTGGCTCGGCATGGTGGTTCGGCATAGGCCGTTTGGTCTTGATGGGACCGAGTTATTCAGAAAGCCCAACAACTACCTGGGCGTGTTTATAAATATAGCGTGTGGGAGTTCAGAAAAGGGATCTTCTCTTAGGCTCTCTAACTTTCTACTTTCTAAAGGCTAAGGCTAGTCTACTATTTTGTAATTGATTATTACAACAATAAAAGGAAATTTCTGGAGTGGACGTAGGCCGGAGTTAGTCGAACCACTATAAATTCTGTGTCTTTATTGCTTTCATATTAATTTCTATTATTCTTCATACTGATATCCTCTTCATACATTCTATCTGTTATCTGTGGCTGTTAGCTGGTGCTTTCATTTGCATTTGGGTGTTAGTGACCAATTTTGGCGCTAACACTTTGGTGCTTTCACCGAGAGTTGAACTCAAGAATATCGGAGTTAGAAACTTGGATTCTAAGGAGCAATGGCTAGACCATCAGCAAGGAAGCAAGTGATAGAAAGGAGTAATCAGGAGGAAAGTCAAGAGGCTTCCTCTGGAGCAGGAGCAGGTCAAGCATCCATCTACATCACTAGATATGAGATGGAAGCGATGTTGAAAAGACAAGAGGAGATGATGCAGGCCCTTCTTAGGCAATTTGTACAAGTAGGAAATGCAGGAGCTCAGATCCGTGGGGCTGGATCAAAAGTGCTCAACCAGCAAGCAGAGGGAATGGCCCAACAGGGGGCAGCCTCCAATCTGCAGACGGCTAATAATCTAGATGGACCAAGACTTGGGGGCATACTATTGGTGAATGCTGGACCAATCCATGGAGGGATACCAGATGACGCTGTAGAACCCAACACTAACAGGAGTGCAGGAGTACGAGATGAGGAGTATGTGCCTGAATTTCCTCATAAACTCGCGGGGCAGACCGAAGGCAACGGACAAGGATTACAGCTTGGCGACAATGATAGATTAGAAGAAATGGTCAAACAGGCTTTGAGAGGTGGATTGGTAAATAGAGACTTGGAGGATGTGAATAGGAGTCCCTTTATTCCTACAATCAGGCGAGCTAGGAACCACCGGACTTTAAGCTACCAATGTTGGATATGTATGATGGGAGAACGGATCCCACCGTTGACCGCATAAGGTACATGAGGCATATGGAGGTACTGGGGCTATAGGACGAGGTCGTGGCTCGATGCTTTCCATTGTTTTTGACGGATATCGTAGCTGTGTGGTTCAAACAGCTGGAGAGTGGTTCTATCGGCACATGGACGGAGCTGATTGAAAATTTTATGAGATAGTTTCGGGTCCATATAGTCAGACCCAAGAACGTAATGACCTTGACATCGATGAAGTAATCGAAGGGAGAGTCACTCAGGAACTTATTAACCAGATTTAATGCAGCAGTAGCCTCAGTAGGTCGACCCGATCCATCAATGGTTTTGACGGCAGCGGTCTCAGGAATCGTAGATAATTCGGATTTCAAGATATCATTGGAACGGGACCCACCGAGGTAACTTGGGGAGTTCTACCATGAGGTGGAAAGGTTCCTGAGACAAGAGGATGCGCAGGTTGAGAGAGAGGAGAGAGGCTGAGGCTTATGCAGTGAAGGGTGCCGGTCCATCCTGGGAGAATCCGAGTAAAGACGATAAAGGAAAAAGGAGAACAAATGGCAACGGTGGCACTTCGAAACGGCCTCGAAAGGAGTAAAAGTTTTCTTCTTACACGGATTTAACTGGGACTCTAGAAAGGATTTAACTGGACACTCGGGGGCGACTCCAATATCGAAGGTCGGCAAAGAGAGAGCCTTCTGAATACGAGCGGGCATCAGGGAAGCATTGCCTATTCCATGAGCTGGATGGGCACAACGCAAACGACTGCAGGCATTTGAGGGATATCATTGAAGAGAATGTAAGGAATGGTCATCTACTGCAATATGTCAGGAATCTCGAGCCGTGGTAGTGGGACAGGAGCGACCACCGCCTACCTCGAACGAAGATGGCACTGGACCTGGACAACGTCAGCTCATTATTAACTAAACAGGTCGTTTATGGTTTTGAATAAGTAATAGAACTCAAAGTAATGCGGCTAGGTCACTTACACATGTACGGGATCGAGGACGGTCCCTAGGCGTGCTATAAGATGATGAAAAACAGTACTACTTGAATCTATGAAATCCTACTTTCTTTTTGTTATTCAGCAAACTTTGGTTTTCTCTTTCGTACTTTGAACATTTACTTTTCTTTGGTATGGTTTTGGAGTTTGGATTGAACTACCGGTTTGGTTGGTTTTTTGGTTTGCCATTTTGGTTTGGATGTTTGATATGGATTTCTAGTTTTCTAATTGGATTTGGATCACTGTATTAAAACAATTCAGGATTAGCGATTACTGTCCTGACTGGAGAGATGGGGCAGCGATCGTGAGTTATGAGTCCCTTCGTCGGAGAGCGATGGAATGGACTCAGACAGAATATCAAGGTCCTTAGCCGAAGTGCCGAGACCGGTGAAGATCAAAGTCCTTGGCCGAAGTGCCGAGGCCGGTAAATATCAAAGTCCTTGGTCGAAGTGCCGAGGTCGGTGAATGAAAAAGTCCTTGGTCGGAGTGCCGAGGCCGGTGAATATCAAAGTCCTTGGCCGAAGTGTCAAGGCAGGTGAAGATCAAAGTCCTCGGCCGGAGTGCCGAGGTTGGAACAGGATAACATGACCCAGTGAGGTCTACAGATTCAAGGATAAACCCGGAGAGGTCATGGATTTGATAATATGGTTATGAAAGGGATATGGACTTTGGATATTGGATTTGAGGCTATTCAAAACACAACTTCCAACAGCAAGGCATGTTTTGGAGGGCAAGTGTTAACCCTCCTTTTTCCAAGGCTACGGACAGGCGGAGTTAACTAAAAAGACTTCATGACTATCGAGGCTGAAATATTACGGATTCAGTTTAATGGATGATGGTTGCTTGGATAGATGATAAGTCGTTCGGTCGGAATGAAGTGGTTTGAAGTGTTTGGGGTTCGACCTTGTGGTTTAGCCGTTCGGCATGGCAATGTCCGGTGGAGGTATGGAAGTTCAGGAAGGTCATTTGATTGCGTCTCGGCATTATCGCTCGGCATCATAGGTCACTTGGCATTGGACGTCGTTCGGCATCACACCTCGTTCGGCATTGGACCTCGCTCGGCACTGGATCTCGCTCGGCATTGGACATCGTTCGGCATGTTGGGTCGTTAGGCATGATGGGTCGTTCGGCATGATGGGTTGTTCAGCGTGATGGGTCATTCGGCATGATGGGTCGTTCGGCATGATGTGTCATCCGGCATGATGGGTCGTTCGGCATGTTGGATCGTTCGGCATGATGGATCGTTCGGCGTGATGGGTCATTCGGCATCAGGTGTGGCTTGGCATGGTGGTTCGGCACAGGCCATTCGGCCTTGATGGGCCCGGGTTATTCAGAAAGCCCAATATCTACCTGGCGTGTCTATAAATACATCACGTGGGAGTTCAGAAAAGGGATCTTCTCTTCGGCTCTCTAACTTCCTACTTTCTAAAGGCTAAGGCTAGTCTACTATTTTGTAATCTATTATTACAGCAATAAAAGGAAATTTCTAGAGTGGACGTAGGCCGGAGTTAGTCGAACCACTATAAATTCTGTGTCTTTACTGCTTTCATATTAGTTTCTGTTATTCTTCATATTGATATCCTCTACATACATTCTATCTGTTATCTATAGCTGTTAGTTGGTGCTTTCGTTTACATTTAGGTGTTGGTGACCAATTTTGGTGCTAGCAAATCTCCATTTTGATAAGTTATAGAAATCTATAATATTAACATTTCCTTTTAAGGAAGGTGTAATTCCAATGTATTAAATGTAGAAATCCCTTAGTATAAACTAAAGAATTGTAAGTAGTAATAACAACAATAGTCTAATTATAAAATGAATATATGCAATAAAGACAAGTTAGACATTAAATAATAGGCAACAAAATGAGGGTAAAAGTAATAAAATTAGTAGGTAAGGAAGTAGTAACCAAAGGAAGATGGTATGAATTGAAAAGGAACAGGAAAATGGATCTGATTAAATAAAGGGGAAGTAATCAATAAAAGATTTTTCAAATCTTTTAAGTTAAAAGTAAGCGTTAAATGACATAATAAATAACTAAATATTAACGGTTGAACATTGGAGGCATAATAAATAAATAAGTATGAATATATACCAAGCCTCAAGTATGCGTTGATGATCAGTGTGAATTATTGAATTTATCCAATAGCTTAAATTAAATAAGAATGACATAGTCATTAAAATGGGTTGGAATGTAAGGTCAGTAGTATTACACAACAGAAGTCTACCCACCATAAGGGGCTACCAACATTTGTATATACATTATACTAATGTGGCACATATCTAACTATATGACCTGTAGAATTATACGTTTGCATATTGGTAAAGGGAATATAACAAAGTAGGAGGGTTTGCCTCGTTCGATGTATCAAAGGACAAGTAGAGTCTGCTTTAATCTTTTAGAAGGTACATTTTAAGTAACCAAATGGGCATTTCCATGATTGCATTAGGCAATCCAAATGGGACGGTGAGCTCGGTTCGACACTATGACAGTGAGATCGGGACCATATATGATGAGTAGGAGTTGTTTACACATGTCGACGTCATCATCGGTCCTAAGCGGTCAATTGAAAGGCTGGGGTTATGCCTAAATGGACTACACCTCCTACTAGTATAAATCACGTTTAAGACATGCACCGCCTCATGGTTGTTTGTTAGTTTGTTTGTTTTTAGGAAGCAAGGTTAGATAACCTTTAATGGGTCTTTCAAAAACGAGATTGAAAACTCCTAAATAGTTGAAACTCATCATTAGGCGCTACGGAAGTTTCTCGGTATGCACAATGATGAGAACGTGATACTATGTTGACGATGGATCCTGAGAAGGTGTTGTGTTACAAATACCAGTGGGCAAAGTATCTTCTTCCAAGTAGTACTATGGTACTTAAATTTATATACATACACACACACACATGTATTTAGTTATTTTCTACCTCAATTAGATGGGGTGTATCGTACGCGTATGTGAAGTCAAGACGACTAAGTAAAACAATGGACATAACATGTAATGGAAAGCAATTGGTATAAACTTGTGTTATGTATAAAGTATGTAATTTACCAGTCACTAGAACGTTGTTTTAACCCCTCCCTCTCTCCATATTACAACCCACGGGATAGTTTAGGGATAGGTACTGGTACAAGGCGGGAATGGTGCATGGATAGATTTCCATATGCATGCTCGACACTGAAAAAGATAACAGAGTTCTAAGGTGTCAGCCTTGGTCAGTAACTATATGTTTTATTGTACTTTACTATTCTGATGTGAGTTTATATCGATGGTGCTTTGATATTATTTTTTTACTGTAGGATACCAACTCCAACTATCCATACTTTAGTGGACTTGATTTTTCGATTTAGAGAAAATTCAGGCCCACTGATGTGCAAGTTGTTACCATGTATGTTGTGTGTGTACATATAATTATTATTCAATGATTATTGGAGTAATCGTCGAGGGACATATTTGTATTTTTCTTATTATATAATATTTATCGCTCCTATCTTTATGAGCGAAAATCTCTATATAAGATACAGAGTAGTTCATAAGGATATGAATGTAGAAGTTGTAGATCTGACTTGTAGTGTCGACTTAGTTGTTAAATATTAGACCTCGGTGCGGCTTTCAATAGAGTACATTGATTCATTAGGATCACAATTACGCAGCGAAAGATGATGGATCACTTTCCACTGAGCATTTTAGTTATTAGGTAGTATAGCTTGGTTTTATGGCTTTTTTGATTTCTTTGTGTGATTTCTTTGATGATACATGCTTTGTTTAGAATTTATCATGAGTGTGGAATCTGTCATGAGCTATCACTCAAGACAAATATCCATTTAAGTATTGATAAATGGAACCTAGTGGGGTTTTTTAAAGAGAAGTTACCGCAAGGGGTGATGGAAATTCTTTTCACATAAAGTAAAAATAATATATTATGTACGAAATAAACTGTTAGAATTCTTCTTATTAGTGATGTTGGATTATTGTTAGAATTTTTATTGTGTTCTCATAAATTATTTATAAGAGTTTTAAGGCAACAAACATACTTTGTAAATAAAAAAAATTCAATTAAAGGTAAATATTTTTGTATGACATTAGAGAAAGGTTTTAATTTTGAAAATAATTGTTGTTATATGGTTAATATATTAAACTACATTAATGTATTTATTTGACGATATTTTTTACATTGATATTGTGTTAATTGGTCTATCGAGTGCTTTAGGAATTCTGGTCGATGTGCTTGGTCAACGTTGCTGATAGGGATTCCTAAATACTAGGACGAGAAATATGGATGCAAAGTTTATAAAGTCTTCAAAAGTTGCGAAAAGTTTGAGAAGTTACGAAATGTTTTGAAAAGTTTTGTAAAGTCATGTAATATTTTAAAAAGAAGTAAACTATTTTAAGTTATATTGAAATCAATGTTTGAAATGATAATTTGAGAAAAGTTATATTTGATGTTTTGAAAGATTAGAATGATATGAAGAATATTTCAAATTAAGCACGATATTTTAGAAAATGAAGAATTATATTTTTGAATGAAGTAAATAATTTGAGGAAAAGTATAAGTATACTTTTGAGAAAAATGTTTGCGAGGAAATAATAACATTTTGAAGAAATATTTTGAGCTGTATTTTGAAAAGGAGATATGTGATGGTTTAAGAAATTATATAAAAAAATTGTAAAAATAATCTTATTTTGAAATAATGTTTTAGTAAATTATAGGATATGAAGATATATATAAAATTTTGAAGTTTTGGAAAAAAATTAACTTGAAATATTTGTATGTCAGTATAAGTACTATTTATGCCAAAGTAATGAACTGTTTATAAATGATAAAGTTTTTTTTTTTGTATATTTAGATATTTTACATGATGATTTTAGCCATCGAACATTGGTGGACAGCAGAAGTCGATGGAGAGGCAATGTTGATCGCGTGTTCAACGTTGCCGCAAATCAACGAAGTGAGCTATCAAAAATTCATGATGAAGCATTACCGGTATATTTATATATTAGAATTTGAAATTGTTTGGTATGTGATGTTGTGATTGTATGCCAGCCATGTTGAGTGGTTGTTTATGACTTGGATGAATTTTGTGAATATATTTATGATATGATACGTAGTGATATGAAAGTTTATAAGTATAAGTTTAAACCTAAAATAACTTTTGAAACCAATACATTGTTGTAAAGTATAAGAGGAGGAAAAAATATGTTATTTTGAGAAAATAATATTGTGAATAAACAAGTATTTTGGAAATGTTTTCGAATAAAAGTGAAGAATATTTGGAGTAATTTTCATAATACTAGCAAAAGTAATTTTAATATGAGAAAGCATTTCATGAATATTTGGAATAAAATTTAGATTTCTAAGTTTTTTAGTGAAATTATCAAAGAAAAAAAAAGCAAAACGTATTTATTGTATGAAGTTGGTATTAAGTTTTAAATAATTATTCAATAAAAAATTTGGTATATTACATTTTTAAGTATTAGTGAAAATCTTTTATTAAAGTATTAAACAAATAGGGTTTATAAAGTTGTTTTGAAGTATTTATATTGCTGTTATTTTTATTTAAATTAAAAGGATATATAAAAATTGAATTATGGATAATTATGTTTTGAGTGAGAATTTTTTTAATATTTGGAAAGATAGGATTTTGATGCAAATGAATTATAATGGAATTATTTTGTGTTTGAAGAAGGATGAATACTAGTTTTGGTAAAGTGAGTTTTAAAGCATAAATAATTTGGAATATATTATGATAGAAATAATATAGGTTTAGTATTATGGAATTGAAAGAGTTTTTTTTCTAGGAGGAAATAAATTGTCTTATTTATAATATGTTATGTTAAAACTTTTCATTACGGAATATATTTTAGAATGTTGAACCTTTGAAGCAAAAGATTATTTTGAAGAAGTTTGTATGCTTATGTGGAAAGATCTTTTATGAATCAAAATTGAAGCTATTTATTATAAAGTTAAAAACATGCTATGTTTTGATGATTTATGATTTTAGAAAAGTCATAAGATTAGGATACAAAAATTTTATTTTAATTGTTTCACAAAATGTTCAAATTTGTTTTATTAGATTAAAATTAAAATAAGGACATGTCTTATGAAGGCAAGAGTTTTTCTAGAATTAGAAATTTTAAGGTCTATAATATTTTGGGTCCTCTGTATTGTACATTTGTATAGAAGAAGGGTTTTGTGAAAATTTTGTAAAATAAGAAGTGTTTAAAGAAAGTTCACTTACAAATTATTTTACATTATTATCTTCAAAGATATTAAATAGTATGATGTTTTAACATTTTGAAGGTTATTAAGAAGTTTCATAATTATAGAGGTTTAATATTAAAGAAATTTATGGATTTAATATAAGATGTTGTAATATGCATCTGTTATGTGAATTTTTGGAATACGCTTCATACCGTAGAGTTTACTCCGAAGTTTTCTTTAGAAATTCCAAGATTTAAAATGTATATTTGGTTATGATGAAGAGGTATTATCCCAATTGAGTAGTTCGACTCATAGCCCATGACCACCAACATTGGGCAAGGGATGATAACCCGTTTTTTAAAAGCCACCAAGGGTTTAATAATCGATGTTGTGTTATGAGCTTCGTATTGGTTTGGTGTCGATTCATGCTTGTTTTAATTACAAACAGATGTGTTAAAGAAAATAATTTTAATTTTTATGGATTTTCCTATGGGAAATTACGGGGACGCAATTTTCTAAGGGGAGAGTATGTAACAACCCAATTTTGAGAAGCAAATTAATCAAGATTAATAACGAAGATATTAATGATTAAATAAGTTTTCAATAATAAAATGAGAATATTTTGGAAATTTAAATGTGAATATTGGGATTTATATTGCAGAATTTATTTGAGTTCAATAATGGAGCATTTTTGTGAAATGAGAGTATTTGATTTTTTAACAAAAAGGTGATTTTTCTTGATTCTGGAAATTTGTTTTATAAATGTGTATAAAATGAATTATTTTGATACTGATATTTCTAAAGTCATATACCATGATTTTGACTATTTTGAAGTAACATTAACGTCTTAAGTTTGGAATGATTTAAAGCAACAAAAAGCGAGTAAATGATCTTTATAAAGTCTAATATTGATAATAAATAAGATTAGGAATTTATTTTTAAAAGAAAAGAAATTTTGTTCAATTTACAAAAGGAGTTTGCAAATTTATTTAATACATGGGCCTAAAGATGTTAATATATAAACAATTAATTAAATGAAATAAATCATGGAAAATAATGATTGTAAAATTTCACAATGTTAGTGAAGCACATAAGAAAAAATGAATACGAATTTTATTTGATGATTTTAACTACTTTAACATGATTGATAAATTGATTATTAAAGAAGAAAAGAAAAGGAGAAGAAATAGAGTGGGTTAATAATTATGTAAGAACCTTTTAAGGCTATATTTGTTTCATGGGCCAAAATCTAAGCAACTCATTATATTGAATCATCTCCTTTCTTCACAATTTGGATCTACGTTTCCTTATTTCTTCTCATTTTCTCTTTTTTACTTCGAGAAACAAAAAATGATTTCATTCCCTTTCCCCTCTTTCAAAAATTCAAAATAAATAGAAATAAATTTCTAAAAATTCAAAATTTGAAGTATGATCTTCTCAACGTCATTCTACGACTCATTTGCAATGAGAAGTTAGTATTTTTTGATCGAGTTTCGGTTCATTAAGAAATTTACAGTGAAGAGTAGAAGAGAAAATAGAAGTAGTGAATAAATTTGGGCGTAGCTAGTTCAGATGAGTATTTTACTAACAAATCTATGTTTAAACACGTGTACCATTATATGTATAAATTGCTTGAGTATGCATGTTCCTTGAATTATGAGTACGCTAGCAAATTGGATCATATTTAATTTGAATTTGAATCAAAATGGTTGAATTCGTGCTTTAGAGTTACGACACCGATAGGGTCAACTATCGAGGCGATCGCTAACGCTCGACAAGTGGTGCCCTTGTGCACTAATTTGTGTGCATAATTTAAAAAAATATAAATAAATAATATATATTTATGAAATTTGAATATACTTTAATGTTTTAAATGTATAACTATAGTATAATTCTTATATAATACATTTTTGAAATTGTATGAGAAATATTTTAATGGAAATTTGGTTTAAATATATTATAAAAGTAATTAACTATTTACTAGAAATTCACTATTTATTATAAATAATTTCTTAAAAATATTTGTTCATTTTTGAAAATTATGAAACGATTATTATGAGTAATAATTGGTTTTACAAGCTATTTCTAAGGTTTTAAAAATATAGGAATGGGATTTCGAAAGTTATGTCCAATTATTGAAATTCTTATTCAGATTTAAATGAGGTTGAAGAATAATTAGTTTAAAATTTTAAAATATATATGCTTGTAACAAATATATTTATATTTCTTTTTAAATAACTATGTGTGTTATATTTGCCCTAATTCTATATAAAGAGAAATCTGAATAAACAGATTAGTAATACCGTTTGGTTTGGGACTTTGCGTATTACTTTTTTGGTTATTCTTTGGACTCGTTAAATCGAACAATATTGTATGGAATTTTAGATTATAAGAAATTTGAATAACCATGTTTGTAACACCATTTGATCTGGTACTCCCGGTAATATTTTTCCGCAAATTTCTTGGACTAGCAATATAGAATATTATGCAAATGTAATTTACGAGCATTAATTAAATGTTTGAGTGACACAACCAGTATGGAACGCCTATGACGATACTTGTTTGCTTACTACCTGAAGTAGATATCATTCGACGTGGTCAAGTTTATGGGGTATTATATTTACAGTGAAGTGAACTGAGAGTCGGCGAGCTGAGAACCAAAAGTATGTCAATCTTTTGTGTGTATTCCTATTATACGATGTGGAACAAACCAGATTCTATAGCACCCATCCTATCGACCTGATTGTGGGGTCGCACCCCAAATCCATGACATACCTTTTGGTGTGTATATGGCTGAGAGCTACCCCCTAATGTCACGTGGCCTATCGTCAGTTACCATTAGGGCACTTGCAAGGTGACCATTTTATAGTATTGTCTTGCATTGATGGATATTGGGTCACGATGGCCGTCGAGGTAACCGATGACTGTAGGAATAACCCTAAAGCACGTGAGGAAGGCTCTTGGAGTAGGCTGGGGTTGTCAGTCTCTCGTCTGGTTAGTATTGATATAGAAACATACTTATTCACGTATATAAGATTATTGTGTGTACAGCTGAGAGCCGTTCGTATCATTTGTTGAAACCAATGCTGAAATATTTATTTGTGATGTTGAGAGCACATAGAACTGAGAGTCTTGATGACTACCTTGATACTAAGAGTTGAGTGGATTAGTAGAGGTTTGAGAGACCATATGATTATTCCGTTGGCTGAGAGACAAGTCAATTGCTATGAGGTTGAAAGTCTAGATGATTATTATGTTATTATCAATCTCTTGGATTATTAAGAAACTATGCATCTATAAAGCTATGTAACCTCATACACGTTAATTATACAGTTGTAGGATAACCAGAGATGCTGGGAGCATGGAGTTGGACCTGTGAAACGACCCGCAAATCTGTACCCCTTGAGTCAACACTATTCTACAACAATCAACTCAAGTTGCACAGAAATACGAACCATTTGGGTTTAAGAAGAAGAGGTAGAAAAAGAGAAAAACAAAATCATCATCAGAATCTAACCATCGCAGCGGAATAAAATATAATAAATAATAAATACTCTTTACTCAAACATCAAATATCTTTGTTTATATATTACATCATCAGAGTACATCAATCACAGCTCAACATCAATGTCATACAAATGGATGCACAACAACTCAACAGCAGAATATATATATAAAACCAAGTACGAATGTACGTATCGCCATTCTGCTCGTCTCCTGAGCTCCACAGCATCATATCCTGTATCCTATAATACTCGGTCTGACCCGAGCATTACAGTTAAATAATACCCGAGTCAGTCTGGAATACCAGCGTGAGAAAATCACACCCAATTGATTATTAAAGTTTCAAAAATCCTTTGAAAACAAAAGCATCTCGTAAGACCACGCCACAAATAAACATGTCGGGTTTTTACCTTACGATAGCTAAAACAATTTTTATAGAAATCCTCTGATATTATAATAGGGTCTATATACAAATACTTATAGAATAGCTGAAATTGTTACATGATTAAATTCCAGCTACTAGCCACAGAGTGGGTAATACAAACAAAACTCGTACAAGGCTCGTAGGGAGAATGGATTTCCAACCAATGACTAGGCACTGGGGTACCACCTGTCACAGTACGGGGCCTAGATCACCGTACCGAGGAGTACGCCCGCTCCTCTGCAACACAAGGCCGGAACCATCCCTTACTGGACAGTCCCGAGTGAGATCACCCCGCGGTTGGGATCAGCAACCGCCCACTAAGCCGAAATAAAAAGGGACATCTAGACTGGAATGACCTCACCCTGCTTGGGTGCTACCCACCTAACCTTGCTGCGTAACCCCTGATTTTCAGTCATTCCCATTTAATGAGGCTTGAGGCTAAGCGTTACCCTTTTAGAACAATATCCCTTAGAATGCCTATCGTCCACCTGACGATGTTTCCGCAAGCATTCATCCATACAAGTCCGTCCCGGGTTCGAACGGAACCGAAGGCACTATTCCTACTACATCCATTTTGGAAATATCCTCAGGATTAGTAGCGACTAGACCTTGCACTTCACTGCTCCATCTTCGAATCCAAAATCGTTTTCATGAAACGTACAAACCGGATCGAAGTGGTTTTCGAGAAATTAATCTCGATCCCGGTCTCTTCGAAACGATTAACGCATTTGTCCTGCATTGATAGTCGGTGATTTAACTATCAATTAATATTCACAAACAACATCCAACAATAAATAATTTCCCAAATTATTTATTAACCTCAAATTATCTTCACAAGATATTTTTTTTCTATTTTCAATCCTTTGAAAACAGTTTTCAAAACCATCTTTCCTTCTAGGATAAACTTTCCCAATTATTTCCTCTCTCCTCTGAAATTACCAAGCACAAAACTAGATTTTAAAATAATTTAAAACACTTTACTTTGAAATATATACTTTTAAAACTTTTAAATTAAAACTACTTTAATAATTTGTTAAAAATACATCTTATATGAATATTTGAAAATAAAGTTACTTAATAAAATATAAAACTAGATTTCCACTTTTGAAACAAAATACCAAGTCACTTTTTATAAATAATTACCACTATAATAGATTTGAGAAAATACTTACTTTAGAATTTAAATATTAAAAATAATAAATTTTCAAAACATACCTTTTAAAACAATTTTAAAACTATTAACTTGTATTTAAAAATTTACTTGAAAATGTACTTAGTTATCCAGGGAGAATTCCAACTTCAACCACTTAAATCAATTTTCCAAATTGATTCCCAATTTATTTCCTTTGAAATAAATTTCTTTACTTATCAGTTCATTTCGAAATTCAATTAATTATGGACTTTATTATTATTTTTAGTTTGATTTTTAAATCCTTTAGCTGAAATATACAAATTTCAGGTTATTCCCAATTTCTTCTTTATTCTTCTTAAATAATTTAAATCCTAAATTTAAAATAATTGTTTTATTCTTTTAAACAGTAACATTGAAGTTTAAGTTTTCTTAACTTTCTGTTTATTCATAAATTTCTTTCCACACGCATAATTTATTAATTAGTGTTTTGAAAACACTAATATTCTTATTCAATTCATTTTAGTTTATTCACATTCTTTATAATTATTTTCTTAAAAATTTACTCTTTTTATTATTTCTTTCTAAAAATCCAATGCTATATAATTTGATAACTCATGGTCCAAAATATATCCAAGCAACTATAGCATTCAATATTTCAATATAATTCATCACAGAATATCCACAAAGCATAACAGAGAATAAATAAACAATATATATATATATATGATGAGGGACCCAGTTGGATCCCTCCAACCTGTTTTCCCTGCATCCACAAACGCCAGCATAATATAATATACCAATTCCACAATATCATACTATATCTCATCAATTCATTCAACCATTCAAACAATTGATTAAATTTAATCATTTTAAATTTAATTTTAAACTGAGTGAGATTAACTCACCTTTGACCTTTACTTTGCAATCCAATCCAAACCAGCTTGTTTTCTTCACGTTTTAGACCTTAAATAAATATTATATAATCTATTAATATTTTCATTCATCGAACAATTTATTATTATTCATTTAATTTAAACCGACAAACGTCCTTTAAACTAATGTTTTAATTTTAACTTAATTAACTAATGCTTTCGTTTCAAACTAATTTTTCTTTAACAAAATATCTAACTAAAAATTTATTTTCAGAATTAAATTTAATAGAATAACCTCTTGTAACAATTTAAATGAGTTTCATTAGATAAAACTATCTTTACAAAAAAAAAAGTCTGCATTTAAAATTTTACTATAATTAAATTTTTATTATTTCCTGTATCTATGATTTACATCTTACTGTGAATTACTTCCTAATGCATAGACATATTCATATTTTCAAATCTGAAAACGCAAAAAAAAATCGAAAATACCTCAAATCCAACCCAGTCAGACCCTTCGAACGACACCACGACCTCATCGTGACCCTCCGCCATCGCGATTTGCCCGATACCCTTCATCACCACGTCGACCTTGCCATCGATTCCGAAGAGAAGAAAAAGAACTCACGACCCACCTTCAATCGACACGCGACTCGCCGCATCGCTCGCGAAACCCTAGTTGAGTCATCGCCGCCCAGTCTCGCGCCCACCAGGTGCTGTTCGACCTATTCCCCCCCCCCCCCTCACTCGATTAATTCGAACAATTGAAGTCGCGATTTAAAATGAAGGAGGCGGCAACCAAGCGAGATCAAATTTCTGAATGAAAGGGGCTCGGCTCTTTTTTTTTCTCTGATATTTGATCGAATAGATGAGATGAAGGCTCGAGTAAAAGAAAAACGAGGGGAACGAAAAAACATGATTTGAACGTGGAAAGATGGATGGCGTATACGAGAAGGTTGATTTATTAAATTAAATTTCATTAGATTACTATCAATTAAATGTCGAGCGCGTTTACAAATCGTACACTCACACACTAACTCCAATCAATACGAAATTTGAAATCCGATAATAATAAAATATTACGGATCCAATGGAACTGGTTTCGTCGAATTCCGAGACTGTGCCTCGGAAGGCTATTTTTAAATTCAATTTAGACGACATAAAATTTTAAAACTGAACAAACCACGGTTCATTTCAATTTTACAACTTCTATTATCTTCAGTGTTATCAATATAAATTTTATAAGCCTTCAAATTATTTTTAACAAGCTTAAAATTCCAGGTTCAATATTTTATCCAACTTCAAATAATTTAATTATCAAATAAGTTGTGATACTCATTATTCAAGTTAAAATTATACCATTGAATATTTAAAATCGATTAAATATTCCGATTTAAAGGGCTTAAAAATTCCGGGTCGTCACATTCCTCCCCCCTTAAAAGAATTTCGTCCCCGAAATTACAAGTTAGGAAGAATGGTCCAACACCCGTTTACTTTTCCCAAAACCAATCAGTTCTTAACAATTCAACATCTTACCAACTATCTTTTTAATAGAAGGCCCATTACAATTCTTACTAACTTCCCAAACTTTTCCCTTAATTCCCTAATAACTTTACTTATACAATCATTCAAATTATAATTCAAAACCAAATTTTGAATTGTCGAAAATTTTCTCAAAATTTTTCTAACTCCCTAAATTCCCGAAATTTTTTGCCAACGTCTCCTTTGCGCGGCTAGCTCGGTACTACTACAAAAATGGCTCAACGGCCTCCCAAATCCAAAAATAAAACAAAAATCCAAGTGGCTCAATCCAAATCCCAATCAAATTTCATACCAAATTTAAATACATACTTTTTGTCGAGCATTTCAAATTTATCTCTTGAAATCAAATCCAATTTCCTTTTTCCTTTATAATACCTGCATACCTGCTTAGCACTAGTATCTATTCACAACATTCCAAAACATTTGATCCACTTTTCCACAAAATGCCAATATCTATTCATTCCAATATTGACTTAAATTACATTGGTAGTATCAATTTCCATTTATGACTTCACCATTCCCTCTAAAGTTTAGTTTAAGCATTTTATATGCTCCTTATATTTATTTTCATCTTCCACTTTAGTTTATATCTATTTCTATTCAACTTGATTCTTTCATTTTCATACGAATTCAATTTATTTTCAACTCTAAACTTTAAATTTTATTTTTCATTTATAACTAATTCATGTCATTATTTTAATTAGTTTCATTCACTAACTTATTTCAATTTCTAGTTTGAAATTATTTAGTCGTTAATGAATTTTCCAAAAATTTCAAAAATTTTCTAACTCCCAAAATTTCTGAAAATTTTTGGCAGAGTCTCCTTTGTACGGAGGAGCTTTTCCAATTTGACAAAAGAGATAAATATATATACATCGACCCACCCGGTCGGAATAACCAAAAACAGTTCATATTTCCTATTTTGATTGTGTAGGCGTACCTTATTTAGCATTTTAAGCAAGCAGCTTATTATTTTAGTAGCTAATGCAACCTAAATCCAGCCATACGGCTTCCATGTTCCTGTACTTACTCAATTTAAACATGTAAGTGCCAAATATATGCAGTTTAACTATATTTCACTTATTAGCAATAGTTAAAACATATGAATACTAAAGAAATGCACATCAAATATTTTCCGTAAGAAATTTTTATAGTTTCCATGCTAATTCAACTGTTTCAATTAATTCATAAACCATTTTCTTTCCATTCGAAGGGTTTTCAATCCATTCGTATACAACCTCATCAATTTTAAATGGTTTAAAACTCAATCGCTTACATTTAATTTATTTTTAAGCAACTAAACTCATATTTAATTCAATTGCTTTCAAAATCAATTTATTTTACTCCTATCAATACATAGAATTTTAATTACTTCCATTTATATCTAATAACAATTTATTCTATGCAATTTGATGCGATCTATGTGAATAAACAAGTATTTATGTTTTATAACCAATTTAAATGGATTTTAACTCAATTTATTCTTAATTCTATTTCATTTGAAAATTTATTCACCATCCATATATTCTCAGTTCCATTGCATTTCAATTTTATTAACCAAATTAGTTCATTCAAAAACCATTAACAACTTAGGTTCCATCTCCGTTACCAATTAAATTTCCTTTCTATTTTAATCCATTCACAATCATTTATTTAGCTCGACACATTCCATTAAAGTTCATTACAACCCATTTATTTACATCTCATTCCATGTTAGTTTATTCCAAACTATTTTATCTAACTCGAAGACAATCCGAGCTATTCCATTCAATAACCATTTCTCAACTTATTTAAACCACATTTCATTTGATACTTATTTATTCCATCCATTTATTTATTCAATATAATTAGTTTATCCACATTCACTTAAACCATTCTAATAAACTCGAAACATTCTATTTTCCTTATTGTCTCAAGTTATTTCAATCCCTTAATAATTTAAATGGTTTACAATTATTTATTTAAGCATTTTCACTCCATCAAATATTATCGGCAACTCACCAAATTTTATTTCAATTTAAAATTTATTTATCTTGATTTAAACCCAATCCACTATTATTAAACTTAATTTAAGTTGAATTCAATCCAACTCTCCTACATCATTTAGCTTAAGTCAATTTACTCCAATTTATTCAAATTTTACACTTGAGCTCATTCTCATTTTGCAAACAAAGTTCTCTTTTCAATTTATCTTGATTCTATTTTAATCCAATCCCATTTCCAACAACAAATTTATTTGATTAGTTATTATAAAATTTAACTTTCCATATTTAACTCATTCAATTTATTACAATGCCATTTCCAATTTATTTTCACTTATTCGGATTTTTATTTACAATTCATACCATTACTATTCTAATCCATTTCAATTATATCTATTTTGTTAACACTTCAAGTTAAATTTTAATTAATAACTCAAGTTCTGATTCTACCATTCACTTTTAAATTACCATCAAATTTTATTAACCACAATGTAATTACATTTACAGCACTATCGATCTAAGTCGAATGTGATTTATAACTTGAGTTTTATTTTCCAACTTCATCATAAACTCACAATTCAATTTCATTGACTAATTTATTAACAAATTTGTTCTTCCTTTATTTATAATCTAACACTTGAATTTTTATTCCAAATATCACTTCATTTTATCTTCTTAAGTTCAATATACTTTATAATTCAAGTTTGGATTTTCTTTCCATTTCCAATTCATCAAAATATTAAATTTGGGCTTTGTATTCCATTAAATTTTATAAGTCACAACTTATCGTTTTATACAATCCCATTCATCATAAGCTTGAATATATTCATCTTTTATTTTTTTTTTATTTTTTTTAACTCAAGCCTTCTATTTATTTATAGCCCAAGCATATTTTATTGCTATGGATTTTTAATTCTCTTACTCGTTATTCTTATTTATTTATTTCAATTCAATCCTTATCCAACTTATTCTCCAATTATTTAAGTAAGAAAATAATTCCATTCATAATTCAATTGAATTCTCATTCCAATTCAATTTTACTTTAACTCAAATTTATTCAACTCAATTCAATTTTAGCTTGATTCGAATACAAGTGGTTATTTATTCCAGCTTATTCGATTTATTCCAATTCAGTTAAATTTTTATTTCCCATTCAAGTTAATTTCATTTGTAACATTTCTCTTTAAATTTAAATTCCAACATCCAAAGCTTATATTCCCTTCCTGATTTAAAACCCATCTCAATTTATAAGCTGACAACTTATCTTATCCGGATTTTTAAACTCCCGGCTTTGGTTTCAAATCATTTTGAAATCTCCAACGTCTCAAATCACATTTCTCAAAAGTTAAACCAATCCTGGTTTTATTTCCAACAAATTTCCTTTGAAATTTTCAAAAACAACTCGCTTTTCTGAACAAATCAAATTTTGGCAGCAATTCGTCATTTAGAAATTCGAAAATGAATACTGATGATGCGGCCGTCATCATCAGAATTATTTTCCAATAATCCAAGTGATTCCAATGCTATACACTTTCAAAATTCATTTAAAACAAATTTCCATTCAGAAATACCCCCAAAACAATAATGTTATCATTTATCTTCAAAACACTTCGATAACATTCCCAACATCTCTGAAATTTTGAATTTCCAAATCCTGCATAAATCAATTTTACTATAATTCATTTGCATAGATTATGCTCATACAAATTATCATTTGGTTATATTTTAATTTATAATTTACATTTATAATTCATATTTATGAATTCCATTTTATAATGACTTTATTCCCTTAACTTAAGTTATATGTTCAGTTTCTAGTTAAATTTTCACTCAAAAATGATAATACTTTAAATATCAATCATTCCTAACATCCAAGCAACCATATATTAGTGAAATAGTTTACAAAAACTTTCTTTATATCAAAATATATTTTTGGGTAAAATTATTTCATTTACCCCCATTTTAAAACAATACCGTGTTGATTGTTCTATTCAAGTGTTTAGAAACCCTTTCAACACAGTTGCGCAGACTGCGCTGACGAAGGTTCATATGCCACTCAATAAACCAATCAACACGATATTAAAACAATTTATATTCACTAACAAATACGCGCTCATATTTATTAATACGCTCAAACTCATTATAGAGTACTACAGACTCTAATTTAAATGAGTAATTCCCACCAGAGCCAAGGTTATCTCCAACCTACGCTCTGATACCAAGTGAAACGACCCGCAAATTTGTACCCCTTGAGTCAACACTATTCTACAATAATCAACTCAAGTTGCACAGAAATACGAACCATTTGGGTTTAAGAAGAAGAGGTAGAAGAAGAGAAAAACAAAATCATCATCAGAATCTAACCATTCGCAGCGGAATAAAATATAATAGATAATAAATACTCTTTACTCAAACATCAAATATCTTTGTTTATATATTACATCATCAGAGTACATCAATCACAGCTCAACATCAATGTCATACAAATGGATACACAACAACTCAACAGCAGAATATATATATAAAAACAAGTACGAATGTACGTATCGCCATTCTGCTCGTCTCCTGAGCTCCACAGCATCATATCCTGTATCCTATAATACTCGGTCTGACCCGAGCATTACAGTTAAATAATACCCGAGTCAGTCTGGAATACCAGCGTGAGAAAATCACACCCAATTGATTATTAAAGTTTCAAAAATCCTTTGAAAACAAAAGCATCTCGTAAGACCACGCCACAAATAAACATGTCGGGTTTTTACCTTACGATAGCTAAAACAATTTTTATAGAAATCCTCTGATATTATAATAGGGTCTATATACAAATACTTATAAAATAGCCGAAATTGTTACATGATTAAATTCCAGCTACTAGCCACAGAGCGGGTAATACAAACAAAACTCGTACAAGGCTCGTAGGGAGAATGGATTTCCAACCAATGACTAGGCACTGGGGTACCACCTGTCACAGTACGGGGCCTAGATCACCGTACCGAGGAGTACGTCCGCTCCCCTGCAACACAAGGCCGGAACCATCCCTTACTGGACAGTCCCGAGTGAGATCACCCCGCGGTTGGGATCAGCAACCGCCCACAAGCCGAAATAAAAAGGGACATCTAGACTGGAATGACCTCACCCTACTTGGGTGCTACCCACCTAACCTTGCTGCATAACCGCTGATTTTCAGTCATTCCCATTTGATGAGGTTTGAGGCTAAGCGTTACCTTTTTAGAACAATATCCATTAGAATACCCATCGTCCACCTGACGATGTTTCCGCAAGCATTCATCCATACAAGTCTGTCCCGGGTTCGAACGGAACCGAAGGCACTATTCCTACTACATCCATTTTGGAAATATCCTCAGGATTAGTAGCGACTAGCCCTTGTACTTCACTGCTCCATCTTCGAATCCAAATCGTTTTCACGAAACGTACAAACCGGATCGAAGTGGTTTTCGAGAAATTAATCTCGATCCCGGTCTCTTCGAAACGATTAACGCATTTGTCCAATATTGATAGTCGGTGATTTAACTATCAATTAATATTCACAAACAACATCCAACAATAAATAATTTCCCAAATTATTTATTAACCTCAAATTATCTTCACAAGATATTTTTTTTCTATTTTCAATCCTTTGAAAACAGTTTTCAAAACCATCTTTCCTTCTAGGATAAACTTTCCCAATTATTTCCTCTCTCCTCTGAAATTACCAAGCACAAAACTAGATTTTAAAATAATTTAAAACACTTTACTTTGAAATATATACTTTTAAAACTTTTAAATTAAAACTACTTTAATAATTTGTTAAAAATACATCTTATATGAATATTTGAAAATAAAGTTACTTAATAAAATATAAAACTAGATTTCCACTTTTGAAACAAAATACCAAGTCACTTTTTTTAAATAATTACAACCATAATAGATTTGAGAAAATACTTACTTTAGAATTTAAATATTAGAAATAATAAATTTTCAAAACATACCTTTTTAAAAAAAATTAAAACTATTAACTTGTATTTAAAAATTTACTTGAAAATGTACTTAGTATCCAGGGAGAATTCCAACTTCAACCACTTAAATCAATTTTCCAAATTGATTCCCAATTTATTTCCTTTGAAATAAATTTCTTTACTTATCAGTTCATTTCGAAATTCAATTAATTATGGACTTTATTATTATTTTCAGTTTGATTTTTAAATCCTTTAGCTGAAATATACAAATTTCAGGTTATTCCCAATTTCTTCTTTATTTTTCTTAAATAATTTAAATCCTAAATTTAAAATAATTGTTTTATTCTTTTAAACAGTAACATTGAAGTTTAAGTTTTCTTAACTTTCTGTTTATTCATAAATTTCTTTCCACACACATAATTTTATTAATTAGCGTTTTGAAAACACTAATATTCTTATTCAATTCATTTTAGTTTATTCACATTCTTTATAATTATTTTCTTAAAAATTTACTCTTTTTATTATTTCTTTCCAAAAATCCAATGCTATATAATTTGATAACTCAGAGTCCAGAATATATCCAAGCAACTATAGCATTCAATATTTCAATATAATTCATCACAGAATATCCACAAAGCATAACAGAGAATAAATAAACAATATATATATATATATATATATATATATATATATATATATGATGAGGGACCCAGTTGGATCCCTCCAACCTGTTTTCCCTGCATCCACAAACGTCAGCACAATATAATATACCAATTCCACAATATCATACTATATCTCATCTATTCATTCAACCATTCAAACAATTGATTAAATTTAATCATTTTAAATTTAATTTTAAACTGAGTGAGATTAACTCACCTTTGACCTTTACTTTGCAATCCAATCCAAACCAGCTTGTTTTCTTCACGTTTTAGACCTTAAATAAATATTATATAATCTATTAATATTTGCATTCATCGAACAATTTATTATTATTCATTTAATTTAAACCGACAAACGTTCCTTTAAACTAATGTTTTAATTTTAACTTAATTAACTAATGCTTTCGTTTCAAACTAATTTTTCTTTAATAAAATATCTAACTAAAAATTTATTTTTAGAATTAAATTTAATAGAATAACCTCTTGTAACAATTTAAATGAGTTTCATTAGATAAAACTATCTTTACAAAAAAAATAAAAAAAAAATCTGCATTTAAAATTTTACTATAATTAAACTTTTATTATTTCCTGTATCTATGATTTACATCTTACTGTGAATTACTTCCTAATGTATAGACATATTCATATTTTCAAATTTGAAAAGGCAAAAAAAATCGAAAATACCTCAAATCCAACCCAGTCAGACCCTTCGAACGACACCACGACCTCATCGTGACCCTCCGCCATCGCGATTTGCCCGATACCCTTCATCACCACGTCGACCTTTCCATCGATTCCGAAGAGAAGAAAAAGAACTCACGACCCACCTTCAATCGACACGCGACTCGCCGCATCGCTCGCGAAACCCTAATTGAGTCATCGCCGCCCAGTCTCACGCCCACCAGGTGCTGTTCGACCTATTCCCCCCCTCACTCGACTAATTCAAACAATTGAAGTCGCGATTTAAAATGAAGGAGGCGGCAACCGAGCGAGATCAAATTTCTGAATGAAAGGGGCTCGGCTCTTTTTTTTTAATTTCTCTGATATTTGATCGAATAGATGAGAAGAAGGCTCGAGTAAAAGAAAAACGAGGGGAACGAAAAAACATGATTTGAACGTTAAAAGATGGATGGCGTATACGAGAAGCTTGATTTATTAAATTAAATTTCATTAGATTGCTATCAATTAAATGTCCAGCGCGTTTACAAATCGTACGCTCACACACTAACTCCAATCAATACGAAATTTGAAATCCGGTAATAATAAAATATTACGGATCCAATGGAACTGGTTTCGTCGAATTCCGAGACTGTGCCTCGGAAGGCTATTTTTAAATTCAATTTAAACGACATAAAATTTTAAAACTGAACAAACCACGGTTCATTTCAATTTTACAACTTCTATTATCTTCAGTGTTATCAATATAAATTTTATAAGCCTTCAAATTATTTTTAACAAGCTTAAAATTCCAGGTTCAATATTTGATCCAACTTCAAATAATTGAATTCAATAATTTAATTATCAAATAAGTTGTGATACTCGTTATTCAAGTTAAAATTATACTATTGAATATTTAAAATCGATTCGATATTCCGATTTAAAGGGCTTAAATATTCTGAGTCGTCACAACCTGTTCCTATCATTAATGGTTATTAGAGAGATAATCTAGGCTACTGAGGGTATGCCATATTTGTATTTCTTATATGTTTGATTTGGATGATTATTTATATATGTTTCATATGTGTTGATTATACGGACATTGGGTATGTCTACTCCATGATTTTCTGGTAGATAATCTTGGGCATTGTTGAGAGCATGTCCTATATAGTTATTTATTTCTTATATTTGATGATAGTTAGATGTATGGATTGTTTCACTCATTTCACATCAGAACCATGATACATTGTTTGACATGGCTTGTGTTAATTATAGAATACTCGAGTCAGTCCTATATATTTTAGGTGCAGGGACCAGATGACCAGTTTGTTGGTGTTGGGCATAAATGAAGGATTGAGTATTATATATGTATAATTATTTATTGAGTCATCTCATGTACATAAATGATTGAGTTGTATATTGTGCATGCATTGTTTTTCTTTTTGAGATAGTGGGAATTTGACCTAAATATACCCCACTTAGGCTTATGCATATTCCTATTATATATAATCGATGCATTTTATGACTCTATGTTCTCTAATATTTATTTATATTATGTATTGTTCTATCCTGAAAACACATGTATTTATTGCTTTGTGCCGATACTGAGTACCTATAAGTGAGTTACTTATTCAATTTTTGAAATACGTACCAGTTTAACCCATGAGAAACTTCACATGTGACAGCCTTATATCACCTCATTCTCCATGTTATCATAAAGTATTACATCGTAATACTCTTTAGTAGTATGGGTATAGTGGTGACATGTTTCAAAACATATTACATATGACTCTGCAATGTTCTAGCCTAAGGAAAATTTACCCACCATGCTAATTTTAGATTCTAATAGATCACAAGAAATGAGCTTCCCAAATTTCATCATGGGAGTAGAGTTATAGAAGCAGATGAGATAAATGGAAATGTAGTTTATGAAGCATCATAGGGCAGTCCACAAATGCCTTCTAGCAATGTTGGTGATGTACATGAAGTTAGAGGAAGTTTAGTTCAATGTCAAGATGGAAGAAGTTTAGGAGATTGTGTACCTACTCGAGCCAGTCGTAGGATTACTAGGCTACCCGTTAAGTACAGAGATTAGTAGTATGCAAATGTATGTCTTGATGATCAATTTGATTATACCTTATATGTGATTCATGATGAACTATTTAACCTTGAAGAAGCCATGAAGTCGAGTAATAGCTTGAAGTGGATTGGCTATGAAAGAGGAGTTATAATCTCGTAAGATGAACAAGACTTGGGATTTGGTACCACCTCCTTAGGGAAGTCAAGTCATAGGTTGAAAGTGGGCTTTCAAGGTGAAGGATGATGAGGGATACATGGTATAACAACTTATTGTTTAGAAGTAGTTAATTGGAATTTTATAATAAAGATTAAATTATGTAAATGGGTTTTAAATAATAAAAGGTGAATATATAGTTTTAATTTGGGAATTTAATGGTAAAACATTTTTATAAAGTGAGAAAATATTTTATTTCTATAACTTTTGATTTTTATAAATAGCCTAGATATTTTTTAACAGCAAGAGTGGTGTGTTATTCAAGTATAGCACTCATGTTGATGTCTCTAGGGTTCGAAACTATGACCTCCAACACCTAAGACTAGAGCGCCATACCACTAACTAGTTGAGCTAGTGGTCATTGATAATAGTCTAGCTATTTTCAAAAGCCAAGATGATTTAAAAAATGAAATAAAAATATTTGAATAATTTTTATAATGATAAATATTGAAAATTAAATAAATAAGGAATTTATTTTCACAAGAGATTAATTTTTATTTCATTCAGATGAGAAATTTGGAATTTATTTGCAAATGGCTAAATAATATAATGATAATTAATTAAAATAAGTGAAATTTTGGGAAATAAATTATTTATAAAAATATCTAATATTGTTTAAACACTTGTTGAAGGAAAATGTGATTTTAGTTGGAGTTTGGAGTTGTTTGCAGCAAAATATAATTCGCTTGCAAAGAAAAGAGTAAAGTATAAAATAAAATAGTGTAATGCTTCATGGCCCAATTAACTTAAGCTGTAAAATAAAATATCACTCCCAAGTACTTTTGAAGAATCTAGAGGGTTCCATCACCTCTACAAATACTTATTCTCGTATCTGATTTTGAGCATTATGTAGCTCATTTTAAAATTTCCAGTGAAAATTAAAATCCTAGCTTCATATACAAAATTCAAAATAAAATAAGATAAAATTCCATAAAATCGCAAATTCAAATATAAGCTTCTCAACATAATGTTACACCACTAAAAGCAAGAAAGTTTGAGTATTGATCTTTACAGAGTTGGATTTTTTCATTTATAATAAGTGGAGAATGAGCAGGAAGAAGGACAAGAAAAGCTTAAGTGAAGTATTGTTACTACTAGTTTCAGGTGAGCGAACCTTCACATACATACCTATGTTTAAAGTACAATATGTGATGTTGAATGCAATGCATGAATATATGTATACTCTTATTTGTGTTTGGAATTGATTTGGATGATTTTTTTTGTTTTGCTTTGTGTTCTTCATTGTAAGTTGAACCCATCATTATTTATTTGAAAACTCTTCCATATTTACGAATTATATTTCTTATTCAGTGTATTCGAGGGCAGAAATTTAGAAGATATAATGGCTACGAAGTTGGGCTCGATGGAGCAAAGAAACGACGTGAAAAGGAGAAGCTTGGAGCTTCAATGCTTATAGCCATGCTAAGATGGCTAATTCTAACATTAGGACCAGTCGACCATTCTTGACCTTAGTGGTCGACCTGTCCTAGCCTATAGCAAGAAGCTCCAGGCCATTCGTTGCGTATGCTATATTATGGCAAAAAATTCTTTTAAAAAATAAATAAACTTTAGATTTGGAAAGTAGAAAAGAGACTATTCAAAATATAACGTTATTTTGTGAAAAAGAATTTAATTTCATAATAACTAAATTAGTGAAAGAGTTTTTTTACGTAGGAGTCAATAATTTAAATTAAATAGAAAATTAATTTTTTAATTTGAAATTTCATTTATAAATCCAAATAAATAATAGAAAATTAAAGAATGGTTTCTAGTAAATATTACGTAATTTAAAAGATTTTTTCCATGATCTTGGAATGTGTAACAGGTTTTTGAAATGATTTCTATAGGTAAAAATCTTTATTTTGGCTTTAGATAAATGGGAAAATTATACTTTTACTAGTAAATTAAATAAAAGCTTTTAAGTTATAATATTTTTCCTATAAATAAAAATCTTTTTTATAAATAAATTTGAGTGTTGTGTGACTAAATTTTCTATGTAACGAGGAATTTGAATTAATGGAGTTATATTATAGTCTGGTATGGGGTTTTCGGTAATATTTCATTGGTTATTCTCTAGACTTATATATATAATATTATAGGATATTGATTGATGTTGCGCCAAAATTTGACACAACACACCAGTATAAAATGAAAGCGCTAATAATCTAGATTTATCAAAGTAAACAAAGAAAAGAACATGATTTTTATAGTCATTCGGAAAATTCTCCGACCTACGTCCACTTTAATTTTATTCTCTTAGTTTCTCTCTTCGGAATACAAAGATCACAACTCATATTAGACCATAATTTAATAGTTCTAAGATATATGAAAGTTTGGGGAAGAAGAAGATAGAAAAGTTTCTAAGTGCCAAAAGTCCACAAAGAGAAGCCCTTTCCAAGTTGCTTTAGGTCTTCCTTTTATTGGAAAATCGCACAAAGAAGTTGTTGGATCATAAAATACTAGGTCAAACTCCATATCCAAGAAAATAGGAAGCAAGAAGAAGCCCACTTGCCAACAAAATCATATTGGCGCCAACCAAAATCAGGTCAGTACTGATCCGATTTTCTAATTACAAATTATTAACTCTTCCTATTCTATCTTCTAGCTTTGATTCATCAAGTTCCGAGCACTTTTGCCTTGGAAATCGGGTTGTTGCTAAGAATTTCTAATACGTCCAGTGCTTGTCCTTTTCTACTGAGCCTTTTAAGTATCCAACTATTCCTTTAGAAATGGGTTTCAAGATGATTGCTTTATCCATCTATACCTTGACTATGCCTCCAGAGCCGACATGAAAACTTGTCGATACCGACCTAAATTTGGTCGATTTCGATCTATACTTTCAACACAATTTATACTCTAACTCAGTGAAATCCTTTCCAATTCCATTCCAAGGTTATCTCCAAGTCTCTGGATACACTCTTTCATCATTCTGATGTCCATTCTTTCTGTTTAAGTTTGCTCTGAGGTGGTGGAAATTTTGGCTGTAATAATTGGTGTTTGCAAATATTAGGTAAAAGGTGAATAACACTAAGTGATATGGGACATCTAAGTAGCTATTTATTACCCTTTGAATGTTATCATCACTCTTTACTATGGTAAGGGCGATGAGTAGCTATGTGCTAATATGACTTGATATGTTCTCTGTGCCATATGGTTAAGTATGTCTATTAGGTATGTTCTATTAGCGTTGTGTGTTATTTACCCAAATAAACTAGTGTGTATCCTTGTTGGCTGATCGAGGGGTATCTCCTAGATCTATTGCATCACTATTACATGTGTTATGTGCTTATTCCTAGCTTTGTGCTAGTATTGATGTGTGCATATATTCCCAAATGCCACATTGACAAAGTAGTATGTTACCATTGGGCAGTAGGCTTGTGACCATGCATAGCATAGACTTGCAACATGCTACGATATGTAGGTGGAAAAATGTCATGGTGGCCAAGATTAGCTATTAACTGGGTTTTTAACCAAGCAGAATTTGACTAGAAGTAGAAGGCCAAGTCGAAGACGAAACGACTCAACTTGAAACACACTAAGAAGAAGTAGAGAATCAAACTTAAGAAATATATTTAACTTTGAAGTTAAGGAAATCAATTGGTACCAAGAGGTTTTCTCTCAGTATCAGGATCTTTTTCCTCCCACTTTGGCACTGTAAACTCTATATACTTCATATTCTACTCCAACCTCTCTTGGCCAAGTGCTTTTCGTAGAGTCTAGATTAGCAATTTTCAAAATTGATGAGATTAAAGCAAAGAAAGTAGGATAATTCAAATGTTATTTGGGGAATTGTCAAAATCAACTCAAAGATTAGGAAAAAGAGCTTGAAACACATCGAATAGGCGATAGAAGAGTGAGGGAAATGCAACAGTTGACTTTGCACAAGTCATTTCCTAACGGTATTAAAGCTTTCTCTCAGTATCAAGAGGTCTTTATGTCTTTTTGCCCCATATGATCAGTTGTATGGTATTTGGGTTTGCTCCTGGATTCAGTGCAAGTGGGCTTCTGAACCTATATACATATTTCCCTATAAATATCAACCTTACTACAACTAAAGAAGGATCTTGGCTGATCTTTGCTCTACTTCTTGATTATTTCCTATCTTCCTCATTCGACAGTCACTTAGGAAGCTATTGTTGGCAATTCTAGGCAATAGGACCAGTCACACACTTATACTAGTCATTTCTATTCTACATAATCGATAAGCAATAAAACTATAAAATGGATGTAGGCTAGAGATTACCGAACCGCTATAAAAATCCGGTGTCTTACTGTTATTTTTCTTTTATTTTGTTATTACTTGCTAGATATAGGTCTCACAGGTTCTCTACAACATATCTTTAGGTGTTGATCCATTTTCAGCATCAACATTTCAATGCTTTCACCGATAAAATTAAACCCAGGCTTAGATCTAGCTCTCTACCGTGGGTTGGAAAGATCCAGAAGTTAGATCTGGAAAATGTGCTTGAAGAACTTGAGGGATTGCTAATAAAAAACCATGGAACCTTGGAGATCTGGAAGGAGCATAGGGGCTATAGTTGAAGGTGTGAAGGGAATACTCACCAAATTGAAGTTAATAATCAACAGATAATTTTAGAATTCTCTGCTTAATGGGAAGTAGTTACCAAAGGAGAATTTGATAAAATGTTGTGGCAATTGAACCAGAAAATGGTAGATATCCAGGAAGCTTTGATGAACAAGGGGGATGCTTTGGTTATAATGCAACTGCCAAGAAATAGAAGAATTAGAGGAGAAACATCACCCGAATTAGAATAAGAATGGCCAAGATAGAAGGATGGAAAGCAAAAATAGAAGGAGGTGGTTGCTGGAGTTATTGGAGCAACTATAGAGGGATGTAGAAGAGCTCCCCCCATAAGGAGACCACTAGTACTGAGAGGTTTTCTCTCGTACCGATATGAATTTTAAGCACAATCATGGGCATCGAGGTGATGCAATGGTTGTTTTCGATGAGGAAGAAGATTTATAGCTTCATGGTGATGATTTTGAGCTGGATGATAGTGCTAACGAGGATGAAGTTCAAATAGACGCAGCTGAACCAACCTCATGCCATTGAAATACCTCGAGAGTTGTTCTCCCAGAGATGGGAGGGCCTGTACGTTAGCCGGCAAGCGAAGACAGTTTGCAGAGCCAAACACTCAGTGTATTCCTTGGTAGTCATGCTACAGAATACCATATGCCAGCGAGGAACACATAGTTGACATGGTTGAGCAGTTAGTTAAAGAAAGCAAAGGCAGGAAGAATGACGATTGTGGTTCCGCACCTAATATCCTGAGAAAGGAACACCGTAGGAAACTTATGAGGCCCACGATGCCATTGTACAATGGAATCACTGATCCTAGACAACACTTGGTTAAGTATGAATGGCACATTAACAATGCCAGGGCAACAAATGTTGTGAGATGTAAGTGTTTCCCCATTTTCTTGGAAAGAGTTGCATCGATGTGGTTCACTAGACTCGCACCGAGATCCATATCGACCTTTGATGAGTTGGCTAAGGAATTCTTGGAATAATTCGGCTTCATGCCGCTCGACCTAAGGATGTTAAGTCACTATTGGGTCTTTCTCAAGGACCCTAGGAGTCATTGAAGGGTTTCTTGACACATTTTAATGTTACTGTTACCAATGTTAGCGATATGAAGGAAGATCTTGTGTTTATGGCTTCGGTCCAAGGCATCCACCTGGGCACAGATTTTGGAAGATGGCTGAAAATGAAACAACCAATAATTATGGAAAGTTCCATTGGAAAGCTAATTGTATTTTGCGGCTGGAAGAAGTATGTTTAATGAAAAGGTGTAATTCGAATTTGAAGTAATCCACTACGTTGAAGGAAGAAGCCCTAAGCCTCATGAATTTGGCATTCCCTAGAGGCTGGAAACGTTAGGTTGGTAAATCTAAACATTTAGGAAATCTTCGTTGATTAGAGACAGGTGATGGCGAGAAAAGTTTCTCCATTCGTTTCTAACCTTCAAGAATCCGTCGTTGCCCGAAGACAGTCGATGGGTGAAGTTTTCTCCATTCACTTAAATCTTCAGGAATTTGTCATTATTTGGAGATGGGTGGGGGAAAGGTGGTTAACTCTAGCCTTTAGGAATCTAGCATTGAATGGAGATTGGCAATGTCAGGAAGGTGAAGCTCTATCGTCCAGGAATCTGGCGTTGCTCAAAGACTGGAAATATCAGGAAGGTAATAATTATACCCTTCAAGAATCTGGCATTTTCTAAAGACTGGCAACGTCAGGAAAGAGAATCAATAAGAAAGTCAATTGGATAATTCGACCCCGGCTTGTAGAAACCAGTCACTGCCCAGAATTCCACAACACTAAAGGAGGAATGTCCAAAACTTGGAAATTGAACCATCAATTCTTGAAGACAGGAACTAGCATACAAAATGGTTTCCCACGATCATGTTTGCAACCCTGCGGGACACGCTTGGCTGAGGATGAGCAAAGGTATCCATGGATAACTGAAGAAAAGGAATTATCGGATTTCCTCAACTTAGAATCTGGATAAGGAGAGCATAATTGGACTGGGGGGAAATGAATAATTCACCCCACAATATTCAAATTTCCACTAATGCCCGGAGTCTGGCATTTGGAAAGGATAGATTTCGTGGATAGAGTTTAGGTTACAATGAGGATAGAAAATGAATATTATAACTAATGCTTCCTGACAACTAATTCGCGGCAGAAATCGATCGGAGGAAACTCGACCCATTAGGGCTAACTACACAAGGGACAATCGGATGAATCAATCATGGCTGGTAGGTATCAACTATTGCCCAGAGGTAGGCAATGATAAGGAAATGCTTCTCTACCCTGGAATAATGGACGGAGACTGTGGACTCAAACCGGTGGGTCGACGGGGAAAATCAACTCAAACCATCGGGTCGACAGGGAAAATTGACCCTAACCTTTTAAGAATAGGCATTGCCCAGAGATAGTGATGCTGGAAAGGTCTAAACCAATGAGTCGAGGGTGAAAATCGACCCTAACCTTCTGAGAATCAGCATTGCTCGGAGATAGACAATACCGGCAAGGTACAAACCATCATTTTGACGGTGAAAATCAATCCCTGCCTTTTGAGAACTAGCATTTCCCAGAGATAGGCGATGCTGGAAAGGTCTAAACTCCCGGGTCGATGGTGAAAATTAACCCTAACCTGCTGAGAACTGGCATTGCTCGGAGATAGGCAATGCCTAAAAGGTATAAACCGATGGGTTGACGGTGAAAATCAACCCCAACATTTTGAGAACTAGCGTTACTCGAAGATAGGCGATGTTGAGAAGATCTAAACCACCTGGTCGATGGTGAAAATCAACCTCAACCTTCTGAGAACTGGTGTTACTCAAAGATAGCAATGCCAAGAAGATCTAAATCACCTGGTCGGTGGTGAAAATCGACACCAATGTTCTGAGAATGAACGCTGCCTGAAGATAGGCGATCTAGGAAAGGTTCTAAACTATTGGGTTAATAGAGAAAATCAACCTCATCCTTCTCAGAACCGATTTGCTCGAAGATAAACGATGTCCAGAAGGTTCTACACTACCGGCTTGATAGTGAAAATCAACCCCAACCATTTGAGAACCAGCATTGCTAAGAGATAGGCGACGTTTGAAAGAGTCTAAACCATCGGGTTGATGGTCAAAATCAACCCCAATCTTCTAAGAACGGGCATTGCCCAAAGATAGGTACATCGAGATGGTCCCAAACAATCGAGTCGATGGTGAAAATTGATCCTAACCTTCTGAGCCCGACATTGCCAAAGATAGGCAACATCGGGACGGTCTAAACCACCAGGTCAATGGTGGAAATCGACCCTAACCTTCTAAGAACCAACATTGCTTAGAGACAGCAACACCGGGAATGTTCAAACCATTGGGATGATGGTGGAAATCAACTCTAACCTTCTTTGAATCAACATTGTTCAAAGAAAGGCAACAATAAGAAGGTTCGATAATTCATTTTGGGATCAATTGGATAATTCGATCTTAGCATATGAAAATAAACTGCCATCCAGCGATAGGCGACGTAAGGAAAGATTCTTTGGATATAAATCATCGATGCACCAACTTACGGAGATAGAGGCTGGCACTCAATTGGACACTTCAAGAACATACTATTTCCTTAGGATCGTGTGACAACTCGGAATTTTGGACAATTTAAATTGGGGTATTTAATTGATTTTAATATTTAAAAGTTAATTTGTAATTGTTATCTCGCTTTTTGGCAAAGCCGTGATACCAAAAGATTGGTCGAAAACAAAAGACAGTTCGTCTCAGAGATTGGTTGCACTTCGCTTCGCTATGGATATCGATGAATTTTGTCCGAGCTCGGATCAGGCTGCAAATGATAGGACACGACAAGCAAAGCCATGAAAGCCAGTGTTCCAAATTTCAGGTTAATTGGAGTTCGTATGAACGAGATATGATCGATGCAAGTTAGCCAAAAGGTGTTGTTCGCATCCATCAGAATGTGGAGGAGATGTCCATTTCGAATCCATCAGGCTCCATTTATTTCGAATCGATCACATTCGAATCGATCAGCAGGATATTGATCACTTCGAATCGATCGGTTTAGAATCGATCAGATGGACATCCACTCAGCACGTTTGTATCCATGAAGACCAGAGCAGTTCGAATCCATCATGCGTATCCATCGGCATACCCTACTTCGAATTGATCGGTCTCGTGCCCAAGCACTGCTTCGTATCGATCGTCCTCGCATCCATCAAGAGTGTCAGATCATTATTTCGTATCCATGAAATCTGCCCTGTTCGTATCCACTCGGTTCGTCTCGATCCCCTTCGTATCGATCCATGATTCGAATCCATCGGTGCAAACTAGGTCGTGGCACACGATACGAACAAGGCGAAATTCATGGATGTGAAGCGGTCAACTCGGAGATAAAATAGGATCGATACGGGGAGTGCGCGCCACATCACTTCAGTACCATGTGCGTCCATCGATTCGAATACATGGATTCGAAGTGATCGAGTCAAAATAAACAGCCGAACGAAAATCACCAGCTCGTATCGATCATATCTCCCACGCCACTGATCCAAATGCAACGAAATTTTCATAGAAGCTTCCATACAAGGTAAAGATTGTTCCTGTCAAGTTTCTCCTCGATTGGACCATTTTTTTATGGATACAAAATCACTTCGTATCGATCCCAGATCGAGTCGAAACTTGGTGGGGTCGGTCGCGTGGGCCCACTCACATGCCAGAAAAACTCTCTCGAAGTTTGAGCAAGATCTGGGCCTCCTACGCCTATAAATAGCACCCTGAAGCCTTCAGAAAAGAGGATCTTTTGGGCGATTCAACGTCCAGGCTCTGCCGGATTTAATTCCATACTTCATTATCGCTGTTGTAATCAGATTTGAAAGCTATCATCAATTGTAATCCGCTGTAATCGATTGGAATCATCAAGTGAATCAATAAAGACATAAGCTTCAGAGTGGACGTAGGCAAGATCACCGAACCACTATAAATCATGTGTCTGTGATCGTTATTTGTGAATTATTGTGATTGTTATTGCTTAGATCTGAGTTCTATATTGATTGTTGCTGATTTGTGTTCATAAACGGGTGCTTTCACAATATTGGGTGTTTGTGACCAATTTTGGCGCAAACATTTTGGTGCTTTCACTGAGAAAAGCTGATTCAGGATAAGTTGAATTTGAAGATTTAAGAATGTGGGTCTAAAAGCGATGACAAGACAAACAAGTAAGAGACAAAGGCCAGAGAGAAGTGAACACCAAGGAAGTCAAGAGGCTTCTTCAGGAGCGAATCAAGCATCGGTCTTCATCACTAGGGACGAGATGGAGACGATGATGAAGAAACAGGAGGAGTTGATCTAGAGTTTATTTCAAAAGATAGGACAACTTGGAGCACAGAATAGAGAAGCGGATGGAGTTCAGAATGGAGCAGGACCATCCGGTGTAGCACCTGAACTAGGAGGCACGCATATGGAGAACGTTGACCCAATCTCGGAGAGAGAGAGAGAGAGGTACATCTGTGCAACCTGAGAGTAGCAGAGGAGTGAACGCTCAGTCAAGGGGGCATATCCCAGAGTTCCCTCATGAACTTGGGGGGCAGGTTGAGAGTGTGGAACGAAGATTGCATCTCGGAGACAATGACAGGTTGGCGGAGATAGTCAGGCGAGCCATGAGAGGCGGATTAGTGAACAAGGATTTAGAGGATGTTAATAGAAGCCCTTTTACCACGGCAATCAGACGAGCAAGGAACCCACCAGATTTTAAGCCGCCATCGTTAGATATGTATGATGGAAGGACAGACCCTACAGTTCATCTAAAAAAATATATAAGGCATATGGAGGTGCTGGGGGCATCAGAGGAAGTTATGGCCCGGTGCTTTCCATTGTGCTTGGTAGGTATTGCGGCGTTATGGTTTAGACAGCTGGAGAGCGGCTCCATAGGAACATGGGCAGATTTAACTGAGAGATTCATGAGGCAATTCAGGGTTCACATTGCGAGACCCAAGAATGTGATGACTTTGGCAACTCTCAAACAGAAAGCTGGGGAAACTTTGAGGAATTTTCTGACGTGATTCAATGCGGCAATAGCTTCAGTGGATCGACTAGATCCGTCTATGGTTGTGATGGCAGCTGTGTCCGGAGTAGCTGACGGCACAGAGTTCAAAAATTCATTGACTAAAGATCCACCTGTGGATCTAGGGGAATTCTACGACGAGGCAGAAAAGTTTTTACGATTGAAAGATGCAAACGCCGAAAGAGAAGAAGGAGAAGGAATTGATATTTATGCGATCAAATGAGGAAATCCCCCTGAGAAAGGCGCGGAAACAAGTAGAGGTAAAAGAAAGACAGAGAATGACGGGGACAGGTCAAAGAGGCAACGGAGGGAGCCGAGATTCACCACTTACTCTTAACTGAATGAGAGTCTGGAACGAATTTATCAGGATACCAAAGAGCAGGTTCCGTATCGTAGACCGATGCGAAGGAATCCGACTTCTGACGAAAGAAAATCATATAAGTTTTGTGTATTTCATGAATTGAATGGTCATAACACTAATGATTGTAGGCATCTGAAGGACGAGGTGGAAAGGCATATCAGGAACGGTATGCTCCTTCAGAATGTGAGGAGGAAAACCCCAACAATGGAGCCAGAACGACCACCGTCTACATCAGCTAGAGGCGACCCTGAACCGGGGCGCCGTTTGATTATCCATTGATCGATTGAAATAACGATGAACAAGTTGTAAACCTCTTACTAACACGGTTAAATCATTTACACATGTAAGCGATCACGCACGATCCATAGGCATGCTCTGAGTGACTACTAACCGCGTCATAGTAAGAGTTTACGCTTTGACATCTTCATCTCGCTTTTTGCTTTGATTTTGATTTGAACATTTAGACTCTGCTTGTTTGGACATTTCTATTGTAAGGTTCATATGATTATTGCTTTGATATTTACAATTCTATGAAAAAATTTACTTGTATGCCCGTTGGATCGCGAATGGTCCACGGGCACCACTTGCATGGCAATGAACTGCCAAAGTCTTTGATTCGGAAACTCCCCCGAACATTAAATCCGGCACCGATGATGCTAAGTCCCCCCCCCCCCCCCCCGGGCACACATAATTTGCCTCGAACGGCACACGATCATGAACGATCACAATTTGCCTCGAACGGCACCCGACCGCGAATGGTCACGATTCACTTATTATGCCCGACCTCGAACGGTCACACTCGGCCTTGAATGGCACTCGATCGCGAACGATCGATATCCGCCGCGAACAGCCTACGACCGCGAACGGTCCCATCTCATCATTTGCCGCGAACGGCATCGACCGCGAACGGTCCCATTCCTACATTTACCGCGAACGGTCCCGATTCATCCCAAATGACACGCGATCCCGAACGATCGTCATTTGAGATCATATAAAACTTCAAGTTCTTTACAGATTGTTGACAGGATATGAACATCCAACTCAAGGCATTACAAAACACACCTTCCTACCGCAAGGCATGTTTTGGGGGGCAAATGTTATCCCGCTTTTTGGCAAAACTGTGATACCAAAAGATTGGTCGAAAACAAAAGACAGTTCGTCTCAGAGATTGGTTGCACTTCGCTTCGCTATGGATATCGATGAATTTTGTCCGAGCCCGGATCAGGCTGCAAATGATAGGACACGACAAGCAAATCCATGAAAGCCAGTGTTCGAAATTTCAGGTTAATCGGAGTTCGTATGAACGAGATATGATCGATGCAAGTTAGCCAAAGGGTGTTGTTCGCGTCCATCAGAATGTGGAGGAGATGTCCATTTCGAATCCATCAGGCTCCATTTATTTCGAATCAATCACATTCGAATCGATCAGCAGGATATTGATCACTTCGAATCGATTGGTTTCGAATCGATCAGATGGATATCCACTCAGCACGTTCGTATCCGTGAAGACCAAAGCAGTTCGAATCCATCATGCGTATCCATCGGCATACCCTACTTCGAATCGATCGGTCTCGTGCCCAAGCACTGCTACGTATCGATCGTCCTCGCATCCATCAAGAGTGTTAGATCATTATTTCGTATCCATGAAATCTGCGCTGTTCATATCCACTCGGTTCGTCTCGATCCCCTTCGTATCGATCCATGTTCGTACCGAAGTTTGAGCAAGATCTGGGCCTCCTACGCCTATAAATAGCACGCTGAAGCCTTCAGAAAAGAGGATCTTTTGGGCGATTCAACGTCCAGACTCTGCCGGATTTAATTCCATACTTCATTATCGATGTTGTAATCAGATTTGAAAGCTATCATCAATTGTAATCCGCTGTAATCGATTGGAATCATCAAGTGAATCAATAAAGACATAAGCTTCAGAGTGGACGTAGGCAAGATCGCCGAACCATTATAAATCCTGTATTTGTGATTATTATTTGTGAATTATTACGATTGTTATTGCTTAGATCCGAGTTCTATATTGATTATTGCTGATTTGTGTTCATAAACGGGTGCTTTCACGATATTGGGTGTTTGTGACCAATTTTGGCGCAAACAGTAACTTAACTTTCAAATATCACCATTATTTGGAATTTTAATTTTTGGATTTAATTACTGAAAATTGGGTAAAAATGTTGAATCTGGAGTTTTAAGCCTGTTAAAAATAATTTAAAGGCTTGTAAAATTTATATCGATAGTACTAAAGATAGTACTAGTGTTGAAATTGAATTTGGAAGTGTTTTGTTAAGTTTTGAAATTATGTCGTTTAAATTGATATTTAAAAATACCTTCCGAGGCATAGTCACAGAATTCGACGAAACCAGTTCCATTGGATCCTTAATATAGTATTATTATCGGATTTCAATTTTCGTAGCATTTGGAGTTAACGTTTGTCCTATGGGTGAGAAACGTGTTGAAATTAAAAATCGATAATTTAATATTTAAACTCGATTCCAAAGGGTATCTTCCACATATGACTGAATTAAGCTCCGAAACACGTTTCATTATGTTCGGAATACGGGTAAAACATTATAGACGTCTGGCGGCACGCCTCGATAGGGCATCAGAATTTTAAGTTGCACTAAATAAGATATTTATAATTAAAAAATATTTTAACCTGTCAACAATCAGGGCTTACCTTCTCCAACATGCCTTCCTCAACTTTATATCATATCCCTCTCGTTCAAAGTCAGGAAAAAATCGAACGAATAAGAAAAAGGAAACGAAGAAAAAAAAGGCCGAATAAATGATTCTTCTCGTTCGATAATTCATCCTTTCTCTTCTCTTCAAAATCAAAATCCCTCTCTGAAAAATACAGCTGCCTTCAAAATTTATTACCACGAATTCCTTTTTTTCTTTCCCTCATTCGCAGTTCAAAACTCACGAGCCTCTTTCCCCTTCAATACTGAAATCAAATCGAAGAAAAAATCAATTTCGTTCGAAAAAAAGAGAGAGAAGATCGAGTGATTCGAGGTGCTCGAGTTCATCTAGAGAGGAGGCACGCGGCGCAGGTCTAAGCAAGGCGGCAGCGCGCGTCTAGGATGGTGCGATTGGGCACGTGGTTGGAGGTCAATGGGAGCTCGTGACCTGGGAGGCATCGCAAGGTGAAGATCGGCGGCATGAGGAGGTTGCGAGCTCGATTTCGCAAGTGTCTTATGGTGAAGAAGCGCTTGCCGAGCCTCGGTTTGTTTTTTTCTTTTAAGGTTAGTAGTTGTTTTATATACATATACATATACATATATATATATATATAATTTTTAAGTAAAATAACCGTTGAGAATTTGAATAAATTTAAGAATGAACTGGATAAGAATAAAAGTGATTTTAAAATTCTAATAAATAATTCCGAGTACGAAAAAGGGGATTTTGAATAAACAGAAAATAATGAATTGTAAAACTTAAGTGATATTATTTAAAGAAATAAAGAATTTACGTTAAAATTTTAAGGTTTAAATTTATTTGAAAGGATAAAGAAGAAATTTAGGAAATCTAAAATTTGTGTTTTTAGTTAAAAAGATTTTAAATCAAAATTAGGGTATAAAATCTAAAGTTAATGGATTTTGAAAGAAATTGAGAAAGTAAAGATATTTATTTCAAATGGAGTAAATTGGGAATCGGAATGTTAAATGGGAAGTTCAGTTTATGAAACTTATAAACTTGGTTTATAAAAGAAAAGTAGTATATCAGTGGATATTTGGAAGAATAAATTCACGATGGGAATTTATTGAAGGGATGGGAAAATTTGTTTAAAAATAAATAGTGATTTATTTTTAAAAGATGTGAAAGAAAAGCGTATTTCCCTGGATAGCCAAGTACGTTTTCAAAACAAATTTGAAGGTATAATTTAAAAGTTTTAAGATGTTTGAAAGTATGTTATATAAAACTTATTATTTATAATTGTTTAAATTCCAAAGTAAGCATTTTTCAAATCTATTATAGTATTAATTATTTAAAGGTGACTTGGTATTTTGTTTTAAAAGAGAAAATCTAGTTTTATATTTTATAAAGTAACCTCATTTTCAAATATTCCTATAGTACATATTTTTAATAAAGTACTAAAGTAGTTTTTAATTTAATTGTTTTAAAGGATATTTTAGAATAAAGTGTGTTTAAAATTATTTTAAAAATCTAAAGATTTGTACTTGGTAATTTCAGTGGAAGTAGAAAATAATATGGGGAAATTATTTATGTTTGATGGATGTTTGTGAATGTTAATTGATAGTTAAATAAGTGACTATCAATATTGGCCAATGCGCTAATCGTTTCAAAGAGGCCGAGATCGAGATTAATTTCTCGAAAACCACTTCGATCTGGTTTGTACGTTTTCGTGAGGGAGATGAGTTCGGAGTCGAAGATGGAGCAGTGAAGTGCAAGGGCTAGTCGCTACTAATCCTGAGGATGATTCCAAAGTGGATGTAGTAGGAGTAGTGCCTTCGGTTTCGTTCGAACCCAAGACGGACTTGTATGGATGAATGCTTTCGGAACATCGTCAGGTGGACGGTGGGCATTCTAAGTGAAACGTTCCAAAAAGGTAACGCTTAGCCTCAAACCTTAACAATCGGGAATGACTGAAAATCAGAGGTTATGCAGCAAGGCTAGGTGGGTAGCGCCCATTAGGGTGAGGTCATACCTGTCTAGATGTCCCTTTTATTCGGCTTAGTGGTGCGGTTGCTGATCCCAACCGTGGGGTGATCTTATTCGGGATTATCCAGTAAGAGGTAGTCCTGGTCTTGTGTTGTAGGGGGTCGGGAGTGATCCTCGGTATGTTGATCTAGGCCAGGTACCGTGACAGGTGGTATCCCAGTGCCTAGTCATTAGTTGGAAATCCATTTTCCCTATGCACCTGTACGGTTTGATTGTGCCCAACTATTGCTGAAACATGAGATGCAAGCATTTCAGCTAGATTCTATTTTACTTTCTGCAGACACTATTATAATATCATAGAATTTTAATAAAAAGTGTTTTAGCTATCGTAAGGTAAAAACCCGACATGTTTATTTGTGGCGTGATCTTACGAGATGCTTTTGTTTTCAAAAGAATTTTGAAACTTTAATAATCAATTTGAGTGTGGTTTTCTCACGCTAGTATTCCAGACTGACTCGGGTGTTATTTCACTATAATGCTCGGGTCAGACCGAGAATTATAGGATACAGGAAAGGATGCTGTGTAGCTCAGGAGACGAGCTGTATGGCGATACGTACTTCCGTACTTGATTATTGTTCCATTGTGTATTCAGTTTTGAGGATAAGTTTATATGACTGTCTAGTTGTATGTTATTGATGTTGTAGAGCTCTGATGATGTATTCTGATGATGTATATATATAAAACAGATATAGTTTTCTTTTGTGTAAAGATTTGTTATTATCTATTATATTTTATTCCGCTGCGATGGTTAGATTCTGATGTTGTTTCTATTTTCTTCTTCTACATCTTTCTTCTTTAACCCAAATGGTTCGTATTTCCATTCATCTTGAGTTGAGTAATGGAGAATAGTGTCGACACAAGTGGCATGGGTTTGCGGGTCTTCACAGACAGGCTACGACAGAAAATGAAATTTTTTTCGGGTTGAGTAAACATATCTCTCTTAGCCTACAAATGTTGAATGTTGCTTAGAGATAGGCAACGTCAAGGAGAAATTCTTAGAATATAATCGCTAGGATTTTAGCTTCCAGAATAGAATCTAAGTCATGATAGGGTTCTTAATGACGAACTTGGAAGAATTTGTTATAATAAAACATGATGACAATACATCTACACGATACATATATAGAGAATGACATTGGCTGAGGATATCAACTTGGAAGAACTCAGTTGCAGTCCAGAGATTAGCAGCATCAGAGACAGCGCTTGGAATCGAGCGGTAAAGTTCCTTGTTCCCGAAGATAGGAATATCGTGTAAACAGGATTTATGCGATGATGCTAGAAATTGTGTGGGGAACTTGGTCGAGGATAGGCAGGGATAGTCGTAAAGAAGCAAAAGCTGGAATAATCAAACTTTTCCAATCCTAGAGTAGGGTTAAGGACTGGACTGGGGGTAAACGGATGAATTGCCCATGATGTGTAACCCTTTATAAGTGCCTGAACTTTGGCACCTAGAATAACCATCCCAGTGAACAAGGGCATACACATAAATACTTGGTTGAAAAGAACTCAACCAAGGCCGAATGGGACTAGCTGTAGAGTCCGATAAACAATGGTTATTTTGCTAAATGGGGTATTTTGGCAGCTATAAGCAATGCTAAGAAACAAAATATAACTGAAGTAATAACAACAATATTATTTACATGCACAAAATTGCAGTAGATAAGCATATTACATAGAAACTGAAAGTATATACAGAGCAAGTAGTTATATTGTATATGCAGGCAGTTACACACAAACGTGCACAGTACACAAAACACAGATAAGTAAACTAAAAAGTGATTATAGAACAAAGTTAATCTTCCATTACTAATAGATTTTATGTACAATCAAATAGCAGGGGCCATAACCGCACAAGCTTGGCCTGTTCAAAACCAAAAAGACAAAAAACACAGACCCATCCGCAACATAATAGAAAGAACAACTACTAGACCAACATCTCTTACTAGGTCTTCCCCATCTTGTCACCTCTACCACCAGATTGAGGCTTGTGCTTCTTCTATTCCTTTCTCATGCTGCTAGGTGGGGTCTCGCCTTCGAGCGTATAGACTCTTTCCCAATTGTGATGTGTAACTCTTCGGACAAGCCGGCTAGAGTCTCAGTGGACTTTGTCTTAGGTGGTCGGATCTTCAATGCAGGAATCTTACATCTCGAGCCTACTGGCTTGGTGGAAGCAGGCTGGGTGACTTCGGGTTACTTATTCACTATGATCTTATCTAGATCTCCATCATCCTCTCTGTCATAGTCTTATGTGTAATCGGATTAGAAGCACTTAGAATCATTATATCCTTCCTCTAAGAGATAGAAACATCCTCCAAATTATCCAAGGTATCAAACTTCTCAAAATCGGGTCATGGGTCGGAGCTGAAGGCAAGAGTAGTTACAGCAAGCCCCACGAGGATGGTGTTAGATGCAGTAAAGATAGCCTCAATTCCTTAGCCTTGTGTAGCCAAAGGCAATGGAGGAAGATACAGTTGAAGTACAAGTGGACAGAGAGAATAATAAAGTTTAGAAATGGACTTTGAAGAGAACTGAAGCTTCTCGAATATTGAAGATACAAGAGAAATACTTGAGCCTGAGCTTTCTTTCCCGCACATCAACTTCAAATTCCCCTTCCTCTATTATGTGATCCTCAGTTTAGCCGACGAAAGGGGGGATATAAGACTCATGAGTAGAAGTCGCCATAGAAATCGAAATCACAAAAGCTGTTTCAGAGCTAACCCAATGGTTGCAAGAATAATCACAGTCGACTCATTGGATCCTAAATTGGACACTTCGTGTTGGCTCGAAGAGCTTGGGCCAACGAGAGCTTTAGCGACGGCAGTGGCATCAGTGGCCTCTTCAACTGGGTGGGCCCATCCAATATACAGATATTCTATGTCCTCGACATCAAGGTACACATCCATTAGCTCCTTCTCAGAGCGAATTTCTCCAGCTAGCGCAAACTTGTGTAGCACTTCTTTACAAATGCCAACAAGCGTCTTAGGATATTCATCCTCTATCCATCTCAGATTTTTTTTATGACTACATTGGTAGGTAGAACAACATATTAGCATCAAGCTCGTTGCTAGTTCTATACCACTTTTCTTGAAGCTCGTTAAGATCTTATTGGGAAATTGCAAATTCAAGGTCGTTGGAAAATTTATAGTAGACAGCTGATCCATCTTGTCAACGAGTTTCTTCTTCCTTCACTAAGCTTTCGATTCTCCTCATGAAGCCTAGCAAGTTCATTGTCTTGCTCTGAGATAGTCAGATCCCGAGCTCGGATGATCTCATCTTTTTGTATAAGAGCTTAGGCCTTTTGGTTGACCCGTTTCTTAAACTCTATACTTTCGGAAAGGGCATCTCTTAGCTAGTCCTATATATGAGCTCAGTGTTGGCTTAGGAGCGCTTTAGCTCTTCGATCAAGTTGTCGAGGCGGGCTTTCCCGTTAAGGGCTGAGTCCCTCTCTATTATGACCTTGAACAGGTCTTCCTCTGGACTCTTAACCAATCACTCCAGATTAGCCTTCTTGGACCTGAAAAAGCAAATGTTGGTGTAGTTAATCTTATTTACTTCAAAGAGCATGGCACACAGCTTACTCCAGTTAAACCCCACATCGACATGCTTCTGGACACTCTGTAAGTCTCGCTCCATCACCTCTTTCATGGTATCTGAGATGTCCTAATCAAACCTAATGCCATGTAAGAAGAGATTAGGAAATGAAAATTGTAGGCATGGGGGACTAGTTGGAAGAGCAAACTTAGTGGCGGAAATGCCCTTGGAGTGGGCAGAACATCAGCAATAAGGGATTGGGAAGCTGGAACCTGTTGTAGCAATGAAGCTTGAGCTTGTGTGTGCAGTGAAACTGGGGTCAAAAGAGGCTTATTACACTTGAAGGATTCCCTTTGGCATTTAGTAGCATCGTAGGATAGCTCAGTCTCGGCCTCTCTCTTCTTTCTCTCCTTCTCTCTTTCCTTGTCCTTTTCTTTATCATCTTTACAAGATTCATCAGCTTCCAAGTCCTTCCTTGTACACCTCTCCTCTTCAATTTCATAGCCATAAGGTGAGTTGGGATCAGTACTCTGGCCTCTATATGCACTAGCACAGCTGGAGGGCTTCTCGTAATAGCCACGACCTATGGAACCTAAAAATGAAAAGATAGTGTAAGAATCATGATTTCAGGAAGCATAAGTGTATGTAGTGACGTGTGTTCATGTTTCTAGTATATGACACCGATGACACCCTAAGCACTCATGGACCATGTTTGGATGGGCATAAAGATGGAGTTTCTCCACCTTCATTTATAGTTATTCTAGGAGAAAAGCGAAATCCAAATCCAAAGCTATCTTATCCAAAATATTGCGAAAAGAAAAGTCGACCTCACTGATATCATTGAGATCGATGAATTCATTCCCAAAAGAGCAGGCTTAAGGTGTAATCTCTTCGGTAGACAACATAGCATGATCTTCAACTGCTTTAGAAGTTTCCATAGCAATGGGCTTCTAATGGGGCAAGTTGGGAAGATTAGGACTTATATAGGGCATCTCACCGAATGATTGGCCCTTTCCTCATTTATTGGTGTGATAGTCGTTATCACAACCATCGATGCCCTCTCCTTCTCCTTTAACCATCGGCTCTTTCCATTCTCTCATGCGGACTCCCTTGTCTTCTTCGAGAATTAGGGGCACCCTAACATCTTCATCCCTAGTGCTCGAGATATCACCACCAACGTGCCTATCAGACTCTCTTTCAGCAGACTCATCTGAGTGCACCATGCTGGATTTGCCAGCGAAATCCCAAGGAAGATTCTCACTGAAGTTGCGTTGGGCTGAAAGAGTGTGTACGAGCTCTTGAACCGTTGGGAGCAGGTGAGTTAGAAATAACAATTCTACCAGGGCTCAACAAACCGCACTGTCGTAAGTTTTCATTCGTCGGAAGGAATGCGATGGTCCGTTTTTAGAATCTAACTTCTTAAAGACCCTTGATTGTATTATTGTGCTTCTCACAGTCATTTTGAGGCAGAATGCCTATAAGGAAGTAAATATCAAATTGAGAACTTGAGTTAAAGAAATCCGATTATGGAAGGAACAAAGGAAAGGAAACCTACCTCCCGGAAGCCAGACCCTGGTAATGTCATATGAGTACCATATAAAATAATACTTATTTTTGAATTACGAGCGTTTATTGTGAAGCTTCTCAATGATCTTACATTGGAACCAAACTTCGATTATTATATATGATGGAGAATTTTTCCTCTTCTCGAAGTCGAGTAGGTAAATTAACTAGTGAAAATTAGGAGCTCGGTTAAACCGATCTATGAAGAGGATGTAAAAAGAACTCAAAAGGATGTATCCATTTGGATGAATCTGGGTCGGAGCCAGCCCAAGTTCCTGAGAACCATTAGAAGGAAAGGATTGAAGGGTGGGACGGTGCACCTAAGCATATAAACCGGTTGCATGTTCTGTATCCTTTACGGGGGCTGTGTGTAAACTCAACCCTCCTAGGGAGAGGAACATCATCTTCAGAAATTTCATGCTATTGGTGATATTTTGTAGCGTTTTGGCCATTATAATTGTAGGAACACGCTCTGGTCGATCGTTCAGTATTCTTAGACCTAAGAACTCATTCAAAGGAGGTGGTGGATTCGCTAATGGCACAGCTGGAACCATTAAGCCTTCTGATTCTGATATAATAGGACGACTTGGTCCAGCAGGAATTGTAGGCAAGGTTTGAGCTGTACAGGGTTCAACTTCTGGAGGAGTAGAAGTGCCCTCACCAGACATGAATCATGGGATCGTCAAGCATACTAAAATAGAAAACTTGGCGTTCAACAGAGTTAGGTATGTTTTATTTTCAATTATAAGCCTAGTGACCGGGGCTCGAAATCCAAAGGATGTTGACCTGTGTTGGCCAGTCAGATTCTAAGCATTGACGGAAGCAAGTGCAAAGTGTTAGTATATACAATATGAGTCATGTGTCCCATACATGACGAACGGACCATCCTGTATAAATAGCTCGCTAAAGCTTGAAAAACGAGCTAATATTTGAGTCCTGAGACTGTTGCTGAGGTGCAATCTTGGACACATGCATAAGAGGGCTTCCATCGATATAAGTCTAGGGAATGTTCTCATAAGTGAGATTGTTTCTCGGCATTTGGGGTAAGAAGACTTTGGTTGGGTAAGATGCAGTGTTTGTGTGCTAATAAGCGGACCAGTGATTCGAAATTTATTCAGGCATCGCTTTGAGTTCCCAGTTGACGCAGCGGATTTAACTTTGACGCGCTAATAATGCTTTGATTCAAATTGACGCACTTTCTTCCTCACGAATGATTTCGTGTCAATTAAACTTGATAGAACGATAAATGCCCAATTCCGTTGATCATGACGATGCCGGAATCTAGCTATCTCCAACCCGTTGATCTTGCAAGATACCGTGTTGAAAGATCTACAATTCGATCGTTGATCACTCGCAAGTGATACCGAGAAATGGCTTCTACTTCGTTGATTCGCGCACGAATAACCCGAAGAAGGAAAGAAAAAGGAGATCACACTCAACTTCAACAAAAGTGGCCAAAGCGCACACAAAATTTTTATTCAAAATCAACTCTCTTTACAAGTGACAACACATCCCTATTTATAGAAAAAAACAACACAGCACTCATGCGACTCAACCAGCAACAACTCACGACCTACGACCTAACTCCTGCGACTTAACAAGTCACGACCCAACATCACACGAGTTACAACATACGACTTAACAATACATCAACATATAACATACGAAGATACAACGACTCACGACTTAACAACAATATGACTTAACAACAATACATACGAACTACAATACCACGCGACATAACAACATAGCGACATAACGACATAAGATAGCACTGCTCCATGCGACATAAGAGCCTGCAACATAAGAATCTGCGGTATAAGTTGAGCGACTTAAGTGATGCGGCATATGATGAGCGGCTTAAGCTTCAGGAGCGACTTAGCAACTTAAGGTAAGCGACTTAAAAATGAGCGACATAAGAAGTGTGGCATCAGGGAACGACTTAAGAGTTGTGGCCTTGTTTTCTTGAGTCGCTTATCAATGCAGGCGACTTATGATGATGCTTTAAGCGATATAAAGGGCATACGACTTACGACCTAAGGTGGTCGCGACTTAAGCAAGAAACTTGTAGTAGGCGACTTAAGGTTAGGCATATGGATGACATAACTTGCAGGAGACTTAACATTGACCGACATAAGATCAGTTGGCCTAACTCGCTCATCATGGTGCGCTAACTCGCTAGGTCGTGCATTATGATGCATTAGCTCGTTAGGTCGTTTATCCTGATGCGACTTAAGAATATAGCGACTTAAGGAACTATGACTATCGTGGTGCGCTGCATCACTAGTTCATTTATAAGATCATGAAGAGCGTGTAGCTTGACCATTCCATCCATCCTAAACTGGACAGCTTGTTAGTGAAGGAGTGTTGACCAACTTAACCTTTTGTTTTGGGGTTCGATATAGTCGGTACTCCATTGTTTGTGGGTAAATAGATATGCCTTGCGTCTTAAGCATTGATTGGGGATTCATTACTTAGCCTTATCCCTATTAAGGTCTACTTTTGAATATCTCATTGGGATGGTTCTCCGTTATGAGAATGCCCATAAGATACCATAGAGGTAATGAAAGTGGAAAGCAACAGAAACTCCATGACCAGTTTACAAGGAAGAGCGATATTGTTCGAAATAGAAAGCTAGCCTAGTATCTCACTCCTATGGCATATGAAAGGCATTTCACTATGAGATGTCATCCAGCTAAAGTGAAGCATATGTGCTTCAATTGCGATCAGCTTGATCAATTGAAGAAGGATTATCTTAGATCTTCGAAGGGTGTGTAAGTGAAGACGACATGTGCCTTTCAGGCATTATCGGTCCTAGCAAGCTTACAGCTTAGGAAATTGGAAGGAGCTTATGTAGTAAAATATGCTTTATTTTTAGGAACTCGCTTCCATTCCATCCAAACCTTAAGCGGTATATTTTATCCATTTCTAGTTACTCGGTAGATAGGCTAAACTTGATATCTTTCATAGTAAGTAAATTCTTCAGTAGAGATAAACCTTGTATGAATCACCTTAGTTGAAAAGTTGAGGTCAAGTGACCAAAGTGCTACTAGTCAAACTTGATGCATGAGCTTTCAAGTTGAGTGGGTTCGATCGATAAAGTGTGACTTGGATTTATATTCGATTAAGGGTTTGGTGCAGGCCCAGTAATAAGAAGAGACCGAGCAGATGACTTATAGGCATTTTTCTAAAGTCATTCTATTATAATTGTTTTCCTTTATGTCAATTAAACTCAGGTAATGGGAGTAAACCCATTTGCGGAAAGATATTTTTTTTAAAGATTGGTCCATTCACGTAACCATCTCTTAACCAGTAGTTCGAGAGTAGATTTTCTAGGTGATTTGCACCTGGTAGGATATGATTTTTCACTTGATTCCAATAGAAGAGCACTTGAGTCAGACTCTTGGTATGAAACATAACCTTAGTCATGCAAGGAGATTTCTATAGCAGGATCAAGGAAGCAGATCAGTGTTCGCACAGATAGAGTTAGGCAGTCGGCCCCAATTTAATAAAGAAATCTTACGAGCAAATGAAGAGTTGGAATGAGTATCGTGTCATTTAGAATAATCTTTAGAAATTATAAAATTTATTGTAGTATAATTATTGCATGCAAGAGTTTAGAGAAGGATTTCTCAACTAGTTTTGTGGAGATTTCGATAATCTCCTAAGTGACAAGATGATACTCGCCTAGGCGAGCATCTAGTATACTTAATATATTATCCTTTTTAACAACATTGTGCAATCGAGGTGAGTTTGAACCTGAGCAAGCCTAAGCGATTGTAAATCTTTATTAAATTATCATTTAATTAGTATAAATTTTCTTTTCCAGAGAATGAGTTTTGTTCGAAAGAAAAGAAAAGTTGAGGCATTGATTTCCGAATTTATTCAAGAGTTTTGAGACTCGATGATCCTGTATATCATATTGGTTTTCCTTTTTATAGTGTTAGGTATGATACTCTTTCATGTATCGTATTCACGAAAGGAGTTACACCACTTAGGCGTTAATTCCGTTTGAATGTCAAACAGACTCATTGGAGTTTGCGGTTCGACATGTGCATTTGACTCAAGTTGGTTAACAGGCATGTTGGTATAGACTCTTTTAAATATTTCATTTTTTTGTTGCTTACTATTACTTGTTGCTTGTTATTACTTGTTGCTCGATGTTTTTTGTTGTTATCTAATTTTTCTATTGGATGATTTCTATTGTTGGTTGATTCTTATCTATTACTTATTTATATGTTTAATAGTTTGTATGCCAGTTATTGTTGCTTATTTGCTTGCTATGATTTGATCATTGCTCATTGGCTAATTATTGTTTGTTGCTGACTGTTATTGATTGATTAGAGGTTAATTATATGATATAATTAAGTGTATATCATTGATTATCAATAATAAATTCCAACCCTTGGAGGTTTACTTTGGGGTACATATAGTTAGATAAATCATATCGGTCTTATGTCAGTGACAATGTAAAGAACTGATTTTATATTAGTGATCATACATTGTATTGGCCTTGTAGATCATTGGCCATGTATTAGTGATCATGCCTATTATTAGATCCTAATAGATGTTTGAGTACCTTCGTGTACCGGCCCTATTTATCAGGAATTGTCGGATCATGATAAGTGTCCACTAATGACTCCATCCGTCGGTAATGACGAATATCGATTTGCATTCCTTAGTTGTCTACAATAGATCACCTATTATCCATGCCCGTAATAAGGCAAGATGGGATCTATATGAGTCCACTGCCATTTAATGCGACTCGTAGTAAGTGGTATATTTTGAGACTGACTCACTTGAGCTTACTCTCCAATTGATTTTTGTGTATAACTATAGTAGTCTGGTTATTACACTGAGGTTATACATATTTGAATTATGTGTTAGTACACAATCCTCTTTATATAGTACAATTAGGTACTTGAGAGTTGATGTATAGCTGATTAAATGCATATTTATTTAGTTTGGCATTTAAATAGTGAGAAGCTTTCTTAAGGGTGGTATGAGTTTTTGGGAAATGTAGGATGACGTAGTTCATCGCATTTTCATAATGTATGATGCATTATAATCCAGGAGCTCCATAGTGCTGAAGCACAAAGGAAGGCACTGTTGGAACTTTTTGAAATTGAGATTCAAAAAGTTTGGTCAGTCCCATTACTATCTCATACTCATGTGAATTTTGGGGACGAAATTCTTTTGAGGAGGGGAGAATGTAACACCCCATAATTTTAATGATCGAATATTTAAATGATTTTTCTAAATATTTAATCGTTAAGTGACAGAACGCCTCTTATACCTGACTTTCACAAACGAGCGAATTAGGACTCGACACACCCATAGTTGAGTTCATTTTTTCAATGTAAGTAAAATAAGTATAAACTTATCTTTGTTTGGAGTGGATGGATTTTTGGAATGAATGTTGATTTTGGAAAAGGAGATAAATTTGGGCTAAGTCCATTTACCTAGCCTATATGAAGCTAACCCCTTTATTTTTTCATTCTCACTTTCATTTCCACGTTTACTTTCTTCCTCTTTCTATAATCACTCCATTAATTTCCCTTAATCCCCTAACCTTAGATTCACTAATCCATGCTTAAATAAAATCCAATAAAATTTTATAAAATAACCATAATCTTCTCATGGGATTCTCTACAAAACCCGTAAAGGAATTGGCTTGACTTGGAGTTTTGAATTTCACTTTGGATTCAAGAGAGCATGGAGATGAGTTTTGGTGATTAGAGCTTTGTTTGGATTTAATTAAGGTGACTGAGATTGTTATCCCATTTAATTTAAGTTTTTTACTTCATTAATTTGTTTATGGATGATTATGAAGTAATATACAATGATTTAGAAATTTCTATAATATGGATTAGGCTTATGGCATGCAGTAATCATGACTATATTTGCTAATTAATTATTTGAACCCTTAAACACCATGTTTAGAAAATTTAGTAACCTTAAAAGTTGATTTTGGGTTAATTGAAAAGATTACATGTGTTATTTTAATGAATTAGAGACTAATCATATGATATATTTTAGTGCATGATACTAGTTAGTGAGAATAAAACTAACTTAAGCGGTTTATAAAATGGTAGTAAGCCAATAGAGAGTGTTTTGGGCTCTAAACTTATGTATGAAGCGATTAGAGGCCCAATGAGCCTTCATTAGTATCTACAAAATGAGTTTATTGTTTTAAATGAAGTGTATATTTTATAAAATGATATGATATTTTATAAAAGAGAAATATGATTAATACTTTATTGTAAATGACGTGATTATGTATTTTAAAGGCTATAAAGTGATTTATAAGTTAGTACGATATTCTATAAAATGGTATGAGATTTCCAAAAATGGTTTGAAGTGATAGTTTACTTTAATTGAAAAGATTACTGAGTAAAAGTAATATTTGATCAAGTAATGGCTGATTTCGGCTCACTTGAATATGTGTGTGTGTGTGTGTTTGCATACATGCATGAGTGGATATACGTATACCTGCATATGGAGCTAAGCGGTAATTAAAAAACAATATTGTATTGTAGTTACAAATGTCGTGTGTTTAATTATTTTATACGTTTGATATTGTTTTTTTATAGAAATATAATTGATTTCAAGTTCATTGTGCGCAATTCATGTTGCCATAGCGACTATCACATGCGCTAAGTTGCATGAGAGTATACCGGGTCGAGCAATTGTTCCAGTGAAGTCCGAAATATGGTTTGTGTTTTTTTGTGCATTGCATAAGCATGTGTGCGTAACCGTGCATGAATGAGTGTATCGACACACGTATAGGCAACTCACAAGGCAAGAAGGCCGGGTATGTCGTTTTTGCATGTTAGTGGAAGCCAGGCAGCTATAATTACCAATTGATCTCTACTCATGCAAAGAGTGAAATTTGGTATCAAAGTCAATTTTCATATACTTAATAAGCCACTTCCAAAATATCAATGAATGAACCCTGATAGATGTCTGATGGGATGGAGGTAGGCTCTAGTAGCATGGCGACTCTTCGAGCGAAGCATCGGAGGAAAACGGCATGCGAATCGTCGTTCGTTCGGGGAATCTGCTCCCAACCAGGCTCATTGCCTATAACCTATTAGTCAGTCGACTGAATAGGTCTATTTAATAGACTAATTGAGAGGAAACGGGTCATCTATGCCTTGGTTCAGTAGACTGAATGGAACCCCAATCGATTGACCCATTATGTATTATGCAAACTTCAAAATGCGATAACTTTTGCATATGAAGTCGGATTGAGGTGATGTTTAGACCATTGCTCGCCATTTTTTAAATGCTACAACGTATGAAATTTTGGTAGATTTTGAAGTACTTTTATTTTGTGGCCCATGTCGAACCCACGTTGGTACGTATTCCAAAACCGTAGATTTGAGGTAGACTGATAGGGTGTACTGGAAGAGTATCATGACATTCAGGTCATGTTTTCCATTTGGAATGCTATTAGGTTAGTATTGGGTTTTGTTAGAGTTATTCGGTGGGTTTTTAAGGTCACAACAATAAGAGCTGTGTGGCGATTCCATACGTTATGTACGGAGTGAGTTTATACTCTAAGATTTTGACCTTAGAGTAATACACAATTTGTTTGGTCTTGACTTGTTGTGACACACCAAGGTTATGGACTTATGTGATCGACCAAGGTATCGACCTTATTATGGTGTACCTAGAGTGTTGTTGATGGTAATGACACATTCGACGCATTCTTTTGAGACCATGAACAGCTTTTCTTGTTATGATCGCTTAAATGCTTTTGGGTCCTATGTTCATAATCTTATGAACATTTGGTCTTAGCAGTAGTGACCATACACATTACGGCGTACCTATTCGACCTTAGTAGTAATGCCCATACACATTGTGGTGTACCTATTCAGTCTTAGTAGTAGTGACCATACGCGTAGTGCATATCTTATCGATCTTAGCAGTAATGATCGTTGTTTTGAGACAATGCTTTGATCATGGTGTATTTTACTATATTATTAGTAGTTTTAGACTAGCATAGTGCAATGGAGGATATTATGCTAACTTGTTGTTACAAGAGCAGGCAGGGTATGGTATGATCCTCTACTTTAGAGATGGATTTATTATAGTTGTTTATATAGGAAGTCCATATTACCGCTGAATCACGTATGTGGAGAGGGCCGCTTGTAATTTAGTAGTTTCTGTTTATTCATATAAAGTTTAAATATACGGTATTTTTTGAGATAGTTGCCCACACATTAAATTTTTTGTTTAACCCACGTTTTCTTTGTCTGCTTATGTCATAATAACTCTCGGGTACGTGATTGAGTAGTTCGAGAGTCATATGCTTTTGGGGATACGCTATCAAAGTGTACAGCTGGAGCATTTTGAAGGCGTGGCATCGATATTTGGAGATATATATATATATATATGCATGTTATTTCATTGTACACGACAGACCTGTTATTTATATATGAAACTATTGTATAAGATATTTATTTAGAACTCCATGTTTATTTTGGAGTTGATGTATTTTGACTATTCTATACTAATATGAATTTATCAGTTGCTTTCGCTATTGCGATCTCTTATATATCGTTAATCTATTCTGTTCATGTATATTCGACGTATTATATGTTATCATTTCGTTATGAGATCTTATCGATGTTAGTTTATTGTTTTGTTCTAATTTTATCCCAATGATCTATATTTTGTTGTATTCGAAAGTCGTGCGATGATGTAAAGCACAACTTTTGGATCTTACAAAGGGCGGGTTGTTACAGTGCTACTATGACTTGATATGTGCTTTTTATATATGGTTAAGTATGTCTTCGGTCGTGTGCATATTATTGTCGTGTGTTGTTCACAGAGGCAGACTAGTATCCATCCTAGTTGGTTGATCACAGCTTTACTCATTGGATTTATGGGATCACAATTATATATGTTGCATGCTTATACCTAGCGGTGTGCTAGCATTGTTGTGCAAAAATAGCCCGTATGCCAAACTAGCCAATCAATCTGTTAATATTGGGGATTAGGCTCGTGGCCATTCATAGCGTAGACTTGCAGCATGATACTACATATAGACGGACAAGTGTCATGATGACTGAGAGTAATTTAAGACTGTGGAGTGTGATGTGTGTTATGGTGTAGACTCATGGACGAGTCCTATATGCATGTCAGTCTCCCATTTGGAATGTGTGATTGGGATACATATACATATGATACTATATTTGGTGTACTACACTTGATTGATTATACTATGACGGGAGCTATTTGGTTATAAGACTTGTTGTGTGCTCATCTATAGTCGATTCCGTAATGTGATATTTATTGTTTATGACTTGTTATAAGCTCACATGCATATATTCAGACCTGCTGTGTGCCCATCTGTATCTAATGTTGGTGATTTGGATTATTCACATTATGGTATTTTATGTTGATGTTTTATATGGGTTATATATGAGGAAATGTGTGATGTGGTAGTATGATGGACATGTTTTGTAATCCTTTCTATAATATGATTTTATACCATTCTAGTACAGTATACACCGACTTCTTTTATTTTAGACATAGTCTGACCCATTTCTTATTTCTATAACACTCGGGTCAGTCTGAAACATTTCAAGAACATGGGAATAGTAGATAGCTACGCACACTTAGACAATTTTTAGGTGGTTAGTTACATAGTTAGTGTTATCCTTTGTGTATTTTTGTAGCCTCATTATGTATGGTGTATTTATTAGACTATGTTATGTGTATTACATAGACAATGGGCTTTGTACTTGTATTATGCGCTCCCACTATGACTTATGTATTGGTGATGTATAATTTTCATCACTACATCGATGACTTGTGTACTGTGTTTCTATCTATTATATATTATGTATTGTTCTATCTTGAAAAATAGACATGTTTATTGCTTTATGCCGATACCTAGTACATGTAGGTAAGTATATATATATATATATATATATATATATATATATATATATATATATATATATATATGATATTAAGATACTGACCGATGTTAGCCAAAAAGAATATTTACTTATGATAGTCCCATCGCCTCATTCTCTTATTATCGGATAGTATTGCTTAGTTATACTCTTTGGTAGTATAGGTATAGAGATAAAGTGTTATACAAGGATACGTTAGTTACTAAAGGTTTTTCACTAAGAAAGGGATGTAATATGATGATATTTTGCTCCTATAGTCAGATATACCTCCATTCGAACTTTACTTACCATAGTTGCTACACATAACTGAAGTTAAAGCAACTTGATATAAAGACCGCTTTCTTCCATGGTAACGTGGAGGAGACCATTTACATGAAGCAGGAAGACCTATGTGCTGTAAATGGGAAAGAATATTGAGTATGCAAGTTTAAAAAGTCACTTTATGGACTTTAGCAATCGCCTAGAAAGTGGTAAAAAAAAGTTTGATTCTTTTATGCTTTCACTTGATTTTGATCGTAGTATCAAAGATGCATGTATTTATTTCAAACATTTAAAGAATAGTACTAGGTGTTTTTACTCTTGTATGTGGATGATATGTTGATTACTTCCAAAGACAAAGCTAAAATTGATACATTGAAGTTGAAATTAAAACGGAGTTTGAGATGAAAGACCTTGGGGAAGCAAAGAAAATTTTCGGATGAAAATCTATAGAGATAGAAAGATTGGACTTTTTAGGCTTACTCAAGAAGAATATACTCGAAAGATGGTTGCAAGGTTTAGTATGAGGGGACAAAGGACACTCGCATCTTTGAACATACATCTTTTTAATAAAGGCTCTCCAATCTTAGGGAAGGACAACGCCTATATAAAATAGATGCCTTATGCGAGTCCAATTGGTAGTTTGATGTATGATATGGTTTGCACAAAGCCTAACATTGCACATACAATTGGATTGGTTGGTGGATATATGACAAATCCGAGAAAAATGCATTTGGAGATAGTAAAGTATATATATAGGTATCTTAGAGGAACTCCAGATCATGAGCTTGTTTTTTGTGATAGAGATAGAGATTTTGGATTAGTTGGATTTTGTGATTTCGACTATACCAAGTATAGAGATCATAGGACGTCAACCTCATATTAGGTGTTCATACTTGGAGGCACAACTATTAGTTGGAGAGCGAATTTGGAGACGGTAAATGCTTTGTCTACTGCAAGGGCAAAGTTAAAACTACTGTTGAAGCAGCTATGGAAGCGCTGTACTTAAAGTGGTTGATGTTTGATTTAGGCTTCATATATGATGGAACATCAGCAAGTTTTGACTGTCAAAGTGCAATTAAATTAATTTAAAATCTAGCTTTCAGCTCAAAGACAAAGTATATAGAGGTGAGAGTCTTTTCTTGTCCCCAAGAATGAAGAGAAGTTACTCTCTCTTCAGAAGGTTTACTCATAAAAGAATGAAACGTATATATTTTTTCTAAAATTGGGACTCTGTGGTAGTATATGCTAGTATTAGAGGTCTTAGGTATTACATTACATACTACATGTCAATTTTTGTCCAACGACTCAAATCACGCTATGCAAGTTTTGAATCTATGATTTCGCGAACCAAATTCGGAACCATTAACCACCAAGACAATAGTGTTGTACTTTAAATAGGGTACTTAGGTGGTATGGTGTTACCACAAGTCTTAAGTATTAAATAGCATACTACAAGTCAACATATGTCCAGTAGTTTGAATCACGATTTCCATGATTCGGACTTGTGACCATATGAATCAGACTCGGAGCGCCTAACCATTGGGATAGTGGTACTAGGCCGATGAATACAATAGATATATTTACCCTTTCCTGTTGTAAAGTTCGAGCATTGCTCGAACTTTACCTGCTTATTGAGGTGCTAAGTGCTACAATGTGGAACATATGGAGACATTTATTTTCATTTTAATATTGGAATTGATAAGTTTTACTTATATATTGTGGCTACTTTCAACACTTTGTTGGCGGGCGCTAGCTTTGCTGGAGTTTGTCGACAAAGTGCAATGAACGATGGCCATGACAAAGCTCATTGAGGAAGTATATGTGGTGCTATGTCCGAAATTGCTTAGAATGTGAAGGTTTGGTGGATTTTGGACAACTTGTATGGAAATACAGTATCAAAGTGAATTTTTTTGGAATCGATGATATAATATTTCTAAATAGAAGAAGAAGGCGCCGCTGATCACATAGGTTAAGATGGCACGTTGTTTGGAAAAAGCCAAAAATGCATAGCGACGAAGAGATGAAGTAAAAGAAGACCGGTCGGAATTCTTTAGCAAGTTACATGCTTCTAGTCGATTCGTGGCAGCCATTAGTCGATTGGAACTCATTTCCAATTGATTGGTGGAGTCACCAATCAACTGTGTTTTGACAATTTTCGACCAAAGCATACTCCTATGCTTAGAGTTGTAGCATCCCCTTTTTTGAGGCTCAAAAATAGATGTTATTGATGCTATAATCATCCTTAACATTGTTTCCTAGTAACAAAATGAGGTCGACTATTGTATAATAAACATCAAAAGCACTAGTATTAACAGATTTTAACAAAACATTTTCCTTCATTAATTTGAAAAATCATTACATTCCAATTACATTACATAACCCCACAATCACATCATTTAGCTAAAATATAATAATTACAAACATAATTATTAGAGCGATATATGAAGATACCCCTTTGGATGATCATAGTCATAACTACTTAGACGATTAAAGTACCCATTATTACATACATTCAACAATAAAACGAAACAGTTAATACTGCACAGCAGAAACAAACTCTAAATAGTTGCTTGCTTCCTGCACATCTTTGAAAGCTTATTCGTCTCACTTGAAAACCCTAATCTTAGGCTAACTAATTTCAGTTTAAGTACTCGAGAGCTCAAGGGAAAATATAAAACTTTGGGTCCGACAAAAGTCTGGCGAAACATATCAGCAACCAAAATTAGATAACTTGTGAGATCAAGCCATTGAAGCACGAAATGTATTTCCCTTCACTAATACTTTTACAATCTATATGTCAGTTGTAATATATCAGCAATCAAAATGATTAGAGCTTGATCATAACATTGATATCATATCAAGTATGAATGGGTTAAAATGAATAATTCGTCATTCACTAGGGTCAAATGGTTACAAATTCCCATAAAATAGTCCATGACATAATTTTTCTAGGGTCATTATAAATCTATATTAGTTTTCTTAAGCTAATTAAAAATCTAATGGGCTAACTCGACCAAAAATACAACTAGATAATTTGAAATCTCTTATCTAACAAGAGAAAATAATCTCGGGTTTGTCCAACGGAAGAAAAACAACGATGAGCGTCTTTACTGCAAGTTTTTTCTTTGTCTAACAACAAACTTAACTTACCTCATGCCTAAAAGGAAGAAAAGTCTTACGTAATGGAATCACAGACCTTACCAACCCGAGGCTAATGGCTAAAGGATAGGGCGCAACCCAACCCCATTTTCCACCTCAAAATTCTAGTTTTAAAATCTCAACGAGTCATGTCATTTGATCAATTCAAGGCATCATAACATAATTTGATATTTTCGATATCTTGGATATAATTTTACTCATTCAGGAGTTTAAATCTGACCATACACATTGTTGGAACAATCCTAATTGATCATCAGTATTTAATCCCAAGGTCATAAGTGTTGGGCGATAGCATATAACATATAAGTGAACATGTCAAAAGTTAACATATCAATAACAACTGATCAAGATGCAAAATTAAACATATAACGACATTATTCATCACAAATATACGTTCTTATTATAATCATTTTACACAAAAATAGTATTAATATTTTATTTCACAAAACACTTTCAAAAGGAGCTAAAATTTGTTTTTTTTTAAAGTATTGTTAAAACTACACTTTTGTTTAAGGAAAAATTGAGCTATCGAGCTTTACACCAAAATGTTATCGCATGTCAAAAGGCCATCGCATTCAAACTAATTCATAGCTATCTCGTACCAATATAAACAAAGTTGTCCGGTGTTTAGCAATACATAGCTATCACATGTTTAAACTACACGAAGCTATTGAGTGTCATATGCTATCAAGTGCCAGCTAATCTAGAGCTATCAAGTGCTAAGTAAGATGTAGCTGTCAACCTTTATAAACTATAATGCTATTTGCATCCTTAAACTTTTAAAAGCTATTAAATGTCATAAATGCAAAGCTATCGAGTATTATAAACATTATGTTATCGCATGCTAAAATCCCTAGCTAGCGAATGTTATAATAGCTATTGTAGATCAAAATGTCATTTTTGTAAATATTTGAAAAACCGAATTATTTATTTTAAAATTAATAACTTTTTTACCCAACCAATTTATTTGTACAATTTTCAATGGATAATCAAATATTTTCAAAAGTCTTTTACAGTAAAACAGAAAGAAATTTTCTCTTATTTCCCAAAATATGATTTTCTTATTATTTATGCCAGTAATTGCCTATTTGGATCAAAATCCTTCTTTACAAAACAATGTATATTAAATCGAAATTTCACGAAAAATTCCCCAAAAATTAGAATTTAGCTTTTTTTACAACATATAAATTTTTTGGGAAAAATAATTAATTTTCATACTTTAAATAATTAAAATATGAAATTATCCATTTTCTCAATATAAAAAATTCATTATATTCAAAAAATTATGAAATTAAAGAACCATTCCCAAAACCTTAATCTAAACATTGTAACAAAATTTCAAAGTATTTGGAGATCAAAAACATAGTTTTCGAATCAAAAACCCCTTAGGAAAATTCCATAAAATCACAAATGATAACCGCAACTCATATAAATAATTATCTAATCTTTATGCGGGATAAAAACCCATAACCATTTAGATTTCATCACAAATCCTAATTTACAACATCAAACAAATGAGAGATGAAGATATTATTCATCTTAGATTAGTTTTGTGTGGAGATAATTGCCCCAGTTTTCTTTCTTAGCTTCTTCTTCTTTGTTGAATTTGTTTTACAGGAGTTTTGTGGTTGTTTTGTTTTCTTTTGTTACGAACGTGCGGCGGAAAATATATGCGAGGAAGGGGAAAGTGTGTTAGGATTTATATGTATGTGCTGTCTTTATTTCCTTAGTTCTCTCCTATGTAATTAGAGCCTTTAATTCTTTTCGTACTAAACCATTACTTCATTCAAAAATTTAAATTTAAAATTTTATTAACGTAGCAATTATCCATACTATACATATTATTCCACATTTGTTTAGTTGTTTCTGATTTAGATATTCAGAATAATGTGCTACAAAATTAGGGGCGTTACAAGAGTCGACTGGTCAAAATTTTCAATCAACTGGATTGACTTTATCTGGAGACATTTGTGTATGAGTTTCCGGTGGTAATTTCATCTTTTCGGAATGTTTTGGATTTTTCACCGTAGATTCTATCGAAATTTTGATCCTACGACAGGGATTAAATCAGAGAATTCTAAATAAATTCATCTAAGGTTTACTTTTTTATTTCTAATGCAACCTTAACAAATAGGATTTTGCATCTTGTATCTTATTCTTTGGGGTCGGCTTTATTATTAGTTTTGTAATTCTCTTCTTTTAGAAGTAATAAAAGACCATCTTTTCAAAGTGGATATACGCTAATATAAATTACATGTCCTTAATTTCTGATTGTGCATCAGCGTTGATTTGGGAAATTAGTTTTCGAAGTTGTTGGGTCTACGTTTGGGCTGTGTTTTAGTTTTGTAAGTTTTCCGAACGCGGTGCATCAGTGCATACTTGTTATTAATTATTTTTACCTGTTTTTCCTTCAGGAAGAAACAACAAAATTAATTTCAGTTTACAATAACGGATTGATATTAATTATACTTTCCACCTCCAAATGTCACCTGCTCTCTTTTGCTCTCTTTTGCTTTTCCTTTACCACTGCTCGCCCCTCTTCGGTTCTTCTTCCTCTTTTATTTCTCATTCTTCTTTTTCATTCTTAATTATAAAGTTATCAAACATCAATGGCCCATCTCTGCACAAAAAATGAGAGATTGCCACCAAACATCTTACCGAACTATCTTTCTCTGCCCCCCATATCTCTCAGTTTTCAGTAGGAGTACTAGTAATAAGAAAGTCGTTTCTTTTTGGGGGGTTTTAGTAGTAAATTGGCTTGCCATAGTTACTGTTTGGAAATTGGGCAGATTACAGCTTAACCTACTGGGTATTTCAAAGGTGCAATCTTTTTTGCTCGCTTCTTGGAAGAGATTGAAATCGGCAAAAAGTAGATATCTTTTTATGCTATTTCTTTACACTTAAAAAATGCTTATAAACATTTGTATCTAATTAGGTGCCGCAAGTGGCAATGGCGAATAATTGGATTCAACAGCACATTTTCTTGCTTTATATTGTTCGCTAGGACAGTCATATGCCAAAATTACTGGCTTCATGTTTAGTACCATTATGCTATCAATTGTATTTTATGTTCTTTTGTCTTATGAAATTGCCGTTTTAGACACATCGAAGGTGTTTATCCAGCATATAATGTTCTTATTACACACATCAATGGTAGTATATATGCGTGCTTCACTATTGACCATTGGCTATGAAAAGGGATAATATTAATGGTTTGTTAGATTTCAGTCATAAAATTCGTAAGCTGGGCTTGATTTTTCTGTATTATTGGGGATATCTAAATATCCTACTCCTCAATGTTATGTGTTCATCGGAAAACATATTATACTAGCAAGTAGATTACATACCATGTTCGTAAAAATATGCTCTGAATTATGTTGATGAAAATATCACAACTTGTATTCTGCAACTGCAACACCCAAGTGAACAACTAATAACTCTACTTCATCTTTGTATGTTAGAAATTAGATATGGCGTCTGGAGAATCACTAAACTCTGAACTATCACAAAAAACAAGTATTTTGGGGCTCAAAATCTGGGTTGCAATTTGCATTGGTGTATTTGTGTTGATTGTATTGTTCCTTTCCATATTATCTATATGGGTATATAGTCGAAGGAAAACCAGGAGAACCTATGATAAATTTCCACTTTCTCGAATACCGGATGTCTCAAAAGAAATTACAGTTGATAAAGTAGCCGATGAAGGCAATCTTACACTAGCACAAAGTTTTAGTGATAACCACAGTGATAGGGATTCAAGAAAAACACTGGCTCACTTAACAATGAGCAAATCTAGTGATGCTGATAACTTAAGTCAGTGTAGCTCAGTCTACCATTTAGATAAAGCACGCAGTTCATATTCTGGAGATGAAGGTAGCTCAGGATTTGGAAGGAGGACATGTTCACCACGCATACTAGTTTCTGCATCGCCTTTAGTTGGTCTTCCTGGTGTTTCTCAGTTAGGTTGGGGTCATTGGTTCACTTTAAGAGATCTTGAGCATGCAACAAGTCGATTTTGTAAAGATAATATCATTGGAGAGGGAGGCTATGGGGTTGTTTATAAGGGAAGGTTGATTAATGGAACAGAAATTGCAGTTAAAAAGCTTCTCAATAATATGTAAGCTTCTACTTGTTCTAGCTTTTTGCGAAAGAATATGAATGACTAATGCATTTCAAAATTTCTTTATGACATGAAAATTTTAGTATGTATTTTAACACATGTATCTGTGCTAATACATTTCATTGTATATTTTTATGAAAGGTTATGTCAATGCATGTGTTTTGGAAATAATGAGAAGGGTATTCAAAGTCATTCATATTTACTAGTTTTATTTTTTATGTTTCTAGTTTGGTCTTTTTATTTCTCTGTCATATATTTTCAAGAGAATGTTAGCAAACCTCCACTTTTAAGTGGTTATTACATAATCATGATAAAATCAGCCGTTTAAAGATTTGTTGAGTCCTTCAATCAGCTGGATTTTGTTAACCAACAATTATGAGAGATGATTGTGTTGCAGGGGACAAGCGGAAAAAGAATTCAGAGTAGAAGTTGAAGCTATTGGTCATGTTCGGCATAAAAATCTTGTACGACTTTTAGGATACTGTGTTGAAGGAATTCATAGGTAAACTTTCAACTTTGGTTCTTATCTTTTGTACTTCATACATGTTTTTTCATTTCTTTCTCAGAAGTCGATGTAAGTAAGAATAATAAACTTACTGCAAATATTCATGCATTCTTAATAACTACTACTATTTAATGTACAATGTAACCAAAATGTCTCTTATTCCTAACATAAAGTCCTTACTGGGTGCTAACAAGTTTATTAACTAAACTACTATGTCATAATGATAAACAGTATTGTTGTTTTTTTTTTTCATATCAGGATGCTTGTATATGAGTATATAAACAATGGGAACTTAGAGCAATGGCTTCGTGGAGCCATGCGTCAACATGGTACTCTTACTTGGGAAGCCCGCATGAAAATAGTTCTAGGCATTGCTAAGGCGTGAGTGTTATCCTTTTCTTTTGCAAATAAAGAAGTTCTGTTTAATATTTTACATAATTCAGCAAATGAATTTCATGCAGGCTTGCTTATTTGCATGAAGCAATTGAGCCAAAAGTTGTGCATAGAGATATTAAATCAAGCAACATCTTAATAGATGAAGAGTTTAATGGTAAGCTTTCCGATTTTGGATTGGCTAAGCTCTTGGGCTCTGGGAAAAGTCATATTGCAACCAGGGTCATGGGGACATTTGGGTATATTTCTTGATATATTTTTCCCACTGTTCTTATTCCTAATGTTTGCTACCTATATTGAGGGCAAGAGTTTTATTTTATCTTCAGATATGTAGCTCCTGAGTACGCAAATACAGGATTATTAAATGAGAAGAGTGATGTTTATAGTTTTGGTGTGCTTTTATTAGAAGCTGTCACTGGTCGGGATCCTGTTGATTACAGCCGGCCTCAAGATGAGGTAATCATTTAATACTAAATAGGGGCGCATATCAATAAAAATTTAATGAGATGAGATGCCAAGGGTCTGATTGGTTTGAAAACGAGTTTTTGTTTTTATTATGTATTTCAAATGGCATTGAAGAGAGCAAGGGTTGTGAAATTATAGTCATTACCACAGACGGAAGAAGTGAGAGGAGAAAGATAGTCTTTGATATTTTCTGGAAAACAAGAGAGAGAAATCACTTTTAATTTTATATGTTAAAAGTTAAAACCATTTTACAAATGAACCGTTTTTCATCCCCTCTTCTCTTCTGTGCATTTTGACATACATGTTGAAACCCCAAAGCACAAAAATCGTTTTCAAACCAAACGGAACCTAAATTTTTGCAGTGTATTTTTTGTAAAGGGCACATTTCGGCAATAATTTAACTTTTAAGCCACAAATTTTATCCTTGTTTAAAGGAGACAGTCCAAAAACAAACTCATTTTATCTTCCTTTCGATATCTCTCTTCATGTACTTGTCCTTGTAATTAAACTCCGGCTTTGGAGCTAACTATATTTATATAATATAAGTACCCTAAAAGTGTTGAATAAAGTCTGTTTTCTTGAAGCTAAAATCAAATTCAAATTTGTCGTTTGTGCAAATTCCGACTATCATATATCTGAAAATATATATATCCATATAATTCAAAGACCGAGTATAGCCTATATTTTGTATGGGGTAAACATATTAATTCCACTTCTGCATTTGCAGGTGAATCTAGTGGAATGGTTCAAGCTGATGGTTGGAAGTCGAAGAACCGAGGAATTAGTTGATCCAGACATAGAGAATAAGCCTTCGACTCGTACGCTGAAGCGTGCACTTATTGTTGCTCTAAAAAGCATTGATCCTGATTCAGAAAAGAGGCCAAAAATGGGCCAAGTTGTTAGAATGCTTGAAGCTGATCAAGATGGTACTTCTCGTGAGGTAAGCTAACTTTCCAAACCACAGCTGCAGTAAAGTGCTTTTAAGTCTGCATTAAGTCTCTTGTTTTCTTTATTATAAGCCGGTACGATGTCTGTATTATGATAGGGAAGAAGAAATCGAAGGAGTCAAACTACAAGCTTGGATATTGAGCCCTCGAACGACTGCTCGAGTTCTATGGACTTTGACAACAAAACTGAAGTAGTAGCTGGAACACAAAGATGAGCAAATAATTGGCATTTTTCCCCCTCCTTGCCGACTATGTTAGAGAATTAGTTGGAAAGTAGTTTATGAATTACATTTGATGTAATAATATTTGATTGAATATAGTAATTTAATGCGAAACCATGCTTAACATACAAGAAATTAGAAGTGCTAACTCTGTATTCGGTTATGGGATGAAAATGTATGATGTGGTGTGTATGAATGTTGGGTAATTCTATTTGAATTCGAAAAGCTACTGAGTTGACCCTAACGAAACCGGAAAAGGCCATTATATTCATGTCTGCCATGATCGTAGCTCCCCACTGTAATATTGATTCATGTTTGATAAATCAATGTCTGTTATTGTAAGTCATTTTCTTTATAATTTCACGTGGGGAGGGAAAAAACATTGATCGGCCGTTTGCACAATGGTCCATGTTAACATGATTTTCAATTTAAAAACCTTATCCAGGAACATGTAGCCGTTATGACTTGCGAGTGTGGATAAGAATACAACCAAAACGATGAAATATGTTGATGTCCTTGCACCATCCAAACGTAATTTGCTTTGTTAGCACGATGGATTTGGGGGGACAAATTCGATTGTCGTGTAGAGATAAATTTGGTTGTCATCTCCAAACGTAATAGATAAATTTTATTTATAACTTAACAGGTCGGGAATAGGTTTAAATTAGGTAAACGTCAAATACTGAAGGTAGCTCATTGCAGATGAATTAACAATAATATCAATTTAATCTGTTATCGATACAGGTGCTGTGGTAATATTGAAACTTTAATATAAGAGCTCGCTTTAGAACACTCATTTGTGCACCCCACAATGTAATAAAGCAGTCCAGGGAAATTCTCACACCATATCGGACTGATATTTTTCCCATTAGCAATGTATGTAAAATATGCCTAGCAATGTGTGTAACTTTGTAATAATCCAATAAAGTATGGAGATGTAAGCTTAAAATAATAGCTTGTGATACTAAGAACTTTAGTCTATTTTTTTTTTTTTTAATAAAAACAAAAACAAGAATAAATCCTAGAGGTTTTGTTATAAGAAAAGTCCATATACAAATAAATGTGTAAATAAATTTCTATCTTTGAAAAAATGTAAGATGAAATGCTATAATTATTTGCTAAAATTCTGACAGAAAATGCAAGAGAACTTGTAGTTTTTAAGAGAAAACAAATATAAAATTTCATAAAATTCAATAGTGGTGAAAAACTAAAGTTATTTACTGAAAGTATACTTAAATCTTTCTTTAATAATAGTTGTAATAACGTTGGTGTAGCACTTTTTTGGTATCAATGTGAACTACCAAAAACGCTCTTATATATATTATCAAATTTTGATCACTTAAAAATAGGATCAATATTAAACTTCTTTTTCAAATTCAAACGTCTCTGAAAGTAGAATCTAACAATTAAGCATGCTTTACAAATTCAAAAAGCTTCAAAAAATAGAATCTACAATTAATCTTCTTTTCCAAATTCAAAATATTTCTTTACAAATATACAAATCTCAATATTACTTGAAAATAAAAAAAAAATCATTTTTTGACTAATTTAAACATATACAATTTATAAGAAAAACAATTCACTCGTGAAGCGCACGTCATAACACTTAATAATAATTACTAGTATTATTTACGAATGAAGAAATTTGATTTTTCAATTTTTGGAAAAACTATTTGAAAAGCGCTTAATTTACACTTTTATCAAGACACTATAATTTAGTTTGCGTTTTTTGATTTAAAAATATAAAGACTTAAATCGGCAATAAGAAATTTTTTATGAAAATATCATAAATATGGACTTGGTGTGCAAAGCCCTCCCAAAAAAAACCGATCTTTCTTTTATTTATTTGTCATTTTTCCTTTTGAATTACCCAAATCTTCTTTTGTAAACTCAAGCGAATTACTCCAAAGAAGCATCTTCAACACATGCCCTCGGTTTTTGTTACAAAATTGTTAGCTTTGGTTGCGTAGTTAAAACATTTAGTTATAAAAGCACAAAAGGCTCAAGTGGGTATTAAACAAAAAAATAGCGGAAAATAGATCAACAGCAAAAGGCTGTATTGGAGACAAAATTTAATTTTTAAAATAGATTTATTATCAGCCCTCATTGTTTAGTCCTCATTATTAGGGTAGAAAAGAGAAACGTTGTTTATTTTTATATAAAAAATCCAGAAAGGAATACCATAATCCATGCAATTTAAATTTAGGGACTAAAAATAGTGTTTTGACTTGTAGAGAATCTAGAGATCACTAAAGCCCTTAAGTTAGACCTATACCCTAACTATTTTTTTAAAAGAAAACTAGTATGATTGAATTTTTTTAATATTAAAAGTTCTAAAGTGGGGGGCTAAATCTGCTAATTTAACAGATTCAGCCATTAAAAAAAATAGTTGGGCTGCTTGCTATGTGGCTTGGTCCATAGCTGCTGCTGTGATTGAGGAGTGGTCGGAGAATGACTGCTGCAGGGGCTGACAGAATCGGTTTGACCAGATGAAGTGCTTTTACAAGCAGCTTACGCAAGCCCTGTCCTAGGGATCGGGCAAGACAGCCGTCTAGAACAATAAATAATATGATTCTCTGAAAATAGGATGGGTAGAAGGCAATGGCGAAGATGGGAAGATTATGATTCTTTAAAAATAGTTAAAATAAATAATATCTATGTATAAGTTAGACAATAATTATGTTATGTCTCAAGTGGTTTGCACATTGCGATAAATAATCAAAGTTCAATTTCTACTGCATTAACTATTTTTAAATATCATTTTTTTAAAAACCAGCTAGAGCAACATTTTTGTTCGGACCAGTCTGCTCACGTACTTGTGAGGCATATACAAGCATGGCTTGTTATGTGGCTGCTGCATGTGTGATTGAATAATGGCTCCATACCTGGCTTGTACAAGCAGCTCACAGAAACGGTTTGACGTGAAGTTCAAAGAGCTACTTTAGCAGTGATGAGTCGTTTGTTGGTTGCAATGTTGAAAAGCAGCGTACTGACAACGGCGACAGAACGAGACAACCAAGATTGGTTAAATGCATTGTCTATGGGAGCGCTGCAGAGGACTGATGTAGGGGGATGATATAGTTGATTGTATTGTTGATGGAATAAAGGTTGATCTGGTGCTGATATAAATTCTACGAGCTGCTAGGAGCAACGAAAATTTTTAACATTTCAAATGAGAATATTTTATTTATTTAAATATTCCGATTTGATATGAATTCGATAAATAATAAGAAAATATTTTTTTTACGAAACGGCTCGATTTCTATTGTAGTATTTTCATTTTAATTTATTTGATTTTTTCATAATTTTTAATTTAGAAAATATTTGAAATGTCGACCGACGTATTTTACAGTAAACGATGACATTTTTGTAATTTTACGGAATAACATAACCGGTGTATTTTATTATTGTAGAAATCTAGGGTTTGACTTTTAGATGGAGTTAGACGAAGTTAGGCTTTGTCGTTTGTTTTTTTGGGTTTGTGTTGTCGAAGAGCATCTCCAGGCCAAGTACAGTGAGGTGTAATCGTGGAAGGAGTAATGCAACCTGGACGAAGTCATGTGGTCGGTTGCAGGTCAGGTTTGTCAAGGAGGCATCGATTTGTGGGGATTTTTGGATTGGGAAGGTAGAACTTGGGAGAGAAAGTCGATGGTAAAGACGTTGCATGTTTTCGTGCACCAAAGAGGGAGCATTTGAGGGATGAAGTTCCACCATGGTGTGTATGCGTGCACGTTTCCATGCACAGTAGATAATTGATTTGGTAAGAAGGATATTGTTGGGGTAATTAAAAATTAATATGTGATTAGTTAATTTAATTATAATTTTAAAACCAAAACCTTATAAACTGAACGTCTCTCTCATACGAGGTCCAATCTAGACACTGTCTTTTGCGTTGCGCTCGTAGCAGCGTTATCTACGCATTGAAACTAGTTCATCGAGTTCGAAGCAAGTGGAATTTTGAACTAAAATAGAACGCCATTCGATTTTAGATTAAACCGGAACGTCTAAGCATCCGCTGGAATTTCGGTGGTTTATCTCGCATGTTAATAATTACTATATGACATATAGTAGATAAAAAAAATTATTTTTTTGTTTGGATGATTTATTGGTTTGGTAGAATATCCGTTTTTGATATGCGAACAACATTTAAAATGAAATACAGGAAATTTTGAAGAGAACTTCGGATTTCTCGTCATTGTAATTTTTAATTTCTCTTATATACCCATTGATTTTATTTCCATTTATATATATATATATATATATATATATATATATATATGTTACATAGATTGTTAAATGTCAAAACTTAATAATTGGCCATATTGGATGTGACATTGATTTATGATATAAGTTGAACCTTTTTAGCAATAAATGTTATAATAGCATTGGTTAAGTGCTATGACAGTTATTCGCCTCGTTATAGTATATTGAAATAATATTAGTTGATGTTTTGATTTGAAAATGGTTTAGATTCGGGAAATGATTTTTTTAATCTGACTTTTGCATTTTACGTGATATTTTATTTTAAAAAGATAGTTTTTTATACTTTTCCTCTAACCTTTTTGTAAATATATATTAAAAATTATTTTAGAAATTAAGCATTGATTTTTATTAGAAAGTTATTATATTAATGAATATTTATTTTAAAATAAAAAAATGGGGTTTATTTGTTATATTCAAGTGATTCCATTTTAAAAGTAGACAGAATTACTTTGGAATAAATATGTATGAAACATTTTATATAAAATATTGAATAAAAGGAATAGTTTATAAATGGTGTTTTATAATAAAAGAGTAATTTTATATAAATAATATTTTTTAAAAGAAAAATGATACAAATGTGATTAATTGGAAAATAAATCGCATTTGTGGATTTACAGTGACAATTATCGTTTTGTGAAAGTATATGAGTTTTATATAAAAGAGTTTGGTAAATAGAAATAAGATTTATAAATGAAGTTTTATAAATGAGATTATAAATGAATTTTTATAAATGAGATTTATAAATGAAGTTTTATAAAATTATTTTTACAATTATATTTGGAAATTAATGAAAGGAGTTTTATAAATGAATTTGGAGTTTTATAAAAGGAGTAACAAATAAATTTGGAGATTTATACAAGGGGTTTTATAAATAATATTTTATAGAAGGAGTTTGTAAATATAAAAGAGTTTTATAAATAGAAAGGAATTTTAGAAAGAAAAAATATAAAAGGGATTTATAAAAGAATTTTTATAAAAAGAATAAGATTCATTTTCCATAAATGATCGTTTTAAGATATGATGGTATGAAAGTTATTCTTTTCATACTTAACACCAAACTCTGAGATATGGAAACTCATTGTTATCTTGAGAATTAAGAATGTAAGTCGAGGCAAGGATATTACGCTAACTTGTCCAACTATATTGTTAAGCGAGAGATAGTTCTGATTGAAATCGGAAAGTGGAGGTAAGTGTATTTGATCTAATTTCTACATGATCTATTTACTTACATCAAAAGGAAAATGTTTGGGGTTTATTATTATTAATGTTTTTAAATGACATTTGTTTTAATCCAACTAAGTATAGTCTTGGAGCGAATGAAATCTTTCTTAAGATTTGTAAATATACTTATACAATGATAAATATATAGGTACACTTTGTAAGTATTGGAAATGTAGTGTTTTATGAATATACTTATTACAACAAGGTTTTCTAAGTATTAAAAGTAAAATGTTCTGTAAGTATAATTATACAGTTGAGAGAATTATATCAATATTTTTTCAAATATTGAAAAAAGTAGAGGGGGTTTGTGACAATATTTTTGTAAAAGTATTTGATACAAGAATTTTACAAAATGGTTAATTGATGAAAATGATTAATTTAAGAGTCTTAGTAGTTGCTTATGTGCTTAACCAAAATCTCTGATTGGATAGTTTGTTTATTTGATGGTTAAATAACCAAACCTTGGCCGGTTTTTAAACTATCGTTATTGGTTCAGAGAGACCGGGATCAGATATATTATTCGAAAATCACTTCGAACCGGCATAAACATTCGAATTGAAGACATTATGAAGATGATCGAAGATGGAGCTCTTTGAAGTGCAAGTGCTACAATCCTGAGGCTGATTCTAAAATGGATATAATAGAAGTAGTGTCTTTGATTTGTTCATCCTGAACAACTTATTTGAATGAATGTTGGCATTGCATTGTATCTTGAAGGGCCGTGTTAGGATTCCAAATGGGATTGCTATATAAATGTAATGGCTAAAGCAGGGACATGCCACATGACTAAGTGGGTCGCTTCCATTAAGGTATGATCATAACTTATATCTAGATCGACATTTTCTAATTATGTATGCTTGTGGCCATAGAAATTGTTTGTCAAGTTTGTGAGGCGGATTACGGATCTTAAGGCTAGGATAAACACTAGAGGGGGGTGAATAGTGTTTTAAGGGATTATTAAATCTTTTTGAGTTTTTGTTAATCTGAACACAAATGTATGCAATATTCAGACACAGATATGATTACAAAATCAAACACAGATGCAGAAATAAAGTAAAAGCGGTAAAGGAAAGAACACACCAGATTTTATACCGGTTCGGAGTTACCCTACATCCAGTCCCGCACACAGGTACGGATTTTCTTTCAAAAGCAATTGTACAATTGCACCCTCGATTTCAAGGCTATGAGGCACACCCTCCAGATTCACAATCCTCTGGGTGGAGATACTTGATTTCCCAGACAACAAGTTCACCCAATTGATTTCCATGGCTTCGCTTGATTGATTGCCAAGGCCACAATCGCACATTTTCTCGTTTAATTGATTGCAAAGAAGCCTATAACTCTGAATAGCACTGAGGATCTTGTTGAGATAGTGATAGAGAATCAAACCAGAGATAATCTAGTTAGATTCAATGTTGATTTTGGCAGAGTAATGGTAGAATATGTATACAGAAATGTGGAAGAAGAAGAGAAATGAAAAATAGAAAATATGAATGAAAATTCGTTGAAAACAACTCCTATTTATAGAAGAACAACAACCATGTCCATTCGTGAAGAGATATGACGAATAGACACTTCTTTTGAAATTTAAATTTTGAAATTAACTGACACTATGTCGACATCCCAAAGGAAATTTTGGTGGTTTGTTTTTCTTTGAAAATAACTTTTATCTTATATTAAAACTATTTTAAACTTTTATAAATATACTTAACTATAGTTAAAATACATAAGTAAATATAGAGAATAATATATATATATAATTTTATATTTAAATCTAAGTATAAATATTAAAAGTTAAATATATTGTTATTGAAGATAGTTTTAAAACTAGGAATAATTTGATTTTGAAAATAAAGATTATTTTGAGGCTAAAAGTATTTAAAATCAGGATAGATGTTTTTGATTCTTTTAAAAGGAAGGTTTTGAAATCATTTTGAAAACAAGATAATTTTGTAAAATCTTTTGAATAAAAAATTAGCGGATACAAAACAATATTCGACTAGATTTTTCGTAGATTTCATCCTACTTAGGGTTCCATCCCTTTAATGGGCTCGAAGCGAATTCCAATCCACGAATAAATTGGATTTTAAGATGCCAGTGCTTTTCTAGGAGTTTTAACAAAATTCCTAATTAAAATTACTTATTCTTGAAATCTTGAACTCTTGATAATCTTGATACTCATGAATCTTCAATCTTGATATCTTGAATCTCTATATTGTACAGTCTTCATTCTTGGTACCTGCATGGTTAAATCCTGCATATACATATATATCTAAACTATACCATTAGTATTTAGATTTTATAATCTATTCTAAGGTTGTTGTCATCAAAACCATCATGTCAAGGACTAACAATCTCCCCCTTTTTGATGATGACGACCTTTGTTTATAAAATATTACTTCTATTCTAATAACCCCCCCCCCTTAATCTATGCCTAACTATCGTATTTTATATTTCTCCCCCTTTGTCATCGACAAAAAACTAACTCCAAACTATATAACTTCGCCTCATTATTGGACTAAAGTACCTACATTAATAAACAATACAATGGAGTATATAATAGATAGATTAAGAGATAATTATATTGATAGACATGATAGCTAATTAAAGATCATATAAATATCAATGCATATTTATACATGTTTTTCTCGCCAAATATCAATCCAAATCAATTCAAATCAAATCAAATCAAATCAAACAATTCAAATCAAATCAAATCAAATCAAATCAAACAATTCAAAACAAACAATTCAAATCAAACCAATCAAATCAAACAATACGAGGAACTTCCACCCATCCTTCTTCTCCAAATATAGGTTCTGCTTTAATGGCATCTCAATTTTCATTATCATTAGTGAGAGAGACTGGAGAATGTGCTTCGTTATCATCCTTGTGCAGGGAGAAAATCATCCATCGTATTGCATCGAAATGCCTTTCTTGCTCTTTAATCATCTGCATTTGACTCAACTCTAAGTGTCACCGGTTTCGAAGAATGAACGAAAGAATATTCTTGAAAGAATTAAGAGTCTTTTCAAGATTCTCGGATAAATTATGAATTGGATTGGCCATATTTTAGTTTGTGAGAAGAATGAGAGACAAAGTAGATAAGAAATAATATTGAGTGATGAATTTTGGAAGAAATAGGTATTTATAGGTGTAGAAATTCATTTGAAATGAATATACATAAGGTAGTTATTCAAATTTCAAATTCAAAATGAAATGTCATTTCTGACCAGTACACGTCGACATAGTCATAGGGGGGATGTCGACATGGTCCAGTGAATTTTGATGACTTATTTTGATTTTGTGAATAATTGTGTGTGTGTGTGTGTGTGTGTGTGTGTGTGTGTAATATACTAACATTTATTCTGGAGATAAGATAAGCTAGATAACAGAAAAGGAATTCAATTTCATTTCATGATAACACGATACGACGATTAAACACAAAGAACTACATGAACATTCAAATCAAAATAAACTAAAAAAAATACAACGAGATACGAAAAGGTAGAACTAGTTAGAGGATGATGACGATGAAGATAATCCAAGCTTCTTGCTGACTTTGGAAATAAACTTGTTCATCTTGGATGAAATTTTGTCCAACTTCTTACTAACGGATCATTTAAGAATCCGTTGATTCTCAACAATGGTCTTTTGGTTTTTGAGAAGGGTTTTATTGGATGGATTAGGAGGATAGTCAATGCTTTCCAAAGAAGTTTCACCTTCTTCTTCTTCTTCTTCAATTTCCATTTCATCCCCTTCTTCATCTTCTTCCATCTCCTCATGAGCCAAACACTCTTCCTTTTCGGCAAGAGTCTCATAAGGTTGAAAAACAAATGGAATTTTCATAAGCGAAATGTTAGAATGATTGAAAACTTTTTTAGAAACAAATTCTTCTCCTTTAAAATCCACTCCAAAATAGTTAAAAATCCAAGTGAGATAAATTTCATGATACAAAGTATTCTTACCCATTTCAAGATTTTTGGGACGAAGTTCATCCAAAATAACCTGCGTCCAATTAATATCATAATTTCCTAAAATAGCAAAAAGTGCTTTGCCAACTTTTGAGGCAGGATTATTAAAATTTCCCGATCTTGGGGTCAAAGTATGTTGTAAAAGAAGATTGACAATTCAAGCTTTTGGTCGAAAGTTTTGATTTCGGAATTCAAAATTATCATTTCCTTCGAAAATGTGATGAAATGTCTCACGATCATTTTCATCGATTTTAAAACTAGAAAGATCCATTCCTGTACTATTGCAATTAAGAATGCTACCCAAAAGGTCATAATTCAAAACAATTCTAGTGCCTTTGACACTACTCCCCATCATCATTTTCAATATAATCCACGGTTTAAATTTGCATAGAAAATTTTAACAAGATTTGGATAACAAACAAAATCATTTTGAGAAGCATCAACAAGACTAAGAATTTGATTGTTTGCAAAAAGAGAATCAATTTCCTAAGAAGAGAAATCTTGAAATATAGCAAACTTTCCGGGATGGACTTTTGCAAAGTTAGCATAATTGACGTATGCTTTTATTGCCTCCGAATCATTAAAGAGTTGCTCTTTTATCTTTCTGGAAATTCTCATGGTAGAGGGGTTGCTTAAAGAAGCCATTAGAGTAGAGAGTAGAGAGCTTGAAGTTTTGAAGAGAGAGTTTGAATTTGAAAATGAGAGTGAAAAGATGTGATAAAAGATAGTGAATAAATAGATTCTTAAAGGACATGTTCTCTGGTCAAAAGATGCATTTTCAGAGAATTGAATGAAGTGAAAAGGTGGAGGGAAATTCAACCATTTGAATTCAAATTTTGGATTTCAAATTTTGTACCCATGTCGACATCATGGTAGGGACCATGTCGACATGTGTCTTTGAATTTCTATGACTTGTTTTTCCTAAGTATCCTAATATATATATATATATATATACTTATTATTTTTAATGTGTATATATATATTTGGAATAATTCTGAAATTATAGTATATTCTATAAAATATTATAATACTATTAAAATTAAAAAAATAATAATAATAAAATAATAGTAAAAATTCAAAATTCAACTATCACACCAATCCAAAATCAAACAATCAAGCAATCAAGCACCAATTCTAAGCATGCAATTTCATCAACTGTATTGTAAATGTGTGCCTTTTTCTGAGTCCGTTTCTCTGAATTCATTGGAGTCATGAACTGCTATGAAACACATATTTGAATTATCTGTCTTCTAATCATCATCGCTTGAGGACGAGTCCGAGTCATCTAGAGTAGCAGTAAATGCACGCTTCCGTTTCATTACTGAAACATTGTTTATAGGAGGATTTTCCCTATCTGGATATGGACAGTCTATTTAATATGGCCTGGTTCATCACAGTTGAAACATTTGACATTGTTTGGCACTACATTCTGATTTCCAGAGTTCTTATAGCTGTTTCTCTTGAGATTATTCATCTTTCTGCATTTTAGAAATTTCCCAAAATTCCTGGTCATAAAGGCTATCTCTTCATCATTATCGCTGTTTGAGTCTGATCCATCGATTAATGCATTGAATGCCATTGATTTCTTTTCAGATGCTTTGTTTTCCCTTCTCCCAATCATTTGGACTTCAAATGGCATTAGATTTCCAATTAATTCTTCTATCTTTAACGTACTGATGTCATTTTCCTCTTCGATCACAAGTGTCTTTTGATCCCATTCTGGAGTAAAAGAATTTAAAAAAATTCTGACTTGATTTTCTTCTGAAAATTCCTTTCCCAAGGATATTAGAGAATGCACAATATCCTGAAATCTACTATACATATTTGAAATAGACTCATTAGAATTCATTTTAAATAATTGAAACTGATTTGTGAGCATGGAAATTTTGGTCTGTTTAACTTTGCTTTTTCCTTCATGAGTAACTTGCAAAGTTTTCCAGATTTCATATGCAGACTTACAAACTGACACTCCAATAAATTCATTCCTATCAAGTGAACAAAACAAATATTCACTGCTTTAGAATTATTTTGTGCAACAGTCTTTTACTCAGCGGTCCACTGTGCAAAATCAGTTGTGGGCTCAGAATATTCAGTTTGTGTGATATTCCAGGTGTCTAATCCTACGGATTGTAAATATATTTTCATCCTACACGTCCAATATGCATAGTTACTGCCATTAAAAAATGGTGGTCTGACAGTAGACTGACCCTCTACAAATGAACTAGTGACAGGGATACTAGTATTAGTAACAGTACTAGTGTTGGTAGCCATTTTGAAAAACTTTTCAAAATTCAGATTATGAAACTTTGAAAACATTGCTCCGCTACCAAATGTGAGAAATGCAGATTACGGATCTTAAGGGTTGGATAAAAACTATAGGGGGTGAATGGTGTTTTAAGAGATTATTAAATCTTTTTGAGTTTTTGTTAATTTGAACACAAATGTATGCAATATTCAAACATAGATATGATCACAGAATCAAACACAGATGCAAAAATAAAGTAAAAGCAGTAAAGGAAAGGACACACTGGATTTTATACTGGTTCGGAGTTACCCTACATCCAGTCTCGCACACAAGTATGGATTTCCTTTCAAAATCAATTGTACAATTACACACTCGGTTTCAAGGCTACGAGGTACACCCTCCAGATTCACAATCCTCTGGGTAGAGATACTTGATTTCCCGAGCAACAAGTTCACCCAATTGATTTCCAAGGCTACAATCAAACATTTTCTCGCTTGATTGATTACCAAGACCACAATCACACCTTTGCTCATTTAATTGATTATAAAGAAGCTTATAACTCTGAATAGCACTGAGGATTTTGTTGAGATAGTGATAGAGAATCAAACCAGAGATAATCTAGTTAGATTCAATGTTGATTTCGGCAGAGTAATGGTAGGAATTGTATAAATAAATGAGGAAGAAGAAGAGAAATGAAAACCAGAAAATATGTATGAAAATTCTTTGAAAACAACCCTTATTTATAGAAGAACAACAGCCATGTCCATTCGTGAAGAGATATGACGAATAGACACTTCTTTTGAAATTTAAATTTTGAAATTAACTGACACTATGTCGACATGGGTATATTGAGTATGTCGACATCCCAAAGGGAATTTTGGTGGTTTGTCTTTCTTTGAAAATAACTTTTATCTTGTATTAAAACTATTTTAAACTTTTATAAATATACTTAAATATAGTTAAAATACATAAATAATATAGAGAATAATATATATATAATTTTATATTTAAATCTAAGTATAAATATTAAAAGTTAAATATATTATTATTAAAGAGAGTTTTAAAACTAAGAATAATTTGATTTTGAAAATGAAGATTATTTTGAGGCTAAAAGTATTAAAATCAGGGTAGATGTTTTTGATTCTTTTAAAAGGAAGGTTTTCAAATCATTTTGAAAATAAGATAATTTTGTAAAATCATTTGAATAAAAAGTTAGTGGATACAAAACAATGTTCCACTAGATTTTTCGTAGGTTCCATCCTACTTAGGGTTTCATCCCTTTAACGGGCTCGAAGTGGGTTCCATTCCACGAATAAATTGGATTATAAGATGCCAGTGCTTTTCTAGGAGTTTTAACAAAATTCCTAATTAAAATTACTTATTCTTGAAATCTTGAACTCTTGATAATCTTGATATTCTTGATACTCATGACTCTTCAATCTTGATATCTTGAATCTCTATACTGTACAGTCTTCATTCTTGGTACCTGCATGGTTAAATCCTGCATATACATATACATCTAAACTATATTGTTAGTATTTATATTTTATAATCTATTCTAAGGCTGTTTTCAATCAAAACCATCATCTCAAGGACTAACAAAGTTGACAACCGGGGATGGTCATATTCAGTACTATTCAGGAAGGGGTAGACCGGTACTGAGCAACAGAGGTGTAAATTAATGCAGTCTTGGTACATTTTCTTTAGATATGTACTATATGAAAGGTAGATCCTTACCTTGTCATGTATGGAATACATTCTTCAGTAAGAGCCATTCGGACTTAGTTGTATACCTACTATGTTGGAATTTAATTATTGTAACAAATTTGGCTAAGATTCAATATTTATTTTAAACCCTAAATAGTATTATATTATCATAAGATTTCCTATGAAATAGTTTGGTTATCGCAAGGTAAAAACCCATTCATGTTTATGTGTGGCATGCTTTACGAGATACCTTTATTTTTAAAAGGTTTTATAACATTAAAAATCTATGATGTGTGTATCTTATGCTGGTTTACCAGATTAATCTAGACATTATTTCCATAAAATGCTCAGGTAAGATCGAGCATAGTTTTAGATTTATTTTGGATGCTTTGGAGCTTTCAGGAGACGTGCTGAATGCCTTCAAGACGAATTCGTATATTTTACTTTTGTTGCATTAGTTATTTATATTTATCAGTATTTGTGTGGATGTGTTGTTATAATTATCCAGGTTGATGATTGGTTAGTTACTCTGATTGATGTATATATATTACAACTTTCCTTTGTCAAGATCTGTTGTATATTGTATATTCTTCATCACGATGTTATATTCAATTATGCCTTTTTTCCCTTCAACAATCTGTCTTTTCGGCACTTAGATGCTTATAAGTGAATACCGTGGATGTATTAGTGTTGACTTTTAAGGGTCGAAAATGCGGATCGTCGTCGCACTAGTTGCATGAATCCACAATCTTTGCTGAGTATTTTCCATAATCAAGCACGAGAAGCACATGTCCGCTCCCTAGGCTTGGGTTAACATGATCATGCTAGAATGGAAGGAGCTTAGAATCCAATTACGAAGCGATTTCCAATTTGGATTTTGCTCCACAACATAGCCAACAAAAAATGTACCAAGCAATAAAAATTAAGGAAAAGAGTGTCCAATATTTGTTGTTAAATACACAGTGATTTCTTTATATCCATAAACCCCGGCTAGTTATAATATAAATTGTATCCATAAGCGCACTATATAAGGGGTTCATAGTGTAATGTGTTAGGATCATGCAACATATGTCAGAGGGGAAGGGAGAGGAAGTGAATAGAGTATTTAATTTTTTTGCAGATAAATAGGTAAAATTAAACACGGAAACATAAATACAAAAATAAAAGAACACAAAGATATATGCAACTTTAGCTACTAACCCATTAGTGCTTATCGTTGTCTCAATATTACAATTATAATTAAATATTCCATCGCTTACAACGTCTATAAACTTGCAATCTCCACTATCATGAATATAAAAATCTTATGCTTAGTAACTCTACCTCAACTTTATTCTCAAGTCAAGAATTTCCAAACTATAAACTTGTAGCTCAATCCTGTATAAAACTAGAGTTTGAAATAGATAAAATACAAAACAAGCTAAAAATGCCCCTATTTACACAAAAACTATATCTATGTGCAAATATATTAGATTAATAGGCTAAAGAGGAAAAACATTCATTTTTAATCTAACGCTTCCCTTTTACCAGATCTATTTCTTTAAGCATAAGTTCTTCTCCTCTTCAGAATCTTTCCACCTAAACTTCGATTTTTCTTCTAAAAATTTGTTGTAATTTTAAGCTACTAAACTCTTACTGTTCAAAGTCTTGTCATGATGCCCGACACTATGAGAATCAATGAAAGCTATTGTCACCCGAGTAAATCACCCACTAAAAAATCCTTTCCTATTCTCTATGTTTGTGCTTGACGATGCCCATGGTTGCTCTCCATGAATCTCTAATGATGAGGTCGAGATGTGAATGTTGCATTGTTTGGTGATGCCATGCCGAATTTTGAGATCTCGGAATTAATTGAAAATGGCAAGTTTGCTTGATGATCTAAAATTGGAGTAGCTGAGATTGGTATATGATTTTGTATGCTTAAAATGGGTGCATGCCAAGTTCGAAGGATGGAGTTTTTAATTTGGAAACTAATGTTTCTATTTGCCTTTGTCACAAGATAAAAAAAATGACATTTTGGAATGTTATTCTTAGGGTTGTTGTTTCTATCAATATTGGTCGAGTGACAAGGATACAAACCGGAGTTTCCTTGAAGTTTGCTATGTCTAGAAGGAATATTTACCGAAGACGATGGTGCTTTGATTGTTGAAAATATGCAGCATAATATTTCTTTTATATATTAGTTAATTAAATGGTTAACTAATTAATTATGAAAAGTATTAAATTTGTTTTAAGAGGAGATATTTATACATATATTTCTCTCTAGTATCTTCATTTTTAAATAAAACAAATAAATAAATATATGGTCAACTATATTTATTTATTTGATTGATTATAGGATATATATTAGCAAATATATCTCTATGTTTCTATTGATTGGTAGTAGCGACAAATATGTATGTTACAGAGTTATTTTTATTAAGAGTTTTGATATTGAGAATGATTCTCAATTTTTTAGGCTTTCTCTTGTAATCTTTTGGTAAATTGATAAAGGTTTTGTTTAGAGGAATTTGTATGTTATTTTTTATCACTTCTTATCTTTTCTAAAATCTAATTGTGTAGGGATCCTAGAAAACCCTAACAATTAGTTTCAGAGCCTACTACATAAATTTTTTGAGCAGAGTTTCGTTATAGAGACTTGGAGTGTTGAAAAACTTGATGGAAGAAATTAAGGATTATGAAAGAAAAATGGAAGATCTTCTATATCTCAATGATCTTCACCAACCATTGGGGAATAAAGGAGAGAAACCTAGTAATTTATTTGAAGTAAAATGAGAAACTTCGGACAAGATGGCTACAGCAGCGATTCAAGAACTCGATGTTTCATATTTTTGCTAATAAACATATACTTATGCAATCTTGAAGAAATTGGAAGAAAATGATGCAAAGAACTCTTCAACGAATAAGGCTCTTCTGATAAGAAGATTAGTGATCTGGAGCTTAAGGAAGGTGGGTCAATTGGAGAGCATCTGAATGTTTTTTAAGCATTTATGAACCAATTGGCTGTTGCGAATTAAAAGGTGGATGATGAGACACAAGTTTTGACTTTGATGAGTTCATTACCATAGAGTTAGGAAACGCTTACGGTTGCATTGAACAATTCAATTTCAGATGGAGTTGTTTCAATGGGATCAGTGATTAGTAGCTTTCTTATCGAGGAGATGCAGAGGATGAACCTAATAGAAGAAAAAGATAAGAAGAAAGAGAGTAAAAATCCATTTGAAGTTGTCAATCTATCTAGGAGGGGTAACCATCCAAATATTAAAATACGATCAAATAAATTGAACATGGAAAGAGATTTCATCTATTGTTATTGTGAAAAACCAGTTATCAACTGAGATTTTGTAATAAGCATAAAAAGGAAAAAGAAAGGATAAAAGCATTAGAGAAAGGCAAGGTCAAGCTTGACAAAGGTCGCAATGAAGAGGTAAATTTTGGTGAAGATCTGATGACAACGTCCTATGCATGGAGAAAAGCAAAAGCAAAGATTGAGTACTTGACCCAGGTGCTTCTTTCCACCTATGTAATCAAAAGGAAGCGTTTATTAATTATGAAGAGCAAAGTGATAAGGTGGAATTCGCTGCTGATGAAGATCGCATGTTAAAGGTGTAGGTTCGATTATGTCGAAGATGTATGAATGAAGGGTGGTGAAGCTAACAGAGGCACATCTCAGAAATTAAGAAGAATCTTGCTTCAATATAATAGTTGGAACAAGAAGTCCTCCACTTTTCAAACTCGAGGTGGAGTCATAAGGGTTTTGTAACGACCCAAAATTTTCGATTCCGAAAATTCCAGATAGTTATGAAAAAGAAGACATAGATAGAAAAAGAAGAGAAGAAACATCAACATCTCACATTCACAGCGGATAAAATATAATAATAAATAATAACAGTTTACAAAAGAATACTAAATCTGTCGATTACATTTTAATACATCAGAGTTACACATATATACAGACACTAGATATACACAATTACCATGCCTCAGATACACAATAATATAATACACGGAAACACTCCATACGTTCCTGCCATCCAGCTCGCCTCTTGAGCTCCAGAACGTCCTTACCTGAAAATCTGTAATACTCGGTCTGACCCGAGCATTACATCAAAGAACACCCGGGTCAGGCTGGAAACCAGCATGAGTAGACCCATCTAACAAAAAGTACTAGTACAAAAGGCTTACTTAAAACCCGGGGTAACTCATCTCAGTTTACAAATTCAAAATTTGCTATAGACATTGCTTATTTTACACATCAATTTCTAAGTACCAAAACTTAGATTAAATGGTTCACTTCACTTAACTCATTCTATTCCAGCCTATTGATTTCACATATCAAGTTTATATAGAATCGAAGTGGTTTCGGGTATTAACTAATACCCGACTCCGGTCTCTTCGAATTCAGTTCATCTTAACACCTGTTATTCAAGTGAAATGCAATTCAATTTTAAATAGAAGATGTCACCTTTTTACCCAGCTATTCATCATTGATAGATAACCACATTATCATTGTCCACTCCAAACACATCATATCATGAACCATTTCATATCAGAGGTATCAAACAATTCAGGGCATTTAATCATCATTTAATCATACATAAGCAAGATAAATCAATCACACCATCTCGAATGAATCTAATTAACCATAATTGAATTAAATCAATCACCTTTAAGTCCTGCTTATTAATTAATTACAACCAATTGATTTACCATCCCGTAATCATTCATCTTAGTTAATCCTCTTTGATTATTTTCGTTAATTATATTAAGATTATCACCATTATCTAATTACTTCCATTAAGTAATTATACTTAACCACATTCCATGAATGATTATCCTTAATTAATTAATTGAACTTTATTAATTGTATAATAAACTTTGGTTAACGTCCTTCGTTAACAATTCTTTAATTACTTCTCTATAGTAATTAAATTTAGAGTAACCATTATTAATTACAAATTAATTATCCTCGATTAATTAATCTTAAACTTTAATTGATTAACTTAAATTCTTAGTTATTAAATTAATTAATCATCCCTTTTAATTACCTGAATAATTTAATAAATCTCAAATCCTACTTAATGTTAAGATAAATCTTATTCTTACTTATGATTGAATTATCATGAACAAAGTATTAAAAACAATTATGAATTATCCACAAATCTGTAATCTTCTTATGATACCACAATGTCATAAATTCCCAAAATCGATAATCTCTTCTTCATTATCTTTAAATCAATTAATTAATCTAAATTAATTATCCATTAATGACTTTAATTATCAATCAATAAGACTTAATTACCCATTTATTATTCACTAATCACTTATTTAATCAATTATTAATTCGTAATTAAATCTTAATTAGTTAACTACTAATCATACATTAATTAACTTTAAGTAGTTAATTAAAAATTTATTTATCACTTAATCATTAATTAACCAATCTCTAATTACTATTAAAAAGTCACCATTCTTAATTGCCTTCTAAAATAATTAATTGATATTAATTATTCATCTTAATTAACATTTAAAAGCCTTCTTTAAATTTTAAAAATCAATTTATCACTAACTACTAACTTTAAATGTTAATTAATTTTATACTTAACTTAAATTAATAATAATTAAGAGTTTAAAACATTGTTAAGTATTAACTAAGATAATTAAATCATGTATTCAAGTATTAACACAAATTGTTAAACATTTATTAAGTAGACCATGTTCAACTTGTTGAAAAATAAGTTGTTGAACTTTACTTTTTATAACATAGCAATTGAAAAAAACAACCCGAGAGTCTCCCCTTGATTTAACTCGAGTAACATTTCGAGTTACTCACCGTTTCACCCGGGACTCTCTCCTGTACACATCTTCTTCTTTTCCTCTTTTTTTCCAGTAAGTTTAAGTTAAGTTTTAAGCATAAGTTATAGTATCAGGTAACTCACTGGAACTCGATTATATCCCGAAACAATCACCTAAATTACTCGAGTAACAACTCGAGACACTTGACATCAACGACACTGACACCCAACTCACTGCGCCGTACACGTGCATGGCGACGCGCAGAAGCTCCGATGAACTCCATCACCATTGGCAAGTCACAAAATCCCCAAACACTTGAAAACCAAACTCGAATTATCTCCAAACATTTGAAATCAAAAAGGGCAGTATGCTCTAAAATACTACAAACACGACCCACTAACTAAAACACCTCGCCACCGCCGCACAGACCACCAGAGACGCTCGACTTCCATCCACACCACGACAACACACCTTGCTACCATTCTCCAGATTCCCGTGCAACTCGATCACGCAAAGAAGACGAACAAGCCTCGTCTACTGATCATATCACGAACGAACCGTAAACCCTAAATTGGATTCGTTCGTCCAATTCTTGCATTTGAAAAATTATTCAACAATTTTCTCAACATCACAGATGTTCATACTAGCTTCAAACCAAATTTCAACATTTTAAATTGATTCGATTGTCTGAGAATGAGAAAAATGTAAATTTGGTTCAAATACAAACTGCTCTTAGAATACCAAACTAAAAATCTTCATTTTTGTTTTAAAAATCATAATTTGCAATAAGAATTCAAGATATAAACTTGAATTAATTTTTTATAACAATCGAATTTATCAAAGTATTATTTGATTACCTGTAAAACAATATTTCCTGTAGTAATATTTCACTGACATGTTAATCAGCTTTGAAAAATCTTGATTAAGGTTTAAACTTCTTATTTAATCGAAACTTAACGTTTTACAACGATCAGATGAAAACAAATTTGAGTTTGAATGATAATCAACCCTGTGACAAATAGCAGAGAAGAACAACATGTTCAATATTCATAGAACAACCTGTATGTAAACACAGATCCATATCAAAATAAAACACATACAACATCATATAGTCGATGAATTCATCTTTACTGTTTTAATTAAACTTAAACTTGAAAATTTTATGTTTACTCACTTGGAAATTCTGTGAACAAAGAACACTTTGAGGCTTTTGAAACTGCAGTATGAATCTGCCTTGAGTACTTTCCGTTTTTGGTAGAATTGAATGATTTTGAGCTTTGAAAAATGAAGATGTTTATTTTCTTATTCTCTGATTTTGCTATGTTTACTGAACGAACTGGAATGGCTTAGATGTATTTATAAAAGAAAACAGTTTGAAATAAGGAAGGTATTATCTAGTTATGCTTCTTTGTTAAGATTTGATCAGATTTTTCTAAATATTTGAATTGACCTATTTTAGGCTGAGATGATGGCATTTAATGCCTTGGTTTCCAAATATGTTTACACATTATTATTATGTTTTGCTGTATGTAGATATTTGTATGTAAATATTCACTTGCAGGGGACATTTGGTCTTTGTGAATGAAGATATTTTGATTTATTATTTTCTAGCTTTCACCATTCATATACATATCTGTGTCTGGTTTCATTTTATACTTTGTTCTTACAATTTTTAAACCTATGTTGTATGCATACCTTAACTACTTAATTCTTACTTTTATTTTTTATTTCTATATTAACTATCTATATTTAAATTAGATTCATATGCTTTACTTATATTTTATACTTATATTTTATATTGATAGAATTAAATTTTATTTTAAACATTTTCATCCATATATATTTTTATACCAAATGTTAATAGGATAAAGCATTTTAATTCACTTATGTAGGATAGATTTTATTATAAGTATTTTAAGAGATTTTATTTTAAATTTCCAAATCAAATTTCCTTTTCAAAATACAAATGTATATAAATAAATAGCAAATATTTCCAAGAGATTTACTTATTTTAAAATGATAAGTTTACATTTTATTTAATTGGATTAAATATTTATCAAAATAATGTTGCCAAAATATCGGGTCGTCGCATTCCTCCCTCCTTTTAATCGTTTCGTCCTCGAAAAGGAACGAAGTCAGATTTATTAAAATGCTTAAAATCAGATAAATTTTCTTTTATCATTTTTAGACTACTTTAAAAATCTATATAATATTTCTAAAATAGTTTTTATAGAAATACTTTTATAACTCAATGTTTCGACAAGTCCATTCTTGTTCTCACAAAAATTCGGTTATACGTTGATCAGGTGTACGACTGAAAATCTATAAGTGCTTGGTAGACTCATTTCAACACCCAGTGAAAATACTTGGAAAAATAATTTTATTGAAAATATAGAAAACAGTTTTTGAAAATAGAGGAAATATCTTGGTGAGAATGCTCTGAAAATTATCACCCCCATCCATGGTCTCAGTTACATTCCAGGGTTACGTTGCCATCGCAGCAAAAGTCCATGTAACTGTAGGCATCAGCGCCCCTCGATTTTCGCTGTCAAAATGAAGCTTCTCCACTCCTACATAGGTCGCAGTCTACCGATGTAAAATCAAACATAGATTGTTGGCTCTCAGCGGCATACACGACTTCCGTTATGTTACCATAGGTCGCAGTCTACCGATGTAAAATCAAACGCAGACTGTTGGCTCTCAACGGCACACACGACTTTCGCTACGGTACACACTACTCATAATCCTCAGGAACTAGTTATGTCTGCACTCCTCACAGGATCAACTTTAGAACCCCACCTTGGGGCTCAAGGCAGCACCACCCGGTGGCACTCCTGAGAAGTTCATTTCAAGGGGCACCTTTTTACCCAAAGCCATCATCAAAACACTTTATACTATACACATATAGTATCTTTCAAATCATACACCTAGTATGATATCATACAAAGCTCTTTTACACAAAATCGATTATCCCAAAATCGACAATTTTCAAACTAGGCTTTCCAAATTTCAATATTGATTTTACCCAAAAATCAAAGCCTTTCCAAAGCCAAAGGTTCCCAAAACCTTTCTCCAAAATCCTCATAAGATCCTTTATATATATATACACACACACAGATATATATAATTTTTAAAACTTTGGATCATTTCAAACTTGTATAAAATTCCGTTTATACTTCAAACACTTTCAAAAACCCTTTTCTTCCAGCAATAGATTCAACAAGGGGAGATTTATCTTATATAACAAAGATATATAACTATGTTTATTCAAAATCAAACATTCAAATTTGATTACTCTTTCCAATATCAATTTCCTTCAAAACTGTACGATGTACACTTATCATCCGTATGCTATACCAATTTGATCGCTCACTCGATCACACAATTTCACTTCCGAACTAGCATCGTCCACCCGACTTCCTAGTGCGGGCACAGATCTGGTTTCTTGATCAGAAACCGTCATTCTCTTTGCATAGCTATAGCTATGATAGAGAACATCCAGAACCAATCAACAATCCATATCCAGGTTCGCCGTCGAAAATCGAGCAAAAAATCCCAACTCGGATGGATATAACTATCTCGAAATTCTGTGCTCGAATCTGGATCAAATCACTATGCGAATAAAATAATATACGTACATCCTACGTATTTAACTTCATTAATTATTAGCCAAATCAATTTCTCTTTCTATTCACATTTCCTTTAATTCCCATTCACTTATTTACAATTGCCTTAATTCTCATTCGGATTATACTTTCAATTCTTATCTCAGTTGGGTATTTAACCAATAACAGTTTGAACTTCGACCAGTTTATATTTAGAAAATAGCTTGAAAATTTTAAGAATAGACAAGTAGCTGAAAAATAATTATTAGTTTACAAAATAGCTGTAAATAGTTATATAATTATAGAAATTTTAGATAATTGCAAAATAGTTGTAAAATAGTAATTAATTTGTAAAATAGTTGAAAAATAGTAATTAGTTTATAAAACAGTTGAAAAATTGTTAAATAGTTCAAAAATAATTGTAAAACCATCATAAAATAATTTGGCTTTGAAAAAGAAAAGCTGTATATATTAAATAGCTTGGAAAAATAAGTTTATATTAAAACAATTTATATTGAAAATAGTCCAGAGTCAAAACTGTTCACTTCCCCAACAATTCAATTTAAATTTCCACTTCCATTTAATTGACACAATTTCAATTTGAAGAATTTCAATTCCCATCGAAATTTATTTAACCCCAATTCAAGTTAAATCAATCTTGATTTCTTTCCCAATCCAAATCAAATTCCATTTGAATTTAATCCTATTCAACTTTAATTATAATTTCATATTATTCCAATCAATTTGGACTAATATCAATTGAACCCACTTCAATTTCAAATCATTCCGACTTAATCCAATCCAAATTTTCCATTTAAAATTTTAAACTTGTACACGTTCAATCACAAACCCAATTAATTCAAATCAGATTCAATTTGAACTAATTCAATTTCAATCTCAATTTTAAACCATCTCGAATTATATAAATTCGAGTTAAATTCTCAAAGGTTGGTTTAACTTTTTAAACCAAATTAACCTTTATTTTTACATCAATAACCCAAATCTTTAAACAATTATATTTTGAGTCAAATTCTCAAAATTTCATTATAAATTATTTTTACTTAACTTTTCCAAGGTTCAAATAAGAGTTCAAAACAATTTTATCTTAAAAATTTAATTTATTACCCAAATGTTATCTTCCAGTTTGAAACCAGTTCTTTAAAAAAATTAATTTACAAATGCCATTATTCAAATTTTCAGTTCAAAGTAATCCCTTATCCTTAATTTCAAATTAAAGTTAGATTTTTCCTTTTATCTCAATAATGGATATATTACCACACTTCATTTCTCATTCATTTAAACAAATCTGATCCACAATTTAAAAATCTTTAACAACAATAGGATGATATTATCTAATTTATTTAAAAACATCCATCCATTTTAATTTCTAGATCTCAAACCCTTTTTGAGATCACACAAATTCCAATTCAAATTAACCATTTAACTTTCCAAGTTAAATTCCAATTTCATCTTGAAATTTCTAATTCAGGTTGCTTATTAAATTATCTAACTTTCCTAAAGTTAAATTCAATTTACTTAATTCAGTCAATTTACACAATTTGAATTCCCATTCAAATTTTAAACTTCAGATTAATAATTTTATAAGTTTAAAGACTTATCACCTTGGGTATCACATCTCATTCCAAATTTAAAACTCAACCTTAGTGTTTATTTCATATTTATTTCCTTACACACCAGGTTACTTTTAAATTTTAAACCACCTTTGGTTTTAAATTCAAATCAAAATTTTCAAACAACCCATTGTTTGCAACAAGTTTCTTTTATTCAAATAATACTTATTTATTATTTCTTTTAGCACTTTGAAACAATCTTCAAATTTCTGCGCCTAGATTTAAAATTTCACAATTTAGGTATTTTCAATTTCAATTTATAAGTCATACTTTACCTAAATGTTTACTTCTTTAAAACATTTCATTTTGCTTACTCATTAACACACATTTTATTATTAAACACACAACAATCATTTATGATAATAACCAAGATTATCGTTTCTGAAAACCAATTCATTTTTTTTTATTCTGAAACTTTTTCCCAAATTCAAGGTTTAATTTCAGTTTGAATCCTTTTCAAACTTACCTTTATCTAATTTCAATTTGGTTGTATTTCTATTACCTCTTAATTTAATTCCAATAATTTAACAACCAATTACCTTAACATTTATTAGTAAGAAATATTGCTTCATATATATATATATATATCAAAATATATACTTATATAAAATCATTTAAAATCTCTATATAAGAAAATAACAAGTACGCTCTCATACATATATACACACTCAACTCATTCTAGGGTACTATTGACCATATCCTTAATGAGTACACCCACTAGAGCCAAGGTTCTCGCTTAACCTTCAGCTCTGATACCAACTGTAACAAACCAGAATTTTCGATTCCGAAAATTCCAGATAGTTATGAAAAAGAAGAAATAGATAGAAAAAGAAGAAGAAGAAACATCAACATCTCACATTCGCAGTGGATAAAATATGATGATAAATAATATCAGTTTACAAAAGAATACTATATATGTCGATTACATTTTAATACATCAGAGTTACACATATATACAGACACTAGATATACACAATTTCCATGCCTCAGATATACAATAATATAATACAGCGGAAACACTCCATACGTTCCTGCCATCCAGCTCGCCTCTTGAGCTCCAGAACGTCCTTACCTGAAAATCTGTAATACTTGGTCTGACCCGAGCATTACATCAAAGTAACACATGGGTCAGGCTGGAAAACAGCGTGAGTACACCAATCTAACAAAAAGTACTAGTACAAAAGGCTTACTTAAAACCCAGGGTAACTCGTCTCAGTTTACAAATTCAAAATTTTGCTATAGACATTGCTTATTTTACACATCAATTTCTAAGTACCAAAACTTAGATTAAATGGTTCATTTCACTTAACTCATTCTATTCCAGCCTATTGATTTCACATATCAAGTTTATATAGAATCGAAGTGGTTTCGGGTATTAACTAATACCCGACTCCGGTCTCTTCGAATTCAGTTCATCTTAACACATGTTATTCAAGTGAAATGCAATTCAATTTTAAATAAAAGATGTCACCTTTTTACCCAGCTATTCATCATTGATAGATAACCACATTATCATTATCCACCCCCAAACACATCATATCACGAACAATTTCATATCAGAGGTATCAATCAATTCAGGGCATTTAATCATCATTTAATCACACATAAGCAGGATAAATCAATCACACCATCTCGAATGAATCTAATTACCATAATTGAATTAAATCAATCACTTTTAAGTCCTTCTTATTAATTAATTACAACCCAATTGATTTACCATCCCGTAATCATTCATCTTAGTTAATCCTCCTTGATTAATTTCTTTAATTATATTAAGATTATCATCATTATCTAATTACTTCCATTAAGTAATTATACTTAACCACACTCCATGAATGATTATCCTTAATTAATTAATTGAACTTAATTAATTATATAATAAACTTTGGTTAACATCCTTCATTAACAATTCTTTAATTACTTCTCTATAGTAATTAAATTTAGAGTAACCATTATTAATTACAAATTAATTATCCTCGATTAATTAATATTAAACTTTAAATGATTAACTTAAATTCTTAATTATTAAATTAATTAATTATCCCTTTTAATTTCCTGAATATTTTAATAAATCTCAAACCCTACTTAATGTTAAGATAAATCTTATTCTTACTTATGATTGAATTATCATTAACAAAGTATTAAAAACAATTATGAATTATCCACAAATCTGTAATCTTCTTATGATACCACAATGTCATAAATTCCCAAAATCGATAATCTCTTCTTCATTATCTTTAAATCAATTAATTAATCTAAATTAATTATCCATTAATGACTTTAATTATCAATCAATAAGACTTAATTACCCATTTATTATTCACTAATTACTTATTTAATCAATTATTAATTCGTAATTAAATCTTAATTAGTTAACTACTAATCATACATTAATTAACTTTAAGTAGTTAATGACAAATTTATTTATCACTTAATCATTAATTAACCAATCTCTAATTACTATTAAAAAGTCATCTTTCTTAATTGTCTTCTAAAATAATTAATTGATATTAATTATTCATCTTAATTAACATTTAAAAGCCTTCTTTAAATTTTAAAAATCAATTTATTACTAACTACTAACTTTAAATGTTAATTAATTTTATACTTAACTTAAATTAATAATAATTAAGAGTTTAAAACATTGTTAAGTATTAACTAAGATAACTAAATCGTGTATTCAAGTCTTAACACAAATTGTTAAACATTTATTAAGTCGACCATGTTTAACTTGTTGAAAACTAAGTTGCTGAACTTCACTTTTTATAACATAGCAGTTGAAAAAAACAACCCGAGAGTCTCCCCTTGATTTAACTCGAGTAACATTTCGAGTTACTCACCGTTTCACCCGAGACTCTCTCCTGTACGCATCTTCTTCTTCTCCTCTTTTTTCTTAGTAAGTTTAAGTTAAGTTTTAAACATAAGTTATAGTATCAGGTAACTCACTCGAACTCGATTATATCCCGAAACAATCACCTAAATTACTCGAGTAACAACTCGAGACACTTGACATCAACGACACTGACACCCAACTCACTGCGCCGTACACGTGCACAGCGACGCGTAGAAGCTCCGGTGAACTCTGTTTGTACCAAAATTGGGCACAACACTCTTCGGATGTGTTTGAAGAGATAAAATGAAGAGAAAATTTGTAAAATGAAGCAGATCTAACAAACGCACCAATAAACATATAAGAAAATGCATAGAAACACAGAGTTTTAGAGTGGTTCGGCGATTTGCCTACGTCCACTATGAAGTTTTATCACTTTATTGATTGATACTTGAAGGTTACAAGTGTTCTAGAGCGAAGTACAACAGATAATAAGATTAAATTCGAAATCAGCAGCAGTGATGACGGCATGGAGTGATTCTGGCAGCGTCCGGGCGTACTTTCTCTCTAAAATTCTCTGATCCCTTTTCTGAATGACCAGGGGCTCTATTTATAAGTGCTGGAGGCTGATACTTCGCTGAAAATTCAGGAGACCACATCTGGCACGTGAGGGGGCCCGCATGCCCGGCCTTAGGAAATTGGGGCCCGTTCCGGGATCGATTCGAACTCAATTTCGAATCGATCAAGATTTGATCCAATTGAGCTGAAATTTGGCATGAACATTCCTCATGTTGTCAGTAAGATACAGTGAAAATTTCATAGCATTTGGACATGAGGACTATGAGATATGATCGATGCAAGTTGGTCCGTGATCGATACGAAGCAATTTCGAATCGATCAAGATTTGATCCGATTGAGCTGAAATTTGGCATGAACATTCCTCATGTTGCCAGTAAGATATTGTGAAAATTTCATAGGATTTGGACATGTGGATTGTGAGATATGATCGATGCAAGTTGGTCCGTGATCGATACGAAGCAATTTCGAATCGATCAAGATTTGATCCGATTGAGCTGAAATTTGGCATGAACATTCCACATGTTGCCAGTAAGATACTTTGAAAATTTCGTAGCATTTGGACATGTGGATTGTGAGATATGATCGATGCAAGTTGGTCCGTGATCGATACGAAGCAATTTCGAATCGATCAAGATTTGATCCGATTGAGCTGAAATTTGGCATGAACATTCCTTATGTTGCCAGTATGCTACCGTGAAAATTTGGTGGCATTTGAACTTGTAGATCTTGAGTTATGATCGATGCAAGTTTGGATTTCTCAACCGTGATCGATCAATATCTTGAGCATACCAACTCCGATTGACTTGAAATTTGGAATGTTGGCTTTATTAGCTTTTCTTGTCATGTCATATCAATTGTAGCTCGTTCTGGACTCGGAAAAAATTTACCGACATCCATAGCAGACCTATGCGTTAACGATCTCCAGGACGAACCATCCTTGGTTTCTAGTCAAGTTCTTGGTGTCACGGCCTTGCCAAAAGGCGGGATAACAAACTCCATCACCATCGGAAAGTCACAAAATCCCCAAACACTCGAAAACCAAACTCGAATTATCTCCAACAATTTGAAATCAAAAAGGGAAGTATGCTCGAAAATACTGCAAACACGACCCACTAACTAAAACACCTCGCCACCGCTGCACAGACCACCGGAGACGCTCGACTTCCATCCACACCACGACAACACACCCTGCTACCATTCTTCAGATTCCCGTGCAACTCGATCACGTAAAGAAGACGAACAAGCCTCGTCTACTGATCATATCACAAACGAACCTTAAACCCTAAATTGGATTCGTTCGTCCAATTCTTGCATTTGAAAGATTGTTCAACAATTTTATCAACATCACAGGTGTTCATACTAGCTTCAAACCAAATTTCAACATTTTAAATTGATTCGATTGTCTGAGAATGTGAAAAATGTAAATTTGGTTCAAATACAAACTGCTTTTAGAGTACAAAACTAAAAATCTTCATTTTCGTTTTAAAAATCATAATTTGCAGTAAGAATTCAAGATATAAACTTGAATTAATTTTTTATAACAATCGAATTTATCAAAGTAATATTTGATTACCTGTAAAACAATATTTCTTGTAGTAATATTTCACTAGCATGTTAATCGGCTTTGAAAAATCTTGATTAAGGTTTAAACTTCTTATTTAATTGAAACTTAAAGTTTTACAACGATCAAATGAAAACAAATTTGAGTTTGAATGATAATCAACCCTGTAACAAATAGCAGAGAAGAACAACATGTTCAATATTCATAGAACAACCTGTATGTAAACACAGATCCATATCAAACTAAAACACATACAACATCATATAGTCGATGAATTCATCTTTACTGTTTTAATTAAACTTAAACTTGAAAATTTTATGTTTACTCACTTGGAAATTCTGTGAACAAAGAACACTTTGAGGTTTTTGAAACTGCAGTATGAATCTGCCTTGAGTACTTTCTTTTTTTGGTTGAATTGAATGATTTTGAGCTTTGAAAAATAAAGATGTTTATTTTCTTATTCTCTGATTTGCTATGTTTACTGAACGAACTGGAATGGCTTAGATGTATTTATAAAAGAAAACAGTTTGAAATAAGGAAGGTATTATCTGGTTATGCTTCTTTGTTAAGATTTGATCAGATTTTTCTACATATTTGAATTGACCTATTTTAGGCTGAGATGGTGGCATTTAATGCCTTGGTTTCCAAATATGTTTACACATTATTATTATGTTTTGCTGTATATAGAAATTTGTATGTAAATATTCACTTGCATGGGACATTTGGTCTTTGTGAATGAAGATATTTTGTTTTATTATTTTCTAGCTTTCACCATTCATACACATATTTGTGTATGGTTTCATTTTATACTTTGTTCTTACAATTTTTAAACCTATGTTGTATGCATACCTTAACTACTTAATTCTTACTTTTATTTTTTATTTCTATATTAACTATCAAAATTTAAATTAGATTCATATGCTTTACTTATATTTTATACTTATATTTTATATTGATAGAATTAAATTTTATTTTAAACATTTTCATCCATATATATTTTTATACCAAATGTTAATAGGATAAAGCATTTTAATACACTTATGTAGGATAGATTTTATTATAAATATTTTAAGAGATTTTATTTAAAATTTCCAAATCAAATTTCCTTTTCAAAATACAAATGTATATAAATAAATGGCAAATATTTCCAAGAGATTTATTTATTTTAAAATGATAAGTTTACATTTTATTTAGTTGGACTAAATATTTATTAAAATAATGTTGCCAAAATACCGGGTCGTCACAGGTTTGGAGGGGTAATAGGGAGGTTATGCGTGCAAAACGGAGAAACAATAACATATACAAATTACTTGGGAAAATGGTAGCGAATGTAGGGAGTTCTCAAATTAGAGATGGAGAGATAAATTTATTTGAATCAACATGAAGCATGCAACGAAAAATCACAAAGTTTTCTTGGAGACCTATGTGGTATTACAAGCAGTTCTGATTTATTGACGATATGCATGGTCAATGGGAGCATGCATAACTAGTTGGTTTAAAGGTTGATTAAGTTTGTTTTCGAACAAGGTGGAGCCCGTGAAAAATATTGTGTCGAGGTAGAGTGTTGAAAATATGCAGCATAATATTTGTTTTGTATATTAGTTAATTGATTAGTTAACTAATTAATTATGGATAGTATTAGATTTGATTTACGAAGAGATATTTATGCATATATTTCTCTCTAATATTTTCATTTTTAAAGAAAACAAGTAAATATATATGTATGTATTAGGTCAAATATATTTATTTATTTAATTGATTATGGGCGATATATTAGCAAATATATCTCTACATTTCTATTGATCGGTAGTAGCTATAAATATATATGTTATGAGAACCATTGTTACTAAGTATTTTGGTATTAAGATTGATTCTCAATTTTTTTTAGGTTTTCTCTTGTAGTCTTTTGGTGATTTAATATATGTTTTTTTGGAGAAATTCATGTGTTATTTGTTTTTTCACTTCTTATCTCTTCTAAAATCTAATTGTGTGGGGATCCTAGTTAAAATCCTAACACTGATTGCATTACTATCTAAGTGCTATTGGATTTCAGGTATGCTGACATGTATGTTTTGGTTCGCGACGAGTGATATGTAGATGATAACCCTGTGCCTTAACTCTGAAAAGCTTGGTGATTAAATTATCTAGAAAAATTCGAGTTTGCAGTTGAATGCGTGCCTAAGATGTCGAATAATATTTCTGTAGTTGCTTTGAGAATTTATATTATGGTTTTCTTTTTCTTGATCCTTATGACCGGATAAATTATTTTTCATTATCTACATTGTTTATTGGGTTATGATAATATTTGATATATAAAATGAATAATAAGTTGGAATCATATAGCTTGTTCAAATATTCAATATTATCTTGCAAAGGATTTAGTTGGAAAAAACTTTGTTTGAATGATTCTTGATTAAATGATTCTCTTTTTTTATTGGATGCTTGAATATCTACAGTTTGAAATGTTCCGTATTGTGATATTGTTTGACTATTTCAGCAATTTGAGAATCTCCTATATATGTATATGACATGAATTTCTTTTGCAACCATGTTTTAGAAATGACTTGCCTAAGAAATGAACCGTTGACAATCATGTACGTTGTTCCTCTTGTATTTGAACCACGGGTGAATTTTTTTCCATAGAACATAGAAACCAATATTTGATATCGATTTTTTAACCGATTTGTTTCAAAAAATACAAAATCAACTTTTATTATCTTGTAAAATACATAACACCAAATAAATACGTTAAATATGAACACATGTTTATTAACATCAAATAGAAATTGACTATAATATTTTACAATCTCTCGCTTAGATAATAGCAAATAAATGTTAAGTTTTGCAAATAAAGCGTAAATATGTTTCATATTGTAACACCGTGGAAAATTTTAAATAATGAATTAAAATACTAATAAAGGATAAAAATATAATTTGACATAAAAGAACAAAATGGTAAATTTTCACAAACATTGAAGTTAGGTCTTGGGGACCAATTCCACTGCGTTAGAAATGTCGTTTACAGTTAGAAAACATATATAGCTCATTAAAATTGATAAAATGGAACAAAATCAGCAAAAACTAGACCTAGTGGCAATTCTGTAATTATTAATTTTGAGATTTAACCAAATAACCCTTTCTCAACTATAAATAAAACCTCGACCCTCACTCATCTTTGTTCTAAACCGTGGTCGTCATCTCTCTAATTCTATATGTACATTTTTTCTTCTTCCCCCTCAAAAATTCTGTAATTCAAATAACAGAAATTTTATTCATATCCACTATTTTTATTAGTTGATCCAAAGTTGTGTTTATCCACAACTAATTTGTTATTTATCCACATGTAGATGAATTTACTAATTTATTAGTTTATCCATATGTGCATGAATTTAATAATTTTATTATTATTATTTTGAGTGTTGAACATTTTTTGTACTTTATGAAATGCATCATGCACCACAACGCATTCACACAAAATAATCATATTCATTCAACTAAAATCAATTGAATTATGCATACACAATAGTCATACACCATAACGCATGCATACACAAATAAATTCTTGAATAAAAAAATTAAAAAAGAAGTAGAAGAATAGATGTGAAACATCACTTTCTTAGAACGGACAAATGTTACTGGATTGCGCTTTAGCTTCAGATGAGTACAAGATATTCAACTAGTATTGGATAACAAAATCTCTAAAAGAAATGATGTAATATTATCAAGAACAACTCTGTGACCATTCATCTTCAGTTCTCTTTATTTCTACAATCTTAGATAACACTATATGTTACAACTCAATCCAATAGATGTTCCTAGTAAAGAATATTGACTTTGCTATCAACCTGTTCAAAAATTGCATACTATTACTGAATCAAACCACAAATTCTCTACAAGTTCAATATAAGCAAAATTACAAATATCCTGACACAAATTGAGACAATTTCACAAATTGACACAAATATCACTTACTGATTTATACATGGTTCAACATATGAGTGTCCTTCAAAATTTGTGTTTTTTCCCAATGGATGATTATGAAGTCCACATATTACTTCTACTCTACATGATCAAGCATTGACAGTTTAACTCCTTTCAATAAGAAAGGACATTCATATTTCTTTGTTTATGTCTTTCTTGCCTTCACTTGTTTGTTGGTAGGTGTCTTTTTGTTGATCCCAAAGTAAAATCCACTTCTCACACCAATATGATATTCGACCTCTACGACCATTTTTTGGATTTTCACACTGTTTAATAATAATAACTACCCCACATGACTTTCCAAAATTTTTGCACCATTCAGTAAGTTCATCGTGTGAGTTAAAGATCCTAGTTATAAATAAAAAATTAACTGATTTTATATCTTGTGTAACGTTAAATTTAAAAAATTACATACCTTGCTAGTTCGAAATACAAGTGAAATCCCAGTCTAGTACTTTATCTTTTGAGCATAGTAGTTTACTATCTTGGATAACAAAATGACAAGCACCATTGTCCAAGTGGTTAAGTGATTCGGCTTTGGTGTGAGAGGTCGCAAGTTCAAAACTTGCGTAGCGTGGTTCGAATGCTTATTGACATGTGATATGTTGTCCTAGGACATGTTGTATATAAATAACATTTCAAAAAAAAAGTCAAGATTAAACGTAAGAAAACAAGATAAAACTCCATCTAAGAAAATCACAAAAATTAAAAGATACCATACTAAAAGTTGATTTCTCGAGATCTACACATAGCTCAACTGCATCATTGTTGTGTTTGTTCTCTTGTTCTTTTATAGCTGCATCTATCCACTCCCTATCTGTTTCATTATTATAACCACCATTCACTTTCTTTTCTACCAAAAAAATTGATTTTCTCAAGTATATTGGAAGAACTACTCTTTTTAGACATATTCATGTTGTACAAAATGAATGGTTGACATATTTTAACTAGGTCAGATTTTGTACATGATGGAAATTAGTACATGATGAATCTTCTACTAATATAAAGAGTTTAATCCTCTACAACAATGATCACTATCATTACATAATGCGTCATATTCATCTTCTACTGTGAAAAACTTTGTAATAGCAACACTATATACTGAGTAGAAGATTTACCATTGTAACGGGATTGCTATAAATGCCATCTCAAAACATTAGAAGATTCATTTAGAAGAAATATCTTTGTTTTTTTAAGTATGGCATCTTACCTCATTCTTCTACTTTTCTACTTAAAATATGCATTAGGTCATCTTCATGCTACATGATAATGAGAAGAAGAGACCAGATTTGGCATCCTACATTTGTTGTTTTTCTATTTAACCGTAAGCCGATGTGCTTGTGACTTGATTAGACAATGAAAGAAAGAGAAATAAGAGAATAAGATGCAACTATGCATAGTTTGGATTAACCAGGCTAATTTTCAAAAATAAAAGAGACCATAAAAGTAGAAAGTAATCCACAAAATTAAGGTGCATTTACTAATAAAAATGGTGGATATGAATAAAATTTCACTTCAAATAACAACTTTATATTCTCCTCAAAATTTCTAAACCAAAAATAAATAAATAAAACAAAGAAAATTAAAAGAAAGAAAAATTAGAGAAGATAGAGAATTAAAATTGAAGATAAAGGAGAGCTAATTCACAATAACAAGCTAGGAAAAGGGGGAAAAGCATGAATTTGGCTCAGAATAGAAAACGATTTCTTCAAACAACCCTCCGAGATTAGTGGATTTACCTATGAAATGCTTATGTTGTAGACAAGTAGTTAATTTTCAATTATACACCTTATTCGAATTAAAATTTTGATTTTTAATCTAGAACTAATGTTTTTATTTAAAAGTTTTATGAACTGAAAGAATTGGGAAACTTTAGTAATGAATTGATAAAATAACAATTGTAACTTAGGGGCGAAAGGTAGATTAATTTAATAAACGCCTGATTGATTCTATGCAACAAGTTTGAATTGATTTTGATAAACTAAAGAGTAAATTAATATTCCCTTTGAATTTACTTTGACTTCAATTTTATCAACATTGAATATACGTTGAGAATTTATTGAATTACGTGTAGAAAATTGATGGGAAAATATCTAGATAATTGATTTAAAAGTTATATACTATTGTTAAGGCAAATTTGCTAAATTTTATATAAATAATAATGGGAACTTTAGCTAAACACATATTAAAAATAAATCCAACTGAATATTCAAATCTATGAAGAAAACAAATGACAATAAATAAATATCCTAAAACTAGAAATTCAAAACTAGATATCTAAAAGTGTGACCAGAAGTATGAATTCATTTTCGGATGTCTAAATTCATTTTTATACCTTTGAATTTCTGATAGTTTGAAATAAAAAGGAATAAGCTCAAAATTGACATGATTTAGACATTCAAGCTCTTATTCAGACATCTGGAATCAAAGTTATATGTTCAAATAAGCAACTAGATGTTTGAATACCTGTAAAAAAAATGTATAGGGAGAATCGGTATGAATTATTTTTCAAATGTTTGAATTACTTTAGCAATCCCAGGTTAACGTAGGATGGATCGAGGACACTTTTTTTCCACTTTCTTTTTTTCTGAAGTTCACGTAGCTGAATGGAGTCGTACAACAAGCTGGAAAAGTATCACACTTGATGACATCCTAGATTTTCACTTCATGTAGTTGTTAAACGTGATACTCAAAGTAATGAGCGATTATATCCCAATTAGAAGCTCTTATCATTTGTAGCGGTCTTAGCCACCTATGGGTGGAAGCTAAAAAGAGACGGGGGAGAAATCCATCATAGTAGGATCTATTAATACTATAGAGGGTCGGACTTGCAATTCGCTCTTGAATGCCACTTGTGTAATGGTATAAAGCATATGATTTATGCACTAACGAAAATATTATATTGGGATTGTTAACCTAAAAATATATATTGAATCATTGATAAGAATGTGTAGGCTTAGCATGGTAAGCTATACTCGGTTAGGCGGAACTCAAGAATTCTACTAAAAATGCTAACGTAATATACAAGTAGGTGATCATATACTAGAGATATTTCTAAGAATTATTCAGTTGTCTTGTTTCATGGGTGAATGGAAACTCTTAAAATCAAAAATTAGATTTAGTTACATAAGGACTAGCAAAGCTATATCATGAAGGTAATTAATCACTTACATATAGAACACGCATATTAAAGAACACTCTAGGTGTAGGTTATAATTAAACTTTAATCACTTGTCCACATTTACTCATTAGACTTTTCTGATCCCCTCCATTTTCCCCTCTTTAAATCTATCATCGGTGGTTATAGTGGTAAGTGACGTTTGCAAGTCAAAATGCTTGGAGGAGGCGTACTGATGCTTTAAATAAATATATATTTATTTATAGTTACTCCTCATGTACTTTATACTATATTATTTCCATCAGTTGAACTTTTATATATGTACCACGTTTATGTTTAGTCTATTATTTGATTTGATTTTTTTAGTACTTAAATTTTATTTCATTTCACTGTGAGATCTGAAAGTGTAGAATATTCTAAATTTATAACAGTCTTTGTATCATGTAAACCAAAAAAACCCAATGACTCATGTTATTCACTATAGGATCTTTATATAATGTAACTTATATATAAGAGTGTGGTGGATCGTATATAATATGGCTTGTATGTATAATAAATGTACATATACTAAATCAAGCAGAACTATATAACTATGTATGATAGTATAAAGTAAATAAGAGTAATCACACCAGATATTTTATATTGGTTTGGACCTTCCGTCCCACATCTAGTCCCGAAGCTCCCCTTCAGTATTTCCTTTAACCAAATTACGCTCACTTCACCCGGAGGAGTAGGCTAATGCAACCAAGTTTCTTTGACAAACTTTGTGTTTCAAATAACACAGATATTAACTACTGGTACAATTTATCTTATAATCTCCTTGGTAATGTGGAAGTGTATAGTTTGTGGTTATTGAAGTAGTTTGAGTAAATATTGAGAATTAAATTGCAATGAGTACTAAGAGATCAGAGAATACAGAAATAGCAAGCAAGCAAGTTAGCAAGTTGAGTTTTGAATTATGATCTTGTAGTGTATTTATAGAAATTGTTTACAACCAAATTAGTCACAAACACCTAAGAATAGATTTAAGTAGAGAAGTAAATGGAGAAAGTAAAATTAAAACTGAGGAATATAATAAACTAGCAGACAAATCAGAGCAATAATCAAGAACACAGGAATTTATAGTGGTTCGACGTTGTATGCCTACGTCCACTTTGAAGGTTATATTTATTGATTCACTAGTAGTTTAATTACAGTAGCAAAAACAAGAAGAAGGAAAAAACTTGATTATAATAAAGGCTAATGTAACCAACATCGTAAAGATCCTTAGAATGACCACCTAAGCCAGTATTTATCGGTGAGGTGACCACCAGTCTCTTTGAAACTTCAGCTATAGGACCTTCTAATCTATATAGGCCCACAAGAAGGGTCGCTAGGCCCAAATCCTAATGAAGAGAGATCGTTACTGATCCCTTCACAGGTGGATTCTTGGGCTGCGATCCTATGGTGGCTTTTTCATGCTTATGTATGTTGGCTCTTCAAATATCATGTTATTTGGACTAGTGGGGCTCATGCTATTGATTGATCTTTGGTTTAACTCCACTTGTTAGCTGTTTTTTGATGAACACTTCAAATGGCCATATGTCAATCCCTCATTCTTTTGCCATTTGACATGTGATCCCTAGGGTAGGTTCCCTAGGGTCCATATACCTTGCTCTTCAAATTTCATTTGATTTTGACTTCTAGACCTTAATATATTGATCGATAGAATCAAGAATGAACTTGATTTCTGACATATGCCGATTCCTCCTTGGTGCACTCACGTATGCCGATCCCTTGCTGACTATCAAGCCTTACCGATCCCTTTTATATACTATGCCGGTCCATTTGCCTTCTTCTATGTCGAGCCCTCCTTTGCTTCGACCATGCTGACCCCTTGTCTATCTAATCATGTTGATCCCTATGATACTGCCAAGCCATGCCGATCTCTTGCTTGTCCAAGCTAAAATCCATATTTCAAGCATCCTGCATTGTTTATCTACCAATTACGTTCAATTGTGGCTTCATACAACCATCTGTACTTTACTTTCGAGTCCCACAATCATTTCTCCATGGTCATCGTATTTGATAACAGTAGAATTTATCTTATGCAGTCAGTTCAATATAGCTGGGTCAAGATACAGTGTAACACTTGTCCCCCAAAGTACATCTTGTGAGTAACACGACATGCTTTGAATCAAAACAAGTCCTAATTGTCGAAAAAGAGGTTCATCTAGCTTCCTGAATGATTGTTATTCCCCTATCAAGTCGTTTTTCAACGGCATTGAATTCTTCATTGATTACCATGATGCTTGGTCGATTTCCAATAATATAAATCCAGTCCTATATTCTGTTAACATATATAAATCTAGTTATGCGAAACATATAAACTTTTTTATTATTTGGTCCATCCTTGAACTTGGAAGTTTCAGGTTTGATTTTAATTTCTGCTGATTTAAAAAGTTGTAACTTGAAACCACTCTCGTGCACATTCATATACACGTTTCTGTTGTTGGCTCCCGAACATGTTCGAACGCTTACGGGTCGTTGCCAATTTCTATAATATTTCATATATTCACGTTCACAACCAAACCATAATCATTCTTTTGTATCATCTATAGGGATCGACATTCATTATGACGATCCATCTTTGTAGCCATGCAAATAGGGATCGACAAGTTTCTATGTCGGCCTCTTTCCCCTTATCACTCGTTCAATGTTCTTATAGCCAAACCCACTCCCACACACACACACATATATGCCTTTCGTCTCTCCTTTCTTCACTTTCCCATTTACTTGCCTTCGCACAAAACTTTCTTGATGAACCCATGCTCTCCAACCTTCAACCTTAAATCCATCCACGGTTCCAATCATCCCACAAACTTGTCTTTCCCTCATTTTTGATTCGACAATCCTTAAAAGCTTGTCCCTATCTTTATTCAAACCTCTATGTTTTCATATAGGTACAAAATTGCAATACTCCTTTCAATTACATGATGAGGTTACCAGCCTCGAGTTGCTGATGTGTGTATAAGGTGGTGAACAATCTTTGAGTGAATAATGATTGTTAGTCCTTGAGATGATGGTTTTGAAACAACGACCTTAGAATAGATTATAAAATATAAATACTAACAGTAAAAGTTTAGATATATATATGTATATGCAGGATTTAACCATGCAGGTACCAAGAATGAAGACTGTACAATATAGAGATTCAAGATATCAAGATTGAAGACTCACGAGTATCAAAATTATCAAGAGTTCAAGTAAATTTTCTTTTAATTTAATTATAAATTTTGTTAAAACTCCTAGAAAAGCACTGGCATCTTAAAATCCAATTTATTCATGGAATGGAATCCACTTTGAGCCTGTTAAAGGGATGGAACCCTAAGTAGGATGGAACCTACAAAAATCTAGTGGAACATTGTTTTGTATTCACTAATTTTTATTCAAAATGATTTTTACAAAGTTATATCTTGTTTTCAAAATGATTTCAAAACCTTCCTTTTAAAAGCATCAAAAACATCTATCCTGATTTCAAATACTTTTAGCCTCAAAATAATCTCTAATTGCAAAATCAAATTATCCGTACTTTTAACTATCTTTAATAATAATATATTTAATTTTTAAATATTTATACTTAGATTTAAATATAAAATTATAGTAAAATTTTGTATATATTTACTTATGTATTTTAACTATAGACAAGTATATTTAAAAAGTTTAAAATAGTTTTAGTATAAAATTGAAGTTATTTTCAAAGAAAAACAAATCACCAAAATTTCCTTTGGGATGTCGACGTGCTCAACCTACCCATGTCGACATAGTGTCAGTTGGTTTCAAATTTTAAATTTCGAAAGAAGTGTATATTCATCATATCTCTTCACGAATGGACATTGTTGTTGTTCTTCTATAAATAGGGGATGTTTTCAACAAATTTATATACAAATTTTCTAGTTTTTTACTCCTCCTCTTCTTCTTCTTCCACATTTCTTATACATAATCCTACCATTACTATGCCGAATCAACATTGAATCTAACTAGATTATCTCTGGTTTGATTCTTTATCACTATCTCAACATGATCCTCGGTTCCATTCAGAGTTATAGGCTTCTTTTTAATCAATTAAACAAGAAAAGGTGTGATTTTGGCCTTGGAAATCAATCAAGCGAGATAAGGTGTGACTGTAGCCTTGGAAATTAATTGGGTGAACTTATTGTCCGGGAAATCAAGTATCTCTATCTAGAGGATTGTGAATCTGAAGGGTGTATCTTGTTGCCTTGAAATCGAGGGTGTAATTGTAAAGATTGTTTTTGAAAGAAAATCTGTACTTGTGGGCGGAACTGGATGTAGGGTAACTCCGAACCAGTATAAAATCCAGTGTGTTCTTTTATTTACTGCTTTTACTTTATATTTGCATCTATGTTTGATTCTGTGATCATATCTGTGCCTCAATATTGCATACATTTGTGTTCAAATTAACAAAAACTAAAAAAGATTTAACAATTCTCTAAAACACTATTCACCCCCCCTCTAGTGTTTATCCTTAGCCTTAAGATCCTTAATCCGCACTTCTCACATTTGATATCAGAGAAAGGTTTTCAAAGTTTCATAACCTGATTTTTGAAAAAGTTTTCAAAATAGTTGCCAACACCGGTATTGTTACTAACACTAGTATCCCTGTCAATAGTTCATTTATAGAAGGTCAGTCTTCTGTCAGACCACCACTTTTTAATGGCAGTAATTATGCATATTGGGCATGTAGGATGAAAATATATTTACAGTCTATAGGATTAGATACTTGGAATATCACACAAACTGAATATTCTGAACCCACAACTGATTTTGCACAGTGGACCGCTGAGCAAAAGACTGTTGCACAAAATAATTCTAAAGCAATGAATATTCTATTTTGTTCACTTGATAGGAATGAATTTAATAGAGTGTCAGTTTGTAAGTCTGCATATGAAATCTGGAAAACTTTGCACGTGACTCACGAGGGAACAAGCAAAGTTAAACAGACCAAAATTTCCATGCTCACAAATCAGTTTCAATTATTTAAAATGAATTCTAATGAGTCTATTTCAGATATGTATAGTAGATTTCAGGATATTGTGCATTCTCTAATATCCTTGGGAAAAGAATTTTTGAAAGAAGATCAAGTCAGAAAAATTCTAAATTCTCTTACTCCAGAATGGGATCAAAAGACACTTGCGATCGAAGAGGCAAATGACATCAGTACTTTAAAGATAGAAGAATTAATTGGAAATCTAATGTCGTTTGAAGTTTAAATGATCGGGATAAGAGAAAGCAAAGCATCTGAAAAGAAATCAATAGCATTTAATGCATTAACTGATGGATCAGACTCAAACAGCGATAATGATTAAGAGCCTTTATGACTAGGAATTTTCGAAAATTTCTGAAATATAGAAAGATGAATAATCTCAAGAGAAATAACTATAAGAACTCTGGAAATCAGAATGTAGTGCCAAACAATGTCAAATGTTTCAACTGTGATGAACCAGGGCACATCAAAAGAGACTATCTGTATCCAGATAAGGCAAAATCCTCCTATAAACAATGATTCAATAAAGAAATGGAAGCGTGCATTTACTGCTACTCTAGATGACTCAGACTCGTCCTCAAGCGATGATGATCAGAAGACGGATAATTCAAATTTGTGTTTTACTGCAGTTTACGATTACGACGAATTCAGAGAAACGGACTCAGAAAAAGGTACACATTTACAATACAATTGGTTGAAATTGCATGCTTAGAATTAGATGCTTAATTGCTTGATTGATTGATTTTGAATTGGTGTGTTATTTGAATTTTTTTTTTACTATTTTATTATTATTATTATTATTATTATTATTTTTATTAGTATATTATTGAAAATATTTTAATTCTAATAATATTCCAGATATATAGACATTAAAAATAATAAGTATATATATATATATATTAGAGTACTTAGAAAAAAATCATAGAAATTCATAGGCACATGTCGACATGGTCCCTACCATGATGTCGACATGGGTACCAGAATTTGAAATTCAAAATTTGAATTCAAATGGTTGAATTTCCCTCCATCTTTTCACTTCATTCAATTCTCTTAAAAGGCATCTTTTGACCAGAGAACATGTCCTTTGAGAATCTATTTATTCACTATCTTTTATCATATCTTTTCACTCTCATTTTCAAATTCAAACTCTCTCTTCAAAATTTCAAGCTCTCCACTCTCTACTTTAATGGATTCTTCAAGCAACCCCTCCACCATGAGAATTTTCAGAAAGATAAAAGAGCAACTCTTCAATGATCCGAAGGCAATTAAAGCACATATCAATTGTGCAAACTATGCAAAAGTCCATCCCAAAAAGTTTGCTATCTTTCAAGATTTTTCTTCTTATGAAATTGATTCTCTTTTTGCAAACAATCAAATTCTCAGTCTTATTGATGCTTCTCAAAATGATTTTGTTTGCTATCCAAACCTTGTCAAAATTTTCTATGCAAATTTAAACCGTGGATTTTATAACGGAAATGTAACGACCCGTAAATTTCGTGGATTTAATTTGGTTGAATTAATGAGTTTGTAATTAAATTTACTAGAATTTTTTTTTTATAAACAAATATTAAAATGAACGCTAAATTAAATTATATAAATGGTGACTTAAAACCCATTTACTAGCAATTTGAATAAATTTCAATAAATGAAATGGGGTAAGTATTACACCTGGATATAAATTTCATTTAAAGGGAATTAACTAATATGTTAATGTAAAGTTAGAAAATATTGGAATAAATGATAATTCCATTCATACTTGTAAGCGGTTATTATTAGGAAATGGTTGATTGAATTGGAATTTAGAATTAGATTTAAATGAAAAAAATATAAAGGTTTACAATAACGAAAATTTAGGTAATAAAGTCAGAACAAGTTGATAAATAATAACTAATTAAAGGAATAGTATTAATGTAAATAAAGTTGAAACAAATTGGATATAGAGAAATAAATGTAAGCATTTAATCAATTAATTAATGTGTATATCAATAAATGGTAATTGAATAAAAGTCAACATTCTCTAAGTAATCATATCACTTGTTGGAAAGTAATACGTAATTGATTGAATGTGATTACGAAATATAAAAATTTGGGTATACATGGGATTTTAACGGTGATTGTTAAGTAATAAACCTATATAGGCATGTAAAGGAAATAGGTAACAATCTATATGTTATTTATTTTATTTAGTATGATGAATAAGGGTTGGAATTCAAACTACAATTAAAGGAGAGTAGGTAGTATGTTATTAGGAAGTAAATTTAAAGGTAGATAACAACTATTATAAATTCCCTAATTAATTGGTCAGAAAAAATTATTTGAAATAACGATCATTTAAATGTGAGTAATTACAATGTCGTTATTGATTATAAGCGTTACTTTAATAATTATGATTAATTGAGAAATTAATACGAGAAGTATGTAAATAACTATGAAAGTAACACGTTATAAATTGATTATGACCTAAACTTAAGTGTAAGTTAAAGGTTGAAATTGAATCTAATCCATTTAATTGGAAACTTATTAAAGTAAATTGGATTCAATTTATAATAAAGGGGTTATTTTAAGAAATTGAAATAAATTCAATAATGGATGGATTAAGCTACTTTAAATTGAGATGGAATTGGTTTAAAGATTATAAATTTATAGGTAAACCAAGATGATAAAATTTATGAATTATAGAATTTGAATTTTAATAGTGAGTTAATTTATTTAATTTATAATAGTTGGATTTATTGCAAATGAATGAAATCAAATATGTAATTATTACGTTAATTTAAAAATTAAGTTGAAAACGGGAAATATTTATGTGATAATTTTAAATCCAATGGTAAACCATTCTATTTGAAATTATGAATGGAATAATTATGGGTAAATTCAATTAAACGGAAATTTTGGAAATTTATCTATAATTTTGAATTTTATGAAATTGAAGATTTCTATTGATTAATCTTTAATAAATTGACTTTTAAAAAATTTGTTAAATCATTGTAAATGTTTGAAAATTTCAAAGTGATAAGGATTGCAAATTTCAGAATTTAAATTTGAAATTTGATTTAATTATTTATTTTAAATTTAATTAATTAATATAAAAATAGCCATTTTGGTCACGGACTCGGATTTCAACGAAACCAGTTTCATCGGATCCGTAACGGTGAATTATTGTAGGATTTCAAGTTTCGTATCGATCGGACTTGTCATTTGATCGTATGGGCTTGAAACGCCTTGAAATCGATTTAATTGAAATCAATTTGAAAATATTGATTTCATCATACTTCTTCATACGATGGAATTTGGACGTGAAACTTTTTCCATCACGGTCAGAATATTTTAAAACACCTATTTTGATATATGGGTTTACCCAATTTCATTCCGGGGTCAGAACGGGCTTTTTGGGCCACGTTAGCGTTAACATGTATATCTATCAACCCGATCCATCTATTTTTCAACTTTATCTATAAATACCCTACTAAACCCTAGCCTTCGCCTATTCTCATTTATCTGCGCGTAAAATTTCATCAGCTCCTCTTCTTCTTCAATGGATGCAAACCCTAGATCCAATTACAATCCAAAACCAAAGTCAAAAATTTCAAGTCCTTAGAAAAATCTAAAAAATTATATATTGAAGCTCTCAAGGAGCATAATCTTCCGGTGATATTCGTTTTTGGATTCGATGTATTGGTTGTCCAGAAATTAAAGAATAACTCACGGTCGTTCATGTTATTTCGTCGGTGTTGACGACGGATCGTCGATTTCACGGCGATCAGGAAGTGGGAAGGTGTAGAGATTGGCGAGGCATGCAGATCGATACTGTCATTGGGGCCCAGAGGTGATCATTTGCGCCGTGAGTTGGCCAGAAATCATGATAGAGGCGGTTCATTGGGGGGCCGTTGGGCGTGCGTGTGGGGTCTATAGGGTCGCCCGGTGATGGGGACCACGGCTATGGTCATTGATCATGACCTAGTCGTCTCTGGCAACGGCAAAATTTGGGTAGAAGTTGGTGTGGGTGGCGGCTGAAGGGAGGTAGTCATGCTTTTTTCGTTTAGGGCTCTGGGCGCGTGAGAGGACTGCTGACGTGGTTTCTATTTATGGGTGAGTCGTTTCTTTTGTTTATTTATTTTATTTTCAATTTCAGTCGTTTAAATCGAATAACTTGTGCTTACGATATCCGATTTACACGTGATTTTTTTGTTAGGATCGTAATAAAATTACGGACATTTTGGCGCTGGTTTGGAAAGATTTGGAGACTGTGCAATTTTTGGGTTTAAATTGGATTTAAATCCAAAAAGATGAGTGTTTTAACCCACTCACAACTTCTAAGATTTCTTATGTTGGTTAAATTGATTTATGATGTGTTTAAAATTTTATTTATAGCTGTTTGGCATATCTTTCATCAATTTTCTCAGTTAAATTGCATTCATTTAATTTACGCGTTATTTAATTTATTATTGCATTTAAAACTGCCAGTTAATTGTTAACTAATTTATTCATTGCATTTAAAACTGCTTGTTAAAATTTTAATTAAATTTATTATTTCATATAAACTACAGTTAAACAGTTATTAAATTCGTTATGGAAAATTAACTGTCAGTAATTAATTATTATTTATTGATGTGATTGTTTGAATTGGATGATAAATTGATGAATGTTTGATGATTGATATGATGGATGAATGGATATTGTATTCATATTGTATAGACTGCAAGTTATTATGCATTTTCATTTCATTCGAGATTGCGGTTTGAAATGATATATAACCATAATTTTTATTTTAAATTACGGATTGAAATGATAAATATCCGTATCACTTGACCATAGGATAGAAAATTTTATACAGACACCGTCGGTCTATATATATAAATATTTTGAAATGATTTCTATGGTTTAGATAGGATACGGTTTAATAAATATTTATTTTGATATTATATAAATATTATTTTATATATACCTATATGGTTAAATTATTGAATTTATGTTATGAATAAGTTTGTTAAATAAAAACAAATAAGTTGAATAATGGAGTTTGATTATTTATATTATATGGTTAAATACGTGTTTAAGATATTGTATATATATAGAGTTTAATGGTTTAAGTCAAATAAGATTGAAAGGTAAATTAGAAATGTAATTGGAATTGAGCGTATTTAAGAATTTAACTCCATAAGTTGATGTAGAACTTATAGCTTGAATTTTTTTAGAAGTATGATATTTATAACTGAAATGAATATTTCTATTATAAATGAATTAAAGGAAATATTTAGTCATAGGTAATTTGAGTTTATTTAAATGATTATGGATTTAGTATGCGATATTTCAAAACTAAATAATAGGACATTTAATTGTTGAATAATAATTTCCAACCTTAATTTTGGAAGTGTTTAATACTTAAAGTTTGAAATATATTAAAATTGAATTGGTTTTGGAAACTGAAGTGAATTTAAATGTATGGATTTAGACTTAATTTAAAATGAATAAATTTGTAAAGCCGTGAAAATTATTTACTTTATAAAGTAATATAAAATCAACTATTTTACATACCGTTGAATATCCAAACCATTCAAGTTTTAGAAGTTATGGTTTTAAAGCTATGGATTTTGAAGTATTATGTTCTGAAAATTATAATTCAAATGTTTGGTTTCTAGATATTATAAATTTTAAAGCAGTATGATTTTGGAAAAGAAATATATTTGAAATAAAAATGATATTATTGATTTGAGTTTTATAAAAATAATATCAAAATGAGTTATTTGGAAATGGAAATGATATCGTATTTATGGGTTTTGAAATGGATAATTATATTCTGGTTTTAAAGTATAAACTATTTTAAAGACCGCGGTGTTATAATAACGTTTGGTTGTTGAAGAGACCGGGATCGGAAGTTGTCATACTCTCTGCCAACTCCGAAAACCACTTTAACAAACCGTGTACACGGTGGAGATTCCAAAATGAAGGAGGATGGTGGCGGCGTTTCCTTAAAGGTAAATACGTGGACCCGACTCCCGTGAGTTGGCATAAGATGGCTAAAACATGAGCGATTCTCGGGCCAATAAGGTCATTCCTCTGATCGGATACTCCTCTTCGATATTATACTCTGACTTTGGATTGTTTCGGTGGCCACTTTTGATTTCTTTGATTCTAGAGGGAGTTTGTCCGAGGTGGGCAGTAGTAGCAGCTACGCGTTACCACCAACCCAGATGCGTAATTGGTATATCTACCCTAGCATTGCCTAGTTGTGCCGTGTCACCTACCATATCGCGCCTTGTACGAGTTTGGATTTCTCCCGTAGCCCGTATGGTATCCTCTGGTGGCTTCCCGATCAGGAGGGACTATGATATTGGATGGACTACTGGGACTATTACGTGTTAAGGTGGAAAATGTAAAGCCTTAATGCTATTTAAAAGTAAGTTTATTTTACTATAGACACTATTATAATAGCGAAATATACTACATAGTAAATAGTTTAACAAATCCTTAAGAGATGTAAATCCCGAGCATCTTTTAAGTTACTGCACTCATATTTATTCCTGTTGATTTAACTTACATAAGATCTTTTAGTTCTGACTCGAGTGTTTTGTCTTTTCAATTCGCTCGGGCCAGTCCGAGCGTTTCAGGATCGAAGACTTTAGCTCTGGAGGACGAAGACGGAGATTTCTATTATTATTAATAATTATATTCCACTACACTCATATTGTTCCGCTGCATTGTTATATGGTATGTGTAACTCTGATGTATGTTGTATAAGTACAATCGAATATTTTAAACAGCTTTATAAACTGTATATTTGATTTTCATATTTTATCCTTCCGCTGTGAGATTCTATTTTCTTTTATTTCTTTCTCGTTTTCTTATTTACCCCATGACAATCCGCCCTTTTGTATGGTTTGAATTGGCACGTGTGTCGATTTAAAGCGTATAAAAAGGCGGGCCGTTACAGGAAATGAGGATGAAATTTGGAGTAGTGTCAAAGGCACTAGAATTGTTTTAAATTGTGATCTTTTGGGTACTATTCTCAATTGCAAGAGTACGGGAATGGATCTTTCTAATTTTAAAATCGATGAAAATGAACGTGAGACATTTCATCATATTTTTGAAGGGAATGATAACTTTGAATTCAAAAATCGAAATTTTCGACCAATAGCAAGAATTGTCAATCTTCTTTTGCAACATACTTTGACCCCAAGATCGGGGAATTTTAATAATCCTACTTCAAAAGTTTGCGAAGCACTTTTTGCTATTTGTGGAAACTATGAAGATAATTGGGCCCAAGTTATTTTGGATGAACTTCATCCTAAAAATCTTGAAATGGGTGAGAATACTTTGTATCATGGAATTTATCTCACTCGGATTTTTATCTATTTTGGAGTGGATTTCAAAGGAGAAGAATTTGTTTCTAGAAAAGTTTTCAATCATTCTAAGATTTCGCTTATGAAAATTCCATTTGTTTTTCAACCTTATGAGACTCTTGCCGAAAAGGAAGAGCATTTGGCTCATGAGGAGATGGAAGAAGAGGAAGAGGAAGAAGAAGAAGGGGATAAAATGGAAATTAAAGAAGAAGAAGAAGAAGGTGAAACTTCTTTGGAAAGCATCGAGTATCCTTCTAATCCATCCAACAAAGCCCTTCTCAAAAACCAAAAGACTATTGTTGGGAATCAACGGATTCTTAAACGATCCGTTAGTAAGAAGTTGGACAAAATTTCATCCAAGATGAACAAGTTATTTCCAAAGTCAGCAAGAAACTTGGATTATCTTCATCATCATTATCCTCTAACTAGTTATACTTTTTCGTATCTCGTTGTATTTGTTCTAGTTTATTTTGATTTAAATGTTCGTGTAGTTCTTTATGATTGATCAATGTATCGTCTTAGTATGAAATGAAATGGAATTTATTTTTTGTTATCTAGCTTATCCTATCTCCAGAATAAATGTTGTTTATATTATATAAATAAATATATGTACACAATTATTCATAAAATCAAAATAAGTCATAAAAATTCACTGCCCCATGTTGACATACCCCCTATGACCATGTCGACATGTACTGGTCAGAAATGACACTTCATTTTGAATTTGAAATTTGAATAACTACCATATGTCTATTCATTTCAAACGAATTTCTACACCTATAAATACCTATTTCTTCCAGAATTCGTCACTAAATATTATTTCTTAGCTACTCTATCTCTCATTCTTCTCACAAATCCAATTATGGCTAATCCAATTCATAATTTATTCGAGAATCTTGAAGAAACGTTTAATTCGTTCAAGAATGTTCTCTCATTCATTCTTCATAACCAACGACACTTAGAATTGAGTCAAATGCAGATGATCAAGGAGCAAGAAAGGTATTTCAATGCAATACGATGGATGATTTCCTCCCTGCACAAGGATGATAACGAAGCATATCCTCTAGTCTCTCTCACCAATGACAATGAAAATTGGGATGCTATTAAAGCAGACCCTATTTTTGGAGAAAAAGGATAGGTGGAAGTTCCTCGTAATGTTTAATTTTATTGCTTTGTTTGAATTGTTTGCTTTGATTGATTTGATTTCATTTACTTTAATTTGATTTGATATGGATTGATATTTAGTGTGGACTGATGATTTACAAAATATGTATAAATATACGTTTGATCCTTGTTTGATTATCAAGTCTATCAGTTTAAATTATCTCTTAATATATCTATTATATACTCCATTGTACAGTTTTTTAATGCATGTATTTTAGTCCAAGAATAAGGGGGGGTTATATAGTTTGGAGATGGTTTTTGTTGATGACAAAGGGGGAGAAATATAAAATAGGGTAGTTAGGGATGTATTAAGGGGGAGTTATTAGGATAGAAGTAATATTTTATAAAAAGGTTGTCATCGTCAAAAAGGGGGAGATTGTTAGACCTTGAGATGATGGTTTTGATGACAAAAACTTTAGAATAGATTATAAAATATAAATACTAACAGTAAAAGTTTACATATATATGTATATGCAGGATTTAACCATGCAGGTACCAAGAATGAAGACCGTACAGTATAGAGATTCAAGATATCAAGATTGAAGACTCATGAGTATCAAGATTATCAAGAGTTCAAGTAATTTTTCTTTTAATTTAATTTAATTAGATATTTTTTAAAACTCCTAGAAAAGCACTGGCATCTTAAAATCTAATTTATTCTTGGAATGGAATCTACTTCGAGCCTATTAAAGGGATGAAACCCTAAGTAGGATGGAACCTACGGAAAATCTAGTGGAACATTGTTTTGTATCCGCTAATTTTTATTCAAAATGATTTTTACAAAGTTATATCTTGTTTTCAAAATGTTTTCAAAACCTTCCTTATAAAAGCATCAAAAACATCTATCTTGATTTCAAATAATTTTAGCCTCAAAATAATCTTTAATTTCAAAATCAAATTATTCGTGCTTTTAACTATCTTTAATAATAATATATTTAATTTTTAAATATTTATACTTAGATTTAAATATAAAATTATAGTAAAATTTTGTATATATTATTCTATACATTTACTTATGTATTTTGACTATAGACAAGTATATTTAAAAAGTTTAAAATAGTTTTAATATAAAATAGAAGTTATTTCAAAGAAAAACAAATCACCACAAATTCCTTTGGGAAGTCGACATGCTCAACCTACCCATGTCGACATAGTATCAGTTGGTTTTAAAATTTAAATTTCAAAAGAAGTGTCTATTCGTCATATCTCTTCACGAATGGACATAGCTGTTGTTCTTCTATAAATAGGGGATGTTTTCAACGAATTTATATGCAGATTTTCTGGTTTTTCACTCCTCTTCTTCTTCCACATTTCTTATACATATTCCTACCATTACTCTGCCGAAATCAACATTGAATCTAACTAGATTATCTCTGGTTTGATTCTCTATCACTATCTCAACAAGATCCTCGGTGCTATTATTAGTTATAGGCTTCTTTGTAATCAATTAAACAAGAAAATGTGTGATTGTGGCCTTGGAAATCAATCAAGCGAGATAAGGTGTGATTGTAGCCTTGGAAATCAATTGGGTGAACTTGTTGCCCGGGAAATCAAGTATCTCTACCTAGAGGATTTTGAATCTGGAGGGTGTGCCTTGTTGCCTTGAAATTGAGGGTGTAATTGTAAAGATTGTTTTTGAAAGGAAATCCATACTTGTGTACGGGACTGGATGTAGGGTAACTCCGAAGCAGTATAAAATCTGGTGTATTCTTTCCTTTACTACTTTTACTCTATATTTGCATCTGTGTTTGATTCTGTGATCATATATGTGTCTGAATATTGCATACATTTGTGTTCAAATTAACAGAAACTAAAAAAGATTTAACAATTCTCTAAAACACTATTCACCCCCCTCTAGTGTTTATCCTTAGCCTTAAGATCCTTAATCCACATTTCTCACAATGATTACCGGAACAAAGGTTTTATAGGCTGAGTTAGGCATAGGAAAAGGAGACGAGGAGATAAAACAAGGGTTCGACAAGGGATTCTGAGGGAAGAAGTGTTAGGGGTAGAGAAATAAAGGGTTCGGTGCTGCTGGTAACTCTGGATAGATGGATCGGCATGATAGTTTTTTAATGGAGGGATCAGAGTTGAGTTAGGTGTTGAGAGAGGAGAAGGATAAGAAAGTGAAGGTTCGGCGAGGAGTCTTGATAGAAGCAAGGCCAAAAGTAGTGAGATGTAGGGATCGGTAGAATGTGATACGACAGTGATAGGGATTGGTTGTTTTAGTTGTGGAGAGGGATCAGTATTGTTGAGTGGTATTGGGATTGACATTCTCTACTTTGGGTTAAGGATCAGTATAAAGGCTTTGGATAGGGATCGACATTTCCTTTGGGATTGGCATGGGGTCAATGTTTGGTTTTGGAACTTTCATACTCATCTAACTTAGCTCATTCGAACATTAAGTACTAGTTGCCTTGTCGACCTTGAACATACGATGACAATGGAAAGTCTAACACGCATACTTAAATTGTCGAACTTGAGATTGAACAATCAAATTTTTGGAACTTTCAATATGGACTCAGTGAAAAACTTGCAAATGAACTTAAGTAACAAACCTTATACTTTGATATGCTGATAGTTGATCCCAAATCTTTCGTAGCCGATCAATTTTCTTGTCAGTTGAGACGGTCAACGATGACGGTCTCTCTGGACAAAACTCCCAACTCCCATCATTTTATTTCATTTTTCTAATTTCAAACTATTTATATCTATTATATACTGCACTGCACTTCACTAGTTCATACTTTGGACGGGGGGAAGAGGTTATTTTTTCTTATCTCGATTATCTACTGAGTATAGATGATATAGATTCCAGACGCTCGAAGCGTTTAACTGACATGTCTTCTGATTCGGTAATGCGACACACTGGTTTTGAAGCAAAGTCAAGTTCCACAACTATATCCGGCAGGATTTCTCTTAGCCATCATATGGAACAAATAGAAATTTCTAACCCACGAACCAATCTTTTCTTAGATATTACATCCCATCCAGCATAAAACATAACCCCCGCTCCTTATGTTGTAGAGGGTGCTATTCTTCTAGATAATCCAATAGATTCACAGGCTTCCCGAACGGGCGAGGCTGGCCTCCCCCGGTTATGTTTTATTCATAGAATTCCATTTTGGGACGTCTTGTTTCCTTCAAGACATGATAGGCCCCACTTGCACCCAGTAGGGTACACAACATGCAATAAGTTTATGTGTTGTGCTGGATGTCTACCGCACTTCAATTCGTCTATCCAAGAAATGTTGAGATACCTTAGGATTGTCCCCACTCAACTTCATCCCAATAGTTATGCCTTTATACGTGGAACCTTCTTGCCGTTCATGAATGTTTTGTTTCATCCGTCTGCCCCAAAGTTATAAGATTTATCTACAATTTCAAACGACAATCGAGGAGCCCTGCTTATGTCTTTCTCGAACCCTTTCCAAATTGCCAAGTTCCGACGAGCGTTTGGAATAAACTCTCATTGCTTAAGCATGAATAGTTTTACGTGTGATGCCCTCTCGAATTTGCAAGATGGTGGTTAGAAGGATGTAAGTATTACCTTCACTTCTTTTTCAAGTTCACCAATCCAAGTTATAGCTTTTCCTTTGAATCTGCTAACATCCAGAGTTCTTTCAAGTGTTTGTCCACATCGTAAAGGCACCGACTTTTCAAGAGGTGTCACTGCCATCCGCCCTACCCCCTGGAGGACAGGGACATCAAACATCTCATAACCGATGAGTTATTATCCTTGTTTCGGCTGTCGGACAATGGCCATAGTATCGGGATTCCTAGAAGTGCGGCATTACCATAAAATATTGCTGAACAACGAAGGGATACGGTAAACCTCTTTGTGCCCCCTGCCGAGGGGACTCGGGACGATACCGAGGAGTGCAAGATTAAGGATTCTCCAACTGACAAGCCGAGAGATGTCGAATGAGGCCCTAGGAAAGCGCACATGGTTGAACCATCGCAAGTCCCACAATCCCAAACGCGCACAAAAAGAAAGAAAAGGTTGACGTTTAAGCTTCGTAGAAGGAAAACCGTCGTGAATCTAGATTTCGTTATTACTCCTGTTGAAGAAAAATCATCCTCTCAACACTTGGAAAGTTCGCTAAAGGATTTTCTAATCTTTAAATTTCAGATGACATCATGTCCTACGACTCTCCATACATTAACATTGAAGGACTCAACTCTCCCACCACAAGTGGCGAAGGCATCAGACCTTCTGATAAAGGAGAGAAAATGCCAGCGAGCAACGAAACAGTCACCGGTCTGTTGGGGGAAACTCTAGGACACTCACAACCGCATGCACTTCACTATATACTTTTCATTAATCTTTCATGCGATAATTACTAATATGCTCTCATTTGTTCTTTATAGGTGCAACGTCTCAATCCAAAACCTTTGATCACCTTAGAAGTTCTTCATCTTACCACTGATCTAGCCGAGATTCAGAGTCTACCCAACGCTGGGAGAAGGATGAGGGACGGAATAAGAATTATCACTCAGGGAAGTCCTCTTTCTCTTCCAAACGCAAATCCCAGTCCCAGTCATATCATCAACGTGAACAGTCTGAATTTGCTGCTCAAAGTAGAGACCAGCCTCAGACAATGAACCCATTAGGAGAAAATCTGATTGTGAGGAAATAGCTAGGCCAATAGTTCTATTTATAGAGGAGTTTGGGGATCCAGATCGTTGGATTCTTGTATTAAACATGATGCATACATCCTAGATATGCTTGCAGTTTCTATATGAATGCAATCTTTTAAAAACTCAAAGCATTTTTCATCCAATTTTTCCCATACTTCTACCGAATAGGGGTATTGTTCAATGAATTTTTCATACAAATCCTAACGCACAGCTTTTAATATTCAAATTTTAGAAAAATCTAATTTTTTGAATTCGATTTCTTATGTCAGAAAGAAGGTAGAAGATGGAAAAACTTCATATTTATTCGATTTTCTTTGCGTGCATCTTTCTCTGTACTTGGAATTTAGGCTACTACTCTATAAAATTTCCTATTTATTTTTCCCAAGCATGATTTACATAAGAAAATATCTCTTTTTAAAATTTCCAGTTGATGTTTCTGGTGCTTTCTTTAAATTTGTTAATTTTCTTTTAGTTATTCTTATATCTGCTTTTACTTTTCTTTCTACAATAATGTCTTATGTCCTTATTCTCTATTCGTGAACATCACAAAAACAAAGAGAAAAAGCATCAATACTGATTTACTACAATCGGAGTCAAATGCTTACGTAAGAGTACAATTTTATAACTAAAGCAGAAAACAAGCCCTACTACAAAGTGATACTAGATAGGTAACAATAGTAGGCTAACACTGTTATCATCTAGGACTAGGAGGCCTCGGACCATGTCCGCCCTGACATAAGAAGGTCCTAATGAATGAATCTAAACAGTTAAGGCGCTCCTCCTGTCGTCTAGTGCTTGCCACAATCTCATGTTGTGTCCTAGTTATCTCCTGCTTCCCCGCAGGAGCTCTGCGTGCTCTCTGGCGAGCTTCTCTTGCCTTTCGGCAATGGTCTTCATCTACTCATTGAAGCTTATCGGTAAAGGGGGTTGGGAGGGTCCTGCTCTCTCTCCCCAAGATCCTTGTCCCCAAGTACTCTGCGTCGCAGGCTTTGGTGACCAAGTAGGCTACTACGACTCTGTATGTCCAATGTTGCCTCTAAAAGGTGGAGAAGGAAAGCTCTACTGCCCGTGGAAATACTATTGGCACCTGGTAGTGTGGCGAGGGCTATGGTTCAGGCTCCTGCTCCTCCCGTGGAGCCTATATCTGTACCAAATCTATACCTATCGTCCTTAGGGTGGAGGAATCTATCATAGGGTGTGTCTACTCACTTTAAGTCTCTCTATCCATCTCAACTCCTGCTCACCTAAAGACCCATGTCCAGAAATGACTAAAGATCATAGAAGATCGGCGACCTCTTGTTGCTATCACATATTGGGCCATGATCGCCTTAGCCCAGTTCACCTGTAAGCCTCCAAATATGGCGTAGGTGGCCTGCCTCACTATGGGATATATCCGGTCATAGCTCCCCATCTTGGGGAAAAGGTTATACTGTAGAATGTGTATAATCAACCTAGCTAACAGGCGTAATTGTCCTACGTGCCAATCGGGGTGCTGGGGGTCTACTAAGATCTGATGTAAGACGGCATGGTCTGTCATCTCAATCTTGCCTACATCTAGACCATGTCATTTAATCTCCAAAATATTAGCAAACTATGTCTCAGAAAACGCTACTTCTACTCCCTTGACCTCCGATTAGAAGGCCATCTCATCATCCCTATCATTAGTACGTAAATTAGCATCAAAAGGACATACTAACTTAAGGTGTGCTCTCCGCTCAAACGTCTTGTGACTCAAACTCTATTACAATCTAGTATCCAAAAAGAGATGCTCTAAAGGCATGCCATGAAAATCAGAAAATCTCACCGCCCTGCCTTGTAAAAAACGGTATGAAGCTGTATCAGAGTAAGCCTGAGCTATCCTCATATCGCCTTGGCACCAGGCAATCTATTGGGGTGTAAGATGGGGAAAAAGTTGAACAAAAGATGGTCTTGGAGGCATGGTGAAAAACTTTCAGATCTGTGGGAAAGAAGTATGGATATGGGTAGCTCTTGCGATACGCTTCAATTTGACACTAACCGTAAGCTGATTGGTGGAGTTTTGAGGTGTTGGGGGTTGTTGGAGATGGTGGAATTGGGTTCGGCTGCTAATGTTTTGGGGGAAGGAGTTGGAATGACAAAGATGAGGGGTTCGAACGCATTTATACGTGTAAAAATGGACTAAAGCGATCAACCCGCCTTTCTCCCTGGTCGACCGCACGGTCAACAGCTAGCTCGACCTAGGTCGGCCAAGTTTTACTTATTTGTTTATTATTATTATTTTTGTCGTTTCGCCTACCCGTCGCGTCTGCCTCACTCATCTCCTCCGTAACTAATCTAAGCCCAATCCAATTCCATCAATTCCTGGGTCGCTTGAGTCACGGTCACAACTTGGCTAAATATTCCTGACTGCTCTCCTACCTCCAAGTAGAGTCTAGACTTCTTCTATTATTCCTGCTTTATTTGCTTATTAACTTAATTTAAATCTTAATAAGTCATTTCTGTTCTTTCTACTTAATTATAACCTATGTTATAATTTCACTTGTAAATGTCACTTTTATTTTCTTTTATAATATATGTATTATAAATATAATTACAAGCGTCTCTTTTCTATTCTAGCCCGTCTTCTTTTGTTATGATATTGAAATCTCTTTAATTCTTTTTATATTATATGACAAGCTTAGCTTTTGACTACCTCTGCTTACCACAAATTTACTTATCATAATAACTACTTTACTTTTATTTTATTATCTGCACAATAAACACAGATTTAGGTACATTTATGTTTATAGCTTCTAGTCTTATCTAATAATTAACTTGATTCCTTCAATTTTTTGTTTTATCTTCTTATATTATAGGAAGCAATTCTCTACTATTTAGTTAGTTACGAAAACTGTGCTAAAAATTCATTTTCATATTTTAATACTAAATAATGCTATTAATCTGTAACTGTAAGATATTTCTTTTATTATCTCTTTACTTTTTGGATAGTGCAAAATACAGTGGTTTCTCTATTTTACACTAATCCCTTTTTCTTTCTTATATTTTTGCAATTACGTTTATCATTATCTTTTTAAATATTCAACTAAAGAAATGCATTCTATTTTCTAAACCAACCAATTAATCTATCACGTACTTTCAAATCAAATTACTAGATTTATCTTTAAGTTATTACTCCCGTTTTAGCATCGTTAATGTAAATGTCTTTGTTCTAGGCTTAAGCCTTTTTCTATAATCGTTAAGCCTAATTTTACACATATTTAAATGGATCTCTATCTTCCTTTTCCATATAAATAGTTAAATATAAATTTACAATCTCAGCATAATAAATTTACAGAGTTAACTACTGGAATAAATGCTTAATTAAATAATTAATGGGAATCTAAAGATAACATATCATAAACGAAAAAAGTATATAATTTAAATCCACTCACTTGTCGTCCTTAGCTTTTCTTGTGTGTAGCTTGGCTCCATGGTCCTTCTGGTTCCCCTTCTAAGGTGCATAATATTTCTGTTGAGATGATCTCCCTAAAAACATTTTCTTTTTAGGGTCCAGCCTCAGGCAATGAACCTAAAGAAATATTTTCTATTTAGGGTCCAACCTCAGGCAACGAACCCATTGGAAGAATATCTCATTGTAAGGAAATAGCTAAGCCTATAGTTCTATTTATAGTCGAGTTTGGGGATCTCAGACCGTTGGATTCTTGGATTGAACTTGGGGGCACTACGTCATAGGGTCGTTTGGAGCCATCAGATTAACCAATGTATGGCTCAGATCACTCAAGAGTTGAATTTCAATTCGTTTGGCACGTGCCCGGGCAAAACTTCATCCAGGTAACAACGCGGGTCGACCCTAGGGTCGACCTATATACTCCTTGGGTTGAACTAGGGATGGACCTAGGAGTGCTTTGGGTCGACCTATGGGGCGGCCCATATTTTTTTTCTTTTCTTTGCATTTTGTTTCTTTCGTAATTTCTCTATATTAACTCGGATTTTGACAAGTTATATAAGGAAATTAATCAACAAATCGCGACGAACACAATGGTTTAAGTTTCGAGGCTATATTCTTACAATTTCAAAAATGTTTATTTTCACTATTTATTGTTATTTGATTATTTAATTATATAAAAATACGGGGTGTTACACAATACATATCTTGTGAAAATTTATTAACATTATACCCAAAAGTAATATGTACACAACCTATATTAGGCCTCTTTGTTTTTAAAACCAAAAGAAATGTCATTTTATAATATTGGAATTTACTTTTGAAAATTAAATAAATGGGAAAATGGAGTTTTGAAATAGATTTGGAATTAGTTTTAAAAAGAAAGAAATTGGAAAAGTGGAGTTTTGAAATTTTAGGAAAATGAAATCTATGGTTTCATTTATGAAAAATAATAGATTTAAGATGAAAATTAATATAGAAATATCTTACGGTTTTGTATAAAATAATTTGAAATTAAAAAAATGGAAATTGAATATTGTAATAAAATAATATTAGTGATATGGAATAAAGTGAAAATGAGATTTTTTTAATAAAGTAAAATAGTGAAAAATTGGTTTAATATAGTTTAATATGGTATTAAAATAGATTAAATTATATCGGACAAGTTATAAAAATTTGACTAAAAGGTTAAAAATAAGCCATCGTGTTTCGGTAGTTTGCGATTTCACGACTTGAAAATTTAAACGGATGTTTAGGATAAAATATGAGTTGGAATTCTTTGAAATAAGAATTTTTTAGACCTTTATGATCATTGTTTTCAAATGAAAATAATCAAGATTTCATTTAGTAAAGTTTGAGATATGCCAAATCATGTTTTCAAAATCGTCGCGTTATGGTAGTTCATTAAATATTGTTTTTGACTTTTTAAAATGGATGTTTTTAAATCTTTAAATCAATAAAATAAATTCCATAAATATGTTAAAGTATTTTAGATGGAATCTGCATTATAAAATGGGCATATATTGAAATTGGTGTTTTAACTTTATAAAGCATAAATTCACTATTCACCGACAATTTAACAATGGAATTTGGTAATTTTTTAATAAACAGTTTAAACTTTCGTTTTTCCTCCCAAATTTTTTGGAAATGATTTTCAAAAGATAAATCAATTTTTAAAGGTTCAGAGTTGATCTAATATCTTGACCGCCTAATGGGTGATAGAGAGATAGTCTCTAGGTTGGAATTTGAAAAACCAGTTGTCTTCAACCTATCTAGCTATCTGGACTGGCCCGATAGAGGGGATAATTAATTTGATTTACTCAGATCGTATTTTCCTAAGAAAATAGAAAAGATGTTTGGAATTTTCCACAAAGTTAAACAAGATTTTAAGTAAGATTTTGGTGGTAAAGACAATGTTCTTGTTAAACTCTATATTAAATTCCGAGGAGGGAACACATATTATCCATATGAATTTAAAAGGTGATTTCACCATTATTCGATGAATAGTATAGGTTGAATACGGAAATTAGTATTGAGTATAATTAATCTTAAATCTATAAATCCTTTTTAGTCGGTACTATTTGGTTTTGGTTATACAGTAAATGTTGTCTTATTATTTTTAACCCATCAAAAGATATGTTTTGGAAATAAGTAATCTCCATTAAGGTTAAAATTATCAATAATGGAAATATTTCCCTAAGTAATTAAAAGAATGATTTGGTATTTCCAAAGTTAAAAAGTGATTTAATAATTCTATATATTCCGAAACAGAAATGCTTTAAAGATATATATCTCTAAAAGTTATTTTGTTGGATAAAAAGATATTTTCAAAGTTAAATAATATTTTGAGTAAAAGAAGAAAAGATGATTAAACGAAAGCGGCTTAACATTTCTATGTACACATATACACATCTTTTTATCGATAATTGGTTTGAGTGACCGAGATCAAATTTGGGTGATTCCTATCCGAAAACTACTTCGAACTAATGCACACATTTGATAGTAAAGACATGTTGAAGACAATGATTTTGAAGATGGAGATCTTTATAATGTAGGGCTGCTTTCCACTAACCTCATGATTCCTATATTATATACATATAGTGACAGTAGTACCTTCGTTTTGAAATCTTCACTGCAAGGACTGCTCGCTACTAATCATTGGGGTGTTTCCCAAATAGGATGTAGTAGGAGTACCTTTGGTTTTTCCTATTCCTGGACAACATGTATGAACGAATGTTTGACATTGCATTTCTAAGACTGCGTACATTGGTTTTTACAAACGTACATCTGTTTGGTGGTGTAGGAGGTAACCCCTCTTATACTTCACACCCTTCCCTGAGGAGTATGAACCCGAGATTGTACTTTTGTGGAAACTAATTAATATGTTATGAGAAATGTTATTGTGACATTCAAAGTGGAATTTTTCATGTGACAGGTAAAACGTTACCTCAAGCCTCACACATCGGTAATGACAAAAATAGGGTAGATGTAGTAGGGCTATGCGGGTTGCACCCATTTGAAGATGATCATCACTTTTTTATATTTCTCTCTTTATATTGGGTTTGTTTTCTATGTTGTGTCCATGGATAGGTTGGGAGCGACCGGGGTGATGACATGCTTGGTACTATCTATGGTAGAGGTAGGCCGATTCTGTGTTGGTAGAGGGCAGCGGGGTTGTACCTTGGTACATTCCTCTTGAGATGTATTATCGGAAGGTAGTTCATTACCTTGTCATTGTTGGAAATCAATTCCCCAATACATAACTTTATGGACTTGATTGTATAATTAAATTTGCTGTCAAATTTAAGGAATGTAACAATTCTTGCTATTTTAATATGTTATTTGAAAGGATTGTCAAAGTAATGTCATTAGAAATAATATCAAATGATTTGATAAAAACGTTTTAGTTATCATAAGAAAAAACCAGTCTGTGTTTATGTGTGGCATGGTCTTATGAGATACTCTTCTTTTCAAAGGTTTTATTTGAAAGGGTCTTATGACACTATCATATATATTTATGATTTGTGTTTCTCACGCTGGTTTGCCAGACTTATCTGTGTATTTTTAACACTCGGATCAGATTCGAGTAGTTTTAGGATTAGCTGAAGATGCTTGAAGTTTCTAAGGAGAGATGGAGATCTTCATTAACGTATGGATGTAATTTAATTTTCTGCTGTGTTTGTTGTTTTTCAGCATTTGTAAGGACATGTACTTATAGCTCTCCAAGTTGAGCTTAGTATAGACTGATATATGTATTTAAACGTTTTTTCGCTGCAAAGATTGTTGAAATAATATATGTTATCCCATTCATGTTAGATTCTATTATGCATTCTTTTTTATGTATACACATAACCATCCGCCTTTTCATTCAATTTGGATTGGACATCTGAGCTTGGTAGGGGTAGTCACATCAAAGATAGGGTTAGTAACACTCTAGGATAAGTAACTCATTAGATATTGGGTAAATGACACCCTAGAATGAGTTTGAGCGTATTATATATGAGCGCTTATTTGTTAATGTTATATAAAAATGATTTTTGTTCTAGAAAATTAGCATATAAAATAATTTTACCTAGGGTTATATTCTGAATATAAAGCAATATCTTTCAAATGATATAATTATTTATGTAGTGTTTGATAGTTAAGAAAATGATAATATTCAGTTAATATCATTTAATGATTGGCTGTTTGATTTAAAAGTTTAAATACAAACACCTTTGGAATTTAGTTTCACAATTTGACTATGTAGTGTTTGATAAATGATAATGTTGGTTTAAGATTAAAGGAATTTATTTAAGATAAATAAATTTTATGAATGTGTTTTATAAATAATTTTATAAATTGGATATATAAAACGTGTGTAGCGACCAGCAGTTCCATACCCTTTGAGTTGATAATAATTCACCCTTGCTCAACCAAAATTGTACAAAAGAGAGAATAATTAGGGTAAAGAAGTAGAAACAGATAGAAGAAGATAAACAACAACACAGAAACTCACAATTACAGCGGAACAAAATATAATATATAATAACATATTTTTACACAAAAGAATCAGTAATAGTTTATATACTTACAATCATCAGAGTACAACACTCAATATATCAATCTGGACAGTTATAATAACTTGTCCTCATACAACGGAAATATAAATCAAGAACGGAAATACGTCTGAACTCCTCCAACTCGAGCTCCATAGCATTTTAATCATGTAACTGCAATACATGGTCTGACCCGAGCATTATAATAAAATAACACCCGAGTCACTCTGGAAACCCAGCGTGAAAAAACACACTCAATTTGAATTATTAGAGTTATCAAAATTCTTTGAAAATCAAAGGTATCTCGTAAAACTGCGTCACACATAAACACGACGGGTTTTTCCCTTATAATAACCAGAACATTTTATAGAAAATCCAGTGATATTATTATAGTGTCTAAGTACAAATACTTATTCAAGCGGCCAAAATTGTTACATTAATTAAATTCTAGCATACAAGGCTCTACAAAAAACAACCGTACGGCTCGTATTGAAAATAGATTCCATACTATGATTGGGCCACTATGGTACCACCCATCACAGTACACCTCTATAACAATGTACCGGGGATCTCACCGAGATCCCCTGCTACATAAGACAGGCCTACCCCTATCCTGGATAGACCGAATATGTTATCACCCCAGGTGTTCCTACCCTTAAACATCAAGCGCTCCCTTTTCATGCACAACCATATCCACACACACATGGATATATATATATATATATGTATATATATATATATATATATATATATATATTCAAGGATATCTAGAAAAGTGATAACATACCCTAATTGGGTGCGATCCACTTAGCCTTGCTACATCTCCCATGTTTTAGTCATTCTTGGTTGGTGAGGCTTGAGGCTAAACATTACCTTTTAAGAAACAATTCCACTTAGAATGTCCATAGTTCTCCAATGATGATGTTCTGATTGCATTCATCCATACAAGTTGTCCCGGGTCTGGACAAACCGAATCACCATCTTCATCATCTTCATGGTATTCATTCATAACGTTCAAATTGGATCGAAGTGGTTTTCGATAATTAAATATGATCCCGGTCTCTTCAAAACGATTAATGAAATTGGCCAATATTGACAGTCGGTTATTTAGCTATCAATAAAACATCCATAAGCAGTCACTATGCCTTTTTATAAATTTTCCAAAATTTATTTTCAAATATTTTTATAAGATACATATTCGAACTACTACCAGTATTCCAACATTTGAAACCATTTCAAATGTTTAAATATTCAGCAGAATATTTCCACCTATTCCAATTTAGAATATTTTTCCCACTTCATTCTCTGTTCAACACTTAGGAAGTATTCCACTTATTTCCTATTTCTTTTCCCCTGAAAGCATTTAAAGTTTATTTGTAAATTCCTTGAATAGTTTATAAAGAATTCCATAAATTCCAGAATTCCTAATTATTTCCCTTTAATATTTCCAAAGTCAAATATACTTACTTATAACTCCAATCTCCCTTTCTACTACTTTTATGAATTCGATTTCATTTTTTGAAGTTCACCTTTATTTAACTACTTTGGAAATTTTCTTACTATTTTTTTCCAAATTCCGTTTTAAGAATTCTCTTATAAATCTCATATACTAAATAACCCCATTTCCATATTTTTGAGAAAATTTATAAATAAATTTAAAACATTACAAAACTCTATATATATAATACATGAAAATGGACGCAGGGAAGAAGCTGTGAAAAAATTTAGTCACAAGGACAGCAAGTTTGCATTTTAGTCTGAAGGACATTTGTTGGTGTATACAGAAAATGATAGTTACAACTATCATTATGTGATTTACACTAAAAAGTGTCCTTCAGCCTAAAAGGCAAACTTCTTGTCCCTAGAACTAAATTTTTCAACAACTTTTTTCGTGTGCCTAAAATCCCCTATATAATAAATATTTAAAAGTATAATAATAATAATAATAATAATTTACTTTTAAGACATGTTCAAAAAATTATCTAAAATATTGAAACACTTTTATAACATCACCTTTTAAAGCAGGTTTAAAAATTTAGGATTTACTAAAATAAATATTAAGTATTTGGAAAAAAATTCACTTTTGAAGTATTTCAATACAAACTAGCTTTAAATTACGTAGTATAATAAAAAAATCCTTTTTAAAATAAAAATTAACTTATTAATAAAAATATATTTTTAAATCTCAATAATCAAATTTTAATTTATAAATCCCCCTCGATTAACAACACATCGATTTCATTCTGATTCCTTAACCATTTTCGCTTTTAAAAAAAATAGAATTCACTATTTTTCCTCGACCCATCCCCATATCCTAATATAAATTCACCCTACGAATTTTATATTCTCAAATTATCTTTGGATTTCGATTTCCCTTATTTATAACATCATTTATAAATTTATAACTTCCTTGAGCTTCACATTTTATAAACTAATCACAGTTATAGAAATTCCATTTTATAAATCCAATTTCCTATAAATTCTATTCATTTTTGTCAATCTATTTTTAACATTGATTTAAAATTCTTTCCCGGATATCATTTAAAAATCCAGTGTTAAAAATCCCTTTATATAATTTGTTTTAAAACCTCTATTTAAAATATTTTCCCGCATTATTTAGTACGATAAAAAACCAATTATTGCTTATTCAAATCAATCACTTTTAAATAATCCAAATTTCGATATACATATTTTTATATTAAAAATATCGTTTTAATTCCTAAAAAATTCAAAATAATATTTATGGTATTTAATATACCAAAGTTAATTCCCATTCCATTATAACTTTTTAAAAGTTTACAACACACAATAATCCAGCAGATTATTCAACCACATCATATATTTTTATATATATGAAAAATACTAATATATTTGAGGAATCCAGTTGGATCTCTCCAACCTGTTTCCTTCATCCACAAATGTTAGACAATATGAAATACTAATCCCACTTCGAGGGGGATATCGCGGTATATAGGATCATCCACAATTATGCGGGGTGCATAGGGTCTCATCCGCTAAAATATGCACGAGCAACAATCCAACTACTAATATATATATATATATATATACTACTATATATAATATATCATCCAATTTATAATTATAATTTATCAACCCAATCAGGCATCTAATAATTAGATTTTAAACATTTAAATTTAAATTTGGCAATCCAAATGAGTGAGAAATTCTCACCTTGATTTTTGTTTTCAATCCATTTCAATCTCGACTTGTTTTCATGATTTTAGACCTCGTACGAAAACGTTATCGAATATATATTGTCGATTACTATAATTTTTAACATAATTAACTAATCATATAACTAATTTATATTACCTTCTAACAGTAATCTTTCTTCCTCGACTCTCGCAACCACCCAACACTGCCCTTAGTTCGCATGCCTCCCCCATTTCGAACGCGGAAATCACTCGACCAACCCTGTCTAAGACAGAAACCACCCAGACCCGATCGAACTTCCTCCCTCCCTCCCTCGGTCGTTCCTCCCTGAATCTAATCATCGACTCTACCTTGAGATTCCCCTCTACGATCTCGAACACCCCCTCCCCCCATTCGTGACCTGGAACCACCACCGTTGCCTAACCCAAGTCGCGACAATCCCTTTATCCACTAGATCACGTCACGTCGCCCCTAACTAAATACCATCATGACAACTGTCGCCACCTCCTGTCCCGCCACCCTAAATTCCATGACCATGACAGCTCAATGACCAACTCGACAACACCATGCCCTTGCCCTAATCTTGAGCTCCACCATCTTCGTGCGCAAATCAGGGTCGCGAGCGTAATTTGTTTTGTATTTTTAATAAATTGAATTTGATTTCGATTTCGAGTAAAAGAAAGAGGAGAATCGGTTTAACGGAGAAGGTATGCGAGTTATAACTGGAAGGATAAGCCGTGTTTGTGAAGAAATGCTAGGACGGCCAAGTTTATTTTTTTATAAATATTATTTATTTTATATCTGAAATATTTTGAATCACATACCATGAAATCTCATCCCCTTATTGAGGCGTGCCGCTAGGTGTTTATAGTGTTACACCCCTACTCCGATCACAATTGCAAAGGTTCCGAGTCATAATTCAATAATATGGAGAAGAGAGCTTTTTGAACCCAATTATTATACGATGTTAAATTCAACACGATTGTATCCCGTATGATCAAACGATATTTCAAATGCTATGAATCTTGAAATCCAAAAATAATATACTCTTACGGATCCGATGGAACTGGTTTCATCGAATTCCAAGATAGTATCTTGGATCGCCATTTTAACGCATCGATTAAACGATGATTTCAAAATTTTACATAATCGTTTGAAATTTCAGTTTCTAAAACTTATTAACTCAATTATAATTCCAAATGTAATTTATATCAACATCAGAAATCGTTTTTGATTCATATTCAACTCAAATTCTTTTATGTCAAACGATTTTCAATTATTAGTTCAAAAACTGAATTTAATCAATAAATCACTATATTTGGAACTTAAGTTCTATTCCACTTACATGATCAATAACTTCATATTAGAATTCCATTTACATTTCAAATTTAACATTTAAAATAAATTAAATGTTCAAAATCAACACAGAAAAATCAAAGTCGTTGCCTTCCTCCCCCCTTAGAAGAATTTCGTCCCCGAAATTGCCAAGGTAGGAAAAATGCTCCAATCCCAATACTTATTCAAAACACACTTAGTGAAAATTCGATATTTCACTTTCCTAATCTTTAAGTTTTAACCAGAACTATTAGTTTTCAATTCAAATTCCAAAATCCTTTATTCCAATTACAATTCGAAATCAAATTGTCGTTAACAAAAAAATTTCAAAATTTCCAAAATTTTTCTAACACCCTAAATTTCCAAAAAAATTTGGCAGAGTCTCCCTTATATGAGGAGCCTTTAGCAATATGACACGAGAGATAAATATATATACATTGACCCATACGGTCAGAAAACAAAATATATAACAATATTAATAATTTTGCGATATTTAATCCGAAAAAGTACCTTATATTAGCATTTTTAAGCAAGCGGCTTATTTTATTTGCAGTTTGTGGGGCTAAAAATCAAGCAAATAGCTCCATATACCTGTACTTACTCAATTTAAACACTTAAGCACCAAAACATGAAAATTTACTACCATTTCATTCGTTTAACAAGTTAACACGTGAATTTCATAAGAAATACATGCTAACATATTTTTATTAGTAATTAGAAGGTTTCGACACCAATTTAACCACTTTCAATCGATCCATATATCACTTTATTCAATCCAAAATTATTTACGACTAAATTTATTTGCGTCTGATTCGTTTTTTATCAAACAAACCCACATCTATTCCAAATTGATTAAAAGCAATTTATACATTTCTATTAATTCGTAGAACTTTATTTACTTTCTTTTGCATAAAATCATAATTTTTCTATGCAAATTCGGCGATATTCATTTAAATAAATAACCCTCTAAGCTTATGGCTATTTTAAATGATTCCAAATCAATTTATATTCAATTTTACTCAATTTCAAACTAAATCCATTTATTTGCATTCCATTCATATCCACATTATATTCAAATACGCTTTATTAATCTTGGAATCATTCCGTGTTATTGTCATGGCTCGAAATCCAATGTTCGAAAATTGACACTAATACCTCACTTGTTTTCGACTGTCGAAAATTCAAACATCGAACTCCAGTCGGATGGAGCTTATAACAACATTAGATGAATAGAAGAACAGGGGAAACAGAATGAATATCATGCATTACATCACAGATACAACATCATCATAATATCCATTACTACATCAGAGTATCATAAACATATAACCACAACTCCACAATAAGTGGTCATATGCCAAAAAGTCTACAAAGGAATGGAGCGATAGTGAACTTCCAAAAACTAAGCACCTTGATATCCAAAGCTCCAAAATATCTCCAAAGTAAAAGCCTCCAAAATACTACTAACACCAGAACACGGAAACCTGCTACTAGGCTGCCCGTGTGAAAATGATGGGCATCCAGAGTTTAGAAAAGAAACAATAAACTCCAGGTCAGTCATAGGACTGGTATGAGTAAAAAAATAGTTGATTTAAATGAACAAGATCTATAAAAGAAAATTCATTATGCTTTTGGAAAATGAAACTACCATAAGACCTCCCGCCACACATACAATGCAATCGCAGAATTGGAGGAGATTTCTTCTTATGATAGTTAAATATGCATGATACGAGAAAAATTCTTTGATATTATTACTAGTGCATAGTGTACAAAGTCATTTCGAAAGTATAATATTAATCTTAGCCGACATAGACATTCCGAACTATGCCTACTATAGCTACCATCTAAACAGTGGTGACCATCATAAGTAAATGGCAGGTTATACAACTAAAAATGTACTGGGTTCGTGTTGTTTCTTTGGATTTTCCAACAAATAGTCAGGCTAAGGAACTTCCTACTACCACATGGTACGCCTCTGGAGGGACGTCCCGAGAACTTACCCAACTCTCCGCCAACACAAGGCCGGGTTACCTCTATAACTAGGTAACTACTACTCGAGTATGCCATCCCCCGGTCGTTTGTGACCTTTATCCGAGGGCCCTCTACCACAAAGCAACAACCACACAGTAAATGAGATTGTAGCAACCACATAGGTAAAGTATCTGGGCTTCATACCACGATACCACCTTTTTCCAAAAGGAAATGACATACCCTAAAGGGTGCGACCCTCATAACCTTGCCGCATCTTTCCTGTTTTGACCATTTCCAGGGTGTGAAGTCCGATGAGGTCTCGTCCACAACGCTACGCTTTACACGAAAGCCATGCTTTGATCACAAATGATCATCAACACACAGCAGCACTTAGTATGCCACACTACCAAATTGAGAGTATATCGCTGATAACCTTCAACTACATAACCTCTGAGCTCGTACGTCTCGTTGAAGGGTGTTAAGCTAAGGGAATAAATTCTCCGCCACCAACAGATATGTATTTGAAAGAAATCTGCTTTATATCTCAAAGTGTAATGTCAGACATACAACCATACGAGTCTGTTCTGGGTTCGAACAAAACCGAAGGCACTTTGTCCAATAAACGAAGAAGCCCTTGCAAATCCGGGTATACACAATCCCGATTGGACTCCCCATCATATGTGGAGATCTCTATACCGGAGAAACTCAATGCAGAGACATTCGATAGGTTATCCTATCGTTTTCGAGGACACGCGGTCTTCACCACCGTCTTCAAATGCTATTTATTTCGACGTATCACTATTCGGAATGGGTTATATGACACAAAGGTCCTCTTCAAGCTAAATCGAATAGTGAGCGCTTAATTTTAAAACACGTGGATGTATCAATTACAAAGATTCACATTCAGGGTTCGATGTGGGTTTCGGATGACTAACTGAAATCCGACTCCCTGTCGCATCGAAGTTTAAATATCGTTTTATGGGCAAAAGGGTTTTCACATCAATACAGAATTAAATCACAAATCACGGTTTAGCACAGAATAATTCACATCACACAGTATCACAACCACAACAGAAATATCAATCCAGTACACAACATTTGATGATAGTCAATCATCTTCAATTTAAGGTAAAGGTGATTTAAAAGAATTAACCACATAACTATTTTTATTGATTTATTTAAATCAATGATTAACTATTCTTAATGATAAATTAATTAAATTTTAATCAAATTTATTAATTAATTATTCCTTAATCAATTAACTTAATTAACTACTAATTATAAATTAATTAACTTTAATTATCTAATTAACAATTCTTAATTACAAATTTGTTAAACACTTAATTATTAATTAGCCAATCTTTAATTACAAATTGATAAATCTTTATTCATTTAGTTAATTACAATTATAAATTAATTAATCATTCTTAATTACCCTTCCTAACAACAATTTATAATAATTATTATCTTAATTAACATTTTAAAAATCTTCCTTAACAACTTTGAAATCAAATTATTATTAACTTAGAAAACTTTAATTTTAATTAAAATTAAAACTTACTTGTATTAACTACTTAATTTAAATATTAACCAAGATTTATGAAAACATTGTTATGTACTCACTTAGTTAATTAAAACTTGAAACAAATTCCTAACTTAAAATAGTCAGCATTAATTATTCCATAAATACTAAATTTTGTTTAACATTATAAACCTGAAATTTATTGGGCTTGACCCATTTTGAAAACAACCCGTGAATGCCCCAGATTTTACTCGAGTGTTACTCGAGTTTCCTCCATGTTTCCCCGAGTAACTCTCTCGTGCATCGCCATACTTTCTTCTTCTTCTATTATTTCCTAGCTTAAGTTTAAACTTAAGCAACTGTTCCAGGCTCGAGTAATCGCGTTCCAACCCGAAGCACGCCTTCCATTTCCTCGAGTAACGACTCGATTCACTCACCACTTCAACAACGCCGACACCATATTAACGCCGTACATGTGCACGACGTCTCGCCGTCACTCTGGCGAACTCCACCACCTCAGGCAAGTCGCGAATCACCCCTACGTACAAAATCGAAAATCGATTCAGCACCAAACATTCAAAATCGAAAATAAGCATTTCATTCGATATACTGCAACTCAACTCAACTGACATAATCACTTTGCCGCCGTTGCTCAGACCACCGGAGCTGCCCCAACTCCGTCCACACCACGTCAACACCCTAATCTTCTATCACCTCGAGTCTCGTGAAACTCGATCAACCCATGGTGACAAAATCACCACATTTCCAGACCACTGTAAAACTTCAAACATAACCCTAAATTCACGTCGACCCATCAATTCGTACAATAAAAAAATTATTTGATAATTTTCCTAAAATCTTTGATCAACAAACTACCTTCAACCAAAAAGTCAACATCTAAGATTTGCTCGATCACCAGAAATTGATTAAAAAGCATATTTGGTTCAACTACGAACTGCACTCAGAATACTCCACTAAAATTTACCATTTCTGTTTTAAAAATCTTGTTTTTGAATGTTGATTCAAGCTATAAAATCGAATTAATATTTTACAATATTCGAATTTATCCTAAAATTAACTTTTTACTGTAAAATCAAATTTACAGAGTCAATATTTTAATATCAAGCCTAAAACAAATTCGAGGCCTTGATTTAAGTTAAACCAACCTATTTTGTTTGAATCCCTAAGCTTAATAATGTTTGTATGAAGGTGTGTTAACTTTTTTCTAATTTACTTTACTATGTAACCAGAAACAAGAAGAACATGTCATTTGAACTACACAGTACAACATATACATATACAGAACCAATTTTTTAAAATTATACAGCAAACACAAAGTTATTTATGAATCAATACATAGATTTAAATTTTTAAAGTTGTATGTTTACTCACCTGAAAGAAAATTTGAAACAGAGAACAACTTTTTTTCCTTGTTTTGAAAACCTGCAGTTGATCTTCTTTTGAATCCTTGCTTTGTTTTTTGAATTAAATGATGATGCTTCTTATTTTCTAGTTTACTATGTTTTGATGAACGAAATAAAACAAATATGGATGTATATATAAAGGAACAGGTTTGAACTGGGTAGGCCTTAACTGGTTTAGTTAGTTTCTTTGGTCAGATTTTTTTTTTCTTTGACCAGATATGTTTTTTTTCCTTTTGGTGGCTGAAGTGATTTTTATTTGTGCTTGAGAAGATAGCATTAAATGTTTATGTTCACATCTAAGTTTACATACTTATGTCATTTGATTTTTGTATGTACATTTTTTTTGTTTTATACATAGATATTTATTTTTAGCCTTGCATACATTTTTGTTTTTTTTGTTGCATATAGCAAATTCACATGCAAATCTATATGTATGTCATATGTTATTTTTACTAGAATTATCTATATAAGTTACGGTATGTATTTATGTTTAACACAAATTCTAGTTTTTTTATAATTTTTATTATTATTTATTTAAAGCTTAAACTACAAATTACTTTATTTATATCCATATATTTTTGTTATATTCAATATTAATAATATTTGATTTGTTTTGAAACTTTTCAAATTAAATTTCAAAAGTTCATATAAGTTACCAAATCTAAATTAACAAATTTTGGGATGTTACAAATATCCCCCTTAAGAAAATTTCGTCCTTAAAATTTGAAAGAGAGAGAAAAGCAAACAAAGAATATACGAATTCAGAAAAGGATAGAGAAATGGCTTACCAGTTTAAACCGAGACATCCACTCTGCAATTAGGATATGATTTCTGCATATTATCTTTGGTTTCCCAAGTGCAGTCCTTTGGATCGCTACTTCACTGAACTTTAACTAGTTTCACAACTTTGTTTCTCAATTGTTTTTCATCACGTTCTACAATCTTTATCGGTTCTCTTTTAACCGTTAAATTTGGAGTGATTTCGAGATCCTACTGAGCAGCTTCTTCAATAGTACTATTTGGATCGTGCACATACTTCCGAAGATTAGAAATGTGGAATACATCATGCACGCCAGATAACCAGCTAGGCAACTGCACTCGATAGGCTAAAGAACCGGTCCTCTCCAAAATACGAAAAGGACCAACATATCGTGGTGCTAGCTTACCTGTCTTCCCAAACCTTAATACACCTCGCATAGAAGATACTTTAAGAAAGACAGAGTCTCCAATCTGGAATTCCAAATCCTTCTTCTACGATCATAATGACTATTTTGACGACTTTGAGCCGTTTTCAATTTCTTCTGTATAAAATAAACTTTCTCTGTGGCTTCTTTAATCATATCCGGTCCAAGGACGAGTCTATCACCTGCCTCAATCCAGCATGCGGGTGATCGACACGGACGACCATATAAAGCTTCAAAAGGAGCCATCTTTATACCGGCCTGATAGCTATTGTTATATGAGAATTCGACTAGATGCAAATGGTCCTCCCAAGAACCACCAAAATCAAGTATACAAGCACGCAATAGGTCTTCTAAGATTCAGTTAATCCTCTCCATCTGCCCATCAGATTGTGGGTGATAAGCAGTGCTGAAATTCAGTTTTGTTCCTAATGCGTCTTGAAATGCCTCCCAAAATCTACTAGTGAAGATCGGATCACGATCACTCACTATACTGCTAGGAATACCACGGAGACGTACAATTTCTTTCACATATAACTCGGCTAAACTTGCTGCCATGCGGGTAGATTTCACTGGCAAAAAGTGGGCTGTCTTAGTCAAACGGTCCACAATAATCCAGATTGCTTCATTGCCTTTCGGAGTATGAGGCAAACCGTCGATGAAATCTATCGATACTTGGTCCCATTTCCACTTGGGTACCTCTAAAGGATGAAGTAAACCCGCTATTTTCTTTTGATCGCTTTTGATTTGTTGGTAAGTAGCACAGCGACTCACATATATAGATATGTCCTTTTTCATCGTCTTCCACCAGAAAGTTCTTTTGATATCACGATACATCTTGTTAACTCCTGGATGGATGCAAAGCTTAGATTTGTGACATTCATCCAAAACTTCACGTTTCAGATCAGGGATGTCCGGGACACAAATCCTTCCTTTTAACCTTATAACTTTATTGTCGTCGACTTCAAAACTAGTATTTTCACCACGACGCATTTTCTCACAAATTTGATGAAGGAACTCATCTTCTTTTTGTTTACTGGCAACTTTCTCAAGAAGAGTAGGAGTAATGACAAGCTGAGCAAGAATAGCATGCTTTCTACTCAAGGCGTCGGCAACTACATTGGCTTTTCCGGACGTATATAGAATGTCTAAGCCATAAGATGCCAGAAATTCCAACCAACGTTGTTGTCGAAGATTTCAATCTTTCTGGGTGAAGAGATATTTCAAAGATTTGTGGTCGGTGAATAATTCAAAATTTTCACCTAAAGAAAGAGAGTTCATTAGGTATATTGTTAAATTAAGTTAAATTCGTAAATTGTTAGGAAAGCTGAAAAGATTTTTACCTAGAAGATAATGTCGCCATATTTTCAACGCGAAGATAAAAGCTAAAAGTTCCAAATCATGGGTTGGGTATTTTTTTCATGAGGACGTAATTGTCTACTCGCGTAGGCAATTACCTTCCCATCCTACATTAATACGGCACCCAAACCATCACCGCAAGCGTCGGTATAAACAGATAAACCCTGATTCCCGTTGATAATAGCGAGAACAAGAGCGGTGGTTAATCTCTTCTTCAACTCCTGAAAAGCTTCTTCACATTTTGGAGTCCAATTGAATTTTACATCCTTCATTGTTAGCTTAGTCAACGGACTAGCTATCTTAGAAAAGTCCTGAACAAACTTTCGATAATAACCTGCTAAACCCAAAAAGCTTCGAACTTCTTTTGGGTAGTGGGTTTCCTCCAATCAAGAATAGCGGAAATTTTGCTAGGATCAACAGAAATTCCTTCTTCATTAACAATATGGCCGAGAAATTTAACTTCTTTGACCCAGAATTGGCATTTGGAAAATTTTGCGAATAGAATATTCCTCCTTAATATCTCCAAAACGATTCTAAGATGCTCGGCATGCTCCTCTTCGGTCTTGGAATAGACCAAAATATCATCAATAAACAAAAGCACAAATTTATTCAAAACTTCACGGAACACCCGAGTCATAAGATCTACGAAGTATGCTGGAGCATTAGTTAGCCCGAAAGGCATGACTAACCATTCGTAGAACATATTAGGACCCCTGAAAGCGGTCAAATGAAGACAATCTTCGGCGATTCGTAGTTGATGGAATCCCTGGGCTAGATCCATCTTTGAAAAGAAACGAGCATCGTGCAATTGATCAAATAGATCATCAATTCTAGGTAGTGGAAATTTATTATTGAGAGTCAGCTTATTGAGATCGCGGTAATCTACACACAATCTCAAAGATCCGTCCGATTTAGCAACAAACACTGCTGCTGAACCCCATTCAGAAACACTAGGACAAATTAACCCTTTATTTAGCAAATCATCAGTTTGCTTGACTAATTCAACCCTTTCCCTGGGTGCCATCCTGCGACTTGCGTGAACGACAGGACGAGCATTGGGTACTAGGTCAATTCTGAATTCTATTTCTCGATGTGGAGGTAAGGATTTCACTTCTTCAAACACGTCCGAAAAATTTCTAACAATGGGTATAGACTCCAGACTGGGTTCGGGATAACCTAAGTAATACATCAACCCTTCTCTTTTAGGACTAGGGTCCTTATAAGAAATCTCGATGAAAACTCCAAATTTGGTTTTAATCGAAATCAATCGATTATTGCAATCCAATTTGGCTTCTTATTTTGCTAGCCAATCCATTCCGAGTAAGACTTCAAACTCGTTAAAATCAAGGACAAAAAGATTGATAGGGAATTGGTAACAAGAATATGAAATAGGAACATTTCTACATCGAAGAAAAAGGTTCACGGGACCTCCAACTGGATTCTTTACACATATAGGCTCATCAACAAAATCAAGTTCAAGATTTAATTCATTAATAGCTTGCTGAGAGATAAAATTATGTGTAGTGCCCGTGTCAAACAAAACTCTAACAATGCTATCATTAATAGTAAGATTACCTTCCAGAACTCCTTTCACCTTTTCTTCTTTGGAAGATGCAGGTTGGTCTTTGACTGTATACACCTTGGCTGTCTGAGCTTGCTTCATGGTTGGGCAATCTTTAACTTCGTGTCCCAATTTTTGACAATAATAACATTTCCTGGGTTTCGCTTGAATGGATTGATTTCTCTTTGGCTTTTTGCAGCTGTTTGAATAGTGGCCTTTTTCTAGGCAATTGAAGCAAGTGACATTCTCTGCTATGCTTTCCTGATTGCTCTTCTTTTTCTCCTTACCCTGCCATGGTTTCTTGCCTCCAAATTTCCTCTTCTTTCAATTTTGATTGCTCGATTTTCCTTTCTCCATCGGGGCTTCTTGCATATCAAGTGTAACATATCTGTACCCTATATCAATCAAATCTGAAAAGGATTCTTTGACGTGGCCAGTCATCCTTTCGTGGAACTTCTTATTCATCCTACGAATGAACCTTTCATTCTTCTTTAAAGGTGTGTTCACCAATTCTGGACCAAAATGATACAATTCATTGAACTTGTTTAGATACTCCTCGAATGACCAACTTCCCTGCTTTATGTCCATGAATTCTTGGTACATTCGAGAAATTCCAACTGATGGCATATAGCGCTTCACAAATACTTCTTCGAACCTCTCCCAAGTAAACTCGTCTTCTGGCTTATCTACAGTAACTGTCTCCCACCATGCTAAGGTTTCTTCTTGAAGTTGCCAAGAAGCTATGAGTCGCATCTGATCGTCTTGCAATTTTAGCCCTCTAAAGATTCTTTCACATGATCTGATCCACGCTTAGGCCTCAACAATTGACTCCTTGCCAGTGAACGGCTTACCACCAAGCCTTGAGAAACTCTTATATAAATTAGCCAGATTCGGCTGATGTTGAATAGATAAAGCTGCTTCTGCTGTTGTGGGAACTTGACTAGGTGTTGTGGCATTTCCTCGCCCCCAGCTCTTCCTCTTCGTCCACTCATTCTTACTATTTGTAATTAGTAAGAAAATTGGTTTAGATACTCGGACGAGATATCTTAAGGAATATCAGCAGTTAAAGGAAATAGACTAAGAAAATTTTGAGTTTCGGTCTCGGTTATACTCATTCTAGGGTATACTTCACCCTATCTCTAATGAGCCATCTAATGTGTTATAATCCGTAGCTAAAGTTCTTGTTCAACCTTCAGCTCTGATACCACTTGTCACGGCCCGAAATCCAATGTTCGAAAATTGACACTAAATACCTCACTTGTATTCGACTACCGAAAATTCAAACATCGAACTCAAGGCGGATGGAGCTTATAACAATATTAGATGAATATAAGAACACCAAAAACAAAATGAATATCATGCATTACATCACAGATACAACATCATCATAATATCCATTACTACATCAGAGTATCATAATACATAAACCACAACTCCAAATAGAACAACAAGTGATCATATGCCAAAAAGTCTTCAAAGGAATGGAGCGATGGTGAACTTCCAAAAACTACGCACCTTGATATCCAAAGCTCCAAAATATCTCCAGGGTAAAAGCCTCCAAAATACTACTAACACCATAACACGGAAACATGCTACTAGGCTGCCCGTGTGAAAATGATGGGCACCCAGAGTTTAGAAAAGAAACAATAAACTCCAGGTCAGTCATGAGACTGGTATGAGTAAACAAAAATAGTTGCTTTTAAATGAACAAAATTTATAAAAGAAAATTCGTTATGATCTTGGAAAATGAAACTACCATAAGACCTCCCGCCACACACACAATGCAGTCACAGATGGAGGAGATTTCTTCTTATGATATTAAATATGCTTGATACGAGAAAAATTCTTTGATATTATTACTAGTGCATAGTGTAGAAAGTCATTTCGAAAGTATAATATTAATCTTAGCCAGCATAGACATTCTGAACTATGCCTACTATCGCTACCATCTAAACAGTGGTGACCACCATAAGTAAATGGCAGGTTATACAACTAAAACCGTACTGGGTTCGTATTGTTTCTTTAGATTTTCCAACAAATGGTCAGGCTAAGGAACTTCCTACTGCCACATGGGTACGCCTCAGGAGGGACGTCCTGAGAACCTACCCGGCTCTCTGCCAACACAAGCCCGGGTTACCTCTGTAACTAGGTAACTACTACTCGAGTATGCCGCCCCCCGATTGTTTGCGACTTTTATCCGAAGGCCCTCTACCACAAAGCAACAACCACATAGTAAACGAGATTGCAGCAACCACATAGGCAAAGTATCTAGGCTCCATACCATGATACCACCTTTTTCCAGAAGGAAATGACATACCCTAAAGGGTACGACCCTCATAACCTTGCCGCATCTCTCCTGTTTTGACCATTTCCTGGGTGTGAGGTCCGATGAGGTCTCATCCACAAAGCTACGCTTTACACGAAAGCCATGCTTTGATCACAAATGATCATCAACACACAGCAGCACTTAGTATGCCACACTACCAAATTGGGAGTATATCGCTGATAACCTTCAATTACATAACCTCTGAGCTCGTATGTCTTAGAGAAGGGTGCTAAGCTAAGGGAATAAATTCTCCGCCACCAACAGATATGTATTTGAAAGAAATCTTCTTTATATCTCAAAGTGTAATGTCAGACATACAACCATACGAGTCTGTTCCGGGTTCGAATAGAACCGAAGGCACTTCGTCCAATAAAGGAAGAAGCCCTTGCGAATCTGGGTATGCACAATCCCGATTGGACTCCCCATCACATGTGGAGATCTCTATACCGGAGCAACTCAGTATAGAGACATTCGATAGGTTATACTATCATTTTCAAAGACACCCGGTCTTCACCACCGTCTTCAAATGCTATTTATTTCGACGTATCACTATTCGGAATGGGTTATATGACACAAAGATCCTCTCCCAACTAAACCGAATAGTGAGCGCTTAAATTTAAAACATGTGGATGTATCAATTACAAAGATTCACATTCAGAGTTCGATGTGGGTTTCGGATGACTAACTGAAATCCGACTCCTGGTCGCATCGAAGTTTAAATGCCGTTTTATGGGCAAAAGGGTTTTCACACCAATACAGAATTAAATCAAAAATCACGGTTTAGCACAGAATAATTCACATCACACATTATCACAACCACAACAGAAATATCAATCCAGTACACAACATTTGATGATAGTCAATCATCTTCAATTTAAGGTGAAGGTGATTTAAAAGAATTAACCACATAACTATTTTTATTGATTTATTTACATCAATGGTTAACTATTCTTAATGATAAATTAATTAAATTTTAATCAACTTTATTAATTATTCCTTGATCAATTAACTTAGTTAACTACTAATTATAAATTAATTAACTTTAATTATCTAATTAACAATTCTTAATTAAAAATTAGTTAAACACTTAATTATTAATTAGCCAATCTTTAATTACAAATTTATAAATCTTTAATCACTTAGTTAATTACAATTATAAATTAATTAATCATTCTTAATCACCCTTCCTAACAACAATTTATAATAATTATTTATCTTAATTAACGTTTTAAAAATCTTCCTTAACAACTTTGAAATCAAATTATTATTAGCTTAGAAAACTTTAATTTTAATTAAAATTAAAACTTACTTATATTAACTACTTAATTTAAAATATTAACCATGATTTTGAAAACATTGTTATGCATTCACTTAGTTAATTAAAACTTGAAACAAATTCCTAACTTAAAATAGTCAGCATTAATTATTCCATAAATACTAAATTTTGTTTAACATTATAAACCTGAAATTTATTGGGCTTAACCCATTTTGAAAACAACCCGTGAATGCCCCAGATTTTACTCGAGTGTTACTCGAGTTTCCCCCTTCGTTTCCCCGAGTCACTCTCTTGTGCCTCGCCATACTTTCTTCTTCTTCTTCTTCTTCTTTTCCTAGCTTAAGTTTAAACTTAAACAACTGTTCCAGGCTCGAGTAATCGCGTTCCAACCCGAAGCACGCCTTCCATTTCCTCGAGTAACGACTCGAGTCACTCACCACTTCAACAACGATGACACCATATCGACGCCGTACACGTGCACGGCGTCTCGCCGTCACTCCGGCGAACTCCACCAACTCAGGCAAGTCGCGAATCACCCCTACGTACGAAATCGAAACTCGATTCGACACCAAACATTTAAAATTGAAAATAAGCACTTCGTTCGATATACTGCAACTCAACTCAACTGACATAATCACTTCGCCGCCGTTGCTCAGACCACCGGAGCTGCCCCAACTTTGTCCACACCATATCAACGCCCTAATCTTCCATCCCCTCGAGTCTCGTGAAACTCGATCAACCTATGGTCACGAAATCACCACATTTCCAGACCACTGCAAAACTTCAAACACAACCCTAAGTTCACCTCAACCTATCAATTCGTACAAAAAAAAATTATTTGATAATTTTCCTGAAATCGTTGATCAACAAACTACCTTCAACCAAAAATTCAACACCTAAGATTTGCTCGATCACCATAAATTGATTAAAAAGCATATTTGGTTCAACTACGAACTGCACTCAGAATACTCCACTAAAATTTACCATTTTTGTTTTAAAAATCTTGTTTTTGAATGTTGATTCAAGCTATACAATCGAATTAATATTTTACAATATTCGAATTTATCCTAAAATTAATTTTTTACTGTAAAATCAAATTTACATAATCAATATTTTAATATCAAGCCTAAAACAAATTCTATGCCTTAGTCTAAGTTTAAACAAACCTATTTTGTTTGAATACCTAAGCTTAATAATGTTTGTATGAAGTTGTGTTAATTTTTTTTCTAATTTACTTCACTCTGAAACCAGAAACAAGAAGAACAAGCCTTTTAAGCTACATAGTACAACATATACATATACATAACCAATTTTTTAAAAATATACAGCAAACACAAAGTTATTCATGAATCAATACACAGATTTAAAATTTTAAAGTTGTATGTTTACTCACCTGAAAGCAAATTTGAAACAGAGAACAACTTTTTTTCCTTATCTTGAAAACCTGCAGTTGATCTTCTTTTGAATCCTTGCTTTGTTTTTTGAATTAAATGATGATGCTTCTAATTTTCTGGTTTACTATGTTTTGATGAACGAAATAAAGCAAATATGGATGTATGTATAAAGGAACAGGTTTGAATAGAGTAGGCCTTAACTAGTATAGTTAGTTTCTTTGGTCAGATTTTTTTTCTTTGACCTATTTTTTTTCCTTTTGGTGGCTGAAGTGGTTTTTATTTGTGCTTGAGAAGATAGCATTAAATCCTTATGTTCCCATCTAAGTTTACATACTTATGCTATTTGATTTTTGTATGTGCATTTTTTTTTGTTTTGTACTTAGATATTTATTTTTAGCCTTGCATACATTTTTGTTTTTTTTCTTGCATACACCAAATTCACATGCAAATCTATATGTATGTCATATGTTATTTTCACTAGAATTATCTATATGAGTTACCTTATGTATTTATGTTTAACACAAATTCTAGTTTTTTTATAATTTTTATTATTATTTATTTAAAGCTTAAACTACCAAATACTTTATTTATATCCATATATTTTTGTAATATTCAATATTAATAATATGTGATTTGTTTTGAAACTTTTCAAATTAAATTTCAAAAGTTCAAATAAGTTACCAAATTTAAATTAACAAATTTTGGGATGTTACAGTTATTCTATTAAATAACCATTTCACAAATTTATTTAAGCCATGCTTATGTTCAAAATATTTACTTAAGTTAATCCATTGTTTTAAATTATTTCCACCATATAACTTAAGTTTATTTTCATTTCAACCAACTTCCATTTCATTTACTAATTAATTAATTAGTTTATTCATTTAATCCACTTCAATTTTTAATTCCATACTCAAATTCATTTAATTAATCTCCCAATTCATATTCAATTTATTTACACTAAAATAGAATTTATTTACAACCCCAGTCGTCGCTATATCAATCAAATTCTATTTTATTCGACGATATTTCCAATTATACTAAATTCGCTTATAATTTAAGTCGGATTCTGTTTATAACTCCAGTTCCATTTCCAATATCCACTTTTAATCCATAATCTGATTTTTATTCAACCAAGTTAACATCCATTTCACATTCAATTAACTAATTAGTTCACTTCAAATTTATAACTCAATGATTTTTATTTCAAAAATCACTTCATTTAAGTTACTTGAGTTCAAATTTATTTAGTAATTCACGTTTGGATTTTATTTCCTTCACCAAAGTATCAATCCATTTTTATTTAATGTTTTCTATTTCACTTTCAAATTTTTATAGGTCACACAACTTATTTTTCCCATTTCCATCAATTCTATACTCGAATATACTCACATTTTATTTTTAACTCGAGATTATACATTTATTTATAGCCCAAGTATATTTTTATTCCATTAATTTCAATTTTTATAAGCTATTCCAATTTATTTATTGACAATTCAAAATTTTCACTTAAATTTTTATTTCATTCAAAATTTATAACTTATGGTTATATAATATTTCATGACTCAAAATTTATATTTACTTTAATTTGATATATTTCTAATCCAAACCCACTTTATAACTTATATAGTTATTTTATATTTCATATTTACATATTTAATTCAATTCCATATGATCCAAATTGAATTCACTTTTATTTAAATTTCAATTCCTTTTAAATAACATTTCAAAACCATATTCAAGTTATTCATATTTAAATTAATTCACTCCAACATTTTTATTTTTAATTCATTCAGTTTAAATCAAGTAAGAATTCAATTCCGATTTCAAATTTTTCCACTTCCTTACTTATATTCATATAGTACTTTCACCATTCAAATTTATTATTGTCTGAACTCCTAATAAATTTATTTAACTTTCCTTGAGTTAAATTCAATTCATACAATCTATTTTAACTTACTTAAGTTTAAAAATTTATTTCATCAAATATTATTCTTTCTTTTCTTATTGCAATCATCCTCATTTTATAAGTACATAACTTATTGCCGAGGTTTACCCTAACATTTATATTAAAATTCTGGAATTAAAACACCCGATATGTATTTCAAATCACTTTGAAATCAAGCATATCCATATATAGTCTTTTTGGCTTAACAAATCACTTCCTTTGAATTTAAAAATCAATCTGATTTTATCCAAAACAATTCCCTTGGAATTTTCAAAACAACACTTGTTTTCACCAAAAAATCTCCATATTAATTTACTACAGTAGCAATCCGTCACCTAGAAACTCAAAAATGAATAATGTTGATGCAGTCGTCATCACCAGAATTATTTTCTAGCAACTGAAGTGAGTTCAGTGCTATATCACTTCCGAAAATCCATTCAAAACCATTTTTCTTTCAAAAATATCTCCAAAATAATATTACTTTTATTTATCTTCAAACACATTTTGGATAATACTTCAGAAAATCTCTGGAATTTAAATTTTCCAAATTCTGGTTTGAACCCATTTGAAGTTTCTTACTCATTTGTATAATTCATACTTATACAATCTCCCTTGGTTATATAATCGCTACCAATTTTATAATATTATTTTGATTATATAACAACAAACAAACACACCACTATAATAATTTGTAGAAAATCATTTCTCTTTTAGATCAAAATATAGATTGGGTAAAATTATCTCATTTACTTGCTTCAAAATCATACTATGTCAGTTTATCGCGTTCAAGTGTATAGAAACTCCTATCGATTTAAGTGGTGTCCCACCATTCGACCAGAATCTATATGCACGCTCAAGAAATAAATCAACACAATACAAAACAATTTATATTCACTAAGATTTATGCGCTTGTATCTATTAATACAATCAAACTCATTCTAAAGTACTACTGACCCTATCCCTAATGAGTAATCCCACCAAAGGCAAGGTTTTCGCTTAACCTTCAGCTCTGATACCAAGTGTAGCGACCTACACTTTCGTACCCTTTGAGTTGATAATAATCCACCCTTGTTTAACTCAAATTGTACGAAAGAGCGAATAACTAGGGTAAAGAAGAAGAAAGAGATAAAAGAAGATAAACAACAACACAGAATCTCACAATCGCAGCGAAACAAACTATAAAACATAATAAAATATTTTTACACAAAAGAATTTGTAACAATTTATATACTTACCATCATCAGAGTACAACACTTAATACATCAATCTGGATAGTTATAATAACTTGTCCTCATACAGTGGAAATATAAATCAAGTGTAGAAATACGTCTGAACTCCTCCAGCTCGTCTCCTGAGCTCCATAGTATTATAATCCTGTAATTGCAATACTAGGTCTGAACCGAGCATCATAATAAAACAACACTCGAGCCAGTCTGGAAAATCAGCGTGAGAAAACAAACTCAATTTGAATTATTAGAATTACCAAAATTCTTCGAAAAAAAGGTATCTCATAAGACCGCGTCACACATAAACACAACAGATTTTTCCCGTACGATAGCAACACCATTTTATAGAAATTCCAATGATATTATAATATTGTCTAAGTATAAATACTTATTTAAATAGCCGAAATTGTAACATTAATTAAATTCCAGCATACTAGGCTCTACAAACAAAACCGTAAGGATCGTATTGGAAAATGGATTCCATACAATGACTGGGTCACTGGGGTACCGCCCATCCAGTACACCTCATGTACCGAGGATCTCACAGGGATCCCCTGCTACGCAAGACTAAGCAACCCCTAACCTGGATAGACCAAATATGTTATCACCCGGGGTGTTCTCACCCTTAAACATCGAGCGATCTCTTTTCATGCACAACCATATCCACATATATACATACACATATACATATACATATACATATACATATACATATACATATACATATACATATACATATACATATACATATACATATACATATACATACATACATACATATATACATATATATATATATCCGAGGATATCTAGAAAAGTGATAACATGCCCTAATTGGGCGCGACCCACTTAGCCTTGTTGCATCTCCCCTATTTTACTCATTCTCGGTTAGTGAGGATTGAGGCTAAATGTTACCTTTTAAGAAACAATTTCACTTAGAATGCTCATTGTATTCCAATAAAGATATTCCGATAGCATTCAACCATACAAGTTGTCCTGGGTTTGGACAAACCTAATCACCATCTTCATCATCTTCACTGTATTTCATAACGTTCAAACCGGATCGAAGTGGTTTTCAGATAATTAAATCTGATCCTGGTCTCTTCAAAACGATTAACAAAATTTTTCAATATTGATAGTTGGTTATTTAACTATCAATAAAACATCCATAAGCAGTCACTAAGCCTTGTTATAAATTTTCCAAAATTTATTTTCAAATATTATTATAAGATACTTATTCGAACTACTACTAGTATTACGACATTTGAAACCATTTCAAATGTCTATATATTCAATGGAATATTTCCACCTATTCCAATACTTAGAATATTTTTCCCACTTCATTCTCTGTTCAACACTTGGGGTATTCCATTTATTTTCTATTTCTTTTCCCACAACATTTACAATTTATTTTTAAATTCCTTGATTAGTTTATAACGAATTCTATAAATTACAGAATTCTTAATTAATTCCCTTTAATTTCCATTTCTACTTCTTATGAATTCTATTTCATTTTTCGAAGTTCAACTTTATTTAACTACTTTGGAAATTTTCTTACTTTTTTTCCAAATTCCGTTTTAAGAATTCTCTCATAAATCCCATATACTAAATAACCCCATTTCCAGATTTTCGAGAAAATCTATAAATAAATTTAAAACATTACAAAACTCTATATATATAATAAGTATTTAATATTATAATAATAATAATTTATTTTTAAGACATGTTCAAATAATTATCTAAAATATTGAAACACTTTTTATAACATCACCTTTCAAAGCAGGTTTAAAAATTTAGGATTTACTAAAATAAATATTTGAAAACAATTCGCTTCTAAAGTATTTCAATACTAACTTTAAATTATATAGTTTAATAAATAAATTTTTCCTTTTTAAAATGAAATTTAACTTATTTATAAAAATATATTTTTAAATCTCAATAACCAAATTTTAATTTATAAATCCCCCTCGATTAACAGCACGTCGATTTCATTCCGATTCCTTAACCATTTTCACCTTTAAAAAAATAGAATTCACTATTTTTCCTCGACTCCATTCCCATATCCTAACATAAATACACCCTGCAAATTTTATATTCTCAAATTATCTTCGGATTTCGATTTCCCTTATTTATAACATCGTTTATAAATTTATAACTTCCTTGTGCTTCACTTTTTATAAGCCAATCTCGTTTATAAAGTTCCATTGTATAAATCCAATTTCTTATAAATTCTATTCATTTTTGCCAGTCTATTTTTAACACTGATTTGAACTTCTTTCCATATTTCTTCCTGAATATCATTTTAAATCCTATCTTAAAGATCCCATTATATAATTTATTTTAAAATCTCTATTTAAAATATTTTTCCCGCATTATTTAGTGCGATCAAAAACCAATTATTGCTTATTCAAATCAATCTCTTTTAAATAATCCAAATTTCGATATACATATTTTTATATTAAAAATCTCCTTTTAATTCCTCAAAAAATTCAAAATAATATTTATGGTATTTAATATCCCAAAGTTAATTCCCTTGCCATTATAACTATTTAAAAGTTTACAACACATAATAATCCGGCAGATTATCCAATCACATCATTTATTTTCATATATATGAAAATTACTAATATATTTGAGGAATCCAGTTGGATCCCTCCAACCTATTTCCTGCATCCATAGATGTTAGACAATATAAAATACCAATCTCACATCTAGGGGCATATCGCGGTATATATGGTCATCCGCTATTATGTGAGGCTCATAGGGTCTCATCCGCTAAAATACGCAGGAGCAACAATCCAACTACTAATAAATACTACTATATATAATATATCATCCAACTGATAATTATAATTTATCAACCCAATCAGGCATCCAATAATTCAACTTTAAACATTTAAATTTGGCAATCCAAATGAGTTAGAAATTCTCACCTTGATTTTTATTTGCAATCCATTTCAATCTCGACTTGTTTTCACGATTTTAGACCTTATACGAAAACGTTATCGAATATATAAGTTGTCGATTATTATAATTTATAACATAATTAACTAATCATATAACTAATTTATATTACCTTCTAAAATTAATCTTTCTTCCTCAACTCTCGCAATCACCCACCACCGCCCTTAGTTCACGTGCCTCCCCCTTTCCGAACGCGTAAATCACTCGATCAACCCTATCTAAGACAGAAACCACCCAGACCTGATCAAACTTCCTCCCTCCCTCTGTCATTCCTCCCTGAATCCAACCACCGAATTCCCCTCTACGATCTCGAACACCACATCCCCCTATTCGTGACCTGGAACCTCTGCTGCTGCCCAACCCAAGTCACGACAATCCCTCTATCCACCTGATCATGTGGCGTTACCCATCACCGAATGCCATTACGAAAACTATCGCCGCCTCCTGCTTTGCCGCCCTAAATTCCATGACCATGATAGCTCAATCACCAACTCGACAGCACTTTGCCCTCGTCCTAATCTCGAGCTTCACCATCTTTGTGCGCAACCCAGGGTCACGGGCGTAATTCGTTTTGTTTTTTTAATAAATCGAATTCTATTTCGAGTAAAAGAAAGGGGAGAACAGGTTTAATAGAGAAGGTATGCGAGTTATAACTAGAAGGATAAGGAATGTTTGAGAAGATATGGTGGCTTGTATAGGATGACCAAGTTTATTTTTTATAAATATTTTTTATTTTATATCTTAAATATTTCGAATCACATACCATGAAATCTCATCCTCTTATTGAGACGTGCCGCTAGGCGTTTATAATGTTATACCCCTATTTTGAATGCAACGGCAAAGATTCCGAGTCCTAATTCGATCGTGTGGAGAAGATAGCTTTTTGAACCCAATAATTATATTGAATTTTTCGATGTTAAATTCAACATGGTTGTATCCCATACGTGAAACTTGAAATCCGATAATGACACACTATTACGGATCCGATGGAACTGGTTTCATCTAATTTCAAGACTGAGCCTCGAATCGCTATTTTGACGCATCGATTAAATCGACGATTTCAAAATTTAATGAAATCGTTTGAAATTTTAGTTTCAAAAACTTATTAACTCAATTATAATTCTAAATGTAATTTATATCAACATCAGAAATCGTTTTCGATTCATATTCAACTCAAATTCAATTATTTCAAACGATTTACAATTATTAGTTCAAAAATTAAATCTGTTCAATAAATCACTATATTTGGAACTTAAGTTTTATTCCACTTACTTGATCGATAACTTCATATTAGAATTCCATTTACATTTCAAATTCAACATTTAAAATAAATTAAATGTTCAAAATCAACATTGAAAAATCCAGGTCGTTACAACGTGTTATATAAAGGGATTTTTGAGAAAATAAATCTTGGTATTTTTGAAAAAAATCTTATGGTTAACTAGTTTGAGTGGCTCAAAAGTAACTAAAAATGGGCAAGAGTTGCGTTCGGATGGTAAACATTTCACTTAAGCATTCCTCTTCTTGTTAAGGGAATATGCAATGCTATTGGTAGTACCTAATATCCTCGTATCAAATTTGAGTTACCAGATCTATATAATTTTCTAAAGTTAAAAAGGTAATGTGAATCACTAATTGGTAGATTAACTAATGATTGTTAATTTCTATTTAGGTGTTTGCATTTAATATTGGTCAAAGGGAGTATATTATAATATAAGGATTTTATTACAATTTTAGAAATAAAAGATAATTTATGTTTTAAATTGAAATGGTTTCTTTGGGAAGAAGACAGAAATTTTTGAGTGAATAAATATTGTAAAGTAATTATATATAAAGAAGCATCTTTCTAAAAATGTTTGAAAAAAACCTAAAGTTTTTCTGAAATTTTTTCATAATTTTTTTAGGAAAGTTAACAAATACATATGAGGTACATAGATTATTTCACTGCATGATTCTGATTTAAGATTCGAGTATGGAACTTTGAGGTGTTCACACCAGTCCAAAAAAGGATTTATCACTCGATTCTTGACGGTGAACATTGATAAAGGTTTGTGGTTGGATACTTGCATTTTATTTCATAGTTGAGAGCTATATAAGAAAACTGAAGGTTTTTGATTAAGAAGCCGAATCAGGGTTCGGATTAGAGGATCAAGGGATCAATTCTAATTTGGAAGTAAAGTTGTGGACTCAAATACAAGATCGAATCAGATATTGCTACGGATGATCAGGTTATATCATATGGAATTGAGTTTAAAGATAATTTTTTATGGAAACTCATTTGGGTTCGAGGTTGTGGTTAAATTTTGGGGACGAATTTTTTGAGGCAGAAAGAATGTAACGACTCATTGTTTTATTACTTTGAATTGGAATATTTAATTAATTTTAAATATTAAGTAACTATTTAAATGATGAATAATTCATTTTAATATTTATATCATAATAATAAGTGGTTTATAATGGTTTTATAAATATATAAACTTATTTTATAAAGATATATAAACTTTGTCGTATTCTGGAAGTTCGATGACGTTTTTTAGAAATGGGTTTTAATATTACTTGATATGGTTTCATAGCTTAAATAATCTTGTTTTAATTATTTAGAGGAGGTTAGAAATTCATTTTCAAGTTTGGTTTACATAAATTAATAGTTTGATTAAAAACTGAAAATATGATTGGCATTCATATTCAATGGTTTAACAAATAAAAGTTATATTTGAATGTTGCAACGTTAAAAGTTAAAATGAATATATATATATATATGCACATATAATAAATTAATAACACATAAGTTAACCATATATTAATTAGAATAAGTAAGATTAATTAAAGGAAACAAAATTCCTTAAAACATGGCATGGATTAAGGAGCACTTTAAGGACCTTGTTTTAAGGAGCATGTTTCATGTCATGTCTCATAGCTTGTAGTCCTTTTCCTTATTGGTTCAGGAAGCGGTTTTGGATATTTTTCACACTTTTCCTAAAGCTATAAATACGGGAGCAAGGCCTCTTCACTTTCTATACAATTCACCTCTTTCACTTGATGTCTTCTCTTCTTTCCCTCTTCTTTTCAATGGTCATGTGCCTTATGAGGGAAATATGGCCTTAGGTTGTGTGTGTGGTGGAGGGAAAGGTGGCCTTGGGCCGTGTACTATGGTGGAGGAGGAGGTTAAGGTGATCGACTTGAGCTTAGGGTGGTGGAGGCTCTAGGCCGTGAGCAAGGTGAAGGAGGAAGGTGATGACCTTGAGCTACAGGAGAGAGGGGAAGGCTTTGATGATGTTTTGATGAAGTTGGAAGTGTTCGTGAAGTGTTGTGTTGGATTGAATGTTGGTAGGAAGTAAACGGGTTAAATAAATGCGAGTTAATCACGCTTTAAATTACTTGATAATATCACTTGATATTCATTTGTTAATCACTTGTTTATATTACTTATTAATCACTTAATATTGCTTGCTATTAGTGATAATAATAGACTTTAACTACTTAAAGTTATACCCTTGACCATATGCTAAAATGATTGCTTAAATGATTGTTTAATATGTTTGGATGATGATTGGTTGATTATATCAAAGTTTTGTTGTGATAGATATGATTATTATGATTTATAAGTTGAAAATCATAGATGATGAGAAATGATGGCTATGTAAATTAACAATCCATATTTTGTAAAATATTATTCACATATACCCAAAAATAATATGCATACAACCTATATTAGGCCTCTTTGTTTTAAAACCAAAAGAAGTGTCATTTTATAATATTTAAATTTTCTTCGGAAAAGTAAATAAATGAGAAAATGGAGTTTTGAAACAGATTTGGAATTAGTTTTAAAAAGAAAGAAATTGAAAAAATGTGGTTCTGAAATTTTAGAAAATAAAATCAATTGTTTCATTTATGAAAAATAATAGTTTTAAAGGTGGAAAATAATAATGAAATATCATATGGTTTTGTATAAAAGAACTTAGAATTAAAAAAGACGGAAATTGAATATTATAATAATATAATATTAAAGATATGGAATAAAGTGAAAATGAGATTTTAATAAAGTAAAAGGTGTAAAATTGGTTTAATTTAGCTTAATATGGTGTTAAAATGATTTAAAAGTATTTCGGACAAGTTTTGCAAAATTTGACTAAATGCTGAAAAATAAGTCGTCGTGTTTCGACATTTCACGATTTCGCGACCTGAAAGTTTAAACTGATGTGTATGTTGAATATGAGTCGAAATTCTTTGAAATCGTAATTTTTCGGGCCCTAATGATAATAGTTTTCAAATGAAAAGGAAAAATCAAGATTTCGTTTAGTAAAATTTGATATATGTCCAAATCAAGTTTTCAAAACCATCACGTTTTGGTAGTTCGTAAAATATTGTTTTCAACTCGTTAAAATGGTTGTTTTTAAATCTTTAAAAATGTGAAATAAATTACGTAAATAGGTTAAAAGGTTTTAAAAGTAATTTGAATTATAAAAATGGGCATATATGCAATGAAATTAATGTTTTAATTTATAAAGCTATAAATTCACTATTCGCCCATAATTTAACAACGAAATTTGGTAACTTTTTAATAAATAGTTTAAACTTGGATTTTTCCTCCCAAATATTTTGGAAATGATTTTAAAAAGATAATAAAATATTTTTAAAGGTTTATGTTGATCAAATATCTTGACCGCCTTATGGATGACAAAGACATAGTCTCTAGGCCAGAGTTTAGGAAACCAGTTGCATGCTCCTCCTACCTATCTGGACTAGCCCGATGGAAGGGATAGTTAATTTGATTTACTCGCATCGTATTTTCATAATTTAAAAGAAAAGAAATTTGGCGTAATGAACCATATTTTTGGGTCTTCGAATTTGAATATCTAATTTGCTCAAATATTCGGATTTGAATTAAATTGTAATAAAATCTATGTTTAAAATGTAGACTTGATTTCTAGTGACGTTATTTCAATTTAATTTATAGAATTTTTCAATAATTATTAATTTGGAGAATTAAATTCTCATTTGATACTTTTTACGTTGTTGTGGTCTATTTTATTGATTCGAGATCGTGTCACGTTGTTGTGAGCGATTATATTTTATTTTGTCGTTAGTTGTTCATACGCAGTCAGAATATTGGACAGCGTCGTACCTCGAAATATTTGATAAATATCTAGATATTTATAAAATCAAATCTTCACTAGATAAAACCTCTTCCCTCTCTTTTCACTTCACCACCTCAGCCAACATCATCACCATCCCCATATAATTTGACTTCAGCCACCCTACTATCTCACCTCAGCAGATCATCACCAATAAATCCTTAGCCCCTAAGTTTCCTCAATCTATTAATATCACATTAACACCACTGATTCTAGGGGATCATCACACAGACAACAAAGTTTCTTTTCTTCTTCATTTTTACAAAGGATGCAATAACCTTTTCGTCCATTCAAAATTCAAATCCTCCCAATACACTAGCCTTAGTGATCAACATGAAATTTGTTCGTCATCGAATCTAGTTTCCTCTAAAAATAGTTTCATGGATTTTCATCAAATATTTAGAGAGTTATCTATAAATTACTGCAAGTGGTCGAGAAAACGATCGTTTTCGACGACCACGGATTGGCGAACGGAGGGTACAAATGGGTTCGTAGCGACGATTAGGGATTTTTAGAGGTGTTTATGTGATTTCTAGAAGCTTGGATTGTCGTAGGGAAGGAGATGATTGACAAAACATTCGAAAATTATTTTTTAGAGAATCAGTTGTCGAGGTGTCGAGCGGAGATGTCGCAGAGGAGCCTTGGGACGAGGTGGAGGTCGTGACCGTGGCCTTCTTCATTTAATGCTCGGGGTTGATGGGTAGTAATCGAATTAAGTTTAAGGGTGTTGTTTTGAAGGTTCTCTTTGCGTGATGACTGGGCCGAGGTGAAACGACTGAAGTGGATCATGTGGTGGCCACGAGGCATACCAACGAATGGGGAGCAGCATGGTGGTGGTGTTGGTGGCCGGTGGAAGATGCGATTGGGGAAATTGGATTTAGGTGTTGCGTTTTTACTGTTTGAAGGAGGGGCTTGGTCGATTTTGATAGTAGGAGACCGGAGTGGTGGCGTGGAATTACAAATAGACAGCGAAGTGAGGTCGAGCTTGCTGGTGGGGTTGAATTGGGCGATAGAGGCTTGGTTTGGTGGTACACGTGCACGTGGGTAACTGCGTGCACGTTTGTCTTCATTCCAGGAAAAAGAAAGAAGGGAGGGGGAAACGAAGTCTGGAGCGAAGGAAAGGTTAGGGAAGAAAGACCACAATGTGGATAGTGGGTTTAATTTGTGGGCTTGGCTGAAACTATGGTGAGAATCCTCTTTTAATTTGTTAATTAATTTAATTATGTAATGGTCTAAATTTGGAAATCAAAATCTTCCTCGTTCGGAATCTGATTAGCATGCTGATTTTTGCGTTGTACTCGTATGGATAAGTACAACATTATAGTGAAACCTATTGATAGTTTTGGACAAGTAAAAATTTGTGACATATTAATACAGATAGGATTTAAATCATGTTATTTTAATAACAACGTGGATTAAAAATTTATATACCTTAAATATTGATGTTATTTGGCTAAATAAATTACTGTCGAGTTAAATTGAATTGAACATGTTAATTGGACCCTTCACAGTGGAATAAAACACCGCTCCCCCAATTAAATTAATTTGACATTTAATTAGCAGAATAAATTCCCATTCTCCTATTTTGTAGATTTGGACATTCGATTATATATCGTTAATAGATATCCTACTTTGAATAAGTGATATTTTAACCAATGATGGTTAAGTGTTGAATTTATTTATGTAATCGTTGATTTTGCAAACATCTATTATTAACTCGAAAGGTTAAATTGAATAGTATCGTAGCTTATTTAAGTATCATGGTGATCGTTAAGCCTCCTTCGAATTCGAAAAACTAATTATTATTTGAAAGTTAATTTGAGGATAATTATTATTATAAGATTTAAAGACAATTATTATTTAGTACTAAGATTTTAAAAAGGTAATAATTTATAATTAATAATATTCTAAAGAAGATTAATAATTGTTTTTAATAATGATTTAAAGTTAATTATTTTTTTAATATGATTCTTAAAATATATTTTAAAGTTATTTAATTATTGTTTTAAAATGTTTTAGTTTAAATTTTATTTTAAAGTAAATTAGCTATGGTTTAGAATTGTTTGAATTATACTTCTATTAATTATTTAAAAGATTGCCTATATTTTAATTTTTGATTAAAGTCAATTAATTATATTGATTTCGGTTATTTAATTATATTTAAAGGACAGTTAATTTTCATATTGGTATTAGTTTTAGGTTAATTAATTATTATTTTAATAACGTTTTAAAATTTATTAATTATTATATTAATATTGTCTTTGAAATTAATTTATTAATACAATAATAATGTGTGAATTTAATTTAATATATTATTAACTAGATTCTAAAGTATTATTTTAAATAATATTTGACTAAAATGAAATAGAAGGATGTTTAAAGAGTAATTTGTTATTTAGAGCTATTTTAAATAACTTATGGTTTGTCAAGAGGACGTTATTGACTTAAGGAGTCTACTAATAAGTTGGATTAAATATGGGAAGAGTTTTTTATGGCTTTGGATAATTATAAAAGAATTTACACAAAAGTTTAAAAGAATTTGAGAAGGATAAGTTTTATGAATAAGGTTTGGGATTTATTAAGAATGTTTTATAAAGAGATTAGTGCTTTGGGTTACTCAGTTTTAGATGACATTTGGGTTTGATCATTTAAATATGGTTTCTAAATAGAAATTCTTTCTAAGTGTTTAGTGAGTATGCTTATATCATTGCATTAATATATGGAAAAGTTTCCAAGTTTTTGAAACGTAAAATGATTTGTGAATATACTTATTCTATTGAGATAAGTATATGGTTATGTTTTCTAAGTATCGAAAATATAATGGTTTGTGAATATACTTATACGGTTGAGATAATTATATGGAAGTGATTTCTAAATATATGAAATGTGATATTAAATTAATGAAAGATTAATTTAAGAGGTTTAGTGACTTCTGTAGGAAATATAATCTTCGTTTGGAATGTTTTTTTATTTGATAGTTAAATAACCTACTATCAAATCTTGGCCTAAATATGTAATCCTTCTTAATGTTGATGGTAGGAAAATATTCCCTACTTAACACCGAAGGAATTTAACTTTGGAGATATCTAAGGAAAACATGGGGATTATATGGTACAGTTACCCACAGTGGTGCTATATTGTACACATAAAATTGTTTCGTTCGTCTAGGACAAATGATAAGGCAATTCACCCACTTAAATGGTTAGGGGATGATCCCCGCTCTTATGTATTGTCTGATTATTTCCTAAAGAACCGGTATTGAGCATTCCGAAAATCAGCGTTTGGTTTTGTGGAGCACCCGAGAAGCATAAGAATGTACTCATAAGAGATGACTCGAATCCTAACCAGTCGGAAAACCATATATGATTCTATGGAGGAGTTTCATGATATATTGAGATATTGAGATTCATGTGTGATTCCAAGACCCATTGGGGTATGGTAATCCGGGTGTGATTCCAAGATCTAATTGAGAAGTGGGAATCTATGTGTGTTTCCGAGACCTGTTGGGGTATTCGAATCCATGTGGGATTCCTTGATATATTTGGTGACGGTGCGTAAGCAGGAATGCCGAACGTAGCCTCATCAGCAGGAATGACTAGGCTGTGGTCGGTTCCTTCTAGATGTCACTTACAGTTGTTATGCATGCATGGAGCGATGCACTCGGTCTTAGCGAGACCAACCATGATTTTCCTATGGTACATCACTAGAGATCACTACAACAAAAATACCCTATTACAACGCCCTTTTTACAACGGGTATTGGCTACTCATTGTAATAAAAGGCTATTACAATGGTCTATTCAAGCCTATTGTAAAAGATTCCATATACAAAGCCCTTTTTACAATGGTTAATGACTGTCCGTTGTAATCGAATGCTATTACAACGGTCCTTTCATGCCCATTGTAATAGATGCCAATTTTACAATGGTCATAAAATGCCCATTGTAATAGATGCTAACTTTATAACGGTCACAAAATGCCCGTTGTAAGAGGTGCCAATTTTACAATGCTCATAATATCTGTTGTAATATGTGCCAATTTTACTCTAGGCTAAAACCGTCCATTGTAATAGGTGCCAATTTTACAACGGTCGTAAAATGTCTGTTTTAACCGATGCCAATTTTACAACGATCATAAAATGCCCGTTGTAATAAATGTCAGTTATCAATTTTCAACAATCAATAATTAATAATTATAATGCTTTCCTAAAATTAATATTTTTATTTATTAATATTTAATAATTAATCATTAATAATATTATATTAATCATATGTTACTAATTGCTAATTATAATATTATATTACTACTTACTAATCATTAATAATATTATATTATTTATTAATATTTAATAATTAATCATTAATAATATTATATTAATAATTTATAACTTATAATAATTAATGATTATTAATAAATAATCACTAATTACTAATTATTCACTACAACAAAAATACCATATTACTATTTATTATGTATAATCAATATTTATTTTTAAATTACAAAAATACCATATTACAATTAATGATTACTAATAAATAATTTGTAATTACTAATCATTATCTATAATCAATATTTATTTTTTATATTAATAATTTATTATAGTTAATTATTAATAATTAGTAAATTATAGCTAATATTTATGACTAATAATTAATAAATATTATTAGTACTTAGTAAAATAATTGATATTAAATATCTCCTTTACTTTTCCATAATATATATATAATTTTAGCAAACAACATTACATAGTATTCAAATTATACTTGAGCATTCAGGACAACAACATCGTTTATCAATGGTCGGATTTCAACTTTTTTAATGTAGATGGTTTTATTGATTCAAACTAGTCGATTTTAATAATTAATTTTTAATAATTAGTGCTTACTATAAAATAATCATTAATTAATAACCAATAAATTGTAACAACCCTATTTTGAAGCTGTAATATTAAACAAATTAGTTTAAAATAGTAATGTTAGAATTTAATTTGTGACAATTATTATTTTTAGAACCAAATTATTATTATTTATAAGTCTATTTAATGGATTTAGTTATAACAAAATTTGATTTAGCTAACAAATTTCATTTTAGACGATATAAGAAAATTTTAAATAAAATGTGTTAATAAATATGAAATATTTTAAAAGTATAAATAAATTTTATATAATTGAAATAGACCGAAAGAAGTTCTAGTCAATATTCACTAAAAATCGATAATTAAAAAAAATTGAATAAATTCATTTTCATAATCAATACAATGAATAATCAACAAGCATGAACAATATTGTATTGAATGAAAATTTTATGGTTGTCTAGATATTGGTATATAATTTGTACAATGAAGTGTAAATCATTTTCAATTAGTCTGAAAAATAATTACAAATAAATAAATGTGAAAATTGAAGTTACCCTTTCGACTAAAAAAAATGTGAACTTCCCTTAATAAAACAAAGCCTAACCCAAATTAAAAACAAAATAAACTCCTCAGGCAATTGCCTATGTTTATTTTCTCAAACCCGATACCCTTATTTCTCAAACCCGACTTCAACCCTATTCCCCAAATTACATTCGACCTCAGCCAATTCAACAAAAAGAAAATGGAAATCAAAACAAATTAAATGAGAATGACGACTTAGGGGAATGCGACCTGGACGATATTGGCAGCAATCATGACTACGATGGTGGGCGTGTCTCCTATAGTGCGACGACAATGCCAACAGTAAATTTGCTTCACGTTCGAGGCTTGGCAACATGAACATGAGGTGCGGTGATCAATTCAGAAGTGGGAAAGGGTCGATGGATGAAGTGCGGCCTCTCGAGTTCGTCGTCAATCGCAGTAGGAGCTTGCGTCATCAAACGGTGGTAGGAGGAAAAAAGATACTTTGTGCTGCAGGCGCCCAAGCTTCGAAGTAAGTATAGGGAGGCGATGTGCTCGTGATGGCTGGCCTGAGCAATTACTGGCAATGTGGAAGTGCAGGCGCAACAAGTGACGACAAGGAAGGAAGAGGAAGTTAAAGCACATACCTGGTTAAAGCATGAGGTGGAGTTAAGGCAGTGATGGATAAGGTGAGTTACTTTTAACTCATGGATTCCATTTATAAATGCTGGCATTCCTTTTGCATGTTACTGGTTGATTATATCATGATCTTTGGTAGTTAATGGTTGAATTGGATAGGAAATGCTTGTATGCATACGATTGATTGATTATATGGTGAGTTATTTTATTTAACTCACATCCTATATCTAAATCAGTTATATAGTTGTTTGTATACTATAGTTTTTAATTAAATTGGAGTTTGAATTGATTGAATTACGCGTTTAAAATATGGAATTTGAATAGATAGTTGAAATTGAATAAAATGGTTAAAATAAGGTTATATGTTGAGATTCAAATTGTCATTGTGGTTGTAATTAACTTTCTTCCTTTGTCCCTATCAAAGCATTTTCATCCCAACTTTGACTTGTTCATTTTAGTTTGTACAATAGCATTAAAACATAATGTCCGTTGTTCATATCATGGCACTGAAATATAGATGTGTATTGTTTAAGTTGACACTATGGCACACATTATTTTATCAAGAATGAATTCATGTTTTGATTATATATATCCCATGCCCTTTATTATTTTGCTTTGAACTATTATAGTTGCATTTTATTCTCCTATCTTGATTTACATCTCTGCTAATGTAGCGACAGAACCATTAGCAATAAAATGAAAACCAGCTCTTTAGTTTCAATCGAAGGGGGCTTAGATAAACAATGACCAACAATTAATACAATTGAATTTGATAATAGACATACGACAACAAGTGTTACACAATATATACATATATGTAAAAGAAAATAAACAAATTTAGAATGCTCTTAAACACCAAGGACTTGAAAGTACGATAAAACATTTGTTTCTTTTCTTTAAAAATGAACTTACAGGCTGTTGCTGAACTAGTTTAGTAAGTTTAACGGTTTATTCAAATTATACTTAAAACAATTTTTTAATCATGAGATAATCACTCGTTCAACCAATTCCAAATCTGAAACGCCACCAAACAAATTTCCATCAACATGACCATCGAAAACATTTTTTTAATTTAGCTTTGGTTGCTTATGTAAAATGGAAATAACATTGGCTTAATTGTGTGCCAGGTTCCAATTTTCTCATCAATGCCAATGCAGACTCAACCAGTATGTTGGTTTCTGTAATAGTCGTTTGTTGCATTTACCTATTGGCTAAATTGTAAAAGTTGGGAGAATTGCTTAGATTGTGATATTCGGGGTACTCTTCATTCCCAGTTTTGGTTGTCGCACAAGCTATATTAATTCAATAGTAATTGTTTCAGAAGTATGTTAGTGATTTGGAGAAAAAGGAAGAAGTGCATATGAGAATTCAGAAGGTGCACTACTTAAATTGCTTCTGATTACCATTTTTTACAAGGGAATGAATAAATTATAGTACCATGTTTTCTGCAATATATATTACTTTTACCAAGCCTTAGATGATGGTTATGGCAATGTATAGGAACAACTGCTGATCAGAGGGAAAAACTGTGAGGCATTTGTAAGCTGATGGATAAACACATTTCTTCCGGAATTCTTACAGCAAAATGCCAATGGAATGATTATTATGCTCAAGTTAATTCAAGATTTAATTTTACAGGATGTTACACACTATATATTCGGTGAATTTTCATCATATAATTTTTATGTAAGTTAAGGACTTGTCGGCTTACTTAGATTTGTCATCTAACACATCTGGTCTAACTGCAGAAAATCTGTCCGAAGATGTTAAAGAAGATTTACTGAAACGGGTCCTTTTCCATATTTCTTGAACCTATAATAGATGGAACTAGTGCCTTAATTCAGAACTCAAAAGAAATGAGAATCATATACTATACATAAATAAATAGGAAAACTGTGAATGTGAATTCGAATAGTATATACTAGTTGAGACACCATAAGTGACAATGATATAGTATCCAACTTTTTAAACTTATGAAGTAGTCAAGGCTTGCCCTGAGCAGGGTCCAAAGAGCAAGACCTTCCAGATCCTCTACTTCATATAAGCTTCAATTGGTAATATAAATCCTAATATATTGCATTTTGGTAAGAATATGTAAATATGAATATATCGCTCAAGATTCATTCATACAATTAAGTTTATTTTGGTGACTTGTAGTTTATCAGTTTATATTTACTACATACCATTTTAGATTAAATAAAAACAGCAATTATAAATGATAAAGGCCCATTATTATTTTTTGCCGAAACCCTTAAATTTTGAGGAACGGCCTTAGACAGAGTTTCCTTGTTGGAAAATGATACACGGTTTTTGTATATATTTACTCTTGTACGACTGTTCTTATGTAAATTCTAATGTTCCATTTGCATTGCAATCTTATTTACTTTTGCATTATAAGGAAGATAAGACAGACGTAAAAGATGAATTGGAGTTTGGAAATGTATACATCCTCCACGAATATGTGAACTGTTGTACATTACTTGATTAATTCTTGTTATTATAATTATCATTGTTTATTACATTACAGGTTACACTAACGACATCCTCTACATTTGAAAGTTTAAGGATTTTGCATCGAAGAAAGATAATCTTAAAGTAATTTCTATAACAAATTTAAAGGTAAATTATCAGTTGCAACTAGTGCGGCTCTAGCAAAATTTACTTGATATGTTTTAGTTATATTTATTTAGTTCCAAATATGGAATTAGTTTATGTAGCATGCCTTATTATTTCATTATTCTATAAGTGTTAACCAAAGAGAGATTTCTTCCTGGGGAGTAACAAATAAATTGTGTCTGGTTATGGATTATACTGTTAACTATGATAACGTGTTGTCATTGTGCAGCTTATTTTCGAGGAGTTACTTGAGAAGCTTCGAAGCAAGGAGAGAGAGAGAAAAAGTAAGTAAAAGGCATACAAATGAAGTTAATTTATTAAAAGATCTTCACTTTGATAGAGTATGCCTGATGCAATATTCAAATCTTATGAAATGATTAAATATCCACTATTATTTATAACTTATATGTCACGTTTATAGGTAGCATATGATAATACACTACATGGCAATTTGAATTGCATGTTTGTGTAACATATCTCTAATTTAATTTAATTTTGTAGAACCATGCATATCTCAAACTATGTTTAATATATATATGTATGTATGTATGTATATGTATATGTATGTATATATATATATATATATACGTATATATATACGTCTACACGTGCGTACACATATATATATTTATATATATATAATTCACATATAGATGAAGGATATGTATGTACGTACGCATGCGCGCATACTCAAAATCCCACAATTAATTTTCTTAATCTACATATAGCAAATTCTACCAAAAAAATATTCAGATGTGATGTTTATATCATTCAGATCAACATCATATATTTTAAGATTATTGCTAGATTTTTATATTTTTGTTTAAACCTGACATGAACATTTTGTTTATATATTTAGTTGCATTACTTTTCTCATTGACTATAACTTATAAAGACATGTGACCATTCAATTATTGCACATATAAACTGGTGTTTTTCACCTATCCATATAGACGAAAGAAGAAAGAGAGGAAGATTATATGGATAAAAGCAAGAAGAAAAACAAAAGGAAAAGAGAAAAAGAGCGTGAAAAGAGAAAGCCACAATCAAAGAAAGATGAGTTCGTTGACAAAATCTTTATGCTTATGTGTTAATGCTTTATGTATTTGGTTGTTATGAAACTAATTGTCATGTGTATATTAGAACTATGTCAATGTAAACTAATCTAACTTTTTGGAATGTGTTGGAATTTTATGACTCTAGCTTTTAGTCTTTTCGTATGTGATTTTGGTTGTTTTATGATAATATTTATTACTCGTTAAATTATTCATTATTGGTATAGATGTACCACATGGATGCTGCTTTAATTTTTTTTAATTTTCATTTATTTTGCAACGGTCAGAAACCATTGCAATATCATGTATTACAACGGGCTATGCCAGTTGTATTATAGTCTATTACAATGGGCTATGCCACTTGTATTATAGGCTGTTACAATGATAGAACCCGTTGCAAGTTTCAATGTTTTACAATGGGCTTTACTTATTGTCATAGAGTCTGTTGCAAGGGCTGATGACCGTTGTAAATAGGTGTATTACAACGTTCATTGCCCATTGTGAAATACGGTCGATCTATTACAATGAGGCCTAATACAACATGCACATGCATGTTGCGAAATCCATATTACAATGGACATTGCCCGTTGTAAAATGGTTGTTTCGTTGTAGTGGATGTATGCTGCTTCGGAAGGATATCTCTGATCCTTGTGTAGGAGTACTGTTCCTCGAAGTTCCGAGGGCACCTCTATGGAAATCCTACACAATTAGAGAATGTGCCTTATCGATTTTCAATTATATACCCAGTATTGTTGTGATGTACACTCACGAGTATCGCATCTACTTCATTATTATTATTATTCGCCCTTAGACATTATTATAATATCACTGGATTTTCCGATATAAAGTTTTTGGTTATGGTAAGGTAAAAACCCGTCCGTGTTTATGTATAGCGTGGTCTTATGAGATGCCTTTGCTTTTAAAGAATTTTCCAAGTTAAATAAAATTCTTTGTGATTTGAGTTCTCACACTTGTTTAGACAGATTTTCCCAGGCATTGTTTTCCTATAATGCTCGAGTAAGACCGAGCATATTTCCAGGTTTACTTGGATATTTGGAGCTTCAGAAGATGAGCTGGAGGCCTGAGACGTATTCTCGTAGATGGTTATTTTTCTCCCACTGCATTCATGGTTACATTTATCAGCAATTATGAGGACATGTTGTTATAATTGTCCATAGTGAATAGGTTAGCATACTCTGGTTGATGTCTGTATATATATAATTTATAGTTTTTTGTGTGTGTAAAGATTTGTTATATAATATATATTGTTCATTTCGCTGTGAGATTCTGTACTTGTTAGTTCTTTTTATCTTCCTTCTTCTTCTTTTTCCCTAACTATCTGCCTTTCCATTCAATTTGGATTAGACATGTGTGATGTATTGTTAGCTTAAAGTGTATGAAAAAGTGGGTCGTTACAGTTGGTATTAGAGCTTAGGTTAAGCGAATACCTAGGCTTTGGTGGTGTTGATTCATTTGAGACAGAGTAAGTGAGACCCTAGGATGAGTTGAGAGTATATATATAAGAGTGTGTATTTGTAATTTTCACAAAAATGTTTTACATTATGTTGTTTGATCTATTGAGTGGCTTAAGTATTGTGATCTATGTGTTTAGCCAATGTTATCGATAGGGATTTCCTAAACACTAGAACAAGATCAATTGACATAATATTGATTTTAAGATGGGTAAATGAAATAATTTTACCCAATATTTTTATTTTATATAAAAAGAATTATCTATCCCAAAAAGTTATTACAGTTGTTTTTAGTTGTGCTTGATTGTTAGGAACTGATAGTATTCCATCATTATTATCTTGGACTTGACCAATCATGCTCGCCTATTTCTGAGCATTGACCATTATTTATTAATCTATCTTGAATCTTACTTTTTGAAATCTGGATTGGATAGATAAGAATTTTGGGAACATTGAAATAAGTACCTTGTGAATTAAGTTTCGTATTTTGAATATAAGGCATTTGTTGATAATGTTGAGTTGAAATTTGATTTCTATAGGATGTTTATTTAAAAAGATAAATTTGAATATTTTGAAATAAATATTTAGAAATGATTTTATATAAAGGTTGATTTGAAAAAAGAAAAAAATTAAATTAAGTTTTAATAGAACTTGTTTTTTTAGAAGGAAATTGGGAATACTTTGGGAAATGATTGAATATTAAAGTTGGTTGTATTGAATTGGGGTTTAAAAGAAGTTCTTAAAAGAAAAATTATATATTTTTGAAATATTACTTGAAAAATGATTTATATAAGGAAGCTAGAATATTTTTGCAATAAATATTTGAGAAATAATTCCCTCTAAGAAGAGATATTTTACAAATTGTATTTGTATAAATATGTGTATAAGTAAAAGGAATTCGAGAATTTAAATCCTGGTGATTTTGGAAAAATGGTTTTCATGGTTTACAGGGTAATAATAGTAAGTTAAAATCTTCTTGGGATAAAATAATTTTGATTTGATTCCAACAAGTATGGTTTTATTTACTATAAAGTAAATGTATATTATTACTTCAATTGACTTTTGGTGAAAGGAAATAATTTTATTTGACATAGTTTTTAGAGTAAAAAGGATGTTGGAAATGGTAATAATAGCTTACCTTAAAACATATTAAAGTGTAAATTTTTTAGAAAAGGGAATTTAAAAGAAATGTGTATTCGTTTGGATTTGGTTACGAGAATAAATCCTAATTTGTTTTATGGTGATTAGAATAATCTTCTAAGTGATGATCGGGTTTGCTTAAGCGGATGGTATTGTGCACTTAGTAAAATATTCCCTTTGTCATTGTACAGTCGGGACGAGTTCGAATCCGGGCGAATCCAAAGAAAAATTGGAATTGGAAATTTTGTTGAAATATTTTGCTGGAAATATATTTATGATATTGTTTCAAAAATGGTTTGAAAGAAATGAAGTAGCTTTAAGTTAACTAAATCTAGTGGCTTGGAAAATGACCAAAAATGGGTAAGAGACACGCTCGGATGGTAAACGTTTCTCTTGAGTATTTTCCTTCTGGAAGGAAATCTATGATACAGTTTGGTAATACCTAGTTCCTTGGTATAGTTTTGGGGTTACTCGGGTTTTTTTATATATATATGGATTAAAAAATATATAATAACATTTCAAAAGTTTTTGAAATAAACATCCAAGTATTTGACCCTTAAGTTTCCACAGTATATGGTTTGGTTTCAAAAAGTGTTTTGGATGACAACCCGAGCATTTAAAAAATTGTTAAGTGAATTAAGAATAAAAGTTTGAAATTAATAGTTACGCACACCCATGTAATGTGGTAGAGTGTTTTATAAGTTTTACAAATCCAATGGAATTATATAAAATGTTTTAATAGGAATAGAATTGGTATTAGAAATAACCAATTAAATAAGTGTGAAGGGGGACATAGATCATTTCTCTCTTCATATAGTTGATCTAACATTCAAGTACAAGGCTCTGAGATGTTCCACACTATTCCGAATAAGGATCTATTACTCGATTTCCAACGGCGAGCACTTGATGAGGGTTCCTAATATGAAACGAAAGTTATCTATCATAGCTACAGCTATGTAAGAAACCAGAGATTCCTAACCAAGGAGTCTAATCAAGGTTCACACTAGTAAATCGGGTGAGAGATACTAATTTTGAAGTGGAGTCATGTATTCGAGTAGTGATCGAATTAGATTCTGTATATGAATGATCTATGATCATCATGCAAGCTTATGAATATTATTAAATGCTCCCATGCTGAAATTTCGGAGATGAAATTCTTTTTAAGGGTGGAGAGTGTAACGACATGTACTTTTAGGTCTTCGAAATTGAATATTTAATTTGCTTGAATATTCAGATTTGAATTAAATTATAATAAAATCTATGTTCCAAATGTAGACTTAATTTCTAATGATTCAATTTAATTTATAGAATTTTTCTATAATTTTAATTTGAAAAATAATTAAATTTTCGTTTAACGCTTTTTACGTCAAACATAGGCATTTTTAAAATTTAATTGAATAAGATAATTGGTCTATTTTATTGATTTGTGATCATGTCACGTTGTTGTGAGCAATTATATTTTATTTTCTCATCAGCAGTTTGTACGCAGTTGGAATATTGGGCAGCGTCATACCCCGAAACATTTAATAAATATCTATATATTTTTAAAATCAAATCTTCACCAAATAAAACCTCTTCCCTCTCTTTTCACTTCATCACCTCAGCCAATATCATCACCATCCCCCTATAATTTCACTTCAGCCACCTTACTATCTCACTTCAGTAGATCATCACCAATAAATCCTTAGCCCCTAAGTTTCCTCCATCTATAAATATCTAACTAACACCATTGATTCCAACGGATCATCACACAGGCAACAGACTTTCTTTTCTTCTTAATTTTTATAGAGGATGCAAAATAACCTTTTCATCCATTCAAAAATCAAATCCTCATAATACACTCATTTTTAACCTTAGTGATCAACATGAAAATTGTTCGTCATCGAATCTAGTTTCATCTAAAAATAGTTTCATGGATTTTCGTCAAATATTCAGAGAGATATCTATAAATTGCTGCAAGTCGTCGAGAAAATGGTTGTTTTTGACGATCATAGATTGGCGAATGGAGAACACAAATGGGTTCGCAGCGAAGTTTTATGATTTTTAGAGGTGTTCATGTGATTTCTAGAAGCTTGGTTTGTCGTAGGGAAGGAGATGATTGGAAAACGTTCGGAAAATAATTTTCAATGAACCGATAGTCGAGGGGTCGAGTGGAGATGTCAGGGAGGAGCCTTGGGATGAGGCGAAGGTCGTGACCGTGGCCGTTTTTCATTTAGTGCTTCGGGATGATGGGTAGTGATCAAATTAGGGTTTAAGTGGGCTGTTTTGAGGGTGCTTTTTGTGTGATGACTGGGCCGAAGTGGAGCGACCGGAGTGGATCGCGTGGTGGCCATGAGGTGCGCCTGCGAATAGGGAGCAACATGGTGGTGGTGTTGGTGGCCATAGGTTGACGATGCGATTGGGGAAATTGGATTTAGGTGTCGTGTTTTTTCTGCTAGAGGGAGGGGCTTGGTCGATTTTGGTTGTTGGAGGCTTGAGTGGTGTTGAGGCAATACAAATAGACGGCGAAGTGAGGTCGAGCTTGCTAGTGGGTTGAATTGGGCGATGGAGGCGTGATTTGGTGGTATATGCGCACGTTTGTTTTCGTTCCAGGAAAAAGAAAGAGGGGAGGGAGAAATGAAGTCTGGAGCCAAGGAAAGGTTGTGGAAGAAAGACGGCAATGCGTATATCAGGTGTGATTTGTGGACTTCGGGCCGAAACTATGGTGAGAATCCTCTTTTAATTTGTTAATTAATTTAGTTATGTAATGGTTTAACTTTGGAAATTGAAATCTTGCTCTTTCGGAATCCGACTAGCATGCTAATTTTTGCATTGTACTCGTATGAATGATTACAACATTATAGTGAAACCTGTTGACAGTTTTGGACAAGTAAAAATTTGTGACATATTCATATGGACATGATTTAAATGACGTTATTTTAATAATAACGTCGATTAAAAATTTATAAACCTTAAATGTTGATATTTATTTGGCTAAATAAATTACCGTAGAGTTAAATTAGATTAAACTTGTTAATTGGGCCCCTCTTAGCGGAATAAAACACCGTTCCTCTAATTAAATTAATTTGACATTTAATTAGCAGAATAAATTCTCGTTCTGCTATTTTATAGATTTGGACATTTTCTTATACATCGTTAATTGATATCCCGCTTTGAATAAGTGATATTTTAACCAATGATGATTAAGTATTGAATTTATTTACGCAGTCGTTGATTATGTAAATATATGTTGTTAACTTGAAAGGTTAGATTAAATAGTATGGTAGCTTATTTAAGGACCATGGTGATCGTTAAGCCACCTTCGAATTCAAAAAACTAATTATTGTTTTGAAAGCTAATTTAAGGATAATTATTATTATAAGATTTAAAGATAATTATTATTTAATAATAAGATTTTAAAAAGGCAATAACTTATTAGTAATAATATTTTAAAGAAGATTAATAGTTGTTATTAATAATGATTTAAAGTTAATTATTTTATTAATATGATTCTTAAAAGATATTTAAAAGTTATTTAATTATTGTTTTAAAATATTTCAGTTTAAATATTATTTTAAAGTTATTAGGTATGGTTTAGAAATGTTTGAATCATATTTCCATTAATTAATTAAAAGCTTATCTATATTTTAATTTTTGATTAAAGTTAATTAATTATATTGATTTACGTTACTTAATTATATTTACAGGATAATTAATTTTCATATTGAAATTAGTTTAAGGTTAATTGACTATTGTTTTAATAATATTTTAAAATTTATTAGTTATAATACTAATATTGTTTTTGAAATGAATTTATTAATACAATAATAGTGTTTGAATTTAATTTAATATATTATTAAATATATTCTGAAATATTATTTTAAATAATATTTCACTAAAATGTCATAGAAGGATGTTTAAAGAGTAATAATTTATTTAAAGCTATTTTAAATAACTTATGGTTTATCAAGAGGACGTTGTTGACTTAAGGAGTCTATTAATGAATTGGATTAGATATGGAAAGAGCTTTTTTATAGCTTTGGATAGTTATAAAGGAGCTTTGCAAACTTTTAAAGTCGGGTTGTTGTAGTTTCTCGATCTTGGTATAATAGTGTGTTGGATAAGAAGATTAACAATTCTTGATTTTGGACAAAAATAATGATTTTTGAATTTGAAATTGTCATCCTCTTCAAAGATGTGATGAAATGTCTCTCGATTATTTTCATCGATTTGAAATTCCGAGAGATTCATTCCGGTATACTTACATCCCAAAATATTTCCAAAAATTTCACAATCTAAAACAATTTATGTTCCGTTAACACTACTCCAAATTTATCCTTCTTCCCCATCATAAAAACCACGATTCAAATTCGCATAAAACATCTTAACAAGATTTGGATAACATACAAAATCATTTTGTTTGTTATCAACTAAACTAAAAATAGAACATTGTTGAAAAAGATTTTCAATTTCACAAGAAGGAAAATCTTCAAAAATAGCAAATTTTCCCGTATGAATTTTACCAAAGTTTACATTGTTGATGTAAGCTTTGATAGCTTCTAGGTCATTAAAAAGAAAGTTTTTGACAGATTTTGGAAGCCTAATGGTGTTAGGAGTGCTTGAAGAGGCTATTAAAGAAGTTTGAGAGGAGGTGAAGATAATGAAGATAAGTTTGAAATTTGAAATAAGAGTGAAAAATGATGATAAAGAGAGTGAGATAAATAGAGATTCTATAGACATGTTCTCTGGTCAAGAGACATCTTCCTATAGCATTGAAGTTGGTTAAAAGTTAGAGGGAAATTCAAAAGTTTGAATTAAAATTTTGAAATCAAATTCTGAGGGGCATGTCAACATGGGGTATCATGATATGTCGACATGTGCCTATTGAATCAAAGGACAAGTTTCTATTCCTAATTCCTAATAAATATATATATTCCTATATTCTAATTATATAATTCCTATGATAACATTAAATGTAATAATACTTAAATATTAATAATTTAATATTTAAAATATTATTAAAATAATATTATTTTTGAATTTAAAATTCAAATTTCAAGGGATAAATTTGAATTTAAAAATTCAAGGAATTTTAAAACAATCAAGCAAACAAACAAGCATCCATTCAAACAAGAAAAATCAAAAATAATGTAAATGCAAACCTATTTTTAGATCCATACTCCTATCGTCATCTGATTCATGAATAGCAGTGAAACACAGATTTGAATTATCCGTCTTCTTTTCATCGTCATTGGATGATGAGTCTGAGTCATCAAGAGTTGTTGTGAATGCTTTCTTTCTTTTCCTTGACGAGTCATTATTTGGAGGGATCAACTGTTTATCTGGATACGGACAATCTTTTCTATAATGCTCGACCTTGTTGCAATTGTAGCATCTATCATTGTTGATGTTCTCCGTATTATTTCTGGAATTCCTTTTATCATTTCTTTTGTAATTATTCATTTTTCTATATATTAGTAATTTCTGGAAGTTTCTTGTCAAGAAGGAAATCTCCTTATCACTGTCCGGTTCCGAATCTTCAGTTGTAGCATTGAATGCTAATGACTTCTTTTCTGTAGCCTTGTTTTCTCTTCTTCCTTGCAGTTGAACTTCATAAGACATCAGATTCCCAATCAATTTTTCTATTTTCATGAGACTGATATCATTTGCTTCTTCAATTGCAAGTGTCTTTTGATCCCATTCTGGAGTGAGTGAATTTAGAATTTTTCTGACTTGGTCTTCCTCCGAAAAGCTTTTTCCCAGTTCAATTAGTGAATGAACAACATCTTGTAATCGACAGTACATGTCGAAAATGGACTCAATTGCATGCATTTTTTTAAATAATTGAATCTGATTAGTTAATATGAAATTTTTGTCTGTTTAACTTTGCTTGTTCCTTCATGAGTAAGTTGCAAAGTTTTCTAAATTTCAAATGCAGACTTACAAACATACACTCTATTAAACTCATTCTTATCTAGTAAACAAAATAATATATTCATGGCCTTTGAGTTATTTTTTGCGACACCTTTTGCTCAGCAGTCCATTGGAAAAAATTGGTAGTTGGTTCAATATACTCAGTTGGTGTGATATTCCAAGTGTCTAATCCTACATATTGTAAATAAATTTTCATTCTATAAGCCCAAGATGCATAATTACTACCATTGAAAAATGGTAATCTCAAAGTAGACTGACCTTCTACAAATGAACTAGTGTTAGTGATAACATAACTAGTACCAGAGTTGACATTACCAGTGTAACATTCCTGGATTTTACTTAAAAATAATTTGATAATTTATTTAATCTTTGGAATTAAACTTTGAAATAATTGGTAATTTATATAAAATTTTGGATTTAACTGTGATGAAAATTCCAGAATAAAGAAAAATATGTATAGAATATTTGGAAGTAAAAATATATTGTAAACAGAATTTTAGATTAGAATTCAATAATAAACATTTTTAAAATAAATTGAATTTGGAAAATCTACATTTTAAAAGTAATGAACATTTGTTTTCTAATTTTAGTGTGTATATATATACATAATGATTTGGGAAAACTTGTTTAAGATTAATATGAAAATATATGAAATGTATGAATATAAAGACAAGAATAAATATGATTTGTATAAGGATATAAACAAAGTTATAAATTAATTTCTAAACAAGGTTAAAACACAAATTTATAATTAATTGAGAGGAAAGGATTTAAACATAAAAGTGTTCATTTTGACATTTGTACAATTAGGAAAACAAGTATATTACAAGTGTAACTTAATAACTTACAAGTGTTCACAAATTAAACAAGTAGCATTTTATTTTATATTGAATTTATGAAGACATGTATTAGAGAGAAAAAATAAACCAGGCCTCATTATTTTTTCACTTCTCAATGCTTCTCTCATTTTTCTCCTAAACTAAAACAAGAAGAATCAGTTTTCAAATGGTTTTAACCTGGAAAGCAAATCAAATCTGTGGAAAAAAGCAAACAAGATCAGGTTTTTAAGTCTGGAACTTCAAATTCAAAAGAAACTCAAAGCCTGAAACAATTGAAACAAATCAGAGAAATAGATCAGAAATTAAAAACCTGGAAAACATGCAAGTTCAAGCAAGCAAATTCAAACATCGTGACATCCTAAAATCTAAAGCAACTCAACCATTCCAGATCAAAGGAATAAAAAAAATTCAAAATGCAACCACAAATTCAAGCTGAATTCAATCTAAAGCCTGGAAAGCAAAAAGAAAATCAAGCATGCAACAAATATCAGGCTATCCTCCGACGTCATTAATCAGGTAAGCAAACTACCTATATAAAATATGGAATATGTTAATTCTGGTTTATATATGTGATTTATACTTGAAAAGGCGTTGTGAAAATGCTTGCATGCCTGTATATCTGGTGTATATGTTTACACATTCCTCTGTTCTTATTTATAGGCCACAAAACATGTTCAAAATTTGAAATCTCATTCTCTAATCCTTTTTAGGATTTGATTTCTAGAAGAAATTTATTAGTAATAACAACATCTGATTTTTAAAAATAGTTTTAAGCATATATGTTAAGCAATTATTTCAAAATATATAATTTACAGTAAAAATCATTTCAAAATGAAAATTCAAGTGCTTTAATTTCAAATTTGGATTTCATAATTCAATTCGTAGTAGGAAAAGATGAATTTAGGTAATAATTTCATAATTTTTAAACTTGGAAATGGCAAGATCTTTTGAGTTGAACTGGGAAGGGTTTTCAATCGATTCCTGTTGATCGCATAATTGAAAAGTTTTGGAATTGTTTCTAGAGGAGGATAAAGGGTTGTAGATTATTGGAAAAATAGTCAACGAATTTATAATTAACCAGGATGATCATACGAGATCAAACTAGGGTTTCGACTCATGTTTTGGGCATAGCTGGAAAAATGATCGCTGCAACTTCATTTGAGCATCGGAATTGATCGGGTGGTGATGGGCCAACGCGTCGCGATGTGGCGAAGTTTTGAGCTTGGTGGCTCGTGTTCAGGTGGTCGGAACCGTGGTGGCGAGTGGATTTTGTGGAGCAGGGTTGGTCCCAGATTTTGATCGTGATGCTCGTTTTTATTTCCAGATGATTTTGATCGAATTGGGTTGTGGAGTTTGTTGTAAAGGGCAAGGGCGACTCGTCGCAGGCAGCATGGATGATTGGAATGACTCTGATGAACTGTGCATGTGCACCATGCACATTATTTTCTGAAGATTGTGGAAGAAGGAGGAGATATGGGGTTAGCTCGAGGAATTCGTGAATTTACTCGAAGCAAAAGAAAACAGGGATTGACTCGAAGTAAACCTCGGAAAAGTTTGGCAATGGCCCGGGTTTGAGTGTTTGTGCATAAATCAGTTTTAAAATTTAAGTTTTTAAAATGTTAATTAAATTTTCAAGGATTATTTAAATAAGATTTTAAAAGGATAAATGGTTTATCTTAAACAATGTTTTGATTATGGATTAACTTAAGGGTTTTGGAATTGAACTATTTGTTAATGATAATTTATTTTATTTAATAAGATTTAAAGAATGTAATTAAGGGATTAAGTAAGTATAACTACTTTGTGTGATTAAATTTAAGTTAATTACTTTGTGTAATTAAGCTAAAGTTATTTATTTTGTGTAATTACAATAAAGGATAATTAATTAATTTGGATTTATTAATGTAAGTGATTAAAGTTGAATTTTGAATTCAAATAGTTTGGGTCAAATATTAAATTTTGAAAAGAAGTTTTGAAGATAAAATTTATTTTGAATAACTTGATAAGGTTTTGAAATTTAAATAGTTTGATTTGAATTATTCAAGTTTTGAAATTGAATTCTATGTTGAGAATTATGTTTTAAAAAGGTTATAAAGGTTATAAATGTGTTTATATGGGTTTTAAACCATTTCAAAAGTATTATTTTGGGAATTTGAATTTAACCCAAGTTTTATACTTAAAGAGCTTTAACTCATGCAAATGTAATCGGATTTTGCGAAACGAAAACTATTGGTTTTCAAATAATAATAGCTTTCATATAAGGAAAGAATTTCCAATTTGTCTTGAAAGATTTTAAGTTTGAATTAAAATAGTTTTGAAAGCTGTGAATTAATCTTTGTGAAAGATGGTCAAATCTTGTTTTGAAATTGAAGAGGATTTTAAATGGTGTATCTTGTATATATAAGAGATTTGAAATGGGAGTTGTTTTGAAAATTATGAATGAATCTCTGGAAAGGGTTTTGAAAGCTATGAATTGAGTCTTTGATTTAATGATTGGATGAATAATCCAATTTGAAAAGGAAATTGTTTTGAAAGTCGTGAATGAATCTTTGTGAACTTTGTGAAGTGATACTTTTGTTTTAAGATTTGAAAATGATAATTTGTTTAAACCATTTGTTTTGGGCTTTAAAGTTGTGACTTAACTGAAATCCTATATCGATATGTTTTTAAATATTGCGCTCACTATTCGGTTTCGTCGGGAGAGGACCTTATGTCATATAACCCATTTCGAATAATGATACGACGATATGGACAGCATTTGAAGACCGGTGGTGAAGACCGGATATTTCCGAAAGCGAAAGGATAACTCGTCGAATGAAACTGCACCGGCTGATCCCCGTATAGAGATTTGATCACCCTTTGTGATGGGAAGTCCGAACATGATTAGGGATTATCTGGATTTGCAAGGGCTTCTTTGGAAGTGCCTTCGGTTCTGTTCGAACCCGCAACAGACTTGTATGGATGTACGTTTGACATTGCACTTTGAGATGTGAAACTGGTTTTTATCAAATATATTTTTGTTTGGTGGCAGGGATTTATTCTCTTAGCTTAACACACTTCTCTGAGATGTAGAGCTTAGAGGTTATGTAGTTGATGGTTACTAGTGATACAATCCCAATTTGGTAGTTTGGCATGCTAAGTGCTGTTGAGTGTTGCTGATCATTTGTTGATCAAAGCATGGGTGGTATCATGGTATGGAGCCCAGATATTTAACCTATGTGGTTACTGCAAATACATTGCTTTGTGGTTGTTGGTGTTGAGGATCCTCGGATAAAGGTCGCAAACGACTGGGGATGGCATATCTTTAGGTATTACTACCAGGCAGGGAGAAAACCGGCCTTGTGTTGGCAGAGAGCTGGGTAAGTTCTCGGGGCGTCCCACCAGAGGAGTTCCCATGTGGCAATAGGAAGTTCCTTAGCCTGACCATTTGTTGGAAATCCAATCTCCAATACGCGCCTTGTACGGTTTTAGTTGTATAACCTGCCATTTACTTATGGTGGCGCCCCACTGTTTAGATGGTAGCTATAGTAGGCATACAATAATGGTTGTATGCTGGCTAAGATTAATATTATACTTGCAAATATTTTCAACTATGCACTAATAATAATATCAAAATGGTTTTCGCGTATCAAGCATTTTTGACTATCATAAGGAGAAATCTCCTCCAATTCTGCGTTTGCATGGTGTGTGTGGCAGGAGGACTTATGGTAGTTTCATTTTCCAAAAAGCATTGCGGATTTCAATGTTTTAAATACTTTTGGTTGTTTATTTAAAGATAAGCTGTTTTGTTTGCTCATACATGTCCCATGACTAGCCCGGAGTTTATTGTTCCCTTCCTTAACTCTTGGTGCCCGCAATTTTCCACACGGGCAGTCTAGAGTTGGGTTTTTCAAATAATCAAATAGTAGGAGTAAAATTCGATAGCATCTAGCCTTTGGATTTGGCGATCGCATTTGGTTCCTTTCAGCATTCGGGCTGACCTTACTTAATACAACGTGATTGGGGGTTTCTCGCTTCGGGTTTGTAAAGCATGTTGGTGGATATAACTTTTGGAGTTTTTGGAGCTTTAACTATAGAATTGTAGATGCAGTTTGATGTTAGAGTTCTCTTTGGAGTTTCTCTATTGATGCTTATCTTTCCGCTGTTGTATTATGATCTCTGATATTGTTGGGGTTCATACTGTATTAGATATTGTATCAACTGTTGTATATTAATGATATATGCATTCATTCATTTCTTCTGATATGTGTTGTTGTACTTAATGTGTTACAAGCTCCGGCGAACCAGATTCGGCATTTGAATCTACGGCATTCGAGTACAAGTGAAGTACGGGTGTCGATTTTCGAAGGTCGAGTCAGGGTCGTGACAACTTGGTATCAGAGTTGAAGGCTGAAACTTAAGCTTTTGGAGTATAACACATTAGGTAACTCATTAGAGATAAGCTGAAGTATACCCTAAAATGAGTATATCCCTAAGATATCCGTCTGTGTGCCTCGGTAAATTCTCTTACTATTCACTGATAGTAAGTATGAGTGAAAGAAGAGGACAAGATATGGGACAGGGAAGTACCACTTCATATGGTCAATACCCTGTAACAACAACAGAAACAATATTTCTCTATCAATCTTCTTTGATCATCATCCGATTTTCAATTCTTTGATGGTTCCTGGCAGCTCCAGGAAGAAGCTTTGATATATTTACATGAGACATAAACTCCAAATGGATCATTGTCTGTTTGGATGAATTTTTTGCTTTGGTTGCTATGGTTGATAGGTATACTTTATTTAAACTAAATAGTTTTGGGAATGCATCCATATATCTGTTTATTCTTTTGGGTCCAGATATGTTCTACGAATGGTTAGTTATCCCTTCGGACTAACCAATACCCCTGCATACTTCGTAGATCCGGATGACAGATGTATCTTATGAAGTGTTAAATAGATTCGCTCTTGCATCTATTGTTGATATTCTGATTTGTTAAGCCAAATGCAGAATAGATATTCAGTTTGATCTAGAAAACTGTTTCTCTATCTTTGTGTGTTCATCTATTCTTCGTGTCTCCCTGGCAAATTTCGAGGATGAAATTTTCCTAAGGGGGGAATTTGTAACATTCCTGGATTTTAGTTAAAAATAATTTGATAATTTATTTAATCTTTGGAATTAAACTTTGAAATAATTGGTATTTATATAAAATTTTGGATTTAATTGTGATGAAAATTCTAGAATAAAGAAAAATATGTATAGAATATTTGGAAGTAAAAATATATTGTAAATAGAAATTTGGATTAGAATTCAATAATAGACATTTTGAAAATAAATTGAATTTGAAAACTCTACATTTTAAAAGTAATGAACATTTATTTTCTAAATTTAGTGTATATATATATATAATGATTTGAATAAACTTGTTTAAGATTAATATGAAAATATATAAAATGTATGAATATAAAGACAAGAATAAATATGATTTGTATAAGGATATAAACAAAGTTATAAATTAATTTTAAACAAGGTTACAACATAAATTTATAAATTAATTGAGAGGAAAGGATTTAAACATAAAAGTGTTCATTTTGACATTTGTACAATGGGGAAAACAAGTATATTACAAGTGTAACTTAATAACTTACAAGTGTTCACAAATTAAACAAATGGCATTTTATTTTATATTGAATTTATGGAGACATGTATTAGAGGAAAAAAATAAACCAGGCCTAATTATTTTTTCACTTCACAATGCTTCTCTCATTTTTCTCCTAAACTAAAACAAGAAGAATCAGTTTTCAAACCGTTTTAACCTGGAAAGCAAATCAAATCTGTGAAAAAGCAAACAAGATCAGGTTTTTAAGTCAGGAAGTTCAAATTCAGAAGCAAGCAAGTCAAATTCAAAATAAGCTCAAAGCCTGAAACAATTGAAACAAATCAGAGAAATAGGTCAAAAATTAAAAGCCTGGAAAACATGCAAGTTCAGGCAAGCAAATTCAAACATCAGGACATCTTAAAATCTAAAGCAACTCAACCATTCTAGATCAAAGGAATATAAAAAATCAAAATGCAACCACAAATTCAAGCTGAATTCAATCTAAAGCCTGGAAAGCAAAAAGAAAATCAAGCATGCAACAAATATCAGGCTATCCACTGTCTTCATTAATCAAGTGAGCAAACTACCTATATAAAATCTGGAATATGTTATTTCTGGTTTATATATGTGATTTATACTTGAAAATGTGTTGTGAAAATGCTTGCATGCCTGTATATCTGGTGTATATGTTTATACATTCCTATGTTCTTATTTATAGGCTACAAAACATGTTCAAAACTTGAAATCTCATTCTCTAATCATTTTTAGGATTTGATTTCTAGAAGAAATCTGTTAGTAATAACAACATCTGATTTTTAAAAATAGTTTTAAGCGTATATGTTAAGCAATTATTTCAGAATATATAATTTACAGTAAAAATCATTTCAAAGTGAAAATTCAAGTATTTTAATTTCAAATTTGGATTTCATAATTCAATTCGTAGTAGGAAAAGATGAATTTAGGTAATAATTTCATGCTTTTTAAACTTGGAAACGGCGAGATCTTTTGAGTTGAACCGGGAAGGGTTTTCAATCGATTCCTGTTGATCGCGTAATTGAAAAGTTTTGGAATTGTTTCTGGAGGAGGATAAAGGATTTTAGATTATTGGAAAAATAGTCAATGAATTTATAATTAACCAGGATGATCATACGAGATCAAATTAGGGTTTCGACTCATGTTTTGGGCATAGCTGGAAAAATGATTGCCGCAACTTTATCTGAGCATCGGAATTGATCGCGTGGTGATGGGCCGATGCATCGTGATGTGGCGAAGTTTTGAGCTTGGTAGCTCATGTTCAGGTGGTCGGAATCGTGGTGGCGAGTGGATTTTGTGGAGCAGGGTTGGTCCCAGATTTTGATCGTGATGCTCGATTTTATTTCCAAATGATTTTGATCGAATTGGGTTGTGGAGTTCGTTGTAAAGGGCAAGGGCGACTCATCGCAGACAGCATGGATGATCAGAATGACTCCAACGGATGCATGTGCACCGTGCACATTATTTTCTGAAGATTGTGGAAGGAGGAGGAGATGTGGGGTTAGCTCGGGGAATTCGTGAATTTACTCGAAGCAAAAGAAAACAGGGATTGACTCGAAGTCAACCTCGAGAAAGTTTGGCAATGGCCCGGGTTTGAGTGTTTGTGCATAAATCAGTTTTAAAGTTTTAAAATTTGAGCAAGTTTTTAAAATGTTAATTAAATTTTCAAGGATTATTCAAATAAAATTTTACAAAGATAAATGGTTTATCTTAAACAATGTTTTGATTATGGATTAACTCAAGGGTTTTGGAATTGAACTGTTTGTTAATGATAATTTATTTTATTTAATAAGATTTAAAGAATGTAATTAAGGGATTAAGTAAGTATAACTACTTTGTGTAATTAAATTTAAGCTAATTACTTTGTGTAATTAAACTAAAGCTATTTACATTGTTTAATTACAATAAAGGATAATTAATTAATTTGGATTTATTAATGTAAGTGATTAAAGTAATTACTTAATTACAAGTAATTAATTAATGTTTAAGGTTGATTAATCAATTGAATAAAAGATTACTACTCAATGTAATTAATGTGTGATTAATTAATATAAGTTATTAAGAATAATCACTTATTTTAATTAACTAAAGGTGACTAATTAATGTGATAAATTAATTCAGGTAATTGGTGATTAATTAGTTAATTGAAGATTAATTAATTAATGAAGGTGATTAAGGAAAAATAATTAAATGATAATTAAGGGTTAATTAATTTTGTCATTAATTTAAGGTTAATTAATTATTGTAATTAATTAAGGATAATTCATTTAATGGTAATTAATTAAGGATTAATTGATTTATTAAATAAGGTTGATTAATTAATAGTTAAGGAGTAATGAATTTATTAGATTAATTAATAAATGATTGAAGGGTAACGAATTAGATGGTTTGTAATTAGTAAATAGTAATTAATCTGATTTAAATTAATCAGATAATTAATTGATGAATGTTTGAATTCTATTGATTGTTGAGTTGTTAATATCCCTGATATGTTATGCTTTGTACTATGAATTGTTTTGGTGTGATCTGTGATGAATGTTATTTATTTATCTGTGATAAATTTATATTATTTATCTATGAATCTGTGAATGAACGATAAGCATTATAGATTATACCGCTTATCAATATCGATGTGCTTGAATATTTGATGTGATGATTGATGATGTTGCACTATTGTGTAAAACCCTTGGACTGTACCATACACACACAAATATGGATTGCACGAGGAAATTGGTTAAATCACAGATTTTTGAAATGGTTTTAAAGTTGAATTTTGAATTTAAATAGTTTGGGTTAAATATGAAATTTTGAAAAGAAGTTTTGAAGATAAAAGTTATTTTGAATAACTTGATAAGGTTTTGAAATTTAAATAGTTTGATTTGGATTTAAATTCAAGTTCTGAAATTGAATTCTGTGTTGAGAATTATGTTTTAAAAAGGTTATAAAGGTTATGAATGTGTTTATATGGTTTTCAAACCATTTTAAAAGTATTATTTTGGGAATTTGAATTTAACCCAAATTTTATACTTGAAGAGCTTTAACTCGTGCAAATGTAATCGGATTTTTGCGAAACGAAAACTATTGGTTTTCAAATAATAATAGCTTTCATATAAGGAAAGAATTTCCAATTTGTCTTGAAAGATTTTAAGTTTGAATTAAAATAGTTTTGAAAGCTATGAATTAATCTTTGTGAAAGATGGCCGAATCTTATTTTGAAATTGAAGAGGATTTTAAATGGTGTATCTTTTATATATAAAAGATTTGAAATGGGAGTTGTTTTGAAAATTATGAATGAATCTCTGGAAATGGTTTTGAAATCTATGAATTGAGTCTTTCATTTAATGATTGGATGAGTAATCCAATTTGAAATGGAAATTGTTTTGAAAGTCGTGAATGAATCTTTGTGAACTTTGTGAAGTGAATCTTTTTGTTTAAATATTTAAAAATGGTAATTTATTTAAACCATTTGTTTTTGGCTTTAAAGTTGTGACTTAACTGAAATCCTATATACATATGTTTTTAAATATTGCGCTCATTATTCGATTTCGCCGTGAGAGGACCTTGTGTCATATAACCCATTCCGAATAATGACACGATGATATGGATAGCATTTGAAGACCGGTGATGAAGACAGGATATTTTCGAAAGACAAAGGATAACTCGTTGAATGTCTCTGCACCGGCTGATCCCCGGTATATAGATTTGATCACTCTTTGTGATGGGAAGTCCGGACGTGATTAGGGATTATCCGGATTTGCAAGGGCTTCTTTAGAAGTGCCTTCGGTTCTTCTCGAACCCGGAACAGACTTGTATGGATGTATGTTTGACATTACACTTTAAGATGTAAATCTGGTTTCTATCAAATACATTTCTGTTTGGTGGCGGAGATTTATTCTCTTTGCTTAACACCCTTCTCTGAGACGTACGAGCTCAGAGGTTATGTAGTTGATGATTACTAGTGATACATTCCCAATTTGGTAGTGTGGCATGCTAAGTGCTGCTGAGTGTTACTGATCATTTGTTGATCAAAGCATGGCTTTTGTGAAAAGCGTAGCTTTGTGGACGAGACCTCATTGGACCTCACTCCTCGGAAATGGTCAAAACAGGAAGGATGCGGCAAGGTTGCAGGGGTCGCGCCCCTAGGTATGTCCATTCCTTCTGGAAAAGGGTGGTATCATGGTATAGAGCCCAGATATTTAACATATGTGGTTACTGTAAATACATTGCTTTGTGGTTGTTGGTGTTGAGGATCCTCGGATAAAGGTCGCAAACAACCGGGGATGGCATATCTTTAGGTATTACTCCCGGGCAGGGAGGAAACAGGCCTTGTGTTGGCAGAGAGCTGGGTAAGTTCTCGGGGTGTCCCTCCAGAGGCGTTCCCATGTGGAAATAGGAAGTTCCTTAGCCTGGCCATTTGTTGGAAATCCAATCTCCAATACGTGCCTTGTATGGTTTTAATTGTATAACCTGTCATTTACTTATGGTGGCGCCCTACTGTTTAGATGGTAGCTATAGTAGGCATACAATAATGGTTGTATGCTAGCTAAGATTAATATTATACTTGCAAATGTTTTCCACTATGCACTAATAATAATATCAAAATGGTTTTCATGAATAAAACATTTTTTACTATCATAAGGAGAAATCTCCTCCAATTCTGCGTTTGCATGGTGTGTGTGGTGGGAGGCCTTATGGTAGTTTCATTTTCCAAAAAGCATTGCGGATTTCAATATTTTAAATTCGTTTGGTTGTTTGTTTAAAGATAAAACTGTTTTGTTTGCTCATACCAGTCACATGACTGACCCGGAGTTTATTGTCCCTTTCCTAAACTCTGGGTGCCCACAATTTTCCATACGGGCGGTCTAGAGTTGGGTTTTTCAGATAATCAAATAGTAGGAGTAGAATTAGATAGCATCCAGCCTTTGGATTTGGCGATCGCATTTGCTTCCTTTCAGCATTCAGGCTGACCTTACTTAATACAACATGATTGGGGGTTTCTCGCTTCGCGTTTGGAAAGCATGTTGGTGGATCTAGCTTTTGGAGTTTTTGGAGCTTTAGCTATAGAGTTGCAGATGCAGTTTGATGTTAGAGTTCTCTTTGAAGTTTCTCTATTGATGCTTATCTTTCCTCTATTGTATTACTATCTCTGATATTGTTGGGGTTCATATTGTATCAGATATTGTATCAACTGTTGTATATCAATGATTTATCCATTCATTCATTTCTTCTGATATGTGTTGTTGTACTTGATGTGTTTAAGCTCCGGCGAACCAGATTCGGCATTTGAATCTATTGCATTCGAGTACAAGTGAAGTACGGGTGCCGATTTTCGAAGGTCGAGTCAGGGTCATGACAACCAGTGTTGGTAGCCATTAAAACAATTTTCAAGTTTCAAATTATGAAAACTATGAAAACCAATGCTCTGATACCAATTGTAAGGGACGGTGGATTAAGGATCTTAAGACTAATTTAACACTAGAGGAGGGGTGAATTGTGTTTAATGGATTTTAAGACTTATATGAACTAATTTAAAATTATGACACAAACAAATGCAGAACTTAATCACAGAACAATCACAGAATCATACATAGATGCAGAAAGTAAATAAAAAGCACTAAAGGAAAAGAGCACACCGAATTTTATACTCGTTAGAAGTTACCCTACATCTAATCCTGTACCAAGGAAAACCACCTCATAAGATTTTTGTTATACCAATGTCGAGATTACATTCCTCAATTTCTAAAGGCCTTCAAGTACCCTCCCGTCTCATGAGTCCGGGGCGAACTCTCTTGATGTACGGGCCACAAGATTATCCAATCGATTTCCAGGCACAACCACACCTTAAAGAGAGACTCGATAAACTTTTGATTACAAACTGATCCTATAACTCTGAATAGCATTTTTATCTTCGAGAGAGGGCAGAGAATTAAACAAGAATGAGATTCTAAATTGATTCGCTTGAGAATTCGGCAGAATTTCGGCACGATCTTAAAAATATGAAAATTTTAGAATATGGATTTGTGGAGAAGAAGAAGTGAAAAAATATGAAATTAGTTTTTTTTTAAAATTCATTTGTGAAGGCTATTTATAAAGCACCAACGACCATAACCATTCGTGAAGAGATTTAAACGTATTAACAATTCTTTTGAAAATTGAAACTTTTGAATTCAATGGCTACCATGTTGACATGGGGTATCCCATGATGTCAGCATCCCAATGTAATAAACTATGTAAAATTTGTTTTTGAAAATGGAGTTTAAAACAAGAGTTTATTTTTAAAACAAAAACAAAGAATATTTAAGACCAAAATATCATTTTGAAAATCATTTGAAAGATAATTTTGAGGGCTAAAACATTTTGAAAAGTAAATTTTAAAATCAATTTGGAAAACCATTTTGAAGTAGTTTTGTAAGCTTCTTCATGCAGAATATCTCATCACATCAGGACTCGAGAACTTGTACAAAACCAGGATGTTCGTGGGTTTGTAAGCCACTTGTGTCATGGGTTTGTAAGCTACCTGTCGTGGGTTTGTAAGGCATTAAGAAGGTAGAAATGGGTTCCATTCCAAATGAAATTCAGAATGAAGATTTCCATGCTATTATGAAGTTTTAACCAAAAACTAGACACATAGCTTGAAATTTTAATCTTGATACTCTAGAGTCTTTAGTCTTGAGTCTTGAGTCTTTATACTAATCAGTCTTCAGTAATCAATACCTGCATACATATACATATACATATACATATACATATACATATACATATACATATACATATACATATACATATACATATACATATACATATCTATCTGGACAACAGTGTTAGTATACATTTTATGATAAGATAAGTTAAAAAGGTTGTTGTCATCAAAACCAACATCTCAGTTCCTAACAGATTCAACATCAACCAAGTGCAACATCAACACAAAACAACACTGCAACAACACATGGAACCAGCTAGACCAGAGGCTTTGAGTAAAATGAAATGGTGATTTACTCACATATGACAATGTAGACTCGAGTACACAACAAAGCTCTACATAAGTACAAGTCCAGTTACAACATGAACAAGCACTGAAGTGGACAGAGTACTTGGCAGTATGAATAACAATTGCCAGTAAAGTAAAGAGAAGCAATTTACATGAAACCGTGAGTCAATGAACAAGGTCAATTTTTATCTCAAGTCGACAATAAATGAAGTCGTAAGAATTATCTCAAATTTTAAATGCCAAAGTCGAAAGAGAAAAGGACGAGAATCAAATTCAACGAGAGTCACGAGCATGATAAACAAGCATCACAGATCCAAAAAACCAAATGCAAGCCATGTGGTCCAAGAAAGCATAACAGAAAAATATTCGAATTGAACCAATCAGTATGAATCAACATCGTACAAGCGTAAAGTAATGCAAGGCATAAATTCACGAAATATTTAAACCGAAATTATATGAACGAAAACTAAGGGATTTCATCCCTATATAACCCGGTAACATCATCGACAAAAATAATGAGATTCGAGTTCAAGCAATTACCGAAAGCAATAAATCATAAAACTCAAATCAAATTAAGAATAATCAAAAAAATTAAAAAGGAAATTCACATACCAGTATAAAGTATTGTTCAACCTCGACCAAACTAGAGTATCCATAAGCGAACGAAGCAGCATTCGATTGACAAGGCAATCCAAAGCAAATGCATACTTCAATCGAAGCACAAATTTCAATCGGCGACTTCAATTCACAAAGCCCTAATTTTTTGAATAAGGAACGAATGGTCTAGGCTTTTCAACCATCGACAGCGGCCACAACTGGTAGGCTTTTCAACCATCCCAGCCCCACCGTGGCTTACATTGGTACCTCGGGTTTGCTTTTACGGCCAGCCTCTCGACTCGCAACCAACCCCGCAATGTCTTATACTAACCCTGGGGACATGTAGGGGTAAGAGTCTCCCGTTCGCCACCTAACGTAAAGTGAGAACCCATTATCACGCTGTAATGTAGCAAACCCGATCCCGGTCTCTTCGAAACAATTAGCGCATTTGGCCAATATTGATAGTCGGTTATTTAACTATCAATTAACATTCACAAACAATCATCAATCATAAATAATTCCCAAATTATTTATTGACCTCAAAATATCTTCGCAAGATATATTTCCATTTTTAACCCTTTTGAAAACAGTTTTCAACACACCTTTCTCATGAATTAAAATCTTTAAATATTTATTTCCACTAAAAACAACCAAGCACAAAACTTTAGATTTTTAAAATAACTTAAAAACACTTTATTATAAATTATATTTTAACATTTAGATTGAAAACTATTTCAATACTTTATTAAATATATATATATATATATATATTAGGAACATTTAAAATGAGGCTACTTCATAAAATATAAAACTAGATTTTCTCTTCAAAAACAAATACCAAGTCACTTTTAAATAATTGCCACTATAATAGATTAAAAGGAAGTACTTACTTTAGAATTTAAATGTTTAGAAATAATAAATTTTCAAAAACATGCTTTTTAAAACGACATTAAACTTTTAAAATTTTACTTTGAAATGTACTTGGCGATTCAGGGAAATATTCTTCTCTTCGCATCCTTTAAAATAAATCACTATTTATTTTTAAACAAAATTTCTCATTCCTTTAATAACTTTCCATCGTGAATTTATTCCTCCAAATATCCACTGATATGTTACTTTACTTATATAAACCCAGTTTATAAATTTCTTAGTCTCAACTCCCTTTTAAAATTCCAGTTCCAAACACTTAGATCAATTTCCAAATTGATTCCCAATTTACTCCATTTGAAATAAATTTCTTTACTTACTCAATTCATTTCAAAATCCATTAATTATAGACTTTATTCCTTAATTATGATTTAAAATCTTTTAACTGAAAACACCAATTCCAGATTTTTTTCCCAAATTCCTTCTTTATTCATTTTTCAATAATTTAAATCTTAAATTTAAAATAAATGCTTTATTCTTTTAAATAATAACGCTGAAGTTTAAAATTCATTATCTTCCTGTTTATTCAAAATCCCCTTTTCATATACGGAATTTATTATTTAGAATTTTAAAACCACTATTATTCTTATCCAGTTCATTCTTAAATTTATTCAAATTCTCAACGATTGTTTTACTTAAAAATTCACTCTTTTATTTTCTTTCAAAAATCCAATTCCATATATTTTAATTACCCAGTGTACCAAAATATATTCAAGCAAACTATAGCATTCAATATTCCAATTATCAATATAATTTATCACAGAATATCAAATAATCATAACAGAGAATATTAAATAATCTAAATAAATGTTGAGGAATCCAGTTGGATCCCTCCAACCTGCTTCCCTGCATCCACAGATGTTAGCAAAATACCAATTCCACTTCAAGGTGGAATATCACGGTATGTGGGATTAATATAATATCATCCGCTATTATGCGGCGCATAGGGTCTCATCCGCTATAAAATGCGGGAAATCAATCATTCCAAGATATATTATATACTATAATATAGCATATCAAATCAATTCAACCATTCAAACAATTATTTAAATTTAACTATTTAAATTTAAATATCAACCAAATGAGTGAGATTAACTCACCTTTGGTTTGTTTTGCAACCCATTTCCAGACCGGCTTGTTTCTTTTCAGATTTTAAACCTTGAATAAACATCATATGATTATATTAATATTTGACTAGTTGAAAAATTAATTTCCATTTAATAGATTGGATTACTAATTATTAAATCTAAAACCAAATTTCCTTTAATACATTATTTTTAGTAATTAAAATAATTAAATGAGTTTATTAAATAAATTAAACACCTTAATAAATTATTTTTAACATAGCCTAGTAAATTGTATCTTACTTTTCTTTATTTTCAATTATATATGAAAATAATCCATGGGTTTAAGAAAAATCAAATTTTCGTATATAAACTTTCAACATCTTAAATTCTAATTTATACATATTTTATCATATATATTTTTTCATTTTCAAACTGTTTATAATCAACACCCTTTTTAAATGAAAAATATATTTCTGTTTATCTGCACATTTATACTAAACCAGAAATAAAGAAAATAAATTCGATTACCTCACCGAATCAATTTCTCGAGCACGCACTAGGCTCGGTCAGACCCAAAATCCACCACCAGTAATTCGAACTTCGCGGCGGCAGTCCATCGCGATCTCCAATTCGTTTGACCTCGCCGAGCATCTAGATCCTAACGCACACATGCCCATAGCCTGACCTGACGTCGATGAAAGCCTCAGCCACTCGAACGTGATTACTGAATCGCGTGGTTCGATCGGCCAATCCCTCCCCTCTTTCGAACGATTTGATTCCACGCGGTCGAGGGTTTTGGACACGAAAGAGTTTCGTTCGAATGAATTTGAACTGGCTTGAGAAGAAGGGGAATACCACGATTTTTCTCTTCAATCTGTGATATTCATTCTTTTTCAGTTAAAGAATAAAAAGGGGAAACTCGATTCTAGGATTTTGAAGAAGGCTCGGTCCTATTTATTTTTTTAATTTTGTTCTGAAGATTTTTATTTGGGTTTTTTAAAATATTCGGCTGTTTATAAAAAAGGAAGGAGAGAGACGAAGTTGAAGGGGAAGCGTGCTTGAGAAGGAAAAGCATAGTGATTTGAAAAAGGACAGAATAACAGCTGATGGGAGGTATGTTGACCAGTCAACAAAGTATATTTTATATTTAAATTTAATTCGTCTTGTATTCATAGGTTAAAATTTCGATATCCTATCGAAGTGTGCCGCTAGGCTTTAATAATGTTATACCCATATTATGAACTCAATGGAAAAGGTTTCGAGTCCTAGTTCGATCATATGGAGAAGATAGCTTTTTGGATCAGTTATTATATTGAATTTTCGATATAAATTTTCAGCGCGTATATATATCGTACGCTCACACAACAACTCCAATCATTTTGAAATTTGAAATCCGATAATAATGCAATATTACGGATCCAATGGAACTGGTTTCGTCGAATTCCAAGACTGTGCCTCAGAAGGCTATTTTTAAATTCAATTTAAAAGATATAATTTCAAAACTTAATAAATCGCTGTTAAATTCAATTTTAACACCTTAACTATCTTCAGTATTATCAATATAAATTTATAAGCCTTCAAATTATTTTTAACAAGCTTGAAACTCCATATTTTATATTTTACCTAATTCCCAATTATTAAATTAAATAGTTATATCATTCAACAAACCGCTATATTAAATTCTGAATCTATTTTATTGAATAAAAACCAAACATTTCATATCCAAAATCAATTTATAATCCAAATTAAATATTTAAACCTATTTAAATATTCCAATTTAAATTGTTCAAAATTTCGGGTCGTCACAGAAGGACTGTTTGCGAGCGAAGGAAAACGAGACGGACATTAATTTCACAAAGTAAAGGATATGGGTCGAAGAAAATAAAGGGAGATGTCATTTACAAATTATATTTGTTTAAGTAGGCCGGTGCTTTTATCTGGGCTTCAAATTATTCAATTAGGGTTTTTTTTTGTTTTAATTATTATTTCACTTGTAATTTTCCTTTTTAAACTGTGTAACAATTCTAGTCGTGTGACTAGGGACAAACTACGAGACGTAGTTTGAGAATTCGCAACACAGTGGATGAGTTGTGACAGGGTTTTGAGCGTAGAGTTAGGTTAGTTCATAGCGGATATCGCAAGTTTACGTGTGTAAGCATCTGACTACTTAATTTCTAGTAGAAATCTTGGGGGCAACACGTAAGCAGGTTTTGCCAAAGTTGAATCTGTATTGCTATATTTCTGCTTTTATCATTATGTCATTATCTGTGCTGCAATTATTTTATATATTTCCACATTAATTTTTATTATTATTAGTATCACCCTATTCACCCCCCCCTCTAGGATGAAATAGATCCTACAGTTATATTATATATATTAGTGTGTGTGTGTATTAGTAGTTGGATATACTTCTCGTCTAATGGAGCGGATGAGACCCTATGCACCCCGCATAATAGCGGATGATCCTATATTACCGCGATATCCCGTCTCGAAGCGGGATTGGTATTTTATATTATATTACATCGGTGGATGTTGGAAAACAAGTTGGAGGGATCCAACTGGATTCCTCAAAAATATATTGATTGTTTTTCATAAATAGCAATGTATGATATGATTGGATAAATCTGTTTTGTATTATTTTATGGTTTGTTTATTTGATGCTATAGTAGCACTGGCCTTACATATTAGTATTTTAAATATCATAAATATTATTTTTGAATCTTTAAGGAATTAAAAAGAGATTTTGAATATCAAAATATTTATATCAAAATTTGGATTATTTTTAAAAGAAATTGATTTGGATAAAACAATAATTGATTTGGGGTTGTACATAACTATTCGTAAAATGTTTTAAGTAGAGATTTTAAATAATTTATATAAATAATTTTTTATGCTGGATTTTTAAGTAATATTTTTGGATTTGTGGAAAAGAAGTTGAAGTCTATATTAAAAATAGAATTGGAAAATAAATGGTATTTATCAAGGAATGCATTTATAAAATGAGATTTTATGAATGAGATTAGTTTTATAAACAAGTGGAACTCAAAGGAGTTTATAAATTTATAAATGATATTTATAAATAAGGGAAATGATACTAGTGGATAAATTGGGAATACAAATTCACGATGTGTATTTATATCGAGATATAAAAATTGGATTTGGAAAAAATAGTGGATTCTATTTTTGAAATATGAGAATGATAGGGAATCGAAATGAAATCGATGTATGGTGAATAGAGAGGAATTTATAAATTTAAATGGTTATTGTAATTTTAAAAATATATTTTTATTAAGGAGTAAGTTTGTTTTAAAGGGAAAATTTTGTTTATTAAACTATGTAATTTAAAACTATTTTAGTACTAAAATACTATGAAAAGTGAATTTTTCAAATATCTAATATTAACTGAAATAAATCCTAATTTTATTAATAAGCTTTGTAAATCGATTTGTATATTAAAAAATGAAATAGGAAATGAGTTATCGATGTTTATTTTAAGTTTTTGGATATTTTAAATGACTACTTAAACATGTTTTAAAAATAAAATACTACTATTTAAAAATACTTATTATATATATAAGGAGCTTTGGAAGTAATTGGAATTTAATTATAAATTCTCTCGGGATTTGTAAACGGAGTTAATTTAACGGGTAGGATTTTTATACGAGAAACCCTATAATGAAATTTTGGGACCTAAGGAATTTTCAAAATGGTTAGACAAGTGTGTTGGATCATAGGTTTTAATTGCTGACATGAAATAACAATTCACGAATCTACGATTACGACAACATCCGAACTCAACGACTCAAAGTATGGTTCGTATAGTTATATATTTTATCAAGAGTCATCAAATATGTATATAGAGTCTAGTTTAGTGCTTTGTTAAAATCTTTCCTCAAGAATCATCATTCATATTTAAATAAACTTGCATGAATATTTTAATCAAAATCAAATTTTCAAAAATGCATGGAGCGAGGCTCGAATTTGGGTCACTAGTTCAGAAAGCAAGTGCTTTAACAAAATAAGCTATGATAATTTTTGTTACAGGCTGAATTCAGCCGACTAAATGCCTTCATTTTGACGGGTGAATGCTGAAACAAAATTATTGTTTCACAATATTCAGCCGGCTGAATGAAAGTTTTCAGCCGGCTGAATCAGGCTAAAATTAGCCTATTTCCTTGTTGTCTTCGATTTAATTCAATTCAGAAGGCTGAATTAATAAATTCAGCCGGCTAGATTTTTCCAATTGATATTTTCTGAATAGACACTTCCTTTCATGAACAGCCTTCTCCTACGTGAAGAGTTGCAGCCATTGCTGTTCGTAGAGATCTCTTCACCAGTAGCTGCAACTTCCTAACTACTATATATATACATAAATTTCAAGATCAAATTACTTCACTTACTTGCTTATACTTGAATCATATTTTCTAAATTAACTACTTTTTGAATTCATACATTCATTGCAATCATAATTCTATATTTATAAAAGCAATTTGAAACTTCCTAATCTTCATATACACACAACTACACACATCTTGAGGATAAGATTATAAGAAGGGTGTACTATAAATGACAAATCCGTGTTATTCAGAACACACAAAGTCAAGTTAAAATCCAGTTTGTAAGGAAGTCCTGTTCGGTTGCTCAGGCGGTCAAAGTTCTGTTCTGTTGCTCAGGCAGTCAAGTCCTACTCGGTTGCTTAGGCCGTAGAAGTCCTGTTCGTTTGCTCAGGCGGCGTAAACCTATTCCTCCGAGTTAAGTGAGAGTTTCTAGCTTTAATTCCAGAAGGTCTAGGACTGGAAGTAGAATGGGAGTTCGAACCAGTATAAAAATTCCTGGTGTCATTTTACTTTACTGCTACTATTATTTTCCGCACTAGTTATTTTTATACTCATATTCCGCATAAGTAGATAACTTAGTTTATATCGCATTTCCACTACATTTACATTGTTTACAACTATTGACCATTTCGATCCTATAGCATAGCAGTCACTTTTATTTGGTATCAAAGCATAACAACTGTCAATTGGTATCAGAGCCTAGGATTCTAGAGATCGTAACAACATCCTAGAATAAATGGCTACAAAGAGATCTAGTCGAGGCAATAAGAAGAGGAAGAGAAATAAAGAAAAATCAAAGGAGCAAACGAACAAATGCTTCACGGCTAAACTCACATCACAATCGGTATGCTTAGATTCTTTACATAAAGATCTTCTGTTAGCATATGATGAATTATTAAAAGATTGTAAAACTTTGAATAAAGTAATAGAATTGCTTTAGCTAAGTTAAAATATTGTGAGCAAAAAATTTCCAATTTAAAAGAGGAAAAAAATTTGGTAAAACAAACTAAATGTTTTGAAATACCGTAGAAGAACTTGTTTTTACAAAAAGATTTCGTGCAAAAAGAAAATGAGTAGTTAGAAGATAAAAAAAAATGATCTTTTGAAGGAAATCAATGTTTTGCAAAATAAAAATAAATTTTTGGAAAATTCTTTAAATAATTCTAGTTCTTTAAATTTGTCCCTTGAAAAGGAGAATGAAGCTTTAATTAAAAAGAATCTAGAATTATCTAAAGAATGTGAGATTTTAAAAGTTAATAATAATATTTTTCAAAAAGAAGTTTGTGATTCTAAAGCAAATTTTGGAAGATTAAATACAAAAATCGTAAATTTTAACAAAGGTAAAGATATCTTATCTTCCTTAGTTACAAATTCTAAAGCTCGCAGTGATAAAAGCGGTTTAGTCTATAAACAAACTAAAAGTAAAAATAGTACTAGATATGCATTCTTGTATAAAAAATTTAATGATAGTACTAGTAACAAAGATAGTTCTAAAACCACTTTTAATCATAATAATACTTTTTAGAAATGGTAGAAATTATTTTTCAAGTACTAAGCTAATGACTAATAGTATTAAGATATGGATTCCATCTAATATGATTGATCATGATGAACAACTTTATATTAGCAACTATTATAAGAATGTGATTTGTAATGAAAACTATGTCTATAAGGGTTCAACCACGCCCAAATGGGTACGGTTTCCTTAAAATTAGGAAATTATAAGAACCTTGGGTATCACATGCTTTAAATGTTAATTGTTTCTGATGCCATACATATAAGTAGTAGTTATTTTGCTATATATTTTTCTATGGTCACACCTATGTGATTACATAAACTCACCTTTTTGTCGATGACAAACGGGGAGAAAGATATTGCTCTAACACTATTTGCAGGAATAAACAATGCATATGCAGATTAAGGAGGAGAAAAAATTAATTTTTTACAGGAATATATAGCATATATTCAAGGGGAGAAATCTATACCCAATTATAGGAATAAATTCAGGGGGAGAGATAAGTCAACAAAGCTTGTCAAAGATTCGTTTATAACAAATGGAGTTGTTGTCATCAAAAAAGGGGAGAATGTTGGATCATAGGTTTTGATTGCTAACATGAAACAATTCACGAATCTACGACTACGACAACATCCGAACTCAATGACTCAAAGTATGGTTCGTATGGTTATATATTTTTTAAAGAGTTATCAAATATGTATATAGAGTCTAGTTTAGTGCTTTCTTAAAATATTTCCTTAAGAATCATCATTCACATTCAAATAAACTTGCAAACATGTTTTAATCAAAATCAAGTTTACAAAAAACGCATGGAGCCGGCTCGAACTCGGTCACTAGTTTAGAAAGCAAGTGCTTCAGCCGGTTGAATGCCTTCATTCAGACGGCTGAATGTTGAAACAAAATTATTGTTTCACAATATTCAACCGACTGAATGAAAGCATTCAGCCAGCTGAATTAGGCTAAAATTAACCTATTTCCTTGTTGTCTTCGATTGCATTCAATTCAGAAGGCTAAATTAATGAATTCAGCTTGCTGAATTTTTCCAACTGATATTTTCTAAATAGACACTTCCTCTCGTGAACAGCCTTCTCCTACGTGAAGAGTTGCAGCCATTGTTGTTCGTAGAGATCTCTTCACCAGCCATAGCAACTTCTTAACTACTATATATATATGCATGAATTTCAAGATCAAATTACTTCACTTACTTGCTTATACTTGAATCATATTTTCTGAATTAACTACTTTCTGAATTCATACATTCATTGATTACAATCATAATTCTATATTTATAAAAGCAATTTAAAACTTCCTAATCTTCATATACACACAACTACACACATCATACTTGAGGATAAGATTATAGGAAGGATGTACTACAGGTGATAAATCTGTGTTATTCAGAACACACAAAGTCAAGTTAAAATCCAGTTTGTAAGAAAATCTTTTCGGTTGCTCAGACGGTCCAAGTCCCATTCTGTTGCTCATGCAGTCAAGTCCTATTCGGTTTCTTAGGTGGTCGAAGTCTTGTTCGGTTGCTTAGGCAAAGTAAACCTATTCCTTTGGGTTAAATGAGGGTTGCTAGTTTTAATTCCAGAATGAGTCTGGGACTGGACGTAGAACGGGAGTTCGAACTAGTGTAAAAATTACTGGTGTCATTTTACTTTACTGCTATTATTATTTTCTGCACTAGTTATTTTTATACTCATATTCGGCATAAGTAGATAACTTAGTTTATATCGCATTGCCACTACATTTACATTGTTTACAACTGTTGGCCATTTCGATCCTATAGCACAACAGTCACTTTTATTTGATATCAGAGCATAGCGACTGTCAAAGTGAACTTTGAAAATGAATCTGGAATCATTACAGAAGTTAAAAATTGGTGAATGTGATTTTAAATAAGTAGGATCGATTTTGGAAATTGTAGAAGCGATTACGAAAATTTTGAAAACTTATGAAATAAATTATAATAAGTTGTGACTTTAAAAAAGGGTTGTAAATGTTTATGAAGTTGGAAATAAAGGAGAGATTTCCTCATTTGTGAATGTATTTAAAAAAAATCGATAAGATATAAATATTCCTACGTGTTGAGAAGTAGTGATTTTGGAAATATATTTATAAATATTTTTCTAAGTACTGAACTAAATGATTCGAGAATGTTTTGATTATAGAAAGGTCTTATGGAATTATTTCTAAGTATTAATATGGTTTGAAAAATATCCCATTAAGAATATAAGGATTTGAATTTGTTTTCAAACGTTGGAATATTGGAAGAAATTTGAATATATATCTATGTAAAGATATTTGAAATTAATATTGTGAAAAGATTTAATAAATTGGGCCTAGTGAATGCTTTTGTGTGTTATTTGATAGTTAAATAACCGACTATCAAATATGGCCAAATTCGTTGATCGTTTCGAAGAGACCGGGATTGGATTTGATTATCCAAAAACCACTTTGATCTGATTTATGCATTACAAATTGGAATATCGTGAAGATAATGAAGACAGTGATTTTGGAGATTCGGTTTGTTCAGACCCAGAACAACTTTTATGGATGAATGCTATCAGCACATTATCAATAGAGGGCAATGAGTATTCTAAGTATAAATTTCTTGAAAGGTAATCGTAGCCTCAAGCCTTATCAACCAGGAATGACTAAAACATGGAAGATGCAGCAGGGCAAAGTGGGTCGCACACAAGTTGGGTATGTTATTACTTTTATAGATACCCTCGGAAATATTATAAAAGTAAGGATATGGTTTTTCATGAAAAGAGAGTGCTCGGTAAAGGTGGGAACACCTAGGTGATAACATATTCAGTACTATCTAGGTCAGGGTAGGCCGGTCCTATGTTGGCAGAGGATCCAAGTAAGGTCCTCGATACATTTTTTAGAAGTGTACTGTGGCGGATGGTACCCCAGTATCCCAGTCATTATATGGAATCCAATATCCACTATGAGTCTGCACGGTTTTGATTGTATATCAAATATGTTGAAATATGAGATGCAAGCATTTCAATTATTTTCTAATTTACTTTCTATAGACACTATTATAATATCAGATGATTTTGATATAAAATGTTTTGGTTATCGTAAGGTAAAAACCCATTGTGTTTATGTATGGCGTGACCTTACGAGACACCTTTGTTTTTCAAAGGATTTTGGAAATAGTAATAATTCAAATTGAGTGTGTTTTCTCACGCTGGTTTTCCAGACCGACTCGGGTGTTATTTTATTATGATTTTTGGGTCAGACCGAGTATTACATATTCATATTAGGATGCTATGGAGCTCAGCAGATGAGCTGGATGACAGAGACCTATTTTCGTACATGATTATATTTCACTATCCGTAGGCTCTATATTCAACACTTTTGAGGACAGGTTATTTTAACTATTCAGATTGATTATTGGCTATCATACTCTGATGATGGTATGTATGATAATAGTTATAGTTCATTTTTTTTGTAAAGATGCATTATTATCTATTTATATATTGTTCCGTTGCGATTGTAAGATTATGTATTGTTGTTTTCTGTTTCCTTCTATCTTTCTCCTTCTTCAACCCAAGCAATCGGTATTTTTGGCACTTAAATATTCGGCGTGCTATACAGTGAACGTGTTGATGCCAATTTTCGATGGTCGAAAATCTCGGCCGTTACATTTGGTATCAGAGTTGATGGTTAAGCGAAAACCTAGACTTTGGTGGGGATTACTCATTTGAGATAGAGTCAGTAGTACTCTAGAATGAGTTTGAGTGTATTAATAGATACGATCGCGTATTTGTTAGTGAATTTAAAATTTTGCTTTATATTGTGTTGATTGGTCAATTGAGTGGCTTATGAACTTTGGTCGGCAAAGTCTGTACAACGTATTGATAGAAGTTTCTAAACACTTGAATAAAGTAATTCGACACAGTGTTATTTTGACATGGGGTAAATGAAATAATTTTATCCGAAGGTATATTTTGATATAAAAGAAATAATTTCCAGAATTATTATAGTATATTTGGAGCATTTGAATGATAATATTGTAATCAAAACATGATTATAAAAAAATTGAAATGGTTATAAATATAACTACATTTGAAATTGTATAAATATGATTTATACAAACGAGTTGAACTAAAAGTGGATTCAAACCAGAATTTGGAATTCAAAATCTCGAAAGCTTTAAGAAATATTTTATATGGGTTTGAACCAAATACTTGGGAATTTTGAAATCTCGGAAGTGGAAAATATTTTCCGAAGTGTTGTGAAATAAAATAGCACTATTTTTGGAAAAATTATTTTAAATTAGATTTGAAGGTGATAAAGCACTGAACTCACTATAGTTGCGGGAAAATAATCTTGGTGATGACTAAGCAACATCATCAATATTCATTTTCGAGTTTCTAAGTGACGGATTGCTACTACAATTGATTGGTTTCCAAATTATTTTGCTAAAATCTTGTTTTGATTTAAAAAATTACAAAAGCAAGATTTGGTATGCAAAAAAGAATATAATATTTATATATGGCGATTCGAAATGATTTGAAATAGAACAGGATGATTGAATTATAAAACTTCCAATTAAATAAGAAGTAAAACCAAAAGAGAATAAAATTTTGAACTAAGACTTGGAAATGTGAATTTCAATATAGAATTAAAATTTAGCTTATGCAAGTTAAATAAATTAATTTGTAAAAAGAAATGGTATAGATTAGAATTTAACTTAAGCTAAGTTAAAACAAAATTGGATTAGAAAATAAGTTTGAATAGCTTACAAAATTACAGACAATGAAATTAATACCTGGTGTTTAAAATTCTTGAATTCTATCTAAATGGTATGTGGAAGCATCATATAGTAAGTTGAAATTATAAGTCGAAAAATGATATTAATATGGAAACAAGTGTGAAAATTGAATTTTGGAATTAAAATTTAAATTGAGTAAGTTTAAATGGATTGGATTTGAAACAATATCAAATTGAATATAAATTTGAGTTATGAAATGAATGTAGACTTGAGTTATGGGAATTAAATGAATATTGAATCAACCGAATTTGATTAAAAATGGAATATAAACTCAAGTATAGAAATTATGGAATGTGAAAAATAAGTTATGTAACTTATAAATTGAAAAGTGGAATGGAAGATAAAAATAAAAATGAATTGATATTTTGATAAGGAAATGGAAATCCAACTTGGATTAGAAAATAAAGTTGAACTCAAGTCGAACCAAATGAAGTGATTTTTGAAATAAAAATCAGATATCGAATTATAAAATGGGATAAACAAACATTTTTGAATTAATAAAAAGTGAATAAATTGATTTAGAATAAATTTGAAATAAATATGAATATATATTATGTGTAATATGCATGGAATGTAAATAAATTGGTTGTGAATCATTTGAAATGCATGGAATAGTATAATTGATGGAAGGTAGCTAAGTTAATACTGAAACTTGTAATTGTTTTCAAATACATGTATAACATGTTGAGTTTATGCAAATGGCGTGTTTAGCTAGTTAAATAAATGAAATGTTATCTAATTTCATGTTTTGGATATTTTTGGGGTTTTATTTAAGTAATTACAATTACAGGGAGGCTATCGGGCTAGATTTGGGTTGCGAATTTGCATATAAATAAGCTCGCTCGCTTAATAACGCTAGTAAGGTACGCCTACACATTTAAAAGCGAAAATGAGATAACATATTGATATATGTTGTATTTTCTGACCGTGTGGGTTGATGTATATCTTTTTGTCATTTCTATCATATTGCAAAATCAGTACAAGGGAGACTCTGCCAAAAAAAATTTGAAATTTTTTTTTAACTAAAGAAGTTGATTTTTGAATTGAAATAAAGGGTTTGATTTAGAAATAGAAAATAAATTTTTTTATGGAACTTAAGGATTTGGAAAAGTAAAGTATCGAATTTTAACTAAGTGGGTTTTTGAAAAGAAATAGGTTTGGATTATTTTTCCTACCTTAGCAATTTCGGAGACGAAATTCTTTTAAAGGGGAGAAATGTAACGACTCGAATTATTCGTCGTTTAATTTTGAATATTTAAATGGTTTTAAATATTGGATTTGGAATATAAATTGATTTTTGACTATGAAAATTTTGGTTGAAATTTATCAAATAAATTTAATTTCAAATATAGTGATTTATTGTAATACGAAAATGGTGAATAACTGAACTGAAGTTGAATATGAATCGAAACAATTTTTAATGTTGAGATAAATTATATTTTAATTAGAATTGAGTTAATAAGTTTTTAAAACTAAAATTTCAAAAAAAAAATCGTCAAATTTTTAAATCGTCGATTTAGTTGACGCGTTAAAATAGCGATCCGGGACACATTCTTGAAATTCGACGAAACTAGCTCCATTGGATCCGTAATAGTATATTATTATCGGATTTCAAATTTCATAAAGTTTGGATTTACCGTTTGGTCATACGATCTGAAAATGCCTAAGAATAATTTAACTGAATTTAATTTAACAGTCGATTTAAAAAACTATCTTTTCCATACGATCGAATTTGGACTCGAAGCTTGTTACATTGGATTCAGAATAGAGGTATAACATTAAAAATGCTAGACGTCACACTTGAAATTTTGAGATATGTGATGTAGATATTTTGGAAAAAAAAAACAAATCAAATCAACATTTCAGAGCCTGACATAGTCTATACGCCACCCTAGCTATGTTCATATAGCCGCCTTCATCATTTAAATCATGTCGTTCTTTATCTTCTTCTCGAATTCAAATCAGGAAATCAGAAAAATGAAATCAAAGTAAAAAGAGAAGAAAAAAAAATCAATCATGACATTTTCACACTGGCATGTTCGAAATCGAGTGGCAAAGGAAGTCGAAGCCTGGAGGGCGCACACGCGCAAGGGGAGTGAGTGCAAAGGCTACGACAAGGGGCGATTGTCTGAGTCGCATCATGGCGTGGAGGGAAGAAGGCTGAGGCGCGGGGGCTGAGGGGACTCGCGATGAACTGGGAGAGCGCACGTGGTCGAGATAGTGGAGGTTTTCACGTGGAGCTGTTTGGGTTGGAGGCGTTGCGGTGATTGATGGAGACGAGGGTTGCTGGGTGGCTGTTGTTGTTCGTGGGGTGGTACAGTTTCAAGGGTATTGGGGGAGAGGTCACGACAGTCAGTGGACGTTGGCAGTTGGTAGAGCTTTGGTATTCGAGGAAGCTCTGGTATTGACCGGCAGTTGATGGAAGCTCTAGTTCGGCAGAGCTCGGATGGAGGCGACGTACATGAACAGTGACCATGTGAGTGCTAGGGTAGGTGGCGAAGTTTTTGAGCAACGTGGTGGGAAGTCGCGGCGAACCTGAGGATGTGCGAGCACATTAAGTAAGTTAATCAATTTTATATTTTTTTACTGTAAATTAATAAGAAGGTTTGCGATATTTATAAAAATTGAAAATTTATAAATTACGTATCGTTTACATGCAGGTCCAATAGTTGCGAAATCTACTCTTATTTGAAGTTGGTTTAATTTAAATGAGCATATGGAAAATTCGAAATCAAGTTGGGTAAATATCACTCATTTGGATTTACTTTAATTTTAAATTATTAAAATTAATTATTGGTTGATTTGATGATTGGATGAAAATCAAGGTGTGTAATTTAATCGATGTTTATTTTAAGTTTTTGGATATTTTAAATAACTACTTAAACATGTTTTAAAAATAAATAGTATTATTTCAAAATACTTATTTTATATATATGGAGTTTTGGAAGTAACTGGATTTAATTATAAATTCTCTCGAGATTTGTAAACGGAGTTTATTTAACGGATATGATTTTTCTAAGATAAATCTTAGAATGAAATTTTAGGATTTAAGGAATTTTCGGAATGTTTAGATAAATGAACTCCGAAAAATGAATCTGAATTCATTAAAGAAGATATAAATTGGTGAATGAGATTTTAAATAAGCAGGATCGATTTTGGAAATTGTAGGAGGGGTTACGAAAATTTCGAAGATTTATGAAATGAATTATAATGAGTTGTGACTTTACAAACGGGTTGTAAATATTTATGAAGTTGGAAATAAAGGGAAGATTTCCTCGTTTGTGAATGTACCTAGAAAAATCGGTAAGATATAAATATTCCTAAATGTTTAGATGTAAGTGGTTTTGGAAATATATTTATAAATATTTTTCTAAGTATTGGAATAAATGATTTGGGAATGTTTTGACTATGGGAAGGTTATACGGAAATATTTCTAAGTATTAATACGGTTTGAAAAATATCCTGTTAAGGATATAAGGATTTGAATTTGTTTCCAAACGTTGGAATATTAGAAGAAATTTGAATATATATATATATATATATATATATATATATATATATATATATATATATCTGTGTAAAGATATTTGAAATTAATATTTTGAAAAGATTTAATAAATTGGGCCTAGTGATTACTTTTATGTGTTATTTGATAGTTAAATAACCGACTATCAAATTTGGCCAAATTCGTTGATCGTTTCGAAGAGACCGAGATTGGATTAGATTATCTGAAAACTATTTCAATCTGATTTGTGCATTATGCATTGGGATATCATGAAGATAATGAAAATGGTGTTTCTGGAGATTCAATTTGTTTAGACCTAGAACAATTTGTATGGATGAATGACATCAGCACATTGTCATTGGAGGACAATGAGAATTCCAAGTATAAATTCCTTGAAAAGTAATCATAGCCTCAAGACTCATCAACCGGGATTAAAACATGGGAGATGAAGCTGGGCTAAGTGGGTCACACCAAAGTAGGGTATGTTATCACTTTTCTAGATATCCCGGATATATTATAAAATTATGGATATGGTCATGCATGAAAAAGAGAGTGCTCAATAAGGGTGGAAATACCCGGGTGAACATATTCGCTAGTATCCAGGTCAGGGGTAGGCCAGTCCTTTGTTGACAAGGGATCTAGGCAAGGTCCTCAGTACATTTTTCTAGAGGTATACTGTGGCGGGCGGTACCCCAGTAGCTCGGTCATTGTATGGAATCTAATATCCACTACGAGCCTGTATGGTATTGATTGTATATCAACCATGCTGAAACGTGAGATGTAAGCATTTCAACTATTTTCTAGTTTACTTTCTATGGGCAGTATAATAATATCAGATATTTTGGTATAAATATTTTGGTTATCGTAAGGTAAAAACACATTGTATTTATATGTGGCGCGGTCTTACGAGATACCTTTGTTTTTCAAAAGATTTTGAAAATAGTAATATTTCAAATTGAGTGTGTTTTCTCAAGCCGGTTTTCCAAACTGACTGGGATGTTATTATATTATGATGCTCGGGTCAGACCGAGTATTACAGATTTAGGTTGGGATGCTATGGAGCTCAGGAGACAAGCTGGATGACAGAGACGTATTTTCGTATTTGATTATATTTCACTGTGTGTAGGCTGTATATTCAGCACTTGTGAGGACAAGTTATTTTAACTGTCCAGATTGATTGTTGACTGTTATACTATGATGATGGTATGTATAATAATAGTTATAGTTCATTTTATGCAAAGATATGTTATTATCTATTATATATTGTTCCGCTGCGATTGTGAGATTATGTATTGATGTTTTCTATTTCCTTCTATCTTTCTCCTTCTTCAACCCTTGCAATTGGTATTTTTATGACACTTGAATATTCGACATGCTATATAGTGAACTTACTGATGTCAATTTTCGAGAATTGAAAATCCGAATCGTTACATAAAAAATATAATAATGACATAAGAAAATTACTTAATGATAAGTGGGATATCACCAATGAAGCCTCTTAATTAGAAGAGGAGGCTATAAATTACTTTATTGACTTGTATAACTTTGAAGGGAGTCCAAATGTATTTTCAAAAATTACTACTAAATATTGAGTGCATGCTAATACTGAGGAAATTTTACTTGTTTAATTTAGTTTAGAGGATATTAAACATATCGTTTTTAATGCCAAAGATGATAAAAGTCCAGGGCTGGATGGTTTTAGGGCTAGCTTTTTCAAACACATTAGGAAGATTTAAAACTTATGTTATTTGAAGCAATTGATGAATTTTTTACTGTTGGAAAATTTTTGAAAAAAATTAATCGCACTTTTATTACCCTTGTGACGAAAGTGAAAGCCCCAAGTAGTTTAGGAGATTACATGCCTATTGCCTATTGTAGTTTCTTTTATAAAATAATTGCTATGATTTTGAGTAATACGATAAAAATCTTTTTAAAATACTTAATTTCTGAAAACCAAAGCACTTTTATTCCAAGTAGACTAATTGTTGAAAACACTTTATTGGTACATGAAATGCTCAGAAACTTCAGTCAAAAGGGAAAAACTAAAATGTGTATTAAAGTAGGCTTGCACAAGGTATTTGATAAAATTAATAAATATTTTATTATTCATAAGATGAGACAACTAGGTTTTAATGAACAAACTTATAACCTAGTGAAAGAATGCATTTGTAATGTAACATACTCTATACTTATTAATGGATCCCCTTGTGAATTTATACAAAGTAACAGAGGTATTAGGCAAGGAGATCCTTTATCTCCATACCTATTTATTATAGCTATGGAATATTTTACGTTACAAATGAAGAATCAACAATTTTCTAAAATTTAAATTTTTTAAATACAATTGTTTCTTGTATTACTCATTTACTACATATAGATGACTTACTAATATTTGTAAATGCAGATGTCCAAAGTGCTATAATCATTGGGGTAATCTTTGAAAACCTTAAACTATATGCTGGCCTGCAAATTAATGAAAGTAAGAGCAAGGTTTATTTTAGCAAAGCATGCAGCAGTAAGAAGGAAATAATTGATATTTTAAAATTTCAAGAAAATGAGCTTTCAGTCAAAAACTTAAGACTCCCTCTCGGTTTAAATCAAATAAAGGATAGGGACTATGCCAGGCTGCACGGTATCATTCAAAGCAAGGCAGACAATTGGACTGGTAAGCTGCTATCATGTGCATAAAGAATAGAGCACATTCATACAGTCATCATAGCCATAATCATGTGATGGATTCAATCTCACAACATTCCAACCAAAGCAATGCAAAAAATAGAGAGACTATGTGCAAACATCATATGAGGTGGGAAACATCATAAATTTGCATGGAGTACAGTTACGAAAACAAAAAAAGCATGTGGTTTAGGAATAAGAAACTTTACTGATGTGAGTGAAATTTGCAATTCTAAATTATTTTGGAAATTCATCGAAGGCAAATCACTTTGGGCCAAGTGGATGAAAGTAGAGCAAGTCAAAAACAAGAACATTTGGAGTATGCCAATGGAAAACCATCACGCACATACATGTAAAAGCATCTTAAAGAGCAGAGAAATGGGCACAAAATTAATAAAAAGAAAATTTAAAGAAGGTAAACAAGCAGTCTTTAGTTTGATTCTCGGATTAATGGAAGTTCATTATTAATTTTTTAGGGTGAAATAGTCTTCAATGGTTTTGGGGTGCAAATTTGAAAGTGGAAAGTATAATAAAAAATTCATCATGAAATACTCAATTGCAACTAGCAAGTTGAATATTCAATACATCAATAAGAAAAATGGCAATTAACTCAAGTTCAAACGATGACAGTTGGTACTGGAAACTATCATCTAAAAATTTTCGTTAAAAATACTTGGGATTATATCAAAGGTGAAGAAATGGAAGTGGATTGACATGAAATAATTAGGAACATGAAAAATTGCCCTAAAATGACTAATTGTGCTTATCTTGCTATACTTAACCGATTGCCAACAAGAGATAGGTGTGCTAAATGGAACAATAAAGGTAGCATCAAATGTCTTTTATGTAAATCTGAGACAGAAAATATAGACCATCTAATTTTTTATTGTTCTTATTCAAGACATATATGGTACATTGCCAAAAGTAAACTAAAGATCAATCAAAATGAGACTCTTCAAAACATTAGGTAAAGCATTCATCATATACAAAAAGTACTCAAGGGAAAGAAAAGAGAATTCAATAAATCATGCATCATTAACTGCTATAATATTTGTTATATGGAAGGAATGGAATATCAGACTTCACAATGGATTTTAAACAGATAGCCTTCACTTATGGAAACCATTGTAAACATAATACAATATTCAGTTTCTAAACATAGCAAAGAAGTCAACATTAACAATCAAAATCAGAGCATATACGAGGTAGACAATTATGAGAAAAGGGTGAAAGATTACTTACACAGAGGGAAATTCTCAACGGAGATTTCCCAAGGAAGTTATAGCAAGAACCCTCTTCAACATAGCGAATCTCACAAGTCAAAGAAGTTAGGAGGTTGTAATGGAAATTATCATGCTTGTAACATAACTGAGGCAGCACTCCAGTATCCAAACCAGGAATATTTCTTGCAAGGAAAGTATATAAATTATAAGTTCACATAAAGAAATTAATAATTTAAATATTGGATCTAATTAGTTGTCATTGATACCTAATTTGAATAGGAGTTACCACACATTTGGTTTTGAGTCCAAGCAAGTCAGAGACCTGCGGCTAGAAACCAGTGATCAGAGTTTAGGAACTAGTTATGGAAATAACAGTAATGCCAATTCAACCGTTGGCGGCCATTCCAGTTTCCAAACCAATAATAATTCCTGCAAGGGAAGTAAACAAGATATTAATACTTATAAAATAGCTAGTAACTTAAATACCGATTCGAATATTTTGTTACCTGGTTTGAATAGGAATTACGACTCACCCAATTCTAAGAATAAGCAAGTCAGAGTTTTGCAACTAGAGATCAATGAACAAATATTAGGAGCATGTTATTATAGAAACAAACTCAACAATCACGTATATTACTTATCTGTCTAGAGTCGAGGCGAATCCAGCAAGCTCTAAGAACAAGAGATTCAAGCAGATAATAATGAAAGCACAAAGCTTCAAGAGAAAGGGAACCAAATAAACAATAACAAAAGTAGAAAGCTTCAAGAGCAAACAAAGCTAATAGCTAGTACAGATCCAAATATTGATATCATTGAAAGGGAAATCTTAGATCTGAAGTTCGTATGTGAAAATATCAATGCGAAGGATCACTTCGGTCATATTGAAGTGCAAACTTGAGCAATTTCTACTCAGATCTGAAGCCTTGTGGAGAAAATAACAGCAAAGTGAAGATGTGGAAATCTCCTTAAAGCTTTTGATTGGATCAAAATTGGAGATTGGATGCAATCGCCTCAAAATCGCCAAACCCTAACTTTAAGATCACGTATTCTTTTTTCTTCTTCAAAGAAAATGAGAAGTGTAAATGAGTTAGCGGCTAGGGTTTGTTTATATGTAATGTGGTTAAGTGATATGGATAGGTCTTCTCCCTATAACTCTATATGGGTTGTGGGCCCTTGCCTTAATCAATTTTCAAAAATAAGTTTAACAAACTATTGCAAAGCATGTTTTGCAATGGATGATTGTGTAAATGTTATGACACATGTCCATCAAGATGTTAATTTAACTTTTTACTATGTTTTAAGAATCAAATCATTAACATTTTAACCTTCATTTAATAATAAGACTGAAAACCTATAGGATTGAATTTATTGGTTGATGCTCTCGACTTTAAGATGAAAAATCACAAGCCTGAACACTAAAATAACAAGCTTGTAACAAGTACATAAGCATACTTCCATAGAGTTTAGAAGCGAAGCTTTGGGTTTTTGGGTAATTAACAAATGATACAATTAAAAATTTCGATATGCTATCGGTAGCAAATCATATGGACCCATCGTTTGGTGTTTTAATATGCTTAACCAGTCAACATATGCATGTATATGTTTGTTTTGCAAATAAGTCATTGAGAAATAATTAGATTAGAGTTTTTATTTTGCAAAGTTTCAACCATTTTGATTGGGTGTGCACATCGGAACACCAAACTTTGGTTTCGGATAATTTTTTCCCACTGTAAATACATATTTAATGATTCAACCGATTAGATCTTCACAACCAAAGATAAGCACCGTTCGTTTTGTGTTTGTCCAAATAAATGGTACGTAAAATTTGTGAAAAGTCTAGCTAGCACTCCGTACCACACCTTTACTTTCTTCATTCGAAATCCACTCCAATTCTGTCCACTTATAAATAATTTATTGTAGTTCATTAATTTTTATTCAAATTGCTTCACATGGAACATTACTTAATCTATTAAAAATAGTAAATCAAAAGAATTTTCTGCTCTCTTATTCATTCTAGGAATTTTCACATCTTTCCATAATTCTTTTCAGATATTTTATTTATAAATTCCTATAATTTGTCATTATAATTTTTTTTTTTTTTTTTTGTCATTATAATAACTATAACAAAGTTCAGCTATTCTTTATGTTATCATTTTACGTTTAAATATCAACAAACAATAATTATTTATAAATTCTTCCAAGTTTTAGCATATTACTTTACATTTAAGTCCATATATCTAAATTAATTAATAATTTAAAATTTGAACTAAATAAATCCAATTAACTCATATTTACTATTTGGTCAAATAAGTCCTAGAAATAACAATTCAATATATTGTTTACCATAGTTATATTGATAAAACTTATAAAATTAATATTTCATTCAAGTCTATAATTATATGAAAAACTAGCTTTAGTTCTTTTATATCGCTCTGCATTCAAATTTACATAATTTGTTCATTTCTAAGATTAGTACTTTATTAAAAAAATATTGCATAAATTTTCTTTTCAAAGTAGGTACTTCTATACAAACAAATACATGAATTTTTTTACATTCTAAAATAGGTATATTATTACAAACATAGACAACATTATTTCTTTTTAAAATTGGCACATCAAGTGGATTATTTATTATTAATAAAATTTATTTATGTTAAAAAATGACATTAAATTAATGGTAAGTGATGAACATCGTAGTTTGTAATTTTGAAATTAAAGAATAATTTCAGTTAATATTTATTGTTAAAATGTTAATGTTAGTTATATATATTCGTAATTTACGTTAATTAATAATTAAAAATATACGGTATTTCGATTAGAACTATTTGCCTTCTGCATTTTGTTGTCAATACTTGAAGCGGATGTTAAATATTTTTCAATTTTTTTATTACAAATTAAAATTAATGAGGTATGAAACAATGGCTTAAAAACCAAGTTATTATTCTTAATAGATTAAAACAACAATATGATTTGTAGTGTTTTTTTTAATCAACACCTCTTTTAGTCATTAAATCAATATTTTGTTTATCGCTTTGATAACATTATATATTAATTTCTAATGTTGATATTGACTGCAAGAGCATTCAATGTATAAATTTTTACTGATTCATTAATATCACACTATCGTTTTTAGATTTATTGTCGATCTCCGGAGTAATATTTGGAATTCAATCTGTATATCATTCATCATTTTAAAATTAGTACTAAAAGCAAAATGTCAAACTCAAAATTTACGTGTATAATACTTATCTATTCAAAATTTATAAACATACTGACCTTTAAAATTAACTATGAGCACTAACTTTCATTTATTTTCTTAACAAACATTAAATGCTAAAAAATAATAAATTAGGCACAAGGGAAAAATTTGAAAAAAAATTAGTTTGAAGGAAAATAAGTTTCATTTTTAGGTTGAATGGCCAACTTTGAAAAAAATTAAGCTGAAGAACAATGTTAAATATAACTAGCATTTTGTACAGTGTAGAACTGAATATAATGCTAGTTATAACTAGCATTTGTATAGTGTAAAAACTGAATATATTGCCAGTTATAACTAGCATTGTCCTTCAGTCTTATTTTCTTTCAAAGTTTGTCCTTCAGCACAGAAATGAAAATGTGTCCTTCGACCTAATTTTTTTTCAAAGTTTGTCCTTCTGTCTAATTTCCTCTTATACAAATATAACAATACATAAATCTCATAACAAAAATTACATACCTAAAATAATAAGTTCAATATATAACTCAACCACCTCAACAAAGTCACCATATAATGTGCAATAGGTTTAATTCTTTAAAGATATTTATAAAATAATTTTTCTAAATCATACCATGTACAATGGACGGGGTCACACTAATATAATAATACAGTAGAAGAATTTGCACTTAATGACAACTTTCACTCTTTTTAACTCTCTGATGGTAATTTATTTCAAAATATTTTTATAATTCATGATTTTTACATTTATTCACTATTCTATTAATTAAGCCAATCATAGTAAATTCAAATACTCGTCTTTTATAATTTCTAGAGTTAAATTCTTTAATACTCAATTCTCTGTAATATTTTACATTTCACTACAACAAAGCACCCAATCGCAATTAGCAAAAACTATTATAATAGGGCCAAGACAACGGTTTTGAAAAAGTTATATTAGGTCAAGTTGTAATAGAATCAAAGCTTATTACAACGGTTTTTAACTGTCGCAGGCAATCGTCATAATAAAGTTTTTACAACCGTCTTTGCCCATTTTAATAATCATTTTACAACTGTTTTTATCCATTGTAATAGACATTTTACAACCGTTTCCGTCCGTTGTAATATATCTTTTATGGATGTTTTTGTCCATTGTTAAAAAATGAAAAATAAATAAAAATAATTCTACTTTTGCACCATGCTCATACAAATTTAATGTCATCTTATAATTGAAACCAACAATGTACCAACAACTGCGAAAATCATTTAGATTACTAAAAATAACAAGAAAGATTCATATTTAAGAAAATCAAAACCATTCATATATTGACATCATTCATAAAATCTTTAGCATGGTTAGTAAACATTGTAGTTTAAGCCTAAAATAACATAAACAATGGTACAATGCCTATGTTAATAAGTTACCTGTTTTTATGATAATCAAGTTGTGAAGTTGGGCTAAATGGGGTTTCTCAACATAAATAAAGTTTCAAAATAAACGAAGTCGGTCTGCAAGTTTCCATTGTTCAGATTCATCTGCACGCAACATGAAAGTACTCGCATTTTTATTCCCACCTCCTCCGTATGTGTATGATAAACAATAAACACGTAAATAATATTTCAACAGTAAGCAAGTCAAATGATGTGTAGCTAGCTTTGTTAAAAGTGGAAAAGGAGAAGATTTAAATGTTAGATTATATATCATATTATCATTAGACATTGAACAGAGACAAATTATATATTATTTAATACTAAATATTTTTATGGTAATCAAGTAGTGAAATTGGGCTAAATGGGGTTCCTTACATAAGTGACTTAAATAAAGTTCCAAAAATAAACGAAGTCAGTCTTCAAGCTTCCATTGTTCAGATTCATTTGCACGCAACATGAAAGTACTCGCATTTTTATGTCCACCTCCTCCATATGTCTGATAAAACAATAAACACGTAAATGATATTTCAACAGCAAGAAATTCAAAAGATATTGTGTAACTAGCTTTGTTAAAAACGCAAAAGGAGAAGATTCAAATGTTACATTATATATCATTAGACAATGAACAGAGACAAATTGAATATAGTAAAACATAATTTGCTACCTTAAGTTCTTCTAAGAAATAAGAGTCCTAATTGAACTTACAAAGTATATACGCATGCATGTAATGTACAAAACATTATTGTCTTCGTCTGTCAATGCGACCGGAAAAACTAACAAAAACAACCTTTACTTAAATCAATGTTCTTAAATCATGTAAACAATAAACCTGTTCCTTTCACATTACTCATAACGAAGTTGTCTTGCTCACATTCTAAACTAACATTTTGCATGCTAAAATCAAGCAACTTCACCAAATTATCATGCAAATTTTCCACTAGAATTAACCGTGTGCTTCACTGAATCCCTTAATAGATAGTGGTAGGATTACGCAGCTCCACCCCAAGATATTTTTCTGTGGTGACGTGATCTGCATCAACATGTAAAAACGTTGGGCTAAAGTGATACAAATTGGCTCCTGTACTAGAACATATCGAAAGGATTGGTCATAAGCTCTACCCAAAAAATATGTACCGGCTACATTATGAAATAAATGGAGAACAGAACATAAAAATAACATCGAGAAAATAAAAACAGCACTAACAAAACTAAAACCGTACAAAATATAAAAAAATGTACACGTATTGCAAAAGCTGCAACAAATATGTAAGATTTCGAGATATTGAGAAGTTTGAGCAAATCTTTATTTGATGTATTGTATTGATTATAAACGGAAGAGAAGATGAATCATTATCTGATACATAGAACGTACAAGCTATTTATAACATAGTTTGTAATGTTGGGCTTTGGTGCTGGTGCTGGTGCTGGTGCTGGCCCATGACCTGTTATCCATTATGTATTTGTAAATTGTTCTCTGACGGTTGATCAAATGGATGAGCAGTTGAGATGAGAGGAAGTTTGTACTTTGTGATACATACAGCAGCCGATGTCTCCGTTTACTTCAGGAAAATAACACAGAAGTTGCGCCAAGTAAAATGAAAACTTCAATATAAGAATTGCACTAGGAGGATTATACCAAATATGTTCTAAAACAGCATCTAGTAAATCCAACAACTACAATAAGTTCCAATGCTGGAGATGTTTACCATCAACTGTAATATAATTATAATAAGATAAAAAATAGAATTAGGATAAAACATACTTCAGTATATCTGATCTAGGTTAAATTATTAAAATATGATATTCCCATTGTATTCCAATGTAATATGACATTCTCGGCTTGTTGTTGGACATTTGATGTGCGCATGCGGGGAGGTATCTATACTAGTTTAAGCAATAACTAACATATATGAATAAAAATACTAAAATGATGGCAAACCATATCTAACACAACGTATTATAAGATCACCAATGTGATTATCCATATTTTGTCCAACCAATACAAATATAATATTAAAAAAAAAAAGCAAAATACAAACCATTTTTGGAGGTCGACTTTAGATGTGGTATTACTTCACTTCTATTATCGGGATTCATTTATTAAAAGGTTGGTTTCATGAAGAAAATCATGCAAAGATAGAACATTGGAAATAAATCAATCGCTTATATGAAGCCCAGTATAGTATCCAATCCATTTTTTACAAAATGGTAGTCAGATAAATACAACATAAATACAACATACTGTCTAGGTAAAAATATTTAGGACGACTATTTAAGTTTTAGGAAAATTGCAACTAACATTCACCTTCGATATCCCTAAAATCAAAAGGCTAACCACAAACAATCAAAACAAATTACCAGTTAGAAGATCTAGTTGCAATCGCATCAAATTGCAAACTCTATCTGATCTGGTCATAACGAATCCTCAAACAGTAAACCCTAATGCGATGTAAAGTACAATTTCAAAGCCAATTAGCATTCCTGACTTCAGTACAAATGAGTTCTTGAACTAGCACCCCATTTCTTGAAAAAATAAATTACTGGTCAAGGTTGAGTGAAAAATAATAAAGAATGAGAAATTTTCAATCACATGAACACAGGTACAAATATCTAGTATGTAACAGAGAAACGAGGATATGCTGACACAGGTTGATAGATGCATTTCTGTAGATAAAATGAAACATGTGTGGTTAAAAATAGACAGATACGTTCAGATACCTGAGATGCATCAGTGAAATCATGATGAAATAGGCATATCTCGCCTAAAACCAAAATAGTATTATACTATTATCATTTGCCATTATGTTACCTACATTTTGTGCGTCTGGGTGTCTAATGACAGCATTTAACCTTGAATAGTTTGTATAAAATTTTCATATATTTTTTAAAATACATGTTGACATCTTCAAAAATAATAATAATCATATATCGATCAACTTATTACTGAATCACCTGCATAACTCTCTCTCTCTCCAGTTGTATAAACATCACATCTAATATATTAAGGAAATCACTTAAAGCATTTTTGTAGAAATGTCAAGGAATCTTTTGCTGCATGTATATAAAAGTTATTCAAAACTAAAGGAAATGAAATAAAATCTCGTAATACATAACTTCACAATTTAAGCATTAAATAATACAAACCGATTCTAAATGGAGATTCCCACAGGCGTAGGCACAAATAACGCAAAATAGATCATTACCCGACACCATCTTAATTAGTTCGCAATGGATGATTCATACCAAGGCATTGTTGCAAATAAACTTAATTTTGCAATCTAAATTTTTCGTATAAGAAATACCTAAAATTTAGAATATTTAGGAGATATTTACAGACTAATATATTTGAAATAGCATGAGAAAAGATTTAGAAGATATATATTGAGAAATGTTAGATTAAGATAATCTCCACCATTTATTTGAGATGTTATAAATAAAAGTACATTCACTCATTTCGAATATAATAAAAATCTGAACTTTTGTAATAGAGTTTTTCTCCTTTTATGAAAAAAACGTTTTTATCCAACATCTTATCAATCTTCTTCTAAAATCAAATATATATTTGCTATTGAAGAAACTTCCAACAAAGTGGTATCAGAGCTTAAAGATCCTTCTAAAAAGATGGTGAAAAGCGGCGTTTCCTTACAATTTCCAATGCTCGTTAAGACCAATCACTACAACAAAAGAACCCTATTACAACTGTAGTTTTACAATGGTCTTAAAATGACAGTTGTAATAAAGGTTTTTTTACAACTTTTTTTTCAGAAAATTGTAATAAACTTATTTTTAACAATTCTTTTATTTTTTCAGTTGTAATAGATGTCTATTACAATTTTGCACTTTTGCCAGTTGTAATAGATATCTATTTTTAACAACTCTTTTTTCTCAGTTGTAATAGATACCTATTACAACCTTTTACGTTTGTCCTTTGTAGTAATACATTAATAATTATAATTAAATAACAATACTTAATAACTAATAATAATAATTAATAATTAGTAATTACTATTAAATAATTAGAATTAGTATTCAATAATTAATAAATAATAGTCAATATTTATTAATAAATAAGAATCAATTTAATAATGAACAGCTAATATTAATAATTAATAAGTAATATTTAAGAAGTAATAATTATTATTAATAGTTAAGAAGTAATTAATATTTGGCAATTAACTTTTGTTAATTCATAAAACAATTAGTTATAAATAAAAAATTTAATAATTAATAAATAATAATACTTAAATAATAATAATAATAATTAAATATTAGTATATAATAATTAATAACCACAATTTGAAATATGAAATAATTTCTGTTAATAATTGTTAACTAATAATTAGTAATTAATAATCAATAATAATTACTATTAAGTAATAGTAACTAATGATTAATATGTAATAAATTTTTTATTATATATAATAATTAATTAAATAATATTTAAAGTTAAAATTCAATATTAAATAATAACTAAAATTTAAAAATCAATATCCAATAATAATAATTATGATTAATAATTAATTAAAATAATAATAATTAACAATCAATATTTACTATTAAATAATAAAATTTAAAAATTAATTTGAAATATGTAGGAATTCCTATTAATGGTTAATAATTAATAATTTATTATTGATTAATAATTAATTAATAAATTAATAATCAATAAGTAAATATTAAATATAAAATATTTAACTAATAATCGATAATTTAGAAATAATTCACTATTAAAATATTAATTTCTAATAAATAATAAAAAATTATAATAAATAATAATTACTTAAGTAATACTTAAATAACAATAATTAAAAGTTAAATTTATTATTAAATAATAATAATCGATAATTATTCTGAATTCTGAAATAATAGTTATTAATAGATTGCTCAATCCTTTGAATGAATTCATTCCGGTAATATACTACTTTTGGATTACTTTGGGATAAATTTTATTCAATGGAGGTAGTGGTTAAGGTATGGTTTTATTTAGAGTTTGGTATATTAAAAATGAATGGTGAAGATTGCGTCCTTCAAGTAGATATCGTTGGACTAGGCCTGTAAGTGGTCAGATATGAATTTGGATATTGCCAATCTGTATCCATATTCGTATCTGAAATTGTTTTCGAATATCGGATATCCATATCTGCGGATGTGGATGGATATCAGATATTAATTAGATAGTATTCGATCTAAACAAATAAAGAGAAAAGTTTGATTCATTATAAATCTATTTTAGTACTAAAAATGTAAAAAATAATAAATATGCTAAGAAAAATAATTTTAAACAGCAAATACTGATTCGTATGCACATTAATTTTTTTACTTATATAAAATAGTAAATGACAATCATTTTATCTATTGAAACACAGAGATAACTATAATTTTGATTAAAACCAGATGTATAATTATCGGATGGGGGTGTGACCATATCCGTATTCATATTTGTTTCTCGAAAATCAATAATTTTTCATATTTCAAACATGGACACAGACGGATTTCAAAATTTTGGAATACTCATTGACAACCCTAGGTTGAACATAATTTACATAGGATGTTATCTGTTGAAGGTGTGCAAATTTCCCTTGGCTCCAAAACCAAATTTCCCTTTGGCTCAAAACCAAATTTTTGTGCTCCAAAACTAAATTTTTCGATATAATCACTGCTCCCACTCTTCACTCTCGTGATAACTTGAATTTTTGTTTTCCCTATTCCCGTTCTTAATTATTTTTTTAATCTTTGTTTCCTTTCTTCGATTTTGTCCGCTCGCACTATTTTTCTCCCATGTATATCGCTTGAATCGAAAAATTATCTGATTCGTCTTGAATTCTCTCGATTTTTGGATTATGAAGTATTACCTTTCAATCCTCGATTCGTCGGTTTCTCACGCCGATGATACCATCACCGATTTATCGCTTGAATCCAAAAATTGTTTCTCATGCCGACGATATCGTCCCCGATTCATTGGAAGCAGCCTATCGGATGTGAACGATTATTAGAATTTGCAGCATCCGAATCAAAAGATCTGACTAAAGGTTCCATATTCAACTGCAGATTCATCGATTCAGTGTTCCTTTCAGCCATCGATGTCTCGCTATGGACTAATGGACGCATCTTCTGCCTATTTACTGTGTCGCCGCATCTAAATGTAAGCGATTCTTTCCCAGTCTTACCCAATACTACTTGGATTATTGTGATTAATTGGAATAATGTAGGACGAAGAAGGTAATTGGACGACAAGAGTAATTGCTGCATTAATTAACGGACTTGGAGCTGTCACCATAAAAAAATCGATTGGCATGTTGGAGTTTCTGTCAATCTTTCCATTTCCTATTTCTCTCCTGCTAAAATCCATGTATGATTTTTATTTTCTCATTTGCTGCAATTTTTGTGTTACCGTTGCATATATTTGTATATTATCGACGATGGCACACAGTTATGTTGATTCTCTTTACTAAGAGATATATTGATTCATCAAGTCTAAACCTGAAACTATTTCTCCTCCCTTTTGTTTTCAATCTCGTCGGCATCTTTTTCTTTTTAGGAATGCTGTGAATTGTGAAAGTAATAGAGAGATTATATATCGAGAATGGGATGAAACGCATAGAGTAAAACAAAGGATTGCGTACTGATATTTGTATATGAATATAAATGGAAAATTAATAGTGGGGCTGAAAACTAAGCTTGCAACTTGTTGGTACAACTCTTGGCTGGTAACTATTTATTCTTTTGTTCAATCCATAGTTTTCATGACCATGTCGTGCCTCGAACCATGATGATTGAAGGTTTAAGGTTGTAACCGTTCAATCGGTCGAACCATCGAAACCGTGATTTATTTTTTCAAAAAATTCTCATATTTAACTACAAACTAAATACAAAAATATTGAAATAATAATGCTATGCACACAAGCTGTAAATGGTCTTCAAGATCTGCAACCAAAGTTGTGTGTTGTCGCAGTGCACAACTATAGCTTTGTATATAGTAGAGTAGTGCACAATGATAGAAATTTAATGACGACAAACTTGATGAATGTTACAGTGGTATTAGAAGAGTTCACAGTAGCGAAGAACAAAGTGATGAAGTTAGTGGTTTAGATTTTCGAACGATTATGATTTTTGAAATATATATATATATATATATATATATATATATATATATATATATATATTCTTCAAAGCAGCGCAAAAGATGAAAATGAGATGGAATTACACAATGAAAGATAGGAAAAAACAAAAGAACCGTGGTTCAACCAGGTAACATTGACGGTTGGACCGTTGCTTTGAAGGTCCTATCAAGGTTCATGTATGAATGAGGTCTGACTTAATTCAGGACCATGGTGGTCCAAGGTTCTGGGTTTTTCGAGGTCCGAACGCAACAGGATAGAGTCATGAAAACACTGGTTCTATTAGTGAGGGAGTTTATTAAAGTACTTGTTATTCAAAGAGGGAGTTTAAATGAAGTGAACATCCACTCCCAATTGCTTTTTGGTCCCTTGTTAACTCGAAGTGTAGCAAAATAAATATGCTAGCTCTCTTTGTCCCTGTTTTGTTAACTTTCAAAATTTCGCATGTAGAACATACATCAAATCTACAATTCAGTTTTAGTTGGATTTATAATGTTATTATATTATGTTGGGTGGTGTTTACTAAGAGATATATAGATAACATGGGACTATTGAAGTAGCTAATTTAGATAGTTTAGATAAAGTTTCAGTGAAGTATAAACCTAAAACTTTGTAGTTTAGATTAGGTTAATTACTGTTAAATATGTGTAACCATGATTGTTTGTTATTATTTTGTATGCTGAGATTTTTATTTATATTAGAGATACCCTTGGTCTGGCATTAAAACAAATCTAATATAGAGTATCTTCTGAATCACATAACATTTGTAGTTCATAAATAGTATGACCAATGTGGTAGAATCAGACTTAATTATTCAAATAATGCAAAATTTTAAAATATTCATCTCGTCACTAAATTGTCAATAGAACCCTTTTGAATGTCATGCACTTAAGTTACACTAGTAAAAATTTTCACTATAATGTGAATCATCATCATCACCACCATATTCCAAATGAAGTATATTGTGGATATAAAACATGATTTACTACAGTACAATAAATGTCGTAAGATAGATAAGTCATATGACTAACTTTAATATCACACAAAAACAGTTGTTTTACGATACATACAATTTTGGATACCATGATTTTAAGGATCATAACACTTGATAACTTAAAGTACCATGCAATTAAGACTTCCAGCAACGTATTCTATAACTTCTTCATACTTCTTAGAAGCATCTAATTTAACTCAATCGAAAACAAAGGATGTCAAGATTTCATAAGCTGACTGTATTTCATTTGCTTTTACAAACAGATTGTGCCAGCAATGCTTGGATTCTTTGCATATAAAGCTGCAGCTCTGGTTCAAGTTTAATGGGATAACGAGGATTTAGTTTTAATTTTCCCACACTCTGAGGAAAACGAAGATAACAGCGTATACTAAATTTTGTTTACTTCACTGAAATGAAGCAATCTATGTATGCTGCTTGTTTCATTTTTTCTATAAACGAATGAGGTATCATTGACAAACTTTTGTTTACTTTTAAGTTTAGCAATATGTGCTAAAATTAAAATTATACTTAGAAACTAGGATCTTTTGCAATCGTCTTTTAAGTATACCGATTTGTTTCAGGTTACTTGTTGCACTAAATCTGGATTAGTAGATGCATATCAAGTGGATGTTAGTTTTTGCAATCATCTTTAACAATAAAGAATGGATGTACGTATATTACTGTGATGGTGTATGATTTATAGTTTGTATTTTCAATATAAAGTTTTCATGTCTTCTCTATGAATGGATTATGATGCCTTTGAATTTATATCGATTTTTTCCCGTTGCTTATCTATTTCTTGCTGCACTTGCAAAATGTGTTTAAATTTTTATTTTTTTGCATTCCTTTTAGCACAATTACCAATCACAATTGTAAAATGGTCTTTTACAACTGCAAATCTTTTACAACTGCCAATAGCAACTGTAAAAAATAATTTTACAACTATCAATAGCGGTTGCAAAAAATTTTTTTACAACTGTGATAAGCAGTTGTGAAAAATTATTTTACAACTGCCGAAGACTGTTGTAAAAAATATGCCTCTATTATTACCGTGGATATCACGACGGTCGACGGCCCGTTGTAATAGAGCTATTACAACTGTTTTTAGCATTTCTAAAAGGGTGTTTTTGTTGTAGTGAATTATGACAATTGAAGTTTAAGAATGATAGCCTTGGAGCACAAGATGTATGGAAGATAGTTGAGAAAGGCTATACCCAAAAAGAGAATAAAGATAGTATATTTCAAACTCAAAGAAATAGTTTGAGACACTCAAGGACGAGAGACAAGATTGCTGTGATGCCCCACCTCTATACCCACGCTAGCCAAGAACATTATGGTGTAATGCTGTGAACTAGCACGGAGAATAAGGCTGTTGAGGAGCGACCATTCGTGTAATTGCTTTGTACGAGAACCGATATGCCAGATAAAACGTAAGAAAAAAAATCCAACATACCGACACAAACTCAAAGCTACTGCACAGTGGCTATATGTCTTCGGAAACAAACATAGAAATAAACATAACACAAATCAGTCACAGATATCCATATCACAAAGACGGAAAAAGATATGAATATAACACATGAAAGTGTACATCAGAGTAGTGGTCAAACAAGGCCCACAATATCACAAAAGAATAGCTACAAGTGCAAGTCGAAAGAATATGGATACAAAAATGAGTCTATATCTCAAAGGTATACAACAAAAACTACTAATCTAAGTAGTTAGCCAAAAGTCAAGATGATAACCCCAGAAGTGAAGTCAAGCAAAAGCACATGTAACATCTCGGTCTGACCCGAGTATTATTTAATAAGAAAATAATAAACGGGTCAGTCTAGCTATAAATATCATATGAAATGATATAGAATAAGAGATATGACTAAACGTATAATAATCACAATGCCAAGCTGTGATAAATAAGTAATTGAAAATCAACAAGAGATTAATCAATATCACAAGAATCTTCTCAAAGATCAAAAGGAATGTCATACTCTATGTTTTCATTCACCAAACCATGAATATTGACAATAATATCAATGCCAATCACAAAAGTTAATGACACACAAATTCACCAAGGCACCAAAAATTGATAACACATATCAATGAAAATCACGAAAATTGGTGAAAACACAAATTCCAGAAATCATTAATGGAAATCCAGAAATCACAAAAAGGGGGAGGCCTATCACAAAACGGGAGCATGAAAACTCACCAACACGTGTATCACAAAATGGAAAGCTATTCCATGGTTGCTAATCATTAATTTTGAGCCGAACCTCCACAAAACGGCCCGAAGACCATGGGTCGCTACCCCACCAATTTGAGCCGAAGCTCCACAGAAACGGGGTTTAGTCTCCCTCGTAGAAAAAGAGACATCGCACATTGCTAGTCTAAATCACAAAATGATCATCATTGATCGATAAGTGTAAATTACACTAAGCTAGTAAATATAAGAGCTTAGCTTCATGTCCCATAACCACTAGCTTAACTTAAATATTTACGAACAAACTGTAAGTCTCCACTCGAAAATTGTCACAAGAAATCCAATCGAACAAGTCCAAGAATTAACCGACGAAGTAAACGCAAGCGTTTCATACCGCTTGTTTTACTAAGTCATTTAATTAGATTTCCCATACGAGTGAGGTAAATGTTTGTATATACTAATAGATTGGAAAACGGTTTCAAGAAGCGAACTTTGTAATAAAATAGTGTTGAAATCGTTTTGATGAAAGAATTTTGATATTTACTACTAGTATTGAAAACCTTTATATTTTGAAGTGACAAATCACGAAAATGATTGTAGGAACAATCAATCACTAAAATTCACATACGAAGACGTGAATTAATTCCAAAGAAATCGATAACAAATCCATCAAAATGGATATTTCCAAAAATCCCAAAGAAAATGTCATCAAAGTCAATAATAGATCATAAGAACAAAAGGGAATCAACAAGGATCGATTAAAGTTGTAAATTCAAGCTAAATAGGCAAATAGGCAAAAAACTGCAGATTCAGACGTCTGAATCAGGAAAATAAAATATTTTCCAGAATAGAATTCAGACGTCTGAAATACAGATTCAGACGTCTGAAATTGGCACTTTTTAGCCTATTTCCTTTCTGGTTCAAACGAACCAATTCAGACATCTGAAATCCAGATTCAGACGTTTGAAATACAGATTCAGACATCTAAAATCCAGATTCAGACATCTGAATCTGGGAATAGAAATCTTTCCAATATAATAATCAGACGTCTGAAATCCAGATTCAGACGTCTGAAACTGTATTTCAGAGCATTTCCTGAACCTCGACCAAAAATGGCCAAATGAATATCGGAAGCGATCGGGCGAGCAAATGACGACTAAGAATTGACGCCATGTGACAACCCAGCCTTAACGGCTCTTCGATACACCTCGAATATCATTGTCCAAATATCCATAATAGGATTTTCATAGATTTTGATTTCAAAACACCAAAAATTGGAATATACACCAAATCAATCCAAACCAAAATCAATTGCACAAGAATAAGTGTTAGGAATTCATACCTAACAATCGAAGATAATTATAGACGAAGATGTGAGATAAAAATCTCGCCTTTGAACCCAAAACAAATGAAGAAGAAGCTATAAAGGAAAGACAAGGACAATCACTCTTCAATTCCAACCCAACAAGCTTGAATCTAAGCTAAAAAGAGAAGCATTTCCTAAGTTAGGTTTAGGAATTTCTGAAATTGATAAGAGAATGAGTTGGAGAAGAAGAAGAAGAGGCTTACCAAAGCTTCTTCTATTGATTTGAAGCTAGAACTTGATTTGTAGATGGAAACTAGGGCTTGGGGTTTTAATTTCCTATTCCTCTCTCCATTGTTGCTAAAGCTTGAATATTAGGAAATAGAAATGAAGTAATGAAGAGAAGAGGGGTCAAGCTAGGGTCTAATGTGCTGAAACAAAAAAACCAAAGCCCTAAGTGAAAAAGTAGCAAAATTTCACTTAATTCCAAACATATCAAAGTTTATACTCAAAAAGGTCGCAAACGTCGTTTTGAACTCAATGAGGGTGGTCTCGAGTCCTAATTCGACCGTATGCAAAAAGTAACTTTTCGGACTAAAATCCGGCTAACGATAAAATATTAAAATAAAATATCTAAGTATTCAATCGTAAAATATGCGGGTTATTACGGACTCCCCTCCTTAAAGAAATTGCGTCCACGTAATATTTAAGAAGAAAATATAAGGTAACAACCATGAAAGCATATCAACACAAAAGAATTTGAAATAAGAAATTCACCTCAAAGAGCACGGGAAAGTAAGTCTGGATGTGTTCGCTCGATGAACTCTCTAGATTCCCAAGAGCAGTCCTTAGGATTTGAGGACCATTGGACTTTAACAAGCGGAACATCTTTATTTCGGAGGCGTTTGACCTCCGATGCAATAATGCGAATAGGATGTTGCTCATAAGTTAAATTAGGTGAAAATTCAATTTCTTCCACAACACCAGGCTAAAGAATAGAATCGGAATCTCGAAGACATTTCCGTAATTGAGAAACGTGAAATACGTCATGAATAGCAGAAAACTGAGCCGGTAATAAAAGACGATAAGCCACAGAACCAATACTTTCGGTGATGAGAAATGGACCAATATATCTAGGTGCTAACTTTCCTGCTCGACTGAAACATACAACTCCCTTCATAGGTGAAACACGGATAAACACAAGATCTTCCACAGAAAATTCTAATTTTCTTCTCCGGTTATCGGCATAGGATTTTTGTTTGCTCTGCGCTTCTTTCATCCTATGACGAATAAGGTCAATCTTTTCTGTGGAATCACGAATAAAATCTGGACTTAAAACCAGATTCTCACCGGCCTCAAGCCAACAAGAAGGAGATCGGCATGGCCTTCAATAGAGTGCCTCAAAAGGTGCCATACCAATACTAGATTGGAAGCTATTATTATAGGAAAACTCAACATGAGATATATGATCTTCCCAACTTCCACCAAAATCAAGAACACATGCACGAAGAAGATCTTAAAGAGTTGGATTCACACGCTCGGTTTGCCCATCGGACTGGGGATGATAAGCAGTGCTAAAATTAAGCTTCGTTCCCAAAGCATTTTGAAGACTCTTTCAAAATCCACTAGTAAACAATGGATCACGATCACTAACAATAGAAGAAGAAACTCCATGCAATTTTACAATTTCTTTGATAAAGAGTTTGGCCAAAAGAGGTACGGTTCGATTGGACCGAACAGGAATAAAATGGGCGGATTTAGTAAGTCTATCAACTATCACCCATAAGCTATCATGACCCGAATGAGAACGGGGAAGGCCGTCTATAAAATCCATGGAAATTTGATCCCACTTCCAAATTGGAATTTCTAAAGGTTGTAATAACCCACCGGGCCTTTGATGTTCAGCCTTGACAAGTTGGAAAGTCAATGCAACACTTAACAAAGTTAGCAATATCAGATTTCATTCCCTCCCAATAATAAAGTCGCCTCATATCCGCGTAGATTTTACTACTACCGGGATGAATGGTAAATTTAGAACGATGAAAATCTTCTAAAATGTCTTTACGAAGATTACTAATATTTGGCACGATAAGCCTACCAAATTTTCGAATATCGCCACGAGAATCAATATCAAAGTCTGTCAAACCTTCAATATCAATTTTATCCCTAAAATTTTGGCTAAGAAGAGCCAACTCGGGATCTAGCTTTTGAGCTTCAAGAATGCGGTCTAAAGAGAAGGATGAGCCTCAAGGCTACATAAAACGAGAGATGAACATAAATCGGAAACATGATCTCGAATCTCGCAAGTGGATAGAATTCCGAGATCATTCCATTCGGACATCATCGTAGAAACAACCGCTTGTTGTTTACGACTAAGTGCATCGGCGACACGATTTCTCTTTCCGAGAGTATAAAGTAGATCAAGATCATAAGCTGCAAGAAATTCGAGCCAACGTTGTTGACGCAAATTAAGTTCCTTTTGAGAAAATAGATACTTCAAGGATTTATGATCGGTGTAAAGAATAAATTTTTCTTCCAAAAGATAATGACGCCAAATACGAAGGGCGAAAACAATAGCTGCGAGTTCTAAATCATGAGTGGCATATCTAGACTCGGCTGGCTTCAATTGCCTAGAAGCATAAGCAATAACACGTTCCCTTTGCATAAGAACGACACCCAAACCAACGCGACTAGCAACGGTATAAACAATAAAATCTTGGTTTCCTTCGGGAATCACAGGAACAGGAGCATCAGAAAGGAGTTCTTTTAAATTCTGAAAAGAAGCTTCACATTTGTAACTAGTAAGAGGCACGAAAATTTTGGAAAATTCTTTTATGAAACGGCGGTAATAACCTGCCAATCCAAGAAAACTACGGATCTCCGTCACACTCTACGATCTCTTTCAATTTTGAATCGCTTCGATCTTTGAAGGATCCACGGAAATTCCGCATTCAGAAATAATATGACCAAAAAACTTCACACGAGATTGCCAAAAGTAGCATTTAGAAAATTTTGCTTTCAATTTATTACTCCCAAGAGTTTCCAACACAATCCGAAGATGCTTTTCATGCTCCTCCTCGGTTTTTGAATACACAAGAATATCATCAATAAAGATGGGAACAAATTGATCGAGGAAGTCTTCGAAAACTCTATTCATAAGGTCAACGAAATAAGCTGGAGCATTCATTAAACCAAATGGCATAACAAGCCATTCATAAGATCCATAACGAGTACGGAACGATGTCAAAGGAATGCTATCCTCTGCAATACGAAACTGATGGAAACCGGTAGCTAAATCTAATTGTGAAAAGACTCTAGCACCACTAAGTTGATCGAATATATCATCAATCCGAGGTAAAGGATATTTGTTCTTGATAGTAAGATCATTAAGCTTGCGGTAGTCAACGCAAAGCCTAAGTGTACCATCAGATTTCTTCACAAAAATAGTCGAAGCTTCCCAAGGAGAGGAACTAGAGCGAATAAATTGCTTCGTCTCCAATTCAGATAATTGTTTACGCATATCCTCATTTTCTTTGTTGGACATATGATAAGGAGGACGAGTAATAGGTTGAGCTCCAGGGATGAGACTAATTCTGAACTCAATTGCTCGCTTAGGCGATAATCCTAAAACGGGCTCAAATACGTCGGAAAATTCACGAACAACATGAATAAGAGAAATAATATCTTCCTCATCATCATTATCGTCATCATGAGGATTTAAAGAATATAGAGATGCAACCAAGCTGGAACCCGAATCTTTAAGATCAATAGAAATCTGCTTAACAGATTGAGGATGTCGAAGATAAATAGTCCGCTCAGGACATAGGATTTGAGCTTCATAGCGGTTAAGCCAATCCATTTCCAAAATCATTCCAAAGCCTAAGTAGCGCATAACATGCAAATCGGCTCGGAAAGAAAAATCACACAAAATAATCTCGACATCTTTACACAATAAACCGATTGTTGGGGATCCACCAACCGAATTTGCAATTCTCAAAGAAGTCGTTAAACACAAAACATCCAAAGAAAAAGTATCAACAAGTTCTTTTGAAATAAAAGAATGGGACGCACCCGTATCAAAAAGAACTCGAATAGGATGATCATGAAATAAAATAATGCCATCAAGGATGGAATGAGAAATACCTTTACCACGAGATGTGTTGCCATAGGCTTGAGCAACATTAAGCTTTCCCTCCTTCCTGCCTTGAAGTTTGGGACAAGAAGATAAATAATGATCTGGGCTTTTGCAATAGCGACAAGTACGAGGCTTTGAACACTTGTTCGCATAATGGTCCTTAGAACCACAGTTGTAGCATTACCCACTACTAGAGGTAGAAGTCTTAGTTGCCAGAGGGGATTGCTTCCCTTTCTTATTGGGATAAGGACCTTTGAATTTAGTAGGCCTTTTCTTGTTGTTGGAGTTTGGTTTAGCACTCACAACTTCAACATCACTCTCTTTATCTGCCTCTTCAAGTCAAAGAGCGATATCAATGAGTTGATCAAAAGAAACTTCTAATTTTAGAAGTAATGGCTTCTTGAGATTTTTATTCAAGCCATAGACAAATATTTGGTTCTTATTCAATGGGGTGTTTATGCATTCGACCACGTATTTAGAAAGTGACTCGAAGGATGCGACATAATCTGCCACAGAATATTCACCTTGAACAAGGTCTATAAACCGGCAAGCCAAAGTCACCTTTTCAGCTTCTGGCACAAATTTTAATTCGAAGCATTCCCGGAATTTCTCCCAAGTAAGATCCGCTTCAACTATTTCAGAAATAAGAAGCTCATACCAATCTAATGCTCTCTCTTGGAGCATGCTAGAGGCCACTTGAACACGGTGAAGATCAACAAGATTCATGCGAGAAAAGATTCGATCGCACGTTCTCAGCCAAGCCTGCACTTCAATAATAGTTTCAGAACCTTTGAATGGCATCCCACCCAAATTGGTAAAATCGTTGCACAAACGTGCAAATCCAGACTTAGGGTGAGTAGATTTCGGATTTGAACTGGCTGCTTGAGCATTCCTTATGAGATCTAGAAGTTGCTGGGCAGACATAAATATTCCATCTTGGGGAGTAGCACGAGATTGACCGGCGCTGGGACGGGCAGGTCTAACCATTTCTCTTCCTTTTGAAAGAAAGAAAGAAGAAGGATAAGGTTATTCACCAAATGAATATCAAGCATTCTTGATAGATAAACAAGGAGCCATAAAGAAAATAGGATGAATCGGTACGAAGACTCGAATTAAATCCTAAAACACAATTCCTAAGATGGACTTAGGACGATGATCCTTGCTAGATTATTCCACATTGTTTCGAAGTTTGGCTCTGATATCAAGCTGTGACGCCCCACCTCTATACTCACGCTAGCCAAGAACATTACGGTGTAAAGCTGTCAGCTAGCACGGAGAATAAGGCTGTTGAGGAGCGACCATCTGTGTAATTGCTTTGTGCGAGAACCGATATGCCAGATAAAACATAAGAAAAAAATTCCGACATACCGACACAAACTCAAAGCTACTGCACAGTGGCTATAATGTCTTCGGAAACAAACATAGAAATAAACATAACACAAATCAGTCACAGATATCCATATCACAAAGGCGTAAAAAGATATGAATATAACACATGAAAGTGTACATCAGAGTAGTGGTCAAACAAGGCCCACAATATCACAAAAGAATAGCTACAAGTGCAAGTCGAAAGAATATGGATACAAAAATGAGTCTATATCTCAAAGGTATACAACCAGAACTACTAATCTAAGTAGTTAGCCAAAAGTCAGGATGATAACCGCAGAAGTGCAGTCAAGCAGAAGCACCTGTAACATCTCGGTCTGACCCGAGTATTATTTAATAAGAAAATAATAAACGGATCAGTCTAGCTATAAATATCAGATGAAATGATATAGAATAAGAGATATGACTAAATGTATAATAATCACAATGCCAAGCTGTGATAAATAAGTAATTGAAAATCAACAAGAGATTAATCAGTATCATAAGAATTTTCTCAAAGATCAAAAGGAATGTCAAACTCTATGTTTTCATTCACCAAACCATGAATATTGACAATAATATCAATGCCAAACACAAAAGTTAATGACACATAAATTCACCAAGGCACTATAAATTGATAACACATATCAATGAAAATCACGAAAATTGGTGAAAACACAAATTCCAGAAATCATTAATGGAAATCCAGAAATCACAAAAAGGGGGAGGCCTATCACAAAACGGGAGCATGAAAACTCACCAACACGTGTATCACAAAATGGAAAGCTATTCCATGGTTGCTAACCATTAATTTTGAGCCGAAGCTCCACAAAACGGCCCGAAGACCACGGGTCGCTACCCCACCAATTTGAGCCGAAGCTCCACAGAAACGGGGTTTAGTCTCCCTCGTAGACAAAGAGACATCGCACATTGCTAGTCTAAATCACAAAATGATCATCATTGATCGATAAGTGTAAATTACACTAAGCTAGTAAATATAAGAGCTTAGCTTCATGTCCCATAACCACTAGCTTAACTTAAATATTTACGAACAAACTGTAAGTCTCCACTCGAAAATTGTCACAAGAAATCCAATCGAACAAGTCCAAGAATTAACCGACGAAGTAAACGCAAGCGTTTCATACCGCTTGTTTTACTAAGTCGTTTAATTAGATTTCCCATACGAGTGAGGTAAAGGTTTGTATATACTAATAGATTGGAAAACGGTTTCAAGAAGCGAACTTTGTAATAAAATAGTGTTGAAATCGTTTTGATGAAAGAATTTTGATATTTACTACTAGTATTGAAAACCTTTATATTTTGAAGTGACAAATCACGAAAATGATTGTAGGAACAATCAATCGCTAAAATTCACATACGAAGACGTGAATTAATTCCAAAGAAATCGATAACAAATCCATCAAAATGGATATTTCCAAAAATCCCAAAGAAAATGTCATCACAGTCAATAATAGATGATAACAACAAAAGAGAATCAACAAGGATCGATTAAAGTTGTAAATTCAAGCTAAATAGGCAAATAGGCAAAAAACTGCAGATTCAGACGTCTGAAATCCAGATTCAGACGTCTGAGTCTGGAAAATAAAATATTTTCCAGAACAGAATTCAGACGTCTGAAATACAGATTCAGACGTCTGAAATAGGCACTTTTTAGCCTATTTCCTTTCTGGTTCAAAACGAACCAATTCAGACATCTGAAATCCATATTCATACGTCTGAAATACAGATTCAGACATTTGAATTTGGGAATAGAAATCTTCCCAATATAATATTCAGACGTCTGAAATCCAGATTCAGACGTCTGAAACTGTATTTTAGAGCATTTCCTGAACCTCAACCAAAAATGGCCAAATGAATATCGGAAGCGATCGGGCAAGTAAATGACGAATAAGGATTTACGCCACGCAACAACCCAGCCTTAACGGCTCTTCGATACACCTCAAATATCAATGTCCAAATATCCATAATAGGATTTTCATATATTTTGATTTCAAAACACCAAAAATTGGAATATACACCAAATCAATCCAAACCAAAATCAATTGCACAAGAATAAGTGTTAGGAATTCATACCTAACAATCGAAGATAATTATAGACGAAGATGTGAGATAAAAATCTCGCCTTTGAACCCAAAACAAATGAAGAAGAAGCTATAAAGCAAAGGCAAGGACAATCACTCTTCAATTCCAACCCAACAAGCTTGAATCTAAGCTAAAAAGAGAAGCATTTCCTAAGTTAGGTTTAGGAATTTCTGAAATTGATAAGAGAATGAGTTGGAGAAGAAGAAGAGGAGGCTTACCAAAGCTTCTTCTATTGATTTGGAGCTAGAACTTGATTTTTAGATGGAAACTAGGGCTTGGAGTTTTAATTTCTCATTCCTCTCTCCATTGTTGCTAAAGCTTGAGTATTAGGAAATAGAAATGAAGTAATGAAGAGAAAAGGGGTCAAGCTTGGGTCTAATGGGCTGAAACAAAAAAACCAAAGCCCGAAGTGAAAAAGTAGCAAAATTCCATTAACTCCAAACATATCAAAGTTTATACTCAAAAAGGTCGCAAACGTCATTTTAAACTCAATGTGGGTGGTCTCGAGTCCTAATTCGACCGTATGCAAAAAGTAACTTTTCGGACTAATATCCGACTAACGATAAAATATTAAAATAAAATATCTAAATATTCAATCGTAAAATATGCGGGTTGTTACAAAGGCTCTTTTTAACCCGCCTTTTGGCACGATCGTAGACAGACGGATTTAACTCAAACGACTGCTCGACTATCGAGGCTGGAATATGATGATATTGGTTCAGATGACTGATAGGCGATCGATCACAGATGATAAACATAAATATGTGGCCAGGATTTGATATAGTCGATGGACGAAAAGAGTAGGATACTAAAGTCGAGCTGATTCAGATTGCTTGGGGTTTGCTTCGAGTCGCATGAGGCCTTGCTTCGAGTTTTCTAGATGGTTACTTCGAGTCAGATAAGGCCTTGCTTCGGGTCACTTGGGATTGATATGTTTTCATAGGGTCGGTGTTTACTTCGGGTTGGTAGCCATCACAATTCAAGTCAGCATCCAGTATTCTTCGGGTCGATACAATCATAGCATCGGCAACAAAGTCAGGTTGGCATGTTATGATCGCTTCGAGTTGGTGCTTGCTAGTCTTCGGGTCGGCATTTCTTTTTGGGATCAGCATCATATTGGGATCGATATAATATGAGGGGTCGGGTGCTTCGGGTCAATACTTTGCTAACTTCGGTTCGGCATCTACGATGCTTTGGGTTGGCACTGGGTCACGATGTCGGCATTGACGAGAAGCTAGGAAGGGATCGGCACTATTTCTACTTACTTCGGGTTGGCTATAACTTTTCCTCTAGTCAGCATTGGAAAATCAGGTCGGCTGCAAGGATTTGGGATCGGCATCATTCTGCTTCAAGTCATAGTGCAGTTTACTCCGGATCACTTATGAATCTGCTTCGGGTCATTACTCGGGTTTTTTTGGGGTCGGCATGTTATATACTCCAGAAAGTAGTGGTCGACAATATGGACACGACTATGGTTCTGATGGGCCCATATCAGTGAGAAAGCCCAGCAACTAGGATTTTGTCTATAAATACAGCAGGCGGGGATTCAAAAAAGAGATTCTCTCATTTATTCTTTCTTAACTTCTTCTACAAAGGCTGTGAACGTTACTCTACCATTTTTTAACTCTAGAATGTAACTGTAATTAATTCTCCGATCAATAAAAAAGAAATTTTTTGGAGTGGACGTAGGCCAAAGTCAGCCGAACCACTATAAATCTCGCCTTTTTAATTTTTATTGTTCTTCATATTTATATCATCTTCATATATTCTATCTGTGATTGTGAATTGATGCTTTCATCTGTGATTGGGTATTTGTGGTCATTTTTGGCGTAAACATTTTGCTGCTTTCACTGAGAAAGCTAGCACTCGGAGATTCTGAAGCTTGGGTTTTGAATTTGAAAGCTTAGGGACTTGGATTTTGGAAGCTATGGTTAGACAATCAAAAAAAAGACAAAGAGAAAGGACAAGATGGAAACATTGATGGATGTAATGCATGAAATGATACTAAAGAAGGAGGAGGAAAGCCAAGATCAAAACCAGGAAAAAGAAGCAAGCAGGATGTTGGATGGAGCTATGGAATTTGTCATGGATCAAAACTTGGATGCACGCTTGGAAGAGGTTGATCCAGGATCCCCTCATGGACTCGAGGGCAGGAGGGGAATTATGATCGAAAGCAACCTATGGATTCTAAAGCGGTTGGAAATTGGAACCTAGGACTTGTAGCGGAAATTCGCAAGCTTAGATATTGATTGGATAAACCGAGGGAAAACCACAACCAAGTAGAACGGATTAGAACAACTCCCCATGAACTAGGGGCACGGATTCAAATGGCTTTTCTTGGAAATGGATAGCGGTGATGGAAAAGGAGTAGTCACCATCTGCCACAAATCGGAGCTAGCCCCAGCTTAAGGGCACAAGTCGTCGTCTTGTGTTCGCATAAACTAAATAACTAACGATAAATCTTACACCAAAACGGCTAAGTTACTTACACATGTACAGGATCACGATCGGTCCTTAGGCATGCTCAGAGATGGCGATGAACCGCCACGACAAATGTTTTAGAAATTCACTCGAACATGAAATCTGACATTGATAATACTGAACTCCGACCATGAACAGTCACATCTCGTCTTGAATAGCACCCGACCTCGAACAGTCAATTCGCCTTGAATGGCATCCGACCTCGAACGGTCACAATTCGCCTCGAACAGTCACAAATCACCTCGGACAGCATCCGACCTCGAAAGGTCAAAATTCAGCTCGAACGGCATCCTACCTCAAACGGTCACAGTTCACCTCGAACGGCATCCGACCTCGAACGTTCATGATTCGACTCGAATGACACCCAACCTCGAACAGCCACATTTTGCCTCGAATGACGCCTTAACAGGAGAGTTAAGGGACGGATATTGGAAGCTGATTGGAAATTAATCGCTGAATGTTCAGGGACACTGAACCGAAATGCAGGGAGTGATGCCGCTTCGCCAAAGAGCGACAGGATCGGCTCGTTCGACGTAGTGAGAAATGCGGATTACGGATCTTAAGGCTAGAATAACACTAGAGGGAAATGCGGATTACGGATCTTAACGCTGGAATAACACTAGAGGGGGTAAATAGTATTTTATGGATTTTCTAAATCTTTTCAAAACTTGTGTAATTTAATCACCAACAAATGCAATTCACAGACACAGATATAATCACAGAATCGGACACAGATGCAAATACTAAATAAAAGCAATAAAGGAAAGAATATTCCAAAATTTTATACTGCTTTGGAGTTACCCTACATCCAGTCCCGTACAAACATACGGATTTCTTTATAAAATAATCTCCCAGATTACACCCTCGGTTTCAAGACTACGAGGTACACCCTTCTGTATTCGAGTCCAGGGAAACTCTCTTGATTTAACCAGCCTACAAGATCACCTAATTGATTTCCGGGGCTACAATCACACCGAATTTATTTTAAGGCTCAACCGCACCTTTCTCAATAGTTTGATTTACAAAAGATTCTATAACTCTGAATAGCACTGAGATCCTATGGAGAGAGTGACAGAGAATCAAACGAGAGATAATCAAGTTTGATCCACTTGGTATTTCGGCAGAGTATAGTTTGGGATTCTTTAGAATAAATGTGGAAGATGAAGAGGAAAGAAAATAAGTGAAATCTGATGAAAAATTCGTTTTGAACTTACTGGTATTTATAGGAGATCAACAGCCATATCTATTCGTGAAAAGATATGACGAATAGACACTTCCTTTGAAAACTTAAATTTTGAATTTAACGGACACCATGTCGACATGGGGGGTTGAGGGATGTCCACATGCTCAAGGCAAAAATTCATGTTTTGATTTTCTTATTTAAATTTGTTTCTATAATTTGTCAAAATAATTTCTAAACTTTGTAAATATATTTGAATATAGTTTAAACATATAAAAGAGTTTAGAAAGTAATTTTTAATATATATAATATTAATCTATAAAGTGATTTAAAATCTGAGTATATAAATATTTAAAAGCTAAATATTTAAAATAAGAGATAGTTTAAGATCAAGGACAATTTTGAAATCAAAATATTTAAAAATGATAAAGATAATTTTGAGGCTAATATATTTCAATTAAGAGAGATGTCTTTTTGAAAAGAAGGTTTTGAAAACATTTTAAAATAAGAGATATATTTTTGAAAAACATTTTTATAAAATTAGTGGATATCAAAATAGGACCACTATATGTTCCACTAGATATCCCAATAGAGTTCCATCCCTTTAACGGGCTCGAAATGAATTCCATTCCACAAATAAATTTTGAATAAAGATGTAAGTGCTTTCAAGAAATTTTAACATAATTCTAGACTCAATATTTATCTTGTACTATTGAAATCTTGAACTCTTGATATCTCGATACCCATGAGTCTTCAATCTTGATATCTTCAGTCTTGAATCTCTATACTGTACAGTCTTCATTCTTGGTACATGCATGTTTATATCCTGCATATACATATATATCTAAACTATAATGTTAGTATTATATTTTATAAGAAGTCCTAAGATCGTTGTCATCAAAACCATCATCTCAAGGACTAACAGACGTTATTTCCCCTTCATTGGAGAGTGACGGGATGGGAGTTAGCAAGAGTCTAGAATGGGTGTAATCTATCTAGGACTTAGCACATGGCATCGCTTAATGTTCAGCGATACTGAACCAGAGTGCAAGGAATGATGCCGCTTCGTCGAAGAACGACAGCATCGGCTCGCTCGACGTTGTTTCCCCTTCATCGGAAAGTGACAAGATGATATCCAACAAGAGCGCGGAGAGACTATGATCGGTCTAGGAGGACCAGGGCATCGCTTAATGTTCAGGAATACTAAACCGGAGTGCAAAGGATAAGTTGCTTCGCCGGAATGCGACAGAATATGCCTATTCAATTGTTAAGTTTGGATCGAGCTTAACAAACGTCCAGAGAGGCCATCAATGATCTGGAGAGATCGTAGGACTTGATTACTGACTTTCAAGGTATAAAATGGATTTAGATAGTCGCTTCGAACAGTTACGGATTTAGCTAAGGACCCGAAGTGGTACTGGATTTAGATGTGGACCCGAAGAGGTCCCGGATTTGGATATGGACCCAGCGAGGCCTCGGATTTGGATATGAACCCAACGAGGTCTCGAATCTGGATTAAAGGATTAAGAGAGGTCCTGAACTTGAATAAAATGATTCGAAGAGACCGTGGATTCGGTTAATGGATGTAGTATCGGATAAGGACTCGGAACAGTTGCCGATTTGGCTACTGGACTTGAATGGAATTGTCTGGTAATGGATGGAATATGGACTTTGGATATTGGATTTAAAGCTATTCAAAACACGCCTTCCAATAGCAAGGCATGCTTTGGGGTGCAAATGTTAACCCGCCTTTTGGCAAGGCCATAGACAGACGGATTTAGTTCAAACGACTGTTAGGTTATTGAGGTTGGAATGTGATGGTATTGGTTCAGATGATGGATAAGCGATCGATCACGGATGATAAACATGAATGTATGGTCGGGATTCGGCATAGTTGATGGATGAAAAGCGTAGGGTTTCGAAAAAAGTCGAGTTGATTCGAATTGCTTGGAGTTTGCCTCGAGTCACATTTGAGTTTGATTCGGGTTTTCGAGAGGGTTACTTCGAGTCGGATAATGCCTTGCTTTGGGTCACTTAGGATCGGCATGTTTTCATGGGGTCGATGTTTACTTTGGGTCGGCATCCAGCATTCTTCGGGTCGGCATCCAGCATTCTTCGGGTCGACATCAATCATAGGGTCCACATCAAAGTCAGATCGACATGTTTGATCGCTTCAGGTCGATGCTCGCTAGTCTTTGGGTCGGCATATCTCTCTAGAATCGACATCATATTGGGATCGGTATAATATGAGGAGTCGGCGTGCTTGTCAATACTCTGCTAACTTCGGATCGACATCTACGTTGCTTTGGGTCGTCACTGGGCCACGAGGTCGGCATTGAATAAGAACTAGGAAGGGATTGGCACTATTTCTACTTATTTTGGGTCGGCTATAGCTTTTCCTCGAGTCGACATTGGGAAATCAAGTCAGCAACAAGGCTTTGGGATCTGCATCATTCTGCTTCGAGTCATAGTGTAGTTTACTCCGGGTCACTTATGAATCTGCTTCGGATCATTACTCGAATTTCTTGGGGTCCGCATGTTATATACTTGAGGAAAGCAGTGGTCGACAATATGGACTCGACTATGGTTCTGGTGAGCCCCTATCAGTGAGGAAGCTCAGCAACCAGGATTTTGCATATAAATACAGCAAGTGGGGCTTCAGAAAAGACATTCTCTCATTTTGTTCTTTCTTAGTTTCTTCTACAAAGGCTGTGAAAGTTACTCTGCCATTTTTTTGTTTAAGAAACTCTAGATTGTAATCAATTTTTTAATCAATAAAAATATTCTGAAGTGGACGTAGGCCAGAGTCAGCCGAACCATTATAAATCTCGTCTTTTTACTGCTTTCATTTTAATTTTTGTTGTTCTTCATATTTATATCTTCATATATTCTATCTGTGATCTGTGATTGTGAATTGGTGCTTTCATCTGAGATTGGGTGTTTGTGACCATTTTTGGCGCAAACAGCTCTCTTATGTAATTTATCAAGTATTGGATGACGATACTCTTGAGGAAGTTACGGGATCAAAGTCAACCAAAGAAGCATGGGATAAGCTTCGAACATCTTACGAAGGAATCGATCAAATCAGAAAGCTACATCTTTAAACTTTAAGAGCAGAGTTTGAAACTTTGCATATGAAAGAAGGTGCACTTATCTTTGATTACTTCTGAAGAGTTTTAACGGTTGCTAAATATATAAAAAGAAACGGTGAGAAGTTAAGTGATGTATGAATTATGGAGAAGATTCTTAGATCATTAGATTCAAAGTTCGAACATATTATCGTCGTCGTCGAAGAGATAAAAAACTTGAAGGTCATGGCAACAAAGGAACTTCTCGGTTCATTACAAGCTTATAAAGAAAAGAAAATAAAGAAAAATAGATTGTGGATCAAGTATTGGAGGCGCAAATTGATTCAAAAAAGGAAGAAAGCAATCAAAGCCAACAAAGACGAGATTTTGGTCAAGAATGAAGACGAAGTCGTGGATATGGACACGTATGAGGTTGGATACCTAATAACGACAACAACAGTAACAACAACAACAAAAAAGAAGAAAGATCAACAAGAGATCGTGGAAGAGGAAATTCAAAGTCAAGGTATAGCAAGTCACGCATCAAATGCTACAATTGTGAAAATTTTGGACATTAAATGTAGAGCTCCAAACAACAATAAAATTGAAGAGAAAGCCAATTACATTAAAGAAAGAAGTCAAAAAGATGGTACTTTACTGCCAACTTAAAAGAAAAATGAAAGAGTTGAGGATAATCAATGATACTCAGATAGTGGTGCATGCAACCATATGTGCGGAAGAAGAAGCATTTTTGTGGGACTTGGTGAATCGATGAAAGAAAACGTAGCATTTGGAGATGAATCCGAAGTAGTGTGGAAGGTAAAGGAAATGTTCTCATTTGATTGAAGAATGGAGATCACCAATTCATTTTTAATGTTTACTATGCGCCAAACATGAAGACCAACATCTTGAGCCTAAGACAACTCTTAGAAAAAGATTATGATATTCGATTAAATGGTAAAAACTTTTCTGTAAGAGACAGTGCAAGTAGCTTCATTGCTAAGGCACCGACGACAAAAAATAGAATGTTTGTTCTCAATATTCAAAATAATGTTGCACAATGCCTTAATATATGCTACAAAGATACTTCTTGCCTTTGACAACTTCGATTTAGGCATCTCAATTTCATAGGATTAGAGTTGTTCTTCAAGAAGGAAATGATAAGAGGACCACCTTGCATCAGCCATCCCGATCAAGTGTACGAAAGATGTCTACTTGAAAAGCAATTTAAAATGAGCTTTCTAAAAGAATCATACTCAAGGGCTAAAAAACCATTGGAACTCATACACACGGATGTGTGGTCCAATCAAGCAAGTTCACTTTTTAAGAATAACTATTTCCTACTTTTCATTATTGCTTTTTCAAGAAAAACATGAGTGTATTTTTTAAAGGAGAAATCAAAGATGTTTGAGAACTTCAAAAGGTTCAATGCCCATGTTGAAAAAGAAAGTGGTATTGTGATTAAAGCCATGAGATCTAACCGTAGATGAGAGTTCACATCAAAGAAACCAGAAGTAGAATGGAATCCGACGACAGCTGACGGTGTCTGGATCCCCTAGCAAAATGGATTAGCAGAGAACAATTTTTTGAGATGACGAGGAGCATACTCAAAAGTAAGAGGTTGGCAAAGGAGTTTTGGACAGAAGCAGTTGCATGTGCGGTTTATCTATCAAACCGGTCTACAACAAAAAGGGTATAGGGAAAAACATCACAAGAAGTATGGAGTGGAAGGAAGCCCGACATTTCCCATTTAAAAGTGTTTGGAAGCATAGTTCACGTACACATACCAGATGAGAAGCGAAGCAAGTTATATGACAAAAGTGAGAAATACATCTTTATTGGTTACAGCCAAGGTTCGAAATTCCGTTCTCCCGTTTCGTTTTGGTCTTCAATAATCCTCAATATTTCGATTCCGTTTCAAAATTTTCGAAAATTCCGTCTAAATTCCGGTTCATTGATTTCGAAAATTTTCATTTTATTCAATATAATGTGTTAAAATATTCAATTATTACCAAGATATTTCAATACTGATACAATTTCCAATAATCAGATTTTATAATTTTAATAAATATCTCATCATTCACTTCCTTTATCATACGTTGGGCCCATGCTTTGCTGAGCACGAGCTCTCATTTTTTAAAGTACTAAGGTTGTTGCCTGTAGTGTACTTCCCATACTTCATCAAGTCCAACACTCATCTTCCAGTTTAGACCATTTCACTTTCTTTTTCTCAACTCAAAATAACCAGATCCAACTCCTAAAGAATTCTACCATCCTTGGCTCCTTCCCCTCTCACTTTAAATAACCCTCAATTTTGAATCATATCCACACTAAAAATCACAACGAATATGAAATAGATTTTACCGATTAAGGAGCATAACAAAGAAAATTGAAGGTAATTACGAAGGACTTTTCGTTTTCTCAATTTTGCAATGATTATTTAGGGCAAACTCCGGAATGGATGCTCGAATTTCGACCCGATAAGCATCGGATACAGAACGGAATGGACGGAATTCCAGTGCACTGGCCGGAAGTTCAAACCTTGGATACAACACTAACTCCAAAAGCTATAAGCTCTACAATCCTGATAAGGGGAAGATAATCATTAGTCAAGATGTTGTGTTCAATAAACAAGGAGAATGGGATTGGAGTTTACATAATGAAGAATACAACGTCTTTCCACAATTTACAAAAGATGACAATCAATAATCAAGGATAGAACAATCAACAGAGAAGCGTATTTCTCCACCAGCTTCACTAGACACGAGTTGTCAAGAAGACGAAACCTCAAGTGAAAGAGCTTCATGCTTTAGAAGCCTTCAAAAAAAAATATAAGGTAAGCAAAAAGCAAGACAATCTTACTTTTTTTTTGTCTATTTGCAGATTGTGAGCCCATAAAATTTCAAAAAGCTTGGCAGAAAAAGAGTTGGAGAAATGCTATAAATGAAGAGATAAAGGCGATCAAGAAAAATAGCACATGGGAGTTAGCTTCACTTCCACAATGGCACAAGGCAATCAATATAAAGTAGATATACAAAATAAAGAAGAACGCTAAAGAAGAAGTTAAAAGATACAATGCAAGATTGGTGGAAAAAGGCTATAGTCAAAGAGCGGACATTGACTATGATGAGATATTCGCTCCAATCACTCGATTAGAAACTATTAGACTAATTATTTCATTGGCAGCTCAAAACAATTGAAAGATACATCAAATGGATGTGAAAGCTGCATCCCTAAATGGAGTTCGTGAAGAATAAGTTTACATCTAGCAGCCATAAGGCTACGAAATCAAGGGAGAAGTAGATAAGGCATCAAAGCTAAAGAAGGCACTTTATGGGTTGAAACAAGATCCAATCATCCAAGAGCTTGGAATCCTCGAATTGATAAGTATTTCCAAGAGAGAAACTTCATTAAGTGTCCATATGAGCATGCATGCTATATCAAAATCCAAAACGGTGATATATTGATTGTATGCTTGAATGTAGATGAATTGATCTTCACTGGTAGCAATACAAGTATGCTTAATGAGTTTAAGAAAGAGATGACAAAGGAATTGGAGATGACCGATATTGGGCTTATGTCTTACTAGCTTGGCATTGAAGTAATAAAATAAGAAGATAAAGGCATTCTAATCACTCAAGAAGACTATGCTAAGGAAGTACTTAAAAAGTTCAAGATGGATGACTCTAACCTGGTCTGCACGCCAATGGAATGTGGAATTAAATTTCAAAGCATGAAGAAGGAGAAAACGTGGACTCGACACTCTTTAAGAACTTGGTTAGAAGCTTGCGATACTTAACATGCACAAGGCTCGACATCCTATATGCGGTAGGAGTTGTCAGTCGATATATGGAGAACCCAACAGCAACTCATTTGAAAGCAGCAAAGAGGGTTCTTCGTTATGTCAAAGGGACAACAAACTTTAGCTTGTACTACTCTATTTCTGATAATTACAAGCTTGTTTGATACAGCGATAACGATTGGAGTGAAAATATGGATGATTGAAAAAACACAAGCGGCTTCGTGTTCTATATGGAGACACGGCCTTCACATGAATGACGAAAAAGCAATCGATTGTCACTCTTTCAACATGCGAAGCGAAGTATGTGACTGCTACTTCATGTGTTTGCCATGCAATTTGGTTACAAAACCCGTTAAAACGGTTGAATTTGCCACAAGAGGAGCCGACCAAGATTTTTGTGGACAAAAAATCAGCAATTGCTTTGGCCAAGAACCTGGTCTTTCATGATCGAAGCAAATACATTGGTACATACTATCACTCCATTAAGAGTGTGTCGCTAAAAAAGATGTACAACTACAGTACATGAAGACATATAATCAAGTAACTGATATCTTCACCAAGCCTCAAGCCTCTCAAGCACGAAGATTTTGTTAAGTTGAGGAGTCTACTTGGAGTAGCAAAATCAAGTTTAATGGAGGGTGTTGCAAATAAGCTTAATTTTGCAATCTAGGTTTTTCATATAAAAAATATCTAAAATCTAGGATATTTAGAAGATATTTATGGACTAATATATTTGAAGTTATATGAAAGAATATTTAAGAGATATATATGGAGAACCATTAGATTAAGATAATCTCCATCATTTATTTCAGATGTGAACTCCTATAAATAGAGGTGGATTGATTTAAGAAAAAAATATGAACTTTCGTAATAAAGTTTTTTTCCTTATATGAAAAAATCGTTTTTTCCTCAAATCTCTTACCTATCTTCTTCTAATATCAAATATATTTGCTATTGAAGAAAATTTGCAATGTGCTTAAAATAAAAGATGATATGTATGCAAAATTTTGTATGTTTTTTAGACTGATTAGGGATTAACCATGGACTTGTGATATCAATGTTCAGTACATGGAATGGCTTATCAACCTCACAAAACAAAAAATAACCTAATAAAAGTAAACAACTTCCGTAGTCTGCATAAACACAATTATAACCAACCTAATGGCATCTCCAGTGGTGTTATTACTTGCTGAATATGCAGAAAAAAAATCTTCACTTGTAAAATTAAGGCATCGAATTCAGCTGAAAGTTCAAGATCCAATTCAGGATTCTGAACTGAACTTGAATGCCCATTTAACAGACGTCCAAACCTTAGCATTCATTTTATGGGCGCCAGGCTTTTGGCGTCCATTAAATGAGCATCCAAACCCCCCAATTGTGGAGGGTGGCAGGCTCCCATTTTATTGGAAGTCTGGCATCAGACGCCCATTAAATAAACGCATGACCCCTGAGGTTCAGATCTAAATACAAGGCTGAATATTTAGGCCTTGAATGGACGGAAGATGCTAAGAATCAGTCAAACAAAACTTTATATCAAATAAATTAAAATAAAACCAAATATACCTAACGATTGAATTGGTTGGGTAACTCCATTAACCACTGGTACGATAGTGACTCAGCAATACTATACAAAATAGTCACGTGTTAATTTTTATACAATAATGAAATAACAAATATGAAAAGATATCCGAAACAAACTTTGAAATCCTGTGCGATCCAATTTCTGCATAAGCACGGCTCTTGACTGAGCATTCAAGAATTGCAATAAACAAATAAAACACATTTGGTTTCTTCATCATGTACCACAGCATTTATTCAAACAAAAATAAATTCATCCAAATACTGCAATATGAATAAAAACTCTTACTGGGTTCGGGAAGAGTGAACATGATCCCATAAAGCTTCTTGCTAAGCACGACATAGCACCAGTATCTGGGATGCTTATTCAAGATCCAGTTCGTCAAACTCTTCTTCAGTACGTACTTCTCGTCGTAGCTTGGTGGCGGCATCTTGTCTAGCCATTCCTGGGCGATGTGGAGCTCGCACTCGGTGGAGAAGGCGTCAATTCGTCAAGGCTGTGAGAGGCAGGATCGATGAGGTTGGAGATGGCAAGGGATCGGGAAGGGGAGTTTGAAAATTACTTGGAAAATAGGGGTAATGGCGAGAGAATAACGAATGTTATTTAGGGTTCTCATTTTGGGAGGAAGATGGGTGTTAATTGGAAGAATTTAGAAAGAAACGGACGTGAAAATTTTGGGAGCCCGCCATCTTAAATTTTTTGGGTACACCTTGTTTATTTACTAACATAATTGAATTTTGTATAATTTTCAAATTTAGCTAACTAATGTAATTTGAGTTTCAACAATTCTTGAAGGCCAGGAAATGAAGTGCCAAAGATCGTGCATGTCCAAACATATACTGCAATCATAGGCGATATCCATATCTAAAAAAGAAGAAACAGACAAGGGCAACGATGACGATAGCCTCCAAGAGCCAGAGCAGGTAAAAAATGGTGTGATCATAAACTACAAAAGCGTAAAAATCAGACTGCGGCTTCTGCTCTCCCCATCTTCTAAGCGCAGCCGAACATACATGCATTTTCTCCTTTAATTGCTTCTTGCTTTTTTCTGCAGGTTTCCTCGCATTTCTTTTCATCCACTCTCTCTTTCTTCCCTCCATTTCTATTTTTTTTCTGCTGTGCCGACTTGCTTCAAATTGTATGTATATTTCTTTACTGGTTTGCAGCTTCTTTGTTTGAGCTTTCTGAGTGTATTAATGTGGATTAATCAACATGGATATATATCCTCTGATTATATGAATGAAAAAGGAAGAGGCACAATGATTGATAACGCGCGTATATTCAATGCATGGACATTGATTTTGAAAGTCTTCGGTTAGTAAGGTCGGTTAGTAAGGGCATCGTATAAGTGGAAGGCTCCATGAAGCTTCAATTTTCTTAGATAATCAAGTTGACCTTCTAATATTGTGTGTACATACATACATATACATGTGTGTATACACACATGTGTGTGTATATACATACATATACATGTGTGTATACACACATGTGTGTGTATATCAAGGTTCAAAATTCCGTTTTCCGTTTCCGTTCCGGCCATTGGTAATTTTAAATTTTCCGGTTCCGTTTCGAAAATTCCGAAAGTTCCGGTTTAATTCCGGTTTTCTAGTTCCGGTACTTTTTTGCTTTAATTTGCTATATATGCTAATAAATATCAAATGTTGTCATAAATTTCTAGTACATTTTTTACATTATATATGCAATACTGTAAAATTCTGTATTGTTTATTTGAGATTTTAAAACTTTGATTATTTTTGAAATTTTTGAAATTTTTATTATAATTCGATGTAAATTAACAAAAGTATAACAACTTTTTTATGAAACTGTACGATTTCTTCTCCATTTATTTATCGTCCTCATTGATTAGTTTTCTTTTTAAAATTATTATATATTTGTTGTGTTTTTTCAATTTTTTTAAGTTTTTTTCAATATTTGAAAATCAAATCCGGAATTTAGACCGAAACCGGAATTTTAACCGGATTCTTTTCCGGTTATGAGCGGAATCGAAACGGAATCACCGGAATTCCGTCGAAATTTCGAACCATGGTGTATATACACACACGCACAGACATATTCTGCGTGCAATTGATCAACTGGCTATAGCTAGTCTACAGATTCCCGTGTACACGCATGCAAGTTCTGTCTATTTTGTGTTCAGATTACGCAAGTTAAAAAGAAAGCTACGTGACGAGTACAGTGGTGTTCACAATTCAGAGCGGTGAGATTTGTTTACCATTTACGCATATAACTGACTGTGTATGTGTGATTCACATCCCATACGGTTTGTACAGTACACTATAAGGAGGAAGAACAGTAATAAATGATATACAACTGCCACAAAATGATCTGTTTCGAGTTTAACTTTTTTTCTGGCTAATTTTTTATGAACCCAGCCATACAGATTTGATAAACACATTACACAGTATCAGTGGTTGGAATTTGGTTATGTTTGAAGGTCATCTGGTCTTCGAACGAAGAAATTTTAGTCCGAAGGTCGACGAATGGTTATAAATTTAAAATTCAAAATCGACATTCTACAGCCGTTTATTTTTTAATCATTTTTTTGAAAATAGGTCCAAGATACTTTCGGTCGACATAAGATCATATAGATTTATTTTTTTACCAAATAATTTTTTTATGTAATTTCATTATACTAAATACTTTTAAAAATTCATAATTAATTACCCACCAGTTTAAAATATATTTTTTAATTCGTAAAAACATTACACATAATCAACTTTATCGAAGTTGTATCTTGAACCGATTGAAATTCGCATGGATTGATCGTGCAAGTTAGATTTTCGGTAACGACTAATATTCTAATTGCACAAAGTTAGATTATTGAAAATAAAATTTTAACTTATCACAAGCCATTGGCTTGTTAGGTTGAAAGGCTGTGCTAAAATATCATTTTTATTTTTTAAGAATTAGATTACTATTTTAAACATTTTTTAAAACGTAATGGAAATTAACTCAATGTTTATATTATGCATAAATCAATTAAGTCAACGGGGCCTTCGATAGCTGTCATCCTCCCCACTGTTATTTTCTATGTGTCTTGTAGTGGTATAATACTTTAGGTGGTTGAACTATATTATGCATAAAACCTCTATGATTTTGCTTCCTTTAAAGAACTATAGCAAACTTCATACAAATATTTTTCTACGGATTTTCTATTTTCCAAATACGAAGAAATGGTGGATGGTTCCAAGTATTCTTCTAATGATTTCCTTAATCCGTCGTATCTTCACCCTTCGTTGTAAGAGACAGATGTGCAAAGACTGATTCTACTAGCATTTAACCAATGGGATGTGTTTAAGTAAGAAAACGAAGAGTGGGGAAGAGGGTACTTGCACCCAAAATAGAGAAGGGAGGAGACTAAAAAATTAAGTGAAACGGGAGGCGATTGGTTTGAATAAATAGTGAGATCTTGGAAGAATATCTGATTCAAAGCAATGAAACCCCTTTGTCCTCTTTCTTGGTCAACCATATATAAGTCCATAATGAATTGAAACCCCAATTAACCCATTTCATACTTTATTTAATTTAAATTCAATTTAAACCTTTATCGATATCATATATATATATATATATATATATATATATAAACTTTTATATACACATCCAATAAATTACTAATAGCATCCCAAACATTGCTATAGGCAATTCCATTTTACTAAACACGTCTTATACAACAAACATAACAATAACTAATATTTCATAAATATTAATTAATTTAATTAATTTACAACTATTATAAATCAATTAAATTAAGCATTTTGGAGACTAAATAGATTCGGTTGTGCGACTCAAAAATATTAATTTAGCCAGCAATTGATATTCAAACAACTCAAATACTAGCGCTCATGTATCACCTTAGCTAGTGATGTACACATTTTGACTTAATTCATTACTTATAAATCTCATCTACAAAATCCAATTTTACAAATGAAAGTGGCACATTTTAGTAATGATTATTTATACCAATTCTCTTGGTCGACACTACATCAAACTAGTGATAGAGTTAGGGGTATGCCCTAAGGGTAATTATATAATTTATTACATATATCTACTCGATAATCAATCTTATTTGAAATAAAAGATGTTTTCTTTTATCATATACTTGAGCTATATTAATTGGTTAGTTAATTCAATTAAAAGCATATTTAATAAAGCATTCATAAATGTTATGTTTTGTGACATTAGTTACAATGTGTTGTAACCATGAGTAGTTTATCACAATGAAATCAAAAATATATTGTTTTAAATATTCTTAGCCAAGTTGTATCGAGACTGGATATTGATACATCAGTTGTAAATAGAGTATGCAATGCTCTTCGAATATTGGACACTGTATTATTCATGACTGTTGGGATCATCAAGAGGTTACGTCCTGAAAGTTATTGGATAACTATAAAATGACCCATTCCATAGTTTTCTATTGGTTAATATAACTAAGGTTAAACATAAAATATCGATATGTCAAAATTACATAGTTCTCTTGACTTGAGAATACTGTTGATCTACCATGTGGAAGCTCTGCTTTGATTATAGTTAAATCGTTTGGCATGTCGTTTATCAAACGACTATAGTTGGATCGAATGGAAGCATTAGAAGTGAAACACTATTCAAGAGTTATCTCCTCGGTTATATGAGGTTAGTACCATGATCAACTGAAGTTACCTTGAAGTCAAAGTCTCTAGCTAGAATATTTTGGTTAATAATAATTGTTATTATTAAACCAAGGATTTTGTATTTGGACTATAAAGTCGAATACGGTTGATACTGGAATTTTAACCATCGCCAAATTCCATAAGTCTAAAGTGATATAGTTTTGACGAACATAATTGGTATAAATAATTGCACGATCGGGTAACTCTTAATAAAGTAAAATGGGATTTTACCAAAAAAAAATAAGCAATAAATTTGGTCATGTATCATGACATCTGCTAAGTGAAGTATGAATATTAATATTCGAATTGTTCGGTATTAATCGTTGATCAAACTTACACCTAAGAGTCACACAATTGAAATGATGAACACTCCTTTTATCACTTGATTTAATTAATTTGTAATTGTTATAAATTAATTAGATTAACTAATATTTATGAAATAATAATTACAAAATTTGGTATTTAATGTGTTTAAATGTTAAACAATGTATTTGTAATAGCTACAAATGTATTAATCGATATATGATATCAGTGTGCGTTTAAAATTAGATTTGAATGCACCGAACATTTTGGCTAGAATTGGTTCTAAGACGCATATAGGGCATGTATATTTTGATCAAAATAGTTTGTATGGGCCAGCCAAATGTTGGTAAAAGTGGGTGGCTTTTGAATGATTTAAAGGAGTGGAATCGGTAAGAGAGAGATAAGGATGTGATCGACTTTTACCTCTGTTTGACTTCATATTTATATGCCACTCTCCACACCATTTATTTTAAGACCTTTTGTTCTCCTACCTCCTATAAATTTCGACCAACAAACCTGTAACAATCTGGCTTTTCAACCATCTAATGTCGATACCGAATACATCCATGTTTTTCAGATGTCGAACATCCAATCACCAGAAAGACAGATTATTAGGGTAAATAAAAATTGATATTTTATATATCACTATTAGGATGTAGAGGAGTATTATAAAAGTAAATAAAATAGAGTAATTTTTTATTTGTTGTTTTATAAAGAATTTTCGTTGTAAAATATTTATAAACTTAGGTCGTTACAATTTGGTATCAATGCTGAAGGTTAAGCGAGAAACTTTGCTTTGGTAGCATATGCTCACTAGAGATGGGATTAGTAATATCCTAAAGTGAGTAACTCATTAAAGATAGGGTAAGTAACACCTTAGATTGAGTTTGAGAGTATAATATATATACATATACACACACATATATGTGTGTGTGTGTATGTATATATGTATGAGAGCGTATTTGTTATTTGTTATAAAAAGGTATTGTGTCAATTGGCCTATTGAGTTGTTTATGAATTTTGGTTGAGACGTAGGATATCATGGTGTCGATGGATATTTCTAAACACTTGAATAAGACAGATGAACACGATATTGATTTTCGAAAATTTGGTAAATGAAATATTTTACCTCTATTTTATATATAAAGGAATAATTTTCAAATTTATATAACTATTTATAGTGTTTTTTTGTTAATGATAATACTTCTTTATTATCATTATTGTTTGATTTGTCGTGCTCGGATAGTTTAAAGCATTGACTATTATTTGTTGTTTGTTAATCCATGTATTTCACTTTAATTGAGGTGACGAATTCACTATTGAATAATATTTCACTTCAAATGCTTCAACATAAACGCACCTATAGTCGTTCGATGGATGTCATGCCATGATTTAACTATATTTAAAGTGAAGTTTCCATATTGAAGTTCAACAATATTTTCAAGTCGAGTGAACTGTGTAATATCATCACTTATGAAATTTCCTATTTAACCTAGTTTTTATTAACCAACAAGAAATCCTCGGATGAGTCATTCCATAATTATCCAATAATTATCAGTACGTAATGGCTTGGCACCTCTAAAAGCAATGAGTAATACATTGCCCAACATTTAGAGAGCATTACACACTCTAATCTCAACATATGTATCAACGTATTTCCTCGAAACATCATGAACATACATATTTAAAATAATACATTATTATTCAATGCGATAAATTTTTCGTGATTACAACATTTTGTAATTACTATCACATAACATGTTATTTAAGGATTTATATCATATATATTTAAATTAATTAGTTAACTAGCATATTAAAATATTAAAAAATAGTAGAATATAAACACCTTTTATTTCGAATGAGATTTTATTATAAAGTTAATGATTTCAATAAATTACAGAATTACATATAAGACATACTCTTAACTCTATCATAAATAATCGTTATTAGAAGGTACTACTTAAATTGTGAAATTGGATTTTTTTTCGATGAAGATTGAGAAGCGATAGATTCGGCTAAACTGTCACACCACTAGCTACGGTGACATGTAAATATTAATATCCAAATTATTGGATATTAATCACTGATTGAATTTACACCTAAAAATTGCACAACCGCAATGTTGACTTCTCTAAAATGCGGCCGCTTGATTTAATTGATTTATAGTTTATATGAGTTAATTAAATAATTAATATTTATGAATATTAATTATTTACTTGCTTGATGTATTTGGATGCAATTAGTATTTTTGCAAGTCATTGGTAATTAATTAGATGAGTATATAAAAGTTATATATGTATGTATCAAGATACGATGTTAGTACGTGTTTAAATACGATTTGAATATCATTAATTATTAACTAAATTTTTGTTATTTAAAGGCCCAACTAGCCTTATGTTTGGCTGGCCGTAACAAGGGGAGGGGAGGAGATATTTTGATTTGGGTACTAGATCTAAATCTAAGAATTAGTAAGAGGAGAAATAGTAAAATGAGAAGTATTCGTCACCTCCTCCCCTATATAAATCAAACTAACCTTTAACTTTTCATTTCTCGATCCCCTACACCCGACCATACCTTTGCATTCATCACCCATAGCTTGATACACATTAAATTAAAAACAATATGTGGTGTTCTAAATCATCATAAGGTCTAGCAATCGATTCAAGCTGAATCTAGGAGCTCTTTAAACATGGTGCATTGAAAGGTTGACCTTCAAAAGGTATCATTTTTGTTGTACATTTGTGTCAAATATATTAAATGGTATAATACACACACATGCATGTGTAGCCCTATTCGGCCATATTTCATTTGATATAAATGTTTCACAATTTTCTAAATACTATAGTTAATACTTAACAACTTAAATTGTTTTTACTATTTTTAAAGTCAAATATACTAATAATATGTATATAAAAATGTATAAAAATTAAATTAATATTTTAAAAATGCAGTCGGCTTTTAAAATAATTTATTTTTTAAGCCAAAGTATAATATAACATAAGAAATAATATTATTTAATCATTGTTTAAACATTGTTTATATTTAACATATATATAAGTGTTTATACATAATTTATAAATAATTATAACAATAATCATTTTCCACTTTAAAAAGAAAAAAATTCGGTTGAAAAGAAAATCATATAGACATCTTTACTACTAATAAAGAGAATTCATTGAATAGATTTACTGATGTATTTTTGAAATTCTAAATATACCCTTTTACATCTCGTAGAGAAATAGTATTCAAATATGGGAATGTAGCATGTTATTTTCTAAATACAACTGTTAATCACCATGGAGAACTATAGTATACATTTAAAAGCTAAAGTATCCAAGCGTTCCATATTGTCCGTAAATTAGGTGTGAGTTCATTGGTCGAAGTCTTGCCTGATTTCGAGTTAGCATGAAGAAGTTACTGCCGTCAAAAAAACAGCAGCTTCTGCCTAGGAGGAGTTCAAATATAGGGACTTAGCCTATTATTTACAAAGCACAACTGTTAGTCACCATAGAGAACTACAGTGTGTGTTCGCAAGATGAAGCGTCCGAGTGTTCCATATTGTCCATAATTTAGGTACAAGTTCATTGGTCGAAGTCTGGCCTGATTCCGAGTTATAATGAAGAGGTTATTGCAGTCCGAACAAAAAAATAGCCGCATATGCCCAGGCGGATTTCAAATATAAGGATGTAGCCTGCTATTTTCTAAGTACAACCGTTAATCACCATGAAGAACTGTGGTATATATTTATAAGCTGCAGTAACCGAGTGTTCCATTGCGACAGCCCGGAAATTTTTAACATTCGAAATGTAATATTTAATTGATTTTAAATATTTGAAGATTAGTTTAACTTGAATTTTGATTATAAATATGAATTTGACAATTAAATTATTGAATTTAATTTACTTAAGTTGGGTTAAAATTTGAATCTTTGGTTTTAAGCTGATTAAAAATATTTTAAAGGCTTAGAAAATCTGTATTGATAGTACTAAAGGTAATGGAAGCTTCAGAATTGGATTTGAAAATGATTTGTTCAGTTTTGAAAATTTATCGTTTAAATCGATAGCCTTCCGAGGCACAGTCTCGGAATTCGACGAAACCAGTTCCATTGGATCTGTAATATTGTATTATTATTGGACTTCAAATTTCGTAGTGATTGGAGTTGTTGTGTGAGCATACGATATTTAAATGCGCTGAAATCTATATCGAAAAATTCAATTTAATAACTGGTCCAAAAAGCTATCTTCTCCATACGATCGAATTTGGACTCGGAACCTTTTCCATTGCGTTCGGAATGAGGGTATAACATTATAAACGCCTAGTGGCATGCCTTGATAGGAGTTGAGATTTAGAGATTGCGAAATCGAAACGATTTAAATGTAAATTTTAAATTTTAAATATAATATTTGTCTTCCCCTTCAAGACACTGTAATCTTATCAACACGTGTTCACAGATCTAACACGCGTCTTCTTCCTTCTGATATCTTTGCTGAGCTATTTTATAAAAGTAAAATAAGTCTCTCCTCTTCATTTAATCGTGCCAAGCAAATCTAAACGCTTAGATAATAATAGCCGAACTTTGGATTCCATCTCCAGTTATACTTCACATTCTCATTCGAAATTCAACGCCACAGTTTCCCTTACTACCGCCCCTTCGCGAACGAATCATATTCAAAGTCTTGTTCTTCCTTTTCCTCCTCATTCGATTTTCGAAATTGAAATCGAATCCCTTTAATCGATTCGTCTTGGCTTTGGTTCGCAGCGCAAAATTGAGGAAAGAGTAGCGCCTGAAGGTCAAAGGCGAAGGGAGAGGGGGCTTCGTTCTCGTGTGCGCATAGGAGGGTGGAGTCGCGGCGTGATATCTGTTGTCGACGTAGGGTTTCGAACGAGAGAAACTCGAGCAATGGAAGGCGACGCGGCCTAGTGTCGCTATTGGAAAAGGGGTCGGCTTGGAACCCTAGGCGAGGCTGTGGTGTGCTTATCGAGATGGAGTGCTGAAAGGAGGTTTGCATGAGAAGTTCGTGCAGTAGTGGTGGTTTCTGCGACTAGAATTTGGAGTCGTAGCAAGGTTCGTGGGTGACTCGATTGGCACGACTGCAGGAAGAAGATGGGGCAGTAGACGGGGTGGCATGGAAGTGCTCAAATCAGTAGGCAGTAAAGGTAATTATCAAGTTTTTAAAATTTTAATAATTTCAAATTTAATTTAAATCTGGAGGTATATGTATACATGAATATAGACAGAAACATTTACAGTAAATATATTTTGTTCTGAATAAAAAATAAAAATAAAAAAAGGAAAATTGTTAGTCTAAAATAAATTATCAGTTGATTAAATTTACCAAACGAAAATTGGTTATCTGATTAATTCGAATGTTAATAAATTGTATAATTGTTCATACAAGGTCAAATACAATGATGAAATCAAGTCCGAAATGGGAATGGAATTGCATGCGTAGTAAAAGGTGAGATCTTCTCACTCAATCAATATTGTTCTGAGTTAAATTTTGAATAGTTAGATTTAAAATCGATTAACTGCGTGCTTGGATGATTGAATTATAATAATTATTCACCGGATGATATTATATCTATAGTAGTATATAGTATATATTGGAATTGTTGATTTTCCGCATTATATAGCGGATGAGACCCTATGCGCCACATAATAGCGGACGATATTTTATAAGTCTCATATACCGCGATATTCCACCTCGAAGTGGAATTGGTATTTAATTGTTGTGCTAACATCTGTGGACGCAGGGAAACAGATTGGAGGGATCCAACTGGATTCCTCAAAACATTTAATTTGGTTTCATATGTTGTTTGTTTAATTATTTATAATCTGTGTATGATTATACTGTGATTGAAATCGTTGAAGGCTAAAATTTAGCCGAATATATTTTTGGTATCGTAAGATACCAGAAATAAATAAAATTGGATTTTTTAAATTTAAGTAGAAAATCTATAGTGAAATCCTATTAAATAAAATTCCAAAATATGATGAAAATGTTTAATAAATGGATTCCAAGCAATAATATTGAAAAGGTGAAGAATTTATTTTAAAAATGCGGTTTTTAAATAATTTTGGAAGAGATAAAGGAATTTATGTTAAACATAACTTCAAAAATTGATTTGGTGTTGAAAGAATGAATCTTGGGGAAATCAATATTAAAATTGATTTGGTGTTTAAGATAAAATTCGAAATCAATTTGAAACTTGATTTGGTGTTTGGAAATGATTTTTTAAAATCAACTTGGAAATCGTATACCAGTAGATATTTGGAAAGTTTAAAATTCAGAATGGGAATTTTATAAAGGAAAGGGAATTTTGTTTTAAAAATAAATGTTGGTTTATTTTTAAAGGTGTAAAAAGGAATTTACATATTTGGGACGTAAATTTAAAATAAATCCAAAAAGATTTATAAGTTGATTTGAATGAACCATTTTAGAATGGAATGTGTATTTTCCCTGAAAGCCGAGAATGTTCTCAACATAGTTTATAAATATAGATTGAAGTTGTAAATATGGTTTAAGGGAAAGATGTTTTGGGAAAGAAAAATATTTACTTATGTTATTTTAAGAAAGTCTTTAAAGTGAAATATGTTTTAAACCATTATAGAAGTGATGATTTAAAGTTTTAAATTGATATTTATTTTAGAAATTGGATATTTAAATGGTTATATCCTATCTATTAATTTTATTTTAAAATTAGTTTTGGACTTGAATTTTTATATGAGCTATTAGTATGATATTTTTCATGACTAATTTTTAAGTAAGTGTTTCAAAATAGTTTTATTTTAAATATCTCTAAGTATATTTTGATAAGCATTTTACATTATTTTGAATTATTTTAACTCGGCAGATTTTTCAGTGGAAATGAATAAATGTTTGGAAATATTTTCCGCATAATGAAAATGAATTGAAATTTGTTTTTAAAGGATTAAAAATATGGAGATTTATTAGAAAAATTGTTTTTAAAAGGTTGAAATATGAAAATATATCTTAGAAGATATTTCGAGAATAATAATTGGGAAGATTATTTAAATCTTGGTGATTGTTGTGAATATTTATTGATAATTAAATAACCGACTATCAGTATTGGCCTTTAAATGGCATTTGAATTTCGATGCGACTGGGAGTCGAATTCCAAATGGATATTCGAAACCCACGTCGAACCTTTGTGATTGTGATGAATCTTTTATTTAATAGATCAAGTGAAATTGTTGTGGTTTGTTTGAAATCTGAATGTAACACTTATTTTTAAAATAAGCACTCGTTATTGGATTAGCCGGGAGAGGACCTTGTGTCATAAAACCCATTTCGAATAATGATACAACGAAATGGGATTACATTTTAAGATGGTGTTGAAGACCGGGTATTCTCGAAAACGAAAGGATTACCTGTCAATGTCTCTACACCGAGTTGCTTCGGTATAGAGATTTGATCACCCTTTGTGATGGGGATTCTGGACATGATAGTGAATATCCGGATTTGCAAGGGCTTCTTTGAAGTGCCTTCGGTTCCGTTCGATCCCGGAACGGACTTGTATGGATGTGTGTCTGACGTTACACTTTGAGATGTAAAGCTGGTTTCTATCAAATGCATTTCTGTTGGTGGCGGAGAATTTATTTTCTTAGCTTAACACCCTTCTCTGAAACATACGAGCTCAGAGGTTATGTAGTCGATGGTTACTAGTGATACATTCCCGATTTGGTAACGTGGCATACGAAGTGCTGCTGATTATTTGTTGATCGAAGCATGACTTTGTGAAAAAGTATAGCTTTGTGGATGAGACCTCATCGATCCTCACAAAACGGTAATGGTCAAAACAGGAAAGGTGCGACAAGGTTTCAGGGGTAGCTCCCTAGGGTATGTCCATTCCTTTTGGAAAAGGGTGGTGTCAGGTATGGAGCCCTGATATTTAACCTTTGTAGTTACTGCAAATACTTCTCTTTGTGGTTGTTGGTGTAGATGATCCTCGAATAAAGGTCGCAAACGACCGGGGGTGACATATCTTAGGTTTTACTTCCCGGGAAGGGGGTAACCGGCCTTGTGTTGGCAGAGAGCCGGGTAGGTTCTCGGGGCATCCCTCCAGAGGCGTACCCATGTGGCGGTAGGAAGTTCCTTAGCCCGACCATTTGTTGGAAATCCAAAGAAACAATACGCGCCTTGTACAGTTTTAGTTGTATAACCTGCCATTTACTTATGGTGGTTACCACTGTTCAGATGGTAGCTATTATAGGCATAGTTCAGAATGTCTCTGCTGGCTAAGATTGATATTATACTTTCGAAAATGTTTTCTGCACTATGCACTAATAATAATATCGAAAGGATTTTGCGTATTAAGCATATTTGACTATCATAAGGAGAAATCTCCTACAATTCTGCGTTTGCATTGTGTGTGTGGCGGGAGGCCTTATGGTAGTTTCATTTTCCAAAAGCATAGCAGATTTCTTTTTTATTTTCTTTGTGAAAATAACTGTTTTTCTTAGATCTCACACCAGTCCCACAACTGACCTGGGGTTTATTGTTCCCTTTCTAAACTCTGGGTGCCCATAATTTTCCACACGGGCAGCCTAGAGTCAGGTTATCATTATTCAGGAGCAAAATCAAGAAGTTGCTATGGAAATTAGGAGTTAGAGCTGGATGGCGAGGCGTATCACTTATATATGTAATATTTCTTTCCGCCGTTTGTTGTTGTACACTCTAATAATGTAATGTGATGTAATGTAATAACTGATATAGTGATTCTGTTTAAAGATATTTATTTATCTATTATATTTGTTCCGCTGCGAAATGTGAGATTCTGTTATTGTTTCTGCTTCTTCTTCTATCTTCTTTTTCTTAAACCCTAATGGTTCAGTTTTTCTGGCATTCGATTGTTCGGCATTCGATACAGTGGACATATCGATGTCGACTTTCGGAAGTAAAAAAAATGGGACTATTGCATGTGGTATCAGAGCATTTCGTTAAGCGACAACCGGGGCTCTGTTGGGTGTTACTCATTAGAGATAGAGTCAGTAGTACTCTAGAATGAGTATGAGTGTATTAATAGATATGAGCGCGTATTTGTTAATGAATATAAAGTTGTTTTATATTGTGATGATTGGTTTGTTGAGTGGTATATGGATTCTGGTCGGTATAGTCCGTACAACTCTATCGATAGGGATCTCCAAACACTCGTACAGAACAATTCGGCACGATATTGTTTTAAAATAGGGCGAATGAAATAATTTTACCCAAACTATTTTCGTAGATAAAGGAAATAATCTTTGTAAATTATTATAGTATATGGTTGCTTGTTTGTTAGGAATTGATAATATTAATTTATTATCATTAATTATTGAATAAGAAGTTGAAATCCTAACTTAAAGCTAAGGAAATAAAATCACATTCAAATGGAATTTGAGAATGTAAATTGTAAATGTGATTTATAATTTGAAATAGAATTCCAAAGAAATATTGGAAAAATGTTTTTTAAAGGATTTGAAATTTTGGAAATTAAATCCCTTTTTAGTTTGAAAATGAATTTCAAAGGTTTTGGAAAGTGTTTTGGAGGGATAAAAAAGCTCTAAACTCTTTTCGGTCGCTGGAAAATAACTTCGGTGATGACTGCAGCATCATCGATGTTCATTTTCGAGTTTCCAAGAGAGAAATTGCTGCCAAATTATTTAAAATATGAGGTTGTTTGGAAAAATGGGTTTGGTTTTGGAAATTCAAAAGATAATTTGAATTGATTTCAAAAAATGATTTTTTTCGAAAGGTTGAAAAGACACCGGAATGTTATATAAAATATTTATGGAATATCATTAAGTTTGATAACTTGTAAAGTTTAAAGTTGTTAAAATAAAATCTAACTTAAAGAGAAGTTAGATAAAGGTAGATGTGGAAACAAAATAAGTTGGAAATTTTTTTTAATTCAAGTGGAATTAAAAAATGAAAATTTAATAAAAGAATTGAGACTGAAAATTTAAGTCAAATAAAATGACGATACAGATTCAAAATGAAATTGAAATTGAAGATTTGAGTTAATTTGTATGAAGGTGAATTTGAGAAGTCTTATAGACTTAATGATTGGAATAAAATCTATAAAGGTGGGAAATAAAATTGTGAATAAATGGATTTCGAATAATATTATTTAATAGTTGAAGAATCTATTTTAAATACGGATTTTAATTATTTGAAAGAGATAAAAGAATTTATTTCAAATGGAAATAAATTTACAATTACAATTAAATGAAAATGAATTGAATGTTGAAATTCATTTCGAATTTGTAAGTAAATAGAATTGGAATTGGAATTGAATTTGGTTTTTATTAAACAAAATGAAATATTGAAATAAAATTAGTAAATAAAACTAACTAAAGGAATGACTAAATTGAATATGATTTGAAATGAATCGAAATTCAATAATTATAAACGAAAGGTAAATTGAATCCATATAGAATTAGAAATCCAGTTTAATATAAGTGAAAATAAACCAAAGTGATGAATTTAAAATTAATATAAGAAATATATAGAATATTTGCATTGAACTCAAGAAGTGAAGTGTGAAATTCTTAAGTAAATTTTGTATTAGGAATATACCAGGTTAATAATTAAGTGAAGGTTAAATTGAAAATCGAGAAATGGTTTGAGATAAAATAGATTGGAATTTGTAGTGAATTAGCAAATGGAACTAATTTAAAATAGCGATATGAATCAGTTGTGAATAAAAGATTATTGATAAAATTCAATATTCAGAAGGTAAATTGAATCCAAATAGAATTGAAAGTGGAAATTGAATTCAAATGAAATTGAAAATGCAAGATTGAATGAAATTGGATATGTAACTTTAATAGTGAAGTAAAAAGGGTATAAGAAGTGTATATTGAAAATTTTGCAAAGAAATATGCAAAATGATATATGAATGTTGTAATATGGCTAGTGGAATGTACAGGTATGTTACAGGAAAAAGAAAAATTGGAATTGGGATTTCGAAGATAAATTTGAATGGCTCGACAAAAATGTATGTATTTAAATTTCAGTATGAAATTTGATGATTTTCTTGTCTAGCCACTTGGCCTTTTGTTTTCTTTTTGAATCTGAGGGCCTGTGGTGCCATTTTGTAGTCGTACCAAGCTAGCCACACAAAGGAGACGCTCGCGAAATTTTCGAAAATTTAGGGAGTTAGAAAAATTTTGAGGAAATTTTGAAAGTTTAAAATTTGAATTGGTTAAGAAAACAATATTGTATGAAACTTAAAATTTTAGTTGGGAAGTTAGTTGAATTAATGATGAGTCTTAAATAAAAAGATTTGTTTGGTAAGTTGATAAAACTGTTTAGTCTTAGAAAAATAGTTAATGGGTTGAGGATCATTCTTCTTAACTAGTAATTTCGAGATGAAATTCTTTTAAGGGGGGAAGGATGTGACGACCCGGAAATTTTTAACAATCAAAATGTAATATTTAATTGATTTTAAATATCTGGAGATTAGTTTAACTTGAATTTTGATTATAAATATGAATTTGACAATTAAATTATTGAATTTAATTTACTGAAGTTGGGTAAAAATTTGAATCTTCAGTTTTAAGCTGATTAAAAATATTTTAAAGGCTTAGAAAATCTATATTGATAATACTGAAGGTAATGGAAGCTTCAGGATTGGATTTGAAAATGATTTGTTCAGTTTTGAAAATTTATCGTTTAAATCGATAGCCTTCCGAGGCGCAGTCTCGAAATTCGACGAAACCAGTTCCACTGGATCCGTAATTTTGTATTATTATCGGATTTCAAATTTCATAGTGATTGGAGTTGTTGTGTGAGCGTACGATATTTAAATGCGCTGAAATCTATATCGAAAAATTCAATTTAATAACTAGTCCAAAAAGCTATCTTCTCCATACGATCGAATTTGGACTCGGAACCTTTTCCATTGCATTCGGAATAAGGGTATAACATTATAAACGCCTAGCGGCATGCCTTGATAGGAGTTGAGATTTAGAGATTGCGAAATCGAAACGATTTAAATGTAAATTTAAAATTTAAAATATAATATCTGTCTTCCCCTTCAAGACAATGTAATCTTATCAACACGTGTTCACAAATCTAACACGTGTCTTCTTCCTTCTGATATCTTTGCTGGGCTATTTTATAAAAGTAAAATAAGTCTCTCCTCTTCATTTAATCGTGCCAAGAAAATCTAAACGCTTAGATAATAATAGCCGAACTTTGGATTCCATCTCTAGTTATACTTCACCCTCTCATTCGAAATTCAACGCCACAGTTTCCCTTACTACCGCCCCTTCGTGAACGAGTCATATTCAAAGTCTTGTTCTTCCTTTTCCTCCTCATTCTATTTTCGAAATTGAAATCGAATCCCTTTAATTGATTCGTCTTGGCTTTGGTTCGCGATGCAAAATTGAGGAAAGAGTAGCGCCTGGAGGTCGAAGGCGAAGGGAGAGGGGGCTTCGTTCTGGTGTGCGCATAGGAGGGTGGAGTCGCGACGTGATTTTTGTAGTCGACGTAGGGTTTCGAACGAGAGCAACTCGAGTAATGGAAGGCGACGCGACCTAGTGTCGCTATTAGAAAAGGGGTCGGCTTGGAACCCTAGGCGAGGCTGTGGTGTGCTTATTGAGATGGAGTGCTGAAGGGAGGTTTGAGTGAGGAGTTCGTGCAGTAGTGTCGGTTTCTGCGACCAAATTTGGAGTCGTAGCAAGGTTCATGGGTGACTCGATTGGCACGGCTGTAGGAAGAAGATGGGGCAGCAGACGGGGTGGCATGGCAGTGCTCGAGTCAATAGGCAGTAAAGGTAATTATCGAGTTTTTAAAATTTTAATAATTTCAAATTTAATTTAATTTAAATCTGGAGGTATATGTATACATGAATATAGACAGAAACATTTATAGTAGATATATTTTGTTCTGAATAAAAATAAAAAAAAGGAAAATTGTTAGTCTAAAATAAATTATTAGTTAATTAAATTTACCAAACGAAAATTGGTTATCCGATTAATGCGAATGTTAATAAATTGTATAATTGTTTATACAAGGTCAAATGCAATGATGAAATCAAGTCCGAAAAGGGAATGGAATTGCATGCGTACTAAAAGGTGGGATCTTCTCACTCAATCAATATTGTTCCGAGTTAAATTTTGAATAGTTCGATTTAAAATTGATTGACTGCGTGCTTGGATGATTGATTTATAATAATTATTCACTGGATGATATTATATATATAGTAGTATATAGTATATATTGGAGTTGTTGATTTCCCGCATTATATAGCGGATGAGACCCTATACGCCGTATAATAACAGATAATATTTTATAAGTCTCATATACCGTGATATTCCACCTCGAAGTGGAATTGGTATTTAATTGTTGTGCTAACATCTATGGATGAAGGAAAACAGGTTGGAGGGATCCAACTGGATTCCTCAAAACATTTAATTTGGTTTCATTTGTTGTGAGTTTATTTATTTATAATCTGTGTGTGATTATACTGTGATTGAAATCGTTGAAGGCTAAAATTTAGCCGAATATATTTTTGGTATCGTAAGATACCAGAAATAAATAAAACTTGATTTTTTAAATTTAAGTAGAAAATCTATAGTGAAATCCTATTGAATAAAATTCAAAATATGGTGAAAATGTTTAATAAATGGATTCCAAGAAATAATATTGAAAAGGTGAAGAATTTATTTTAAAAATACGGTTTTTAAATAACTTTGGAAGAGATAAAGGAATTTATGTTAAACATAAGTTCGGAAATTGATTTGGTGTTAAAAGAATGAATCTTTGGGAAATCAATATTAAAATTGATTTGGTGTTTAAGATAAAATTTGAAATCAATCTGAAACTTGATTTGGTGTTTGGAAATGATATTTTAAAATCAGTTTGGAAATCTTATATCAGTAGATATTTGGAAAGTTTAAAATTCAGAATGGGAATTTTATAAAGGAAAGGGAATTCTGTTTTAAAAATAAATGTTGGTTTATTTTTAAAGGTGTAAAAAGGAATTTACATATTTGGGACGTAAATTTCAAATAAATCCAGAAAGATTTATAAGTTTATTTGAATGAACCGTTTTAGAATGGAATATGTATTTTCCCTGAAAGCCGAGAATGTTCTCAACATAGTTTATAAATATAGATCGAAGTTGTAAAGATGGTTTAAGGGAAAGAATGTTTTGGGAAAGAAAGTTATTTACTTATGTTATTTTATGAAAATCTTTAAAGTGAAATATGCTTTATACCATTATAGAAGTGATGATTTAAAGTTTTAAATTGATATTTATTTCAGAAATTGGATATTTAAATGGTTATATCCTATCTATTAATTTATTTTAAAATTATTTTTGGACTTGAATTTTTATATGAGCCATTAGTATGATATTTTTCATAACTAATTTTTAAGTAATTGTTTCAAAATAGTTTTATTTTAAATATCTCTAAGTATATTTTGATAACCGTTTTACATTATTTTGAATTATTTTAACTCGGCAGATTTTTTCAGTGGAAATGAATAAATGTTTGGAAATATTTTCCGCATAAGGAAAATGAATTGAAATTTGTTTTTAAAGGATTAAAAATATGGAGATTGATTTAAAAATTTGTTTTTAAAAGGTTGAAATATGAAAATATATTTTACGAAGATATTTCGAGAATAATAATTGGGAAGATTATTCAAATCTTGGTGATTGTTGTGAATATTTATTCATAATTAAATAACCGACTATCAATATTGGCCTTTAAATGGCATTTGAATTTCGATGCGTCCGGGAGTCGAATTACAAATGGATATTCGAAACCCACATCGAACCTTTGTGATTGTGATGGACCTTTTATTTAAAAGATCAAAGTGAAATTGTTGTGATTTGTTTGAAATCTGAATGTAACACTTTTTTTTAAAATAAGCGCTCGTTATTCGGATTGGCCGGGAGAGGACCTTGTGTCATAAAACTCATTCTGAATAATGATACGACGAAGTGGGATTACATTTGAAGATGGTGTTGAAGACCGGGTATTCTCGAAAACGAAAGGATTACCTGTCGAATGTCTCTACACCGAGTTGCTCCGGTATAGAGATTTGATCACCCTTTGTGATGGGGATTCCAGACGTGATTAGTGAATATCCGGATTTGCAAGGACTTCTTTGAAGTGCCTTCGATTCCGTTCGATCCCGGAACGGACTTGTATGGATGTTTGTCTGATGTTACACATTGAGATGTAAAGCTGATTTCTATCAAAAACATTTCTATTGGTGGCGGATAATTTATTCTCTTAGCTTAACACCCTTCTCTGAGACGTACGAGCTCAGAGGTTATGTAGTCGATGGTTACTAGTGATACATTCCCAATTTGGTAACGTGGCATACGAAGTGCTGCTTATCATTTGTTCATCGAAGCATGACTTTATGAAAAAGTGTAGCTTTGTGGATGAGACCTCGTCTAGCCTCACAAACCGGTAATGGTCGAAACAGGAAAGGTGCGGCAAGGTTGCAGGGGTAGCTCCCCTATGGTATGTCCATTCCTTTTAGAAAAGGGTGGTGTCAGGTATGGACCCTTGATATTTAACCTTTGTGGTCACTGCAAATACTTTTTTTTGTGGTTGTTGGTGTAGAGGATCCTCGAATAAAGGTCGCAAACGATCGGGGGTGACATATCTTAGGTTTTACTTCCTGGGAAGGGGGTAACCGGCCTTGTGTTGGCAGAGAGCCGGGTAGGTTCTCGGGGCGTCCCTCCAGAGACGTACCCATGTGGCGGTAGAAAGTTCCTTAGCCTGACCATTTGTTGGAAATCCAAAGAAACATTACGTGCCCTGTACGGTTTTAGTTGTATAACCATATGCAGTTAATACGCTTGGTAGATTCAAAGCGGTGGAGGTGCAAACGGTCATAGCGGGGATACAGCGAGGACATAGCGGATGGCTCTAAAATAGCATATAAAACTTGTACTTAATGTTTTTACAAATATATAAATGGTAATTAAATGAAAAATTATCATTCAACTAAATTATAAATAATACATAAATAATTTTAAATAAAAACATGTGCGAATATACTTTAAATAAACGAAAAATTGTTATATAACATAATTGAATTTGGTAGAATATTAGAGTATTTTCATTTATAAAAATATATTAAAAATTAAATCAAATAAATTAGTTTCATAATTTTATAATGTGTAAATGCAATTTTTCAATTCATTTTACTAAAAAAGATATAGCGGGAATAGCGGAATATAGCGGAAATAACGGAATATAGCGAAAATAGCGGGGATTAAAGTAGAAAGGCTATATTCTGGGGCTATATGGAAAAATCGTAGCGGTAGAAATCCGCTATGAGATATAGCGGGGTTGTAGCGGGGTAATAATGGGGAATTAACTACACAGGTATAACCTTCCATTTACTTATGGTGGTCACCACTGTTTAGATGGTAGCCATAGTAGGCATAGTTTGGAATGTCTATGCTGGCTAAGATTGATTTTATACTTTCGAAAATGTTTTCTGCACTATGCACTAATAATAATATCGAAAGCATTTTGCATATTAAGCATGTTTCACTATCATAAGGAGAAATCTCCTCCAATTCTGCGTTTGCATTGTGTGTGTGGCGGGAGGCCTTATTGTAGTTTCATTTTCCAAAAGCATAGCGGATTTCTTTTTTATTTTCTTTGTGAAAATAATTGTTTTTTTAGATCTCAACCAGTCCCACGACTGTCCTGGGGTCTATTGTTCTCTTTCTAAACTCTGGGTGCCCATAATTTTCCACACGGGCAGCCTAGAGTCAGGTTATCATTATTCGGGAGCAAAATTAAGAAGTTGCTATGGAAATCAGGAGTTAGAGCTGGATGGCGAGGCGTATCACTTATATATGTAATATTTCTTTCCGCTGTTTGTTGTTGTACACTCTGATAATGTAATGTGATGTAATGTAATAACTGATATAGTGATTCCGTTTAAAGATATTTATTTATCTATTATATTTGTTCCGCTGCGAAATGTGAGATTTTGTTATTGTTTCTGCTTCTTCTTCTATCTTCTTTTTCTTAAACCCTAATGGTTCGGTTTTTCCAGCATTCGATTGTTCGTCATTCGATACAGTGGACGTATCGATGTCGACTTTCAAAAGTCGAAAAAATGGGACTATTACATCCATATTGTCCGCAATTTAGGTGGGAGTTCATTGATCGAAGTCTCGCCAGTTTAAGAGTTAGTTTGAAGAAATTATTGTAGTATAAACAAAAAAAATAGTAGCTTCCGCCTTGGCAGAATTCAAATATGGGGTGTAGCCTATTATATTTTCTAAGTATAATCGTTAGTCACTATGGAGAACTATGATATACGTTCATAAGTTGGTGTATCCGAGTGTTTCATATTTTCAGTAATCTAGATGGGAGTTCAACGATCGAAGTATCATTGATTCTGAATTAGTATGAATAAGTTACTACTGTCTGAACAAAGAAAATAGCGGTTTCTGCCTAGGCGAAGTTCAAATATGGAAATGTAGCTTGTTATTTTCTAAGTATAATTGTCTGTCACCATAGAGGAACTATAGTGTGCGTTCACAAGATGAAGCTTCCGAGTGTTCCACTTTATCCGTGATTTTGGTGGGAGTTCATTGGGTCGAAGTCTTGCCTGATTCCAAGTTAATGTGAAGAAGTTATTGCAATATAAATAAAAAATAGTGGCTTCTGCCTAGGCGGAGTTCAAATATGGAGATGTAGCCTATTACTTTTTAAGTACAACCATTAGTCATCACGGAGAACTAGTGTATACGTTCATAAGCTGAAGTATCCTAGTGTTCCATATTGACCATAATTTAAGTAGGAGTTCATCGGTCGAAGTCTCACCTTATCCCTAGTTTGTATGAAGAAGTTATTGCAGTCTGAATAAGTATGAAGAAGTTATTGCAGTCTGAATAAAAAATAGTGGCTTCTGCCTAAGCGGAGTTCAAATATAAGGATATAGCATGTTTTTTTTGAAGTAAAACTGTTAGTCATCATGGAGAACTACATTATATGTTCATAAGATAAAGCATCCGAGTGTTCTATATTATCCATAATTTAGCTGGGAGTTCATCGGATGAAGTTTCGCCTGATTTTGAGTTATGATGAAGAAGTTACTGTAGCCTGAACAAAATAATAGCGACTTCTGCCTAGGCGGAGTTCAAATATGGGGATGTAGCATGTTATTTTCTAAGTACAACCATTAGTCATCGTGAAGAAATACATTGTGCATTCACAAAATGAAGTATTTGAGTGTTACATATTGTCTGTAATTTAGGAGGGAGTTCGTCGGTCGAAATCTCGCCTGACTCTGAGTTATAATGGAGAAGTTAATGCATTTTTAAAAAAAAGCAGCTTCTGCCTATGTGGAGTTCAAATATGGGAATGTAGCCGGTTATGTTCTAAGTACAACTATTGGTTGCCATGAAAAATTATAGTGTGCATTCAAGAGATGAAGTATCTAAGTGCTCCATATTGTCCATAATTTAAGTGTGAGTTCATTGGTCAAAGTCTCGCATGATTTTGAGTTAGTATAAAGAAGTTATTTCAGTGTGAACAAAAAAATAGTGTTTTCTGCCTAAGCGGAGTTTAAATATGAGGATGTAGCATATTAGTTTCTAAGTACAACTGTTAGTCACCATGGAGAACTGCAGTGTGCATTCAAGAGGTGAATTATCCAAGTGTTCTATATTATCCGCAACTAAAGTAAAAGATTGTTGGTCGAAGTTTCACCTGATTCCGGGTCACTATGAAGAAGTTATTGCAGTTTGAACAAAAGGATAGCGCCTTCTGCTTAGGCGGGGTTCAAATATGGGGATGTTGCATGTTATTTTCTAAGTACTAATGACCATAGAAAACTACAGTATAAGTTCATAAACTAAAGTATCCACATGTTCCATATTGCTTGAATTTAGGTGGGAGTTCATCGGCAGAAATCTCGCCTGATTCTGAGTTATTATGTAGAAGTTACTACAATCTGCATAAAACATATAGCGGTTTCTGTCTAGGCAGAGTTCAAATTTGAAGATGTAGCATGTTATTTTATAACTGTTAGTCACCATGGAGAACTACAGGGTGCATTCAAGAGATGAAGTATCAAGTGTTCCATATTGTCTGTAATTTAGGTGGGAGTTGTTCGAAGTCTCGTATACATAATTTTAATATTCACTTTACAAAAAAATACATAAGTAAATTGATTTATGCACTAAAATAATCATTAGAAATAAAATAAATACTTTTAGTTGCAATATTTATATTTATAAAAATACACTTATTTAAATTAATTAAAATATATTTTAATTGATATTTACAGATCTAGATTTACTTTAAAGTTTTTTACTAAATCCTATTTAAATATTTTTAATGTAAAATTTGAATTCAAATTATATTGACATAGTCAAAAATCAATATAGATAATTTAATAACATTACAACAAAACTATCCTTCTACAATGTCTGTTGTACAACGGGCCATAAAAGACCATTGTAATAGAAACCTTTTACAACGATTTTCTTAAGCCCGTTGTAATAGTTGCAACTTTTCACCATCTAGTACACCTATTAAAATGTTGTTGGCTTCCCCATTGTAATATGGTCCTATTACAACAGTTTTCGACCCGTTGTAATATATACCAGTTTTCAGCTCTGCTATAACGGTTTTGGTCCGCTGTAATATAGTTCTATCACAGCTGTTTTCAGACCGTTGTAATATAATCCTATTACAACGGTTTGGTCCACTGTAATATATTTCTATTACAATGGTTTTCAGCCCGTTGTAATATAGTCCTATTACAACGGTTTTTGGTCCTTTGTACTAGTACCAGTTTTCATCTCTATTTGCTCGTTGTAATATATGACCATCACAACTATTTTCTTTTGTTCATTGTAATAGATGTCAATTTTCAATAACTCTTATCTGTTGATCTTTGTTACATTTGATTATCTTAGACGTCGTAGTAGGATTTAAATTAGCATTCCAGTAGACTTAATTTTACTTTTCAGCTATTGGTCGGGTGGTGGGGCGATACGCCTCCCTCATGGGAGGGTTGAGGTTTGGTTCTCACCTCCTGCACAATGTCAACCGAAAGGTTCGACTAGCTTGGAATAGCGGTTGTGACGGGCCATCCATCTATTTCTTAGGTTTGTTGTCCAGGAATCGCTCTATCGATGGTGATTTGAACACGTTTCCCTGGTTTGAAAAAAAATACAAAATTGAGAAACTCATGTTTTGTTAAACATTGTGTTTATGTAATAATTGTAGCAGTGTTGTTAGATAACACTCATAATAATTTTGTTTAATAGGATAATATATTTACTAAAGTTTTGACAGAAATATTTTCTTAAATTTATGGGTATTTTTATTAAAGTACATTATTTGGCGAAAACTCAAAGTTTACAAAAATTCAAAAAACTAATATGAATACACGTTACAAGAAATATTATTACTTGTTGCATTAATAATAAATTTTCAATTGATGAGTCGTATAACATAAATAATTTAAAATTATGTCCAAATCAGCCCCTTAATTTTTCCTTGGGCGGGTCCAAAAATTTACTTATCACACTTTCCTTTTTCGTTTCCCGCTTTACAATAGAATCCCTAAGAGCAACTCCAGTGGTGCTATTATTTACTGAATATGTGAAAAAAAATTCTCCAGTCGTCGAACTAAGGGCGGAAATTCAACTGAAAGTTCAGGATCGCGTTCGGGATCCTGAGCTGGGGTTGAGCGCCCATTAAATGGGGCCCAAGCCCCACCCAACCCCTACCGACTCCTTTCTACTACAAAGGGTCTACTTTGAAATCTAACGGCTATAAATGGTTGTATTTTGAACTCCAACAGCTATAAACGGTCATATTTTGACCCCAACGACTATAAATGGTCATATTTAAAACTACAATGGCTATAAACGGTCATATTTGTGATTTCATTACATATATCGGACTATTTTCAGACTGTAATACACATATCTCTTCTTCTACTATAATTATATTCTCAATTCCATAATATTGAAAGTATGTCTCATCCGTTTCAATCATATACCGAAGCGATGAATATAGATAACTGGGATTTTGATTCCCAATCCTTTCAAAATGTTCATCCCCAGACCACTCCCCCTCTATCCTTCCATTCTTCTGCTCCATGGTCTGGCGATGAAGATAAAGATTTGTGTTATATTTACCGTCATTTTTCTAATGACTCGGTCAAGAAAAATGACCAAAGTGGAGAGGCGTTTTGGACAAAAGTCATGACTGGGTACGGTAAAAGGCATGTTGAAAAGATGAGGTCAACGTCTGCAATCAAGGGACGTTTTGGGAAGAGTAATCGACAAACACAATTCTATGAGTCTTAGATTCACAAAATAAGAACAGCAAATCCAAGTGGAATAGGCAGCGAAGCTGAATTGGTAGCGTTTTGAAAAATATCAATTTTAATTTTTATACATATTTGATCACTTTTTTAATATATCAGCTTGTGTATCTATTTTTTAGAAGGTAATGGCGAACGATCAATTCTTAAAATTATTTCCGAGAAAAAATGGCTCAAGGAAACCACATTACTATCAGTTTGCAAACTGCTATGACTTGCTTGTTAGTCAACAAAAATGGAGCTCAAACAACACAAAATCTTAAGAGATTTCCAGACGAAGTCAAAGGGCAAGAAAAAACAAGTCGAACTAATTATAGTCTAGCCTAAGCAATTCTTCTCATATGGACTCTAATGTATGTCCAGATAACGAAGACGAAGAATATTACATTTGATGAAGATGATAGACCGATGGGGTAACGAGCAGCTAAGAAGAAAATTGTTGTTCAATCCCAAATCAATTCTCGTTTAGCCCTAATGCATGAAAAACATGCGAGAGAAAATGCTGAACGTCAAAGAGGAAGTGCAGAAAAGCTTGACGTGATAAAAGAATTGACCGAGATTGAGAAGGGCCTGTTTTAGCTAGAGCGGCAACGCCAAGAGACCTTAGTAATGGAAAAGTATGTCACCGGAATAGTCCCAATTACAATGAAATATTGGATGGAGTATAAACAACGCATTGTTGAGAGTAGATCAGGAACAAAACACATATAGTTGAAATATTCATGTGATATTTTAGTTGTTGCAGTTTAAATATCCATGTACCTTCAGTTTATATTTTTAATCATGTGCTATTTTCAGTTTTAAAATATTCAATGGTATATCATTTTTTCGATGCATTCTATGGATATCATTATAGTTTTACTTTACCAAACATAAAGGCTATTACAAACATCAAAATATAGCATTCTACGCTTCATTACACCAATAAAAAGGCAAACATACGTAATTAAACAAAGATCCACCATCACGAACTACTGATTTCCATGAGAATTCCAAATATGCTCCATTAAATCCCTTTGGAGCCTATTATGAATAGCTGCATTACAATATACTTCATGATGATCGACAAGAATTGCGTATTGTCCTTCAGTTCGTAACGCGATTGTGCGAAACAATTCGGGGGGTTGTCTTTCCTCATCATACTCAAAATCGGGATAGTCCATACCGCGTTCATCTTCAATGATCATGTTATGCAGAATTATACAACAGAATATAATTGTTGCCATTTTTGATCTCTTCCATAATCTGTATGGATGGTGACCATTGCAAACCTTGCCTGAAGGGCCCAAAATGCCCTTTATACATCCTTCCTTTGTCCTTCTTGCATTGCAGTAAATTGTTTCTATTTTGTCGTCATTGGGTTTGCAAATGTCTTTACAATCGTACTCCATTTGGGATAAATTCCATCTCCTAAATAGTATCCATGCTCATATATGTTATGACCAAGAGTTAATGATGCGGGAGTTGACTTACCTTGCGCCAAATCATTAAACGAATGAGATCGTTCGACAACGTTTAAGTCGTTAAGAGAACCTGGCATTCCAAAGACAGCATGCCAAATCCAAAAATCATGAGAGGCAACTGCTTCTAAGATGATAGTTGGTTTTTTTCTTTACCGTTATATGCTCTATGAAAAGCTTTTGGACAGTTCTTCCACTCCCAATGCATATAGTCTAGACTTCCAAGCATGCCAGGCTAGCCTTTGATTTCATGCATTTCACGCAAGCGCATTACATCTACCTCGTTTGGAGAATGAAGATATTCAGTCCCATAAATGCCTACAACTGATTGACAGAAGTTATCTAGGTTTTCCAATGTCGTACTCTCTGTAATACAATATGCGTCGTCAAGGGCATCAGCGGATGTACCATATGCTAACATCCTCAAAGCTGCGGTTATCTTTTGATGCCCACTCAAACCTTGTTTTTTTGCAGCGTCCTGCTTGTAAACAAAATAATTATTATTCTGCTGAATACTTTCGAGAATTCTTAAAAACAATGGAAGACTCATTCTGAATCGTCGTCTAAACATTTTTGGATCGTAAGTTGGATCACGGGTAAAGTAATCTTGCATAAATATGTTGTGAAATACTTGCTGGTTACGTTTGATGTATTTGCGACCTACAACTGAGCCACTATGTTTTCCAGAAGTTAAACCATATGCTTCATGGTATATCTCCATCAGTTCCTCCTCCTCCTGTTGATTTGCAAACGCATACGCTTCTTCTTCAGAGTCATTGTTGCATAGAAATATAGCTTTTAATAAATTTCCAGATATTGTTATTGAGGATAATTGTTTGATTTTTGAATGTTGTGTTGGATTGAATTGTGGTGAAAAACTATGAGATCCATATGGTTATTATTTCTTGAGTGGATGCAAGGCGGCTCAGTGTGCGGTCAAATCATACACTGTAGCCACATTCCACTATCGGTCTCAGCTAATATCTTTATTGAGTGGAGACAAGGTGGCTCAGTGTGCAGTCAAATCACATATTGTACCCACGTTTATTTGCCGGTCAAGACTCCCTGCTTTCTCTAGTGGAGAGAAGGCGGCTCGGTGTACGGTCATATCATACACTATAGCCACGTTCCGCTGTCGGCCACAGCTAATATCTTTATTAAGTGGAGAAAAGGTGGCTCAGTGTGCAGTCAAATCACATACTGTACCCACGTTTATTTTCCGGTCAAGATTCCCTGCTTTCTTTAGTGGAAACAAAGCGACTCAGTGTGCGGTCATATCATACACTGTAGCCATGTTCTGCTGTCGGCCACAATTAATATCTTTATTGGATGGAGACAAGGTGGCTCAGTGTGCAGTCAAATCACATACTGTAGCAACGTTCATTTACCGGCCAAGATTCTCTGCTTTCTTTAATGGAGACAATGCGGCTCAATGTGCGATCATATCATACACTATATCCATGTCCATTACCTGCCACAGCTAATATCTTTAATGAGTGGAGGCTAGGAACATCCATTATATACATCCACAAATCGTTATCTGTTTAAATCATTTAAAAACTTAACATTATTCAAACTACAATGTCCAACATGACATTTAGTCTCATGAATTGAAGCTGCTTATGCAGTACTACATACAAACCGATGCAATGTGCAACGATCAGGAGTTAATGGTAATTCAATTTTGGGATACTTTGGCTGAACTTTACAATAATGACGTCGGCTGTCGAGTCAAATGTACGGCTCAAGAGGTCGGGACTGCATACGAAAACTTTACTAGGGCATGCACACGTTACACAAAGGTTATTAATAAGGTAATATCAAAAAATTTGTTCGAGACTGCACGTTCGACTTATGAAGGTCGGTACAATAAAATACCGCACTCCGTTCATTGTCCATGATGCATACTTCATACGCCAAAATTGGCTAGAAAGATTCAGATGGCCTTAAGATAGCGGTATTACAAGTTTGTTATGTAACGGTCATTACTGTATTATTTACTTGGAGATATTTTAATGTGTAGTTGGTTAAGTAATATTGTGTAGTATGAAGAATCTTTTAATGTGTAGAGAGCTTTCTGATTTGTCTTTTCAAATAATAATGTTTGTTGTTGTTGTCAGATCAAAAAGTATTGGTATCACATCAATTAAATAGACACATTTGTTTATATATACACTTTCTGATTTACTTCTTCATCGTTCATAATCATCTTCTTCTGCAATAACAACAATAACTTCTTCATCTCAATGCCCTTTTGGCCTTCTTCTATTGATTCAGATGCAGGTTACGTGCCTACGGAAAGTCCACATACTGATGAGGATTGGCTTATCAATTATCAAGAACAACACTATGAAGATGTTCGCGGTTAGTTTCCAGACCTTGACCGGCTGAGACTTCAGGAGGTGTTGAACCAGCATGTGAACAACAGGTTGTTCATCAGGCATATGAACAACCTAATAACCAGGTTCAAGTTGTTCAACCTCCCACTGAGCAAGAAGTTGAATCGTACCAGTTTGTTGCCACTAAGGGTATGGAGTCAAAGTTGTAGTATGTGCGAATGGAGAAAATATTGGTCGTCGAATCCAGCTATGTCAATTTTGTCCAAATGGTTGCAATTACGCGGAATGGTTGGATGATCCTTTACGTCAAAGGGGCATAACATATGCGAACGAGCTAGAATAGGAGATAAGACGTCTTAGACTTTCTTTACATGAGTTGCAGTTTAATCGTCACGTTTAGTTTCTTCATGTTTGTATTCTATTATTACTGTCTTGTTTTTTACTAGTGTTCTATGTTCGTTTATCTTCAATTCTAATGTCACTGGTAGTTTCTTTATGTTTGTATGTCAGTAGTTGGTGCTTATGAGTAGGTTAATATAGTAGTGTGTGTCATGTTTGTATGTTTGCAATTGTAATAAGTTTAGCAAATTAATTTACATCAGTGTACTCAAATAAATTGAATTCATAGTATACTCAAACATAGAGAATTCACAGTATATACTCGAACATTATCATCCTAATCCAAGGAAAGTGAAATTCGATAAACATAAAGAATACACAGTATACTCAAACAACGACATAAGTACATAAGCTATAGGTACTGCAACATATAATAAAACATTCACTGTGCATAAACTAATAAGTATACAACTAAAGGGATGCAACATCGTTGTCGTCGTCAGCATCATCACCATCATCCCCATCACCACCATCATCATCGTCGTCACCGTCACCACCATCATCATCACCGTCACCACCATGATCATCATCCCCATCACCATCCTCCGCCTCGTCCTCATCATCCCCTTCGTCCTCATTCAATCGTCCTCATCCCCATAGCCATCCTCCCCATCATGCTCATCTAAACCACACGTGTCATACCCGTTGGGACCAGCATCACCTCCTCCTGGTGGTCTGAAAGGCTCATGTATAGCAAGTCTAGCTGATAGCTGATCAACCTGCGCCTCTCTAGCATCTATGTATGCCGCATGTACATATCATGCATGGTGTGTGTATGTGCAAGAATCATATTGCGAAACACACCAAGTAAAACTCTGGCCTGGTCTAATCTAGCAGCATACTACATAAAGATGATATTCGACATAGATGAGAAACCAAGCATAAAATAAAGAGAAAATGGCAATAAACAAAAAATGTACCTCATACGGAGGATATAAACCGACTGAAAGCACAACAGGATAGTCGGGGTGATCTAGAAAGACTAAAGGCTGCTCAATCAGAGTATCTGTCACGTCATATGCTCTAAAAGTAGTATCAGGCTCCAACTGCATCGGAGTCTGGGAGAAATGTGATGAATCGGGTCAAATGAAACTTTCTGTACCTGAACTTTACCGGCAGCAACGTGAGGTCCTATATGATCAGAGTTGACCCCACGAATGTAATATGATACGATGAATCTACGGGTTCTACTCTAGCCCAATAAGCATCGTAATCTCCATCGATGACGAAAGTACTACTATCCACCCACCCAGCCTGTCATAGAGCATCTAGGTACTGATCGTTAATCACTTTATGTCTACCAAACATATCCTCACAAGATAAAGGATCATATGGTATACGACGATCACTCGTAATCTGATAAGCACGCCTCTCTCCCAAATACCACATAGGCATAAATGCAGGTGTATGCAAAGCAACCCTACGTCTAGATAGTGAATACGCAACCATAAAGGGATGGTCATCCTCCATAAGACCTGCATCTGCTAGATGAGTCCAATGTGGCCTAAGGTGTCTGAATGATGTTACTCCAACTACGCATATCAAGCTGTAACCTAGCCTCCATCAAGTCACGCCGTACACCTAAAGGAACATGATGTACGTGCTGTATAGTCTCCCAATGTCTCATCCTAGGGAAGTACCTACGGTTACATAATATACTCAAACTCAATGCATAGCCTGACTAGCCATGTCCTGAATGTAGGGATGCATGTTTGCGTGTACTCGTAGTACCATAACGGAAAAATATACCAAAAAGCATGCATCTGCTTGACATCGCCAAGCGCAAATGAAACTAGAGCGGTATAAAGGGTGCCTAATATCGTTGTGCCCTAATCAATAGTATGCAGTTGGTCTAATCTGGCAAGAGATGCTAAGTAGCCTAGTCTAACCATACCTTTTTTGTTCAAAGAAAAAGGTCGAACCAAACAAGCACAGCAAAAATGCTCTAGTAACTGCATCCAACATATCAGCTCAATCTATATAAGTAATGATGTATTGCTACAGGTAAGTCAACTTAGCAGAACCACTGGTGACGCAGGTAACATTTATCAGTGGTAGAAAAACAGTAAATAGATTGGGGGACTCGTATAAATCATCAAATGGAAAAGGATGAAGAACATGTCATCCAATCTCAATGCCAGTGAACACGTAGAAATCAACTGGGTAATACTAATCTCAAAATCTGAAAAACGAAATGTATGCGTGGTAGGCCACCACCTCTCAGCTAAAGCCTGAATGAGAGGTCGATCAAAGGACTGGACATGCTAATCGAAAAAAAAGACTAAAAGGGCCAGCCTGTAGCTTCTCAATAATAGGACCGGGAAGGGAGTCATAAAACTGGGTAATACACTTAGCCCAATTGCCCCGACAATGAATGTAATGGTCCTATAGATAATTTATGAATTAATAATTTTGGATAGAGTAATAGTTATTTAAAATGATTATGTGATGTACATTTAAAAATAACCAGATATATTAATGTGCAATTTATACCTGTACGATTGTCAAAGCGGTTTGGGCTCTGTGCCGATAACCATCTAGAAGCTCATGTAGTACACGTAGATCGTCTGGTGAAACTCCAGGTAGCGGCGGAACATGTAATGGTCCAGCTTGCTCCGCTGGATGTCTATGAACCGTTCTTCAGACAATTTTGGTTGGATGCGGCGGCATTTCGTTTAGTTTTTCTAATAAAAAAAAATTTAAAACTGAAAATTTGAGTAGAATGTGTGGAGTGGAGTAGGGACGAAGATATATAAGGGGGGCCAGGCATCTAGTAAATGGGTGCCTGGCCCTGGGATCCCACCTCCCTCTTCAGGGCTGAATCCACTGGAGTTGCCCTAAATCCATAAATCTTACCTTACTTCATTCCTAAGCTCTTAAATCCCCATTCATCCTCTGTTTAACCAATTCATCCTCTGAAGAGTTTGTGCGTTGGTACTTCCTCGATAAGTCAAATCTGCATATGCTCGCGCGCTAGATCGCTCTCTCCATCATCAGTATAATATTAATAGTCCGCGTGGCAATCATTCAAGAATTCAATCTCGTCTCGTATGTGTTTGGGATCTACATTCTAAATCTCGCAATTTCATTTTTGTTGATGCAAGTCGATCGAGAGAGTGTAGATGATGGTTCTGGGTTGATTTTTCCGATGAGGTTGACTAATGAGTATTGCCCTTTTGTTAGGACGTTGCCAGAGTTCAATTTTTGGTGAGTGTTTTTTTTTGACATTTCTGTTTGTCTTTTGACATTTCTGTTTGTTTTTTTTCTATATGTTGCATTTGGAGCGATTTAACTACAGAATACCTGAAACATAATTTAGTGGCCGTGTTTATGGATCCCGACCCCGAAATAGAATTTGGTTGCCTGAAACATATTTTGGTTGTTGTGTTTATGTACATTGAAACATCATTCTATGCCATGTTTATTTCTGAATACCAACGAACTTGAAACATAACTCCATACTATGTTTGCTTGTAATTTAGTAGGTAAACACTGTAACTACATAAGAAGTGGATTCAATAACCTTGAAACATGTTTCGGCTAGGTTGGGTTTTGAATTGAATGATTTTGAAGACATGTTTCCTTGGCGTGTATGCTCTGTAACTTGTTTGAGTTGTGTAGCAAGTAATAAAAGACAACGAAATATGATATGACAATCTGTACATGTTTGTAAATGCTAAAATGCAAGTAAAAGAAATATTAATGGTCCTGAGATATGAATTTAGTAGCTGATTTGATTTGGTCATAACATAATGTATGAAAACAAGACATGCTGCTAATCAAAATAGAACTAGATAAATATTGTTAGTTCATTTCAGTAGCAAGTAGAAGAATATTAATGACCCTGAGAGATGAATTTAGTTTCTGAGTTGACTTTCTAATTTAGTAGTCTGTAGGGTGCTTATTTACACAATTCTTTGCTATGTTGTTACTAAATTTGTTTGCTTGATTAGCAAATTATTTGGAATGCTTTAGAATGAAATAACGGGTAGAAGAAGTAAAAAACTGTACTTGTTTGTAAATGTTGTTCGAGTTTATTGTATAAAGAAATAAAAAAGGGCTGCAACTTTTTTGTGAAATAAAAATTTAAATATACAATAGTAGCATATATAGTTCCTTTTTGTGTGTGTGTGTATGCATGTACAGTTGCTCACTTAATTTATAAGATTGGAATTGAAAGTTTAATGTACAACAACATGGAATCTTGCTCTAAATTGTACAAGAACGTATTTTTTTGTTCAGATTACGCAGCAACATGTTTTATACTTTAAGTTGTATAGCAGATTGTATTCAATGTTTTAAATGGATGTTATGATATGGATTGGGGATAATATAAAGTATATTTATAAATATATTACTTATATGAGTTGCATTATCCACAAAATATGCTCGAGAATAAAAGTACAAAAGAAGGAACATGATGGCATTGATAAAGATCAAAAAGCACCAAGATGGACAAGTTAAGCATAGTTTCCAACAAGAGGGTGACAGCGCCAATAGCACCTTTCAAGCAGGTCAGAAAGGATGTCTCGATTGTGCCAACAGGGAGCTTTCGACAAAGTCGGAGGCCGCTATTCAAAGGCGACAACAAACAGGCTAACAGCATCCAAAGTGCTCAAAAAGACACCTCTTGAAGCAATGAATAGTAGACACTTTACTTTTTGCACCAAACCATTCGAAACGTCATGTTTTCGCCTTCATCACTACTACCAAAAAAATATTCAACTAATTTAACCCTTTCGAAAGCGTATACATCCTTTCGAAACGGTTGGGGTTACTCTCGCCTAAGAAAGAAGAGTTACACATCCATTACCATAAAGGCATGAGGTTGCGAATTAGTTAAGGCAGAGGCTATCGATAGAGACAATTTATAACAAAGCTATCTTGGGTATTTTAACTCATTCAGAGCCAAAAGGATACATGTTTCGACAGCATCAAAGGTAGCATTCAAGTTTGCTTGTGCGGCCCATCAACATTCATGACAGGAGCACATCAATAGTCCTTTTGAAGAAGTCGAAAGACATCCAATAGCACCCTTCAACGAAGTCGAAGGGAAACGGGGCAAGAGAGAGAAGCCCAGTCTCTTCAGCAGCAACTAAAGGAAAGCCACAACCAAGCACCTTTTGATAGAGCAGAAAGGAATCAAACAATACCTTTCCACGAAGTTAGATGTGGTAAAGCTATCAAGCAACACCTATCAATGAAGTCGAAAGGAGACAAAGCAAGAGTGAAGCCCAGCTTCAAGCGACGACAGAAATAATTGAAATCTTTTCGACCAAGTCGAAAGGTATGGCTCAGGAGATATTCACGAAAGTAGAAATACCGACCTTTCGACCGCGTCGAAAGCTTTGGGTCAAAAGGTCCCCAACTCGCATCTATAAATATGACCATAGGGGTCGGTGATAGGGGATCCAATTTCTTTACTTCTCACTTGTATTTTTCTTAAACTAGTAAACCCTAATTCTCAATTTAGATTTGGGATTTGTTCAATTTGTACAATTGAGTTTAATAAAATAGGATTATTAAAATCGTGTTTACTGAGCAACACAAATTTCGTCATCTCTTACAGATAAGACGACCTACGGTAGAGTCGATCGAAAGAAGCCCTATCGACCATGTCGAAACCCAATGCTTTCTTAGTTCCTAGAAGCCTTGGCTAGAATCTATTAGATCGCTGGTATTATTCCTTTCGATAGTGTCAAAACCTTCTTAACTCTTTTATTTCCAAAGATCCTTAGGATTTTATTCAAACTCTCTCATCTGTGTCGAAAGGCTGTTTCAACAGAGTTCTCAATCAATCCATTCAAATGGAATTTCCAAGATGGAAACTACCCTTTCGACTGTGTTGAAAGGAGCCAAAGGCAAGTTTTTGATCACTTTTTCCTACTAAAAAAAAATCTCCACTCATTCGAAAGGAAGTTTCGAAAGCATTACCCATATTCCAACTTGATAATTGAGGTGTTAACAACTTTTATTGTCAACATTTTTGGCGCTAGAAGGAGGGCTTGAACCTTCGATCCATGACAACTTTCATCTCAAATTGATCGCGTAAAGTCATTCATGTGAAAGAAGAAAAATGGTAAGAGCAATGAGTAATAACAGCAATCCAAGCGAAGTGGCCGCTTTACAATTAACTTTGAAAGATCACACGGTCTGAAACTCTAACTTAGGGAATACAGGAGTTGGACAACTCTCGACCATAACAAAATTGGAAAGAAATGTAATCAAGGTCCAGAATCAACGACCATAATTGGTAGCAATACAAGAATATTTTAAAGAGCTCCACCCTTGGAGTCAATCAATATTATGGAAATAGAAGACGAAGCACGACTTCCAAATTGGTAGAGGATCAAGAGTTAAACTGAGAAAGTCAAATAAAAGGGTCCCTTGAGCAATCGAATAGCCCAGTCCAAGGAAATAGCATAAGTAGTCAAAGAAATGAAACTGACCACGAAAACGTCCAACACCAAATAATGATGAATACACTTAGAGAAAAAGAAATTTTCGATCAAAAAGAATACGTTATCCTGCAAAAGGCTCCCTTTTCCAAAGAAATAATGGCGATAAATCTTCCCCTGCACATCCAAATTCCTTCCCTAAAGTATGATGGAACAATTGATCCAAATGACCATATTGTCATCTTTGAAAATTGGATGAACTTACACAATGCTCCAAAGGCGGTTCGTTGTAAACATTTTCCCATTACTTTTTAGGGAGCATCTATCAAATGGTACAGGAGTTACCGAACTATCTATTCTTGCGAACATTTTACTTACGACTTCATGACCCAATTTTCTATATTCAGAGATACAACTATGGACTTTAGTCTGCTAGCCACCATCAGACAAAAACTTGGAGAACTACTTGGCGAATATTTGAACAGATTCAGCGCTGAAGCATTAAGGGCCGAAATTATGACTGATAGAGAAAAACTTATGGTAGCTCGATCAGGGCTAATCGAGCAAACTCCTTTCTGGAAAGACCTTTATATCAATGAATGCAAAGATCCACAATATTTCTTTCTACGAGCTGAAAAGTTTACTCAATTGAAAGAGATGCACCACACCGAGAAAGAATCCCATCGAGAATCAAAGGAAGAAAATTCTAATTTTAGGCGTCTTGAAAAGAGACCAAGGGAAAGTGAAAACTTGAAGGGAAGTCGAAGAATTCCAAAACTAATTATGCAATCTTAAATAAACCACTCTCCTACATATTTGCCAAGATGAAAGGAAATGAGAATTTCACTGCACCTATGGACATGAAACCGATGAATGTCGTATCCTATCAGAGAAAATTCAAGGCATGATCAGGGTAGGGTTCTCGCAAGAGTTCATTAAAGGAACGTGAAGGACATCTTGATCAAGCAAAGAGGAAAGCAGCTCAGAAAATTCTAAATGCAAATTTCTATCAAGTCATGAAGTCTTACAGCATTAGTTCAACTATGAACTATCTTTCTCACTTTTCTTATCCTTTTAACCCAATTTGTATTTCCATTCATACTTAAATTTGTGTTGTGCACTAACTATGCACTGATTAAAGTTCGAGTGCTATTATAGGAAAAACATAATCAGGCTAAGGCTTTCAACATACTCTTTGAGCACAACAAGCTCCTGGATACTTGAAAAGGACAACTCAGATGCCCGATACGGGATAATTATCAATATTTCAGTCAACACAATACAAGGGCTACCCTCCAAGAAATAGCAGATCACCGTCGAATCCAACATCAATTTAAGCGAAAATCCATATATACCAATTCTATTTTTAACAAATGATTTTAAAATAAAATTCTCAAACATATCTTCTTAAGAAAACTATTTTCAATGACCACATGGCCTAGGAGAAAACAAATACATATTTGTCCTAAAAGATGGTTTATGCGACCTATTTGAGATATTATATAGCATTAGTGAATGCATATCAAAGACTTCAAACTGATCGATTTCAATATTATAAAGTTTTCTCAAAATTATAGGCCAAAAAAGCCTATTATGCTTTTTAGGAAAGATTTAGTAATCATCAACAGTTTATTAGAACTCAAATTAGAGAATCCTATTCTCAACTAAAAGACTATTGGTTCATGAATCATGACCTCCTAGTCTCTTATTTGTGATTTGTGTCTCTATTATGAGAACAGCAAGAAAGTTCTTGCAAAAGACCACATTGATAAAAATTATTTTATCAAAAGGATAATGAGTCCAAACTATTTTTCAAAAGATAACCCCTTGATATACTAAGAAGGGTTAATTATAAAATTCTTTCTCTCAAAGGAGACTCCATTTTAATTAGCCAAAAATTATTTTAATACAAATACTCGAGGCTACGATGTTATTCCATAGCACCTCCCAGAGGAAAGGACATAAGCTCGCGTTACTATTCTGTAGGACCTCTTAGAGGAAGGGACATAAGCGTACGATGCTATTCTGTAGCATCTCCTAGAGGGAGAGATAGAACCGTCAAAACCACCTCTTAGGGGATGGGTCAGGGTAGTACCCATCATCAACCTTTTGGAGAAAGGTCAACTCAGCAAGAACAATATCCCTTTGAGATAAGGGAAGCCCAAGAAGAGGCTAATCAAACGATGGACTAAGATGTCCAAACCCAGGAAGAGGCTCATCAAACAGCGGACTAAGATGTCCAAGCCCAATAAAAGGCAGTAAACAAAAGAAGAAAGATTAAGATTTCTATAACTCAAAACGAAAGTCAAAACCCAAAATAATAAAGGGCTAAAGAAAGAAATCTATCTGCCCAGAACAAAGATAAGACCCATGAGAGGGAAAAGAAAAAACGCAAAAGAGATAAAGGTATCTGATGCTCGAAAATTTGGAACAGATAAAGAGACCAAAAATACTATCCAAAAAAGACAATATATAAATTAGCAAACCTTAGAGCATCTGATGCTTGGGAAATAATTTCTACTTCAAAGGATTGAGAAACATGTATTCTAAAATAAAGGAACATGAAATAAGGAAACGGACAAACGGGTTCCATAACACGATACCAAAAGTAAGAATCTATACAAGAGTCAAAGGAATAGAATATTTAAAAAGTTCTTACACCAAAGATGAAAGTGATTCCATTCAAAGATAGAATGAGTAAAACAATCATTGGAAATAAGATGTCCCTTTAAGATAGAACAGTCTATATGTTATATATACATACATATCAACTTGTTATTTGGACTATTGCACTACTAAATGGACAAGCAGTAATATGGAACTACAATTCCGAGTAATTGCATGGCTTTACGGAACTACTTGGCTCCATATAACCATAATACTACTAACTCATAGGCACTCTAGGAATCACACATCAACTAAATTTACTGTTACTAGACATATTTCTAATATTATGCATATATTGGATGAACTTGTAAATAGTTTATTCATCAGATGAGATCCTGACAAGATTTTGGATGAATTACTGATTTTGCAAACTTTGATTCCTTATCTCATTTCACGAAGATTTCATATTAAGTGTTGTAAAGCCAAAATTTCCACATTGACCTTTATGATTATTTACTGGCTTTCATATTCTTGATTTCATGCTAGATTTTCTTGATGACTTCATATTGAATTTCTGATTCCGTGAATTCTGAAGTTTCTCATTGAATTTTTATGATGATTCATGGATTTCATATTTTAGATTTCCTTGTTAGATTTTTGATTATTCTATATTGAATTTCTATTGCCGTGAATTACGAATTCCTGCACTAATTTTTTATGATGTCTTGTATCTTTGGTTCTGTGTTGGGTTTTTCGATGAATTCACGTTGGATTTTTGTTTTCACGAGTGCTGGGTTCCCTTATCGAACTTTTGATGATCTCTTACTAGATTTATAATTTTGTGAATTTTAAATTTCCTTATTGGTTTGGTGGTGATTTTTAAATTCTGCATTGAGTTTTTATGATAATTTCCTACCAATTTTTTTATTTCATGAACTTCAAATTTCTTAATCGATTTGTACAAATATTTGTAGATTCTATATTCTTAATCTCCTTATTGAGATTTCATAATGATTTCTTATTGAATTTCTGATTTTGAGAATTTTGTATTTTTATGTTAACTTTCATGATGATTTGTGAATGATAAACATTTGATCTGCCCATGGAACTTCCGTAATAATTTCTTAACGATTTCTCGTTTTCATTTCATCACTTCATTGTTGGATTTCCATGATAATCAAAAGATTTCCTATTAATTTTACGACGTTGTAGAGAAATGAGTTTCATGTAGATTGTTTAATAGATGTGGTCCTAACGGTTTTCTAATTACACTGCTGGATTCTTCGATTTTCGAATTCTTTTCATAGTGGTCCTATGTATTTGTGAATCTAGAGTTTCTAATTTGTGTAGATTTCATACTTTTGATTTCCTTCTTGAAGCCTTGATGATCTCTAATAGGACTTTTGATTTTGTATATTTTAAATATCGAACATTTCACGATGATTTACGAACTTTCTATTGGGTTCTCAAGGTTGGATTGTATATGAGACTTTTTGGATAGTAACTAGACTCCCATCAAAGTGCAGGGATGGAAAATAAAATCATAGAAAAGGAACTAGATAAGACTGCCAAAAGCAGCAAATTAATCCTTGATGGCCGAAGAAAATATAACCTGAGAACAGAGGGTTAAGTGTATACGATGGCCTTTTTAGGGAAAATCTATTTATTTAAATTGTCAACAATAGACCGGGTGATATCATTTCATATATCTGTAATGATCATATAATTGCTTGAATGCTCTACCCAATAAAATAACTGGATAGCGTCTACACTAATTAGGAGACTAATCGGTTTTGCCTCAAGCTTAAGATCCTTACAGAAGTCATTATTTATTTTCCAGAAAACAAAGGAGGAGATTCTTTGGTGTTTTTGTCCTAAAGAACAAAAGCTTCTTTCATACAAGGGGGGCTAAATGTTATCCATAAAATATGCTCGAGAATAAAAGTATGAAAGTAGGAACACAATGGTATTGATAAAGATCGGAAAGCACCAAGATGGACAAGTTAAGCATAATTTTCGACAGGTGGGAGACAGCGCCAACAACACCTTTCAAGTAGTTCAGAAAGGTCGCCCTGATTGTGCTAACAGGGAGCTTTCGACAAAGTCGGAGGCCACCATTCAAAGGCGACATCAAACATGTTAACAGCATCTAAAGTGCTCAAAAAGACACCTCCCGAAGGCAATGAATAGTAGACGCTTTACTTTTCGTACCAAACCATTCGAAACGTCATGGTTTCGCCTTGATCGCTTCTACCAAAAAAACATTCAATCCTTTCGCAAGCATATATAGTTTTTCGAAATGGTTAAGGCTACTCTCATCTAAGAAAGAAGAGTTACACATCTGTTACCATAAAGGCATGAGATTCTGAATTAGTTGGGGCGGAGGCTATCGATAGAGACCATTTATAACAAAGCCATCTTGAGTGTTTCGACATTCAAAGCCAAAAGGATACATGTTTCGGCAGCATCAAAGTTTAGCATTCAAGTTCGCTTGTGCAGCCGATCAACATTCGAGATAGGAGCATTATCAATAATCCTTTCGACGAAGTCAAAAGACATCCACCAGTACCCGACAAAGTCGAAGGGAAACATGGCAAGAGAGAGAAGCCCAGTCTCTTCAGCATCAACTAAAGGAAAGGCACAACCAAGCACCGTTCGACAGGGTCGAATGGAATCAAACAATACCTTTCGACGAAGTCAAATGCTGTAAAGCTATCAAGCAACACCCATCGATGAAGTCAAAAGGAAACAAAGCGAGAGTGAAGCCCAGCTTCAAGCGGCGATAGAAGAATAACCGAAACCATTTCGACCAAGTCAAAAGGTATGGCTCAGGGGACATTCACAAAAATACAATAATTGACCGTTCGACCTTGTCAAAAGCTTTGGGTCGGAAGGTTCCCAACCCGCATCTATAAATATGACCACAGGGGTCAGTGATAAAGGATCCAATTTCTTTACTTCTCATTTGTATTTTTCTTAAATTAGTAAACCCAAATTCTCAAATCAGATTGGGGATTTGGTCAATTTGTAAAGTTGAGTTCAATAAAAGAAGGTTATTATAATCGTATTTACCGAGTAGCACAAATTTCTCCCACAAATAAGACGACCTATGGTAGAGTTGATCGAAAGAAGCCCTTTCGACCAAGTTGAAACCTAATGTTTTCTTAATTCCTAGAAACCTTAGCCTGAATCTACTAGATCGCTAGTATTACCCCTTTCGACAGTGTCGAAACCTTCTTAATTCTGTTATTCCAAAGATCTTTAGGATTCTACTCAAACTCTTTCGTTTGTGTTGAAAGGCTGTTTCAACAGGGTTCTCAACCAATCCATTCGATGGGATTTTCCATGACGGAAATTACCCTTTCGACTGTGTCAAAAGGAGCCATAGATAAGTTTTTGATCACTTTTGCCTATCTGAAAAGCTTTAACAATCCCCACTCATTCAAAAGGATTTGAAAGCATTACCCATATTCGAACTTGATAATTGAGGCGTTAACAAGTTTTCTTGTCAACAAGTTGTATGGACAGTCAATAGTATAGTTATACCTTATTTGTTGCATATTCTTCTAACGTGATTTTATGGGCGATCTGCGTTAGCGGTCTATCTACATTATACACGTGTATTATATAATTTTCATTGATGTTTGAATTGAAAATCCATTGTTTGATAAATGTGTATAATATATTGAGTATATATATTCAGATACATTACATCGATTATTTTGAAGCTATTAAAATGTGTATGTATTGTTGCAGTATATTCGGACGCATAAATGGCATGACATTGAATTTTGCCCTTGGATCCCTAAATCTTGAGAACTTTATTAATATAGGGTAATTTTATGTTTGTGCTCTTATTATATGTCGAACTTCAAGTTAATTCAATTTTTTGCTCCATTTATAAATATCCGTCCATCGCTATCGGTGATTGTTTTTGAATATAACTTTGATTGTGCAGCTGATGCTACTTCTCCTTCTTTGTCATATATTTTTGGTATTAAGAGATGTTGAGATGTTGGTAGAAGCATCTGACTTTTTTAATGTAAGTTTATTTCGTATTAAATTAAGGTTGAAAATAATTTTGTTTGTGCTTCTTTTTAGTAATGTGTGTATAATTATCTCAGAAATACAGTAAATATTCCCTGATCATCAATGATTTATTCCATGACATATATATGTTTTACATTTTAGCTAACCTTTCAATTTTTCGGTTTCTTCTACCATGTTATTTGATAATACGTTTATGATATGCTCTACATGCTCAGCGAAGAAGGCAGGTAAATAAAAGTACTTATAGTTACTTTTGTGCATGTGGAGAAATAAATATGTGAACATTAAAGTAGTTCTCCGGAATTTCAACGATTTACCTAAATAACCAAACACACATATGGATAACCAACTTTTTCGTCTCACTTACACATCTGGAGACTAAATATGAATTTAAAGTTGGACATCAAGTAGGCATATCCAATCATTTTCCATACACAACCTGACATTGGATTGAATGTGATTCCCCCATCTATTGAAGTGTAATATGCAAGACTTGGCTCACGAGATAACAATGCCAATTTTACATCCACGAAGGTATTCACCTAGTACAAACCAAAATTTACATTTGCATAAAACATACACTTTACAATGGATAATCAATGAAACTTATTAATTGCGAATTTATATTGTTCAAAATATTTCACCAGTGAATAATTATTAATTATTAAGTACACTTAGTTTTGTTGTATTATGTCTTCCCACTTCATAGGCTAGTTAATTTGCTGCATGACTTACATGCCTTCGTAGCAGCATGTATTCATATAGTCATTTGTGGACATATTTAGATTACATGTACGAACATATTTAAATACCGATGGTAAAAAGTATTTCACTTGTTAACATTTCAGCATCCATGTATTCTTTTTTAATTGTTTTTATATTCCAATGGATTGAAAATTCCTGATTTGTATGAACGTGTTGTTGCTGAAAGAGCTAATACGGGGGTTTAAGCTGCTAAAGTTTAAGGGTCAAGACATACACAGGTAGATGAATCATATATTCATTATATTTACATTGTTTTGGGGTGTGTGTGTATATATATATATATTTCTTGTACATACATACATACATATATATATATATATATATATATATATATTTCTTTTTTAGAATCCGTATCATAAAAGACTAAGAATACATAAATCAATTTGGCATTAGAAATATAAATCTTTTTTTTTAAGATATGAATGAATATGTTTGTTATTGGTACAATATTTTGGTTTCAATGGAAAATTAATTTTAAATTTATGAGTGTAATGTAATAGTATTTATATATTTTTTTGATTTTTTTTAATAACGGGCAAAAACAATTGTAAAAGACCCTATTGCAACGGGCAAAAACAATTGTAAATGATGCTATTGCAATGGCTACGGACCGTTGTAAAAAGGATTACTACAACGGGTTTTTACGACGGTTTCGAACCGTTGTAAAATCTTCTGGGTCCATTACTACATCGCCTAATAAGACGGGCGCTGACCCGTTGCGAAACCCTTATTATAACGTGTATTGTCCGTTGTAAAGGTATTTTTGTTGTAGTAATTTGGTGAATTTTGATAATATTTCAAAAGTATTTATATATATATATATATATAATAAAATATATTTTCGAGACAACCAATGCATATATAAATGGCGAATGTACACGTTATAGATGCAAACCCCAACATCCATACACGTGCACATTAACTATATAAATATCGATTAATTAAATAACTTATAAAATTAAACAAAACTGGATTTTATTTAAGTTAACTAGATTGGATTTAGTACAAACAATTAGACTTCATAGACCCGCTACAATCGAAACACAGAATTATTTTACAGATCAATTAGGCTCAACCTTTCAGTTATTCTCATTATTGTCGTATTGATTGGTAAAGGTATAAGTGGCAGAGCATCTTCAATATTATCGTTTTGTTAAATTACAAAATATTTCTACAAATCGATGACACGATATTCATAAGGAAAAAATTAAAAAGCTTTTTGTAGTGAAATAGCACTACTTTAACTCGGTTTTCTTATAATCGTTGGAAAAGAAAACAACGTCAAGTGCAAACGTCTACACATTGCACTTTACAATACCCTTTTTTAAAGATTAGTGCTTTAAACGTGCATTTGTAAAGTGTACGTCTATATACATCCCACTTTGTTCTTTTCAACACCATGATATGGTGGGCAGAAGCATAAAACGGGATGCATTTAGCACCAAACTCTCTGGTGAAGCTAAACGTACCCGTTTTGTGCTTTTGACCACCATATCATGGTGTTGGAAAGAACAAACAGAGATGCATATAGCAGCATACTTTGTAAAAAGTAGCGGTTGTTCACTAAAAAAGAATTGTCCATATATGAGTTAAAAGATAGTAATATTGAAGGTGGCCAAAGCAGTCTGACGATAGTTATTCGAGAGAAAAGAAGAGAAAGATAAATGGTGTGCGTCCCCTCCCACACGTGTACAGTAGCACATACTCTCTTTAATATATATATATATATATATATATATATATATATAGAAATCGTACGTGAACAATTTTAATTGTTTGGGGGCAGAGAGTAGATATGGGAATAATTAACTAGCGGTTGGCAGCTGATAACAGAGTGGAACTCAAGTGCCAAATTCTTATCTTCTAAAGTGCCTTCTATAGAAGTAGATTCTGATTCCGATGAAGAAGAAGATGATGAAGCCACCATAGAGGAAGGTAGCAATGATGACAATAATGATGATGATGATGGAGACAGCGGTTGGGGTTCAGGTGGCAATGGAGGTGGTTATGCTGATGCTCATAAAAAGGATGGCGATGACTGTTATCCCATTTTTTGGTCAAAACTGGAATATCAATGTTGAGCGCGTCTCTACCACGACCGAGCTAAGAAGAAGCAATTAGCAAGCGTACCTAAGCCCAGAGTTCCACTCAAGATCAGAATACAAAGTCCATTCGGCCTTCTACTCTCGTATCCACTCAGCTATGCAAGTATACAAGACTCATTCGGCATTCACGGCCAGGCTCATTCGGCAGTAACATGTTTCATTCGGCCTTCCCTATGCGTCAGTTCATTCGGCACCGGTCCAAGAGAAAAGGGGCGAGATCTCTCCACCTCAAAGCCGGTCCGAGCTCCTCCACTTCCAAGCTCTTCACCACCGATCCAACATACCTCGCCATCATCCCACCGAACCAAACTCCACTTCCATGCTCCACCGAATCACATACCACCGAACCAGATCAAGCCGAACCAATTCCATCTCCATGCACTACCGAGCCAAACACACCTCTCATCAACCACCGGTCCACTCCATCACCGGTCCAACCTTCATGCCGAACCAACCTCCTTCCCCAACAACGACCGAGCCAAGCTCCGCCGAACCAGAAGTTGCCAGTCCGGATTGCATCAGCCCAGGCCCACCTGCAGCTATATACTTCCAAGACCCCTGCCCCCTACCTCACTCTATAAATAGAGGGGCAGGGGTACAACAATGGGGGACAATTTTTGGAGACAAGTTTGAGAGCTCAAGCCTGGAAGGAATTCTCAAACAACTTTAGATACTTGTAATCAAAGCTTTGTACTTGTAATCTGAAGGAAAAAAGGAGAATAACATATAAAGTGGACGTAGGCACGTTCTTGCCGAACCACTATAAATCTGTGTGTCTTTTACAGTTTAGTCCCTGTTTTTCATATATTTACATAAATCACCCAAATCACTAAGAACAACATAAAATCAACCAACTCATACGACTTTGGGTGTTTGCGGCCATTTTTCACGCAAACATTTTGGTGCTTTCACTGAGAGGAACCAGCTTCCGCTACACGGACAGAAGTTGAATTTGAAAATCTAAGAGTTCAGATCTAAGAGTTATGACGAGACAAACAAGTAAAAGGCAAAGGCCAGAGAGAAGTGAACACCAAGGAAGTCAAGAGGCTACCTCAAGAGGGAATCAAGCGTCGATCTTCATCACTAGGGATGAGATGGAGGTCATGATGAGAAGGCAAGAAGAGATGATCCAGAACTTACTTCAACAAATTGGGCAAATTGGAGCACAGATCCAAGGAGCGGCTGGAATTCAGAACGGAGCAGGACCATCTGGTGCAGCACCAGAGCTAGGGGGCACTCACGCAGAGCATGTTGATCCAACCCCGGGAAGTGAGATGGGGGCATCCGAGCCACCTGGTAGCAATAGAGGAATGAACGTTCAGCCAAGGAGGCATACACATGGAAACTCCCGTGGACTTGGGGGGCAGGTCGAAGACAGTGAACGAGAACTACAGCTTGGAGACAACGACAGATTAGCAGAGATGGTTAGAAGAGCTATGAGAGGCGGTTTAGTAAACAGAGACTTGGAAGATGTAAACAGGAGTCCTTTTTCTTCTGCAATTAGGATGGCTAGGAACCCACCAGAATTCAAGCTACCATCATTGGACATGTACAACGGGAAAACGGACCCCACGGTCCATCTAACGAAGTATATGAGACATATGGAAGTGCTGGGGGCATCAGAGGAGGTTATGGCCCGATGCTTTCCACTGTATTTGACGGACATTGCAGCGTTATGGTTTAGACAACTGGAGAGCGGCTCCATAGGAACATGGGCAGATTTAACTGAGAGATTCATGAGGCAATTCAGGGTTCATATTGCGAGACCCAAGAATGTGATGACTTTGGCAACCTTGAAACAGAAAACTGGAGAGACTTTGAGGAGCTTTCTAACGCGATTTAATGCGGCGGCAGCATCAGTGACTCGACCAGATCCATCTATGGTCATGATGGCGGCTGTATCTGGAATAGCTGGTAATACAGAGTTCAAGAATTCATTAACCAAGGACCCGCCTATGAATCTGGGAGAATTCTATCACGAGGCTGAAAAGTTTCTGCGTTTGGAAGATGCTAGTGCAGAAAGAGAGGAAGAAGATGACGTTTACACAATCAAGAGCGGAAACCCACCTGGAAAGGGTGCGGAGACTAGCAAAGGAAAAAGAAAGGCTGAGGATAATGATGACAGGACAAAGTGGCTACGAAGAGAGCCACGATTCACCACCTATTCAGAGTTGAATGAGAGTTTGGAACGGATTTATCAGAATACCAAGGGGCAGGTTCCGTATCGTAGACCAATGCGAAGGGATCCAACCTCTGACGAAAGAAAATCAGATAAGTTTTGTGTATTTCATGAATTGAATGGTCATAACACTAATGATTGTAGGCATTTGAAGGACGAGGTGGAAGGGCTTATCAGGAACGGTATGCTCCTTCAGTATGTGAGGAGGCGAACTCCAGCGGTGGAGCCAGAGCGACCACCCTCTACATCAGCTAGAGGTGACCCTGGATCAGGGCACCATTTGATTATCCATTGATTGCTTGATTAAAATAACGATGAACAAGTCGTAAGCTTCCACTAAAGCAATTAAATCATTTACACATGTACGAGATCGCGAACGATCTCCAGGCATGCTCTGAATGATCATTGACTGCTTCGGGGTGGGAACTTACACTTTGACATCCTTGCTTTGCTTTTGTTTCGATTTGAACATTTGAATTCTTCCTGTTTGGACATTTCTGCTGTAAGGTACTATTGCTTTAACATTTACAATTCCATGGAAAAGTTATTTACTTGTATGCCCGTTGGATCGCGAACGGTCCACGAGCACCACCTATTGCATGGCAACGAACTGCCGAAGTCTTTGATTCGAAAACTCCCCCAAACAATAACTCCAACACTGATAATATTAAGTCCCCCCCGGGCACACTCATTCGCCTCGAACGGCACCCGACTTCGAACAGTCACAACTCGCCTCGAACGGCACCCGACTTCGAACAGTCACAACATGCCTCGAACGGCACTCGATCGCGAACGATCACAACTCGCCTCGAACGGCACAACTCGCCTCGAACGGCACAACTCGCCTCGAACGGCACAACTCACCTTACCTCAAATGGCTCGATCGCGAACGGTCGTCATTTGAGGTCCGCCACCCACAACTCACCTTACCTCAAATGGCTTGATCGCGAACGGTCGTCATTTGAGGACCGCCACTTGACCGCACACTGTCGCACCTTACCTCGAATGACTTGATCACGAACGATCGTCATTTGAAGTTAGGCGCTTGACCCTGAACGGTCACATTTCATCACAAATGGCTCGGTCTCGAACGATCGACGCGTGGACATACAGACTCGACCGCGCACTGTCGCACTTTACCTCGAATGACTCGATCGCGAACGGTCGTCATTTGAAGTTAAGCGCTTGACCTTGAACGGTCCCCACTCGACCGCGCACTGTCGCACTTTACCTCGAATGACTCGATCCCAAACGGTCGTCATTTGAAGTAAAGCGCTTGACCTTGAACGGTCACATTTCACTGCAGATGACTCGATCCCGTACGATCGACGCATGGATTTACGCGCTTGACCGCGCAGGGTCGCACTTTCCCTCGAATGACTTGATCACGAACGATCGTCATTTGAAGTTAGGCGCTTGACCATGAACGGCCGCGCTTCATCCCAAATAGCTCGATCCCGAACGGTCATCAGTTGGGGCCATATAAACTATCAAGTTCTTTACAGGTTGATGACAGGATATGAACATCCAGCTCATGGCATTACAAAACACGCCTTCCTACCGCAAGGCATATTTTGGGGGGCAAAGTGTTATCCCATTTTTTGGTCAAAACTGGAATATCAATGTTGAGCGCGTCTCTACCACGACCGAGCTAAGAAGAAGCAATTAGCAAGCGTACCTAAGCCCAGAGTTCCACTCAAGATCAGAATACAAAGTCCATTCGGCCTTCTACTCTCGTATCCACTCAGCTATGCAAGTATACAAGACTCATTCGGCATTCACGGCCAGGCTCATTCGGCAGTAACATGTTTCATTCGGCCTTCCCTATGCGTCAGTTCATTCGGCACCGGTCCAAGAGAAAAGGGGCGAGATCTCTCCACCTCAAAGCCGGTCCGAGCTCCTCCACTTCCAAGCTCTTCACCACCGATCCAACATACCTCGCCATCATCCCACCGAACCAAACTCCACTTCCATGCTCCACCGAATCACATACCACCGAACCAGATCAAGCCGAACCAATTCCATCTCCATGCACTACCGAGCCAAACACACCTCTCATCAACCACCGGTCCACTCCATCACCGGTCCAACCTTCATGCCGAACCAACCTCCTTCCCCAACAACGACCGAGCCAAGCTCCGCCGAACCAGAAGTTGCCAGTCCGGATTGCATCAGCCCAGGCCCACCTGCAGCTATATACTTCCAAGACCCCTGCCCCCTACCTCACTCTATAAATAGAGGGGCAGGGGTACAACAATGGGGGACAATTTTTGGAGACAAGTTTGAGAGCTCAAGCCTGGAAGGAATTCTCAAACAACTTTAGATACTTGTAATCAAAGCTTTGTACTTGTAATCTGAAGGAAAAAAGGAGAATAACATATAAAGTGGACGTAGGCACGTTCTTGCCGAACCACTATAAATCTGTGTGTCTTTTACAGTTTAGTCCCTGTTTTTCATATATTTACATAAATCACCCAAATCACTAAGAACAACATAAAATCAACCAACTCATACGACTTTGGGTGTTTGCGGCCATTTTTCACGCAAACAATGACATACCTGGGGCTTCAGGAAAAAGTTAAACCCCGATCTTAGTAATCGTGAAATAAGTCCCAATGAACTTCCCAAGCCTTCTGGTCTTTATGAAGAGGCTGCCAACATTAATGAAGAACAAAGGGAGATAATGCAAGTCCTGCAAACTTCAGTTTTTGTTTCTCGGGTACGAAATTCCTTATCCAAATGGTTTTCACTTCCAAGATAATAATAGCTGACATCATTTTATTTTAGACAAAGAAGAAATCTATCCAACTTTATAAAACAAAGCTTGAAAGAAAATAAGAAAAAATAAATAGCTTGTATAGAGAGTTAGATAAGCAATTAAAAGAACATAATGCACTCTCTGACAAGTATTATAAGCTTAATAAAAGTGTCGCGGTCTTAGCATCCTTTAAAGACCATGGAGCTGCCTCTCGACTGAAGAGGGCACGCTATCGATATGATAAACTTTTGAAAAAGAATTGGAATTAATTACACTCTTTGGATGTTAATGGAAGAAAAAGCATTCTAGTAGACTTCTTATACAAAGCCTATTGTAGACACCCGACCGTAGATTTTTCATACTTGGGTGATTTAATGGGGGTTGTAACGCCCCTAATTTTTGATAACATTATTCAGGAGATTTAATTAGATAAATTAAATAGAATAATGTAATAATTAGAATGATAAGGGGATTGAGATAAAAAAATAAAATTAAGGCCGTGCTCAATTAATTAATTCAATAGGCTAAATAATGGTTTTTAAGTTAATTAATTTACATAAGGGCATAATGGGAATTAGTCGAACATAACCCCTTGCCCTTATATATATTCTCGTTCCAATCATATTTCATTTTTCTCATTCACGTTCAAAAACGAAAAAAGCAAACACAAACGTAAAGAGGAGCCTTGCCATTGCTAGGAAGAAAAGAGAAGAGAAATTAAATCAAAGGCTAAAGAATTAAAGCAATGAGAATAAATCTCAATCTCAATCTAATCTCCTTATCTTAATCAAGGTGAATAATAATTTATACCATCTCTATTTTGTCTTATGAACATATGTTTTCAGATTTAAGATTAAATTTGTTTTTATGATGTTTTGGATGGTGATATTCTTGAATTATAATTTGTTTGATTTAAACAAGATTGTTTAAATGGGATTTACACGGTTTATGGCAAAACCGATTGAAATTGACATTTGAATGCCATGGAAAAAAAAATTATGTTATGTAAAAGATATTTTGGAGTTGGGTTTAATTTTGATAATTTTCAAAGCTATGAAAAGATTATTATAAATTTTCAAAGGAAAATATGATATAATTGGGTTTAAGTTTAATTTTGGTTATTTCAGAAAGAAATTGTGTCTAGAATTTTCGTATGTTAGATAACATGATTAAGCGAATTTCTATAACTTTTGAAGATTTTTTCTAAGTGATTTGTTATGGAAATTAAATTATTTTAGAAGAATGACTTATTTGTAATATTGGTTTTGTTAATGGAAGGGCTTAATTACTAAATTAACCTTGGTTTAAATCAGAAATCAAATTGCAGTTATCAATGGTAAAGAATTTGAAAAGTTGAGGCAACTAACCACATGTTTACACGTGGATAGATTAGTTAGACAAAATTTGCTTTGAGTGGCGTTAATCAGCTTTTGCTCAGAAAAGCAGGCCTGCCACTATTTAGAAGCACCTTTCGACTCCAATGCTTCAGCTCCATCTCATTAGAAAACAACCTAGGCCGAAACCAATACACTGGGTATCACTTAGATGGTACGTAGTGAATTGAAAAAAGACGGAAGACATAGTGTCGAAACCATAGCTTCCGATGGGATCGATACATTTGGTTGTTTTAAAAATTAAGCATCTTCCTTTGTTTTATTAAAGATTTCGAAGGAGGCGAAACGTATGCTTTCGAAAGGGCTTTTCTAATAGCTTTTGAAGGGGTTGTCATCTTTTGTTTTAAAATATAAGCTTTCAATTAGGTTTCTTTACTTATAAAAACGATGCTTTCGAAAGCAGTGGTTCCAACTAGGTCGAAACCCAACCACTGTTCTTACCAAATAACAATACAACATCCATTCATTTAATAAAAAATTTACATTCTGCATTTTCCTTCCTTCACCATCATCCTAATTCAACCACTGCCTTCACCACTTAATTCAGATTCCTCCATCATCACCTCACAAACTTTCCACTGCCTGCTAATCCAACATCCACTCTATCCAAACACTACGTCAAGCCAGATCAGCAACTCTTCAACCTTCCTTTTCCCACCCTCTACCTTACAACATTACTTCATCACCATTGGCTTTAACTATTCACCATTGCAATCCAACAGTTACCGAATCTCCAGCATCATTAACATACATCACCACATCAACGCACATCCACCCATTTCCTCTCTGTATCAAACTATAACCACCCTCATCCGAACTTCCCACTACCATCAACCAAAACCACCTTCATTCACTTCTGCAACCACTTCAATATACAAGCCACTTCAATCCCCACTGTCCCTTCATTGTTCTACCGCCATCATCCTCTTCAAACTACACTTCCAATCACAAATTGCACCTCCAACATTCACAACCCCTACTTCCATTTACTGCATCATCACTGCTGCCCGGCCACCAGATATATGCGGTGCAGACCTGCTCAAGAAGGTGTTAACAAAGTATAAGTGCTGGGGATGTTAATTGTGCAGTTCGACTATTTAGTTATTACTTCATGAGCGCAGTGCATCATTTTTTTCTCCTTGCGAATATGTCAGATTTTGGTTTTAATATCATAGTGTAATATTGAGATTATGGGATGAGTGAAGGTCTGATATCCTCGTGGCCTTCCTTATGAGCACAGCATTCCATTTCGTTGTGATTTTTTGCGTTTTGGCTACAGCTCTTTTGGTTAAGTCAATTGTCATGATTGCAGGCTACGTGGCTGCTTTCCTTCCTGACTTATTGTGAAAGTTTGATCGGGTTGCTTATGTTCCTTCTCTTTCTATCATAACCTTTGTTGTGAAGGCAGTTCTCTTAGCCTCATACATTGTTTAGCCCATATTTAACATAATTTGAGAAGTATCAATGTAACACTTGTCTCCAAGTATGCACTGAAGGCATATCAGTGTAGGCTTATTATCATTTACACTTAGTCTGCATATCCCATCACTTCTTTCTAATCCCTCCTTTCTTTTTGTTAGTTAGTTTGAGCGGCTTCAATTATATATATATATATATATATATATATATATATATATATATATATATATATATATATATATATATATATTATAAAGAAACTATATTCTTTGCTACAAAAGAAACTTGGATTCCTTTATTAGTATGGTTTAGGTGTCAGTGTATTTCATGTCCAATATGCAAAACATTATATAGTGTCATACAGTACATGTATGTATGTATGTATATATACACACACATATATACACACACACATACGTACATATAGATACACATACATACATACATATAGATATACACACATATCATATTATTACCAGTGCCTGCATAAATAATGTGCTTTGAATAAATATGATGTGCTTGGGTGCCCAAGCAATCTTTAGCGCATGATTTATAATTCAAGAAGGCAGATTTGAGGCCTTCTCGGTACACATAACTGAGTATATTATTACACAAGTGACTTCAGTAAAAACAAGGCATTCGCGATATCAGGATGATTATATTATATAGGCGAGCTCTGCTTATAATTTAATGAACATGTATTCGGGCAGTACACACAAAAGGAGAAAACCTGCAAATGTCTTTCCTTTTGTAATTTAATCCTTGATTACACATCACATCAGAAAGGATACAAGTGCTTGACCAACAAAGGTAAAATTATAATATCTAGACATGTTGCTTTTTAATGAAAATGTCTTTCCTTTTGTAGGTAAATAAGTGAAAACTAGTCAAAAGGTTTACAATGCAAAAACATCTATTCCAGTCATACCATAGCATCAAGAAAACAGAAGAAATGGAAATAATACAGATAACAAGATGAATCATACTCACAACATACAGTTCCAACCAGTAGGCTAGGTCATGAGGCCACAGATACATCAGATCATCATGAAACCACCTCACAACACACAGTGCCAACCAGCAGACCAGGTCATGAGGATAGAAATGCATCAAGTCCATTAAGTAAGACTACTCAAACCAATCATAATCAATCTCATGAGCAAGACCATAGTCAAGCAAATCAAGGCACATCACAATCATCTGAATCTCAAGAATTACCACTGGCACAAACTGGACATCATATCATTACAAGAGCCAAAAAAGGAATCTTTAAGCCCAAAGTATATACATCTACATTAGAATTAGAAGAACCAACTAGTTATGAGCATGCAGTAAAATGTAAAGAATGGAGAGTAGCAATGGATGATGAATACAATGCTTTGTTAAATAATAATACCTAGACATTAGTAAAGTTACCAGCAAATAAAATTATAGTTGAATGCAAATGGACTTACAAGTTGGAAAAAACATTCAAATGTAAGGGTTAGGAAAATAAAGCAAGGTTGGTTGCCAAATGGTACACACATCAATATGGTTTTGACTTTAGAGAGACTTTTTCTCCAAAGGTAAAGCCAACTACCATAAGAATCATATTAACTATTGCATTGTACAGCCATTGGTAAATCAAACAACTAGATGTGAACAATGCATTTCTGAATGGAGTGTTACATAAGAAGTGCATATGGAGCAGCCAAATGAACATGTTCAAGTAGAACAAAGTGAACTTGTCTGTAGATTTCATAAAGCCATTTATGGACTCAAGCAAGCACCAAAAGTGCGGTATGAGAGGCTCAAACTAACATTGATTAAATTAATATTCAGACCTACAAAGTCAGATAACTTCTTATGTGCAAGGTTAAGTGATACTAGTACAATATACGTACTAGTATATGTAGATGATATCATAATTACAGGTTGGAACAATGAGGAAATCAACAACACTGTTCTTCATCTTAATCAAGCTTTCTTAATCAGAGACTTAGGTGATTTAAAATATTTTTTAGCTATAGAGGTTACAAAGAAGGGTGGCTCAGTGCTAAAACTAAATCAAAAAAAGTACATCTCTGAAATTTTGATTAAAGCAAACAAGGATCTAGCTACACCTTTACCTACCCCGATGATCAATAATTTACCTCTTTCAAAGAATAAGGGTGAACCCTTAATCAGTGATAAACAATACAAAAGTGTAGTCGGAGCTCTACAGTACGCAACAATTACGAGACCAGAGATATGCTTTAGCGTTAACAAAATTTCTTAGTTTATGCAAAACTCTTTGGACAAACACTGGAAAGCTGTGAAACGCATTCTACGCTACTTAAAAGAACACTTAATCATGGTCTTATACTAAAATCATGTAGAAATTGAAGTATTCAAGCTTACTCTGACGCTGATTGGGCTACAAATCCAGACGATAGAAGATCTATGTCTGGACACTACATTTACCTAGGTGATAATCCCATATCTCGATTTTCAAAAAAGTAGTGAAATGTATCTCGTTCAAGCACCGAAGCTGAATATAGATCAGTTACTGGAACAACTGCTGAGATTTTATGGGTCTGATCATTACTTCAGGAAATTGGAATCAAACTTGTTCGAAAATCAGTCATCTGGTGTGATAATCTTAGGACTGTCTCACTTTTTGCCAATCCTGTTCTTCACTATGAATGAAGCACATAAAGATTGATCTCTACTTCCTTTATGAGCAAATAATCAGTGAAAAACTTGAAGTAAACCACTTGTCTGCCACGCATCAGAGAGCTAACATACTAACAAAGCCACCTTCTTCCAAAATTTCTTAAAATTTAGAGCAGATCTGAGAGTTGAAGATGGTGACGGCAAAGAAGAAAGGGAAAAATAAATCCTAGATAGAATTTATGGAGGATCATAAAAGATGTATTGATTATTACATATATGAACTAGTCACATTATAGCAAATACAAGTACAGAAGAGTGTTATGCTCGAACCCATATGTGTACAATAAAAGGCATAACAACTGTAACAATAACCGTGTATTATTTTTCATCTCTTCAATAAAGTACAAAAGCAAATATACCTCATTTCAGTTTCGCAGTTGTAACCAAAATTAAAAGAACAAACAAACCCATATCAGGTATCTATCCAAAATTGGGTTTCCTACTAATGAATGAATGGCCGTCTTTCTAAAAGGTACGTGTGTAGAGCATATAAGTAATATAATTTTGTTTACATCGGGTGTTGATGGGCGAGATTTAGATGGTTTTGTGGATTCTAGAAGCCCTGAGTTCCACCGTTTTTTTATTGGGTTCAATTCCTTTTTCCTCGTTTTCCCCTCCTCCTAACCTATAAAATGGACGAAACGTCCACTTTGACTGGCCTAAAAATTATTGATTTACGACCGATACGGAGAGAAAACAGTAAGGGTCTTCCAGATTTTAATATTACCGTCTAAAAGTTAGTCAGTAACCAGATGAAAATCGAGTGAATTTCCTCTGTTATTCTAGTTTAATCACAACATGATTGGTTAGAGCATTGCGGCACATTGGATTAGACAAAAGGGAAGGGACGGAAGATTTGATATGTGTTTTAACTATGGTTCCAAATTCCGGCCGGCGCCTCGAAATTCCAGCCACTTCAGCCTAGATCCGGTGGTGAGCGCGTCGGAATTCGGTTAGAATACCGTTTCCGGTGATTCTTATTAAAAAAAAGAAAAAAAAACTTGTTCATAGCCTGCCTGATAACATCGAGCAAACCAAAGACATGAAAAGCATCAAACAAGAAAAACGAAAGCATCAACAATTGAGAATTTAGATCAACCAAAATTTAGGGTTTTGTTCGAGAACAGGAGAAATTGCAAACGAAACGAGAGTTTCAAGACTAAGAAGAAATCCTGCACGAGGAGTGGGAAATAGATTGCTTCGTCTTCAGTAGAAAATATTTTAGGGCTTGAAGATGTACGTTACGATTGAAGGTTGTACAGGGCTGTTGGTGGAGTGGTTGGGCCGTGTTTATTGTAAAAGAATATCAAACTTGAAATTTTAAGGTTTACTTTTATCTGATTGGAAATGTGAAAATGTTAATTTAACTAATTAGATCTGGTCATACTTGTACTTGTTATATTGCACCTACAACAAAAAAAAAAAAAATAAATTTACAGCACCTAATAATATGCTAATATATCAAAACCTAAAAAAAAAAAGCAACTAAATTCGAAACCGGAATTATAACGAAATTTCTGAAATGGAACCGGAAATATTCAAATTTCAATTCATCGGAAGGAAACCGAAAACCGAAATTTTGAACTTAGGTTTTAACACATTTTAACACGTAGTCAATTTTAACACCCTACCTGTATTCCAGACCAAAACTAATCGCCTTCTTTCTCATTTCCCAACCTCATCTTATTCCTACCCAATTGCAATTTTCTTATTAATCATTCTTCTTAGGATAAACTTATTGGGACATTTATTTAACTAATCAATGGCGGAATCAAGCAAGAGAGTACTCGTACATTAACAAACTAAATTGCCTGAACTTATCAAAAATAGCCAAAGAATCTGCTATGCATTATTTTTGAGACAACCAATACATATATAAATGGCGAATGTACACGTTATAGATGCAAACCCCAACATCCATACACGTACACATTAATAATATAAATATTGATTAATTAAATAAATTATAAAATTAAATAAAATGGGATTTTATTTAAGTTAACTAGATTGGATTTAGTACAAAGCATTAGACTTTATAGACCCACTACAATCGAAACAATTTTTTTTGAAATATACTCACTTCGACTACTGCAGAACGGTCCATTTCCAACATGGATAATATAGGAATGCGGGAGAGGTCGATATTTTTCTTCATTTGAAATAGTGATGGACGAGAATGCAGCGAATCCCATAGCATAAGAACATTGAAATAGTAGTTACAAAGCTCTTGCATTCTATATTGGCCCTCATCTACACTTTGAAATTGAAATGTCAAACTCTTTGATACATTCAGCCGTGCGTTCCTCGGTATTGAAATAGTAGATCTGAGAGTTGAAGATGGTAACGGCAAAGAAGAAAGGGAAAAAGAAATCCTAGATAGAATTTATGGAGGATCATAAAAGATGTATTGATTATTACATATATGAACTAGTCACATTATAGCAAATACGAGTACAGAAGGGTGTTATGCTCGAACCCATATGTGTATAATAAAAGGCATAACAATTGTAACAATAGCTGTGTATTATTTTTCATCTCTTCAATAAAGTACAAAAGCAAATATACTTCATTTCAGTTTCTTAATTGTAACCAAAATTGAAAGAACAAACAAACCCATATCTGGTATCTATCCAAAATTGGGTTTCCTACTAATGAATGAATGAATGGTCGTCATTCTAAAAGGTACATGTGTAGAGCATATAAGTAATATAATTTTGTTTACATCGGGTGTTGATTGGCGAGATTTAAATGGTTTTGTGGATACTAGAAGCCCTAAGTTCCACCGTTATTTTATTGGGTTCAATTCCTTTCTCCTCGTTTTCCCATCCTCCTAACCTACAAAATGGACGAAACGTCCACTTTGACTGGCCCAAGAATTATTGATTTACGACCGATACGGGGAGAAAACAGCAAGGGTCTTTCAGATTTTAATTTTACCGTCTAAAAGTTAGTCTGTAACCAGATGAAAATTGAGTGGATTTCCCCTGTTATTCTAGTTTAATCCCAACATGAATGGTTAGAGCATTGCGGCACATTCGATCAGACAAAAGGGAAGGGACAGAAGATTTGATATGCGTTTTAACCATGGTTTCAAATTCCGGCCGGCGCCTCGAAATTCCGGCCACTTCAGCCCGGATCCGGTGGTGAGCAGGTCGGAATTCAGTTAGAATACTGTTTCCGGTGATTCTTATTAAAATAAAGAAAAAAAACTTGTTCATAGCCTACTTGATAACATCGAGCAAACCAAAGACATGAAAAGCATCAAACAAGAAAAACAGAAGCATCAACAATTGAGAATTTAGATCAACCAAAATTTAGGGTTTTGTTTGAGAACAAGATAAATTGCAAGCGAAACGAGAGTTTCGAGACTAAGAGAGAAATCATATGCGAGGAGAGAGAAATACATTGCTTCGCCTTCAATAGAAAATATTTCAGGACTTAAAAATGTACGTCACGATTGAAGGTTGTACAGGGCTGTTGGTGTAGTGGTTGGGCCTTGTTTATTGCAAGAGAATATCAAACTTGAAATTTTAAGTTTTACTTTTATCTCATTGGAAATATGAAAATGTTAATTTAACTAATTAGATCTAGTTATACTTATATTTGTTATATTGCACCTACAACAAAAAAAATAAAAAAAAAATTTACAACACCTAATAATATGCTAATATATCGAAAACCTAAAAAAATAAAAGAAAAACAACTAAATTCGAAACTGGAGTCATAACAAAATTTCTGAAATAGAACCGAAAATATTCAAATTTCAATTCATCGCAACGAAACCGAAAATCGGAATTTTGAACTTTGGTTTTAACACATTTTAATACGTAGTCAATTTTACCACCCTGCCTGTGTTCCAGACCAAAACTAATCGCCTTCTTTCTCTTTTCCCAACCTCACCTTGTTCCTACCCACTTGCAATTTTCTTATTAATCATTCTTCTCCGGATAAACTTATTGGTACATTTATTTAACTAATCAATGGCGGAATCAAGCAAGAGAGTAGCCGTACATTAACAAACTAAATTGCCTGAACTTCACAAAAATAACCAAAGAATCTGCCATACATTACGCTTGATTAATTAAATAGTAAACTCATGAACGAAGTAATTAAATGTGAATAAACATCCAGGGAAAGAAGCAACCATAAATATGAATAATCAATACTGCATGCGGTCAAAAGCTGTATCCATATCGGAAAAAGAAGAAGCAGGCAGTGGCAACAATGACGATAGACTCCACCAGCCAGAAGAGGTAAAAAAGGGCATTATCACAGATTATAAATGCGTAAGAATTAGGCTGCAAATGTCGCTCCCCCCATCTCCTAAACGCAGCTGAATACACATTCATTTTCTTCTTCAGTTGCTTCCTGCTTTTTACCACTGCCTTCTTCATGTTTCTTTTCATCCATTCTCTTTTCCTTCCCTCCATCTATGCTCTTCTAAGTTTACAATGTAGATCTTTGATTGGGTTATAGCTTCTTTACTTGAATTTTGAACAAGTATTTGAGTTGAGGTGATGAAAAAGGGGGTAATACACCCTTTATGTATGACTCAACACGGAACCTTGTAGCATTGATAATCGTTAATATTACCTGTAATTTACATTAATATTTAGATGGATAACGAGTGATTGGTGGAAGTCTTCGGTGCTGTAGTCAAACTGTAGCTGCGGACGAAGGATCAATGAAGTTTCCTTTTGCAAGTAAAGTTGACCCTTCAAAAAATTACTCATGGCCTATGACTGTTATAGATCCAAAAAATCATGAATTCCCATCATTCAATGCAGCAGTCACCATCAGAAGTCAAATGAAGATAACCTAATATGGCCTTCAAATCTGTTCCAGCAATTCTCCTGTCAATGCGCATAATTTAAGCTGCATTCGCGGAAAAAGTGAATCAAATGTTAGATGTTATGGCATTCGTTCACAAATAGTTGATTATCCAAATTTATAATCCTACGTAACTGCTGCAATTTTAGAGTCCAGACGCTTTAAACTAAAACAATGACGTAATATATACATCCAACTTAACTCAAATAAGTCGAATGCAACGGATACATCTGATTTAACTGAAATAAATCGGATGTACCTCCCATTGGTGATCCTTTTTTTACTATTATCGTTTTTCGTATCTGTGGACAGAGCCAAGCTCAAGGTTATGATATCGAAAAAACCATTTTACAGAAATAATAATAATAATAATAAAAGATTGATACTTCTTTAATCAAAATATATATATTGAGATTAGCAGGGAGTTATTTTGCTTCTATCGTTGTTGATTCTACCACAACCCATCGTAATTATTTTTTTGAAAAATCAAGAAAGAATGAGAAAACTTTCCCAAAGAGCGTTGTAGCTTGAATAAAGCAACCTGAAATCTCAAATAATGAAAACTTAGCTACCCAAAATATACCCCAACTTGATACCTGTTGGAGTTTCTTTTACCTCAGAAGTAGCAGCTGTAGTGAGCTACCCAATAGCATCGACTTGCAGTTTCCAGAAATTTGGGATGTTTTACAGGTAAATATAGCGTTATAACAAAATTTATTTTTTAACACATTGATATATACTATCCCAAAATCAACGAAAATTCAGCAACAAAAATACAAGGTATACAATACAATTATTATTATCATCATTATTATTATTATTATTATTATTATTATTAACAACATCAATTAAAGGCGATTATATATTCTTTTCTCTTCTTGGTCCACAAATTATAGTATCTTATTTTGCCATGGGTTTCTTATAATTCCATCATTTATTTAAATAATTAGACAACAAGTCATTTTTTCCTCGTTTATTTGATCTTAATGACCTTTCTTCTTCTTTTATGTTAAATATTCACACAAATCTATTCTTTTAGGTATAAAACGGAATATTTAACCCTTTTGCATGCTTTTTGTACAATCCTCGGAATGGTTATCAAGATTTACACCATTCTAATTTCAATTTCATACACAACATATATTAATGATACTATTGATGTATGTAGTATATCATTAATTTCACATAACCTCCTTCCATCTATTTATTTCATTATGATTTAAGTTTTTGTTCTAAGAATTAATAATTAAAGAATGTTTTTTGGCTCATTTTCAATTAAGTTTGTCTAGTTTTTTATTTGGATTGACTTTTTTGTTCATATTTAATCATTATATTATTAGAGAATTTAATATAACTAATAATTTACAGAATTGGAGGAACAATTTTTAGGTAATTTTTCATTTTTGATAACTTATCTATATTTTTGTCACAAGAAATTATACTAAAATATTAAAAAAAATTAAATAAACTTTATCTATTTTTTTACTAGGGATTAACTGTATTTTTGTGTTATTGTTATAGGGTTAAATTGGGATATGTCGTCAGTAACCCTAAGAATTGAAAGATTATTTTTCAAGTGGTTTTTCAATTTGTGATAACTATCTTTTTTTATTATAGAATATTATATTAGATTAATAAAATAAAATAAAAATATACGTATATTGTTCAATCAAAAACAGACATAACACCCCAATATCAGATGAAAACACCAAAATATAAATCTATTAAAATAAACAAAGACAAGAACAAGACTTTTATAGTGGTTCGGTAAATTCACCAGTCTGCGTCCATTTTAATCTGATTATCTTATGTTTTCTTTCCATAATATAAATATTACCACTCAATTCGACCACAATCTAGTATATCTTGGATTTACAAGGTTTTGGGGAAGAAGAAGATAGAAATATAACTCAAAAAAAAATGTCCTCTCCAAATTGTAGGTAGCTTGCTATTTATAGGTGATTCTCATGCCAATCTCGCAATCTGGGCCTAAATTCGTGCAAATCTTCAAGATCTAATAATCCAGCAGGTAGAGCGAGTCATGCCGCATGAATATAAGAAAGAAACTCAGGTTGGTACCGATCTAAATTTATGCTTCCAAAGCCTATTTCTCTTCAGATTTAAGCTTATTTCATCCATCTCTTTCCATTCAAGTCTCAAAATCATATCATTACCAATTTGAATCATGTCGGTACTAACTTGATTTGCATTTCTATTACTTGGCCAAATCTCTGATTTCTTCAATCTTGGCATCTTCTAAGCTCATCGACTCATTTCTTCATTAATTTGCAGTCTGTTACATTTGTTTGAGTCTATTCTAAGACTGTGGAAATTTTGGTCATAACTCTTTCCCTCCAAAGTATGTCTTATGTATGTAAGGTGTGTTTTGCTCAAGAACAAGTTCTAGGAGTGATCGATCACTAGTAGTGGAGTTCTCGGCTTCCATCGATCTAAGTTGTGGTGAATCATCTAGTTCCTTCGGATCCACCTGTAAAGCAAAGGTCATTCCAAACTATAATAGTCAAGGAGTCTAATCCTTGCTTAAGTATTACTGTAAATCATAATCATTCAGTGTTCGCCCAGAGTTATCACATCTGATATCATTACCAAATCCATCGCGTGTTCGCCCAGAGTTATCATATCTGATATCATTACCAAATCCATCGCTGGTTCGCCCAGGATTAAGTTATCAAATGTCATTATCATAGCCATTTCTTGTTCTCTCGGGTTTAAGATATCTTATTGAAATATCGTCCCGTGTTCATCAATGGATTTATTTATTTTAGGTTAATTATAGGGGTGCTTTGCCGTCGATTGGAACGTTACTTGTAAATTGTCTAGTATCCCCTAGCATCCCTTTTTAAGTAAGCCCAATCGAATTGAGGCAATAATAATCATTATCATATCATAAGGAGTTCAAATTCGAAGGTCAAGTCCAGATCTCTCTAGATTGCACGACCAATGCCTAATCTAAGGTCTTATCTCTTCGGATTGTATATTCATGCTGAATCCAATCCACTCGCTCTTCAGCGAGGGGATTCAATGTTCAAGCAAGTCCATCCACTCACTCTTTTTTAAGAGGACTTACTTTCTATACAAGTCTATCCACTCGTTTTCCAACAGGCGTACTTATACTTTATGTTTATTACCCCATCTCTTTAGTCAGAAAAACCATGTCCACATAGTTTATATATCTATTATTATGTTCAAATGACTTTCAAAATCAAATATTCATTTATGAAATCCAAATCAAATTAACAAACAAACATCATAAATATCTATCCTGTCAATGATTACTCCCAGACATCCAACTCAGAGCGTGCCTAGAGACCAATCAAGGTCCCGTACAGGTGTAAGCAGCTTGAGAGTAACATCATCTTATTTGTTCAAAGAAAAAAGTAAAATGAAGTATTCGAACCTGATTCTTATCTATCCCTAATCATGAGATAATATTTCTCGACATAGATCCACGGTCGTATCTTACTGCCTTAGCCATATATGATGGCTGCTTCTGCTGCACTACAGCGATTTGGATCCTCATGTAGGCAGTTGTTACGAACCTACTCTTATATTAAATCATGAAAGGGTCTGCATTTGTTCATCCCATGCCTATCCATCTCATGAAAAAAATCCTTCAGATCTCTTCCCCCGATCCATGAGTTCTCTCTTGGCTGGCCTACGATAGAGGATCTACCCTCTAGTATCTAGGTGTATACTTTCCGAGGTTTTGGTTAGATTAGTGTAAGAAGAGAATATCGGTTCTCCTCTTTGCCGCTTCGTCCTCTAAAGCCATCTTCAGCCTTCTGCTTTCCCTTTTCTTTAATATATCCTACTTCAGATAGTCCTTCCTCATCCACAACATTAATTTTGGCGATTTTTGACCTCAACGTCCTCTTGGCGCAAGTATCTCTCGGTCTTATGATAGAAATCTATAAGATCTAATGGCGGATCCCTTTTCAAAGCAATTTTGAAGTTGGTTCTAACTACAACTCCGAACACTACAACCATCAGAACTGTCGATGGATCTCGATTATGGACTAGAATGGCTATTGGGTTAAATCTGGTAATTCTTTGGGGTCTCTTTGGCCCTTTGCTTCATGCTTGAAAGTGTCATCACATTATTTGATCGAGAAATGTGAACTCAAAACTATTTCAAGAATCTATCTACCAATCAGGCCCATGTGCTTATGAACCCATTTTCTAACTACCTGAACAACATAGTAGCCAATTCCGTCAAGTATAATGGAAAACTTCACCCCATTACCTCTTTAGATGCATTTAACACCTTCATACGTTAGATGTATCTCATCAGATGAATGGTCAGATTTATCCTCCCGTTGAATAGCTCCAACAATGGTAGGTTGAAATCGAGTGGATTCCTTATGTATCGAATGTTAGGTGTAAATGAATTCATGTTCATGTCCTCCGAACTTTAGTCTAAAGGTCCACATCTCACAATTCTCCTAATCATTTCATCTATTTGATCTTGTCATCTAATGAAAATCTCTGATCAGTAGCTTTGTTCTGCCCCCTTCCCACGGCGAGCCTTTGGTTTCAACTCCCGTTGTAGTGCATTCGCATTTTGATTTGCATTTATGGTTACAACATTGTCCGATCTCCGCATCCCAACACGCCCTAATTTCAGATCCACTACGCCCTATATAAATTCATGTTGGTACTGACCTGATTTTGCTCGGTACTGGCACCGACCCGATTCTAGTCGGTACCAATATGAATCGATGGTAGGAGCTCAGTTTTGGTTTGCTCTATCTTAACCCCAGATGCTTCCACATTGGTTTATGGCCTTTGGTTCTAAATTCCAACAACTCCGACCGTTCTTTCTTGGTCCATCCTTCTGAAAAATCCCTCAAGCACATCCTGCTGTCGAGACATTATCCCATCTTGCATCTTTTTCATCATCCTTTCCATCTCCTCTTCGGTCACGTAGGTGCATTGATTTAAACTTGAGAACACCTCCTAATTTCCCCTTTCTCTATATAAGTTGGTCCCATGATTGCTCTGCTAGAGAGCCTTTTTATATCTTTCAAACTTCAGATCCAAGATTTAAGTCTTCAAATCTAGTTCTTTCTCGGTGAAAACATCAAAATTGTTGCGCTAAAAATTCACACAATACATCAATATTAGATAAAAACACCAAAAATATAGATCTATCAAAATAAACAAAGACAAGAACATAATTTTTATAGTGGTTCGGCAAATTTTCCAGTCTATGTCCAATATTAACCTTATTATCTTATGTTTTCTCTTTGGAGTACTAAGACTACCACTCAAACCCGATCATAATCTAGAAGATCTCAGATTTACAAGGCCCTAGGGAAGAAGAAGATAGAAAAAGATGTCTAAAAGGAAAAAGTACTCTCTAAGATATAGGTAGCTTGCTATTTATAGGTGATTCCACATGCCAATGTCGCTATTCGGGCCTGAATTTGTCTAAGTCTTCAAAATTCGATAATCTAACAGGTAAAATAGGTCATGCCATACGAATATCAAGGAAGAAAATCAGGTCGATACCGACCTAAATTTATGCATCCAATTTTCTCTTCATATTTAAGCTCCTTTCATCAATCTCTTGCTATCCCAAATCTTAAAATCATGTCAATGAAAACCATATCGGTACCAACTTGATTTGCATTTCTCACACTTGGCCAAATCTTGTATTTCTTTAACCTTGACATCTTCCATGCTCCTTGACTCATTCCTTCATCAATTTGCAGTCCATTTCATTTATTTAGTCTATTATAAAGACGTGGAAAATTTGGCCATAACATATATTAATATTTATGTGTCTGTATGATAATTAGGAGTTTATAATCTTTTATATTTGATATCAAGTGAATTGTTCAGTTGCTTAACGTAGGAAATCACGATTCAAACTTTATAAATGACAATATTTAGATTATAATACATTACTAATTGGACATTTTAATTTTATTGTATGTGGATTTCAAAAAAAAATTAAAGAAAAGAGAACTTATTGTTTAAGCCCAGCCAATACAAAATTTCCTTTTTGAACCATGCTTTTTGTGAATGTTTTTAATCCATTCTATATTTTTATTATACTACACAAGAAGTTCAATATATGGGCAATATTTATCTCCCGCCTCCTTTAATATTGCCTCAAATGCTAATTCTTATAATTTGTAGCATAAATTTTACATTAAAATCCATTTTTCCTCAAAACTTGATTTAATGTTTGCATTAACAGTGTCCACGCTTATAAAATATCCTCTACATATTAACGACATACATATTTTACTTCCCCCTCCATTCCTAGCTCTTCAGCTTTCGATAACTTTAAGCATAATTCATATCATAAATCATATCATTAATATCTTATAATATTTATACATAATTCATTCAAGACTAAATACATTTTTAGTTTACGACAAGTCAATTTTTCCAAATAGTTTCTTATCATAAATATTTTCATCTGTACATTAAGTCAAGATCTCACTCTACATGAACAAATTAAACAAATAAATTGTTTTAAAATATGCCAAAAGCTATAACATTCCCTAATTTACTCTAATATATTCGACGTATCTATCTCATATTCTTTACATAAGAAATCATTCATTCTAGGATATTAAACTTTGTTCACAAATTTTCCTTTACAACCTTCTTATTTCCCTTTAGCACACTCTCTGCATTCATTGTTCCTTTATAATATAGTTGTAACTTTTCCTCTTCCCCACACTTTTAATATAAGTATTTTTCACATTCCCTGCATTGATTATTCTTTTATAATCTAATTATAATTTCTTCCTCTTCTCTACACTTTCAATAGAAGTTTTTTATTCGGTTGCTTCCCATTTTCACTTTCTTCTCGCTCCCATTTGATTTTCTCACAACTTTGTGCTTCCATTTTCTAGTTTCATATGTATATTATAGTTGAAAAACAAACTATATTCTCAATTTTGATTCAAATTAAAGATTCTTTTCAAACAATCTTTGCTCGATCTCTTTATTCAATATGTTAGAATTTGAATGAATTCAATAATGTATTTTTTGCACTTTTATTATCACTGTAATATGTATGATATTATTCATGCTCTGTAGCGACCGAGTTTTCTATTTATTTCTTTTAGTGTTTGGGTTTCTATGATGAAATTATTTAAAAGCTTCCAAAAGACTTACTTTACTTGATCAGTTGAGCTCGTTTAAAGGTTTGACCATAATTTAGAATATGATTTGCATTTAATTCAATGTAGGATTAGTTGTATCTATTCTAAGTTTTATTTCAAATCGTTTCTTTGAGTTTTTTAATCAAAATTATGTCGTATGTTGAATTTTGTTTCAATAAATATGACTATGAATTGTGACCCCTACAATCTTGCTGGCTACTTTGGTTTTGGGTATTTTGACTAAGACAGTTTCGATTCACTATTTGCATTTTCTTCTGGTATTGAGTTAGTTGAGGAAAAAACTCCAGATCTTGTCAATTTGATAAACATGCCAAATGATTCCAATATTGAGACCTGAAACCATCGTTTGATTGCTATAATTGCTGTCGTTTATCCTCCTAGGTCTGCATTCGATTTAGGTTCCCCTATTAAGCTTGTTCCTGATTTGGGTGAATTAAAAGAGGTTGTTGATGCATTTAGCAGTCCAGTTCCTATAGTTGTCGATTATAGTATTGTTGACATCCCTACTTTTCCTATGGTGTCGAATCCCTTACCGCCTAAGAAATCATGTAATGATGCTTACTTTCCTCTATTGATCATTTAGCAAGTCCCTATGATGCTCTTTCAAAGACTTGGTCTTCCTTGTTTGCCTCTAAACCATGAAAGGCTAGTGTTTACGCTCCAAGAAACTTTGATCTAAAAATAATAAATAGGGTCAATATCCCTCCTCTTAAGATGGTTGAAGCAGGCACAAATTTTTGGAATGAACAACTTGTCAACTTCTTTCTTGATGACAACCATCCCTTCTTAGTGGTGAAAGCTCATCTCTAAAAAATTTGGAAACTCAAAGGTAAAATCACTATGCGATATGATAATTCATTATTCTACTTTGATTTCAAATGTTCTGAGGATAGGCTTCGCGTTCTAGAAGCTGACCCTATCATTATTATAGGAAAGCCCTTTATTATTACCAAATTGAGTCCATCCTTGATTTAGCTCACGAATAGGTTTTCTTTATTCCAGTTTGGGTTTAATTCTCGAGCATCCCTTTTATTTTCCAATCCGTGGATGGTATTGATTAGCTATCAAACTTGATTAGTAAGTTTGTTTGTTTCGATGAGTCCATATTATAGTGGGACAGATTGGGTATGCGAGAGCACTGATTGAAGTTAAACCTTATAGGATATTACTGTTTGTATAATCGATTGAACCCTACTGGCCTAGTTGCCTTGGTTGATGTTGCTTATAAATGGAAACCACCGATATGCTCGAACTGCATATCATTGGCCATCTTGTTGTTGCATGAAAACACTCTCTTAACCCTAGGCCAATCCTAGAAGTCGAAAAGTAGAAGTGAAGCCACCTTTCCCACAGAAAATCTCACATCCCAAAGTTGTGAAGCATATTTGGGTCCTCAAATGTGTGCCCTCTAAGGTTCATGATGATAATGCTCTTGTATCGCCAATCTCTATCTCAGGCTCTATCTTTGATCGTATTCAATGGAATTCTATAAAGAAGACTTAGGTCCACGATGTGCCATAGTTATGCCATTCCTCGTTGTTTGACACGTACTTTAAGTTTATGTCTATATAGGAAGGTGAGCATATATTTATGTTTTAACAAATTTCTAATGATACGCTTACTCTTTCTATTCATGATAAATAGGTGAGCATAATTTTGATATTTTAAAGGATGAAACTTGGAATATGCTATTGATTTTCAATGAGGACTCCGAAGTATTTGATCCCTATATTGCGCTTCTGTTTAGGAAGTATGTAAGTATCATTGCGACTGACACATTTGATGATGAATATGAATCTGCCTCTGCACAGGAGGATAAGTATAGTATTTCTTTGTAGTCGAGACATTGTAATGTAATGATCCAGAATTTCAAACACTTCGTATTTATATATTTAAATTATTTAAATATTTGAATCTTGAATTAAATGTTAATAAAGTGACTTAATAAACTTGTTAACCCCTTTTAAATCATAAGTAATGATGGCAAACTTGTTATAGAAAAATGTTCATAAAAGTATATACTTTGAGGAAATATCAATAACGTGGCCAAAAATCGTTTATTGATAAACTGATTTTACTCGTCAGAAGTTGTTAAATTTTTTTTTACATACTTGTTTGCTTAGGATAACATGACTATGAGATAAAAATGTTTTGTCATATATGGAAACTAATGTTTTTGATGATCTTATAGGTGATGTCATAGAAGATATTTTGTGTGTGAGTGTAAAAGAGTAATTTACTAAGGAAAAAGGAGGTGTAATTTAAAAGGAGAATGTAAGGAAAATGGAAGGGGTTCTTTGCTGTGTAAATGAAGGACAAGCTTGCTTAGTTCATTCATTACTTTCCAAAGCTTGAAAATGTCAAAAGAAATAAAAATGGTAGAAGTGATTGGCATAATCCACTTCCATCTTCGCTAATCTTTCTACAATTAGTTCAGATCTTCTCCAAACTCCACCAACTTTCTCCAATACCTTAGAACATCTTATGAAGCATGGATCTAAAGCCAATGTGGAAATAAATTAAAGAGGATGGAGGACTCTCTTGGGGTATGAGCATTAGATGATGGAGGGTGGACATGCTTTGTAGTTTCAGTGATAAAGATTGGATCTTTATGCTTTTGCAGATGGTAGGAAGTGGTTCTTTGATTATTTTTTGTTTGAGATTATTGTAGGATGGATTTGGGTGAGTTATATCACTATCTTGTATGTATATATTGTGTATGTGCGTGTGTGAGTGTGTGTGTGTGGGTGCAAATATAAAATTTAAGTGACATTAACTATGTAAAGTTATAACTTAGACCCCTCTTGCTTTAGAAAGCAAATAAGAACTTCATATTACATAACATCACTTTTATTACATTTTATAACATATGGTGTGGCCTAGACTTTGTGTTTACATGTTTGTTGGCTTATGCGTTGGATTAAAGTATGTTTGAAAGTGTTTGAAGCGAGAATAGTCGCTATAAGTGCAATTTGATATCCCTTAACTTTAACTTGCGTAAATGGAAGATTTATGATATTTACTAAGGATAATTTGATTTGATTGTTCTCTATACATATTTTGGTATATGGGACAGTAAATAAATGGTTTGAAAAGTTATAGAAATTGTGAACAAAATTGTGAAAGTTAGAAGCAAAAAGGTCCTATGGATGCACTTTGAAAATGCATTGTGTTCGATAAATTTCAAAGTCAATTTTGAGAGACATCCTAGGAGCTTCTTACGTTTTTATTAAGTACTACAAGTGTACTTATTACTGGAAAAATATGGAATTTTAAATCATTCATTAACTTGTGAAACAAAGTTGCAAAATGTTATAGCGAGAAGGTCGCTATATGAGCACTTTGAAATGTCCAATTTTTTGGGAATTTTGGTAATTAAATTGATTATGGTTTTCTTTACAATTTTAGTATGTATTATATGTGCACTTATTACAAAAAAATTTGGAGTTTAGAAGGTTATGGAACTGGTCAAACAAAATGGCTAAAGTTTGAGTAAAATGTTGTTTAACAAACACTTTAGTAAATACCTTTATTTTTAGGAAATTTTCTAAATAAATTGAAAGATATTCTTAAATGTTTCATTCCATGGTTTTTAATAAGCCTAAGGGTAGCATTTAATGTGAAAAAATTTAAGTCTTAAACCTTTTTTTTAAGTGGTTAAAACTGGTCACAAGGTTCTTGTTTTACTATGTTATTTTTAATCAAGAACTTTTTGCATCATTTGTAAATATTATAGTAAATTGCTTATGGTTTAAGTGTTTAAAAATAATATTTAAATTTGGTATTTTTCTCTAATATTTTTTAGGATGTTTTCTAACATATTTCTTAGTAATCTAAAGTTGGTTTGAAGTTTAAGTATATTTTTAATAATTACTTGTAAACTTTTTAAAGTAAAGAGGTTTTATAATATATTTAAACCTATTTATAAGTATTTTTAAAGCATTTATGTATATAAGTTTCAAAACGTATTTAACTATGCTTAACACTAAAAACCAATGAAGTAGACTTATCTATTTGTGAGAGCTAAGTTTGATGTTCAAGTAAGGATAAAAAAATAGAGCTCTAATCTAACGGCTTCACTTTTGACCAGGGAATAATTAAGTTCGAAATATTGAAAATGCGTTGACCATGTTGTTTATTTACTCGTTCATGAAAGTCATTAATACTATGCTTAAAACAAGTTTTGATTTTTTTGAACATCCTTGTTAAGTAAAATGAATTTGATATATGTATTTACTCTTAGGATGTAGTGGAGTATTATACGAGTATGAGCTTAAGTTATATAATTTATATAAAAAACTAATAGGATAAAGTACGTAAGTTGTACATAGATTTTTTCATTAGCATGACTGTTCTTGATCCAGTATTTAAGTATGTGGTTTCGAGGTGATTTGCACCAGTCCGAACAAGGATTTTCGCTCGACTCTTGATGGAAAACATTGATACAGAATCTTGATATGATCTCGTGTTTCCTATCATAATACATGACTATGTAAAGGAGACATAAGTTTCTAGTCAAGGAACCTGATCGGAATCCACACTAGAGAGGTCAAGTGATCTATACTAATTTGGAAATGAAATTATGTCATCGAGCAAATGATTAGATCATATAGTGTGTATGGATGGTCCATGTACATCATGTATGCTTTAGTATATTTGCATACTATGTTTTGTTGGCTTATGAAGAGTTTAAGCGATGACCCTTAAATTTGTTATGAGATAGCATGGATAATCAACTGAGTAATAAACCAAGGCCGTTGAGCATAAAGTATGCTTAGTAGGTTGTTTACCGTCCTTATGAGTCATGTTTGCTGGTAAATTTTGAATACTATTAATTATTGCTTTGTGATTGTTTCCTTACGTTGCTCGTGTTGGAATTTTGAGGATGAAATATTCTAAGAGGGGGGAGGGAACGTAACGACTTGGAATTTTGGACACTTCGTACTTAAATATTTGATTTATTTAAATATGTGAATTATTTAAATATTTGAATCTTAAATTAAATATTATTAAGTGATTTAATAACCTTATTAACCCCCTTTAAATCAAAAAAATGATGGTAAACTTGTTTTAAAAAAATGTTTACAAAAATGTATACTTAGAAGAACTATCAATAATGTGGTAGAAAATCGTATTGATAGCCAGCTTTTTACTCGTTAGAAGTTGTTCATACTTTTTTACATACACTTATTTGCTTAAGAGAAAATTAGTATAAAATAATTTTTTTCTTCATTTGTGGAAAATAAAGTTTTTGATGATGACATGGGTAATGTCACAGAAGATATTTTACGTGTAGGAGTAAAAGGTTAATTTACTAAGGAAAAAGTAGATGTAAAGTAAAAGCAGTACGAAGGCACATAGGAGGGGGTTTTGGCCATGTAAAGAGGGCTTAGGCCAGCTTAGTTCGTTCATTACTTTACAAATCTTGAATATCAAAAGGAACAAAAATGGTAGAAGTGATTAGCACTAATCCACTTATGTCTTGACTAATCTTTCTATAATTAGTTTGAATCTTCTCCAAACTCTGCCAAAATTTCATCAACAGCTTAGAACACTGTTTGCAAAAAAAATGGGCAAACACCTCCAAGTCGTATGATTAAGTTGATTATATATGGTTCTTAGCGATTTGGGTGACTTATGCGAATATATAAAATAGATGGACTAAGCTGTAAAAGACACACAGATTTATAGTGGTTCGGCCAGAATGTGCCTACGTCCACTTTATATGTTATTCTCCTTTTCTATTCAGATTACAAGTACAAAGCTTTGATTACAAGTAACTGAAAGTTGTTTGAAAATTCTATCCGTGCCTGAGCTCTCAAACTTGTCCCCCATTGTTGTACCCCTGCCCCTCTATTTATAGAGTTAGGCTGAGGGTAGGGGTCCTGGATGTATATAGCTGCTGGTGGGCCTGGGCTGAAGCAATCTGGTCTGGCAACGTTGGTTTGGCAATGCCTTCTAGGTCTTGATTCGGTGATGAGTGAATGGTCCGGTCCGGTGAGACTTTGGACCGGTGATAATGCCTTCCTCTCTTGGTTCGGTGGTAGGAGGATGGTCCGGTCCGGTAAGACTTTGGACCGGTGATAATGCGTTCCTCTCTTGGTTCGACGGTAGGTGGATGGTTCGGTCCGGTGAGACTTTGGACCGGTGATAATGCCTTCTTCTCTTGGTTCGGTAGAGGCTGGTCTTGTAAGTTGGTTCGGTAGTGGCTTTGGATCGGTGGCGAGAATTCGTCCAACATTTGCCCCCCAAAGGGGGCACATGCCTGCATGTGTCGCGCTTTGTTTTCTTGCAGTTGGGATAGCTTCATTCGGTTCCAAGTGCCGAACCGTCCGGTCCGGTTATCCTGCGCTCGCCTATAAGTAGGGGCATCATACCATTGTTATCCCTTTACCGTTTGAGATAGCCGAATCACTTGAGTGCCGAATCAAACTTGTTTGTTTGAAACAGCCGGATCGACCAAGTACCGAATCGATCCTAACTGCCGAACCAGGTGAGTTTGCTTCTGCCGAATGAACTTGTGCTTGAATTGCCGAATGAGGACGGAGAAGTATGGTTGCCGAATGAACCTTGAGTTGGAACCACCGAATGAATTTTGGTAGCGTGAGTTCCGAATGGGGTCTCGGACTCGTACCACCGAATGAAATCTGGTGTTTTGAATTATGGGTGAAGTTCCAGGCTGCACGTACTCGCTTGCTTATGTCTCTATATTCCTTGTTTTAACAGTATGTTTTTATGGTATCGCAGATAATGCCTCACAAAAAGGAAACTCGATCAGAAAAGAGAAAATCTACGGACAGAAGAGAGTCCCATGTGGTGCCCCCAGCCCATCCAGGACCGGGACGACAGGGACCCACCCCGAGATCACTAGTGGACGGATATGGTCCTCAAGAGCTTCTGAACTCTCCTCCTGATTGCTTTCTGAGCTCTCTCAGAGAGGAGAAGCTTGATGTTATCTCCCGCTCCTTTGAGATTGATAGAGCACGCATGTTGTTGCCAGGGAAGGAGGTCATGCCATATAATCCCCCTGAAGGATACTTCGGTTATAGTAGGTACCACTGCATGTGTGGGGTCATTCCTCCAACCAATGCTTGGATAGTTAGCTTCGTCACCTATTTGAAGGTGGCCCCTTTCCAGCTCCATCCCAACTCCTACGCTATCTTGGTGTGCCTATTCGTGATTTTCCAGAGAAAGTACGGGCGCCCCCTTATAACCGGGAGATTCGGTATCTATATAACTTGAGAGATTACAAGAAGGGGTCTCCATACATCAGCTTGGAATCGGCCGTGTCCTTCAAGCCGGTCTTGGACTTGTATTCAAAGTTCACCATGTTTAAGAAGGAATGGTTCTTCGTCCAGGATGACACCATTTCGATCCACCGCTTCACCTCTGGCTGTAAGTTGAAGCTTATTTATAATTTCCATTCTGACTGAGATGCTTCTTCTTATGTGCTTTTATTTCTTGCTAGCGACAGGTGGCTTTGCGGTCGTGGAGAATGATCACCTGGTTCAGATGGCCACGGAGTTAGAGGCCATTTCGGGAAGGGATAGGTCAGCTTCTTACCTAATCAGGAATGCCACTCTCCTGGGACACAACTTAATTCTACCACATCAGTGTGTGGTCAAGCAGAGGGATACGGTTGAGGAAAGAGCTGCCAAAGCCAAAGGAGGGGCCACGACAAAGAGCAGCAAGAGGAAACCCTTCTAGATACCTCCAGTCGTCGGGGGGAAGAAGCCCAAGAAATCTGATGGACCCTCTCCCATCACATGCCCAGATGTTCCGAAGGAGGAAAGTGGAGAGGAGGAAAGAGGCGATGAGGAGAGCGGAGGTGAAGGCAATGGTGGTAATGGCGGCGAAGGACAGAGTGGTAGTGGCGTTGGTGCCTTGACCTCAGGGCAAGCAGGTGAGATCCAAGAGTGGACGGATGATGCTTTCCGCAAAGCCTTTGAGGGGTTGGAGGAAGGGTCGGCCTTGGTGGAGAAACCGAAGAAATTTGATAAGGCCGGGACTGGTGCCGGTCCATCTTCTGAGAGCATTTCAGCTAGGGCAACTCCGGCGGTTCAAGGTGAATTTTTGACTCCTCTTTTAACTTCACATGTTTCTTGGATTATAGTCTCATGCATGCTTGTAACACTTGGTTTTTATTTCACGAACGGGTAAGGCGGCCAAGACATTAGACATTCGGCACCGCCTCAAGCAATTCAAACTCCTAAAAGTTTCTGCTAAACTGAAGCCCTCGACTGACCGTTCCAGGGGCGTAGTCGGCTACCATCCTCTTCTCGGAGTCATTGAAGAGGATATTCAAAAGAGAAAGAGGAGGCATTCCATGTTCGAACCTTCACTTGGACCTCAGCCCCCAATCCAGCCTATTCATGACATCACGGGGGAGGATACTGAGTGCATACCATCTCCGCATCCATCAGAGAATCCTACGGTTACTCATGTTGATCGTCCCGGCTTGGCTCGTAACCCATTTGCGGGTCATCCAGATCTGGACCCGAGTTCTTATGATATTTCCTTCGATGTGGTTACCGGTGAGCACCTCCTACCCAACAATCTTATGGTAAGGGTGCTTGATGAGGCTAAGTCTTTGTATCTCGACTTGTTGACCACTCGGATTGTGACTATGGGGGATGAGGCCAAGGCAAACATCGATCGGGTGGCTGAGGAGGCCAAGAAGTTGATGGGGCATCACGCCCGACTGGTCAAGGCTGGAGAGGAAATCGGAAGTGCTAACATTCGGTTGCGGCTAATGGTTTCCGATCAGGTTCAAACAGCTTGTCGATCAGGCCATTCAGATCACCCAGCATGAGACGACCTCCAAACGACTAAAGAAAACCATGGAAGAGGCTAGCAAGGCAGAATTGCGAAAGATGGAGGCTGCTTGCAAGAAACGAATCGACACGGCCATCGCAACGATGGATGAGGTTCGGAGAGTGGATCTCGAGCAGGTAGAGGAGTTATCAGGAAGGCTCGAAGCCGTAGGGCTTGCTCAGGCCAAGCTAAAGGAGGAGATGGAGGCGATGAGGAGACCCCTTCAAGATGACTATTCAAGATACCGATTGGAGAGGGATGCTGCCGTTGCAAAGTTGTCGGTTTCTGAGGCCCGTATGAGGGAGTTTGAGGAGAACGAGGGGATGATTGATGATATGCTGCAGGATATGTATTTTCGTACTTGGAAGCAGGGCAACCTATCCTGGATGGACGATTACCCCTGGGTCATGGCTAGGATATATCTCCGGGCTTTGGAGGAGGCCAAGGCTGATGCGGATAAAGAGGGTGGCGTGGCCTTCAGAATGGATGTGGTTACCGCTCAGTTCACCAAGGAGGAGAAGGTGGCGGTGAAGAAGGGCATGCGGCTGCTTACCGCCGAGGAAGTGGGTGTGCAGTTGGAGGATGATGATCAGGGAGCAGACGCTGGTAAGTCTTCCCTTTTAATCATTTCTTAACTTGATTGCTTATCGTTTGTCTAATAGATTCTTCTCCTGAATTGGACATGTGGGACCTCTGGTCAGCATGCTGGGAGTTTTGATCCTGCTGTCAAGTAGATCTTGGGGGTCGGAAGGATAGAGATGAAGTTCTGATGCTGCCGACTATTTTGACTTGATCCGGGCATTTTTGGTTTTACTTGACATTCCTGTATATACTAGTTCTAAAACATTAATGTACTTTTAGGTTGTAATTATGTCATTGCAACGAACGACTTTATTTGTAACATGTAACTTCATAACATAAGCTGATTCTGTCATATTAGGATGCTGTCATTATTTTGATGTGTTGCATAAGAAATATAGCTGTGCATGTGCTAGTGATTCAATTGTGTTTTGATGTCAAGCTCTCGCTTAAAATATAATTTCATGTCTTGCAATGTTAATGTGATGTGTGAATATCAGAGCTGCTTATTTGTATACAAGAGAAGAGAGTACCGCCCTTCAAGTTTTTGCTGTAGATGGTAGCTTTGAATGCCTTGTGTGATCGAATATGGAATGCAGTTGAATGTCCTGCCATCCAGCTGTGAGTTCTTATTCCCACTAGCGAGTGTCTCCTATTTTGTGTCCTGTACTTTAGTGATCGTTATAGAGGATAGGAGGAAAGTTTTTATAAATAAAATGGAAATATAAGAAATAGTAAAACTTGCAATCACGGAAGGCCTTCGATGTGCTTATGTTCATGGCAAACGGGTTTTGTAGTCATTTTCCCTAGCTGTGGGTCTTGGAGACATTCGTCACCCATCTTACGCCTCCGCGGGGAGTTTTATTTTTTACCACAGCCGTACTTAAGACACATCAGAGCCGAGATCGCGCACAGTAACTACCCGAGCCATTATGGCCCGTAATCGTGGGTATTATTCGATTTACCATGGCCGGCTAGCGTGGGTGTCGATCGTCAACTGTGAACTGCCCCTGGCTGGCCACACCTTATGTTGAGGCTTATAATCGGTTCACAGTCGCCGGCGAGCCGAACGCCGTAATGAGCTGCCTCGGCTATAGTCGGCCTTCTCGGTGGCTTTTGATCGGCTCATTACAGTTGGCTTTGAGGGCCGTCGCGAGCAATGAGTTAACCCGCAGCAGAGGGATGCTGGAGCAAAAGTGTCTCACTGGCGAGGGCATAGCTTCGTATAGTACCTGTTGGGTCTTGTCCATGTGAGGTTGTGCCGCGAAGCGTCCAGAATGGAAATTCCGTTACACAGGGTTTTTTTCAACAGAAAAGGATAAAACTAAACAAGCAGCCAAGATATAAAGGAACAAGTTAAAAAGAGACAAGATTTTTAAAGTGGTTCGGCACGAAATTGCCTACATTCACTGATTCTCTTTGTTAATTCACTTCATATGGGAAGTACAAGTTAAGAAAAGTATCGACGAAGGTGTTGGATGTTCCATGCCCTCTGGAACACCTCTTCGTCCACTGTTGACAAAATATAAGCTCCGTTGTGGAGATCTTTATGAATTACATAGGGTCCGTCCCAGATTGGATCTAGCGCTCCGGGGCGCGGGAAGATCCGCTTGAGGACAAGATCTCCTTCTCGTAAGCTGCGGTGCTTGACTTTGGAGTTGTATTGTGCTGCCACCTTTTGCTTGTGAGCTGCCGCTTTGAGTGCTGCATTGTTTCTTCTCTCTTCAATTAGATCCAAAGACATGTGGAGGAGTTCTTCGTTCTCTTCTGGGTTGTAGTGGATCCTACGGTGGGAGGGCACTACAGTTTCAACTAGGAGCATGGCCTCCGATCCGTATGCCATAGAGAAAGGAGTATGTCCTGTTGATGTTCTATAAGATGTGAGGTAGGCCCAAAGTGCCGTAGGAAGTTCATCCACCCAAGCGCCTTTTGACTTTTCAAGTTTCTTCTTGATTAGAGTTTTGAGAATTTTGTTGACAGCTTCGACTTGTCCATTTGCCTGGGGATAAGCTACAGATGAGATGCTTTTGTGAATTCTGTGCTCTCGGCACCAGTCGGTGAATTCCTCGCTGTCAAATTGAATTCCATTGTCCGATATGATTTTGAGTGGAACCCCGTACCTACATAAAACATTTTTTTATCAAGAATTTAATAATTTTTGCCGAAGATATTTTATTTAGAGGATCCGCTTCCACCCATTTGGTGAAATAGTCAACTGCCACTATGGCATATTTGGCTCCGCCTCGGCCCATTGGCAGTTCGCCAATCAAGTCAATTCCCCATATTGCAAAGGGCCAAGGGCTGGTCATCTGAGTAATCTCATTGGTTTGTAGTCGAGGGATTTTAGCAAATTTCTGACATCTGTCGCATTTTTTGACGAAGTCCAAGGCGTCTTTGTTTAAGGTGGGCTAGAAATATCCATATCGGAGTATCTTCTTTGCCAGAGTCTGCCCACCAGTGTGGTCTCCGCAACTTCCTCGATGAATGTTGGATAAGATTTCCTTGGCTTCCCTTCCAGCGACACATCTTAATAAGGGATTAGAGCAGCCGCGCCGATAGAGGATGCCTTCTTGTATTGTGTAGCGGGAAGTACTACTCAAGATTTTCCTGACTTTGTTACGCTCGTTGGGTAGTGTGCCATCTTGCAAGTATTTTCGGATAGGAGTCATCCAAGCTTCTTCTTCGATTGTAGCTATCAGATCCTCTTGTTCGAAACTTGGGGCTAGTTGCTTTGAGAAGGTTATTGTTCCGAAAGTGGTGCCGTCCTTCATGGTAGCTTGCTTTGCCAGTTCGTCGGCCTCCTGATTCTCTCCTCGAGGAATGTGTTCGATTAAATAGTGATCCAATTGATTGAGCAGCAGCTTGGTCTTCTTTAGATATGCTGTGTGTCGTTCTCCTCGAGTCTGGAATTCTCCCAGTATTTGATTTACAATAAGTTGAGAATCACTATGGAGACATAAAGAACTGACTCCAATTTCTAAGGCAAGTTCTAGTCCTGCTATTACTGCTTCATATTCTGCATCGTTGTTGGTTGCAGCGAATTCCAACCTTAGGGCATAGTGCAACTTCCTTCCCCCGGGGGTGATTATCACAATACCTGCCCCCGAGCCCTGTTCGTTTGATGCTCCATCTACAAAGAGATTCCACTTGATATCTTTTGTTATTTCAGATTGATCCTTACCCTCGTTGGTAGTGAATTCGGCAATAAAATCGGCCATGGATTGTCCCTTGATGGCGGTGCGAGGATGGTAGGTGATATCATATTGACTCAGTTCAATGCACCATTTAAGTAGTCGTCCAGAAGTGTCGGGGCGATGGAGTACCTGCCTTAGCGGTTGATCGGTTAAAACTCTGATGGAATGATATTGGAAATAGTGTCGCAGTTTCCATGACGTGATTAGCAAACAATATGCTAGCTTTTCAAGTTTAGGGTATCTAGCTTCTGCCCCTGTAAATCTCTTGCTTACAAAGTATACGGGCTGCTGCGCACGGTTGTCCTCTCTCACCAAAGCGGCGCTTAAAGCATGGGACGATACAGCAAGGTATAGGTATAGTTCTTCGCCTTCATTTGGAGTTGAGAGTACTAGTGGTCTCTGAAGGTGTTCGATTAGGTTAAGGAAGGCTGTCGAGCATTCATCAGGCCATTCGAACTTTCCTTTGTCTTTCTTTAGAGCTTCGAAGAAAGGGATGCATTTGTCGGTTGCTTTAGAGATGAACCTGCTTAGGGCGGCCACTTTCCCGTTTAGGCTTTGCATCTCTCTTCGAGTGGATGGTATCTTGATATCTTGCAAAGCCCGGACTTGTTCGGGGTTTGCTTCAATCCCCCTGGCATGGACGATGAATCCCAAGAACTTTCCCGACGACACTCCAAAGGACCATTTTAGAGGATTCAGCTTCATTCCATATTGGCGAAGTACTTGAAACATCTCGTCCAGGTGGTTTATATGATCGTTGGCTTTCCTCGATTTTACCAGCATGTCATCCACATAAACTTCCATAGTTCGTCCTATTAGTTTCGCAAACATCTTGTTGACGAGGCACTGATAAGTAGCTCCAGCGTTTTTAAGTCCAAAAGGCATTACTCTATAGCAGTACAATCCCCGGTCAGTGATGAAACTAGTGTGGTCTTGATCGGGGGCATGCATAGGGATCTGGTTATATCCTGAGTATGCATCCATAAAGGATAAGAGTCCGTGTTAAGAGTCCGTGTCCGGCTGTGCTGTCCATGAGTTGATCGATTCGGGGGAGTGGGAAGCAGTCCTTCGGGCAAGCGTCATTTAAGTTGGAGAAGTCGATGCATGTTCACCACTTCCCATTAGCCTTCTTTACCAGTACTGGGTTGGCGATCCATTCTGGGTAGATGGCTTCTCATATGAAGTTATTGGCAAGTATGTTCTTTACTTCTTCCTCGAGGGCTGCTGATCGTTCTGCCCCCATGCTTCTCTTTTTCTGCTTTACTGGCACCTTGGTGGGATCGATGTTCAGTACGTGGCATGCTACGTCTGGGGAGATTCCAGTCATGTCAGCGTACGTCCATGCAAATACATCCGTGTTGTGGCGAAGAAAATCGACGAGTTGATCCTTCAATTCCGCTCTTAACTGAGACCTGACTCTCAGCAGTCTACTTGGGTCATGTTTGTTTATAGATACAAACTCCAAAGCCTCTGCAGGCACGGTGGTGGCCTCCTCCTCCTTGTCCCTGAGGTCTAATTCGTTGAAAGGATCGCTGGTATATCGAAGTGGAGGGGCTTTCTTTAATTGCTATACTTCCAAGTTTTTTTTCAGAGAGAAGTCTCTGCATCCTTCCCTTTATCCTTCCTGCGGTTATTGCGAAGTTCAGTTACATAGAAATCTCGAGCAGCGTCTTGATCTCCCTCTATTTCTCCTATTCCGTCATCTGTTGGAAATTTCATCTTCAAGCACCACGGGGCTAGGACAATTTGGAAGTCAGACAAGGCTGGTCTCCCCAAAAAGGCATTGTAGGCCGAGTGGTTCTCTATTAGCACAAATGTTTGTTTTCGCACAACGGAGCGGGGATGGCTTCCTATTTCGACAAAGAGGTCCAGTTGCGTGAGGGGCATCTTCACATCTCCAGTGAAACCAAGTAGTGGTTTGCTGCAGGGAGACATATCCTTCATTTACAGCTTCATTTTGTCGAAAGCATGCTTGAATAGGATATTTACTGAGCTTCCAGTGTCTACTAGAATTCGAAAAACTTTGGCTGGGCCGAACCAGGCAGAGATGACCATAGGATCCATGTGAGGATACTGCCTTCCCTCTAGATCACGCCTACTGAATGTGATATCATCATTCTCTTTCCGTTTCGGGTGGCGCTCTTCTATAACAGAATTAACGTAGCCTTCATTGTTTCTAAGTGACTTACCGTATCTCTCTATCTCTGTCCAGCTTCTATCGGCGATGTGTGGTCCTCCTGATATGGTAAGGACCACTATCTTCTCTTGACTGGAGCCGCTGGTGTTGCGATTTCCTCCGCCTACTTCTGGGAGGGGTAGCCCTGGGTTCTCATTGGCAGGAGTTGAAGTTCTGTTCTGACCTTTCACATAGCGCTCCAGTCTCTTCCTTCTGATGTGTTCTTCAATCAAGTCCCGGAGATGATGGCATTCATTGGTGTCATGCCCATGAGATTCGTGGAAGCGGCAGAACTTTCCAGACTTAATTACATTATCTGATTCCTTCTTGTGCGGGGGGCGCTTGTATCTAACTTCGTCTTGGGTGGCTAAGAAGATGTTTTCGATTGTTTCATTTAAAGGAGTGTAAGAGTCAAATCTCGGTCCCGGCCTATATAAGAGATTTTCCCCCTTTTTGCCCTCAACACTATCTTTGGAGTTATTTCTTCGAACGTCCTTTGCTACTGCGGGGGTGTTGCCATGAGCTGCCTTGGTTTGTTGCCCTGTCTGCCTTTCAATGGCAGCGTCTTCAAGTCTCATATATTTCCCGGCATCGTGGAAGAAATCGGGTAAGGTAGCTGGATTTTCTTTCGTTAGTCTCCTAGCAAATTTAGTATCCGGATGCACACCACTGCAGAGGGCCATTAGGATAAGTTTCTCGTCGGCATCTTGGACTGCGGCCGCTGCGGCGTTGAATCGGGTTAGATATTGTTGCACTATCTCTCCGGGCTTCTGTTTGATATTAGATAGGGAATAAGCGTCCTTGGGTTGTTCCACATGAATGCAGAACTGGCTGATGAACTTTTCTTTCAACATTTCCCATGAGCTGATGGATCCTTGGGGTAGATGGCAGAACCAGGAGGTAGCTAGATCTTCCAAGAATAGTGGGAAGCATTTACACAACACTCCCTCTGTTGCTCCACTCATGAGCATATGCTGTGTGTATCTCTGCAAGTGTACAACGGGGTCAGAGGTTCCCTCGTAAGGTTCCATTGTTGGCATTTTCCATTCCCGAGGGGTGATGGCAGTTTCGATATTGCGGGTGAAGGGGCTAGTTACCCTAGCGCATATCCCCCGATCCCTTTAGTCCCGTTGGACGCACTCGCTGAACAATCGCGTCATCCTTTCATTAGAACTTAGAGCGGATAGAAATGAGTTCGGTTCTTCCCTGCGGGATTGATTCCGTCCAGATGACCTGTAGGGATGGTATCGTCTATCACTCCTAACATTCTCCAATGGCTGCCTCTGGTCTACCGGGGGCACGTTGGGATCGGCCATAGTTGGCCCTTGCCTTGATCTCCCCCTGCTGGGTTCTGTTCTCAGCACTTCCTCGGGTCCAACTTCGGGCTGGACTCCATCTCGGCCCCGTCTATTGGTGTTTCCATGGTTAGGTAGCATGGCCGGCTCAGCTACATCAGACCCCTGCCTGGTACCTCCCTCGTTGGGTTCGGTTCCAAGTGTTTCCTCGGGTCGGAATTCGGGCTGAGTCCGGGCTCGGCCCCTACCATACCTGTTTCTGTTGTTAGCATCTTCGTAGAAGAAAGACCTGTGTCGTCTCCCGGATCCTCCAGACCGGGACTCACCCCATGATTCAGTGTTGCGGTTGGATTCTTCAGCATTCCTTAAGCGTGACATGAGTTGGTCCACCAGGGCTTCTTGTTGAGATGCGAAGCAGTTAGTTACTTCAGCCACAAGCCTGTCCAGATCCGTCCTTGTAATTAGTTGTTCCGTAGCAGGGGCTGTCGGATTTGCCTGATTTCCATTTGCTGTTGGAATCGGACGATTATCTTGATCTCTGATCACTGGATCTGGGATACTGCTATTGCGATGTTCTTTCCTTTGTTAGCATCCTTCTTCCGTCCGGGAGGCATGTTTTCGAAGTAATGAACGATGCTGATAGGAAAAGGGATAAGTGGGAGAAAGATGAAGCTTCGAGCTCCTATTTTTCTCAGTGAAAGCACCAAAAATGTTTGCACAAAAAATGTGCAAACACCTCCAAGTCGTATGATTAAGTTGATTATATATGGTTCTTAGCGATTTGGGTGATTTATGCGAATATATAAAATAGATGGACTAAACTGTAAAAGACACACAGATTTATAGTGGTTCGGCCAGAATGTGCCTACGTCCACTTTATATGTTATTCTCCTTTTCTATTCAGATTACAAGTACAAAGCTTTGATTACAAGTAACTGAAAGTTGTTTGAAAGTTCTATCCGTGCCTGAGCTCTCAAACTTGTCCCCCATTGTTGTACCCCTGCCCCTCTATTTATAGAGTTAGGCTGAGGGTAGGGGTCCTGGATGTATATAGCTGCTGGTGGGCCTGGGCTGAAGCAATCTGGTCTGGCAACGTTGGTTCGGCAATGCCTTCTGGGTCTTGATTCGGTGATGAGTGGATGGTCCGGTCCGGTGAGACTTTGGACCGGTGATAATGCCTTGCTCTCTTGGTTCGGTGGTAGGTGGATGGTCCGGTCCGGTAAGACTTTGGACCGGTGATAATGCCTTCCTCTCTTGGTTCGGCGGTAGGTGGATGGTTCGGTCCGGTGAGACTTTGGACCGGTGATAATGCCTTCTTCTCTTGGTTCGGTAGAGGCTGGTCTTGTGAGTTGGTTCGGTAGTGGCTTTAGATCGGTGGTGAGAATTCGTCCAACAAACACCTTAGGAAGCATGGATCTACAATAAAACTGGAAGAAAAGTGAAGCGGATGGAGAATTCATCTTGAGCTCTGAAGATAATGAAGGGTGGAGATGCTTTATGATTTTAATGCTAAAGGTTGGATCTTTTGGCTTTTGAAGATGGTAGGAAGTGGTTCTTTGATTCTTGTATGTTTGAACTTGTTTGTAGGCTTGTATTTAGATAAGTTAACTCACTATCTTGTATTATATTATGTGTATATATGTGCGTGTGCAAATATAAAGTTAAAGTTTTAACTAAGTAAAGTTATAAGTTTGGATCTCTCTTGCTTTTAAAAGAAAATGACAACTTTATATTATATAATATTACTTTTATTACCTTATATAACATGTGGCGTGATTTAGACTTTGTGTTTACATGTTTGATTGGCTTGTGTATTGGACTGAAGTATGTTTGAAAGTGTTTGAAGCGAGAATAGTCTCTATAAGTACATATAAGATTTATGATATTAACTTTAACTTGCGTAAATATAAGATTTATGATATTAACTTGAGATAATTTGATTTGATTGTTCTCCGTACATATTTTTTATATGGGATAGTAAAGAAATAGTTTGAAAAGTTATAGAAATTGTGAACCAAAGTTGTGAAAGTTAGAAGCAAAATGGTCGCTATGGATGCACTTTGAAAATGCTTTGTATTCAACGATTTTCAAAGACAACTTTGAGAACATCCTAGGGTTAAGTATTATAAGTGTACTTATTATTGGAAAAATATGGAAGTTTAAATCATTTGTTATCTAACAAAACAAAGTTGCAAAATGTTATAGTGAGAAGAAGATCGCTATGTGAGCACTTTGAAATGTCCTATTTTTGGGAATTTGTATAATTAAATTGATTGACATCCTTAAGGTTTTCTTTACAATTTTAATAAGCGTCATATGTGAACTTATTATAGAAAAAACTTGGAGTTCAAAAGATTCTGGAACTAGTCAAACCAAATGGCTAAAATTGGAGTAAAAATGTCACTAAATGAACACTTTAGTAAATACCCTGTTTTCGCTAATTTTTCTAAATAAATTGAAAGATATCATTAGGGAATTCTTTCCATGGTTTTTAATTCACCTAAGGGTAGTACTTACCGTAAAAATTTGAAGTCTTAAATTATTTGTTTAGGTGGTTAAAATTGGTCACAAAGTTCATGTTTTCTATGTTATTCTTTATAAAGAACTTTTAACAATATTATAAATGTTGTAGTAAGTTGCTTATGTCTTTAATTGTCTAAAATTGGTATTTAAATTTTGTATCTTTTCCTAGTTTTTTTAGGAATGTTTTCTAACATATTTTTCAATAATCTAATGTTTGTTTGAAGTTTAAATATATTTTTAATGATTACTTATGAATTTTTGAAGTAATAGATATATGACATGTTTTTATTTATTTTCATTAAATTATAAATTAGTTATTTTCAAACAATATTTTACATAGATATCTTAAACCTCTTTATAAGTATTTTTAAAGGATATATACATATACATACATACATACATATATATATATATATGAGTTACAAAAAAGTAATTAACTATACTTAACACTAAAAATCGACAAAGTGGGCTTATCTATTTGTTGTTGTTCAAGTGATGATAGAAGTAATAGAGATCTAACCTACCGGCTTCACTCTTGATCGAGGAATAGTTAAGTTAGGAATGTTAGAAGTATGTTAATCATGTTGTTTGTTTGCTCGTTTATGAATGTCACTAATACTATATTAACACTAAAAGCCTACAAGGTGGCTTCACTCTTGAATAGGGGATAGTATAGAATGTCAGAAATGTGTTAGGTATATGAACCTTGATTTTCATAAAAGATCATCTTTAGAAATGGATAGTTGACTTGCCAAATAATGAACTTCTACAAACATTAACTTAGATAAAAGAATGTTTTAAAGAAGATATAAGAATGGAATGGTTTTGGGTTTGTTGTGACACAATATGTTAATAACATTGGTCTTTAACATTTTTTTTATTAAACTTATGAATGTAAATAGATCTTTAAAAGAATATTTTAAAGATAACCATAAGTAAAATGTTTTATGGAGCTGTAGTGACAATGTTTAAGTAACATTAGTTTTAAAGCTTTTGAATGGATTTACGAAACTACTTAGACCCTTAAAATGGATATTTTGCAGAAAATATAAGTATGGAATCTTTTGGAAAAAAAGAGTGAATGTTTAAAGTAAGAAATAGTGTTAATGATTTGTGAATATAATTATGCCATTTGAGATAAGTATATGAATATGTTTTGAAGTATTGAAAGAGCACAAATGAACAGTAGGGATTGATAAATGAAGTTTTATTTGATAAAAAAAATTTACTAATAAAAGAGTTTTAACTAATAAAAGATTAATTAATAAAAAGGGAACTAGAAGTCGCTCATGTGACTTAATAGTGCTTTGTATGACTTGATGATACTTTGTGTGTTTACTCGTTTATGGAAGGCATTTAGTCGTGTACTTAACACTAAAATTTTGGAAATGCGATAAGTATACAAAACCTAGTTTCTATATGCGACCGTTCTCATTATTGTCGAATCTGACCAAATTCATCGATTTAGGCTTGAAGAGACCAGAATCGGCAAGTGTTTTACTTATCCGAAACCACTTCAAGACTGAGATATGTGTTCTATCTCTTGGAAGTGGATCTGTTTGAAATGTTGGAATCTATGTGTGGATTCGAGATCTTTTGGAGATGAGAAAATCCATTTTGGGATTCGTGTTCTATTCAAGTGATGAAGAATCGTGTGAGAGATGCTGAACATGACCTCGACATTGAAAATGAAGAAAATGGAGTAGGAGTATAGTCTGGGGTTTGGCTAACCCACGATAGGATATATCAACATCATACCTAGAGTATGCTTATCGATGTTGCACATGGAAGTTGATGGTATTTGGTTCAACGTGGTTCGGTTCGCTTATCTACGCATAAGGACCCGTTAAGTTTACCTTATGGTATTATAAAAGCCTGCCAAATTAATCATATTAATTAAATTAATTAAATAAAGTAGGGTTAAAAATGGGAATTTTTTTCAAAGCTAGAATTGTGGCACGAAAGTTTTACCATTGCATTCGTGGCAGAATTTTGATCCATTTCCATATATAATATGCTAAGCTCAAATGAAAAGGTTATGTGGGCATTTGAAATTTTTAGATTTAAATAATTTAAATCGAATACAAATTCAAATAAATAATTAAAATTGAAAATTAACTGAGATTAGACATGGGTGTTTGAAACAACCCGCCTTTCTCTCCGTAGAAAGACACATCATTTTTAAGAAAGAAAGGGATAGAAAAGAGAAAAGATAGACAAGAAAGAAAGAAATAACATAAGAATCTCAACAGCGGAACGAATAAATTATATTAATCACATAAGTATTACATAGTATACAATACCTATCAGAGTTACACAGCTTATACAACACATACCAAACAGTTATAAACACCTGTCTAGTTATACAACTCAATATACAATATAGATAATAACTCAGACTAACGACTCAGTGACCAACACAGCAGAACCATACACACACACACACAAACGCTGAAGCCTCCTGCTCCATCGCTCCTCCAGAATTCGTCAAAGCAAACTTGAATCCCTTGGCTACTCGTAAAAATTTGAGTACCCAAGAGTTTAAGAAAACAAAATAAACTCCGGGTCAGACATGGGTCTGGTGTGAGTAAATGGTTAAAGATGCTTAACTTTAAAAACCTTTTGAAAGAAAAAGTATCACGTAAGACTCCCCACAAATAAACATGGGTAAATTTTTACCTTACGCTAACCAAAACATTTGATAGGAAATCCAGTGATATTATAATAGGGTCTAGGGTTTTCAAGTAAAATACAGAAATAGCTGGAATGCTTACATCTCACGTTCCAACATAGTTGGACACAATCAATACGTACGTCACTTATTGAAGATTGGATTCCATACAATGATAGGGCTGCCGGAGTACCGCCCATCACAGTATGGGGTATAGATCACCATACCGAGGATTACTCCCAATCCCCTACAACACAAAGCCGGAACCATTCCTTACTGAACAGTTTCGAACAAGACAACCCTGCGGTTATAGCTAGCAATCGCCCACACAGCCGAATAAAAAGAGACTCTAGACAGGGGTAAATCTCATCCTACTTGGGAATGACCCACTTAGCCTTGCTGCACCTTCCCTATTTTAGCCATTCCCGGTTAATGAGGCTTGAGGCTACGATTACCTTTACAGAACAAATCTCTTAGAATGCTCATCGTCCACCTGACGATGTTCTGAAAGCATTCAATCCATACACGTTCATTCCAAGTTCGAACGAAACCGAAAGCATTATCTCGTTACACTCATTTTGGAATCACCCTTAGAGTTAACAACAATAACCCTTACACTCTGAATCTTCATCTTTACTTGAGATTCACGACCTAACGTTAATTTGGATCGATGTGGTTTTCAGATATCCAAATCTGGAAACCCGATCCCGGTTTCATCAAAATCCAAAACGCCATCTTTTTGGTCCAAGTTGTTTTAAAGTTAAAACAATTCAATTCAAATCATTATCTATATTCACATAGATAGTTAATTCACATATCCACAAATAGATAATACATATCATCATCATTCAACCAATCATCTCATATCACATGTCACACATATCTCTTCAGAGATATCAAACAACCAAGGCATTCAATATCAATCAGCCATCCATAAGCAATGATTTATTAATCACACATCTATAATTAATCTAAAATTAATTAAATTAATTACTTCATCTCTAATTAATTTAAAATAAATTAAATTAATTACTTTCATCACTAAAATCTTGCTTACATAAGCATTAATTAGTTACAAACCAATTAGTTAATCATCATCCTAATTAAGCACCCATGATTAATTATCTTTAATTACATTACGTAATTAACCCTTAATTAATTACACAGATTAATTATCTACAAACCATTAAGTAATTAACCTTAATTACTTTATTAGCTATAATTAATTACATTAATCCTTAATTAATTACTCAATTTAACTATTCTATAATCATATATATTGATTAATTATCCTTTCATTAATCACACTCATTAATTAATTAACCCTTAATTGATTTCCTTAATTAATCAATCCTTAATTATAAATTAAATTAATAAATCTTTAATAAATTTATCTTTTAATTACTTACATTTAGTAATTATCATTTAAATTAAATGTTAGAATTTAACTTATATAACACACTTGCGACCATTGTACCGACAAGGTTTTGATATACTTTTCTTAATTTACTTACTTAATTCAATTATTTTGAATTCCATTTGTAAAATACTTAGGAGATGAATACAACAATTTAATTAAATTCAAGGCATGTTTGACTTGTAATTTGAATTTTGAAAAATTGATTGGTAACTTGGTAAATATCTTTACTTGGAAACCTAATATCTAAACTTATGTTTCAATGTCTTTTAATATACAAAAGCAATACAAGCCCAAAACAAAATTTCCTTTAGCCCAACCAGATAACTAATGCAACCACTTACTAACCCGAAGCTTCCTTCACAAAACTCAAGCAAAATTCGATCCAAACTCGAACCAGTTACTAACTCATCTCTTCTACCTACCTATCTTCTTCTAAATTTCATCCGTGCACTGTCATGCAAGCTCTTGCGCAAAACTCGATGCATCCCTCGTGCCACTGCACAGCAACCCCGAGACCAAACCCGATTCCCTCTCCCTCCTCTATTCTTAAACTCAGTGATATTGAAACACATATTTTGATTCATGACAAAGCAGTAAATTATACTATATGGATACACGACAAAAAGAAAAAGAAAGTATGCTTTTCAGACTATAAAGGAGACAAGGCTACAAAACTACGTATAGTATGTTAAACCATAAAGTTTTTTAGTCATAGAAATGTTAAAATCTATCCTCAGGTAGTTAAGTTAGTTTAAAACTTTTTAAATTTAATAAAATAAGAGAAGTGTGCTTTGACTGTCAGATCAGTCAACTGACCATATAGGGCCAGTCGACTGAATCTGTACAGATGCGCATGAACGCTTAGTTTTTAAATAACTTTGAACATTCAGTCAACTGATCGTTTTAGGCCAGTCGACTGAACCTGTACAACAGCTATTTTTTCTGAATAGACACCTCCTTTTGCCAAGAGTCGCGTTCTAATACGAAGAGGTATGGATGCTTTTGTTGATCGGAACTCTTCGTGAATAGTTGCAACTCTTTAACTATTATATAAACACACAAAATCTATTTCACAAATCAGGAATTTACTAAATACTTTCTGATTACATTTTTTATACTCTCTGCATTCTAAAAAGCAATCACAACTTACATATATTGCTTGAATCTCTTAATTAACTAATCTATTTTTTGATTCTAAGCAATATTTTTCCTTTCTAAATCTTTATACACACATATATACTTGAGGAAAGATTATAGGAAGGTTGTACATCAAAGACATATCAGTGTTATTAAGAACACATAGTGTCAAAGCAATTCTATTGAAACTGTTGAAGTCCTGTTTGGTTGTTCAGGCAGGTAAAGTCCTCTTTCGATTGTTAGAGGCGGAAAAGTCATGTTCGGTTGTTCAAGCGGGTAAAGTCCTCTTTGGTTATTAGAGGCGGAAAAATCCTATTCGGTTGTTCAGGTGTTGTATACCTATTCCTCCAGATTAAGAGAGGGTTATTGTGAGAAATTCCAGAGGGAAGTCTGGGACAGGATGTAAAACGGAAAGTTTGAACCAGTATAAAAACTCCTGGTGTGCCTATTCTTATTTACTTTATTATTATTACCTGTTTCCGCATTTTGTTTATAATACATTCCATATTACACGATCTGCACAGTAGTCACTTTTATTTGGTATTGGAGCGAGGTCAACCTATAACCGTAACATAGTTATTTGATAATTATTCACTAGCTAATATGGAAAATAGCAACAATACCACTAACACTGTCACTAACACTAGTTTTATTGAAGGTCAATCCATTGTACGACCTCCATTCTTTAATGGTTTAAACTATAATTATTGGTCTATTCGTATGAGAATTTATATGCAATCTAATAATTTTGAACCATGGAATATCACACAGAATGTATACACTCTTCCTACTGGAGAATATTCCACTTGGTCAAACACACAAAAATTAGATGCTACTGCCAATGCTAAAGCTATGAACATGTTATTTTGTGCACTAGATAGAAATGAATTTAATCGTGTTAGCATGCGTCAAACTGCTTATGAAATATGGAGAACGCTTAAAATCACTCATGAAGGGACTAACAAAGTCAAACAAAGCAAAATCTCCATGCTCAAAAATCAGTTTCAAAACTTTAGAATGAAACAAGATGAATCCATCAATTATATGTATTCTAGATTTCAAGATATCTATCATTCACTATTAGGATTAGAAGTAAAATTTTCTGATTTTGATATAGTATCAAAAATCCTAAACTCTTTAACGGATGAATGGGAAAGAAAGGTCCTAGCTATTGAAGAAGCAAACAATCTTTCAACTATGAAACCAGAAGAGTTAATAGGAAATCTAATGTCATATGAAGTGAATTTGCGGGCAAAGAAAGTTTAAGCACAAGACAAGAAGAATCTAGCGTTTCAAGGAGAACAAGATGACTCTGACTCAGATGAGGAAGATATGTCATTTATTGCTAAGAATTTCAAAAAGTTTTTGAAATTCAAAAAGAATAACAAGAGCAAGAATTATAAAAATAATTCTGGCAACAATAATAGCAATAAGCCATCATCATCTGTCATGGAATGTCATGAATGTCATAAGAATGGTCATATGAAGAAAGATTGTCCAGAAAAACAGAAAAACAAATTCAAGAAGAACAAATTCAAGAAGAAAGCATTTTATGTAACATGAGATGATTCGGGTTCTTCATCATTAAAAAGCAACAGTGATAGTGACACAGAGCAAGCAAATGTATGCTTCATGGCTTCAAATGATGATGTAAATGAACTAAGTTTTGATGATTTAGTTGAACTTAATTCTGAACTAGTAGATTTTGTAAAACAGACTAAGAAATATAACAAGGAGTTACAAGGAAAACTAAATAGATCTAAATTGGAAATTAGTATGCTTAGAGATGAAAAGAAAATTCTCGAAGAAGAACTTGAAAACTCTCAAGAATCTAATTCTAATTTAGCTTCACAACTATCTATGATTACTCAGGAATTGGAAATTCAGAAGAATAAAAATGATGACTTGTCAGTTGAAATTAATGATTTAAAATCCAACACTAAAGTATTAGAGTTAGAAAAATCTAGTCTTAAAACTAAGCTAGAAAATATTAATAAAAATATTCTCAAATTTAATAAAGGACGAGAAAATCTTTCTAAAATAATAGAAAATTCTCAATCAACTTCAAATAAAACGGGATTAGGATATAGGGAAATTGTAAAACCAAAGAGATCTGAAAAGTTTAAAAATAAGTTTAAAAACAAAATTAAACAAGATTTAAAGAACATAGTTTCTAAAAATGTTAAAACTACTAAAATATGGATTCCTAAAACAAATAATTACTTGATTGGGAATAAACATATTAAAACATTTATGGAAACTGTTCATAAAAATAAAGATTATATCTTTAAAGGGAATTATGAACCTTCTTAGGTTTGGTTTCCTAAGACCTAACTCTTAGGACCCTAAAAGAAAAGTGGGTACCATCTTAATCTTTATTTTTGCAGGTACTACTTAAAAAGAGAGGGAAATGGATTCTAGACAGTGGTTGCTCGAAACACATGATTGGTGATAAAGATATGTTAACAAACATAGTCTACTCAAATGGAGGATCGGTCACTTTTGGAGATAATTCAAAAGGTTATGTTATCGGCAAGGGCGATGTGAGCAATAACTGTATCTCTAATTTACCTCTCATTACTGATGTTCTTTTAGTTAAAAACTTAAAACATAATTTATTAAGTATAAGTCAATTATGTGATAAAGGTTTTAATATAGCTTTTTCAGAAAATAAATGTAATATTTCTGATAAAAATCAAAATTTAATTTTTGAAGGTATAAGAAATAAAAATATCTATATTTTAAATATGAATGTAATTCATAACAAAGATATGTGTTTAGTAGGTACAGAAAATGATTCTTGGCTATGGCACAAAAGATTTTGTCACATCAACATTAATACTATTAATAAATTAGCTAAAAATAAACTTGTTAAAGGACTACCTGATATGAAATTTCAAAATGATAATATCTGTGATGCATGTCAGTTAGGAAAATTAACAAAATGTTCCTTTAAATCTAAGAAAATCATATCTACAACATAACCACTTGAGCTATTACATATGGACCTTTTCGGACCAACTCAAGTTCAATCTATTAATCACAATAGATACGTGTTTGTTATTGTAGATGATTTTTCAAGATATACTTGGACTATTTTTATAAAACATACAAGTGATACTTCTGAGAATTTTAAAATTTTTGTAAAAAGAATTCAAAATATAAAGAATTTTAAAGTTAAAAAACACTAGAAGTGATCATGGAGGTGAATTCGAAAATGAAGTTTTCGAACATTTTTATAACAAGGAAGGAATTAATCATAATTTTTCCTTTCCTAAAACACCACAACAAAATGGATTTGTAGAAAGGAAAAATAAAACATTACAAGAATGTGCACGAACTTTATTAAATGGAAGCACTTTACCTAAACATTTTTGGACAGAAGCTGTTGCAACTGCTTGCTATGTTTTGAATCGTGTTTCTATTCGACCATTAACAAAACATACTCCTTATGAACTTTTTAATGGTGGAAAACCAAATATTTCATATTTTAAAGTGTTTGGCTCAAAATGTTTCATACTCAACACTAAAGATCAGCTTGGCAAATTTGATCCAAAATCCGATGAAGGTATATTCATAGGATATTCGAAATGAAGCAAAGCTTATCGAGTATTTAATACTAGAACTAAAACAATCGAAGAAACTCTTCATGTTTTATTCGATGAAAATATCAAAATTTCTTCTAAATTTACAGATTTGGAAAATAATACAAATGTAAATTTATCAAATAATTCAGATGATGATGATATTATTCTTCAAAATAATAATTCTGAAATTTATTTAGAAAATATAAATATTATTAATAACAGTAATATAGTAAGATCTCCTCCAAGAATTCTTCGAAATCGCCCTATTCAAAATATAATTGGAGAAGTAAATTCAAATGTAATAACAAGACATCAATTAAATCAAATGGGTCATATAGCTTTTCTCTCTAATATAGAACCTAAAAATATTAAGGAAGCATCAACTAATGATTATTGGATTATAGCTATGCAAGAAGAGCTAAATCAATTTGAAAGAAACAAAGTTTAGGAATTAGTTCCTAGGCCGAGTAATCAATGAGTCATCGGTACAAAATGGGTTTTCAAAAATAAAGCTAATGAACAAGGTAACATTACTAGAAATGCTAGATTAGTAGCATAAGGTTATAATCAAGAAAAGGGAATAGACTATGAGGAAACGTTTTCTCCAGTTGCAAGACTAGAAGCTACACGTATTCTACTAGCTTTTGCATGTTTTCATAACTTTAAATTATATCAAATGGATGTTAAAAGTGCTTTTTTAAATGGTTTTATAAAAGAAAATGTTTATGTTGAACAACCTCCTCTGTTTACTCATGAAAAATTTCCAGATCACGTTTATAAACTTAAGAAAGCTTTATATGGTTTAAAACAAGCACCTCGTGCTTGGTATGATCGACTTAAAAGCTATTTATTGGAATCCGGTTTTGAGATTGGAAAGGTTGATCAAACATTATTTATTAAGGAAACTAAACAAGATATTTTAATAATTCAAATATATGTTGATGATATCATTTTTTGTTCAACAAATGAAAAATTATGTCAGGAATTTTCGACTATCATGACAAATGAATTTGAAATGTCACATATGGAAGAACTATCATATTTTCTCGGGTTTCAAATCAAACAAATGCAAAATGGCATTTTTATTAATCAAGAAAAGTATTGTAATAATCTAATTAAACGATTCGGTATGGAAAACACATCTATCAAACCAACTCCTATGAGTACAACTATACATCTTGAAAAAGATGAAAATGGTAAGAGTGTTGACCAAAAACTATATCGTAGTATGATCAGATCACTACTTTACTTAACTGCTAGTCAACCTGATATTATGATGAGTGTTTGTTTATGTGCTCGATTTCAAGCAGATCCTAAAGAATCACATATGCGAGCAGTTAAACGTATAATTCGTTGTCTTAACAACACCAAAGATCTAGGATTATTTTATCCAAAAGTATGTTCTTTTGAATTAGTATCATATAGTGATGCTGATTATGGAGGAAGTCGAACGGATAGAAAATGTACAAGTGGAACTTGTCATTTCATTGGACGATCCTTAGTATCTTGGTTTAGTAAGAAACAAAATTGCGTTTCACTATCGACATGTGAAGCAGAGTATATATCTGCAGCTTTAGCATGTACTTAAGTAATCTACATGCAACAAACATTACGAGATTGTGATATAAAATTAAATAAATCTATAATATATTATGATAACTCTAGCGCAATAAATTTATCTAAAAATCTAGTCAATTACTCATGAACTAAACATATTAACATTCGTCATCATTTTCTTCGTGATAATATTGAAAAGGATATAATAAACTTAGAATTTGTAAATTCTGAAAATCAATTAGCTGACATTTTTACTAAACCTTTAAATGAATATAGTTTTATAAAATTAAGAAGAGAACTAGGTATATTTTCTTTAAAAGAATTATAATTTAAAATAATAATAATAATAATATTTCTCTTCTGGTATTCGAACTCTGCACCTCAGGCTTGATAAGTCTATATCTTTACCACCTGGCTATTTATTACTTCACATCTATACCATATATATCTGCTACTTTATATTTTTCTAATTTTTTTAGTAAATTTCAGCCACAAATTTTTTGGGTTCATTCTCTTCCTTTATTATTTCAAACTGCACGTTCAACCATTATGTCTTAACTGCCTTTTACTCCTATATATTACTCCACTCAACTTTCATATTTCCATCAAAAAGAAAATTATTTTTCAAACTTATTTGTTTTCTTTCTCTATATCATCTTCTACATTCAAAATGTCGTCATCACATAACTCATCAGATGGACCATCCTACTCTTCTATCAACTTTGAAACTCCATCATCTGCTTCATCAAATATACCAACACCTACTCTCACACATGAACCTGCAAGACCATCAAGTTATCGAACGGGTTATACACCTGAGAAAAAGAAAGCTAGATGGTTCCTGTTCTTTAGTTCTCCGCAAACCAAGAAAAAATTGATGATCTTCATCATTACCAGAGAGAATCGATAACGCTTCAGCGAGAAATGTATTATGAACAGAAAATGAACTCTAGACGTCTAAGTTTTCTTGAACAAATTGGATGGGAGTTCTGCGGTTCATCTTCCTCTTCGGCTCATCAACCTACACCATTGTCAACTCAAAATCCATGGGATAGGTCGCCACAAGCTCCAACAGTCTCTCTAAACTCTTGGAAGCGTGGAAACCGTTGGTCACCTTTGAGACCATATGTTGAGAAGACTAAAGATGAACCAACAAAATCCAACTCTCCATCAAACTCATCTTCAAAATAATTATGTTTTTACCTATCTTTTATTTCTTTTTATCCATATTTAATTTGCATTGTATTATTCTATAATAAAAATCTGCTATTTTATGCTCAATAGTGGCTGAAAATGCTGAAATACAAATTCAGTCGACTGGATATTTCGATCAGTCAATTGAATCTGCATGCTGTATATTTTTATACAGTATTCAGTCGACTGATCGAATGCAACCAGTCGACTGAATGACCACACATAGAACATTTCTCTACTTTCAGTCGATTATACCAGTTGACTGAAACTACTGCAGAGCTCTCGGGAAAGTGCTTCAGTCGACTGATTAAAAATTTCAGTCGACTGATTTAACAGCTGGAATGTCCTTTTCAACTTTTTACCTTCTATTTACCCCTAAAAACCCTCACTTCTTCTTTTACTTTTTACTTTTACTTCAAAACTCCAGAATTCCAAAACCCTAGCTTCTACAATTTTCAAAACTTTCTTCAATTATCTTCATAAATTCAAATGGCACCACGACAAACAAAGCGATCTAAGCATGCCTCTTCTTCCTCCGAGCCAATTGATTCACAAATCCCTCAATGGCTATATGATGCAATTGCAATTCAACGATGGAATAAGATGAAAGAATCACGTTTCTTCGAAGGTTCTTTTGTTGTCTTTCCTGATTTTACATCATATAGAATTCAAGAATTAGTAAGAAGAAGCCATTTAGAATCTCTTTTAGACCATAATCAAAACAATATCAAGATAAATCATATCTTGGTGAAACTCTTCTATGCGAACTTGAACTTAGGCCATTAAAACTCACGCAATCGTGACAATTGCATTTGGAGTTTGGTATGTGGGCAACAAGTGTTCCTCTCTTTAGATAGAATCGGCCGTATACTTCGTACTCCAACTAGGGGTGTTGAATTACAAGAATTGAATACTGTTGTAGGTGAAAGAGACGAAGTAAGTCATCGTTTTCTAGAAGATGATATGACCGAGCTGAAGTCTATTGCATTATGACCTACTGCCAGAATAATGCATAGAGCTTTAATGCATACAATTTTTCCCCGCACTGGCTCATACGAGCTTGTCTATCCAAACAACTATAAAGCATTATATGCTATTTGGGGGAGAAATTGAAGTAAACTGGCCAAAACTCATTCTAGATGAATTTCTAACATTCAAGCAAGGTCGTATGAATATTATTTACTTTGGTGAATATATTATGCGATTGCTTATGAATCTTCAGGTTCCTATTCCAGAATCTGATACTTCTATTCCTAAAACCTTAAATAGTCGCACCATTAGTCTCATGAAACGACCACCAAGACCTATCACCATTATGAGCTTTCAAGAATGGAAAATTGCCCTCGCCAAGAAGCTTCTTCTCAACAACAACATCAATCACGAGATGACATCCGTATGCCAACACCGTCCCAAAGTACTCGGGAATCTATTGATTTAATCGTCAGAAATCAAGTTATTTTGGATTCCCATATTAAAAATCTTGATAAGAAGATTGAGAAAAAGTTTGATAAAATCAAAAGCTTCTTCGGGATTCTATGAGATGCAATATCATGCTCTTCATCCATCGCTATGGAGACCTCTCAACGTGATACAGGCAAGCGCCCAGCCCCTCACTTCACTTGGTCTACATCGGAAGAACATACTAGTTCTGACACAAGTGGCAGTGGAGGTGGCATACATGTTGCAGGATGCTCCTCCAGAGGAAAAGAACCACTACATATCGAAGAGGAGGAGACAGAATCCAATTCTGAGTGAGGTTATTATCCTTTCGTGGTAGTAAGTTAGTTATTATGTTTCGTACATTCTATAAGGTTGTATTCATAACATTTGAAATCTGTTGTTTCTGTGATTGCATCTGCTATTTTATTTCCACTGTGTTAAATATATATGTCCATTATCTTTTCCTTTTTGCCGATGAAAAAGGGGAAGAAATTTGGTAACTAACCACTCTATGCAGGGATTAAAAATATCATCATATATTCAGGGGGAGGTACATTATATATTTCTCAAAGATATAACAGGTGTTGTCATCAATCAAAAAGGGGGAGAAGTTAAATTTGGCAACTAACCACTCTATGCAGGGATTAAAACTATCATCATATATTCTTGGGGAGATACATTATATATTTCTTAGAAATATAACAGGTGTTGTAATCAATCAAAAAGGGGGAGAATGTTGAAACACATATTTTGATTCATGAAAAAGCAGTAAATGATACTATACGGATACAAGACAAAAAGAAAAAGAATGTATGCTGTTCAAACTACAAAGGAGACAAGGCTACAAAACTACGTATAGTATGTTAATCTATAAAGTTTTTTAGTCATAGAAATGTTAAAATCTATCCTCAAGTAGTTAAGTTAGTTTAATTTTTTTTTAAATTTAATAAAATAAGAGAAGTGTTCTTTGACAGTCAGATCAGTCGACTGACCATATAGGGCCAGTCGACTAAATATATACAGATGCACATGAACGCTCAGTTTTTAAATAACTTTGAACATTCAGTCAACCGATCGTTTCAGGCCAGTCGAATGAACCTGTACAACTGCTATTTTTTCTGAATAGACACCTCCTTTTGCCAAGAGTCGTGTTCTAATACAAAGAGGTATGGATTCTTCTGTTGATCGGAACTCTTCGTGAATGGTTGCAACTCTTTAACTATTATATAAACACACAAAATCTATTTCACAAATCATGAACTTACTGAATACTTTCTGATTATATTTTCTATACTCTCTGCGTTCTAAAAAGCAATCACAACCTACATATATTGCTTGAATCTCTGAATTAACTAATCTATTTTTTGATTCTAAGCAATATTTTTCCTTTCTAAATCTTTATATACACATATATACTTGAGGAAAGATTATAGGAAGGTTGTACATCAAATACGTATCAGTGTTATTAAGAACACATAGTGTCAAAGCAATTCTATTGAAACTGTTGAAGTCCTGTACGATTGTTCAGGCGGATTAAGTCCTCTTTCGGTTGCTAGAGACGGAAAAGTCCTGTTCGGTTGTTCAGGTGGGTAAAGTCCTCTTTCGGTTATTAGAGGCGGAAAAATCATGTTCGGTTGTTCAGGTGTTGTATACCTATTCCTCCAGGTTAAGAGAGGGTTATTGTGAGAAATTCCAGAGGGAAGTCTGGGACTGGACGTAGAACGGGAAGTTCAAACCAGTATAAAAACTCCTGGTATGCTTATTCTTATTTACTTTATAACTATTATCTGTTTCCACATTTTGTTTATAATACATTCCATATTACACGATCCGCACAGTAGTCACTTTCAAGTGATTCTTCCCACCTTCTAACTGACATGCACCGGAACATTATCGTACACGTGCACGTGAGTTCAACGTCAATCTCATCGACCCTACCGGCACCTGCAAGTCGCTGACAATCATCACGCCCCCATCGAATTCCTAGAAACTCGATCCACATTATAGAACAAAATCAAGGACATCAAACACCTATAGTCTGAAACCCCAAATCATCAATTGCCTCAATCTTCCATCTCTGTCCACCGGAGGCCACGGCCACGTACCCGGACCTCTACCGAAGATCCTCGTTCCCTTTCCCGTTATTCAAACCCAACTCGAATCAACATTGGCACCGTAATTCTCTTCGAGAACAACCACGACTCCTACTCAACCTAAACCCTAGATCGACATCGCCCTCTCACCATGACATTCTAGAAAATACTAGACTATTTTTCTCACCATAGTCGTTCCACGAACCACCTCTGACATGAACCACGAGTCACAGATCGACTTCGATCAACGGCAATTTACAGTTAACCCAAAACTAACCATCTCGCAAAATTTCACTAGTTACAAGTCTAAAAATCATAGTTTTGTTTTTAAAAATCCTAGATTTCGAAGTCGAATACAATTATACTATCAAAATATGATAATTTGAATATCAAATTCTAACTTTAAATTGTCCTTCACCGAAGTATTTTATTTTCTGAAATATTTACAAAATAATTTTACTTGAATCGATTTTAAAAATGATGTTTATTATCCTACAAACATTTTGTTTCAGGGATCAAAGTCTAAAGATCACTTAAGAGGAAGATTAAAATTTTTGCATCAGATTTTAAAAACTTGTAATGGTTACAACAGAGGCATGCTTAGCCCTTTTCAGACGTGAACACATATATAAATAAAAAAATCATTTTTAACATCATTCATAACTAAAATTCATATCATACTTCAAGTATTCATATCATGCCAATGCAAGCAGTTTCATTTTTAGGGAGTTCTACTCACCTTGTTTAGAAGAACAGAACAAATCTGTAATTGGTTTTTAAAGACGGGATTCTTGAAATCTTAAATTTGCTTAACAACTTGCTGAAGTTTGAGTTGAATCTTCTTTGTCTTGCTTTTGCTTGATTTCGAACCTGAGTTTGCTTTCTTCTTGAAATAGTTGAAAAGAAAACTGAAATTGTTTTGATTTAAGTTTCTTCTCAGATTTTGGTCTCTGGTTTTCAAATTTTTAGAAGAAGAAAAGAAAATAGAGATGTTTAAAAACTGAATCCAAGTTTCCCTTCACAATAATATATTTGTTTTTTATTTTCAAGAGAATTTGCCACTTGTTATCTTAATTTGTTCTTTAAGCTTACAAATGTATCTTAATCAATCTTAGGTGAATGAAAAATGTAAAATTCCCTCTTTAACTTATTTCATATGTTGCAAGTGTTAAGAATTCATTATTAAATTAATTTCTTATTTTTACAAATGATTTAAACCTTTATTTAATATTTTCCTTAATACTTATGTTTTAAATAAATTATGAAATGTATTTATATCTTTATTAAGTAAAAATTTATTTATTTTTAAAATACATTTTTCAAAATTAAAGGAAAGAAAATTAAAAAGAAATGGACATTTATTTAAATCTTATTTTAAAGTTTAAACTTAAGTTATTATACCTAATATTGATATTATATATAAACTAAATTTATTTCAAGAACCAATTTTCAAAAGAAACATATTCCACTTTTATTATAATATGTACATCGTACGGGTTTGAATGAAATAAATAGTGGGAATTTGTGGATAAGAAATGTGAATTGGTTTTTGAAATGAAAAGTATATTTTGAGAGATATATGATAAATTGCTGTGGGAAAGTGACACCCTGTATTTAAAATTTGAATTATTTTCACTTGAACAACTTGAGTTAGGATTCGAAGAGACCGGGGTCGCGTACCAATATATACCCAAAACCACTTCGATTCTTTATAGATTTGATATGTGAAATCAATAGGCTTGAATGGAATGATTTAAGTGAACTGGACCATTTAATCTAAGTTTTGGCACTTGGAAATTGATGTGTGAAATAAGTGTTGTCTTTAACAAATTGTGAAATTTGTAAATTGATAAGAGTTATCCCGGGTTTTATATAAGCTTTATAGCTTGGTATTTCATATTATGGGTTTACTCACGCTGGTTTCCAGCCTGATCTGGGTATTACTTTGATGTAATGCTCGGGTCAGACCGAGTATTACATATTTCCAAGTAAGGACGTTCTGGAGCTTAGGAGGCGAGCTGGATGGCAGGAACGTATGGAGTGTTTCAGCTGTGTTATATTATTGTATATCTGGAACAAGTTATTTTAACTGTCCAGTGATTGTAAAATGTTGTAACTCTGATGTATTAAAATGTAATTAACCGATATAGCTTTCTTTTTATAAAGAATATTATTTGATATTATATTTTATCCGCTGCGAATGTGAGATTCTGAGTTTGGTTTTTTGTTTCTTCTTTTTCTGTCTCCTTTTTTCTTTTCCTAACTATCTAGAATTTTTGGGATCGAAAATTCCGGGTTGTTACAGTGTTAAGTAAACATTAAAGTTAACAGTTAATATTAAAACTAGTTAAGGTATGAAATAAATGCAGCAACAGAAACAAAATAACGCCCCCAAACTGAACGAGGCGGTCGACTCCTAGTGGTCAGTCGGTACACATAAGCCGGTCAACCACTACCTAAATTGTAGCTAGGGTTATTTTTTTGAAGACTAAATGAACCAGATTCTTCCAATTTTAAACTATTTGTATTCTACGGTTTTGGTGCATTTCAACCCCTATAAATAAAACCCCACCCTCTCCACTTTTATTCATAAAAATATTTAGGAATTTACTGAATCTCTGCCATTCTTCTCTCTTAATAGATTTGGAAACTCCATTTGATATTAAGGTAAGAATTTTATTTAGTTTTCTATTGATTCTTCCAACTTATTCTTCACCAAATTTTTTGAATCTAACGAATATATATACCTATCCCTTGCTCTGTGTGTGTATCAAAAGAGAGTCCTGGAAGGGGTTATAAGGCATTACAAATCCAAGAAGACAAAGCATAGCTAAGAATATTCTATGAGTGAAAATCTTAGCATTTTTATTTCAGTTTGTTTAGTATATTGTGGATTTGAATATGTCTTAGGGGTTTTGGATTTGCGAAAATAAAATAAAATGAAAACCCCAAAAATCCTTTGATTCGATATGTCAATCCTTGTTGAAACTCTTAATTTTTGCACAGAATTATCTGAATTATATAGTTTTTGTAGTATTTGGTGATTTCAAATTCTATTCCACTCCTTTTTAAATCTAATTTGATTATGTAATCTCTACTGAGGAATAGAGTGTAAAGTATGAATTTATCCGTGGTTTACACCATTTACTCCATACGAAAATAAAAGAGAAATTCCATTATTTATTTCTTTGTAAAAGAGGAGTCGAATAGAAGTTTAAACTAGAATTGTAATTTCAATTTTTGAGAATATTCCATTGATTTAATGTAATTGAGTTGAAATTTTTATTATGTATAAGTCCATTTATTGTAATTTTTGAATATAAATATTGAATCTGTTGTTCAGGATATTGAAATCTCTTATATAGAGGTCAGTAATTTGGCACCATTGATAATATGGGAAAGGACTTCTATCATTGTTATTAAAAAGGAATTGACATTTAACGTAAGTTAGGGCATAATCTTTGCACGCATAGAAACTAATAAATGCGTATTTATTTACATATTAATTACCATAAATAACATACAATTATAACATATAATTCATAGTTAATTAGGTAATAATTGTCACTAAATCCCCCTTAGGAAGGTAATTCATTGTTAAGGCAAAATAAGAAGGAATTGTTATACAGCCTAATTAATGGACACGGTGAGGTTTGTAATAATATATTAAGAGCATTACAATATGACTAAGTCATAAGAATGTGACGTCAGTCAAGAGACACACAAAAGTCTGCTCAGCTAATCTGGCTATCAGCAGTGTGACTTTGGGGCTAATGTGAGAATTCACGTATGATAAGTAACTATGATGACGCGAGGTTAGTCACAATTCAGTAGGGTAAACCTGCTTAGCTAATCTGGTTACCACTACCTACGAATGGTCAGACTAAAGTGAGATTTCACCGTGAGGTACATATCAAAAGACGAAGGACTTGCTTTACGGTTTTGGAGGTATTAAGTTGTTGTTTGAAGGCCTGCCTCTTTTCCCCAAATGAAGTACTAAATGGCCAAGGCTTAGTTATTTAGGCATGGTAGATGGTATCTCAGAAAGGATTTGCTTTGGTATTAGGTATTAAGTGGTTGTTTGAAGTCCGCTTTCCCATAAAAAAGTATAAAGTGGTTCGAAGAGATTCCGTGTGACGTTAACTAGATAAGCACCTATGAGGAGACAGCTTTGGAGATAAGTATAAAATGATGGAGGTGTACTTCAATTAAGGTCTTAATTGGTCAGAGTCTGAATATTTCTAACAAAGGGTATTAAGTGAATTGGAACCATATCTCGCATTGTTAGACATTTTATGACGATTGGTTATGGGTTACGGGATTGGAAAACCTACTTTGGGAATGGAAGGTATTAAATGGTTGATTAAGGACCCGACCTCCTTTCCTTATACGAAGTATTAAATGGTTTCAAAACACGTAAGACGCATTCTAATTTTGACACATACTGCCCGAGTACTAATATAATAAGGCTTGAGATTTTTATTCACCAGACATCTGTTGTTTTGACTTACTCATCATTACAATACATGTTAAGGAAGGAGTGATGTGATGATGATGCTTGAAGACGACATGAGCAAAGCTTGTGGAAGTTATTATTATATGATGCTTTTATTATATCTATGAAAGAATACTTTGGAACAAATGATGTAATGATTATTATTTGGGACTGTGTTCTATATTATGACATTAGAATTATCTTGAAATAAATGGGTATAATTTGCTATTATACTTATTCCATACGCCTTGAGTTCTAAATAATAGTTATAGCTTTATATTGTTATTCCTTTTAGCAACCACAGTCACTTTTGGAATGGGTTTAAGTTCGATTGGACCATTTGTAAGTCAGAATTTAGGCATGTTTCGGGGTGGGTTATTGCATTTGGTATCGGAGCTTAGGTTACCCGAACAACGGGGAAATTATACATATGAGTGACGTACTTGTTATTTCGAAATGGTTTTTCTAAAAGCCTTACCATATATATACCCATATTTCAAAAAAAAAAATACACACACCCCTATTTCTTTGAGCATATGTGCACACACTAGGCAACCCTTTTCTTTCAGCATATAATACTATATTAGGAGATCATCACTAAAATTTCAACATATAGATGGTTAACATGGCTGATATCAATCTTCTCTCGAACTGGGATACCTATTCGAGGAAGACCCGCCTAAGAGGGATGCCCGAAAGGTTTAAACAGTACCTTAGGCAAGCTGAGTAAGTACATATTCCTCTAACTGTACCATTGGCACTTGCTACCCCCCTGCCGATGCAGCACTTCGTCCTATTGACTTCCCTAAGATATGAAAGGACTTTGCTAATATGAGAGTAAAAACAAACTCTGGAACTGAGGAATGATAGAATTAGGGGTATATGTAATTTGTTACATATATCTAACTCGTTGACAAATCTTGTTCGAAATAAAGGTATTTTCTTTCTGTTATATACTTGATATAATATGGTTATATTAATTAATTAATTAATTTAGTTAAAAGTATATTTAATAAAAATCCATAAATGGTATGTTTTGTGTTAGTAGTTACGTGTTGTAAATGTGAGTAATTTATCATAATGAAACAAATATACCATTTTAAATGTTCCTAGTCAAGATGCTTCGAGACTGAATATCGATGTATCCGCTGAGACTAGAGTACATAATTCTCAAATGTTGGACAGTATTACTCATGACCGCTGGGGAGACCAAAAGGTTATGTGCTGATATTTATTGGATAACTATGGAATGAATCACTTGATAGTTTTATGTTGGTCAATATAACTAAGGTCAAGCAAGAATATTGATGTGACTAACTTACACAGTTTTCTCAACTTAAAAATACTATTGATCTTCAATGTGGAAGCTCTACTTTGGTTACAGTTAAATCATGGCACGACGTCCTTCGAGCGACTATAGTTGGATCGAGTGGAAGCATTGGAAGTGAAACACTATTCAAGAAAGGATTCATCTTCTCAGTTATGTGAGGTTAGTATCACGGTCAACTGAGGTCAACACAAAGTTGAAGTCTCTAGCCAGTGTATTTCGGTTAATAATAATCGTTATTATTGAACCAAGAACTTCGTGTTTGGACTATAAAGTTGAATGCGGATGATATTGGAATTTTGACCACTACCATAAATCCAAAGTGATATAGTTTTGATGAAGAGAATTGGTGCAAATAATTATCACTATGAGGTACCACTTATGATAAGTAAAATTGGATTTCACGAAAAGATGTGTAAGCAATAAATTCAGCCAAAATGTCTCACCATCTGCTAAGTGATGTGTGAACATTGATATTCGAATAGTTCGATATTAATCGATGACTGAATTATTATTTATTTGACATTTGAATGATTTTGTAATTATTTTAATGCATTTATAAAATTTATATTTGCGCGCATCGATATATGATTTCGATGTAATTTGAAGATAATTGAATGAAATGATTTATGAAAATTTTATGCCATTTGATGACAAGATTTATGAAAATTTTATGTCATTTTGATGACATCATTTGTGGAAATTTTATGTTATTTGATGACGTATGTGTAAAGAAAGGATTGGAGAGAGAGACAATCAAGGGAATTAATTAGGAAGTTTTAATTAAAGAATCAAAAAAGTTTCATTCTTTCAAAAAATATATTCTCTAATTCATTCTGTACGTACAATTTATTTTTCCTTCTGATTCATTCTTTCTCTCCTTCTAAGTTTTCATGGCTGAAACAAAAAAAAGGAAAAATAATTTCCAAAATTTTTCAACTCAAAATAAAAAGATCGAATAAAACAAAACAAAAGTTGTTCATCCATCTCTTACAAGGATAGGATGTGGATCTTGAAGATTCTGATGAGATATCATCATTCAAGGTGTGATTTCTAGGTAATATCCTAAGATGATTTAGTCGGATCTAGAAGCATTCTCCATTCAAGGTGCAAATCAAAGGCAACATCAACAATGTGTATTTTAAGGATTGAGTAGCAAGGTATGTCATTTTTATATATGTAGATAGTGATTTTGCAATGTTTGATGGAAATTTATTTTGACTTTTATAATTTGTATGATGTATTACTGTCTTGCTTGATTAAAAAATTTGTTTATGAGGAGTTAATCATTTGTTGAATGATATGATTTAGTTTTCATTTGATAGATCAAAATTAATTTTTTTTATGTTTTAAAACAATATTTTATGTAGATTTATGTCTTTAAACATTCTAATTAAAGTGTAATTCTTCGGAACTGAATGTTTACATGTTCGAATTGATTAGCTACATTTCTTTACTTTATTAAATTGAAACTATACACACACACATATATCAAAATACAATGTTTTATTTTTATTTTTATGTTTTAGCATTTAATTTAAATTCCACTTTTTTAAATCTGAAAATTTATATTTTCAGGTTGATTGATTGAATTTAAAGTTAAAAATAAAATTTATATGGAATCAATACAATGTTTCAATTGTAGATCTATGTTTTAATCTTTCATAACAATGTGGTATTTTAGTTTTGAGTGTTAATATATGTATGTATGTATGTATACATGTATTACTTGCACTTTCATTGCATTTGATATTTACATATGAATAAATGGAATTTCGACAACAAATCAAAGTTTTGAAATTAACTGCAATAATTATCTAATTTATATGAGTAGAAAGCTTTGATTGAATTCTGTGTATACATATTTTGATATACTTGTATGTATTTATATAAAATTTATTTTTCATTACGTATATTGTCATAGTACAAAATCATTTCTCTTTTCAATTGAGAAAGTAATATATACATACAATTCATTATTTACCTTCTGTATTCTTACATTATGGTACCTATTGACTGTTATCAATATGTTGCATTAATTAAGTTTACTAAAAGTGAAACTATATTAATCATCCTTATCATCCATTATTTACTTCCATTTCAATTCCTATATAAAAACCATTCAAATTGTCCTTGTTTATTTTATGTATACATATCAATTACCACTGTTTATGCAAACTCCCTATATTTTGAACTTGCACAACATTTACTGTGAGTATATTTATAATTCATGTCATATTTTGATTAGTCATTAATGTTATTATTAATAAATTATTTAATTTAGTTAAGAGAAGGGAATGAAAAGTTTTCTTCTCCAACTAAATTTATGATCCCTCATTAATTGAATAATTGAAGAGAAAAGAAATGAAAAGTTTCCATCTCTAAATAAATTTACGCCCATATATTAATTGAATAAGTTAAGAGAAAGAAAATGAAAAGTTTCTTCTCTAAATAAATTTGTGCCCCATATTAATTGAATAAGTTAAGATAAAGGATATGAAAAGTTTCATTCTCTAAATAACTTTATGCCCCCTCATTAGTTGAATAAGTTAATAGAACGAAAATAAAATATTTCCTTCTTTAAATAAATTTGAAAAGTAAACGTTACACACAAATTTGTATATACGTGTATATTTGATATACTTTAACTTACATACACATTAAATTAAAGTGAAACTTTACTTATGAAGTTAAATAAAATATTGATTTTATTTAATAAATTAGAAAAGTGTCAAATGAATTTAGACTTTATAAGCCCATTAAAGATCCAAAATGACTAATTTTTTGAAATTCACACATTTCTTCTACTGTGGGCTGACTCGGTTCTAACAAACGATATTATATCCCAATAGCATATACGGTCTAAATGTGACGTACGGATTTTTCGCGTTCGAAAATCGACATCCATACTTTACATCGTACTCGAATGCCGCAGATTCGATCATTCAAATCCGAGTCGCCGGAGCTTATAACACAACAAGTGAACAATACAGCGGAAGAAAAGAATTGAATATCATTGATATAAAATATTTCATACAACAATGATACAATGCGAATCAAATATCAAAGATACAAGATAACAATGCTATAGCGGAAAACTCAATTGAACTAGTAGTGGAAAAACAGCTTCAACTTGAACTCTAAAGAAAGAATTCCAATATCAGCAACTACAACTCAAAACCATTGCTCCAAAGCCAAGCTCCAAACACAAGCTCGAACCACCATCTAGTTTCACCCAGATAAGCAAGTCTCGTCAATGAATCCAAAGACTCCAAAGAATTCCAAAGAGAAAGCTGAAGGGTATCAAATCGATATCTACTACCTACTATCTAAAAAACCCAACTTCAGACTGCCCGTGTGGAAAATTGTGGGCACCCAGAGTTTAGGAAGGGAACAATAAACTCTGAGTCAGTCATGGGACTGGTATGAGCAAATAAAAGCAGTTTTATCTTTTTAAAACAAATAAAAGATTTCAAATTTGAAATTCGCAATGCATTTTGGAAAATGAAACTACCATAAGGCCTCCCCCCCACACACAATGCAAACGAAGACTTGGAGGAGATTTCTCCTTATGACAGTCAAAAATGCAAAAATGCTTGATACGTGAAATCCTTTGATATTATTACTATAAGTGCATAGTGGAAAACATTTCGAAAGTATAATATTAATCTTAGCCAGCATAGACATTTCGTACTATGCCTACTATAGCTACCATCCAAACAGTGGGGCGCCACCATAAGTAGATGGCAGGTTATACAACTAAAATCGTAAAGGGCGCGTATTGTTTCTTTGGATTTTTCCACCAAATAGTCAAGCTAAGGAACTTCCCATTGCCACATGGGTACGCCTCTGGAGGGACGTCCCGAGAACTATCCCTCGTTCTCTACTAACACAAGGCCGGCTACACCCTTCCCGGGGAATAAAACCTAAGATATGCCACCCCCGGTCCTTTGGGACCTTTCATCCGAGGGCCCTCCAACAACAACATCACACGGTAATAAATATACAGTGTCCACACGAGCAAGTATCTGGGCTCCATACCATGATACTGCCCTTTTTCCAGAAGGAATGGTCATACCCTAGGGGCGCTACCCCTGAAACCTTGTTGCATCATTCCTGTTTCGACCATTCCGGGGTGTGAGGTCCTAATGCAGTCTCGTCCACAAAGCTACGCTTTTCACAAAGTCTTGTTTTGATCAACAAATGATCAGCGGCACTTCGTATGCCATATTACCAAATTGGGATTGTATCACTAGTAACCATCAACTACATAACCTCTGAGCTCGTACGTCTCAGAGAAGGGTGTTAAGCTAAGAGAATAAATCTTCGCCACCAAACAGAAATGTATTTGATAGAAACTACTTTTACATCTCAAAGTGTAACGTCAGACACACATCCATACAAGTCTGTTCCGGGTTCGAACAGAATCGAAGGCACTTTCGAAGAAGCCCTTGCAATCCGGGTATTCACAATCCCGATCGGACTTCCCATCACTTAGGGAATCTCTATACCGTAGCTATTCAGTGCAGAGACAATCGATAGGTCATCCTATCGTTCTCGCAAACACCCAGTCTTCACCACCGGTCTTCAAATGCTATCCATAACGTCGTATCACATATTCGGAATGGGCTATATGACACAAAGGTCCTCTCCCGGCTAAACCGAATAGTGAGGGTAATATTTTAAAAACATATGGATATTGGGTCTCAGTTAAGTCGCAACTTAAAACCCAAACCTTTCATTCAAATGGTTAAAAACAAATCACACCATTTCCAATCTGATAAACAAAAAGATTCATCATTTCAACAACCTTCAATGGTTTAAACAATTTCCACATTTAAATCTTTTAAACAAAAGATTCACTTTTAAGACCCCGTTCAATTTTAAAACAAGGTTCATCAATCTTTGCCAAAGATTCATTCATAGCTTTTCAAAACAATTCAATTCCAAATTGGATTAACTCATCGGCCCTTTAAATCAAAGACTCATTTCACAGCTTTCAAAGTTATTTCTAAAGATTCATTTATAACTTGGAAAACTATTCCAATTCAAACTTGAAATTTCTTATGAATTGGAGATTCATTACTTATGTGAAAGCTTTTATTATTTGAAAAAAAACGGTTTTATTTCGAAAAACCCGATTTCATTTATACATGTTAAAATCCTTGGGTTAATTCAAATTCCCAAAACAACATTTTTAAAATGGTTTAAATCGATATAAGCTTGTATACCCCTTTTAAAATCATAAATACCGAATACATAATTCAATTCCAAATATTGAATTCCAATTTAAATCGAATTATTCAAATTCCAAATCTCTATTAGTTATTCAAAATAACTTTCATTCTTAAAACACCCTTTTCAAAGCTTTCCATATAAAAATTAATTTATTTCCAAAAACTATTTGAATTTAAAAATTCAAATTCAAAGCTTATTTTAAAAATCTATGACTTAACCGATTTCCACGTGAAATCCATATTTTGTGTGTGTATAGTGTGGTCCAGGGGTTTTACGCAATAGTGCACAACATCAATCAACACAGATTCAAATACAACAATATATTTGATAAGCGATATAAACTATAACGCTTATATTTGACAAGCGGTACAAACCAATTGTAACGCTTATCTTTCATTCACTGATCACAGGTACATATCACAGATAATAAATCACAGTAACATTGCTCAAATCAAAACAGGACATCTCAATCGGGAATATCAATCAGTTCAATTATTCAGTAGAATCCAAACAGCCTTAAGCAATATCAATTAATTATCTGATTAATTCAAATCAGATTAGTCGCTAATCTTAGTTAATTAATGTTAATTAATTACAAACCATCTTAATTAATTATTCTTAATTGATTACAATAAATAAATAATTAATTAACCCTTAATTAATAATTAATCCTTAATTAATTATTCTTAATTAATTACAATAGCTAATTAATTACTCCTTAATTAATAATTACTCTTAATCACTTCCATTGTCAAGTAATTATCAATTAATTACTTTACTAAGTAATTACCATCCATTAATTACATTATTTAGTATTTAAATTAATTAACTTAATCAATCAATTAATTCAACTAATCCCATTGAACTCAATTAATTAAGTTATGTAAATAGTTCCTTAACTAAGTAATTACACTTAAACAATTCACAACTGATTATCATTGAATTAATTAATCTAATCAATTATTAAATTTAATCACATTAATTAATTATTAAATAATCCTAGTTAATGGCCTCATTAACCATTCTCTAATTACTTTCATTAAGTAATTAACTTATATTAACCATTGTTAATCACAAATTAATTAATCCTTAATTATCCAATTAATTAATCTCTAATTACTACTTAATTAAGTGTTAAGTGTCACTTAATTAGTCCTTATTTACTTGATTTATTAATCCGTAATCATTAATTAAAATCTAATTAATCAATTCTTAATTACAGATTAATTAACCTTAATTAATTAATCTCAATCATTAATTAATTAATTTAAAAACTCTTAATTACTTAATTAATCATCCATATCATTAATTTATTAAATAATTAATCATCCATTTAAATTAACTTAATAATTTAATGAATCCAAAAGATTAAATTATATTTATTTTTTTAAGATAAACATTTCTTACTTAATCAATGTATTTACAAACAATTTGTTTTAAATTTACTTTAAATTCCATTTTAAATTTTATTTTAAATTCAAGATTTTAAAATGAATACAAACTTATCTAAACGAAGTAAAAAAAAACAATTCAAAATCTTTTTATCACGTATGTTAAAGAAATAACCATTTTATAAAATAAGTTTAAAAGAATTTAGACCAAATTCATTTTAAAATTCAAATCAATTAAATCATACACTTTTCAAACAAGATTGTTTAAATCATTTCAAATTTTAAAAACCTTCATTTATTTTAAACTGGAATACAAATTAAATTAAATTCCAAATTACTTAGATTCAAGATTTACTTACATTTTAAAATTTCATTTAAATTCAAATCCTCGAACACAAACCTGAGAAACCCATTCCTTCTTCAACTTTAACTACATTCAGGTACACCCCCACATCTTCATTTGCTTCGAGCAAACTTACAATTTCACGATTCGCCCCCCCCCCCCCCCGGCGAGTAAACTTCTTCTTCCTTAAAACCTAAAAACATGGTGCACGCGACAATCACCGTGCATATGCACGACCACCTGAAGCAACTCCGAATATCGCCACACCTTCCAGCATATCACCTACGACCACCTCAATTCCATCAATTACCCATATCAACAATTCGAGCCAAAAACAAATATCGAGCCACTTGACTTGCTCCTGAACAAAACGGTTCATCAGAAACCTCCTTCGACCCATCGCCTCAGATCATCAGAGACCTCGCAACCCCGTCCCTAGCTCTGCCACATCACCACGCTCTGATTCCCCACCTTGTGATCCAGTCCGGCTTACCCATGTTGACGCAGTCCCCCCCAATACCGACATCGCCCAAAGTGGCACTCTAAACCCTAATTTGCCCACGCCAGGCAACTCTGGCCATCAGAAATTTTTTATACTATTTTTCCCGCGTGACCCATCCCACCATCCTCCTCTAGGCCTGATCACGAGACCCAATTTTCCACTGATCATTGGAATTCGACGAGAAACCAAATCCCGTTCAACTTCAAGTTCCACTTGAAATACTGACTTAAAAATTTCGATATCAGTTTCAAAAATCAACAATTTCAAGCCTGAACTAGATTATAAAGTTAAAATGTGAAATTATAATAATTGATTTCCTGACTTAATATGATTTTCCCCTGTAAATTTTTATTTTAAACCACTTACTCTATATTTTCACTTGGACTGATTCTCAAAAATGAAGTTGTACTCATATAAATAATTTTTCATTCAGTAATCAAACCTAAAATTTGCTTAGGTTGGGAAATTTTAAATTTTTCTAACAGGTTTTAAAACCTGGAATGTATACAAAGGCAAATTCTAATTTTTTTCCAGACAGACATTACATATATACATAAAAATTTGCATTCCATCATACAATATATCAATGAAGAAAATCCATTCAAGCATTCATCTCAAATATTAAAACGTATAAATGGGTTTGAGTGTATTTGCTCACCATTTTGTAGATGAAGATAGAGGCCTAGTTTGAAAAGTCTGGAAATTTGCATTGAATCTTGTTTTGATCCTGATGCTTTGAAAACCAAATTAGAACTGCGTGCATGATCTTGATTCCTGGATTTTGAATTTGCATACCTTGCTTTGAGATGCATGTAGGCTTGATTTAAGTTTGTTTTCCAGATCTTTGCAGTTTTAACTGAGCATTGATTTCTTTTATTTTCAATATGGTTTTTGTTTTTCTGATCTTGAAGCTTTGATTTTGAACTTGCTTCAGTTTGGTACTGAAGTTGTTGTATTTGATTTTGAGTTTGATTTTGTTTTATTTTCAGGTTTGTTTTCATTTTGAAAGAAGATTGAAGATAGCCTGGATACTTTTTGTTTTACTAAAATTAAATCTAAAAGAATTTTTCCACTTGCCTTTATGTTTACACTTGCAATTTCATTTGTTAGTTTTCTTACACATGTTTTATTTAACTAAATTGTGTTTAAACCCCTCTCATTAAATTTATTTAAAATTTGTGTTTATATCCTTGTTAAACCTAAATTTGTTTACATTTTTAAACCCTCATGTAAATTTATTTATAAATCATGTTTTTATAAACATGTTATCCACATATGTATTATATTTCCTATTTATAGTTTCAATTAAATAAAAGTCCATTTTCTTTCACAAATTTTAAAACATAATGTTTTCAAATCCAAGACAAATTTAAGTATGTACAAACTAATTTATTCTAAGTATAAAGAAAAGTATTTTAAACTTTTTATTAAGCAAGTTATACTTATACAAATTAAAGTGAAATAATTTGAAATTAAGTTATACATTACTAGCAAATATTTATAAGTTAATAAATTCAATTTTTATTTTCAATATATTTATACTTTTAAACTTAAGATATTAAACAAACTTATTTAAAATTTTCATTTTAAACTTAAGTAATCGTACTTATTTTATTTTTGTTTCAAATATAAATTTCTTTATAAACTTTAGAAAAATCTCAAATTAACTCACCATTAATTCACAACTAAATTCAAAAATTAAATTAATTACCAATAAAAATCTAGCATAAAGATCAGGATCATTACACTAAATTAGTCATATTGTGGCTAACTAATTAAGCTTGCGCACTTAGTACGGTGTCTAGAAAGGTGATGTCTAGGATTGGAATTAGGCAAACAGGTACCTTGTCCTACCTGGTTACCTGTCTGGCCTGAAAGGTGAAGTATTCAATTCGATTGATTGCAAAAGGGATCATGTTGTGTTAATGTAACACAAGACCAAAAACTACAAGATAGATCCAAGAACTCGATCGCTGAAATGTCACTTTGATCAGTTTATGTAAAGTGCAACATATTTGATGTCCTTAAATGTTAAGGAAATCAAATGCGCTTTTGTAAAGAGTTTGCTATGATTGTAGTAAGGTTTTCTTTTAAATAGTTTGACCATTTGGAAGGAGAACAAATGTATAAGAATAGATGTAATTTAAGGTACAAATGGAATGAAGAGAATGAATAGTCACTTCTGCTTTATAGAGAAACATTGGAAATAAGAATAGTGATAATAATTAATACTTAATATTGGAATAAGAAATATGATTTCTATTCTCAAATGTGTTTTCATATAGAAAATTATTTTCTATGAGATTTATTTCTTTGAGCTCAGGATATTTGATCAACGAACTCTCTATTATAAATAGTTGTAGTGTATAAAATAAACAAATTTTATTAAATGAATGAAGGACCTCCGAATTTAATGCACTATTATAGTAATGGTGGAAATAGTGGGAGCATGCCATATAACACTTATTAATTGCATCATAGTACAAAAATTGTTTTCGTGAAACTTACCATACATTATTTATGAAATAATGATTATTTTTGGGTATCGCTGAGGACGTAGCAATATTTCAATATGAATATTATGAATATTCTTCGTGAAATAAAAATGTAATATGTTATTTTTTTATAAAAAAAAGTGATGCATTGGAAAGTACAAAAGTTTCTAATATTATTTAAAGTTGTTTTGGAATTATAAACTAAGCCATAGTTTTAAGTAATAATTTATTGGAGTCATATGATACTTCTTGATTATATCTTTATTATAAGAGTTGATGAACCATTCGAATTGATACATATAGATGTATGCAATGGTAATTCTATAAATACCAAAATGGTTCCACGCACTTCGTCATATTCACATGTAGTATGTCTATGGTAAACTGATAGAATATAAAACAGAAGTAAATAAAATAACATGCGATAGAAATGATTTGATTTGATCTAATAAGTGAGTATATTGGAAAATTTTCTGAATGTACCTAAATTGATCAAGATTCAGTCTCAAAATTACTCCTCCATGGGATACATAATGATGCATCGATATGGAGTAATCGAACTTTGTTGGACAATGTACGATTAATTGTGAGTGAAGTTGAGTTAGTTTCTTTCTATAAGGTAGTGTACTTAAGGGTAGTACACAAAGTTAATATTGTTTCATCTAAATAATAGTATATAAAATTTTACAAGATAGGGTTTATAAGAAACTCCAATATATCCTAGGCCAAGGAGTTGGCAGGTTATATTAGTCGAAACGTTGCACGTAATCATTGTTTATTAGGGATCTTGTATAAATCTCCCTAAAAGGACTTTGAAAAGGCTGTCATTGGATGACATATTTATGTTTTGAATATAATTTTTGTAAACTAAAACCAAATCAATTTTATAAATAAAGAAATTCATAAAATGTTTATAAATACCCATTATATTGCACTAAGAAACAATCGTTGTTTCAAGATATACCGACTTCATTGTGAAGAAATTTCTTTGAGGAATTACTAGTAGTAAATTAATATTATTTTATTAATAAATTATTTAATTTAATTGAAAGAAGGAAATGAAAAGTTTTCTTCTCTAACTAAATTTATGATCCCTTATTAATTGAATAAATTAAGGAAAAGGAAATAAAAATTTTCATTCTCTAAATAAATTTATACCCCTTTATTAATTGAATAAGTTAAGAGAAAGAAAATTAAAAGTTTCATTCTCTAAATAAATTTATGCCGCCTCATTGATTGAATAAGTTAAGAGAAAGAAAACAAAATATTTCCTTCTCTGAATAAACTTGAAAAGTAGACGTTATGCACAAATTTGTAAATAAGAGTATATTTGATATACTTCAACTTATATACATATTAAATTAAAGTGAAACTTTATTTATGAAGTTAAATAAAATATCGATTTTATATGAAAGAAACTTAGAAAAGTTTCAAATGAATTTAGAATTCATAGGCCCATTAAAAATCTAAAATGGTTAAATTTTTTGAAATTCACCCATTTCTTTCGCTGCAGGCTGACCCAGTTCCAAGAAGGAATATGTGGAAGCTAAAGCATGGATTATTGACTGCAAGAAAATATTTTGAGGACTAGGTTAGGAAGATCAACTAAAGAGGAGGATAACAGCTTGGCACCTTAAAGGGGAAGCTTTAAATTGGTGGAACTTAGTAATTGCAGAAAATGCTGATAGGATTTTAACATGGGATGAATTTAAAAACAGATTTAAGTTGAGGTTTGTGTCAAGAGCAGAAGTGAGTTTATAACTGGATAATTCATACAGCTTAGACAAGAAGACTCCACCTTAAATGAGTACATTGGTAAGTTTGCGGAGTTGGCTAAGGTCGGGATGAGCTTGATAGATACACCAATGAAAAGGCCATGAAGTTCGTGAAGGGACTTAACTCCCTACTAAGAGAAATATTGTTGACCTATGTTCCTATGGGTGCTAAATAAACATTGGTTGAGATGGCCTTGTTGCAGCCGGCAAGTGCAGGACAAAAGGAGGCAAAGAAGAAGAAGGCTGGGGTTACTCAAAATAAGAAGGTCCCAAAAGTGAAGCTTTTGGGCAAATAAGAAGTCAAAGGGGAAATTCAAGAAGGATGATAAAGAATGCAAGAGATGGTAGAAAAAAGGTTATAAAACTAAAGATTGCTGGATGAGTCTGATGAAAGAAGCTTTTAAAGGAAAGTGCTATAATTGCTACAAAGAAGGGCAACTCAGAAATCAATATCCTAAGTTGGCAAAGGAATGGTCAAGTGGACAAGTCTATACTATCGAAGTTGTCCCTACTTCGAGTAGACCACCTGGAGATTAGGGGAAGGCAACATGAGAAGGTATAACTCTTATTTTTAGGGGTACCATTCACACCCTATTTGATTTTTAAGCATCACATTCCTTTATAGCTAGGAATGTAGTTAACTTTCTAAACCTTCAAACTTAATTTATCACCAGGCCAATAGTAGTCTCTAATCCTATTAGGGGGTTGACACATCTCTCTTTAATTTGGAAAGACCTAATCGTGGACATGTGCGATGTTAATTTCATATGTAATGTGCATGTTCTAAATTTTGATAGGTGCAGACCTATCTTGGATATGGATTGGTCAGCATACTATAGACTGATTCTTGATTGTGATAAGAGGGTTGTATGACTAAAAATTTGTAGAGGCCATGACCTAGCAGTTCTTTGTACAGCCCAAGACTCAGTTGAGCCAAGTTATTTATACTTGCCAAGTCTATTTTTTTTGAGCTATCATCCATACCCACAGTTTGTGAATCTTCTAATGTCTTTAATGAATTCTTGAGTCTCCCATCTCATAGGGAGATCGAGTTTAGAATCAATTTGGAGAAGGACGCAAGGCTAGTTGCTCTGCCTTTAAGAAACATGTCCCCTAAAGAAAGAAGAGAGTTAGACAAGATGATCTTCGAGCTGTTGCAGAAAGGATTCATCCGACGGGGTATTTTGGAGTGGGAGCCCCTGTTGTCTTCGCTAACAAGGCAGACGGCTTACTAAGGCTTGTATCGATTATAGGGAGCTGAATAAGTTAACAAGAAAGAGAAAGATTTGAGTTATTCATTGACTATAAATCACTCATATACATATTTTTCCAAAAAGATTCAAATCTTAGGAAGATGGATGGAACATATAAAATCATTTGATTTTGGTATATAATATACCCCAGGAAAAGGGAACGTAGTCAAAAATGCCCTTAGTTAGAGACATGCTACCCTATATTATATAAAAATAAAGGCAGTTAGAGTACCTCTCAAATTTTAACTTCCAACCACTAACAGAACACATCTACAACTTTTTAGCAGTAATGGAGGTTAGACTAGATTTAATGGACCATACTGGACTTGAGTAGATGAAAGATGAAAAAATAGTGGATACTTTGAAGAAGTCGAGAAGAGGAGAGTATTCTCTACACGTGAGTATATATTCAGTTGATAAAAAGGGATGGGTGCCTTTATATCCTAATGATTGGTGGCATATTAGAGAAAGTGCTTATGGAATGTCACTATTCTAAGATGACTATTTACCTCAGAGGAGATAAAATGTATAAGGATATGAAAGTGATTTTCTTTTGGCGTGGTATGAAGAGAAGAATGATTGACTTTAAATTGCTAAGTTTTTGACAATCAAAATACATAGGTTGAGAAATGGAAGCCTAGATGGTTACTATTACATTCGGAGATTCCAACTTGGAAACGGGAACACATTTTGATGGACTTCAGAGAAGGATTGCCTAGGAGTCAGAAGGGTAATGAAGCCAAATCATATTTAGACTCACTAAGAGTGTCCATTTTATTCCTGTTAGGAATAACAGGACTACCGTGTCCCTCAAACAAAAATTTACAATAAGGAGATATTCCGATTACATGGCATTCTAGTGAGCATTGTTAGTGATAGGGACTCCTCATTCACTAGTGATTTTTGGAGGAGTCTACAAGCAACTTTAGAAACTTCATTGAATCTTAGCATGGCTTACCACCTACAGATAGATGGTCAGATGGAAAGGATGAATATTATTTTAGAGGAATTGATGAGAGCTTGCATCTTGGATTTTGGAAGGCATTGGGAGCAACACCTGGCATTAGTTGAGTTCGCATATAATAATAGCAATCAAGTGACGATTGGTATGACCCCTTATGAAGCACTTTATAAAAGACCATACAAATCACCAATTTTTGGTAGGAAACCATCGATAAAATTTTGCTTGGACCCGATTTAATCGGCGATACCATAGAAAAGTAGAATTGATCAGGTAACAAATGAAGGTAGCACAAGATCGTCAAAAATCTTATGCAAATAAGAGAAGGAAAGAACTAGAATTTAAGGTAGGATATATAATATTTGTCAAAGTCTTGCCTCTTAAAAAGGTTTGGCAAGTTCGGAAGGTTAGCCCCTAGATTTTTTGGGCCATTTCAAGTTTTGGGGATGACAGGAAAACTTGCTTACCGCATGGAGCTTCGTACCGATTGGTAGTAGTCCACGAAGTTTTTCATATTTCTCACCTTAGGAAATGTTTTCGTGACACCACTGTTGAAGTAGAACCTGATCAGTTGGGCGATGTAGAGACGAAATAAATAGCATCTCGTGCCACCACATGCATTGCGAAGCACGTAACTAGAAGCCTCAGCAATAAAGAGATTAGATTGGTCCAAGTGCAATGAGAAGATAAGACGATAAAAAGCACGTGAGAAACTAAAGAGAAGATGAAGATCTCTCATCCTAGAACTTTTAACACGTAAATTTTTTTCTCCGAATTTAAGATTCCGACTGCATCGTGGTTACTAGATTGGATGGTAGGAGATGGTTTCCACACTTTTTTACTATCACTTTACACTCATTTAGAAATTTTTATGCATGTTTAGGATATTTGCATACATACTTGCATGACACGTTCACACGCTCACGCTAGGATTGAGCTTCTTTTAGTATGTCTGAAGTACATAATCACATTGCACTTTGCTTGATTAGATGGATATGTAGATGACTTGGTTGTACAATATGGATGTTATTGCACATAACGCTATTCACCCTTTGGATGGTTTTAGAGGATGAATTCATTTTTAAGGGAGAAAGAATGTAACACCACGTAAAATTAATCATAATTAAATAAATTAAGTAAACAAAGTCAAGGTAAAATGGAAATTTTGTAAAACTTGAAATTGGGATGAAATTTTTACCGCTGCATTTGTGGTAGAATTCTGATTAATTTCCATGTATAATATGCTGAAAATGAAGCTGAAATGAAAAGTTATGGACGTTTGAAGTTTTTGGATTTAAATAATATGAATCGAATTTAAATTCAAATAAATAATTAAATTTGAAATTTGAAAATTAAATGAGATTAGACTTGGGTGTTAAGTAAACATTAAATTTAACAAACCAACGTTAAAATTAATTAAGGTATAAAATAAATATGGTAGTAGAAAAAAATAACGCTCCCAAAATAAATGAGGTGGTCGACCCCTAGCGATCGGTACACTAAGGGTAGTCGACCGCTACCCAGAGTGGTGGCTACATTTTTTTGAGGATTAAATGACCTTGATTCTTCCATTTTTGACCCATTTTCATCCTAGATTATAGAGCGTTTCAATCCCTATAAATAAAACCCTACCCTCTCCATATTTATTCATAAAATATTTGAGGATTTAGCAAACCGTTGCCATTCTTGTCTCCCTAATAGATTCAGAACTCCATTAGAAATTCAGGTAAGAATTCTATTTAGTTTTCTATTGATTCTTCTAATCTATTCTTCTCTAACTTTTCTAAATCTAATGATATACTTATCCCTTGCTCTGTGTATGTGTGTGTATACATCAAATGAGAGATATGAAAGGGGTTATAAGGTGTTACGAATCCAAAGAAGACTAAGTAAAACTAAGAATACTCTATAAGTGGATGTCTTAGCATTTTTATTTCAGTAATTGATTAGTATATTATGGATTTGAATATGCCTTAAGGTTTTGCAAAAATAAAATAAAATGAAACCGCTTAAAACTCCTTTGATTGGAATATTAAATCTTGTTGAAATTCTCAATTGTTTACATTAAATTGTTGGAATTATATATTTTTTGTAGTTTTTGGTGATTTCAAATTCTATTCCACTCCGCTTTACTTTTGATTTGATTATGAAACCTCCATTGAGGAATAGGATGTAAAGCATGAATTTATTCATAGTTTACACTATTTACTCCATATGAAAATAAAAAAGAAGTTCTATGTTTATTTCTTTGTAAAAGAGGGGTCAAATAGAAGTTGAAACTAGAATTGCAATTTCTAGTTTTCATAACATTCCATTGATTTGATGCGATAAATAGAGGGCAACGGGGCTATGCCTCGGCACTACCAGAAGGTAGTCCTTTACCTTGTCATTGTTGGAAATTCATTCTCCAATACGAGCCTCTACGGTTTTAGTTGTAGAACCTAGTATGCTGGAATTTAATTAATATAACAATTTCGTCTAAGATTATATATATTTATTTGAAAGAGTTTTCAAAGAATGTCACTAAAAATAATATCCCTAATTTTATATAACAAATGCTTTGGGTATCGTAAGGTAAAAACCCGTCCGTGTTTATGTGCGACATGGCCTTATGAGATATCCTTTGATTTCACAAGTATCTGCTCTTTTGAGTTTTCTCACACCAGTCCCATGACCGACTCGGAGTTTATTTTCTTTTCCCCTTAAACTTGGAGTACCCTATTTTTCTGGGCAATCAAGTAGTTAAGTAGCTTGAAGCAATTTAGGAGGAGCATGGAGCATTAAGCTAGAGGGCCCTTTATAGATAGTTATTTATTTCTATTTCCGCTGTACTATGTATAAATATCTACCAGCACATGTAGGGATAAAAAGTTATAACTGTCTCTAGCTCGATTAGTACTTGCTATGACTCTGATATCTCATTTTGAGAATGATTGTACGTACTATCTTTATGTATAATTACAAGTTGTTAAATGCGATGTGAGAATCTATTTTGTTCTATCTTCTATCTTTATTTCTTCTAAAACCCCTGGTAATCTGCCTCTCCAGCACTTGGATTTGCGACACGTGAATACCAATGATGTATTTGTGTCGATTTATGAGGGTTAAGGAGGTCGACCATCACAGTAAGTGGGAAGAGTGCGCTAATATGAGATGACTCGTGCCTGTAACCACTTCAAAACCATATATGCGATATATGTTCTGGAAGCAGTTGAGAAGTGGAATGTTATAGAGTTGAACTTTCCATCCTAAGGTTATGTCCAAGGGAAAGGTGAGCGTTAATATTTTAAACGATACTATCATATGGGACTGTCTATCTTGAGAAGTAATCCAAGAGCGAGGACGACATTAGCGCTCGTCGAAAGACTTAGTAGGGGAACCTATGTCAAGGTTTGAGATCTGTTCGAGATGCTCGAATCCATGTAGTGCTTCATGATCTGCTTGAGATGAAAGAATCCAATTGGGGATTTATGTGCTATTCGAGTGATGAAGACTCGTGCGAAAGATGTTGAATGTAGCATCGACATTAAAAATGACTGAAACCAGAGTAAGATGTACAATCTCATGTTTAGCTTACCTACAAGGGTATATCAACCATATATCTATAGTATGCATATCGTATGTTATGCATGGGAGTTGTTTATATTTGGTGCCATGCAATTTATCGTTAGGCTAATTGAATCTACCTTAAAGCATATCCTATCTAGAGATATACAATGCTCGGAAGAAAGTTATTGATCCTTGTCATGGAGATCCGCTTTAGTTTACTAGGGGCATTCTGTGGAAAACAGTCCATATATGAACATGACTTAGCGATATTGGTTGTACAACTATTATTGTTTGCGGCATTCACACAGTAACTATTCGATATGATTTATGTGTTATACTATCGACTATATGTTAAACTAAGGAATGGTTGGTTTCTTTGAGGAGAAGACCATTATAGGAATACATATGGTCTCAAAAAGATTCTATTATATGTCACTCTTATGTCTTGAGTTTCTCATGCTAGTTTTCCAGACTAACCTGGGTGTTATTTTCTTAAAATGCTCGGGTTAGTCCCTTGTATGCCTTCAGATTTAGCTTTGGACATTTTGGAGCATCTAGAGAAGAGTTGGAGTTCTACCTACCATAATATCAATTTTTTTTGCATTACTATTACTTCATCGGCACTTGTAAGGACAAATTGTTATAACAATCCAGGCTGATTACTGTAACTTTGAAAATTTTATATCTTAGAATGACAGTTTATACTTTCTTCTGATATCATATATGATCGTTTCATTGTGAGATTCTAATATTGTGTTCCTTCTTCCTTGTTCTATTTCATTTTCTTTTATTTCACCTTAACAATTAGTCTTTCCAACACTTGAGTGTTCGGTACATGAATACCACGGATAGGTTAGTGTCGACATTTAGGGATCGAAAAGGTGAGTTGTTATAGCTGGAATCAAGGATGAGCAAGAACCTTGGCTTTGGTTGGGTGTCACTCATTAAGAGATAGGGTAATGGAATTCCCTAGCATGAGTTGAGTGTGTGTGTGTGTATAAGTGTGTATTTTTTAGTGCTATAAAAATGTTTTATATCGTGTTTATTGGTCAGTTGAGTGGTTTATGAATTTTAGTCGGTACAAGGGATGTCATGGTATCGATAGAGATTTCTAAATACTTGGACAGAGTAAACCAACATAGTATTGTTTTCAAAATCGGTAAATGAAATAATTTCACCTAGAACTATATTTTAGATATAAACGGAAAAAATTTCAAAGGAAAATTGATATAGTTATTTATAATGTGTTTGTATATTGGGAAATGATAATATTCAACTATTATCATTTATTTTTTGATTATTTATGCTCGGCTAGTTTATGAGCATTTACTATAGTTTATTAGTTTATAAGGAATTTACTTCTTACAAGGGTTGGGTAAGTAGTAAATTTATGGGAATATTATATAAGAACATCCTATGAATTAAGTTTTACAGTTTGACTATGAGACGTACGATGGTATTGTTGGGTTAAAATTGAATTTTAATAAGAGTTGTTTATTATAATTTAAACAAAGATATACATTTACAAAATGATTTATATAAGAAAGCAACTTATATAAATATGGTTTATAAATGAAAAGGATTTAAATAGAGAATTTGAGGACTTAAATCCTGGTAACCTTGAAAATGAATTTCAAGATTTTAGAGAAAATAATAGATAATATTATTTGAAAATAAATATATGGGAAATTGGTTTATGAAATAGAGATCATGATACTTAGTATTATTATATAAAGTATTCGATACCATTTTGAAAAGATTTTTGGTAAATACCAAAAGTTTGGTTTGGATGTACTGAACTCATTCATGTCGCTTGGAAATAATTCTGGTGATCAATTCAACATCATCGACATTCATTTTTCGGGTTTCTAAGTGTGGGACGCTGCAAAATTATTTTGGTAAAACATATTTTAATTCAGTCCCAAAGTTTGATTTGATATATAAAAGATATATGTGTATATATATATATAATTTCAAGCGATCTGAAATGAAAACCGGTGTTTAGTTTTAAAGTTTTCTTGTTAAGTTATTCATGGACTGCATTAATGGATGTGCATCATGATATGACATGGTAGTTTTCATTTGTTAAAATGATATGGGATTTTCAACGATTTTGGATATTCGGGAACTTTCGAATTGTTATAGAACTTGAAGCTAAGTGTTTTTGTAAAAAATATAAAGTTGAGTTTATATAACACTTGATCTTAGAAGATAGTAAGTTAAAACAGGTTCTAAATTTGTTAAACATATTTGTTAAACATATTTGTTACAAATTTAATATTATTGTATATACTCTTAGGATTAATGTAGTATTACATGAGTATGAACTTAAGTTATGAAATGTTGGTAAACTTGAAATCAGGTTTTTATGAAATGATTTGAAAATAATTTTAGCATTGAATGACATACTATTTGGATAAATGAACTCGATTCTTGACGACGAACACTTAATATGGATTCTTGGTATGATCCCAAAGTTTTCTATCATAGTATATAGTTATGCAAGGAGAATAGAGGTTTCTAATCAAGAAACCTGATCGGCGTCCATACTAGAGAGGTCAGGTGGACTATGTTATGTTAGAAGTGGAAATTTATGCGATTGAGCAAATGATCAGATCCGATATTGTGTATGGATGGTCCATGTGCATCGTATAGGCTTTAGTATATATTCATACTATGTTTTGTTGACATATAGAGGGTTTAGGTGATGACTCTTTGATTTTTATGAGGTAGCGTGAATAATTGTCTAAGTAATAACATGAGGTTGTTGAGCATAAGGTACGATTAGTAGGTTGTTTATCATCCCTGTGCAATTACAGGGTTTTTGAACCTAAGCAAAATATGAGCTTTATCTGCTAATGATTGTGACACTTTTAAGTATTGCTATATGATTGTTTCTTTAGTTGCTCATGTTGTAATTTTAAGGACGAAATATTCTAACTGAGGGAGAATATAACAATCCAGAATTTCGGACACTTTGTATTTAAATATCTAAATTATATAAATATCTAAATCTGGATTAAACGTTATTAAAATGATTTAATAAGATATTTGAGCCCATTTTAATTCATAATTAATGATGGTAAACTTGTTTTGGAAAAATGCTTACAGAAATATATTCTTCGAAGAAAAATCAATAATGTGACCGAAAATCGATTTATTGGTAAACAACTTTTCGATCGTTATAAGTTGTTCGAACTCTTGTATACTTGTCCAATGATCAAATGAGCAGATTAACAAATAATTAACACACACTCCTCTTCATTTAGCTTGTAAGATTCTAGAAGCTTTCATATGGATAAGAGATATTATGAGAATGGTATAATAGTAATATGCATAAAGGAGAAGTGATGGGAGGTAAGGCTTCCACGGCATGAAGGGGGTGAATGCAAGCTTAAAGAGAACTATTCTTAGCCTATAAAAGGGACACACCCTTAGTCAATATTTACAAAACCATAAATGAAAACCGAGCTCCTTTAATGGCTTCTTCATCTTCTTTCTCTCTTATGTTCTCAAATGAAATAGTTGCAAATCAACTCCTAATCACTTTAAATTTTTCCAAAGGGCTGAGTACAATATTAAAAGACCCTTTACCATGCCAAAACTTGAAGAAGGGATGCCAACTCTCGCCCCACTCAGAGGACGTGAGCATTGGGAGAGGAGGAAGGAAAAAGTGCAAGTGCAAAGCAAGGAAAGGAGAAGGGAAAGATGTTGCAACGGTGGGGTTAGGCATGGGTTCTTGGATCTTGGTTGTTTATTGGTGAAAGGTGAGTTAAATACCTCACTTTGAATGGAAAATATAACATACATATGTTGTGTTGATTGTATATATGTTGTTTAAATTGTTGTTAACTTATGTTAAAACATTAGTTTGGATTCTTACTTTAAAAGTAAGTGTCATATGTGATCCGTCTATATTGACTTAAACAAACTTGGAATGGAGATAAACGGACTTGTATGACATATGACTAGACCATGGACAAAGCACATAGGTTATAAATGGAGTTTGGTTTAAATTGGACTCGAGAGTGCACATATAGCGATAGTCATTATAGACGCAGTTGTGAATTGACTTATTTTTTGCGATTGCTATGTAACTTTGTAGAGAGATCCTTAGGGGTTTCTTTCCATATTTATAGTGTTTTATATATTTTTTATTGCTATTAAAAGCTTGAATAGTAAAAATTTAAGTAACATCTTAAAAGTGGCCAAAACATCACTGGTGCAAGACTGTCATGTTTAGACTTGATTTTTGAACTTAAAAGGTTTGAAAAGATATTTTAATTTAAGTATTTTGTTTCACTCTTTTTTACAAGGGTTTACCACGTTTTATTAGAGTATATTAAAAGTGGTTTGAAATCTTTATGGATTTTTAAGAATTAGTGGTGAATTGTTAAAGAAGCGATATTTTGTTAAAATATATAGAAAACTTATCATTTTCAAGTTTTTAAGGATTTTATAAACTTTTTATTTCAAGTAATATTTTTATTAAATGCTTTAAAACCTATTATAAATTTTTTTAAAAGCATTTTTAAGTATATATAATTTTAGAAAATATGTTGAATATTTTATATCTTATATAATAAATATCTTCCAAAATGGTTTATTTAATATCTAGTTTTATAAATAAATTACAATATATATATATATAAAGGGTTTTAAACAGTGTAAACAAAAAGGTTTAAAAAGGGTTAGTGATTGCTTAATGGCAAAATAGTTAATTGTCTAATTACTTGTTGAAAAGTAATTAACTATGCTTAACACGAAAAAACGATGAAGTAAGGCTTATCTATTTGTGAGAGTTAAGATTGATGTTGAATAGGGAAGGAGTAATAAAGCTTTAACCTATCGGGCTTCCCTCTTGACCGAGGAATAGTAGTCAGAAAATGTCAGAAACGTGTTAATTAAGTTGATTTCTTCTTGTTTATGGACATCATTAATACTATACTTAGCTTTAAAAACTAACGAGGTAGACTTATCTATTCGTGAGATTCATGATTGAAGTGTCTAGGCAAGGCTTTGATGTAACCAGTGCTCTAAGTTAACTAGCTTCACTCTTGAATAAGGAATAGTTAAGTTGGAATGTCGAAAATGAGCTAAGCGTATGAATCATTATTTCTGTAAGCAATCGTCTTCAGAACTTGATATTATACTTAGAACCAATCAAATACTGAACTTGACCGATTATGAACTTGATCTTTAACACAAATATTTGTGATGATAGAAACAAGTATAAGAATGGTTTTGGGTCTGTTGTGACTATGCATTAATAACATTCGTCTTTAACCCTTTTTCATTATACTTGTTAATGTAAATTGATCTTTTAAAGAACGTTTTAAAGATAAGCATAAGCGAAAAGGTTTTAGGTTGTAGTGACAATGTTTAAGTAACATTAGTGTTAAACATATTGAATGGATTTGCGAAAGTAATTAGATTCTTAAAATGGATATTTTAAAGGAAATTATAAGTATGGAATCTTTTGTAAAGAGATAGAAAAAGTAGAATTTTATTAGACAAAAGAAGTTTACCAATAAAGGATTTTAATTAATAATAGGATTAATTAAATAGAAGGGTTTAAGTAGCTTAACCAAACTTTGTGTGACTTAATAGTGTTTTGTATGTTCGTTTGTTTACGAAAAGTATACTAGACTGGTTTCCATTTATAAACAAACATCTTGTACCAGATAGTTGATTAGTCAACTATCAAAATAGACCAAATATAACTCTATGGATATATAGAAAAAACACGGAAATTATATGGTACAGTTATCTTCAAAGATGCTATATTGTACGTATAAACTCATTGTGTTCTTCTAGGATAAATGATAAGGAAATCCATCTTCTTAAACGGTTAGATGGTGATCTCCGCTCTTATGTGTTATCTATTTATTTCCAAGAGAACGGGAGTTGAGTTTACCGAAAATTCATCGACTGCTTTTGAAGCGTCCGGTAAGTAGGAAGAGTGTACTTATATGAGACGACTCGAACCCGTAACCACTTCAAACCATATATGTGATCTATATTTGGAAGCGGTTACGAAGTGAAATGTTATAGAGTTGAATTGTCTATCCTAAGGTTAAATCCAAGGAAAAGGTCGGCATTATATTTTGAACGATGCAATTGTGTGAGACTGTCTATCTTGAGAAGTACTTTAAGAGAGATGATAGCGTTAGCGCTCGTCAAAAGACTTATGCGGAGAACCTATATGGAGGTTCGAGAGGCTCAAATATATATAGTGATTCGTGATCGGTTCGAGATGAAGTAATCCAATTGGGGATTCTTGATGCTATTCGAGTGATAAAGACTCGTGTGAAAGATGTCGAATATAGCCTCGACATAGAAAATGACTAAAACTAGAGTAGGATGCACTATATCGGGTTTAGCTTACTGATGAGGGTATATCAACTCCATACCTAGAATATGCTTATTGGTATGTTGCACGCAGGGGTTGTTGATACTTGATACCATGCAATTCATCGTTGGGCGGTTGTGTTTACCTTAGAGTATATCCTATCTGAGATATATGATGCTGAAAGGAAGTTTTGATCCTTCTTGTAGAGATCTGCTTCTGTCTATTGGAGGCGTCTCCGTGGAAAATGATCCGTATACTAATGTCCTTAATAGTATTGATTTTATACTTATTATTGTTGTGGCTTTCACACAGTAACTATTTGATACGATTTATGTGTTATACTGTTGACATTATCTATCATATTTCTATATGTTAATCCTAATGAATGGTTGGTTTCTCGAAGGGGAAAACCATTATACGAATCCGTACGGTCTCAAAAAGATTCTATGATATGTCACACTTATTTCTTGAGTTTCTCATGCTGGTTTAACAGACTGATCCGAGTATTATTTTTTATAATGCTCGCGCCAGCCCCATATATATTTTCAGATTTAACTTTAGATGCTTTGGAGCATCTGGAGAAGACTTAGAATTCTACCTATTGTAATATCAATTTCTGTTGCATTACTATTGTAACATCAGCATTTGTGAGGACACATTGTTAAAACTATTTAGGCTGGTTACTGTAAATTTGAAAAAATTGTATCTTAGAATGACAGTTTATACTGTCTTTTGATATTGTATATGATCGTTCCGTTATAAGATTCTGATATTGATTTCCTTCTTCGTTATTCTATTTCGTTTTCTTTTATTTTTTCCTAACAAATTTGTTTTTTCAACACTTGAATGTTCAGCAAATGAATACCATAAATGTATTAGCGTCGAACATTTAGGGGTCGGAAAAGCGAGTCGTTACACTACTTGCTCATGACATTAAGGTTATTTTTCCTTCATTGATTAATCCAAAGTGGTGGCATGCTCTTAAAAACACTCAAAAAAGTAATTTCGTCTAGTTTTGTATTTGTTTCCAATAATTTATAAAATATTTTCAGTGCTTCTTTTCCTTTACCGTGAATGCCAAAATTTGATATAATAGAATTCCATGCTTCGATGCTCTTCTCTTCCATATTGTTAAGCACATGAAGAGCTTTTTCCATGTCTTTGCACATTTCATACTTATTCAATAAGTATTGTTCTCAACACTTTCATTTATAAATGGAGATATGTTAGAATGACTCACGCAGAGCAAGTACCATTATGTTCCCTTAGGTGTGGAGCATTTTTTCCATAATAAGTGAAGTGTAGGTCCCGCTATAAAATATCGGCCAACGGAGGTGCAGGTGACAGGACACTAGCACATGCAGCGAGTTTTTTTTAGCGTTTTTTTTATATATGAAACGTTTACTACCCTTCAGAAGTACGCCAAGATTTGTTATTTATGAGTTTGAACTACATGAATCAGACAATGTCTTTCATTATTCTTGGTATTATTGATATGGAATGGAAATATTTAACTATTGGTTATTGTAGCCATACAATATGAGTACAATATAGTTAAATTATGGCATTAATTTATGAGTAGGTGAGATGCAACTCTTTGAACATGTCACTCTCGTCACAGTTACATAAACGTTTCAGAACTAAAGACTTGTGCACGGAAGTTTGCAAACATAAAAGAATATATGTCTAGAACCTAGCTATTTATGCATGATAATTTTCTTTATAAAACCAGTGGTATAGACATGTTGAAACTAAAACTAAGTAAATACTAGTGCAAACTCGTACTACACACATGGTTCACCGTATACAGGGACGTAACCAGAAATTTATTTTGCGGTGGGCGAATAATGGAAGAAAATTAGATAAAAAAATGAACTGTTTTGATATAATTAATTCCATGGCATTCATAATAATCAAAATAATTAAGTTCGATTGATTTCATTAACATAGAGAATTTTCACAAAAATTCTTAAACAAAAAAAAACATAAATTACTAAATATCCTACTTAAGTCGTGCTCTACGAACTTCACGAAAATCAAATTCATCTATAATCGTCTCAACATCAATGTTTTTAGCAATTTCACTTTCAATGTATATTATCATGTGATTTCCAAGCAGACTGTCGCCCATCTTATTGCGCAATGACGTTTTGATTAACTTCATAGCTGAAAATGCTCGTTCGGTAGTTGCAGTCGATACTGGAAGAGTTAAAACAAGGCAAATCAATCTATGAACTAAGGGATATCTTTCAGCCTTTTTTGTTTTAACTAATTCCACATTTAACTCCGACAATGTGGCAATATTACAAAAGTGAGGATCATGGCGTACATCTTGCTCATAATGTTGCAACTGGTGTCTCAATTGAAAATCAATATCCAACTCAATAAAATCTCAAGAGTAGTAGTTTTTTGCTAGCAAACATACATCTTCAACTATTAATGCTTCAAAGTTATTTCTTGGCTCTAAAACTGTACTCAGACTTAAAAGTCCAATTGCTGTGTCCGAGAATCTTGTGTTTAACTCCATTATTTGTGTGTCAATAGTTTCGTTCAATATATCATAACGGTAGTGATGTTCTACAGTTATTTCATCGCGTTGTTGACAAGATCGTCTAGTACCTTCCAAATAACGAGAATTCATATCAGGTACTACAACTAAATTGCTAACACAAAAGGATGTCACACTATTCAAAAGTGTTTGCCATTTATCATCATTTTTCAAATTAGAAAGAAGAGTCTTTGTGATCGAGAGTGAACGAATCCCGTTCAAGATATCTTGAGATTTTATTTGAAATGCTTGACAAAGGATTTCAGTAATTCCCATTACTTCAACCATCATGTGCAATATGAAGACAAAATGAAAAGTATTCATTGCATGTAAAGCACCACTCGCTTCAGCACGCATTTTCCTATTCAAACCTTCTTTTTTTACGATTTCGAGGACCTCATGAACAGGTTTATACAAGCTAAGCAAGCTGCATGCCGAAGAATAGTGCGAGCTCCAACGAGTAGAACCTGGACGTTGTAAAGTGGTTTTTTGATTTGCCCCCGTACCTGTTTGTAACGTTCCACTCAACATCATGTCTTCAACTTCTTTTCTTATAGCAGCCTTTAGTTGTTGATTTCTTTTGGCAGATGAACTTACTAAATTCACAATACAATTAAGCATTTGAAAGAATAGTTCTATGTCAGATAATTCACCAGAAGCACCAACTAGTGCAAGTTGTAATCGATGAGCAAAGCAATGCACATAATATGCATATGGACATTCTTCTAAAAATAGTGCTTGTAATCCACCCCAAGCACCTCTCATGTTACTCGCACCATCATAACCTTGACCTCGCATGTTTTGAACAAGCAAACCATTTCGATCGAGCACATTCGAGCAAGCATTTTTTAGAGTTTGTGCGGTGGTGTCTTCAACTCCAACAACATCAAAGAACCGTTCACGTATGCAACCTTCATCATCAACAAATCTAATAACTATTGCCATTTGCTCAGTATTTGACTCATCTCGTGATTCATCTACAAGAATGCAAAATTTGGATCCACTAATTTCTTCGCAAATTTTTTCTCTCACTAAATCACCAATAATTTCCATAATATCTTTCTGAATTTTTGGGGAAACATAAGAAGCATTTTCAGGAGCATTTTCTAATACCACTTCTGCAACTTCAGATGAAAGTGAAGCGGAATACTTAATTAGTTCAAGAAAATTTCCACGGTTAAATGAATGAACCGATTCATCATTCCCTCTAAGAGCACAACCTTGACATGCTAACCATAATATAGCTTTCACTGAAGTGATGATTCGCAATCGATTCTTTTTTATTTCAATTTCAGATTGTAAAATCAATTGCTTTTCAATACTTTGTGAAGGATTGCTAAAGCAATCTAATAACGTTACATTGTTTGAATGTAGTGAATTTGGACATCCTTCATGTTTTTTGAGACAACAATCTTTTCCACCAATTCTTTTCCAACTATTAAATCCACTAGAAATCCATGTATCTTGCTTATGCTGCTGAGAGATATTTTTGTCAAAAAGAAAACAAGGAAAGCAATAAGCTTTTTGAGTTGTTTCGGAATATTCAAGCCATTTATGATCTTTAAACCATTCAAATCGCATACGTCGTCCGTCTTCATTTCGTTTGAATTTTTCTTTCAAATCAAGTTGACACGGACCCATTCCGATATAGCGACGACGGATTGCATCTTGATCTTTGTGATGGTACATCCATATAGCTTGACGTAATCCTGGATCATGTTTCACAGTGTCCTCGGTCTTTTGAATTTTAGTGGGATGATGCACTTCATTTGTTGGATCTTGGTTATTTAAATCCAAATTCAAAGAAGGATTCGGAGATGATGTTCCACCAACATCAGATTTTTTTGTGTAGAAAGAAAACAAAGTTTTTGTTGGCCTTTTGGACATTTCCAAAATCTTGATGCGACGGAGCCTAGGTATATTAAAAGAGTATGTGGATAAATAAATTCATTCACTAAAATTTAACTAACAGCTCACATATATAGTTAAAACCATCACATAAATTAGTTTGGTCATACTGTTCTCCCCAATAGTAAATACTAGTGTTTTAGCCCAAGATCACAAACAAGTTTGGTTCTTTTCACTGGAATGGAGTTAACCTATAACTGCATTATCGTTTGTTCTACTTTGTTGAAGTCTATCTCTTGAAAAATCAAAGAGAATGAAAGTTTGAGCACAACAATGGAGATTTATATGGAAAAAAAAAAGATTAATTATTCTAAATAATGGGTGCCTAAATCTATAAATTTGAATTTGATGAAAATTGAAATTGTGACCAAATCCAGTCCACATCTATGGTTTTTTTCAACTTAGGGCTAACAACAATTCAAGGCACATCCATGAAATCAATTGACATCGTAATAATGTTCGGCAATACCGATTACCCAATAACTTAGGGCTAACAAAAATGGTTAAAAGAGAAACCTGAGTGAGCAAAGAGAACCCAATCGGCAATCGTAAAGGAGGATTGGACTGCGAGCGAGCGATGGGCTGCGACTGCGAGCGAGCGGCTGCAGTGCGAGCGATGGGCTGCGACTGCGAGCGATGGGGTGGGCAGCCGCTGTTACTGCGAGCGATGGGCTGGGGCTGCGACTGCGACTGCTGCGACTGGAGGTTGAAACGCGTCCTCTCTCTGTTTTTTTTTTCCGTTGTTTTTTTTTTATGGGGTGGGCAGCCGCCCACCCCAATGGCTAAATAGGTCCGTCAGTGACCGTATAGTTTATTTAATAGTATTTTTTTGGATTTGTTGTTATACGAAGGTGAAAGTGTTTGCTTTTGAGTTATAAATTTTTCAAAGCTTTTTATTAAGTGCTATTAACGACCTTTTTGATAAATCTACTTAGGCAATCTCGAATGCAAAAGGTATAACTAATATTTTTGAACCATGGTGGCTTTATAAAATAATTGTTAACATCAAGCATTTGTTATTTTGGACTTGGTAAGCATTAGTTACTAAGATTGACTATTGATTTTCAAGTCCAAATGACATAAGTTCAATATGAGTTTATCTTATGTTTGACACATAAATTTTAATATATACATTATTCGCTACATAATAGCCTTCTAAACCTAGAATATAGAAAATGTGCTCTAAGTGGATCAAAAATTAGTTCAAAAAAAAATTCAACATTTTCATTTCTATACTTTTAGAAAAATGGGGTACTAAGGTTGCAGTACACAGTTGCGTTTCGCTGCTTTTTTACAAAGCCAATATTAACGAAATTAGAAAAAGTATCAAGATACCTAGAAAACACCATATTTTCTAACTCATAACGTAATATGGCATGAAAATAATACATAATATTTCATTAGCGATGACAGTTATATCAAATGTTATACGAAAGAACAATCAATGAAACAAACTATTTAAAATAAGTTTTTACCAGTAGAATCAGTTATTGTAGATGCTTATATTATAATACATACCGGTACTTTATAAAATAGGTACCTACATATGCCTAGAAGCAACAAATATTGAAGTAAAAGATAGAGCGTTGTATGATAAAATAATGATTTTATAAATGCAAGAAATAAATAAAGTTAACTTGTTTTATTATGAAGTAAAATCTCCAGAAACTACTTTTTACTTTGAGAAAAATTATTCATTTTCTTTAAAAATCATAAATAAAATTTTCATTATTATTATGTGCATTAAACACCTTTGTTAGTTTATTTAAAATTCTTTATCGTAATTAGAAACATTTATCATATCTCTCCTCCTTCAACAAATCGGTGTCACTTAATACCTAATTCTACATTCATACATATTTTTCATTTTATTTTGACTTTTTTATTTAATAATTTCTCACTTTAACCTTACCTTTTTTTGTTCTTTGCTGCAAACATTGACCATAAATTTTCATCGAAAATTTAATCAAAAATAGACATAAACTCCTTCTATAGTATTAATCCAATATCGGTACTAATGCTTTTAATAATATTCATTTACATATTAAATTATCAACATGATATGTAATTTATAACGTAATCACATTGTTATTCATGTCAGATATAACAACTTAGAATTTTGTCGTTTGTTTTTGAATATTTAATTAATTTTAAATATTAAAGTATTGGTTTCAAAGATTAAGAAACTTAAATTCAAATATAGGATTATTTAAAATATTTGAATTATGAATTGATATTTGGATGGTGATTTAAATATCTAATTTTTAAATTTAATATAATTATTAAATGGATTTAATAGTCTTATTTAATTACTTTTTATTAATAAATAATAACAGTGAATTCGTTTTGTAAGTTTATTTACAGTAACAAATAGTTCAGATAAATAACAAGAAGATTTATTTTTATTATAACGACTTAATTTTTATCGTTGTATTTTTAATTTATTTTATTTGATTTTTTCATAATTTCAATTTGGAAACTATGTAAATTATTGTTTGACGATTTTTCCATAAACGATGTTAATTTTGTAATTTTACAAAATCGAATAACCAATGTATATTATTATTGTTTGGAGGTCGCGCCATTGTTTTGAGCACGATTGTATTTTTGTTTTGTCGTTCGCGGTTCGTACGCAAATGAAATTTTATGCAGCGAGATGTTGAAAATCTAGGAATAAACCATAAATAAACACTTAACTTCATCATTTCATTTTCACTTTTACTATTCCATTCCTTTTTGAAAACTCCTTAAAAAAAATCAAACAATTCATATACAAATCAAAAAAAATTAAAGGTTGGATCTTTGAATTTTATATGGGTAGATCTGCAATTCTATTGTCGTTAGTGGTATGCTGTGGAGATTAAAGGTGCAATAGTTTTGGATCTTGGTAGGTTGACCTAGGGTTTAGGCTGTGGGATGATTCAGGCATTGATAGTTAAATTTGAGGTCAGGTTTGAGTTTGGGGTAAAAATGGAGTAGGCAGCCGGAGTTCGGTGGCGTCTAGGTGCTTCTGGAAAAACACACCACTTAACGGCTGTAGCTGTAACGGCCGGGGATTTTTCACCCTCGAAAATCGACATTTATACATCCACTATATAAACTGCTGAATATTCAAGTGCCAAAAATACCAGGTCATTAGGGTTAAAGAAGAAAGAGGTAGAAGAAGAAGAAAATAACAACATCAGAGTCTCACAATCGCAGCGGAACAAAATATAATATATAATAACAGCTTTTAAATACAAAGAAATCTGTACTATTATATATACATACCATTATCAGAGTGCAACAATCATCCATCACTTTGGACAGCTTAATACTTGTCCTTACACAGCGGAACTAATAATTCAAGTACGGGAATATACCTCTGTCATCCAGCTCGCCTCTTGAGCTCCACAACACATTTTCCTGGATATGTTCAACTCCGTCTGACTCGAGCATCATAATAAAACAACACCTGAGTTAGTTTGAAAACCTGCGTGAGAAAATTACACTCAATTGGATTATTCTGTTTTTCTGAAAATCCTTTGAAAATAAAGTTATCTCGTACGACCAGGCCATAAATAAACATGCCGGGTTTTTACCTTACGATAACCAAAACATTTTTATCAAATCCATCTGATATTATAATAGAGTCTATAGAAAGTAAAATAGAATATAGCTGAAATGCTTGCATCTTACGTTCCGGCATAGTTGGCCACAATCAAAACCGTATGGGCGCTTATTGGAGAATGGATTCCATACAATGGCAGGGCTACTGGAGTACCACCAGTCATGGTACCCAGTCTAGATCAGCGTACTGAGGACCACTTCCGATCCCCTGCAACACAAGACCGGAGCTACCCCTACTGGATAATCCGAATAAGATCACCCCGCGGTTGGAGCTAACAACCGCCCACACAGCCGAAATAAGGGACTCTAGACAGGGGAAATCTTACCTTAATTGGGTGCTACCCACTTAGCCTTGCGGCACCTCCCCTGTTTTAGCCATTTCTGGTTGATGAGGCTTGAGGCTAAGCGTTACCTTTTTAAAGAACTCATTCACTTAGAATGCTCATCGTCCTCCAATGACGACGGTCTGATAGCATTCGTCCATATAAGTTGCCCTAGGTCTAGACAAACAAAATACCCATCTTTATCATCCTCATGGGTATTCATTCGTTACGTTCAAACATGATCGAAGTGGCTTTCGAATAATTAAATCTGATCTCGGTCTCTTCGAAACGATCAGCACATTGGCCAATATTGATAGTCGGTTATTTAACTATCATATAACATCCACAAGCAACCATGAGGCCTTAAATAATTTTCCAAAATATTCATTTCAAAATATTTACACAAGATATTATTTCCGTATTTCAAAACTTTGAAAATAGTTCTCAAATCCCTTTTTATTCTCACGGAACAAATTACAACCCTTTCCTAATACTTAGAATATTTTTCCCACTTCATTAGTTACTCAATACTTGGAAAATATTCATTTATTTCCTGTTTCTTTTCTAAAAATCATTTACAATTTATTTTGTAAATTCCAACTCGTTTCACACGAATTCTGTAAATCTTGGAATTTCTTAGTTGATTTCCTTTAATATTCCCAAAGCCATTTATGCTTCTTAAAAATTCTGGTTTCAATTCTACTTCCCTTGAGAGTTTTTATTTCACCTTCCGAAGTTCACTTATCTTATGCTTTAGAAATTTATTTAAGTTCCTATAATATCACTATAAGATCTTCCCTCTAAAATCTTAAAACTTAGCTTCCCATCTCGAGAGGATTATTATTGAATATAAAACATTTTAAAATATATATACCTTCAAAATAAGTAATGGTTTATTTTCAAAATAAGGCTTAAGGTAAAACTAAATATCAACATAAAAAATTATATCCAGTTACTAATAAATTTACAAAGCTAATTTATAACATTATAATTTATTTCAATAAATATTAAGTATATAATATCTAACTTCGGAATATTCTAGATTCAAATAGTTTAGAAAAATATATAGTATAGTAAATCTTTAAAATTCCATTTAAAACAATTTCTATTTACTCAACAAAAGTCTATTTTTAGCAAATCCAATATTCACCAATTCGATTCATAAATTCTTCTTGATTTGTATCACATCGATATATCCAAATTAATCATCAGTTCTCTTATTTGAAATATATTCCATTATTTCTTTTCAAAACAATCTCCATTGCTCGATATAAGTCCACACCATTAACTTATATTTTCCACATATCCACCTATATCATTTTATCTTAGTTATGAACCTCGTTTATAAATTTATAAACTCATTTGAGCTTCCCATTTATTTAAAAACAAATTCTATTTATAATTCCATTTTATAATCTTCCCTTAATAAAACTCTATTTTATTTCAAATCTATTTATCGACTGTAATATCTCTTCAAGCACTTAATATGTAATTTTATTTCAAGTCTTTACTTAAACAAAATTTCAAATAGTCAAGTACAACCCTAGTTAGTTAACATATTTTTATTCTACTTAATTCCCTTTAGAATAAATCAAATTTCCAATATAAATAATTTCTTTCAAATTCCCTTTTAAATTCCTTTAATTTAATTATTTATGATATTTAAAAATACCAAATTCAATTCCATGCCGTTTAACATTTACTAATTCAATTCACACACGATCCATATCAATTTATCCATCATATCATATACCAAAATATATATGAACAACAAATATTTTTGAGAAATCCAGTTGGATCCCTCCAACCTGTTTTCCCTGCATCCAAGATGTTTGCCAACAAATAAAATAGCAATCCCGCTTCAAGGCGGGATACCACGGTATATAGGGTCATCAACTATTATGCGGGGCGTATAGGGTCTCATCCACTATAAAATGCAGGAATATCAATCACTCCAATATATATATATATATATATAAAACATTCAACGGACAATAATTATTTTATTCAACCAAACATTCCATGATTTAAATTAATTCATTTAAATTTAATTATGGAAATCCAAATGAGGGAGAGAATTCTTACCTTTACTTTTGTTTTGCAGTCCACTTCAATCTCGACTTGATTTCATGGTGACTTCAGACCTTGTATAAACATTAATACCGTTTATTTATATTCGAAATAATCGAACAATTAATTATCTTTTTGACAAATTTAATTAACTAACAATTTAATTTTAACTAATAATTTTCCTTTTAAAAATCTTTTAGTAACTAAAATAAATTCAATAAGTTATTAAACAAGTTAATCACTATAATACACTTTTTTTTAAAATAAACTAGTAAATTAAAATATGTATATTTATTTTTCTTTTGAAACTACATATATACTTGTAAATATAAATTATAGATTTCAAAAAATCTAATTTTATATACTCTCAAACGTTTTAAAATTCCTATTTTTTCCAAAATCTTTTACACACACACACATACACACACACACGCGCGCGCGCGCATACACACACACATATATATATTCTTGTTTCAATCCTATCTATTTTTCAGTAAATAAAAATAACTTTCTTTTCGCCTTACTGTAAAATCAAATGATGTGTTACATATTTTTTTTCTTTTTAAGTTCTCTAATCTATCTAAAACATACATATATACATTTATTTAAATAAAATAAAATCCTATACCTAATCACCATCGCAGCTTCGCCACCGTACTGCCACCGAGCTCGACACACGACCGACACCCCATGCCTAAAATCGCGACCTAGAACCACTGCCCTCGAAACCGCAAGCACTACTTCACCGTTTTCGCCACCATGACTTCGCCGCTCCTCTCGCAAGCCCTCCCTGACACCTCGCCGCCTTGCCATCTACTGCCTCGTACCCTCCCACGCTTGCGCCTAAGCCTCCACATTGTCACCTAACCTCCATAATCGAACCCTCCAACGCAAGTGAACTTCCCTTCGCGTCCCAGTAATCGCCACCATCTCGAGCGAAAATTTATCGCATGTCATCTCCCCATTCGGTCGCGAGACGATGCCCTTCTTTTTTTTCGAATACAAATTTTGTATTGAGATTTGAGGAGGATTTTGAATGAGCTTTGATTTTTCTTGAATTAATCTGAGAACGGGGGGGGGGGGGGGGAGGGGAATACGCAATATTTATAAGGGAAGCTGTCGGCCTAGAACGGAGGAACACGGAGAGATGGTTGCGTGTAGCAGATGAGCTACAGTAATTTGTAGAGAAAGGATAAAGGTCTGATGGTGAAAGAAAGTAGGCCGATGGAAATACAGATTTGAATGTTGATATATATATAATATTATTTAAATTTAATTATCTCGAAAACGTAGCTTAAAATCTCGACCCTCTATCGATGCGTGCCGCTAGGCGTTCATAATGTTATACCCCTATTCCGAACGCAATGGAAAAGGCTTCGAGTCCTAATTCAATCGTATGGAGAAGATAGATTTTTGGACTCAATAGTTATACTGAATTTTTGATATAAATTTCAACGCGTTTATATTCCATATGACCACACGATAACTCTAAATGCTACGAAATTTGAATAATAATACAATATTACGGATCCAATGGAACTAATTTCGTCAAATTTCGAGACTATGCCTTGGAAGGCTATTTTTAAACGTCGATTTAAACGATATATTTTTAAAACTAAACAAACCACCTTTAATCTCAAATTTAAAACTTTTATTACCATTATTACTATCAATATAAATTTCACAAGCCTTTAAAATATTTTTAACAAGCTTAAAACTCAAGATTAAATATTTTAACCAATTCTCCATTATTAAATTCAATTATCAAATAACCCGCTAAATTTAAATTTTGAATCTATTTTATAAATAAAAACCAATCTTTCACATTCAAAAATCAATCTATAATTCAATTTTAATATTTAAAACCATTCAAATATTCATAATTTACACCAGAAAAACCGGGTCGTTACATTCCTCCCCCTTAAAAGAATTTCGTCCCTGAAATTGTTAAGGTAGAAAGAATGCCCCAAACCCATTAACTTACTAAAACTCACTTAATGAAAATCCCGTATTCACTTTTCTAATCCTTTAGTTCCAAACTAAACAATTAGTTTCAATTTCAATCCCAAAATCGCTTTATTTCAATTCCAATTTGAAATCAATTTGTTGTTAACAAAAATTTCCAAAAAAAATTCAAAAATTTTCTAACTCCCAAAATTTCCTGAAAATTATGGCAGAGTCTTCGTTGAACAGAGGAGCTTTTGCAATATGAGACAAGAGATAAATATATATACATCAACCCACATGGTCAAAAAACAAAAATAAACAAAAATATTTTTATTTTTATTTCTTTTATTGCGTAGGTGTGCCTCAATTTAGCATTTTTAAGCAAGCGGTGAGCAATTAGCGTGATAAAAATCCAACCAAACGGCCTCCAGGTACCTGTGTTTACTCAATTTAAACATATAAGTACCAAATTATGTAACTTAATAACATTTTACTTATTTAAAATAGCTAAGCACATGGATTTCTATAAGCAATGCAGATTAAACAATATTTATAAGCAACCAATATGACTTCAACACTATCAATTGTTTCAATCAACCCATATACTATTTTCACTCAATTTAGATGCTTAATAACTCAATTGTTCACATTCAATTCATTTTCAAACCAAACGAACTCATATTCATTTCAATTGGTTCTAAAATCAATTTTATTTTCTTCTATCAATTCATAGAATTTTATTTACTTTCGTTTACGCCAAACGACCACATTTTCTATGCGAATTCGACGATATTCACTTAATAAAATATACATTTTAGTTTGTAACTACATCAAATTAATTCCACCTTATTTTATATTTAATTCCATTCCATTTCAAATATAATTTATTCGCAACCAATATAATTTCATTCCATTCTAATTTATTCACAATCCATTTACCTGCATTTCATTCATATCTGTATTTGTTTTATCCAAAACCATTTTATAAAGCCTGACAACATTCCATACTAATATATGTTAAATAACCATTCCGTAAATAAATTTAAGCCAAGCTTCTTTTAATATTAACTTAAGTTATTTATTTTCTTCAAATTATTCTACCCCATATCTTAAGTTTGCAACCAACTTCCAATTTAAATCCTTGATCTAATTTTTATTTAATCAAATCCCATCAACTTTACTAATTTGTTTGCTACTCAAACCATTTCTATTTTAATCCAATTCCATTTCATTTGGCAACATTTCCACTTATATTTAATTCACTAACAATCCAAGTTGAATTCTATTTATAACTCGAGTTCATTGCCAAAATCCATTACTAACTCACAACTCAACTACTATTTAACTAAATTAGGTTCCATATTTCATTAACTAGTTAGTTATCTAATTAGTTCACTTCCAATTCTTAAATCAATATTTGACTTTATTTCAAAAATCACTTTAATTATTTTACTTGAGTTCAATCTATTTTATAATTCAAGTTTGGATTTTTATTTCATTTTCCAAAATATCAAACAATCTCTATTTTGGGTTTTATATTCCATTTTTCTCTTTTTTATAAGTCACCCACTTATATTTCATATTTCCATCAATTTATAATTAAGAACATTCTCATTTCATTATTACTCAAGACTATACATTTATCTATAGCCTAAGCATCTCTTTATTCAATCCATCATTTATGAGCTATTCCAATTCATTTATTCTAATCCAATTCTTATTCAACTTACCTTTATTTATTTAAGTAAGAATTTAATTTCATTTGATATCAACTATAACTCAACTAAATTTTATTTCAATTTAATTCTATTTCAACTCAACTTCATTTAGTTTAAGTTAATTTCAATTCAGTTCTTATTTCTCAAATCCAACTTAATTTTTTTCCAATTCAAACACATCCAAAATTTAATCCATTTAACTAATCTATTTCGCTAATTTATTTATTTCAAATCACCTTAATTTAATTTCAAAATTTTAATTTTTACCAACTTAATCCAAGTTAAATTCATTTTTCTTTTGCATAATTTATACTTATACAATTTTCCCATATTAGTTATATGAACTATTTCAAATTTTATAATCTAGTTTGACTATAATATTACCATCCAAACACTTCAATTATATATAACAATTACAGAAAATTATTTCTTTTATATCAAAATATCCTTTGGGTAAAATTATTTCATGCAGCCCTTTCGAAAATATAACTGTGTCGAATTATTCTATTCAAGTGCTTAGAAACCCCTTCGATATAATTGTACAAACTGTTCCGACCAAGGTTCATAAGCCACTCAATAAATCAATTAACACAATAAAAAACCATTTTATATTCACTAACAAGTACGTGGTCATACCTATTAATACGCTCAAACTCATTCTAGAGTACTGCTGACTCTATCTCTAACGAGTAATCCCCACCAGAGCCAAGGTTCTCGCTTAACCTTCTACTCTGATACCAACTATAACGGTCGAGGATTTTCCACTCTCGAAAATCGACATTTATACGTCCGCTATATAAACTACCGAATATTCAAGCGTCGATACTACCAGGCCATTAGGGTTAAAGAAGAGCGCGATAGAAGAAGAAGAAAATAACAACATCAGAGTCTCACAATCGTAGCGGAACAGAATATAATTTATAATATATAATAATAGCTTTTAAATACAAAGAAATCTATAGTGTTATATATACATACCATTATCAGAGTACAACAATCATCCATCACTTTGGACAACTTAATACTTGTCCTTACAAAGCGGAACTAATAATTCAAGTATGGGGATATGTCTCTATCATCCAGCTTGCCTCTTGAGCTCCACAGCACATTATCTTGGATCTGTTCAACTCGGTCTGACCCGAGCATCATAATAAAACAACACCCCAGTCAATCTGGAAAACCGGCGTAAGAAAATCACACTCATTTGGATTATTCTATTTTTTTGAAAATCCTTTGAAAACAAAGGTATCTCGTAAGACCACACCACAAATAAACATGTCAGGTTTTTACCTTACGATAAGCAAAACATTTTTATCAAATCCGTCTGATATTATACGCGAGGGTCGATGGCAGAGGCTCGAGATTCAAGGTGATTTGGATTTTAGGGTTTTATGGATTCGTGATTGCATGCGTGGAGACTAAAAGGCGATGGTATCTCTAGTCGCTCGTGCATGCGATTATGGAGGCTGATCGAGCTCCGGTGTTTATACGTAGAGGGCGCGATGATGATGGTGTACGAGGTATGAGTTCGAACAAGCTGGGCGAAGTCGCGGGTGATATAAAGATAAGGACTGATGCTGTAGCAACGTTGATGGAGTTAAGGTTAATTAATTAAATTATTAAGCTTATTAATTATATTTAGTTACATCAATACTAATAAATTCGTAGTTTTTACATATGAGGTTCGTTTCGGTCGAAATGAGTAGCGATGCAAACGTATCGTCGTTGTTTATAGCTTGGAGTGGAAGAGGAATTTATTTGAAGCTGAAATATTTTCAATTTCAAATAAAATGTGAGTGTTTTAAATGCTCACGAATAACTAAATTATTTTTATGTTAGTTAAATTGCAATTCTGAAGTGATTTAAATTTATTGGTTGTTTGGTAAGTTTAAGTGACATGGAAATCGATATATAGAATTTTGTGGAAAATAGGCATAAGGACAAACTTTGAAGAAAAAAATTAGGCTGAAGGGCAACAAGTTTCATTTTTGGAAAGAAGGAAAAACTTTGAAAAAAGCTTGGGCTAAAGGATAATGCTAGTTAAACTAGCATTTTGTATAGTGTAAAAACTGAATATATTGCTAGTTAGAACTAGCATTTTGTATAGTGTAAAAATTGAAATATAAGCATCGTCCTTCAGCCTAATTTCTCCCATGGTTTGTCCTTCGGCCTAAAAATGAAAAGATTGTCCTTGAAACTAATTTTTTACCAAAGTTTGTCCTTTTCCCTAATTTGTTCTAGAATTTTTATGTTAAATTTTTTTAATTAATAGTTAAATTGAAATTAGAATTGAACTGCTAGTAAAATTCCTAATTATTAATAATCAATAATTATTGTGATTTAGTGATTATTTGGATGATTGATTGTGATGGATTCCAATTGGTTGAAATATTGGATGTTTATTTATTTTACATATATATATATATATATATCCTGTATCACCCTGTAAATTGTTTAATTGTATATAAACTGTTATTTGAATTATTTCGAATGAACTAAGAAATATGTTGAAATGATATGTACCTATGACACTTTGATTTGGATTGAAATGATATATCCATCTTTGAAATTGAAATTGAAATAGTTACTAACTTGGTCGTAGGATAAAAAATTATATACGGACACCGGGTTGGCTAAATTAAATATTTTTAAATTATTGGATATAAATCTATGTAAATGATTTTGATTCTAATAAATAAAAAAAGATTTTATGAAAATTGAATTATTTTTGAATTTGAGCTTGAAATGTAGAAATAGGATTTTATTAACAGGATTTGTTTAAATAATCGAATTTGAAATTTGAAGCTATAATTAGAATATGATTTAAATTATGGAAATCGAATTGTTTAAAATGTTTGAGCTTTTATTCGAACTTTGAAATAAATCCAAGAAAAAGTAGTTTAAATGGATATTTTAAATTTGAAATTAAAATTGAATTATTCTAAAGATTTGACCATTAAATTGAACACTGAAGTTAAGTTTAATTTAAATGATTTGAAACGATATTTTGAGATTGAACTCGAAATTGATATAAATTGGAAGGTTTAAAATTGGCAATTGAATTAAAATTTAAACCATTTGAATTGAATCAATGAAAATCGAAATCGAAATCAATTGGAATTGAAATCGATATTGAAATTAATTCGAATTGAAACTGAAATTGATTTGAATTGAATTCGAAATTGAATCGATTCGAATTGAATTAAAATCAAAGTAATTTAAATTGGAAGATTTGGAATTGAACCAGTCTGATTTGAAATTATTTCCAAATAAATTATTTTAATATAAACTGTTTAAAATCCATCTTTTGAATATTCAAATTATTTTGATTTTCCAAACTATTTTGCTATATAAAACATTTTCAATACTCAAATCAATTTATATCAAACTGTTTTAAAATTTATATTATTTTAAACTATTTTCTAAAAATTCAAACCGATCAAGGTTGGAATGTTAATATTTAAATCATGGATTTAAATGCGAATAGGGTTAAAATGAAGTTATAACCTAAGTTGAAATTCGAAATGATTGTTGGAGTAAAAATATGTTTTTTGAAGCGAATATGATAATGTTGAAATGAAATTGATTTTGAAGGAATATGATATTCTAATATCAAATATGAATCGTTTTCGAAATGGAAAGGTTTATAAAATGATTTTTGGTTGTTAAAGAGACAGAGCGCTCTTATTGGTATAATCTCTGTCAATACTGGAGCCACTTTAACAACTGTACATGCGGAGTAGACTCCAAAACGAAGTGGTTGGATTTGGATTCGTTTATTGGATTTGAAGAAAGAGAACGATGATGGTCAGACCCAAGAAGTTGTGGCAACTTGAAATGACTAAAACATGACGGCTTGATAGGGATAAGCGTATATCTAACCCTAGCAAACATCCATTCTTCAGTTTTCTTCTTGGACTTGGTCCATATTATAATTCTTGATGTTGTTTTCAATTGGTGCACTTTGGTTTTGGGATAACGTCCCTTTGACTTGATATGGGATGGATGCATACAGTGGGCAATCGTGGCTATGATGCGTTACCACCAGTCGCGTGACCCGAATTGGTAGTATCATACCTTGGGCATTGCCTCACGTGCCTTGTCATACTTTCATCCCTATTTGAGACCCAACGATTTTGGTTTAGTTTTGTCGTATCACGGCGCATCCTTATCCCCCGACGTGCTACTGCGGCGTTATATGCAAACTGTATGACAATGCTTAAAAATGCGTTAAGGGAACGTTAAGAAAAATATTTATTTTACTGATTAGACATTATATATATAGCGTATTCTACTGTATATATAAATATTTTGAAGGATCCTTTGGAGATGGAAAATCTCGTAACATCTCTTGAGTTATTGCACGCACGTTATATATTGGATAGGAGATGTGAAACCTTGTAAGCAACTCTGACGCACTATACTCATGTTATATGCGATATCGATTTGACTTATATAAGGATATTTTAGTCCTGACTTGAGTGTTTTGTCTTTTCATTACGCTTGGGTCAGCCCTAAGTATTTCAGCGCGTTGAAGATCATTTCTGGAGGACGAAGACGAAGATTTGATATATTACTATTATTATTCCTTGCATCATGTTGTCTGCTGCATTATTTCATTTGTCGCTGTTATATATATAACTCTGATAAATGTTATATAAATTATAATCAAATGTATAGTAAGTAGCTTCATGAACTTTTTATTTGATTATTATATATTTTTTTGACATTGTGCTGCGAGATTCTATGTTTATTTTCTTCTTATTCTCTTATTTATCTTAATCAACCATATTGATGATCTATGTTCTGGATCGTTTAAGTTGGACATATGTGGATTATTGTCAGTTTAAACCTTCAAAAATGTGGGTCGTCACAGTTGGTATCAGAGCTTTGGTTTAGCGATAACCTTATTTTATGGGGTTTGACTTATTAGAGATTGGATAGTAATACCCTAGAATGAGTTATTTGAGCATGCCCGTGTGTGTGTGTGTATGAGATCACGTACTTGTTAGTGTTATAAAATGTTTTATATTGTGCTTACTTATTAATTGCGTTGTTTATGAATTATGGTCTGTCTGTGGGACGTCATCTGATAGATAGGAGTTTCTGAACACTCAAACAAGAAAAGTCGACATAATATTGTTTTAAGATAGAGTAAATGAAATAATTTTACATAAATTATAAATTACATATAGAAAGAAATTGAATATGAATAAATGAGTAGGTGAAATTAATGTGAGTAATTGAATTTGATTTAAATTGGATTTAAATTGGATGTAAATAAAGTGAATGCAAATGAAATAAGTGAATGTTAAATAAAGGAATGTTGATAGACTTAAGTATAAGTGGTAAGAAATACTTTAAGTTTAAATTATGAAATGAATAAATTTACAAAATAAATTGAATATGAAGTGAATAGGTTGTAAAAACTAAGTTTGGAAATATTAACTTAATTAATTAGAGTTTATGGTTGTTTATAAACTTAAGTAGTATGTTATGAAATAAAAAACTAATCTTTGTTTAAGTTAAAAGAATGAATTTAAACTGAGAATTTGTAAATTTAAATTCCAGTGCTTTTGAAATTGTTTCTAAGATTTTGAAAGTAATATTAGTATTATTTACAAATATTTATGAATAGAAATTGTTTTCAAAAGGAATTAAAAGGAAGTAAATTCTATACTTCCCTCTTCTGTAGCTGGAAAATAATTTCGATGATGACGGCCAAATCATCGACATTCGTTTTTGAGCTTTAAAGAGGGGGAGGCCACTAAGTAACTTGGCTACGCTTTTGATTCGATGAACAGATATTAATTTAAAATTTCTAAATATGATTTGATATATATCAATGATGAGAGTATGTATAAATTATTTCAAAATGATTTGAAATAATCCCGATATTTGAATTCTTAAGTTTTTGTTAATTAATGATTTTCAGTAGTAGAAATAAAATGAATTATTTTTTATAATTGGAAACTTCTAAAATGGGAGATAATAAACTGAAGCTAAGTGATAAAAAAATGAGAAGTTAAATTATCATTCTTAAATTTCAAGACAGTGGAATTCAAACTTTTGTAATTTGTTGAACATTCTTGATAACGAAAATGAGTAAGGTAAATTTGTATAATACTCAACTACACTCTAAACACACGCACACAAACATATATATATATATATATATATATATATATATATATATATATATATATAACTTACCAGAATATTTAAAAAGTTGATATGTTAAATATAAATGGTAATAGAATATTATACAAGTTTAAACTTGAGTAATAAGATTGTCTAAAGAAATATTCCAAATTGAAATGTATTTAAAGGAACGCTATTAAATCAAATTAAGTTATTACAAAAAATTGGTATAAACTTAGTTAAAGTTCTAAGAAATGTCAAATGAATAATTTGAGCAGTAAAAAGAAAATACTATTTAGATATGAACTTAAGAAAAGGTAAACGAATAATAAATTAAATCATATCATTGTAAATTTTTTGAAAAAAATTTGCAAGGATGCTTTAAGATTTAATTATCGCTTTCTGAGATAATTATAATTTGAATAATATGTGTAAAAGAAGATACTCTGCATAAAATGATTATAACTTAAGAAATGATTAATGAAATAAGAAAGTTGGAATCTAAATTGTGAAACGAAATTTTACTTAAGTCAAATTGAATGGAATAAATTGATGAAATAAGTTAATGGAATAAATTATGAAATGTGAGTTAACTTAAGAAAAATTGAATGAAACTAACTACGATAAAAAAAAAATTCGTTGATATGAATTTGAGTGATAAAATAAAATTTACATAAGTAAAATTATTTATATGAATTTGAATAAATAAAATAAGTAAATAAAATGAATAAATGAAGTGAATCAATGAATTAATATGAACTTAAGATATGAAGTAATAATAATAAACATGAGTTGTGTTATATAAAATTTATAATAAACTTAAATGGTTTATAAATGATATTAGTATTAAAAAGAATATACTAAGTGGTAATGGAATAAAAATTAATTTAGACAAGGTCAAATTAAATGATCTTATAAAATGGTTTAATATGAAATATTGTTAAACATCAAGTGAAATAATTGAAATTTGAATAAATTGAATGCAAATGAAATATATGTGAATAAATTGGAAGTAAACCAATCAAATGTTAATAAATAATGAATGTTAATAAGAAATGAAGTGTATAAGTTAAATATTGATATTGGATAATGTAAATTCGCATAGTTATGAATTAATTGGATTAATTGGATGAATATTGATGATTGAATGATTTCTTTTGTTGTAAATTATTGTTATAACTATTTTTGATTACATGTGATTATTACGATAGTGTATTCATGCCCGAATTTGTGATTTGAATTCAAATTTCATGTCGTATAGTCTATTAAACTCATAGATGCTTCTGTATCTTTTATATGCAATTAATATTCAAATTTGAGTTGAATAGGTACATACGAAGACCGTTCGGAAGTATATGCGGATTTTATATGTTATTTCTTGCTTAATATGAGTGAGCTTGCTCGTATTAATAATAATAAGGTACGTATTTCAGATTACATACAGCACTTTTATATTTTTCCCTACAGGATGCCTCATCATTGGAATGAGATGTATATTTGGTATATTGGATATTCATTTGTGTTATATATTGTATTGTAAAAAAATTCCGATCGAGCCATGCAAAGAAGACTCTGCCGAGATTTTTCGTAAATTCGAGTGTTAGAAAATTTTGAGGTTTTAAATTTTATACCTTGTTTTATAAGATAAGTTGTAATTTCCATAAAACCGATATTGGAGTGGCATAGTAGAAGCGTAGTAAAAGTTTTGTGGAATAGATTTTATTGTTTATATGTTAATTATTTTGAATTAATATATTGTATGTTAAATTCCTTACTTAACGGCTTTTCGAGGACAAAAAGTTTTGAGTGGGGGAGAGTGTAATGACCCGTATTTTTAACTATTTAAATTATTAAATTTTATTGAATAAAAATGGTTAAAAATAAAATATAATGTTTTATTTATGTAAATTAATGAATATAAACTAGAATTTTTTTTGGAAATAACCCATTTCAAAGATTTTGGTAATAACATGTATTGAAATGAAATTCTATGTGTTGAATGTGTTTGTAATCAATAACTGGAATTGGATAATAAACACTGAATTATTTAGATAGAAATAAAATATTTGTTGATAACTAAAATTCATTTTAAATTAATGGTTATTAATGTAATTGGTTGAATAATTAAATTGTTTAAATTTAATATTGGGAATTATATAAATAATTGAATTTTTAATTTAATATGATTGAAAGTAATGTCAAAAGGTTATTTTAATTTTATATAAACAAGAACGAAAATTATTAACTTTTAAAATTGAATTTAAAGTGATTAAATTGATTTTTGAAATTACTTGTCTTAACTAAAGTGTAAAAATAACCATTTTGGCCACTTTCTCGCATTTCAATGAAACTAGTTTCATCGGATCCGTAATAGTGAATTATTATAGGATTTCAAGTTTCATAGCGACCGGACTTGTCGTTTGGCCATGTGATGTAACGACCCAAAGTTTTAGCTATTTTATTTATTAAATTAATTGAAATTTTGTGAAATTTTAAACAAGAAAATTTGAAAATAAAAATTTATTATTTGGAATACGTCTAAGTAAACATAGCAAATGGTAAATTTTCAATTAATTATATGAAAGTTCATTTTATTGTGTAATTATATTTCAATTCAAATCAGTTAATATTTGATGGTAATAAAATATTTTCCAAAGCTAAATATTTTTATACAATAAATTTCTAAATCCCTTTCTGAGTGAGACGTCATCTTTCGTTTTTCAAAATTTGGACTTCTATTGCTCCATTTATCTTTTTTTTACAAAAAAGCAGCATTTTCGGTACCGATTATCGACTTTCGATCGGATAATCGTACCACTAATATCTGTATATCGTTTTGATCGTCTCGTCGTGCTGATCTCTACGGCATATTCATTTGCTTGTTTCGGCGTTCGATGGACGATAGAATCTGTAAAACAGTTCACCGCATCGGTGCGTTTCGAGCCTTTTGTTAGTTGTGTCCATTCGAATTTCAAACAGCAGCCTCTGGCTTTTATTTTAATATTTATTTCATCAGTTACTAAATTTAGCCGTTGCCATCATTTCGAAAGTAAAAAGTAAAAATTTGTATACGTTGTATTTATTAATTTGAACGGTTGATATGTAATTGCCTCTATATCTTCGTTCACTGTTGCTTCATTTGCCTGTACAATCTGTGCCACACACTCTTTGTATTCTTCCATCTATTGTTTAATAAAATTATATATAAATTATAATGTGTTTTCCTGTTCAACTCCTTTCCCTTTTTCACTGTCATATTTAATGCTGGGAAGTGATTAAAACTTAAACCATCTTCCCATCATTTCTTTTTCCCTCAGTCCACCCAAGCCGGCCGCCTTCTTCCTCTCTCCCTCCACACCGACTTGTTGCCACCCTCTTTATTTTTCTTCCCATGACACATCTTTCCCCACAACACACTACCAGAAACAACCCCGCGCAGCTCCGGCCTCACCTCCATCGCCCAGAGCAGAGCGCACGACTTCTCCCCACTGCTAGTAGCCTTGGCCTCCGCCCTGGCCACCACCGCCTTCCTCCACAGTAGCATCTTCGTTCCCTTGCGCCAGCCAACCACACAAGTGACTCGCTGGTCCTCCCCACGTCTCCCTCTCCCTCCATGCAGCCGTGTGTGCATCCACAGCCTGCCACTGGCAACCCATCGCCAAGCCTTGCCACCTCCTCTCGAGCACACATCGGCCTTCACCACGTCTGCCTCCTTCTTTTCCTATCACGTGCGTCTGTTTTGGTATACATGTGTATATATAAGCTAAGAGTGTGTGTGTGTAAAATTCCTTAAGTTATATATATATATATATATATATATATATATATATATATATATATATGGGGCCGGCTATATGAACACAAAATTAAACACAAAATGGTGACACAAAAGATCCGGACCATTGGATTTTTTTGTCTTTATGTGGAAGGTGGAATTCAGGGGGCAATCCAATGGTGGAGATTCTTTGTGTCACCAATTGTGTCCATATTTTGTGTCTATATAGACTTTCCCTATATATATATATATATATATATATATAATTCATTAAGTTATATATCATAATACATGCTATGTATAATAGCTTATTTTATTTACTGTAAAGATTATATGTAAAGTCTGGCCCTAAGCCACGTTGTCAGTAGTTTAATATATCAATTTTTGTCTATATGGTTGGCATATATGTTCGAATGCATCAGAGGATGTGTGTATATATATTTCATTATTTATAATAGTATATAGGTTTCCATTATATGCTGTTTGTTTATGTACATTAAGCTATATATATACACACACACGTACATACATACATATATATATATAGATACATACATATATATATATATACATACATACATATATATACATATATATATACATAAGTTGTTGTGCACGTTATAGTATATATCAAGTTATATCGGTTTGCAAGTTTATTAAGTTGTATATATAATATACTTATGTTTTCAAAGTTTGTATAAAGCTGTTGTGTTGGAAATGCTAGTAATATATATAGTTCGAAAGCCATATATATATATATATATATATATATATGTATGTAGATTTTTTTTCTGAATTGATTTTTATGAAAGTACTTTTCGGCTATAGTTTATATATACATTATGATATGAAAGCTTTGAAGTTTGTTGCCTATATACAAAAAAAAGTGTACAGGTTAATAGCTATTTATATACTATATATATATATATTATATGTTACTGTTGTTGTGTGAGTTATATTGGTTTTATCAAAATATTGACTTTATAATAATATATGAAAACTTTTGTATTCAACATGCATTTAAATTAATATTGGTGGATTTACTTTGTTATGCGTTTTAAATTTTGTATTTGATATGTTAGTTTATATAGGTGTGGATATAATGCGGCAGCCATTGTTACATATATATAAGTATTTATTTCGTATATTCGATGTATATAGGTTTATTTATATATATATGTTTAATTTAAAACAATGATTTTAATTATATATATATATATATATATATTGTTTTAAATTAAATATTGATTTCATGGAAATAATAATAATATATATAATTTCAGTTTCTATCTACTAATCTGATTTGATTTCGTCAATTCCTTGTTATCAGCTGTATTCGTCAAATTCATGCTGATTTGCTTTGCTTGGGTTTGAAACTCAATTTCAGGGTCCAGATCAGTGTGCGTACCCAGTCATTGTCTATTCTCTAGCCTCGAAAGGTGAGCAATCACTCACGATTAACGTTCTTATATTTATTAAATTTGATTTCAATTGGAACGACAATTGAAATAAGTTGTTGTAGTTATTTATACTATTATATTAGCTATTTTCTATAACTGTCACTGTGGGATATGACACCATATCTATTATTATATTTTATTTAATCACTGATGATATATGCTTGTTGTTATATGTTAATTATACCTGTTATTACTCTGCAAGTTCCCTGTTAGTATAGAATTTACTATGGGTTGAAATGATACGTACCCGAACGGACTTTAGAATAGGCGAAAATCATTATGGGTTGAAATGATAGACCCATGCGATTTTCATTTGAAATTGAATTTGGGATTACAGGTGGAATTATATCTACCAGTATATATTTAAATTACGGATCGAAACGATAAATATCTGTATCACTTGACCACGTGATGAAAAGTTATATACAGACACCGATGGTATATATATAAATATTTTTGAAATGATTTCTATGGTTTGAAAATAAATTTATATGATTTTATTTAATATTGAAATTATTTATATATATAAATCAGTTTAATATAAAATAGATTTAATAATAAAATTTAATTTAGTAAAGTTTGATGCAATTAATATACTATGTCTAAGTATTATATTTTTAAATAGATTTTCAAGGATTTGTATAAGTTAAGGAAGATAAAGTTGAAGTAATTGAAATTGTATTTAATTAAGAATTCTACTTAATTAAATCAATTTGAACTAATGAATTTGAAATTTAAGATTTGATTTTATAACTTGATTTTTGATTTAAAGCGATTAAATGGAAATTTCAAGTTTAAATAAATCGAAGGGAATATTTAGTTTAAATGTAATTTAAGGTTATTTAAATAATATAGAAGTTAATAAGTGAATATTCCAAAGACTAAATAATAATGAAATTAAATCGAGATCTATATGAAATTGTTAAATTTGGTTTGAAAATGTTGAATATTTAAAGTTTGAAACATATTGAAAGTGAAATGGTTTATTTTGTGATTCAAATTTGTATTTGAAATCGATATAATTTGAATTTGTTATTTAGAAACTGAATTGAATTAAAATGGATAAATCTAGATTGAATTAAATTTGAATTTGGAACTCGAGTTATTTTGAATCAATTTGAGAATATACATACATACATACATACATACATACATATATATATATATATATATATATTTAATGGAAATGATATTTCGTTTTTGAAGTATAAATTATTTTGATAGGACCACGGTGTTATAATGACGTTTTAAGGTTAATAATGTACACCTCTACATCGTAGATAGTTCCACGGATCCTTAGAGGATGGCTATCCCAAACATCCTTTAAGTTACTTGTATTTTAGTTGATATTTCACTTGAGTTGGATTTACTGATATAAGAATGTTAATCCTGACTCGAGTGTTTTGTGTTTTGCTTTACGCTCGGGTCAGACTGAGTGATACAACATTTGAGACTCACCTTTGAAGTTTAGAGCTTTGCTTGGAGATCCAACGATCGACTCAGCTTTCAGCCTCTCCAGTCGATTGTCAGAGACGTCATCGGTCTATATTTGAGATACTCTATTGTATATATAGTAGCGTCATGAACTACTATTTATTTATTCCACTACATTCTATAATAATACTCTATATCTGTGATTCTGTGATTGATTCATTTACTGTATATGCTAATATTTTCCAAATTTAAATTAACAATCTGATATTTTGAGCAATTCAAGTCCGACGCGTGTGGATGTGAATGGTTGAAAATATCGGGTCGTCATAGTTGGTATCAGAGCTTTGGCTCTTGGCAAACTTAGCATATATGGTAAATTTAGTTACGGAATAACTTTCGTTCGAGCCTGAATTTCTTCCTTTTTGGTTCAAATTTCCTTTGAATTTTGGAACATTCCCTCCAGTTCCAAAATCTATTCTTGTCTCCCTTATTTGTATTCTTGATTCTGGAGTATCCCATAACTCCACTTTGAATGACCTCTATAAGAATAGGCAATCCCGCCAATCTTTGAATGATTTGTAAAGGAGTGAAACTCCTTTACAATTGGCATTGATTCATCAGAGATTTATATATTCCTCGGATTAGATGTGGCTATCCCTTGTTGCGCCAAATTCTATATCTAGCGATCGAATGTCGATTTGCCTCAGAATTCTGCACCGATCTTATTTTGAAATCACGGTTGACTGGTTAAGGTCGCCCGCGATTTATATAAGTATTTCCTTCTTCTATTTTGAAATTTAATTATCTCATCTTCGATCGAGGCTATCTTCGAATCAGAATTCTATTTGATTTGAGTCCCTCTAATTTGAATCTTTATCTTTGTTTTGAAATCCACTCTTGAATCATCCTTTGAAAAATCGGGTTTGTATGTATTTTTGAAATTGTTTCAAAGTATGATTATATTCTATATATAAAAGAGAAAATGTTTTCGATAAGGATTATATACCTTTTAAAAACGAGAATTTGAAGTTTTAAAAGAATTTGGAATTTTGAAAATTTATATAGGAAATTGATTTATATAAAAATGATTTATAAGTGAATGGTTTTGAATCTGAAATTCTAGTGATTGAATTCCGTTGTTTTGAAATTGGTTTTACGATTTTGGAAAATATATAACGACACGATTTAAAAGTATTTTTTCGAATAAGAAATGTTTCAAATGACTTCAAATCAGTTCAAATGATTTCGAAGAAATTTCAAAGAAGTTTTTAAGAAAATTGAAGTACAGAACTCACTTATGTCGCCGGAAAATAATTTCGGTGATGAGTGCATGCATCATCGATATTGATTTTTGAGTTTCGGAGTGAAGGAGAGGCCACTTTAGTAGCTTTTTTATGTGAGTGATTTTTGTGAAACCAATTTTGATTTCAAATTTTGAAGTATGACTTGATATTCGAAAGATATAGTATATATATTTTAAACGATTTGAAGTGAGTCCGATGTTCAGTCTTCGAGTTTCGGATTTAACCCTATCTATTGAAATTGATTTGTTGCTAATTTCCAACTCTTGGATTTGAAATTTGATTTCTCCGATTATTTTGAATGTACGAACGCTTCCAAATCAAGATTTAATTTTCAAAGCTAGGTAATTTTGAAAAGTATAAATTATTTGATAAAGTATATGAGTTTAGTTTGGTATGTTCAAGTATGAAGTAGTATGATTTAACAAGTTGAAATTATTTGGTTAAGTAAATGAATAAGACTATTTTGAATTATACTACTATGAAATGTTTTGAATAAAAATTTAGTTTTAAATAATAGTATTAAAAAAGGTAAATTGGATATTTCAAGTAGAAATAATAGTTTAAAGGTTTTAATGGGATGGTTATAAACTTGGTAATCATTTTTGGTATAATTGATTTTGAGAAAATATTTGGTTTCGAAATAGATTGGAATTTTAAACCCAGTATTTATATGATGATTTGGAAATGAATTTGTTTGATCTAAATTATGTTGATTTGGAAATTAGGAATTATTTTCAAAACCTATTATTTAGGAAACTTTGAAACCGAAGGTATTAAATTTGGAAGAAATAATTTGGTGAAATAGTATATGACTTTGAAACTAAATTGATATTGAAACAAATTGAAATTGAGAACCTTGTTTTATTAAATACTTAATTTGGGAGTTACCGAACTTATATAAAATTGATTTGTATAAGTGTGAAGTTGATTTGAAAACTATTGATTTGGAAAGGTACTCAATTTAAAAAGCGAAATCTTATATAATCGAAGTCTACATAAATATGATTTGAAAACTATGGATTTTGGAAAGTATTCGATTTGAAAATGAAATCTTATATATACTGCACTTTATATAAGTATGATATTTGAAATTGATTTGAAAAGGTACTATATGATACATATTTTCGAAGTAAAGGTATGAAAAGTGCCTTCTTCTTGATATCCGCTTTGTAGCCATATTGTGGATTCATTCGATCGATATTATTCTCTCTGATTTTGGTTTTCCGGATGTGATACTCGAGTGTCCTACCATGACGTAACCCATGGTCATTTTTTTGGTAGCGTAATCTGCTAGGCAGAGATTGTTTAAAGGGTATGGATGTTTCCTGGGGGATCCAGGCGTAACCATTATTATGTATCCTACGGTCTACAATTTTATTGTGGTGGCGTAATCCACAAGGCAGGGATTGCTTAAAGGGTACGGATATTTGCTGGGGGATCCAGGCATAACCATTGTTATGTATCCTATGGTCCACAGTTTTGGTTATCATGGCTTAATTCGCAAGGCAGTGATTGCTTAAAGGCACGGATGTTTCCTGAGGGATCCAAGCGTAACCATTGTCTATTTGTGATCTAGGAGATTTGTTTGGATTGTACTTCCGATAACGGTTTTGAAGGTTTTTCAAGTATTTTCACTAGGTTTTGAAACAGGTCTACTAAGTACTTGAAGAATTTAGTTTTGTGCCTGATCAACGCATGGCCAGAGTCTGCAAGAACGAGGATAAACTTGTTGAAACATCGAGTTACAAAAGTATTTTCGAAAGGGATTTTTTTTCGATATAAAAGAATGTTATTATAAAAGTATTATATAGGGTTATTTTATTATAAAAGTATTTCCAACAAAGAAATTTTGTATTAATATTTGAAATTAAAATTCTTATGGTTTGAATTAACTATTTATGCCCGATACTATTCCTTTGAACCTACCTTATCTGCTTAGCCCTATTTATTCGCATATATTCTATTTTTCGAATCTATCTTCTTTCCTTTTGAATATATCCTTTTAAAATATTGTTTATTTATATACTACATGGTTTAATAGAAAATTATTAATATTTTAGAATTTATTAATTAAATAAAATATATTTAGAGAAAATGATTATTGATAATATTTGAAAAGTATCTTGAGATAAAATTTATAAAATTGTGAATTATGAATTCTGTTTTCAATAGCTTCTTTGTAAATATAACTAATGATGTAAATAATTGTTTTCAAATAGTTTTCATATATTATAAAGGTGTTATTTAAACATATAAATGATATTTATAAAGGGAAGCAAGAAATTTTACAAGTCGGTTTGAAAAATATTGAAGTATTAAATAAAATTGAATTTCAAATGAAGTTTTCAAATGAAGTTTTCAAACGAATATTTCAAGTAAAATTTATATAGTTTCAATTTATTCTCTGGTTGTTTCTATTCTCCTACCTCCTTCCTTTTTGGAGATAAAAAGTTTTGAGTGGGGGAGAGTGTAACGACCTAAAATTTTAGTGATTTTATTTATTAACTTAATTGAAATTTTATGAAATTTTAAACAAGAAAATTTGAAAATAAAAATTTATTATTTGGAATACATCAAATTAAACATAGAAAATGGTTATTTTCAATTGATTAGATGGAAGTTTATTTTATTGTGTAATTCTATTTCAATTCAAATCCATTAATATTTGATGATAATAAAATGTTTTCCAAAGCTGAATATTTTTATACAATAAATTTTTAAATCCCCTTCTGAGTGGGATGTCGTCTTTCGTTTTTCAAAATTTGGACTTCAATTGCTCCGTTTATCTTATTTTTTGCAAAATAGCAGAATTTTCGGTACCAATTATCGACTTTCGATCGGATGATCGTACCACTAATATCTCTATACGTTTTGATCGTCTCGTCATGCTGATCTCCATGGTATATTCATTTGTTTGTTTCGGTGTCCGATGGACAACGGAATCTATAAAACAGTTCATCGCATCGGTACGTTTCGAGCCTTTTGTTAGTAGTGTCCATTCGAATTTCAAACAGCAGCCATTAGCTTTTATTTTAATATTTATTTCATCAGTTACTAAATTTAGCCGTTGCCAACGTTTCGAAAATTAAAAGTAAATTTTTTTATACGTTGTATTTATTAATTTGAATGGTTGATATGTAATTGCCTTTATAGATTCGTTCATTGTTGCTTCATTTGCTTGTACAATCTATGTCACACACTCTTCGTATTCTTCCATCTACTCGTTTAATAAAATTATATATATAAATTATAATGCATTTTCCTGATTCATCTCCTTTCCCTTCTTCACTGTCATATTTAATTCTGGGAAGTGATTAGAACTTAAACCCATCTTCCCCTCATTTCTTTTCTCTCAGTCCACCCAAGCCAGCCGACTTCTTCCCCTCTCCCTCTACGTCGACTTGCTACCGCCCTCTTTATTTTTCTTCTCACGACACATCTTTCCCCACAACCCACCACCAAAAACAGCCCCGCGTAGGTCCGGCCTCACCTCCATCGCCCAGAGCAGAGCGCACGATATCTCCCCACTGTTAGTAGCCTCCGCCTCCGCCCTGGCCACCACCGCCTTCCTCCATAGTATCATCTTCATTCCCTCACGCCAGCCAACCACACAAGCGACTCACTGCTCCTCCCCACATCTCCCTCTCCCTCCATACAGCCATGCGTGCATCCCCAGCCTGCCACTGACAACACATCGCCAAGCCTTGCCACCTCCTCTCGCGCACACATCGGCATTCACCACCTCTGCCTCCTTCTTTTCCTATCATGTGCATCTGTTTTGGTATACAGGTATATATAAGCTAAGTGTGTGTGTATGTGTGTGTGTGTATAATTACTTAAGTTATATATCAGAATACATGCTATGTATAATAGCTTATTTTATTTGCTGTAAAGATTATATATAAAGTCTGGCCCCAAGCAACGTTGTTAGTAGTTTAATATATCAAGTTTTGTCCATGTGGTCGGAATATATGTTCGAACGGATCATAGGATGTGTATATATATTTTGTTATTTATAACAGTATATAGGTTTCCATTATATGCTGTTTGTTTATATACATTAAGCTACTAAACGATATATACATGTTGTTGCGCACGTTATAGTATATACCAAGTAATATCATTTTGCAAGTTTTTCAAGTTGAATATATAATATACTTATGTTTCCAAAGTTTGTATAAAGCTATTATGTTGGAAATGCTAGTAATATATATAGTTCGAAAACTATATATATATATCTTTCTTTCTGAAATGATTTTTATGAAAGTACTTTTCGGCTATAGTTTACATATACAATGTGATATGAAAGCGTAGAAGTTTGTCATCTATATACAAAAAAAGTGTACAGGTTACTAGATATTTACATACTATATATATATATATATATATATATATATATATATATTCTATGTTACTGTTGTTGCGTGAATTAAATTAGTTTTATCTAAATATTGACTTTATAATAATATATGAAAACTTTTGTATTCAACATGCGTTTAAATTAATATTGATGAATTTACTTTGTTATGCATTTTAAATTTTGTATTTGATATGTTAGTTTATATAGGTGTGGATATAGTGCGGTAGCCATTGTTACACACATATATATATAAGTATTTATTTCATATATTCGATGTATATAGGTTGATTTTTATAAATGTGTTTAATTTAAACAATGATTTTAGTTATATATATATTTTTTTAAATTAAATATTGATTTCATGGAAATAATAATAATATATATAATTTCTGTTTCTATCAACTGATCCGATTTGATTTCATCAATTCCTTGTTATCAGCTGTATTCGTCAAATTCGTGCCGATTTGCTTTGCTTGGGTTTGAAACTCAATTTCAGGGTCCGGATCAGTGTGCGTATCCGGATCATCGTCATTGTCTATTCTTTAGCCTCGAAAGGTGAGCAATCACTTACGATTAACATTCTTATATTTATTAAATTTGATTTCAATTGGAACGACAATTGAAATATGTTGCTGTAGTTATTTAAAATTATTATATTTACTATTTTCTATAACTGTTCACCTGTGGGATATGACACCATATCCTATCGTTATATTTTATTTAATTACTGATGATATATGCTTGTTGTTATATGTTAAATTATACCTGTTATCACTTTGCAAGTTCCCTATTAGTATAGAATTCACTATGGGATGAAATGATACATACCTGAACGGACTTTAGAATAGGAGAAAATCATTATGGGTTGAAATGATAGACCCAAGTGACTTTCATTTGTAATTGAATTTGGGATTACAGGTGGAATGATATATACCCGTATATATATAAATTACGGATCGAAATGATAAATATCTGTATCATTTAACCATGGGATGGAAAGTTATATACAGACACTGTTGGTCTGTATATAAATATTTTGAAATGATTTCTATGGTTTGAAAGGAAATTATATGATTTTATTTAATATTGAAATTATTTATATATAATTCAGTTTAATATAAAGTAGATTTAATAATAAACTTTAATTTAGTAAAGTTTGATTTAATTAATATAATATGTCTAAGTATTATATTTTTAAATAGATTTTTAAGGATTTGTATAAGTTAAGGAAGATAAAGTTGAATTAATTGAAATTGTATTTAATTAAGAATTCTACTTAATTAAATCGATTTGAACCATTGAATTTGAAATTTATGATTTGATTTTACAACTTGATTTTCGATTTAAAGTGATTAAATGGATATTTCAAGTTTAAATAAATCGAAGGGAATATTAGTTTAAATGTACTTTAAGGTCATGTAAATAATATAGAAGTTAATAAGTGAATATTCCAAAGGCTAAATAATAATAAAATTAAATCGAGATATATGTGAAATTGTTAAATTTGGTTTGAAAATGTTGAATATTTAAAGTTTGAAACATATTGTAAGTGAAATGGTTTATTTTATGATCAAATCTGTATTTGAAATCGATATAATTTGAAGTTGTCATTTAGAAGCTGAATTGAATTAAAATGGATAAATCTAGATTGAATTAAATTTGAATTTGGAACTCGAGTTCATTTGAATCAATTTGAGAATATATATATATATATATATATATATATTTAGTGGAAATGATATTTCATTTTTGAAGTATAAATTATTATGATAGGACCACGGTGTTATAATGACGTTTGGTGGTTAATAAAGTACACCTCTACATCGTGGATAGTTCCACGTGTCCTTAAAGAATGGTTATCCCAAACATCCTTTAAGTTACTTGTATTTCAGTTGATACTTCACTTGAGTTGGATTTATTGATATAAGAATGTTAATCATGTGTGACGCCCCACCTCTATACTCACGCTAGCCAAGGTCACTACGGAGTAATGTCGTCAACTAGCATGAAGAATAAGGCTGTTGAGGAGCGACCATCCGTGTAATTGCATTGTGCGAGCACCGATATGTCAGATAGTATAACATGCATTTCTTTTCAAGAGGAAATCCGACATACCGATACAAACTCAAACTACTACACAGTGGCTATATGATCTTTGGAAACAAATATAGAAATAAGCATAATGAAAATCAGTCACAGATATCCATATCAAATAGGCGGAAACAGATATGAATATAGCACATAGAAGTGTACATCAGAGTAGTGGTCAAATAAGATGCACAATATCACAAATGAATAGGTACAAGTGCTAGAAAAAAGAATAAGTATACATCAAGGAGTCTCTATCTCGAATGTATAACAAAAAAACTACTAAACTAGAGTAGTTAGTCAAAAGTAAGAAAATATTCACAGAAGAGGAGTTAAGTAGAAGCACCTGTAACATCTCGGTCTGACCCGAGTATTATTTAATAAGAAAATAATAAATGGATCGGTCTAGCTATAAATATCAGATAAAATGAGATAGAAGAAGAGATATGGCAAAAACGTATGATTACAATAACGCCATACTATGAAAAGTATACATTAGATAACATAAAAATCATACGATATCTCTAAAAATCTCGAAGCACTAAAAGAATGTCATATTCTTTATTTTATTCACCAAACCACAAATATTGACAAATATATCAATGCGAATCACAAGATTGGTGAATCACAAATTCTAGAAATCATCAACTAGAAATCCAGAAATCACAAAGGGGGAGGCCTATCACAAAACAGAAGCATGAAAACTCACCAATACGTGTATCACAAACGGGACACTATCCCATGGTCGCTAACCATAGAGCCGGTGCAACGACATAGTACAATATCAGTACGCCCGAGGTACCTGAAACTCAAATAATTCGAGACAACAACGTAGTACAACGGTACACCTGATGAACCAGATAAGCCGGACAACGACGTAGTACAACGATACGTCCGATGAACCGAACTCCATAAAAGACCATGGGTTGTGATAACCCAGATTTTTAGACATTTGGAATTGATACAATAATTGGGTTAATAAATAGAAATACTGAATTATAGATTGAACAAATGAATCTAATCTAATAAATATTTATAATTGTAATATATATATATATATATATATATATATATGTAGATTTTAAATAAAATTATTATATACCAATTGAATTCGTGTTAATTTGATGTATACTTATATTTAGTTGATCTCAAATTGGATTTTGAGTCAAATTTGAATTTGAATTTGGATTAGAATTTGAGACAGGTATTTTAAATTATTTTGGGTCTAGAAAATAATAATATGATATATGACTTTATTAGTATAAGATTAGTTTTATAACATTATCTTTAAAAAATATATTAAACTTGTATAGTTATTTTTTTTAGTGTATAATTGAGGTATAATTTTCTTTGAAATACATATTGATTAATAAAAGGATAGTCTAAATATTTATACACTTAAGATAGTTATCTTTAATATAAAGCTAAATTAAAATGTAATATTAAAATAGTAAATAAATATTAAAAACACATGAAATTACAAGTGTTAAAAAATTTACTTACAAATTAACAAGTGTAAATTTATTATGGCATAATACTGACACTTGTAAACCAATTGAATAAGTATAATTTATTTTCTTTTTATTTAAAATAAATAAATGTAACTAAGCTCTATCCCTCTCTTTCATATTTCTTTTCCTGATCTGTTTATTCTCAAATCAAAGAGAGCAAAGCTTATGACCTAAAACCAGAAAACGTATTCAAAGAAACTCAACATTTGTCCAAACCTGGTGACAAATTTTGAATCAATCAAACAACTTTTTCCTTTCTCAAGAAACTGAAGATTAGATTTTAAGGAAAATGAAGATCATTGATAAATTCAAACAAAAGATAGATTGGAAGTTTACTACATCAATGACCAATTACAAACTGCAAATCAACAATTGCAGTTCTCTGGATCAAAACAGCAAAATGCAGATCAACTGTTCCAGAAAACAAATCCTGTCCTCTGCTCTTCAATCTGTGAGTAAACCAAACCTTAACCTATATTAATTTGGATGCGTGATATAAAATCCTTGAAAATCAGATGTAATAATTATTGCATGATATAAAATGAATAGGTATATTTATATATGAACTGAATAGATAGGCATGTCTGTACGCAAGAAGATGTTCTGTTTTTGCTATTCAGGTTTTAAATCTGATCAAAATCTTGTTCTTCCTTTCTAATCTTCCTTTGAACATGTTGTATAACAAATTTTGGATGTTATAACATGGTATAAAATTTTAAAAATAATTTCAAAAATAAAGCTGAAGCCAGTTTTCATATAAGAAAGGGAAAAGAACAGTATAAATTTAATAATCTTCAAATCTCAACATCTTTAGTCTGTTGTTCCACGGTTAAAATCAGATTAGTGATAAAATTTTAGGATTTTTAAAGCTAAAATATTGATTTTTAAGTTGGTATATTGAGTGTTGTTGTGGTTTGGTCGGAATTTGGATTTTTGGAAATTACTGATGATCGGGTTGAAGTGGATAATCGTAATCTGGTCTGAAGGAGGTTCGTGTGATATAGATCATGGGAAAAATAGGGTTTTATTTTTCAGATCGTCGTTGGTGTCGGTGCGATGATAATTAGGGTTTTAGACGCAGATTTTTTCGAGGTGCTTATTGCGATGGCCAGGGAGCATCGAGTGGGTCAAGAATGGGGGAAAAAGGGAGATTTGGTATCGGAGTAGCTCTAGGCGAGGCAGTAGGGTTTTCTGAAGACACCGGCGGTGGTTTAAGGAAGAATTAGGTAGGGGCTGTCATCTGGGTTTGGCAATTTTTTGCTCGATTTCGATTATTAAGGGTTTGGGAATTTTTCTAGGGCCGTGAGAATTGTGGATGAAGAAGGTGGTTTAAGGAAGAGGTCGGAGGTGATGAACGTGCTTCCAGTCGCGTGTGCACGTGTGCACTGTATCTTACTGTTGCAGCAGGCATTGGGGGGGGGGGGGGGTAAGGAATTTTGTCCAGAGAAGAAGAGGAAGACAATAAGACTCGGGTTTGATGAAGTTTATGAGTGGTTGGCGCTCGCGTGTTTTGCTGTGTCGACTCGAAGATATGATAGGGAGGCTTTGTTGTTTGCTGCTGTGAGTTACTCGAGTGTTGTCTCGACAAATTTTTGGTTTTGGTTCGAAAACGTTTTTGTTTCCAGTTTGTCAAGTCCAGATTTTTAACTAAATTGTTTCAAAATTTTAAAGGCAAGTAAATAAAAATTTTAACCTTTATTTTTTTATATTTAAGATTGTGTTTTAAAAAAATTGTTTAAATTTGTTAAAATATTATATTTTGTTTTATATATTTTAATCAGTGATTTCTAAATGATTTTATAACGATATAATTAAGTAATTAATTAAGATGAATAATTTATTAAGATTGTGATAAATTCAGGATAATTAATTAGTGGAATTAATTAAAAAGCTAATCACTAAATGAAAGGGGTAAAGGTTGATTAATAAATGTAATTACTCAGTTAAGAAATTAGTAACGTAATTATAGGGTGCAATAAATTGAAGTTTTGAAAGTAGTTTTTGGGTTAATTACTTGGTGTAATTAATATAAAGAATAATTACTTAGTAGAAGTAATTATTAATTAATTACTTAGCGTAATTTATTCAAGAATTGGCTAATAAAAGCTATGGGAAGCTAATTAAGTAATGTAATTAATTAAGAGTAATTAATTACAGAATGAGATTAATGAAGGATGATTAATAAATATAATTAATTAAAGATTAGGCATAATTACTTAAGGTACTTGATAGGTATAATTTCCCTTAGTGAAGTAATGAGGGGATAATTACTAAATGTAATTAATTAAAAGGAAATTGCTTGATGGGAAGTAATTAAAGGATAATTACTTGATGGAAGGAATTGAGTGATAATTACTCAGAGTAATTAAAGGATTAATTAATATAATTAATCAGGAAATTGGTTTAAATTGATGGAGTAAATTAGGAAAGTTAAATTCTGATTGTGATTAATCAAGGTTGATTAATGAATGTAATTAAATTAAAGGTTAACTATTTAATGAAATTAGGAATAATTAACCAATGAAAGTAATTTAAAGGGTCATTAATTAATGTAATTAACAGAGGTGATCAATCTTGTGTATGAATAATTGAATGATGATGAGTGCTTTGAATTGGTTGATATCTCTGATATGATTTGCTTTGTTATATGATATGTTGAATGGGCGGTGATAATGTGATTATCTATCAATTATGAATTGCTGTATAAAAGTGTTATCCTGAAATTAAAGATTGAATGGTATTTAAATTTCATAACTTAGGTTTAGATGACATTGGATTCGAAGAGTCCGGAGTCGGGTATTAGTAAATACCCAAAACCACTTCGATTCTTTATAAATTGCTATGTGAAATCGATATGCTGAAATGAAATGATTTAAGAGAATTGAACCATTTAATCTAGGTTTTGGTACTTGAAAATTGATGTGTGAAATAAGTGATGTCTATAGCAGCTTGTGAAGTTGTAAATTGATATAAGTTACCCCGGGTTTATATAAGTTGCATGTTGTTGTATTCCTTGCTAAATGAGTTTACTCACGCTGGTTTCCAGCCTGACCCGGGTTTTACTTTGATGTAATGCTCGGGTCAGACCGAGTATTACAGATTTTCAAGTAGGTACGTTCTGGAGCTCAGGGGGCGTGCTGGATGGCAATAGCGTATCGAATATTTCCGTTGTAAAGTATAATATTGCTGGGTATCTGTGACATGATAATTGAGTATATTCAATGTCTGTGTATTTGTGACTCTGATTGTATTAAAGTGTAATTCGACAGATATAATATTCTTATGTAAGCTGATATTATTTATTATTATATTTTGATCCGCTGCGAATGTGAGGTTTTCTGTGTTTTGGTTTTTCTGTTTCTACTTCTTCTTCTTTCTCTTTCTTCTTTTCACTAACTATTTGGAATTTTCGGGATCGAAATTTCCGGGTCGTTACATTTGGTATCAGAGCCAGGTTAAGCGAGAAACTTGGCTTTGATGGAATTACTCATTAAGGATAGGGTAAGTGGTACCCTAGGATGAGTTGAGTGTGTGTGTGTGTGTGTGTATATATGAGAACGTACTTGTTATTTTCTTATATAAAGATTTTAAATGATTTTATAAGAATATATTTTGATATATATATATATATAACAATATTTCTTCCTAATAAACATTAAGGTAATTGGTTGTTAAATTATTCGAATGAAATTAAGTGGTAATAGAAATACAACCAAATTAAAATTAAATCAAAGATAGGTTTCAAATGGATTCAAACAGAAATTAAATCTTAAAGTCGGGGAAGAATTTAAAAATAAGATTAATTAGAATTGGTTATTATGTTTAATAATGAGATGATTGTTTTCCAATAAACAATAAAATGTTTTGAGGAAGTAACCATTTAAAAAGAATAACTTGTAAATTAGAAAAGATATAAATTAAAGTGGGTTTCAAACTGTGAAGTTCTGAATTCTAAATTTAAACATTTGAATTTGTTTTCAAAATATAAAGGAAATAATATTATTCAAACTATTTTGAATGTAATCTCATTTTAGAATAAGAAGTTGTTTGTAAACTTTAAAAGAAATTGTTTTGAATTAAAACCGAGGGTGGTTTAAAATTTTAAATTTGGCTTTGTGGACCAGGAAGTAAATATGTATATATGTGTGGATATACATAATATCAAAGTTGGTTTGAAATAAACTCTAAATATTGAGTTTTAAAATTTGGAATGAGATATGAGACCCAAAAGTGTTAAGTTTTCGAACTTATAAGTGGAAAGAATTATGAGATTTGAAATGGAGAATTCAAATTGGGTAAGGTTGACTGGATTAAGTGAATTGAGTTTAACTTGGGGAAAAGTTAAATAAGTTGGAATGGCCAACCTGATTTGGAAATTTCATGATGAAATTAGGATTTAACTTGGAAAGTTAAATAGTTGATTTGAATTAGGAAGTTTGAGTGATCTCAAATTGGGTTTGAGATTTGGAAATTGAAAATGGATGGATATTTTTAAAATAAATTGAATGATACCATTATGTTGTTATTAATAATCTTTAAGCTGAAATTGGAATTGATAAATGAAGAAATGGACTGTAGTAATATATCTATTATTGAGATAAAAAGAAAATTTAACTTTAGTTTGAAATTAGAGAAATGGAATCACTTTGGACTTGATATTTGGGTATTTAAAATAGAGTTCCAACTGAAATTGTTGAAAATTGATTTTTAGGTTGAATTTGGGTAATAAATTGGTTGTTGAAAGATTAAATTGATTTAGAATGAAATTTTGGAATGTGGACTTAAAAACTCGAATTTATATAATTCGAGATGGTTTAAATTTGGAATTTGAATTGAAATTGAAACTAGTTCAATTGAAATTTATTTGAATTGGTAGAATTCGAGACCAAAGTTGAATAAAGTTAAATTTAGAAAGAAACTGAGGTTAATTCAACCTGAATTGGGGATTGAATCAATTTCAATGGAAGTTGAAGTTATTTAAATTGGAATTGGGTCAATTTAAATGGTAGAGGAAATTTAAACTGAATTGATGAGAATGGAGATTGGGAAGTGAGCAGTTTTGACTCTGGACTATTTTTAATATAAGTTGTTTTAATATAAACCTATTTTTTCCAAGCTATTCATTATATATACAACCTTTCTTTTAAAAGCCAAATTATCTTATACTTGTTTTTCAATTATTTGAAACTGTTTAACAATTTTCCAGCTGTTTTATAAACTAATCACTATCTTACTATTATTTTGCAATTATCTAAAATTTCTATAATTATTTTAACTATTTTCTAACTGTTTTACACCTTTTTTACAAACTAGTAATTATTTTCCAACTACTTATCTATTTTCAAAATTTTCAAGCTATTTTCTAAATAAACCGGTCGGAGTTCAAACTGTTATTGGTTAAATACCCAATCGAGATAAGAATAGAGGTGATAATCCAATGGATTGAAGCAATTGTAAGCAAAAGAATGAAAATCAAAGTGAATTTGAATAGAAATGGAATTGATTTGGCTAATAACCAATAAAGATAAATGCGTAGGGTGTACGTATGTTATTCTACTCGCATAGTGATTTGATCCAGATTTGAGCACAGAATTTCGTGATAGTTATATCAATCCGAGTGGGGTTTTTCACTCGATTTTCGACAGCGAACCTGGATATGGATTGTTGATTGGTTCTGCATATTCTCTATCATAGTTATGACTATGTAAGGAGAATGACGGTTTTTGGTCAAGAAATCAGATCTGAGTCCGCACTAGGAACTCGGGTGGACGATACTAGTTTGGAAATGAAATTGTGTGATCGAGTGAGCGATCAGATTGGTATAGCATACGGATATATGTGTACATCGTACGGATTTGAAAAAAATTGATACTGGGAATTTGTGGATTAGAAATGTGAAGTGGGTTTTGAAATGAAAGTTATATTTTATGAAGTATATGATGAAGTAAAATGGAAATTGGATATTTCTATGATAGAAATTTACTTTTTGAAAGTAAATAATATGGTTAATGACTTTATGGAGTAATCAAATTTAAATATTTGATTTGGAATAAATAAAGTTATATATCTTTGTTATATATAAGATAAATCTCCCCTTGTTGAATCTATTGCCAAAAGAAAAGGATTTTGAAGTATAAAAGGAGTTTTATACAAGTTTGAAATGATCCAAAGTTTTAAAAATTATACATATCTTTATATATATAAAGGATCTTATGAGGATTTTTGAAAGGGTTTTGGGAACTTTTGGATTTGGAAAGGCTTTTGATTTTTGGGTAAAATCAATATTGGAATTCGAAAAGCCTAGTTTGAAAATTACCGATTTTGGAATAATCGATTTTGTGTAAAGAAGCATTGTATGAGATCATACTAGGTGTATGATTTGAAGATACTATATGTGTGTAGTATAAAATGTTTTGATGATGGCTCTGGGAAAAAGGCGCTCCGTTGAAATGAACTTCTCAGGAGTACCACCGGGTGGTGCTGCCTTGAGCCCCGGGGGGGGAGGGGGGGTGGGGTTCTAAAATTGATCCTGTGAGGAGTCCGGACAAAACTAGTTCCTGGGGATTATGAGTAAAGTATACCATAGCGAAAGTCGTGTGTGCCGCTGAGAGCCAACAGTCTGCGTTTGATTTTATATCGGTAGACTGCGATCTATGGTAACATAGCGAAAGTCGTGTGTGCCGCTGAGAGCCAATAGTCTGCGTTTGATTTTATATCAGTAGACTGCGACCTATGTAGGAGTGGAGAAGTTTCATTTCGACAGCGAAAATCAGAGGTCGCAGAGAGCCTGCAGTTACATGGACTTTTGCTGTGACGGCAACGTAACCCTGGAATGTAACTGTGATCTGTTGTGGGATCCATGGCGTAATTGAGAGGCCGCGGAGAGCTTGCAGTTACATGGACTTTTGCTACGATGGCAACGTAACCCTGAAATGTAACCGCGACCATGGATGGGGGTGATGATTTCCAGAGCATTCTCACCAAAGATATTTCCTCTATTTCAAAATGCTTTCAATATTTTCAATAAAAATTATTTTCAAAAGTATTTTCATTGGATGTTGAAAACGGGTCTGCCAAGCACTTGTAGATTTTCAGTCTTACGCCTGATCAACGTATGACCGAATTTCTGTGAGAACAAGGATGGACTGGTTGAGACATCGAGTTATAAAAAAATATTTTTATAAAACTGATTTGTAATATTATATAGACTTTAAAAGTGTTTAAAGATGATCAAAGAAATTTATACGGTTTTAAGTATTAAATAAGTTTTGGCTTCGTTCCTTTTCGAGGACGAAAAGATTCAAAGGGGGAAGGAATGTGATAACCTGGATTTTTAGACATTTGGAATTGAAATAATAATTGGGTTAATAAATAGAAATACTGAATTATAGATTGAACAAATGAATCTAATCTAATAAATATTTATAATTGTAATTTATATATATATATATATTTTAAATAAAATTATTATATACCAATTGAATTCGTGTTAATTTGATATATACTTATATTTAGTTGATCTCAAATTGGATTTTAAGTTAAATTTGAATTTGAATTTGGATTAGAGTTTGAGATAGGTATTTTAAATTATTTTGGGTCTAGAAAATAATAATATGATATATTACTTTATTAGTATAAGATTAGTTTTATATCATTATCTTTAAAAAAAATATTAAACTTGTATAGTTATATTTTTTTTAGTGTATAATTGAGGTATAATTTTCTTTGAAATATATATTGATTAATAAAAGGATAGTCCAAATATTTATACACTTAAGATAGTTATCTTTAATATAAAGCTAAATTAAAATGTAATATTAAAATAGTAAATAAAAATTAAAAACACATGAAATTACAAGTGTTAATTTTTTTTACAAATTAACAAGTGTAAATTGATTATGGCATGATAGTGACACTTGTAAACCAATTGAATAAGTATAATTTATTTTCTTTTTATTTAAAATAAATGTAACTAAGCTCTATCCCTCTCTTTCATATTTCTTTTCCTGATCTGTTTATTCTCAAATCAAAGAGAGCAAAGCTTGTGACCTAAAACCAGAAAACGTATTCAAAGAAACTCAACATTGGTCCAAACCTGGTGACCAATTTTGAATCAATCAAACAACTTTTTCCTTTCTCAAGAAACTGAAGATTAGATTTTAAGGAAAATAAAGATCATTGATAAATTCAAACAAAAGATAGATTGGAAGTTCACTACATCAATGACCAATTACAAACTGCAAATCAACAATTGCAGTTCTCTGGATCAAAACAGCAAAATGCAGATCAACTATTCCAGAAAACAAATCTTGTCCTCTGCTCTTCAATCTATGAGTAAACAAAACCTTGATCTATATTAATTTGGATGCATGATATAAAATCCTTGAAAACCAGATGTAATAATTATTGCATGATATAAAATGAATAGGTATATTTATATATGAACTGAATAGATTGGCATGTCTGTATGCAAGAAGATGTTCTGTTCTTGCTATTCAGGTTTTAAATCAGATCAAAATCTTGTTCTTCCTTTCTAATCTTCCTTTGAACATGTTATATAACAAATTTTGGATGTTATAACATGGTATAAAATTTTAAAAATAATTTAAAAAATAAGCTGAAGCCGGTTTTCAAATAAGAAAGGGAAAATAATAGTATAAATTTAATAATCTTCAAATCTCAACATCTTTAATCTGTTGTTCCAGGGTTAAAATCAGATTAGTGATAAAATTTTATGATTTTTAAACCTAAAATATTGATTTTTAAGTTGGTATATTGAGTGTTGTTGTGGTTTGGTCGGAATTTGGATTTTTGGCAATTACTGATGATCGGGTTGAAGTGGATAATCTAATCTGGTCTGAAGGAGGTTTGTGTGATGTAGATCATGGGAAAAATGGGGTTTTATTTTTCAGAACGTCGTTGGTGTCGGTGTGATGATAACTAGGATTTTAGACCCAGATTTTTTTCGAGGTGGTTTGAGCGATTATTGCAATGGCCAGGGAGCATCGAGTGGGTCAAGAATGGGGGAAAAGGAAGATTTGGTATCGGAGTAGCTCTAGGCGAGGCAATAGGGTTTTCTGAAGACACCGACGGTGGTGTAAGGAAGAGTTAGGTAGGGGCTATCATCTGGGTGTGGCAATTTTTTGCTCGATTTCGATTATTAAGGGTTTAGGAATTTTTATAGGGCCGTGAGAATCGAGGATGGAGAAGGTGGTTTGAGGAAGAGGTCGGAGGTGATGAACGAGCTTCCAGTCGCGTGTGCACGTGTACACCATATCTTACTGTTGCAGCAGGCATTGGGGAGGGGTAAGGAATTTGGCCCAGAGAAGAAGAGGAAGACAGTAAGACTCGGGTTTGATGAAGTTTATGAGTGGTTGGTGCTCGCGTGTTTTGCTGTGTCGACTCGAAGATATGATAGGGAGGCTTTGTTGTTTGCTGCTATGAGTTACTCGAGTGCTGTCTCGAGTTTGTCCCGAGAAATTTTTGGTTTTGGTTCGAAAATGTTTTTGTTTCCAGTTTGTCAAGTCCAGATTTTTAACTAGTTTCAAAATTTTAAAGGCAAGTAAATAAAAGTTTTAACCTTTATTTTTATTTTATTTTTTTATTTAAGATTGTGTTTAAAAAAAATAGTTTTAATTTGTTAAAATATTATATTTTGTTTTATATATTTTAATCAGTGATTTCTAAATGATTTTATAACGATATAATTAAGTAATTAATTATGAATAATTTATTAATATTGTGATAAATTCAGGATAATTAATTAGTGGAATTAATTAAAAAGCTAATCACTAAATGAAAGGGGTAAAGGTTGATTAATAAATGTAATTACTCAGTTAAGAAATTAGTAACGATAATTATAGGGTGTAATAAATTGAAGTTTTGAAAGTAGTTTTTGGGTTAATTACTTGGTGTAATTAATATAAAGAATAATTACTTAGTAGAAGTAATTAATTATTTAGCGTAATTTATTCAAGACTTGGCTAATAAAAGCTATGGAAAGCTAATTAAGTAATGTAATTAATTAAGAATAATTAATTACAGATTGAGATTAATCAAGAATGATTAATAAATATAATTAAAGATTAGGCATAATTACTTAAGGTACTTGATAGCTATAATTTCCCTTAGTGAAGTAATGAGGGGATAATTACTAAATGTAATTAATTAAAAGGAAATTGCTTGATGGGAAGTAATTAAAGGGTAATTACTTGATGGAAGGAATTGAGTGATAATTACTCAGAGTAATTAAAGGATTAATTATATAATTAATCAGGAAATTGGTTTAAATTGATGGAGTAATTTAGGAAAGTTAAATTCTGATTGTGATTAATCAAGATTGATTAAATGTAATTAAGTAAAAGGTTAATTATTTAATGAAATTAGGAATAATTAACCAATGAAAGTAATTTAAAGGGTCATTAATTAATGTAATTAATAGAGGTGATCAATCTTGTGTATGAATAATTGTATGATGATGAGTTCTTTGAATTGGTAAATATCTCTGATATGATTTGCTTCGTGATATGATATGTTGAATGGACGGTGATAATGTGATTATCTATCAATTATGAATTGATGTATAAAAGTGTTATCCTGAAATTAAAGATTGTATGGTATTTAAATTTGATAACTTGGGTTTAGATGACATTAGATTCGAAGAGTCCAGAGTCGGGTATTAGTAAATACCCGAAACCACTTCGATTCTTTATAAATTGCTATGTGAAATCGATATGCTGAAATGAAATGATTTAAGAGAACTGAACCATTTAATCTAGGTTTTGGTACTTGGAAATTGATGTGTGAAATAAGTGATGTCTATAGCAGCTTGTGAAGTTGTAAATTGATATAAGTTACCCCGGGTTTATATAAGTTGCATGTTGTTGTATTCCTTGCTAAATGAGTTTACTCACGCTGGTTTCCAGCCTGACCCGGGTTTTACTTTGATGTAATGCTCGGGTCAGACCGAGTATTACAGATTTTCAAGTAGGTACGTTCTGGAGCTCAGGGGGCGTGCTGGATGGCAATAGCGTATCGAATATTTCCGTTGTAAAGTATAATATTGCTGGGTATCTGTGACATGATAATTGAGTATATTCAATGTCTGTGTATTTGTGACTCTGATTGTATTAAAGTGTAATTCGACAGATATAATATTCTTATGTAAGCTGATATTATTTATTATTATATTTTGATCCGCTGCGAATGTGAGGTTTTCTGTGTTTTGGTTTTTCCGTTTCTACTTCTTCTTCTTTCTCTTTCTTCTTTTCACTAAATATTTGGAATTTTCGGGATCGAAATTTCCGGGTCGTTACAGGTCACTAGCCCACAAAAATGAGTCGAAACTCCAAAGAACCAATAGGCGTTAGCTTATAAAAGAAATGAGACGAAAATCAATAAAACGAGGTATAACCCCCTCCGTGGACAAAGAGACATCGCATATCGCAAGTCTAAATCACAAAATGATCATCATTGATCAATAAAAAGTGTGATTTATACTAAGCTAATAAATAAATGAGTTCAGCTCAATGTCCCATTACCACTGGCTTAACTTAAGTATTTACGAATAAATTGTAGATCTCCACTCGAAAATTGTCACAAGAGTTTCAATCGAACAAGTCCAAAAATTTACTGATGAAGTAAACGCAAGCGTTTCATACCACTTGTTTTGCAAAGCCGTTTAATTAGATTTTCTCATACGAACGAGGTAAAAGTTTGTATATACTAATAGGTTGGAAAACAGTTTTATAAAGAGCTTTGAATTTAATATAGAGTTGAAATCATCTTTGTAAAAGAGTTTAAATATTTACTACTAGTATAGAAACATTTGTATTTTAAAGTGACAAATCACCAAAAATGATTGTAGAAACAATCAATCACCAAAAATTCACATATGAAGACATGAATGAGATCCATAGAAATTGCTACTGAATCCAACAAGATGGATATTTCCAAAAATCCCGAAGTAGAAGTCATCGAAGTTGATAATAAATGATAACAACATTTCGGATAATTACAAATAGATTAAAATTGGAATCTCAATAGGCAAATTGGACTAAAGCAAGCAGGTCAGTCGAGTGGACCAGGTGGTCGGCCGATTTACACAAAGCCTGGAAACTTTCGAGTTTCCAGGTCAGTCGAATGGACCATCAGGTCAGTCGCAGGGATAGAGAATTTTCTGCCCTCAGGTTCAATCCACTGATCCCCTGGTTCAGTCGACTGAACCTACTTCATCAGCATTTTCATCCTAGCCCCTTGTGGGGCAAAATCCATAACACAGAATGGAAGCGAACGAGGAGCAACGACGACTAGGGATTTGCGCCTAGCGACAACCCAACCTTGTCTGGCTCTCCGAAACATCCCACTAACGTGTTGAAACATCAAAGATTGGATTTTTAAAGATTTGACCTCAAAACACCAAAAATTGGAATATTCATAAAATCAATTCAATCCAAAGAAAATGAACAAAGAATAGATGTTAGGAATCACTACCTAACAACTATCAAGGATATAGAAGTAGATGTGAGTTCAAAAACTCACCTTTTACACAAAAATAATGAAGGAGAAGCTTGAAAACAAAGAAAGATCAACCACTTTTCAATCTCAACTCTAAAAGCTCCAATCTAAGATCATAAGAAATTATTTCCGAAGTTAAGTTATAGGAAATTTCTGAAATTGGAGAGAGATTGAGTTAGGGAAGAAGAAGGAGATGCTTACTTAAGCTTCTCTTTGATTTTGGAGCTAGAACTTGAATTTGCAAAGAAACTAGGGCTTAGGATTTTCTAATCTCTTTTCTCTTCCTCCATTTTTCTCAAGCTTGAATTGTTAGGAAAATATTAGAATGAATGAAGAGGAGAGGGGGTGGAGTTAGGATCTTGTGTTAGGTTATTGGGCTAAAACTCAAACCCAAAGCCCTAAGTGAAAATGTCAAAATTCAAGCTAACTCCAAACATATCGATGTTTATACTCAAAAAGGTCGCAAACGTCATTTTGAAATCAATGGAAGTAGTCTCGAGTCCTAATTCGACTGTCTGCAAAAAATAGTATTTCGGACTAAAATCCGACTAACGATGCTATATTTAAATAAAATATTTAAATATACATCCGTAAAATATGCGAGTTGTTACAGACTCCCCTCCTTAAAGAAATTGCGTCCTCACAATATTTAAGAAGAAAAAATAAAAAGTAACAACTTTAAAAGCATATCAACACAAAAGAAATTTGAAATAAGAAGTTCACATCAAAGAGCACGAGAAAGTAAGTCCGGATGTGTTCGCTCGATGAATTCTCTAGATTCCCAAGAACAATCCTTAGGATTTGAGGACCATTGAACTTTCACAAGAGGGACATCTTTATTTCGAAGGTGTTTTACCTCCGAAGTAATAATACGAATAGGATGTTGCTCATAAGTCAAATTAGGCGAAACTTCAATTTCTTCCACAACACCGGGCTCAAGAATAGAATCGGAGTCTCGAAGGCATTTCCATAATTGAGAGACGTGGAATACGTCATGAATAGCAGAAAACTGAGCCAGTAATAAAAGGCGATAAGCCCTGGAACCAATACATTCGGTGATGGAAAACGGACCAATATATCGAGGCGCTAATTTTCCCGATCGACTGAAATGCACAACACCCTTCATAGATGAAACACGAATAAGTACCAAGTCTCCCACAGAAAATTCTAATTTCCTTCTTCGGTTATCGGCATAGGATTTTTGTCTACTTTGAGCTTCTTTCATCCTATGGCGAATAAGGTCAATCTTTTCTGTGGAATCACGAATAAAGTCTGGACCTAAAACCAGCTTCTCACCGGCCTCAAGCCAACAAGAAGGAGATCGGCATGGCCTTCCATAGAGTGCCTCGAAAGGTGCCATACCAATACTAGATTGGAAGTTATTATTATAGGAAAACTCAACAAGAGAAATATGATCTTCCCAACTTCCACCAAAATCAAGAACACATGCACGAAGAAGATCTTCAAGAGTTTGATTCACACGCTCGGTTTGTCCATCGGACTGAGGATGATAAGCGGTGCTAAAATTAAGCTTCGTTTCCAAAGCTTTTTGAAGACTCTTCCAAAATCCACTGGTAAACAATGGATCACGATCGCTAACAATAGACGTAGGGACACCATGCAATCTAACAATTTCTTTAACAAAGAGTTTGGCTAAGAGAGCTACGGTCCGATTGGACTGAACGGGTATAAAATGGACGAATTTTGTAAGTCTATCAACTATCACTTATAGGCTATCATGGCCCGAACGAGAACGGGGAAGACCGTCAATAAAATCCATGGAAATTTGATCCCACTTCCGAATTGAAATGTCCAAAGGTTGCAATAACCCACCGGGCCTTTGATGCTCGGCCTTAAGGAGTTGGCAAGTCATGCAACGCTTAAGAAAGTTAGCAATATCGGATTTCATTCCATTCCAATAATAAAGTCGCTTCATATCCGCGTACATTTTACTACTACCAGGATGAATGGTAAATTTAGAATGATGAGAATCTTCTAAAATGTCTTTACGAAGATCACTAATATTTGGCACAATGAGTCTATCAAATTTTCGAATACAGCCACGGGCATCAATATCAAAGTCTTTCAAACCTTTAATGTCGATTTTATCCCTACAACTTTGGCTAGGAAGTGCCAATTCAGGATCTAGCTTTTGCGCTTCAAGAATGCGGTCTAAAAGAGAAGGACGAGCCTCAAGGCTACATAGAACAAGAGATGAACATAAATTGGATTCACGATTTTGAATCTCGCAAGTGGAAAAAATCCCGATATCATTTCATTCGGATATCATCATAGAAACAATCGCTTGTTGCTTACGACTAAGGGCATCGGCAACACGATTTCGCTTTCCGAAAATATAAAGAATATCAAGATCATAAGATGCAAGAAACTCGAGCCAACGTTGTTGATGTAAATTAAGTTTCTTTTGAGAAAATAAGTACTTCAAAGATTTATGATCGGTATAAAGAACAAATTTTCTCCCAAAAGATAATGACGCCAAATTCTAAGGGCGAAAACATTAGTCGCGAGCTTTAAATCATGAGTGGCATATCTAGTCTCGGCTGGCTTTAACTGCCTAGAAGCATAAGCAATAACACGTTCTCTTTGCATAAGAACGGCTTCGAAACCAACATGACTAGCATCGGTATATACAATAAAATCTTGGTTCCCTTCGGGAATCACAAGAATAGGAGCATAGGAAAGGAGTTCTTTTAATTTCTGAAAAGAAGCTTCACATTTGTCCGACCAAATGTATTTAACTCCCTTCTTTGTCAAACTAGTAAGAGGCACGGAAATTTTAGAAAAGTCTTTTATAAAACGACGGTAATAACCCGCCAATCTAAGAAAACTACGGATTTCCATCACACTCTCCGGTCTCTTCCAATTTTGAATCGCTTCAATCTTTGAAGGATCCATGGAAATTCCGGATTCAGAAATAATATGACCGAGAAATTTCACACGAGATTGCAAAAAGTGGCATTTAGAAAATTTTGCTTTCAATTGATTGCTTCTAAGAGTTTCCAACACAATCCGAAGATGCTTTTCATGCTCTTCTTCGGTTTTAGAATAAATAAAAATATCATCTATAAAGATGAGAACAAATCGACCGAGGAAGTCTTTGTAAACTTGATTCATAAGGTCAATGAAATAAGCCGGGGCATTCGTTAAACCAAATGGCATAACAAGCCATTCATAAGATCCATAACTAGTATGGAACGACGACAAATGAATGCTATCCTCTGCAATACGAAGCTGATGAAAACTGGTTGCTAGTCTAACTGTGAAAAGATTCTAGCACCGCAAAGTTGGTCAAATAAATCATCAATCCGGGTAAAGGATATTTATTCTTAATGGTAAGATCATTAAGCTTGCGGTAGTCAACACAAAGTCTAAGTGTACCATCGGATTTCTTCACAAAAATAGCCGAAGCTTCCCAATGAGAGAAACTAGAATGAATAAATTGCTTCTCTTCCAATTCGGATAATTGCTTACGCATCTCCTCATTTTCCTTATTAGACATACGATAAGGAGGACGAGTGATAGGTAGAGCTCCAGGGATTAGATTAATACGGAACTCAATTGCTTGCTTAGGTGGTAATCCTAAAATGGACTCAAATATATCGGAAAATTCACGAACAACGTGAATGATAGAAATGACATCTTCCTCATCATCATTATCGTCATCATGAGGGTTTAGAGAATACAAGGATGCTGCCAATTTAGAATCCGAATCTTTAAGAACAATAGAAATCTGCTTAACAGATTGAGGATGTCGAAGATGAATAGTCCGCTCAGGACATAGCATATGGGCTTCATAACAGTTAAGCCAATCCATTCCTAAAATCATTCCAAAGCCTAAGTAATGCATGACATGCAAATCGGCTCGGAAAGAAAATCACATAAAATAATCTCGACAATTTTACAAAGCAAACTGAGTTTTGCGGATCCACCAACCGGATTTGCAATTCTCAAAGAAGTCATTAAAGCCATAACACTCAAAGAAAAAGTATCAACAAGTTCTTTTGATATAAAAGAATGGGATGCACCCATATCAAAAAAACTCGAATAGGATGATCACGAAACGTAATAATGCCATCAAGGATAGAATGAGAAATACCTTGACTACAAGAAGTGTTACTAGGGGCTTGCACAACATTTAGCTTTCCCTTGCCCTTGCTTTGAAGTTTGGGGCAAGAAGACAAAAGATGACCCGAACTTTTGCAATAACGACAAAAGAGAGGTTTCAAACATCTATTAGCAAAATGGTCCTTAGAACCACAATTGTAGCATTACCTATGACTATGCATAGAAGTCTTTGCTACCGGAGTTGCTTCTTCCCTTTCTTATTGGGATAAGGACCTTTGAACTTAATAGGTCCCTTCTTGTTGTTGTTGATGTTCCGTTTGACACCCATAACTTCAACATCATCTTCTTTATCAGCCTCTTCGAGTCGAAGAGCGATATCAACAAGCTGATCGAAAGAAATTCTAATCTTAGAAGTAATGGCTTTTTGAGATTCTTATTCAAGCCATAGACAAACCTTTGATTTTTCTTCAATGGGGTATTAATGTACTCGACCCCATATTTAGAGAGGCATTCAAAAGATGCGACATAATCCGTCATAAAGGATTCACCTTGAACAAGGTCAATAAAGCGCCGAGCTAAAGTTACTTTCTCAGCTTTCGGCGCAAACTTTAATTCGAATCTCTCCTGGCATTGCTTCCAAGTATGATCCGCTTCAATAATTCAAAAATTAGAAGCTTATACTAATATAATGCTCTTTCTTGGAGCATGCTAGAAGCCACTTGGACCCGATACAGATAAATGAGATTCATGCGGGTAAAGATGCTTCATGTTCTAAGCCAAGCTTGGACTTCGATAACGCCCTCGGAACCCTTGAATGACTTTCCACCCAAATTAGTATAATCACTTCAAAGGCGTGTAAATCCAAGTTTAGGGTGAGTAGGCTCTGGAATGGGTCCGATGGCTTGAGCATTCTTTACAAGATCTAGAAGCTGTTGGGCAGACATAAATACTCCATCATGTGAGTAGCACTAGATTGACCGGCGTTGGGATGGCCTAGTCTAACCATTTCTCTTCTTTAAGAAAGAAAGAAAGAAGAAGAAAAAGGTTATTCATAAAATGAATGTCGAACAACCATGATTGATAAAACAAGGCATCATAAAAGAAAATAGGATACAACGGGTCCTATGACTCAGATAAATCCTAAAGCACGATTCCTAAGAAGGACTTAGGACGATGATCCTTGCTAGTTTATTCTACATTATTCCGAAGTTTGGCTCCGATACCAAGCTATGACGCGCCATTACTATACTCACGCTAGCCAAGGACACTACGGAGTAATGCCATCAACTAGCACAAAGAATAAGGCTGTTGAGGAGGACCATCCGTGTAATTGCTTTGTGCGAGCACCGATTTGTCAAATAGCATAACATTCATTTCTTTTCAAGAGGAAATCCGTTATACGGATACAAACTCAAAGCTATTACACAGTGGCTATATGATCTTTGGAAACAAATATAGAAATAAGCATAACACAAATCAGTCGTAGATATCCATATCACAAAGGCGGAAACAGATATGAATATAACACATGGAAGTGTACATTGGAGTAGTGGTCAAATAAGATCCACAACATCATAAAAGAATAGGTACAAGTGCTAGACAAAAGAATAAGTATACATCAACGAGTTTCTCTCTCGAATGTATAACAACAAAAACTACTAAACTAGAGTAGTTAGTCAAAAGTCAGAAAATGTTCCTAGAAGACGAGTCAAGCAGAAGCACATGTAACATCTCGGTCTGACCCGATTATTATTTAATAAGAAAATATCAAACGGATCAGTCTAGCTATAAATATCATATAAAATGAGATAGAAGAAGAGATATGACAAAAACGTATGATTACAATAACGCCATACTATGAAAAGTATACATTAGACAACACAAAAATCATACAATATCTCTAAAAATCTCAAAGCACTAAAAGAATGTCATGTTCTTTATTTTATTCACCAAACCAAAAATATAGACCAATATATCAATGCCAATCACAAAATTGGTGAATCACAAATTCTAGAAATCATCAACTAGAAATCCAAAAATCACAAAAGGGGGAGGCTTATCACGAAACGGAAGCATGAAAACTCACCAACAAGTGTATCACAAACGAGACGCTATCCCATGGTCGCTAACCATAGAGCCGGTGCAACGACGTAGTACAATATCGGTACGCCTGATGAAACTAAAACTCAAATAATTCGGACCAACAACATAGTAAAATGGTATGCCCGATGAACCTGATATGCCGGACAACGACGTAGTACAATGATACATCCGATGAACAGAACTCCATAAAAGAGCATGGGTCACTAGCCCACAAAAATGAATCGAAACTCCAAAGAACCAATAGGTCGTTAGTCTATAAAAGAAATGAGACGAAACTCAATAAAACGAGGTATAGTGCCCTCCGTGGACAATGAGACATCGCATATCGCAAGTCTAAATCACAAAATGATCATATTGATCAATAAAAAATGAGAATTACACTAAGCTAGTAAATAATAAATGAGTTCAGCTTCATGTCCCATAACCACTGGCTTAACTTAAGTATTTACGAACAAATTGTAGATCTCCACTCAGAAATTGTCACAAGAGTTTCAATCGAACAAATCCAAAAATTAATCGACGAAGTAAACGCAAGCGTTTCATACCACTTATTTTGCTAAGCCGTTTAATTAGATTTTCTCATACGAAAGAGGTAATGGTTTGTATATACTAATAAGTTGAAAAACGGTTTTATAAAGAGCTTTGTATTAAATATAGAGTTGAAATCATCATTGTAAAAGAGTTTAAATATTTACTACTAGTATATAAACCTTTGTATTTTAAAGTGACAAATCACCAAAAATGATTGTAGAAACAATCAATCACCAAAAATTCACATACAAAGACGTGAATCAAATCCATAAAAATCGATACTTAATCCAACAAGATGGATATTCTCAAAAATCCCGAAGTAGAAGTCATCAAAGTCGATAATAAATGATAACAACAATTCGGATAATCACGAATCGATTAAAATTGGAAGCTCAAGCAAAATTGGCAAATTGGACTAAAGCAAGCAGGTCAGTCGACTGGACCAGGTGGTCAGTCGACTGGACCAGGTGGTCACTCGACTGACACAGAGCCTGGAAATTTTCGGGTTTCCAGGTCAGTCGACTGGACCATTAGGTCAGTCGACCGATATGGGGACAGAGAATTTTCTGCCCCTAGGTTCAGTCGACTAACCCCCTGGTTCAGTCGACTGAACCTGCTTCATCAGTAGTTTCAGCCTAGCACCCTTGTGGGGCAAAACCCATAACACGGAACGAAAGCGAACGAGCGAGCAACGACGACTAGGGATTTATTCCTAGCGACAACCCAGCCTTGTATGGCTCTCCGAAACACCCCACTAACGTGTTCAAACATCAAAGATTGGATATTTAAAGATTTGACCTCAAAACACCAAAAATTAGAATATTCATAAAACTAATTCAATCCAAAGCAAATGAACAAAGAATAGATGTTAGGAATCACTACCTAACAACTATCAAAGATATAAAAGTAGCTGTGAGTTCAAAAACTCACCTTTTACACAAAAACAAGGAAGGAGAAGCTTGAAAACAAAGGAAGATCAACCACTCTTCAATCTCAACTCCAAAAGCTCCAATCTAAGATCATAAGAAATTGTTTCCTAAGTTAGGTTATAGGAAATTTCTGAAATATGAGAGAGATTGAGATGGGGAAGAAGAAGGAGATGCTTACCTAAGCTTCTCTTTAATTTGGAGCTAGAACTTGAATTTGCAAAGAAACTAGGGATTAGGATTTTCTAATCTCTTTTCTCTTCCCCCATTTTTCTAAAGCTTGAAGTGCTAGGAAAATATTAGAATGAATGAAGAGGAGAGGGTGTGGAGTTAGGATCTTATGTTAGGTTATTGGGCTAAAACCCAAAGCCCTAAGTGAAAATGTCAAAATTCAAGCTAACTCCAAACTTATCGATGTTTATACTCAAAAAGGTCACAAACGTCATTTTGAACTCAATGGAAGTGGTCTCGAGTTCTAATTCGAATGTTTGCAAAAAGTAGCATTTTGGACTAAACTCTGACTAACGATGCTATATTTAAATAAAATATTTAAATATGCAACCGTAAAATATGTGGGTTGTTACATCCCGACTCGAGTGTTTTGTGTTTTGCTTTACGCTCGGGTCAAACTGAGTGATACAGCATTTAAGACTCACCATTGAAGTTTAGAGCTTCGCTTGGAGATCCAATGATCGACTAGCTTTTAGCCTTTCCAGTTGATTGTCAAAGATGTCATCGGTCTGCATTTAAGATACTCTATTGTATATATAGTAGCTTCATGAACTACTATATATCTATTCTACTGCATTCTGTAATAATACCCTGTATCTTTAATTCTGTGATTAATTTACTTACTGTATATGCCGAGCTTTGCCAAATTCAAATTAACAATAAGATATTTTGAGCAATTTATGTCCAACGTGTTTGGATGCGAATGGTTGAAAATATCGAGTCGTCACATGTGAGCTTGAAACGCATAGCAATTAATTAAAGGAATTAGATTAAAATTATTTGATTTTGAAAAGCTATCTCCTGCATATGATCGAACTAGGCCTCAAAACTTGTTCCATTGTATTCGAAATAAGGGTATAACATATAAAACGCCAAACGGAACGCCTCATTTGGAGCTCGAGAATTTTGGGACATTAGGAAGTTAGATATTTTCTTATTATAATAATATGTATTTATTTAGTTCTACAACATCTCGTGCAAGCCACGTACAATTAGTCTACCCCATACTTCATTCTCCCCACCCACACTTCTCTTGTTTCAGCAGATAAGTCAAAAAAATAAAAAAAAAATTGAACGATGAAATCGCTTTCTACTGGGGAAAGGTCGCAGCTGCGCACGAGGGTCAATGGCAGAGGCACGAGATTCAAGGCGATCTGGGTTTTGGGTTTCATGGCTTCATACTTGCGTGAGTGGAAGACTGGAAGGCGACAGAGGCTTTGGTGGCTCGTGCGTGCGATGGTGGAGGGTGATCGAGCTCCGATGGACGTGCATAGGGGGCGTGAATCGTGATAATGATGTTGTCGTAAGGTTCGAGTTCGAACGAGCTTAGAGAAATCGCAAACGATGTAGTGATGAGGCTTGATGCTTTAACAACGATGATGGAGATTGTGGATAATTAATTGTATTATTAAGCTAATTAATTATATTTATTTTAATCGATACTAATAAATTCGTAATTTTTGCATACGAGGTTCGTATCGGTCGAAACGAGTCGCGATGCGATCGTATCGTCATTGTCTATAGCTTGGAATGGAAGTGGAATTTATTTAAAGCTGAAATATTTTTAGTTTCAAATAAAACACGGGTGTTTTAGACACTCACGAATGACTAAATTATTTTTATGTCAGTTAAATTGCAATCCTGAAGTGATTTAAATTTGTTGATTGTTGTTTGGTAAATTTAACTAACATGGAAATAGATATGTAGAATTTAGATGTTAGAAATTTTGAATTAATAGTTAAATTGAAATCACAATTAAACTGCTAGTAAAATTCCGGATTATAAATAATTGGTAATTGTTGTGATTTATTGATTGTTTAGATGATTGATTTTAATGGATGCGAATTGGTTGAAATATTGTATGATTGGATGTTTATTTATTTTATATATATCTCGTACCACACTGTAAATTATTTAATAGTATATAAACTTTTATTTGAATTATTTTGAATGAATTAAGAAATATGTTGAAATGATATATACCTATTACACTTTGATTTGGATTGAAACGATATAACCATCCCTGAAGTTAAAATAACAATTTCCTTGGCCAAAGGATAGAAAATTATATACAGACACCGGGTAGGTTAAATTAAATAGTGTTAAATTATTGGATATAAATCTATGTAAATGATTTTTATTCTAAAAGATAAAAATCGAATTACGGAAAATGATTTATTTTCGAATTTGAGCTCGAAATTTGAAATTGAAATTTATTAACAGGATTTGTTTAAATAGTCAAATTTGATATTTGAAACTATAAGTAGAATATTGTTTAAATTACGGAAATTGATGTGTTTAAAAGATTTGAGCTTTTATTACAACTTTGAAATAAATCCAAGAAAAAGTAATTTAAATGGATATTTCAAATTTGAACTTGGAATTGAATTATTTTGAAGATTTGAACATTAAATTGAACATCAAAGTTAAGTCTAATTTAAATGATTTAAAACGATATGTTGAGATCGAACTCGAAATTGATATAAATTGAAATGGTTAAAATTGGAATTTGAATTGAAATTTAAACCATTTGAATTAAATCATTGAAAATCAAAATCGAAATTAATTGGAATTGAAATCGATATTGAAATTAATTTGAACTAAAATTGAAACTGATTTGAATAGAAATCGAAATTGAATCGATTCGAATTGAATTGAGGTCGAAGTAATTTGAATTGGATGATGTGGAAATGAATCGGTTAGATTTGAAATTATTTCCAAACAAATTATTCTAATATAAACTATTTAAAATCCATCTTTTAAATATTCAAATTACTTTGATTTTCCAAACTTATTTTCTGTATAAAACATTTTCGATACTGAAATCAATCTATATGAAACTGTTTTAAAATTTAAACTATTTTAAACTATTTTCTAAAAATTCAAACTGGTCAATGTTGGAATGTTTATATTTAAATCATATATTTAAATATGAATTGGGTTAAAATGAGTTATAACCTAAGTTGAAATTCGGAATGGTTATTGGAGTAAAAATATGATTTTTGTTGCGAATATGATAATGTTGAAATGAAATTGATTTTTGAAGAGAATATGATATTTTGATATCAAATATAAATCATTTTCGAAAGGTAAAAGAAATAACCTGTGTGTAAAACGTCGTTTGGTTTTTAAAGAGACCGGGGCCTCTTATTGGCATACTCTCTATCAATATTATAACCACTTTAACAACTATATACGTGGAGGAGACTCCATAATGAAGTGGTTGGATTTGGCGGCATTTGATTGATTTGAAGAAAGAGAACGATGATGAATAGACATTGGCTTATATGCCAGTTTGGAATGACTAAAATCGGACGGTTTGACAAGGGCAAGCGGGCTAGCTACCCATAGAACATCTATTCTTCGATTTTATTGTTGGACTTGGTCCATATTATTACTCTTGATGTGGGTTTTGATTAATGCACCTTGATTTTGGGATAGCCTCCCTTTGACTTGATATGCAAGGGATGTACGCGGTGGGAGATGGTGGCTACAACCCGAACTGGCAGTATCCTACCTTGAGTATTGCCTCACGTGCCTTGTCATACTTTTGTCCCTATGTGAGTCCCTACGATTTTGGTTTTGTTATTGTATCACGCCGCAACCCTATCCCCCGACGTGCTACTGGGGCGTTATATGCAAACTGTATGACAATGCTTAAAAATGCATTAAGGAAGATTAGTGTAAAGCCTTACGCTAAAAAGGTACTTTTTTTTACTGGTTAGACATTATATATATAGCATATTCTAATATATATATATATATACATATATATATATATTGATGGATCCTTAAAAGATGGAAAATCATATAACATCTCTTGAGTTATTGCATGCATGTTATATAGTGGATAGGAGATGTGAAACCCGGTATAGATCTCTATCGCCACTACACTCATATTATATGCGATATCGTTTTGACTTGTATAAAGATATTTTGGTTCTAACTCGAGTTTTTTTGTCTTTTCATTATACTCGGGCCATCCCTGAGTATTTTAGCATGTTGAAGATCATTTTTGGAGGACAAAGGCTTGATAAATTGATACTATTATTTTTCCTTGCCTCATGTTGTTTGCTGCATTATTTTATTTTTCACTGTTACATATATAACTCTGATAAATGTTGTATAAATTATAATCAAATGTATAGTAAACTGCTTCATGAACTATTTATTTGATTATTAATTTTTTTTGTCTCTAAGTTTTTGTTGCGAAAAAAATGAAATGATTATGGATACACATGTTTATTGATTGTAGTAATGTTGCTGCATTGTTCCTCTATTTATAAGTTATATATACCTATAACTAACAACATCATTTTTTGTTGTAGGTGCAAACATGTGTAACAGGAATGACGTGGATAGGTGGAATAAGGCTCATAGATAGGAATCAAATATAATTGACACTGCTGCCTCTCAATAATTTAAATTTTGTTTTCAGTCATGTTTTAATAATCAATAAACAACCATGTACAAATATTGTCTTGACATATTATTTAACTATCACTTCCAGACTTTGGTTTGCTTGACTGTTTCTTCAACACATTTTAAAGATTGTAGTTTCTACTAATCATAATTTAATATATTTACAGTTATCTGTATCATGTTCCAATATGCAAGGACAATTTTTTGAATTAATCAGCAACGAATATATTTGTAGCTTATGATATTCAAATGGTTCCTACATACTTTACCCATGTTTCACTTCCCCAAATTTTATTTCACATCCGATGTTTGATTTCTGACTGTAAATTAGGCATTATCTGTTACAAAATTCAACAAACTGTTATGCATGTGTACGCTACACTTTATTCCCTCCACGCCGAACTTTATTCAATATTATAGCAATTTGTGCCTACAATATATTTCTTTATCATTGTTTACAAGGATTTATTTAATACGAACTACCGCTCTTATACCCATTTAGATATTCCATGAAAATACAAAAATGGTACATAGGTTGCCAACAAAGTGTGAATACTAACATAACTTTATTTTACAACTTTCAAATGTGAATAGGTGTAATGCTACATGCTGCTCAAATTTTACTGCAGTTGAAAAATGAAAAATCAATTTCTTAAAGTGCTTTTCAACTATTTCTAAATTAATATTTTAATGACCAACCCGTGTGCGAAGCACGGGTTTGCACTAGGTACATTATATAATTAAATAACTGTTTGCATGCCAGTTTCTTCGTATATAGTATAAATTAGAACAGGTTGAGAGTTTATATTCATTAATAAATGCAATACAGCGTGTAGTGGGAGCAACTAATCAAATAGCAGTTCTTGTCTTAATTTGAAAAGATATGTAGAATGTAATATTGATATTACTACCCTTGATTTTTGTGATATCTACATGCTCAAATCATAGGGATAATATATTTGAAGAGAAATTTGGGGAGGTACATTGTTCAGGGAAAATAATGTCTGCATCATTACAGCAAACAACAAAACCAATTAAATATAAAATACACCAACATTTTATGGTTGTAAATGTTTAATACATAATATGCTATTTTGGACATATAACTATTACTACAAATCTTTGGCGTAGATGTTAGCCTTCTCAATGATTTTTTAGCTAAAAGCCTAAAAATATCCAGGCATAGGCAAATTTTAGTTGACAAGCAATTTAAGTGTCAAAAGATTTGCTCTGAAATAAGCATTTTTTTTGGATTCAACCTACAAATTTTGTGACCACATCTAAAGCAAACTTTATTTAGATGGTAGGACCTGAGAGCAATATGAAAATTTAAGCGTAATTAATATATTGCTAAGTATATTGAACAAGACAATTTAATAACTTATATCAAGTTGAAGAAGCAAGTCACTTAGGCTCTTCAATAGTCAAGCATGAAAGGAAAGAAAATGTTGCATGAGTGGTAAAAACGACAGTTGTTTATAAACCAATGTAAATGATAATGGATAAACCAAGTACTGACTTATTTTAAGTTGCTTAAACCGCAACAGAGGTGGCTCTAAGCTGCAAAAGCATGGCACATTGCTTATCTACTAAACAACTACATGTATTTTTGTTGAATAAATGCCTGCACAATAGGTGCAAGTAATTTTTTTGTAGGTGCATACAACTTGAATATTTGTGTGTTGGCAAGGCACTAATAACGAAGTGCTAAAATTCATAAATTTCATCTATGAAGCTTAGCCTTAGATGATAAAAATCTGATGTAGCATGCACAACTTAAGTTTGTGTGCCATAGTTCTATTAACCTTATGATTATTAAAGACTGAATGGTCTCATGTTGTATGTATGATTAGATCATTTTTAGGAAAATTAGACCCAAATAGGATTTTATATGTTTTACAATGAAACAAACTAGTCTGCTGCAATGAGGTTTGCCTTATTCACTAAAAAAATTAATGTATTTTTGTTGAACACAATACGCATAAGTACTTTTTTGAAGATGCATGTCGCTTGGATATTTGTAAGTGGGCAAGGCATTAATTATAAAGTTCCATAGTTCAGAAATTTCATCTATGAAAGCATAGCCCTTGGATGATTAAAATATGAAATTTTCTTTTATTTTGGAGCATACTTTGAAATGTTAAATAAAATGCAATGGAGTAAAAAATTTGTTGAAACATTTTATCCAACATCTTGTAGGCAAAGCAAGTTTAATCGTTGTTTCATCTAATTAAAGACAACTGCTATATGTACTTAGGGGGAGCATGGAACATTGTGCTAATAGTGAACCACAATCTGTATTTTATAGAAACAAATTATGTTTTTAATGTTTCCATCATATTATTTGCATTAGGAAATAAATTAAGTTTTTCCAACTTACAGTGCTATTTTCATTAGGAACCAAATTAACTTGCTCTAACTTTATGCCCTTGGTGCAAATTCGTAAAATACAGCACACACTAATATTATCGGAGATTTTAACAAGAATGATTTAGGATGATTTAGTATTTCGGTACCATAACCTATGCATCAGAAGGTTGACAACTATGAACAATGATGCCATATGAATTACTACTAAAATAAGAAATGATAATTCATCCAATAATAAAAAATGGATTACTTTACTTTAGCTCATAAAATTAATTATCCATAGGCGAAGCAAAAACAAATATGGATTATATATCTAAAAGTTGAAAAATGTATACCTAAAAGTGGTGGAAGTCCGCCACAGTTGTGGAACAAAAACACAATATTGCCCTACGAATCTGACAGATCGGAGTAGCGCCACCGGTAAGGATCAGAGCAGTAGTGAGCAGTAAGTTGATGAATATCGAGTAATGAAGTAGAGGAATGGTGAGATGCGAAGTTGAGGAACTCTAATCTAGGGGATTTTAAAGTGACGATTAATTTAGGGCTTTGGAAGTCTGAAGCGTGAAATGAGTTCTTCTAAATCGTGGCAGAGATTGAAATATCAAGGAGGGAGAGTAAAATGTAGGTGACAACTTTTTCTTTTTAACTACTAGCATGTTACTGAGCTGTAATTTTGATATTAGTGACTATTAAATAATCAACCATGGCAAGTCATGTTGCATTGCTATCCTCTTGTGCCATTAATAAACCATTTTCTTCCAGTGTTCAGATATTTGTTCACTCAAAAATAATTAAACGTGAGGCAACTGAGGTGGTTAGAGTTTCTAGTATCCTATGATTTTGGGATAGATTATACTCCAAGAAAAGCAACAAAGTAGCGATGACTTAAGCCAAAAACAAAAAAGTTGTGTTTCAGCTATACTAGAGGTATGGACCATTTTAGAAAGCTTGTCTGCGTGTAACATGCAGTTTCAGTCTAGTGCAGATTCGAACAGTGCATTGAGAATGCTAGCATGCTTAGAAGTCAATCCTGCACTGGTTTAGAACTGGGCATGGGTACTGCATACCATTTGCAAATAGATGGGCTGACCGAGATGGTTAACAAAATCCTAGAAGACTTCCTTAGAGCTTGCATTTTAGAATGTGATGGATTTTGGAAAGATTATTTAACCTTGGTATAGTTTTCATACAGTAATAGCTACTAGAGCAGTATTGGGATGGCTCCATTTGAAACGTTGTATGGAAGATCATGTAAGCCGCCTGCATGTTCGTTGGAGCCAGAGGTTAGGATCGTGCTAGGTCCAAATGTTATGCCGATACTAGGAGAAGTGAACTAGAGTTCGCAGTTGGTGATCAGATGCTCGTAAAGATTTCTTCGATAAGAGGCATAATTTGCTTTTGGGAAGGCTGGGATGCTAGCACCCAGATATCCAGGGTTGTTTCCAATCATAGAAAGATTAGGAAGGTAAGGTAGAACTGCCTAGTATAGTACTTTTCTAGGGATCCATAATGTGTTTCACACATCACATCCATGAAAATAGATTAAAGATCTAGGCGCACTAGTTAATTTGAGGGCAGTGGAGGATTTGGTCATAGAGCCAAATATGACCTATGTGCGAAGATCGATTTGGAGAGTGGACTGGGATGAGAGGCTGCTTCTGAACAAAGTGGTGATGCTAATCCATGTTCAATGCAATGTAGATAGGGAGGATTGCAAATGGAAAATAGAGGACAAGGTCAGGAGGACATGTCCGTAGTTGTTTGTTTTGGATTAGCATATGAGTTGTATATTATATTACATTGATTATGAACCAATAATCAACCATAATATTCTTACACACATATACAGATATATATATATATATATATATATATATATATATTATGGTTGATTTTGTATTAGGTGAAAGCATTGGTACATTTTATTTATGGATTGGGAATCCAAAGTTATGCTTTGGGTAAGCATGGGATAGTTGGCAAATCATTATCGAGCCTTGTTAGAATTTCAGGGGCAAAATTCCTTTAAGGGAGAAGACTATAACAGTCCATAATTTACGATTAATTTAGTTAATTAAATAAAGGGCCAAAATGGCTAAATAAGAAAATAACGGGGATAATGAATTAATGGAAATGAGTATGAAGGCCAAACCGCAAATGATTGAAGGATAATAAATATGAATCTTTTCCATTCATTCATTCATTCCATTCTACTAAAAGAAAAATAAAAAGCTTAAGATATACGTTAATTGTGGTTACTTAAACAAATAGGATTAAAGAGGAAATAAAGCAATTTCAAGCTAAGAAAAAGAGAAGAATATCTTATCAAGATTTCTTAAAAGATTCAGGAGAGTAATACTTAACCTTTTATTTACTTAATTTTCATTGATTCTGTTCATATCATTTTTTTGGTTTTCATATAGATTTATGTCAAAACGTAAACCCGATATAATGTCCTAACCATTGTTCTAAAGATGCTTAGCAATTTGAGAAGCTCTTAGCTTAGGAATAAGTTGTCATGGATTTTTTCGTGTAATTCAAACGTAAGAAAAGTTAGTGATAAAGGAATTATTCATAAATTTTGTAGAATTTTAAAGACTTTCTATATGTAAAATAAGCTAGAATGTATAGAGAACCGTGCTATTGTCCGAAGGGGAATCTATGCAGAGAATTGATAGAAATGATATATGTATTAAAATAATAATGTGACGGGAAAATATCCATAAAAATAGCTGAAAAGATAAATAAATGACTTTGTAAAAAATAGTATGATAACATATCGAGTGACGACGCATGTAAAGGAGGTCACATGCTTGGTCAGAGGTGTCTGATATTGTCAAGGGTCAAGCAAAGGTGGCAGTAGCCAAATGTTTCCAAAGAGAGCTGCACTTAGTAAAACTGCGTCGGGTAGTGTGCTACTGATTTCAAATGGAATCTAGTAAATCTATGAGAAAGTAGTCCTGCACCTTAAATTTGCGAAAGACAAGTAGCACCGCAATCAGGTGAAAAGAGTAAGACAAAATGCACTATCATACTACGCCACAATTTGGAGAGAACGCACTCAATAAGTAAAGAGTGTATTGCGTTGATCAACATTATTGTTTCAGTGGTTAGGCACTTCGACTTTAGTGCAAGAAGTCCCAAGTTCGAAACTTGTATAGGATGATTCAAATATATATTGACATGTAGAATGTTGTATACTATCTAAGACTTGTAGTACTGAGATATACAACCATTAAAGTACCCAATTTCAAAAAAAAGTGTATTGCATACATGGGTCAGGGTGTGCCGAGCCAAAGTATTGTGGCAGAATTACTGTAGGAAAGGGCTATTGAAGTCGATTAAGGACGCTTACTCAACTGCAGACCTAAAGAAACCTCAAGTGAAGAGAGGCATTTAATTTCCAGAGGTTTTTTGTGACGCCCCACCCCGAGATCCACATTAACAAAGAGAATTACATAGTAATCCTGTGTGCTAATGCGGAGAATAGGACTGGTTAAGGGCGACCATATATAGCCTTGTCTTAAATATCTATTGAATACATCGACAATTGCTATCTATTTTTTCTACTCAAGTGGTGTAACGACTCGGATTTTTAGCCATCAGATGTTGGTAAGATTAACTTATTTTAATTGTTGGAATATTAATTTTTATTAGTCGAATAAATGAATTTTCTAATATTTAAAATCAAAATCTATAAATTGATTAAACTATAAAAAAAATTAGAATATAAATTTATCAATATAGGTATATGTATTTAAAACTTCACCATTTCAAACTCGGAATAAAATAATCTCTATATAAAAATGATATATATATATATATATATATATAAATTCAAATATGTACAGATATGTAAATATTGGAAAATATGCAAATATATGTAAGCAAAAGTATATGTATATATGTGAAATAGTGAATAAGTAGATATATATATATATATATATATTATATGTAACAAGCATATATACATGAATGTACAAGCTTCATAATGGAAAATTTCAAATTTTGACCGTATATGTATATGGTCATATGCTTATAGAAATAATGCATATAGGAATATAAATTTATATATATATGTAAGCATGTGTGTGTATATATATGTGTGATAAAATGAATATGTATATATCTAAAGGAAATAGGTAAAAAGGTATATATGATAAATATTTGCATATGAGAACATATATCTATATCTATATCTATCTATCTATATATATATATGTACGTATTTACAAAAACTTATAAACATAAAATAAGATAAAATAAAGAATAATAATAATAATAATAATAATAATAATAATTGTAAGTAGTTATATTTGTGGGCATGCTAGATATAGTGCTTATATATAAACTTTGGCATGTTAAATATAGTGTATAGGCTAATGCACGTACATATGGTCAAAACAATCTATATGTACGTATATGTGTGTGTGTCTCTATATATATATATATATATATATATATTTGTGTGTGTGTGTGTGCAAGGAAACATCATGATGATATAATATCTAGTCAAACGTGCATTAAATCAAATCATTCACTCAATTTTCAAATCCATATGAAATCACATCAGCTCTCAAAAATCAAATCAAAAAGGAATTAAGAAAGAAAAAAGGATAGAATGAAAGGGTACTGTATATGAGAAGAAGCTTTCAGCTTTTGTCCAACCTGGTTCCTCTCTATAAATACACTATCTCGGTTTGTTCACATTTAACATTTAAGCACATATAAAAAAAACTGCCGTTAAAAAAATCTTAAGGATCTAAGCGCTCAAAAGCTCCAGGAAGGAAAAACAAACAAAAATAGCAGTGTTTCATTTTTCATCAAAACTACGAGTAAAAAACTGAACTTTGTTTAGTGGAAAATTATGTAGGCATATGTATTCTTGCAAATTTTGAATGAACTCTTATGGTTTATCAAGTATTCATATGATAATAAGTTTCGATGACTTGTATATATGTTTAGCCATGGTAATTCACCCTGTATGTCAGAGAGACATGATCATCACCTCTCTGTTCTTTGAAAAGTTAGGATCTTTCAACTTTAAGATCTTTATCTCACTATCCATACAATTTTAGACCATGATTCCAAAAGTAAAGACAGTTGTTTTTGAGTCAATTTTATTCCAAAATTTGTTTCCTTCGATATGCTAAAGTACAGAAGATGAAAAATACATATAACAGTATGTAACTTAGAAATGACCAAAAATTGAATTTCTTAATTTGATCTTTCTATTGCATAAACGAGTTTGCCTTTGAAAAATTAGATTTTTGAAAGTAAATTGGAGATTTTTAGTAGTGTATGTTGTGTAATGACGGTCGGACAAAGATCCCCATCTCCAACACGTGGCGTACGCATATGGGTTGGCACACACTTTGTTGTAACAAAAGGAATCCCTAATGTTAAATGCCTATCAACCCATATTTATACATCACTTTACCATATTATTTAGCGATGTGGGACTTATCTCCAACCCGAACCATCGTTCCTCCATTAAACATGCGAGACAACCCTAACAGTCTCCCCCTTGACTCGCATCCATTTGCGGTAACCTTTGAGAGTACTGCCGTGTCTGCATGGCCCAGTCCGTAACCTTCGGCTTTGATACCACTGTTGTGTAACGACGGTCGGACAAAGATCCCCATCTCCAACACGTGGCGTACGCATATGGGTTGGCACACACTTTGTTGTAACAAAAGGAATCCCTAATGTTACATGCCTACCAAACCATATTTATACATCACTTTACCATATTATTTAGCGATGTGGGACTTATCTCCAACCCGAACCATCGTTCCTCCATTAAACATGCGAGACAACCCTAACAGTGTAATTGGTGAGAAAAAGGGAAATGATCGGATTTGGGTCTTTGGCCAAATTTCGACGACTGGTATGTTTTTGTGGCTTGTTGATTGGCGTGGAGGGGAGTTGGGTGATGTCAAACTCTAGAAAAATGTCGCTGTAATTTTTAATTTAGTATGTTGGCTTGTCGAAATCGAACTAGGGTTTAGGGTGATTGATTTGGAGGTTTCAGTTGGGTAGTAATGGCATGGCGAGGGAAGAGGCGGAGGCGTGCGGTCATGGGGGAAATGGAAGAGGGGGTAATGGCGAATGTGTGGGTGAAGTTTGGGGTCGTATGATCAAATATGGTGGCATGGCGTGACACTCGAGTGGCACGGTGGTTACATTTTTTTTGGGTTGGTGTTCGAATTTTGAAACTAAGGCATGGCCGTGGGTTTCAGGCGATGGAACGTGGTGGTGTGATCGAACGCGACTGATGTGCAGGGTCGTCAACGAGGGGCAGGCCGGAGGGGGCATGTACATGTGCACGGTGTCGTGCACATTTGGGTTTTGTACAGATGAGAGTGAGGGAGAGAAAGAATACTGGGAAGAAGAGGGAGGAGTTTGGGCCGGTGGGTATGGGACGAAGAAAAAAAGAAAAGAAAAAAAGAAAGGAAAAGGAAAAAGAAAAAAAAAGAAAAAGGAAAGGGAAAAAAGAAGAAAAAAAACTATTTTTTTAAAACTCTAATTCTATTTTCATTTTAAATCCAAATCAATATTGAAGATTGTTGCATCTAAATCCTATTATAAATTAGTATTATGGATTTTTTCCGTAATTTAAAGTTAATGGTATTCCATAATTAAAATTGGTAATTAATTATATCCTTATTTGACTTAAATCTTATGTAAATTAATAAATTAGATATTAAATAGATGGTTTTAAATTTTAATTAACTAATAATAAATTGTTTTATAATTTCTTAAACTATAAGTAATTTTAGATTAAAAATATAAGTGTGTTCAGTTAATGGAAATAAATTAATTCTGATTGTGAATTGTTTTAATATTAGTGTTAAGTGTTATTTTAGCTAATGATCTATGTTTGGGTTACTGTTCTTGAATATTTATTTCAATTATTCTTGTCTATGCAAATAAGTAACCAAACTAGTTAAAATGGTTAGAATAAAGCGCTGACATGTTTTATTGGAAGTAAACATATGTAATAAATTCCCATATGTGAATGTTATCGTCCTAAATATGAATTGTTTATTTAAAACGATAAGGACATTTAAAATTTTATCGTTTTCAGTTCGAAGAGATCGGGAACGGATATCTGCATTATCTGAAACCACTTCGATCAGATAACCATTACGAACTTTTACGGATTGATTATAGAGTCCAATATGCTGGAATTTAATTAATTTAACAAATTTGTTGTTTTATTAAGTACTTTATACTTAGACAATATTAATATACCATCGAATTTTTTGTAAAAGTTTTTTGGGTTTTATAAGATGAAAACTCGTCGTGTTGTACGAGTTACCTTGGATTTCAAAAGATCTTATAACTTAGGTATTTCTATTTAAGTGTGTTTCACTCACGCTGGTTTCCAGCCTGACTCGGATGTTACTTTATTGTAATGCTCGGGTCAGACCGAGCATTACAGTTATCAGGTTATTATGGTTTGGAGCTCAGGAGACGAGCTGGATGGCAGAGGCGTATTGTACGTATTCGATTATATTTCACTGTGTATTGTAGGCTATACATTCAGCATTTAAGGACAAGTTATTATAACCGTCCAGATTTATATGTCGGTGATTGTACTCTGATAATCTATATGTATATTAACTGATACAGATTCTTTTGTATAAAAGCCGTTGTTTGTATATTATATTTTGTTCTGCTACGATGTGAGATTCTGTGTTGTTATTTCTGTTTCTTCTTCTATCACTTTTCTTTTTAAACCCTAACAACCTGGTATTTCCAGCATTCGATTTCTTGGCATTCTATACATTGAACGTATTAGTGCCGATTTTCAGGGGTCGAAAAAGCCTGGTCGTTACAAGTGGGTCGACATATCCAATAAATACTTAATACAAAACTATAGGTGGCTAACGAATCTATCAGAACAAAATACCATAACCAAATGAATAACTCATCACAGAACAGCAACATATATATATACACACACACACACACACATACTCGCATATATAATGATACATCAAAGTGGCATGGCGACTACTCTATATACATGTGTCAAAAGAATATACAATATGAGTGAAGATAACCCAACATCCATGCGGAAGCTTCATGTAGTCGGTCTGACCCGAGTGTAAAACACAAGGGTTAGTCTAGCTAAACAAATAAGTGAATAACAACAATAGATAAGGTAAAGCATAGGAAAGATAGGGTATCCTCTAATACAAGAGATACCATACCCATAACCATTATATTACCATCATAAGGAAAGGATGATTACTCCTCTTAATAAGAAGAAGAGGTAACAAGAGTATAGCCATAACTTAAGTGACATAATAACACTTAAGTGTATGAGCCATCAAGAATGAGATTCTAAAGATAAAATCCATCTAAATATCATATTCTCCTCATATCATCGGAGGAATCTAAATGATAACAATAACGGTTCCAAATGAACCATGTCTCATACTAGGAGAAATCGTTAACACAAGCATTTTGCCAAATAGCAACACAAAACATTCTTAATTAGGATAAGTCTCAAATTTCAAATATGTCTCATCTCAATGGCATAACCCGAAATATCAAAGTACCATGAAATGGAAATATAAATCTCAAAATAAAAGAATATTCAAACTCATTTATACCTCATCTCATCAATATAAATGTATATACATCTCAAATCTATCTTGCCAAAATAGAAAACTTAGTATATTCTATAAAATCATAAAAGCATTAATTCATATTTCAAATAACTCAATAAGAGTTCAAAACATCATAAATGAAATCACCATATGTATAACATTTCATATAGCGCTAGGTTATCGATGTAACAAAACATCGTAAAATGGTGAAATCGCAACAAAGAAGAACTCGGAAAACTCAGAAAACCCAGATTTGCCAGATCTCCGATTACAATGCCGAAGCAATGTTGCACGTTCTAAACTCAGATGGCCGAAGTCTTTGACAAGGTCGCTAACACCTCCCAAAGCAGTTCGTCCTCATGACAAGGTCGCTAACACCTCTCAAAGCAATTCAGTTAGGTAAACACCATGAATGTGTCACAAATTCACGGATAGGAACCCAAAAAGTGTTAACGTGTGTCCCATACCACACGTTCCCATTTAGCGGTTTACTAGCCGCTAGTCGATGCCACACTAGGAACATTATAAAACTCAGAAAATTATATTTCACCTCATCTCATTGGCGAGTGATAAAGAGACACCATACTTATCTCATCTCATCGAAAAGTGTTAAATGTCATCGTAACTTGTTTCATCTCATGGACAAGTGAAAACATCGTGATGGTTCCTCATATACCATAAATCATAAAATATGAAATCATATCCTCAAGACTTGCCTTATATCATTGGCAAGTAAATAAAACATTATGATAATTCTCATCGACCATACTCCTACATAGGAGATCTCAAAACATTATACTTGCAAATATTGACCATTTTAAATAATTCCAATAAACAAGAATTATAAAACTAAAAATACGCCATAAAATGGCAAAACATCTCAGAATCAATAATCTCAAATAGCTTCGATTGTACAAGTCCGAAACTAACCGAAATAGCAAACGCGCATGTTCCATACCACGTGTATTACTAAATCGTTTAATTCTCTTTCTCATACGTTCGAAAAGTGAAAAAGTGTGTGTTTTATATTTAAAATAGTTTACTAGAGAAAACAACTTTTGAAAACTTTTCCCGAAAAGATTAATAAAACCAATATTTGAAATTACTTTATTAGAGGAAATAAATTGATTTTATATTAGAAAAATAATTTTAAATACTATATCATAATATTTGAAATGTCCAATTATTTCAAAAATCACTTCAAAATGGTTTAGTGAAAACCGTGCTCGAAAACCGTGAAAAACAAGAAAGATAACTCAAGACCGATAACTTGAATTAAATACGAATTCAATTCAAATTTAACCCAAAATCAATTCAAATTCTATTTCAATTTGAATTTTAAATTTTCAAAATATAGCTAGCCTATTGATAAGCATTATAGCTCTCAAAATATCTCAAAAAAAAATCAAAATTGAACAAGAATGAGAGCAAAAATAAGCTAATACAATTCTCAGGTCAATGATTGTTATTGCTATCGTTTTTCTCTAGGGACAGCAACAAACAAAATAGTTTTGACCAAGTTAACTTCGAAATTTTAAAAAAATCAAAACATAAAAGTTTTAACACAAAGTCTAAGCTTTTCAGGACATTAAGAATTATCAAATTCTGATAAGAGATGGAAAAGTTATGGCTAAAAAAAATTTCAGATCCGAACTCCACTCCAGCTGTCGTTTTAGTTTCAGGACAGCGACACAAGAATGAACTTTTGACCATATAAGCATCAAAATTTAACAAAACACAAAACATGAAAGTTGTTGAAGATAATCAAATCTTTAAGGAACATCAAGAATCGTCAAATTCGGACACCAAACGGAAAAGATAAGCTCAAATTAACAATAATATTTAGCACAGAAAGTCACAGTTTTACAATGACAGGGCAGCGAGTTTGAATTGAGTTTTTCGTCCCTCTATGCTCAAAATTTTCGAAAGTTTTTAACATGAAAACTGTCACACTCTTTTTAAGCTTTTCAAACCTATATAGAAAATCAAATTCCGTTTTAAAACAAAAGAGATATTCTCAATTTACTGACAGCGATTCACAAATGAACATACAACAAACAAAATTAAGATTTCTTACTTTGAAATCTCAATATAAGCTAGAAAATGTGAGTTTTAAACTCACCTTACGATTTTGTAGAGCAAAAATTAGTTGAAAGATTGAAGCTTTAAGGAAGAAAAAGCTTCAAATTACCTGTAGAACACAATATACAGACATGCAAAGAAAAGAAACAATTAACAGATAAATTCTCAACTCAAATAAGGTTTTTGATGAAATTTTCAGTTTCAAAAGGGAAAACTTTTTGAAATCTATTCTATTTTGATTAAAACAATAATCTAATCGAAGAGGAATTGAAATTTTTGCTTTGAATTGAGAAAAGGAGTAAAACTTCTTTCTTTCCTTTGTTTTTCTCATTTTTTGGATACAGGGAATGAAATTGTATGTACAAGAGAAAAGAAGCTTCCTTTCTCTTCTATTGGTTTGTACTAACTAATGGGCCTCAACCAAAAAGGAGAAAATTAATTTAACCTAAGGAATTAATTCACCTCTAAATCAAATAAGTGTATATGTATACTAAGTAACAAATAATACAACACATTTTCTTCAAGTTTCTAACACAATAACTCATGTAATTATACATACATGTCGAATAAAATATTTTACACTTAATAAAAGATAATTTTAGCTATAAAAATATTTTTATTAATAAAAACTCTTACTTTACACAAACAACCAATTTTACATAAATAATCACATTTTTAATCATTTTATATAATCGCATATAATCCCATTTTTTACTCCAATAATTTTATAAAAATTATTTTTTCGCAATGAAAAATGCAACAAATCATCCTAACATCATTTTTATAATCAAAACTTATTTTTAAACCAAATTCCACCTTTTATTTAAATAAACAACATTTAAAAAATCTAATATTTCCTTTAAAAATTATTAAAAGAATTAGTTGGCAATAATTAATAAAATTATTGCATTTTCACCAAATAAAAATATTTTTCACTCAATATTCTCACAAATTAACATTATAAAGCTTCCAAAAATTTATTCACATTTTATTTCCAAAATTCATTGTTTATTTAAAATAAATAATTTAATCTCCAATTTATTTTAATTCACAATATTAAATTATAACTACCGTTATAATTTAACAATTACAGGTAATCTTCAAAATCAGGTTTGATGCATTTGTAAGGGCCTAATTTTGTGTAAGCTCAAATAAAATAAAACAATACTGCAAGGGGCTGATCCTATGCAGTAAGGGACTACATGTGGCTGATTCTTTGTAGTCCAGAATTAAGTAATAATAAAATGAGACCTGCGGGTGGCTGATTCATAGTAGGTCGGGATTAAATGAATAAGGGTTGGACACGGGGCTGTGGGTGGCTGATTCATAGTAGTTTCAGGTCCAACCTTAAATAAAATAATTAATTAGGACTTGCAGAGGGCTGATTAAAGGTCCAATACTACATAAAGTAAATAAAAGGATCTGCGTGTGGTTGTTTCATAGCAGATTAGAATGAGGATTGTGGGTGGGGTAGCATAGTAATCCAAAGCAAAATAAAAGGAGTTCTGTGGGGGTGTAATTCCATTTAGACCAATGTTAAACAAACATATGAATTAATATTGTGGATACTTGGGTCAGTGTACTATAATTAAAAAATAATAAGAAAAAATAGGAATTACGCCGAAATGCTATGGTAACAATTTAGATTTTATGCAACATTAGATTTTCACTTCGATCAGTGGGACTGGGTGGAAAATGTACGGCGGCGTAGTTGTATTTGTATGAAGGAAATTTAGGAAGTTTCCAAGCAAGTAAATATGTCATTTATTTTGTCCAGTATTAGGTATGTAGTTGCAGTTAGTGCAGGAAAAATCCGTTCTACGTTGTTTGGCGTAGTCTCACTATGCAAGTAATGATGTATTTTTGGATCAATATTATTCACATCAGACTTTATGTCTGCCCTGTATTTTTATCATTTTTTCCCCATAACCTCACGGGTACTCACTTGAGTAAGCCGATTTTATGGGATAGGCAGGTTTGTTTTGGGCACATATCAAAGATCGAAGACAGTGTAGAAGGCCTAGTTATTTATTAGTGTATGATTTATTCCGATGTTACAAGTGTTTGGGTGGCATCATTATATGTTGACCCAACATTCTACTATGTATTTTTATGTTATATTTTGTCCCTTGCATGGGTACAGCTTGGAGTTAACTTTTAATATGTATGTAATGAATATTAAAACAAATTTGATAAAATGAAAATATTTTATTGTTTTGCTTACATAGACTCTTTTTAATATACAGAACTCGCACTTGGGCGCTTAGAAATAATTCTGACGATGACTGCAGCATCATTGGTATTCATTTTCGGGTCTTCTAATGGGGATGTTGCACCTTAACTCCCTTCGACACTCATACCAATCATGATATTTTTCTCCTTATTTGTCCACCTATCTACATAAGAATGACCAATTAAAGTGTTTGGTAACTCATGATTAATAGTACTACTAGGTAAAGGAACCGAACCAGTCAGGAGCGAGTTAAATGAGTGAATTTTAAGTAAATCCCATTTTGATCTTAGTTTAATCTATGATGCCTAAATAGGTTTTAGATCTAAGCTAAAATATTTTTAAGTAAAATCTTCATTTTATTTAACATGTTAATTTTCTTTTATTTAAATCCAGATGTATGTGTGTATCAAATACACCCATATGTGTAACATTTACTGGTTAAAGTTGATTTAGAGAAGGAAACATTTCGTTTCTTGCTATAAAACTCTTATGCAATTAATTGAGGGAAGATTTTATTTACTGGTTGGTTATGTAGGACAAGGTAAGTTGGACATGTTAAGTGCAGAAATGACTTTCTTTGTTGATCCCTCTACATGTGTACCGGCTACAGTTAGACCAAAAATTCATTATAAACATCATGGTGTACTTTCCAGTCAAAAGTTATCGTTTAGAACCTGTAAACTAAGGTAAGGAAAAAAGCATTTTCAAAATACATGCTATTTGAACTAGACGGTATTTGCATGCTGCAGTTATGTTAGTATGCTTTACATAGAGTAAAACAAATATCGAAAATGGTTAGAATGATCAAATGACAAAATTAATGGTTAAATGTCTGGATTACATATAATGCTATGAAGTGAACATGTTCCTATTGTTGTCTTTAGTGATTTCAAAGTTGAAAAAAGTTTACAAAAAATGACCTTTATATTTATTTTAGAATCGCAATTTCATGATAAAATTGTGAAGCCAACACGAGATCTATACTATACTATCAAAACTGAATTCCTCTATGAGCTCTTTCATTACTTCGTCTTTTCCCCTTTTCATTTCATTGTTTTTATATAAAAAATAAATACTTATCTATTATTTCTATCTATATAAAAAAGAGAATATGAGACCATATTTATTCTTGCTTCTCATTCATTCTTACTCCCATCTCTCTTCTTTGGTTGATTTGAAAGGAAAAGTTTCACTTACCACTCTAATAATTACTTACCATTCTAACTCCAAATAAATGTCTATTATATGTTAATAACAATATGTCCTCTCATTTTCTATTTTAGTTATTCAGATATATTCTACGCTCATTTCATTTTCTTACATTCATTTTCTCAATTTCTTGTCTAAAATAAATAATTTTATTTTTTATATATTCAAAAAAGTTTCACGCTCATTTTCTCTTCTTACTTTCATTTTCTTAATCTCTTATCTAAAATAAATTTTAAATCCATAGATACTATCGTATCCTATGGTTTTTCAATTTTAATCCAAGTGGAAAATTTGCTCCTTTGTCTATAATCATATATTAAATTTTGGTGATAAAAAATAACATTTAGAAGAAAATAAATATTAAAAAAAAAATTTGGATTTCTTTAATTGATAGGCATATTTGGTTATGTTTATGTTTCTCTCTAATTGCAAAATCAATTTACTTTTTGCCATATACATATTGACCTAGGCATTAAGTGATTGATTATTATAAGTAGAGCCCAGAAGAGAGAATTCAAAGGTGTGGAAAAATATTTGGTGTTTCTCTCTTATTTTATCTTTGTTCATCATCTCCAAACACTAAGAAGCCATTGTCATGGAGATCAAAACTCCTTCTCGATTATGTTATTGATTCTATCTCAATGATTTTGGAAGCGTAAGTTGGAGGATGTTTCTATCTCAATGATTTTCATGAGCCAATTGAAGATGATGGTAAGAGACTTTCAAATATATAAGGTAAATGGAAGAAGATAGGCAAGAAGGCGATTGCCTTGATTAGTATGTACCTTGATGATTCAGTTTTCCACCATGTAGCTAGTTATAAATCTGAAAAGGCTTTATGGGACAAGTTGGTGTCTTTATATGAGTCAAAAATTTCTACCAGTAAGGCTTTTCTTGTTTGAAAATTGATTCAATTAAAGATGTATGGAGAGAAATCTATAGCAGAGCATTTGAATGAATTTAAAGATGTAAGAAATTAGTTATCAGATATGGATATCAAATTTAATGATGAATTACAAGTTTTTTGTTGATGAGTTCGCTTTCAGAGAGTTGAAAAATATTGGTTGTGTCAATATGTAACTTCAATGCTAATGGAACTAACTCATTAGATACTGTCTGGAATAGTCTTTTGAATGAAGAACGTAGAAGAAAAGGGTCAATCTTTAAAACAGTTCAAGATATGGCTATGGTAGCAAGGAATTCAAAGTAGGATACAAAACCAAAGAAAAGGGTCACTAATTGTAAAGGTATGTCGAAAGTATCTTTTGTTATTATTGTCATAAACAAGTCATATGCGCAACATGTATGAAGCATAAAAGAGAGATCAAAAGAAGGCTATATATAGCGACACTGATAGAGATACACGAGCTGGCATATATGAAAGTAGCGACAGTGGTACTTCTTGTGATGTCCTTATTAGTAATTTTAAGCCATGAATGATGGATTTGGGTGCTAGTTTTCACATATGTTTCTTATAAGAAAACCGTTGACATGATTAGGACCGCCAATGGAGTAGAGCTGCTAATTTGTGGTATTGGATCTATCTAGTTTCTTATGCATGATGATGTTGTTAGAGAAGTCTTGGGTGTGAGGCATGTTCCTACAAGTTCACGTAATCTCATTACTCTTGGTCAATTGGACCATCATGCTTGCACTTATGAGACTTGAGGTGGATTTTTGATAAAGGATGTTCATATTGTGATAAGGAGTAATAAATGATGGACTAAAGATTGGTTGGTTGTGTGATTGATAATAGGAAACGAGTGAGTTGAAGAGAATGATCCATAGGTAGGTGGTGAGGTGAATGTGTGCACTACTTTTGATGTCATGTTAGTAATTATATTTTTGATAGGGGTCTTTATTTTTATGACGCTCGAGGTATCAAAAGTGATCGTATGGAGAGCTCAAGTCAAGCGGGTGTCGAGTTGAAAAATCCATTAATACTTTATGGAGGTCTTTGTGGTATTGCAAATGATTTTGAGATCAAATGGTGTGGTGTATCTCATCATGGGAGATGCATCACTTGCAGACAGTGGTAGAAGTTTGTGGTTTCGTGTGACTGAGAAAAAGAAAGTGATGGTTGATCTGAAGATGGTAGCCATTTGTGTTTTATTTGACTATGTGGTTAATGCCCCGCTATTACCCCAAAATATCTCATAGCGGATTTCTACCGTTATGATTTTTCCATATAGCCCCAAAATATAGCCTTTCCGCTTTAATCCCCGCTATTTCCGCTATATCCCGTTATTCCTGCTATATTTTGCTATTTCTGCTATATCTTCTTTAATAAAATGAATTAAAAAATTGCATTTATACATTATAAAAATTATGAAACTAATTTATTTGATTTAATTTTTAATATATTTTCAGAAATGAAAATACTCTAATATTCTACTAAATTCAATTATGTTATATAACAGTTTTACGTTTATTTAAAGTATATTCGCACATGTTTTTTGTTTAAAATCATTTATGTAATAATTATAATTCAATTGAATGATAATTTTTCATTTAATTAACATTTATATATTTGTAAAAACATTAAGTACGAGTTTTATATACTATTTTAGAGCTATCCGCTATATCCCGCTATATCCTCGCTGTATCCCCGCTATGACTTTTTGCACCTCCACCGCTTTGAATCTGCCGAGCGCTTTAACTGCACAGCTATTTGATGAGGTTACTTTCTTATTTTTTCACTTTTAGGGGACAATTTGATTGAAGGTAGAGATCAAGGATTTGTTGGAGATTTATGATTCTGCATCAAGTTGGAGTGTTAAATTTTGGTGATACAAAATCGCATTTAGAAGGAAATAATTATTAAAAAGAGAGAAAGAGAAAATTTGGATTTCCCTAATTAATATGTATATTTTATTATAATTTTTTCCCTCTCTAATTGGCTAATCAATTTATTTTTTGCCATGTTCATATTAACTTGGGCATTAAGTAATTAATTGTTATAAATAAAGCCTAGAAGAGAGAGTGGAAAAGTGAGAAAAAGTATTTGGTGTTTCTTTCTTCTTCCATCTCTGTTTTTTTGTCCAAACACTAAAAAGTCATTGTCATAAAGATCAAGATTCCTTCTCAATTAGGTTATTGATTGTAATTTTGTTTTGTTTACTTTTATATGGTGGATTAATTGTAAACAATTGTTTTTAAGAATTAATATAAATGGTTGTTGGGTGGAATCTTGTGTGTTGGTTCTCTTAATTTCTTTTTGTTTTAGAACTATCTTCATCATTGTTTATCTTCAAATATTATTATTTTCATCCAACACTATCCATTTGTACTTGGGTAATATAAGATTCTGGGATAGGCTTCTACAATACTTTTATCTTTCACCAACAAAAATACCCTTTTACAGCGGGAAATGCCGTTGTAATAGGAGTTTCGCAATGGGCCCGCGTCCGTCTTATTAGGCGATGTTGTAATAGATCTAGAAGATTTTACAACAGACAATACCCGTTGTAAAAGCCCGTTGTAGTAGACTTTTTTACAACGGTCCCTCGCCGTTGCAATAGCATCATTTACAACTGTTTTTGCCCATTGCAGTAGCATGATTTACAACTGTTTTTGTCCGTTGCCATAGGGTCTTTTACGGTAGTTTTTGCACATTGTTAAAAAATTCAAATAAGAAAAAAAAATGTAAATACTATTACATTACACTCGCCAATTTAAAATAAATTTGAAGTTGAAACCAAAATATTGTACCATTAACAAACATATTCATTCATATCTTTTAAAAATAACAATAAAGATTTATATTTTTTAAATGTCAAAATGATTCATGTGTTCTTAGTCTTTTATAATACAAATCCTATAGAAGAAATACACACACACACCCCAAAACAATGGAAATATAATAAATATATGATTCATCTAACTGTGTACGCTTTGGTCCTTGAACTTTAGCAGCTTGAATCCCCGCATCAGCTCTTTCGGCAACAATCTATTCATACAAATCACGAATTTTCAATCCTTTGGAATATACAAACAATTAAAAAAGAACATATGCATACCGAAATGTTAGAAAGTGATTAGGAAACTTCATGGGAATAAGGTAAAACTCATGGTATAAGGACTGCATGTTATTATTTATAGATGACCATATGCATGTGTGTACATTTAATGTAGGTATGTCCTAATATGTGAAGGTATTGCATTAATGCATATATATAGGGTAAGTATATCAAATATGATGTGATAAGTTCTCTTAAAATGGGTGGAGAATCAACACATACGAATTCAAACATCATGCATGTAATAGGATGGAATATCTAAAATGGAAATAATTCAATAAACATGCAGAATACGTAGATAGGGGAGCAATGAAACATGAAACAAGACTAGAAATCAAATCCTTCCCAGCCCTTGCTGTCACTATAGTGTTATGAGCACCAGATACACAGTACCATGATCAACACACAGCATTATACAAATCTGACATATGAAGTTATTGGAAATGAATAGAAAGCAGCAGATACAATGTTTATATTATCTCCTATTACACAAGTGAAGATCTCAACCGTCAGTTTTCAAATCCAGTGGCCAGTAATATCTTAAGCTTATAGATTCGGGTCTGGGCTGTTATCTTGAAGCCCAATATTTCAACTATTATTCTTATAAATAGTGTATCATGTACAGAGAAAACTCTGATTGTATCATTCATTTCATTCATTAATAAAAGAGAAATCATTTTATCTTTGATCAATATTTTCAACATGGCACTAGAGCAAGAAATCAACCTAACGGTTGTGGTTGTTATCATTAAAGGTGCCTTGCCTAACCATTATCAGAAAATATCTCATCACCTAACGATGGCCGCACCAGTTCTCCTCTCAGATCAGTGTCATCATCGAGGAAGCTGCTTTTTTTTCATTTCCTTAACCATCAGTTTAATCCCATACCCACTGTTTGCTTTATAGTCCTTGATCAAGAACTGTAAACTTTTCTGGTTTATAATCACTTTTTAGTTTGTTAGCAGCAGTGCCTCGCTTAGAGGTCATCTTCAGAGACTATCTCATCATCAGAATTCTCTAACTGCACCATTTGTTGATCTTAAAATATCAAAATTCTTCATCTGATCATCTATTTTTGTGTTCAAAATCATCAATATGGCAGGAGACAATGTTAATGATGTTCAAGATTCTCTTAATACTACAAGAACTGCCACTTCTCATCATTCTGATTCACAAGATCTGCTGAAATCAATAATCAAACCAAAAATTCAGTTAGTATCAACTATTCTTGACGAATCAAATTATATGTTATGGAAATTTCAAACCGAAACAGCCATAAGGGGATATGATGCCGAGGAGTATGTGTTTTGAACACTTATTACTCCAGCAAAATATGTCACTGATAATGAGGGAAAGCTTGTAATTGACAAAGATTACTCTAACTATCAAAAGCAAGATAGTCTTATTAGTTCTTGGCTGTTATCTTTTATTGGTCCTACCATTCTACCTCAACTTATAGGTTGTAAAATATCTCATGAAATATGGCATTCAATAGAACACACATTCAACACTCAGTCTGCAGCAAGAGTTCTCTATTATAAAAGACAACTGCAGAACTTGAGAAAAGATGGGTTAAATATGAGAGAGTATCTGACCAAGATCAAGAATTTGTGTAATCAACTAGCTGCAACAGGTCATAAAATGTCTGATGCAGAACAAGTATTATTTATCTTAAGTGGTCTAGATGATGAGTATGAAGCAGTTATGGCAATAATTTCATCTAAAGAAAACACCACCTATTGAGTATGTCAGTTCTATTCTACTGTCTCAGAGCATAAGAAATCTGTTCAAAAAAATTCTGTTAAATATGTTTCAAAAAATCAAGAAAAGACATATAACAACAAAAATCAAAGAGGTGGGTCATCTAACAGAGGTGGTTCATCCAACAGATCAAGAGGCAGAGGTGGCAGATTTCACAACAACAATACTAATAGACTGAGATGCCAAATATGTGAAAAGTTTGGACATAGTGCTAACAAATGCTATTTTAGATTTGATGCAAACTATGTACCATCTCAGCAGGGAAACATCAATCAAAGGAATTATCAAAGTGCAAATATGATCAACATTTAACATGATTCAACTAGTCAGAAAGAAAATACTATCAACACATATGATTCACAAGATCAAAGCTGGTTTCCTGACTCTAGGGCAACTAATCATGTAACAAACAATCTTGGGAATGTGAATCTTGAAAACCAAGAGTACAAAGGTAAACAATGTATTCACATGGGAAATGGTAAGCCCATAAGTATTACTCATACTGGCAGTGCATGTATTAAAGGTGCAAGAAAATTATATATCAACAATCTCTTGAGAGTGCATTTAATTACAAAAAACTTGCTTAATGCGTCTCAATTTGCTAAAGATAATCAAGTATATTTTGAATTCTTTCCTACTTACTATCTAGTCAAAGACATTAAGTATATTCTTTTGCAGGGTAAAGAGTGTAGAGGACTATACAAATTTAGTGTTGACAATTCTAAAATTCAAGAATGTAGAGATAAATAGTGTAACAATTCTGAAATAACTCAAGCAAGTAATCGTAAGGTTTTTGATATATGGCATTGCAGACTGGGCATGTCAATGCAAATATTATATAGAAAGTGTAGAAGAATGATAATATTTCTTTTCCTAACATTTCTATGCCTTATGTATGTACACAATGTCAAATGGGTAAGAGCCACAAACTTGTTTTTTCTTATTCTGAGACTGTTTACACAAAACCATTAGAGTTGATTGTCACTGACTTATGAGGTCCTACACCTATAACCACAGATTATGGATTTAAATATTACATTTCTTTTATAAATGCATTCTCTAGACATGTATGGATATACTTCTTAAAATCTAAATCTGAACTTGCAATGTTGTAGTTCAATTCATTAGTTTAGTTGAGAATCAAACTAACTGTCAGGTTAAGAATTTTCAAGCTGATGGTGGAACTGAATTCTATCCTTTAAAGCAATATTTTCAGAAAAAAGGAATCAATCATAGAATTACTTGTCCTTATACTTTTGAACAAAATGACTTAATAGAAAGAAAAAATAGACATATTGTTGAAACTGGTTTAACACTTCTTGCTTAGGCTTCTTTACCACAAAAATTATGGCCTGATGCATTTGCTACCAGTGTATATCTAATAAATAGACTACCAACAAAAACTCTACAGTATAAAAGTCCTATAGAAGTGCTTTCTTGTATTAAACCAAATTATAATGATCTTAAAGTGTTTGGATGTCTATGTTTTCCTTATTTAAGACCATATAATTCACATAAGTTGAATTTCAGGTCCTCCCCGTGTACTTTCTTAGGTTAGCCTACTAATATAAAGAGTTACAAGTGTATAGATAGCAATGGAAAGGTGTTTTTGTCTAGACATATTGTATTTAATGAACAAACATTTCCGTTTAGTCAAACACATACGAAAACCTCTCATAAAATATACAACATAAAAAAAATTTATATCTTCATTACCTGACTTGATGGAGCAAGTTGCAACTGAAAGTAATCCAATGTGTCATATCATCAACAATTCTTATCCAACTCAAGAGCAGATGACAATCATAGAAGCAGTTCTGAAGACATACATCAGAGTAGCAGTCACACTAGCAGACATTCTGATCATTGTCAACCAATAGGCAGTTTAGAATCACCTATTGATCAACAAGATCTTCTAAGTCTCAATACCGATAAACAAAGTGCTACAGAAGTTGTTCAACAAATAATTCCTTAAAGTACTGGTCATCACATGATCACAAGAGCAAAGAAGGGAATATTCAAGCCAAAAAGTATACAATGCAACAATTGAAAATGAAGAGCCATGCACTTATCATCAAGCAATTCAATGTGAAAAATGGAAAATTGCCATGAATGAAGAGTTTGAAGCATTACAAAGAAACAGAACGTGGGATTTAGTTCCATTACAAAGTAACAAAAATATTATTGGATGCAAATGAATATATAGAATAAAGAAAAATTCTGATGGTTTAGTTTCTAAGTACAAGGCAAGATTAGGGGCAAAAGGGTATTCACAACAGAATGGTTTTGATTTTAATGAAACATTCTCATCTGTTATGAAACCTACATCAATCAGAATAATATTTACAATTGTCTTACATAGAAATTGGACCATAAAACAACTTGATGTAAATAATGCTTTTTTGAATGGTGAATTGCAGGAAGAAGTATACGTAGAGCAACCAATTGGATTCAAAATGGAAGGAACAGAAAAATTTGTGTGCAAACTAAACAAAGCCATATATGGTTTGAAGCAAGCACCAAGGGTTTGGTTTGACAAGTTAAAGTCAACCTTGGCTAGACTGGGATATAATCCCACAAAATTAGACAACTCCTTATTTACTAAATTTTACAACAATGAAATTACTTATATTCTAATATATGTTGACGATTTTTTAATTACACGAAACAGTGAACAAGAAATTAATTGTATTACAAATCAGCTGAATAAAGAATTCTCCATTAAAGATCTTGGCAATGTTAATTACTTCTTGGGAATAAAAGTCAACAAAATTTCAGCTACAAAAATTCAACTGAGCCAAAGGAAATATATTACTGAAATTCTTATGAAAGCCAATATGGAAAATGTCAAAGCCCTACCAACTTCTATGATGAGAAATTTACATTTATCAAAGAATAAACGAGAACCTATATCAAATGTTAAGCAGTATAGAAGTATAGTAGGAGCTCTGCAATATGCCACCATCACTATACTAGAAATTTCTTATAGTGTCAACAAGGCTAGTCAATTCACGCAAATTCCTTTAGATGAGCACTGGAAAGCTGTTAAAAGAATTTTGAGATATTTAAATGGCACTTTGGATCATGGTTTCACTTTACAATTAAGCAATGCAATTAATATCACAACATATGCAGATGCAGACTAGACAAAAATATTAATGACAGAAAGCCTACTACAGGCTATTGCATATATTTGGGTGATAATCCAATGTTATGGCGTTCAAAAAAACAAACTATATCTAGATCCAGCACTGAAGATGAATACAAAAGTGTAGCAAGTGCTAAAGCTGAAATCATGTGGATAGAATCATTGCTACGTGAATTAAAGATCAAAACTCATAATAAATCTACGGTCTGGTGTGGTAACATGAGCACAATAGCGCTCACTGCCAATCCAGTATTGCATTCAAGAACAAAACATATGGAAATAGATTTATACTTTGTCAAAGAACAAGTTATTAAAGGCAATCTCAATGTTAATCACGTACTGCAACTTACCAAATGGCAGATATACTCACAAAACCCTTATCGAAGAAAAAATTTCTTCGATTAAAGTAAGATCTGAAAGTTGAAGATTCTAGAAATAAGTATATTAAGAAAGCATCAGATACAAACTTTATGATCTTCTCAAAAGCTTCAGATTCATTTCAAAGGAGCTTAAATCCATGTCTAAAAGCCTTAAATTTACATCTAAGACAAATTTGTCTCGATGAAAGCCAAAATCAAAGCCTGGATGATTGTTCACACACTAAAAAGCATATGAACAGCCATGTTGACGGCTTCCAAGATGATGTCACGAATCAGAAATATTGAGGTGTTGAAGAAAGCGGCTCTGGATTCTCTGATTGATTGCATTTTCGAACGACAATCAATCAAAGCTTTGATTTTTGTTCGTTGTACTCCTTGATCTTCACTTATTTCATGTTTTTCCCAACTAAATTTCATCAGATTCGCAAGCAATTGATGTAGAAGAAGAATTTGCAATAAATCGCAGCAAACCCTAGCCGTAATAGGGTTTGAGGGGGCGTATTGGAAATGAATAGAAAGCACTAGATACAAAGCTTATATTATCTTCTATTAGACAAGTGAAGATCTCAACCGTCGGTTCTCAATCCAGTGGCCAGTAATATCTTAAGCTTATAGATGCAGGTGTGGGCTGTTATCTTGAAGCCCAATATTTCAACTATTATTCTTACAAATAGTATATCATGTACAGAGAAAACTATGATTGTTTCACTCATTTCATTCTCATTAATAAAAGAGAAATCAATTTATCTTTGATCAATATTTTCAACAGAAGTGCATTTAATGAGTTAAATGCATATTTGGGTCATATATGCTAAGAGCAAAATACATGCATTCATCTATGCACGCAAAAATAGATATAACAGCAGTAAGAGATATAAAATATAGATATCCAGCGATGTACGTAAACATGCAAAAATAACAAGTTAAAAAGATTAATTCCTCCAAAATGAAGCACAGCACACTAAAAACAGTAAAATATAAACATGGCGATAAGTAAATACATAAACATCTACTCATCAAACATAAAAATTCATAAACACACAATTTCCTACAGATGTGTGTGGTTTGATAAATGAAATAATGTAAAGTAAAAAGAAAAATGGCTTACATGAATATACATGATCAACAATATAGCAAGTTACAAAGTGAATATATAAACTTGCATACATACATAATATATATATATATATATATATATATATATATATATATATATATATATATAAAATATCCATTGATTTTATTAAAGTTTAAGTGTCGAGTTCGTTTTGTTTAATTAAAATATAAAATATATTTTAGGTATTAATAACCAAAGTTCACAAAGGCATAGGATTGCAACAAGTTTACAACAAGTTGATTAAGCCAATAAGATCAAGGCATGAAAACAGAGCAATGCAAAATCATTTACTTAAAACATATACAACAAGAGAGCATGAGATAAAGAAACGCAAACCAATTCGCATATGTACAACATCACGAGCACGCACGCACATACTGACACAAACACAGATAAGAGTTTACGATAACACACATGCACATATGCACTGAGACACGCACAGAGAAAGCATGAATGGACACAGTAATTTCAAAGCAACAGGTCGAGCCTGAAGGTATGCTGAGCATCTGTTAATTAATAATAAATAGGTGCTCGTTTAAATTTCCTGCAACTTTTATGCAAGCAATAATACCCAGCAATAGGAACAATTCAAACATATTAAAAAAAAAAGTTATTTTGATTAGCATATATTTTGTGAGAGAATTTCTCACCTGAAAATAACGCATCCCTCAACTTCTTCCTTTCGCTGTATGTCAACAGCTAAGAGCAGGAACCGTGGCACAGTATCTAACAGCAAATAAAATTGTAGGCAATGAGAGGCATCTACATAAGATTTTTAGATTCGGACTCAATATCAGATAGCAAACTCTGGCATTACAAGGACATAATATCAGATTTGGATACAATCCTAGACATTCTTAACAGGCACGAGCAACTAGAAGGGTGCAGGTTGAAAATTGAGGAAATCAATTTAACTTTTGGCAAAGAAGACATGGAGGGAAGTTTTACATGGGATCTGAATTATTGAAGTTGGGAACCCAAGTAGCTTGATTAAATTTACCATATATTACATAAACAAATATTTGAACTTACAGATAAAGTAACATATTCGTGTTCAGAAGACAGTTCATCAGAATACACTTTTTAATGCAAGGCTATAACAATAAATATTTTTAAGTGGTATTCATTATGTTTCCATAGTAGAAATATATTTAGTAATAGAAAGTAGTATGTTTTGGTGGTTTTAGCAACTAACCTCTAAAGAACACCCAAGATCATCAGAAACCAGAACCTTCTTCTTCGACTCCAAATCGCACATGCCAAAACAATCGGATCCATCGCCAAAGCATTCGGATCAGCCACTCGAAGTCGAACCAAGAGAATCCGAACAGCCACCACCATCGGAATAGCTACTGCAACTACGGATAACAGGCGAAGTCATGAACAGAGAATCCCTATCCCCGTACAGCTCGAAGGAGTTCAACCTCGTTACCTCAAAATGTCCTGCACCGTATCTTTGCCCTCATCCTTCTTGCTTCTGCTCCACAATCTCCTGCTTAATTTCCTTGCAATGCCGGACCTGGTAGAGAAATAAGAGACCGAACTGAACATATTGGATAGTTTAGAGAGTGCATTTTTGGAACGGGAACTGCATTGCTCGGCCTGGATCAGGAATCAAACGGTGAGGAAAGTCTGTTTTCTGGGGTGTGATGGAGGAGAGGAGGTTGGAGTGGAAGAAGGAGAGGGCGGAGGGTGGTGATGATGGAGGAAATTATTTAGATAGGCTTTGCTTATTTTGAATTTGGGAAAGTGAACTGTTTAATTTTACTCTAGGGAACTCCAGTGGATTCAGGACCGAATATTCGGTGGGCTGAATATTTATTTCTAAACGAGGAGCGGGATCCAGAGGACGTCTGACATCAGACGTCCATAAAATAGACATCTGATTGTCAGGTATCCATTTTATGGGCGCCTGAATGTCTGGCGTCCATAAAACGGACGCCTAGCCTCCATTTTATATATCTCCATCCCACACTCCACTCCGTGCATTCTACTCAAGTTTTTAGTTTTTAAATTTTTTTTGATTAGAAAAATTAAATGAAATGTCTCCGCGTCCAATCAAAATTGCTCGAAGAATGGTTCACAGACATCCAGCGAAACAAGCTGGACCATTACACGTTCCGTCGACACTTGAAGTTTCACTAGACGATCTACGTGTACTGTACGAGCTTCCAGATGGTTATCGGCACAGAGCCGAAACCGCTTTTTGACAACCGTACATGCGTAAATTGCACATCAATATATCTGGTTATTTTTATATGTACACCACATAATCATATTAAATAACTGTTACTCTATCCAAAATTATTAATTCATAAATTATCTATAGAACCATTACATTCATTGTCGAGGTAGTTGTGCTAAGTGCATTACCCAAGTTTATGACTCTCTTCTCGGTTCTATTATTGAGAGGCTACATGCTAGTTTTTTGGTCTTTTTTGTCGATTAGGCTTGTCCAGTCCTTTGATCGACCTATCATTCAGGCGTTAGCTGAGAGGCGGTGACCCACCATGCATACATTTACTTTTCCAGATTTTGAGCTTGCTATTACCCCAATTGATTTCTACATGTTCACTGGCATTGAGATTGGACGACATGGTCTTCGGCCTATTTCATTTGATGATTTATACGAGTCCCCCAGTCTGTTTACTGTTTCCTACCACTGATAGATGTTACCTATGTCACTAGTGGTTTTGTTAAGTTGACTTACCTGCAGCAGTACATCACCACTTTTATAGCTAGAGCCGATACGATGGATGCAGTTACTAGAGCATTTTTGATGTACTTGTTTGATTCGATCTTTTTTCGAACCAAAAAAGTACACTTAGACTAGGCTATTAAGCATTTCTTGCAAGATTAGATCAGCTGCGTACTATTGATTGTGGCACAGCGATATTAGGCACCATTTATACCGTACTAGATTCATTTGCGCTTGGCCATGTCAAGCAGATGCATGCTTTTTGGTATATTTTGTCGTTATGCTACTATAAGTACACGGCAAACATGCATCCCTGCATCCAGGACATGGCTAGTCAAGCTGCTGAGCATTACTTCTTTAGGAAGAGACGATGGGAGACTATGCAGTACGTACATCATATTCCCTTAGGTGTACGACATGACTTGATGGAGGCTAGATCACAGCTTGATATGCGTAGTCGGGGTAACATCATTCGGACACCTTGGCCTCACATTGGCTCATCTAGCAGATGTCGGTCTTATGGCGGACGACCGTCATTTGATGGTTGCACATTCACTATCTAGACATAGGGTTGCTTTGCATACACGTGCATTTATGCCTATGTGGTATTTTGGAGAGAGGTGTGCTTATCAGATTACGGGTGATTGTCGTATACCATATGATCATTTACCTTTTGAGGACATGTTTGGTAGACATAGGGTGATTGACAATCAGTACTTAGATGCTTTACGACGGGCTGGGTAGGTAGATAATAGTACTTTCTTTATCGATGAAGATTACGATGATTATTGGGCTAGAGTAGCACCCCATAGATTCATCGTACCAGATTATGTTCATGGGGTCAACTCTGATCATATATGACCTCACATTGCAGCCAGTAGAGTTCAGGTACCGTAGGTTTTATCTGACCCGATTTCGTCATAGTTTTCCCAGACTCCAATGTAGTTTGTAACGACCGGGAAAATTTTAACAATTTTTAATTTATTCTATAACGTATTTAATTGAATATTTGTGAAATCTTATAATAATTGAATTTTTAAATAAAATGTTTATATATTTATAATACGTATATTTAAATATAGCAGATTGTAAATTTTCAAATAATTTTATGGAAGTTTATTTAATTGAGAAAACGTGTTGTCCAATTCAAGCTATTAATTGCTTTAATTGATTTCTGAATCAGTGCGTAACGGTTTCTTTTTACTACCGTTAAAGATTTCTATTGCTTAATACTTTTCCAATTCAGGTAGACTTTTCCATTCGTAACCATTAATAAATTTGAGATCATCGACCTTGCTTTTATTATTCCTTGTAGTTTCGTGCACTGACTTTACTTTTCCCACTACCCATAATTTTCTCTATACGTTTCTTTTGCAACTGAAGCGTATATCTATATTTATGGTGGTGCGTTTATTATGGTCTCCCTTTATTTTTGTTTTTAACGCTCGAAAGAATCTCAAATCATCAAGCTAGTAGCATCCGTTCCTTTCCTCGCTTTCATAAGGCCTATAATATATAAACAACTTGCTTATAGATCTGAACACAACTTTGTCATCAAATTTAATGTACCTTTCTCTCCCTATTATTTCGGTTCCAACCTTCCTAGTAAATGGCTTTAATAAATTTTGGCTAAATCATAGTTACGGACTTTTCAAATTTCTTTCATTTTTTATTTATTTCCAATTCCTTCATTTGCTTCGTAAATTTTGAACGTGCCTAATCATCTCAGCATGTATATATAATGTAAGCCTACCTTTCCTTAGAAAACTATTGCTCACAAAATTTCCTGATTTCTTTCCTTTTATCCATTTTTATATTCTTGACTTTCAAAACTCATTTTGTGTTGTACAAACAAACAAAAATTTATTGCTTTAAGTGTATAGCTAAATCAACTATTGACCATTACAATTATTTTTATTTTTATATTCATTTCAATTTATTACTTAATAACGTTTTGATGAATCAATGGACAGCTTTACGTTTCTTTTGCTTTTGAAAACTTTATATTTATAGTGTACGTTTCTTTTGCATTTCAAAAATTTAAAACATGCTGCCCCATTTAAGCCATTAATTGTTTTAATTATTTTTCTTAATCGACATATAACCGTTGCTTTTTATTATTCCTGGATTTACATCCATACTTTAATCTCTGTTGTTCCATTTATTTCATTTGAAATCTAAATTTATTTACCATTCATTTATACGCCTCTTTCTCTTCCTCTTTTTACGTTATTTCCCTGCTTGCAAGATCTGTTGCCATTCCCGTATTTATTTCTTTCCTTTTTGAAATTTAAAACGTATACGTTTTACATTTATTTATTTCTAAACCATCCATTGCCTTTCCTTTAAATCAATCCATTCTCTTCTTATTTGTTTTAATTTATTTCCTCTTTTCACCAACACTCAATCTTTATACATATTTGTTTTAATTCATTTTCTCTATTCATGTGCATTCAATCTTTATACATATTTGTTTTAATTTATTTTCTCTTTTCACCAGCATTCAATGTTTATATACATATTTGTTTCATTTTATTTCCTCTGTTCACCAGCATTTAATCTTTATATATTTGTTTTAATTTATTTCCTCTTTCTTTTTTTTCTCCTTAAATTATAGGAATAAATTCCTAAATTTCCTCTAGCCATTACTATCTTTATTTCTTGCCACTTTAAACAAAAATTTCTTTCCACTCTATCAATGTGAGGCTTCTCTTATAAATACAAATCACTCGTACATACCCTACTCCATATCAATAGATCTTCATCTCCTCTCTTGCGTGTGAAGCTTCTTCTGTAGGTAAATGGCTGCACTAATTTTTTTTTCTTCTTATTTCTTTTCTTTTTCTTCTTCTTTTTCCTCCTTTTCTTTTGTTTTCTTATTGTTTATATTGTTTTTGCTTTTCCTTTATTTTAAGCATAACATGCTTCAAGTATATATTTTACATTATAAGTATGTTTATATAGTGCAGCGCAAGTATACATTAAATATAAAGTTATAAACATTTGCATTTGTTCTATGGTTAGTTTTATATGAGTATTTATTGAAATTTGTTTAGTATGACTTTTGAATATACATTGGGTTATTTCATACTGTTTATATATAATATAAGTTGTTTAGCAGTCTGCATATATGTTACAGCATGTAAGATTTTTATTAAAAAAAAAGTGTTAATTTTATATTGTATTGTTTATAAAAAGGTGTTAATTTTATAATATATATATTGTGGGACAGTATACATTTATAAACATATTAATATACAGTAAGTTATAAAACATAAGTTTGATATATAGGTAGAGTTTGCATGGGTTTAAATTTCCTTCTGTTGTTTAAAATATAGTTGTAGAGTTATAAAATTTTGTGGAGAATATATAGTATAATATATTTTAAGTTAGTTTGTGTGTCTGTCCAGAGATGAATTATTATACAAATACAGTTTTATAAGATCTAAGATTTGTTGTTTTAAAATGTAAGTTTATATTAGTGATTATATGGGTTAAAATTTGACATTGATATTTTTAAGATGATAAAGAAAGTTTAATGTAAGTGTTAACATGTAAGAAATGCCTGAAGCCTGTTTTAATATTAAAGAAAGTACTGGAATTTAAATTGTTAAATTAAGTTGGAGCTGTGCTCTCGCCCTACTCTTTCTTATAAATATTTTGCAAAAGGTAAATTTATATCAAGTATAAGGTGTGTAGTGTTTCAAAAAATTAAGAAAAGTCGATATTGGTCTTAACAATAATAATGTGGAATGTTGACTTAAATGTTGATTTAAATATGATTATAAAAAATTTATGTTAATATTGGTTTTAAACATAGTTTTGCAGTTTTCTATTATTTGCGTTTGTTTGAAAACGTATGTATGTATATGTAATTTTAATGCGTTTCAAAACTAATATTGGTTAAGAGAGTAGTATAATAGAATAATATTTGTATTTCATTACGGTCTACATAAAGAAGTTTCTGATCTATTTTCATCGATATCTATTTATCAGTTGTCCATCGTATTCGTGCCAATCTTGCTTCGCTTTGAAAATTTTGTTTGGATTTGTTCGATGTCTAGATCGTGATCCAGCGTAGCTCAATTCTTTGTCCAATCTATCTAGCTTTGTTTTGGAATTCGGATCTAGATTTCATAACTCACTTCTTTTTCTCTGGCCTCGAAAGGTGAGAAACCACTCACGATTAACATTCTTTTATTTACTAAATTTGATTTCAATTGAGACGACAATTGAAATATGAGGCTGTAGTTATTTAAATTGTTATATATGTTATTATCTGTAACTATTCACTTATGGGATATGACACCGTATCCTATTGTTTATATATTTATTTTGATGATATATGCCTGTTGTAATTATTATTTACATATCTGTTATCACTCTGCAAGTTCCTTGTTAGTATAGAAATCACTATGGGTTGAAATGATACATAACCGAACAGACTTTAGAATAGGAGAAAATCGTTATGGGTTGAAATGATAAACCCAAGCGATTTTCATTTAATTGAATTGGGATTACGGGTTGAAATGCTATCCACCCGTATACATTAGTATACGGATTGAAATGATAAATATCCGTAACACTTGACCATATGATAAGAAATATATACAGACATCGTTGGTCCATATCTATAAATATTTTGAAATTTAATTCATTGTTTTGGAAAGAAATATATGGTCTTATTAAATGTTAATCCTTAAATTTTTTTATATATAAAGGGTAATGATATAGATTTAATAATATTTAATTTAGTCAAAATTTGATTTAATACATAAATTATGCTAAATATTTATGTAAATTTTATTCCAAAAGTATTCTGCAATTTACTAAGATTGGGAGATAAATGTGGGTTTATCTAAATGGTATTTAAATAAGGATTTATTCAATTAAATCAATTTGAAAATTTTGAATGGGAAATTTAAGGGTATGATTTTGTAACTGGATTTTTATTTAAGTGATTTAATGAATATTTCACGTTTAAATAAATTAAAAAAAATATTGAGTAAAATGTAATTTAAGGTTACTTAAATGATATTGTATCTAATGAGGGATTATTTTAAGGCTAGATAATAATGAGGTTAAAACGAGATCTATATGGAACTATTAAATTGAACATTTAATTAAATATTAAAGCTTTGAACTATATTGGGATTTAAATGGTTTATTTTGAGATTCGGATATGTATTTGAAATCAGTATAGTTGAATTTATTATTTAGAAACTAAATTGATTAAAAAGTTAGTTTGAAACGTTGAATACTTAAAGTTTTGAAATATATTGAACATAAAGGGTATTTTGTGATTTCAAATCCGAATTTGAGATAGATAAAATTGAAGTGGTTATTTTAGAAATTGAGTTGAATTTAAATTAATAAATTGAGATTGAAATAGATTTAAATGGGGTGGTCGGGTTGATGTTAAACGATTTGTTAAGTTGAAGGAATTGAAATTTCTTTACTGTACAAATTATTTAATATATAAAAATACTATTTGTTAAGTATAGAGATATTTGAAGTGAAAATGATATTCGGTTTTGAAGTATAAATTAAGTTGAAAAGACTACGGTGTTATAGTGTATATTTCTATCTTTTAGATAGTTCCATGGACCCTTAGAGGATGGTTATCCCAAACATCCTCTAAGTTAATTATATTTCAGTTGATATTTCACTTGAGTTAGATTTATATATATAAGAATGCTAATCCTGACTCGAGTGTTTTGTGTTTTGCTTTACGCTCGGGTCAGACTGAGAGATACAGCATTTTAGACTCATCTTCGAAGTTGGAGCTTTGCTTGAAGATCCAGCTATCTATCCCTTTAGTCATCCAGTTGATTGGTTCAGAGAAGCCATCTGTTGCATTGGAGACTTCATGGCATTTGAACTATTCCGTTGTATTTTATTTCTAACTCTGAGGTATATAGTAGCTTCATGAACTACTATTCTTTTTCTATTCCGCTGCATTGTATTACTCTGTGTAAGTGATCTATGATTGATTTATTTACTGTATATTTTAAGTTTTGCCAAATTTTATTAACAATTCGGTATTTTGAATTATTCAAGTCGGACATGTACGGTTTTATTGTCGATTTGAATGGTCCAAAATAGCGGGTCGTTACAGTTGGTATTAGAGCTTTGGCTCTAGGCAAAACTTAGCATATATGGTAAATTTATTTACAGAATCACTTTCGTTCGAGTTGAATCTCTTCCTTTTTGACTCAATTTCCTTTGAGTTTTGGAATGTCCCTCGGTTTTGAAATTCATTCTTGTCTCTTCCTATTTATATTCGTTTGATTCTGGAGTATCCCATAACTCCACCGAATGTTTTGTAAAGGGGGTGAAAACACCTTTACAATTGGCGTCGATTCACCGAAGATTTTTGTATCCTCGGTTTACGATGCTGCTATATCTTGTTATGCCGAATTCCATCTTTGGAAATCGAATGTCGATTTGTTTTAGAATTCCGCATCGATTATATTCCTCAAGTCACGGTTGACCCGGTTAAGGTCGCCCGAGATTTATAGAAGTATATCCATCTTCTATTTTGTAATTTGATTTTCTCAACCTTGTTTGAGCCTATCTTCGAATCAGGATTCTATTGATTATAGTTCCTCTAAATTAAATCTCTATCTTTGTTTTGAAATCCATTCTTGAATCATCCTTTGAAAATCGGGTTTGTTGTATTTTAAAATTGTTTTATACGAAATTATTATTTTGATAACTATGATTTTATTCTATATATAAAAGTGAAAATGTTTTCGATAAGGATTATATACCTATATATAAAACGAATAAGAAATGTTATTCTATATATAAAAGTTTTGAAAGGATTGGAAATTTTGAAAATTTATAAGAAAGTGATTTATATAAAAAGGATTTATAACTGAAGGGTTAAATTTGAAATCCGAGAATTGAATTCCGATATTTTGAAATTGGTTTTAAGATTTTGGGAAAATATATAAAAATAATACGATTTAAAAGTATTTTTCCGAATAAGAAATGTTTCAAATGGGTTCAAATGAATTCCAATAATTTTGAAGAAATTTCAAAGAAGTTTTCAAGAAAATAGAAGTCCAGAACCCACTTATGTCGCTGGAGAATAATTTCGGTGATGAGTGCACGCATCATCGACATTGATTTTCGAGTTTCAGAGGGGGGAGAGGCCACTTTAATAGCTTCGCTATGCGAGTGATTTTGTAAAACCGTTTTTGATTTCAAATTCCGAAGTATAATTTGATATTTTAGAAAGATATAAGTATATATTTGAAACAATTTAAAATGAGACCGGTGTTCAGTCCTCGAGTTTCGGATTTAATAATTGGTTTATTGATTTATTGTTGATTTTCAACTGTTGAATTGAAAATTTGATTTCCCTAACTTTTTGAATGTTCGAACACTTCCAAATCGAGATTAAATTTTCAAAGCTAAGAAATTTCGAGGGGTATAAAATGTTTGATAAAGAATATAAATTTAGTTTTGAAATGTTTTGAAAAAAAATATGGTTTTGAATAATGGTTTTCAGAAAGGTAAATTGGATATTTCAAATAGAAATAGATAGTTTTAAAGTTTTAAAGGGATACTTATAAATTTGGAAACTATTTTTAGTATAATTGATTTTGAGAAAATATTTGGTTTTGAAATTTAATTGAAATTAAAACCAGTACTTATATGGTGATTTTGAAAATGAATTTGTTTGACTTGAATTATTTTAATTTGGAAACTGGGATTATTTTCTAAACCTATTATTATGGGAACTTTGAAATTGAGATATTTAATTTGGAAGAAAATTTGGTGAAATCATATATGATTTTGAAACTGATATTGAAATGATTTGAAATTTGAGAACCTTATATTATTAAGCACTTGATTTGGGAGTGGTCGAACCTATATAAAATGGATTGTATAAGTATGAAGTTGATTTGAAATCTATTGATTTGAAAGGTACTCAATTTGGAAAGAGATTTTATATAATCGAAGTCTATATAAGTATGATTTGATCTACTATTGATTTGGAAAGTATTCGATTTGAAAATGGAATCTTATATATATATGGATTTTATATAAGTATGATATTTGAAAGTATATGAAAAGGTACTATATGATATATATTTTCGAAGTAAAGATATGGAAAGTGCCTTCTGCTTGATATCCGCTTTGTGGCCACATCGTGGATTCATTCTATCGATATTATTCTCTCTGATTTTTGGTTTTCCGGATGTAATACTCGAGTGTTCCCACCGTGGCGTAACCCATGGTTTTTTTTTCTCTCGTGAATGCATAGCGCAATTGCCTGGCTGAGTCTTACCTAGGGGCACGGATTGTTTCCTAGGGGATCCAGGCGTAACCATTGTGTATCCTGCAATCTGTGTAGGTCGCGAATAGTAGCGCAAGTGCCTGTCTGAGTCTTGCCTAGGGGTACGGATTGTTTCCTGGGGGATCCAGGCGTAACCATTGTGTATCCTGCACTCTACTAGTCATCATGGCGTAACTCGCAGGGCTGAGAAAGCTTACGGATATGGATTGTTTCCTGGGGGACCCAGGCGTAACCATTGTGTATCTGCGAACCATGATCGGAAAAAGGTTTTGGTTTGGTTGATTTGTTTGGATTGTACTTTCCATATCTGTTTTTAAAAGGTTTTTCAAATATTTTCACTGGGTGTTGAAACAGGTCTACTAAGTACTTGAAGAACTCTAGCTTTGCGCCTGATCAATGCATGGCCAGAGTCTGCAAGAACGAGGATAAACTTGTTAAAACATCGAGTTATAAAAGTATTTTCGAAAGAAAAATTGGTTTCGATATAAAAGTATTTTATTTATAAAGGTATTTTATTATAAAAGTATTTTCAACAAAGAAATTTTGTATTAATATTTGAAATTTAAATTCTTATGGTTTGAAATAAATTATTCGTGCCCGATTCTATTCTTTTGAATCTACCTCATCTGCTCAGCTTTATTTTTCACCTATATTCCGTTTTCGGAATCTAACTTCCTTTCCTTTTTGAATAAATCTTTTAAATATTGCTTATTTGTATACTACATTGTTTTATATAAAATTTTAGTGTTATAAATATTTTTGAAGTTATAAATTAAATAAAACATCTTTAAAGAAAATGATTATTAATTTATTGATAATATTTGAAAGGTATCTTGAGATAAATTAAAATTTTCATAAATTTTGGATTTAATATTTTCAATAGTCTTTGTAAATAGAAGTAATAATGTAAATAATTGTTTGCAAAGGAGTTTGAGAAGTATTAAATATTAAAGAAAATTTAATTTCAAATGAAGTTTTCAAATAAATATTTTAAATAAAATTTATATAGTTTTAAAATTTATTGTTTATCTTGGCTTTCAATCTATTTTTTTCTGGTTGTTTTATTCTCCTACCTCCTTCCTTTTCGGGGACGAAAAGTTTTGAGTGGGGGAGAGTGTAACGACCCGGAAAATTTTAACAATTTTTAATTGATTCTATAACGTATTTAATTGAATATTTGTGAAATCTTATAATAATTGAATTTTTAAATAAAATGTTTATATATTTAGAATACGTATATTTAAATATAGCAGATTGTAAATTTTCAAATAATTTTATGGAAGTTTATTTAATTGAGAAAATGTGCTGTCCAATTCAAGCTATTAATTGCTTTAATTGATTTCTGAGTCAGTGCGTAACGGTTTCTTTTTACTACCGTTAAAGATTTCTATTGCTTAATACTTTTCCAATTCAGGTAGACTTTTCCATTCGTAACCATTAATAAATTTGAGATCGTCGATCTTGCTTTTATTATTCCTTATAGTTTCGTGCACTGACTTTACTTTTCCCACTACCCATAATTTTCCCTATACGTTTCTTTTGCAATTGAAGCGTATATTTATATTTATGGTGGTGCGTTTATTCTGGTCTCCCTTTATTTTTGTTTTTAACGCTCGAAAGAATCTCAAATCATCAAGCTAGTTGCATCCGTTCCTTCCCTCGCTTTCATAAGGCCTATAATATATAAACAACTTGCTTATAGATCTGAACACAACTTTGTCATCAAATTTAATGTGCCTTCCTCTCCCTATTATTTCGGTTCCAACCTTCCTAGTAAATGGCTTTAATAAATTTTGGCTAAATCATAGCTACGGACTTTTCAAATTTCTTTCATTTTTTATTTATTTCCAATTCCTTCATTTGCTTCAAAATTTTTGAACGTGCCTAATCATCTCAGCATGTATATATAATGTAAGCCTACCTTTCCTTAGAAAGCTATTGCTTACAAAATTTCCTGATTTCTTTCCTTTTATCCATTTTTATATCCTTGACTTTCAAAACTCATTTTGTGTTGTACAAACAAACAAATTTTTTTTGCTTTAAGTGTATAGTTAAATCAACTATTGACCATTACAATTACTTTTATTTTTATATTCATTTCAATTTATTACTTAATAACGTTTTGATGAATCAATGGACAGCTTTACGTTTCTTTTGCTTTTGAAAACTTTATATTTATAGTGTACGTTTCTTTTGCATTTCAAAAATTTGAAACATGCTGCCCAATTTAAGCCATTAATTGTTTTAATTATTTTTCTTAATCGACATTTAACCGTTGCTTTTTATTATTCCTGGATTTACATCCATACTTTAATCTCTGTTGTTCCATTTATTTCATTTGAAATCTAAATTTATTTACCATTCATTTATACGCCTCTTTCTCTTCCTCTTTTTACGTTATTTCTCTACTTGCAAGATCTGTTGCCATTCCCGTATTTATTTCTTTCCTTTTTGAAATTTAAAACGTATACGTTTTACATTTATTTATTTCTAAACCATCCATTGCCTTTCCTTTAAATCAATCCATTCTCTTCTTATTTGTTTTAATTTATTTCCTCTTTTCACCAACACTCAATCTTTATACATATTTGTTTTAATTCATTTTCTCTATTCATGTGCATTCAATCTTTATACATATTTGTTTTAATTTATTTTCTCTTTTCACCAGCATTCAATGTTTATATACATATTTGTTTCATTTTATTTCCTCTGTTCACCAGCATTTAATCTTTATATATTTGTTTTAATTTATTTCCTCTTTCTTTTTTTTCTCCTTAAATTATAGGAATAAATTCCTAAATTTCCTCTAGCCATTACTATCTTTATTTCTTGCCACTTTAAACAAAAATTTCTTTCCACTCTATCAATGTGAGGCTTCTCTTATAAATACAAATCACTCGTACATACCCTACTCCATATCAATAGATCTTCATCTCCTCTCTTGCGTGTGAAGCTTCTTCTGTAGGTAAATGGCTGCACTAATTTTTTTTTCTTCTTATTTCTTTTCTTTTTCTTCTTCTTTTTCCTCCTTTTCTTTTGTTTTCTTATTGTTTATATTGTTTTTGCTTTTCCTTTATTTTAAGCATAACATGCTTCAAGTATATATTTTACATTATAAGTATGTTTATATAGTGCAGCGCAAGTATACATTAAATATAAAGTTATAAAAATTTGCATTTGTTCTATGGTTAGTTTTATATGAGTATTTATTGAAATTTGTTTAGTATGACTTTTGAATATACATTGGGTTATTTCATACTGTTTATATATAATATAAGATGTTTAGCAGTCTGCATATAAGTTACAGTATGTAAGATTTTTATAAAAAAAAAAAGGTGTTAATTTTATATTGTATTGTTTATAAAAAGGTGTTAATTTTATAATATATATATATACTGTGGGACAGTATACATTTATAAACATATTAATATACGGTAAGTTATAAAACATAAGTTTGATATATAGGTAGAGTTTGCATGGGTTTAAATTTCCTTCTGTTGTTTAAAATATAGTTGTAGAGTTATAAAATGTTGGGGAGAATATATAGTATAATATATTTTAAGTTAGTTTGTGTGTCTTTCCAGAGATGAATTATTATACAAATACAGTTTTATAAGATCTAAGATTTGTTGTTTTAAAATGTAAGTTTATACTAGTGATTATATGGGTTAAAATTTGACATTGATGTTTTTAAGATGATAAAGAAAGTTTAATGTAAGTGTTAACATGTAAGAAATGCCTGAAGCCTGTTTTAATATTAAAGAAAGTACTAGAATTTAAATTGATAAATTAAGTTGGAGCTGTGCTCTCGCCCTTCTCTTTCTTATAAATATTTTGCGAAAGGTAAATTTATATCAAGTATAAGGTGTGTAGTGTTTCAACAAATTAAGAAAAGTCGATATTGGTCTTAACAATAATAATGTGGAATGTTTACTTAAATGTTGATTTAAATATGATTATAAAATATTTATGTTAATATTGGTTTTAAACATAGTTTTGCAGTTTTCTATTATTTGCGTTTGTTTGAAAACGTATGTATGTATATGTAATTTTAATGCGTTTCAAAACTAATATTGGTTAAGAGAGTAGTATAATAGAATAATATTTGCATTTCATTACGGTCTACATAAAGCAGTTTTTGATCTATTTTCATCGATCCCTATTTATCAGTTGTCCATCGTATTCGTGCCAATCTTGCTTCGCTTTGAAAATTTTGTTTGGATTTGTTCGATGTCTAGATCGTGATCCAGCGTAGCTCAAATCTTTGTCCAATCTATCTAGCTTTGCTTTGGAATTCGGATCTGGATTTCATAACTCACTTCTTTTTCTCTGGCCTCGAAAGGTGAGAAATCACTCACGATTAACATTCTTTTATTTACTAAATTTGATTTCAATTGAGACGACAATTGAAATATGAGGCTGTAGTTATTTAAATTGTTATATATGCTATTATCTGTAACTATTCACTTATGGGATATGACACCATATCCTATTGTTTATATATTTATTTTGATGATATATGCCTGTTGTTATTATTATTTACATATCTGTTATCACTCTGCAAGTTCCCTGTTAGTATAGAAATCACTATGGGTTGAAATGATACATACCCGAACAGACTTTAGAATAGGAGAAATTCGTTATGGGTTAAAATGATAAACCCAAGCGATTTTCATTTAATTGAATTGGGATTACGGGTTGAAATGCTATCCACCCGTATACATTTAGTGTACGGATTGAAATGATAAATATCCGTAACACTTGACCGTATGATAAGAAATATATACAGACATCGTTGGTCCATATATATAAATATTTTGAAATTTAATTCATTGTTTTGGAAAGAAATATATGGTCTTATTAAATGTTAATCCTTAAATTTTTTTTATATATAAAGGGTAATGATATAGATTTAATAATATTTAATTTAGTCAAAATTTGATTTAATACATAAATTATGCTAAATATTTATGTAAATTTTATTCCAAAAGTATTCTGCAACTTACTAAGATTGGGAGATAAATGTGGGTTTATCTAAATGGTATTTAAATAAGGATTTATTCAATTAAATCAATTTGAAATTTTTGAATGGGAAATTTAAGGGTATGATTTTGTAACTGGATTTTTATTTAAGTGATTTAATGAATATTTCACGTTTAAATAAATTAAAGAAAATATTGAGTAAAATGTGATTTAAGGTTACTTAAATGATATTGTATCTAATGAGGGATTATTTTAAGACTAGATAATAATGAGGTTAAATCGAGATCTATATGGAACTATTAAATTGAACATTTAATTAAATATTAAAGCTTTGAACTATATTGGGATTTAAATGGTTTATTTTGAGATTCGGATATGTATTTGAAATCAGTATAGTTGAATTTATTACTTAGAAACTAAATTGATTAAAAAGTTAGTTTGAAACGTTGAATACTTAAAGTTTTGAAATATATTGAACATAAAGGGTATTTTGTGATTTCAAATCCGAATTTGAGATCGATAAAATTGAAGTGGTTATTTTAGAAATTGAGTTGAATTTAAATTAATAAATTGAGATTGAAATAGATTTAAATGGGGTGGTCGGGTTGATGTTAAACGATTTGTTAAGTTGAGGGAATTGAAATTTCTTTACTGTACAAATTATTTAATATATAAAAATACTATTTGGGAAGTATAGAGATATTTGAAGTGAAAATGATATTTGGTTTTGAAGTATAAATTAAGTTGAAAAGACTACGGCGTTATAGTGTATATTTCTATCTTTTAGATAGTTCCATGGACCCTTAGAGGATGGTTATCCCAAACATCCTCTAAGTTAATTATATTTCGGTTGATATTTCACTTGAATTAGATTTATAGATATAAGAATGCTAATCCTGACTCGAGTGTTTTGTGTTTTGCTTTACGCTCGGGTCAGACTGAGAGATACAGCATTTGAGACTCATCTTCGAAGTTGGAGCTTTGCTTGAAGATCCAGCTATCTATCCCTTCAGTCATCCAGTTGATTGGTTCAGAGAAGCCATCTGTTGCATTGGAGACTTCATGGCATTTGAACTATTCGGTTGTATTTTATTTCTAACTCTGGGTTATATAGTAGCTTCATGAACTACTATTCTTTATCTATTCCGCTGCATTGTATTACTCTGTGTAAGTGATCTATGATCGATTTATTTACTGTATATTTTAAGTTTTGCCAAATTTTATTAACAATTCGGTATTTTGAATTATTCAAGTCGGATATGTACGGTTTTATTGTCGATTTGAATGGTCCAAAATAGCGGGTCGTTACACAGTTGGAGCCTAATACTACATTTAGAGCATATGACGTTACAGGCACTCTGATTGAGCAGCCTTTAGTCTTTCTAGATCGCCCCGACTACCCTGGTGTGCCTTCAGTTGGGTTATATCCTCCGTATGAGTACGTTTGTTGTTTATTGCCATTTTCCCTTTATTTTATGCTTACTTTCTTATCTATGTCAAATATCATCTTTATGTAGTATGCTGCTAGATTGGACCAGGCCAGAGTTTCACTTGGTGTGTTTCGCGATATGACTCTTGCACATACACACACCATGCATGACATGCACATGTAGTATATACAGATGCTAGAGGCGCAGATTGATCAGTTATCAGCTGGACTTGCTATATATGAGCCTTTCGGACCACCAGGGGGTGGTGATGCTGATCCCAAGGGGTATGACACTAGTGGTTTAGATGAGCATGATGGGGAGGATGATGATGGGGATGAGGACGAGGCAGAGGATGGTGATGGGGATGGTGATGATAATGGTGACGATGACAGTGATGATGGTGATGAGGATGATGGTGATGATGCTGACGACGACGGAGTTGTATCCCTTTAGTTGTATACTTTTTAGTTTATGCACAGTGAACGTTTTATTATATGTTGCGGTATCTATAGCTTATGTACTTATATCATTGTTTGAGTATACTGTGTATTCTTTATGTTTATCTAATTTCACTTTTCTTGATTTAAGATGATAATGTTTGAGTATATACTGTGAATTCTCTATGTTTGAGTATACTGCGAATTCTATATGTTTGAGTACACTGATGTAAATTAATTTGCTAAGCCTATTACAATTGCAAACATACAAACATGGTACACTGCTATATTAACCTACTCATAAGCACCAACTACTGACATACGAACATAAAGAAACTACTAGCGACATTAGAATTGAAGATATACGAACATAGAACACTGATAAAGAACAAGATAATAATAATAGAACAGAAACATGAAGAAACTAGACGTGACGATTAAACTGAAACTCCTATAAAAAAAAGTCAAAGACGTCTTATGTCCTGTTCTAGCTCGTTTGCAAATGTTATGCCCCTTGGATATAAAGGATCATCCAACCATTCCGCGTAATTGCAACTATTCGGCCAGAATTGACATAGCTGGATTCGACGACCAATACTTTCTCTATCCGCACGTACTACAACTTCGACTCCATAAAATCGGGTACGACTCAACTTCTTGCTCAGTGGAAGGTTGAACAACTTGAACCTGGTTATTAGGTTGTTCATATGCCTGATGAATAACCTGTTGTTCGTATGGTGGTTCAACCACCACCTGAAGTCTCAGCTGGTCAAGGTCTGGAAACTGACCGCGGACATCTTCATAATGTTGTTCTTCATAATTGATAAGCCAATCCTCATCTATATGTGGACTTTCCGTAGGCATGTAACCTGGATCCGAATCGATAGAAGAAGGCCAAGAAGGCATTGCGATGAAGAAGTTGTTGTTGTGATTGAGGAAGAAGATGATTATGAATGATGAAGAAGTAAGTATGAAAGTGGATATATAAAAAAACATGTCTATTTAATTGATGTGATACCAATACTTTTTGATCTGACAACAACAACAAACATTATTATTTGAAAAGACAAATTAGAAAGCTCTCTACAGATTAAAAGATTCTTCATACAACACAATATTACTTAACCAACCACACATTAAAACATCTCCAAGTAAATAATACAGTAATGACCGTTGCATAACCAACTAGTAATACTGTTATCTTAACGCCATCCAAATCTTTCTAGCCAATTTCGGCATATGAAGTATGCATCATGGCCAATGAATGGAGTGTGGTATTTTAAATTGTATCGACCATCATAAGTCGAACGTGTAGTCTTAAACAAATTTTCTGATATTATCTCATTAATAACCTTTGTGTAACACGTGCATGCCCTAGTAAAATTTCCGTATGCAATCCTGACCTATTGAGCTGTACGTCTGACTCGATAGCCCACGTCGTTATTGTAAAGTTCAGCTAAAGTGTCTCAAAATTGAATTACCATTAACTCTTGATTGTCACACATCTGATCGTTTTGTATGTAGTACTGCATAAGCAACTTCAATTCATGGGACGTAAATGTCATGTTGGACATTGTATTTTGAACAATGCTAAGTTTTTAAATAATTTAAATAGATAACGATCTGTGGATTATATAATGGATGTTCCTAGTCTCCACTTATTAAAGATATTAGTTGTGGCCGACGGTGGACGTGGATACATTGTATGATATGACCGCACACTGAGCCACCTTGTCTCCACTAAAGAAAGCAGGGAATCTTGACCGGAAAATAAATGTGGCTACAATATGTGATTTGACTACACACAAATCAACCTTGTCTCCACTCAATAAAGATATTAGTTGTGGCCGACAGCGGAACGTGGCTACATTGTATGTTATGATCGCACACTGAGCTGCCTTGTCTCCACTAAAGAAAGCAGCGAACCTTGACTGGCAAATGAACATGGGTACGATATATGATTTAACTGCACACTGAACCACCTTGTCTCGACTTAATAAAGATATTAGCTGTGGCCGATAGCGGAACGTAGCTACAGTGTATGATATAACCACACACTGAGCCATCTTTTCTCCACTAAAGAAAGCAGGGAATCTTGACCGGCAAATGAACGTGGGTACAGTATGTGATTTGACTACATACTGAGTTACCTTGTCTCCACTTAATAAAGATATTAGTTGAGGCCGATAGTGGAATGTGGCTCCGGTGTATGATTTGATCGCACACTGAGCCTCCTTTGTATCCACTCAAGAATTAGTCCTATATATATAACCATATGGATCTCATACTTGTTCACCCCAATTCAATCTAACAAAACATTCAAAAATCAAACAACTATCCTCAATAACAATGTCTAGAAATTTACTAAAAGCTATATAGCTATGCGACAGTGACTCTGAAGAAGAAGCGTATGCGTTAGCACATCAACAAGAGGAGGAGAAACTGATGGAGATATACCATGAAGCATACGGTTCAAGTTTTGGAAAACACGGTGGCTCGGTTGTGGATGAAATATATCAACCGTATCCAGCAATCATTTCAAAAAACACTTACGCAAGATTACTTTGCCTGCGATCCAACTTACGGTCCAGAAATGTTTAGATGACGATTCAGAATGAATCTTCCATTGTTTTTAAGAATTCTCGAAAGTATTCGGCGGAATAATAATTATTATTTTTACAAGCAGGACGCGGAAAAAAAAACAAGGTTTGAGTGGGCATCAAAAGATGACCGCATCTTTGATGATTTTGGCATAAGGTACACCCGCCGATGCCCTTGATGACGCATATCATATTGCAGAGATACGGCATTCGAAAACCTAGATCAGTTCTGTCAATCAGTTATGGACATTTATGAGACTGAATATTTTTGTTCTCCAAACGAGGCAGATGTAACGCGCTTGCGTGAAATGCATGAAAGCAAAGGCCGGCATGACATGCTTGGAAGTCTAGACTGTATGCGTTAGGAGTGGAAAAACTATCCAAAAGCTTTTCATGGAGCATATAACGGCAAAGAAAAAACCAACTATCATCTTAGAAGCAGTTTCCTCTCATGATTTGTGGATTTGGCATCCTTTTTTTGGAATGCCAAGGTCTCTTAACGACTTAAACGTTGTCTAACAATCTCATTTGTTTAATGATTTGGCGCAAGGTAAGTCAACTCTCGTATCATTTACTATCATTTACTCTTGGTCATAGCACATATGAGCATGGATACTATCTATGAGATGGAATTTATCCCAAATGGAGTACGATTGTAAAGACATTTGCAAACCCAATGACGGCAAAACAGAAATAATTTGCTGCAATGCAGGAAGGATAAAGGAAGAACGTAGAAAGGGCGTTTGAGGTCCTTCATGAAAGGTTCGCAATGGTCAGCAATCCATGTAGATTATGAAAGAGATCAAAAATGGCTGAAATTATATTCTGTTGTATAATTCTGCATAACATGGTCATTGAAGATGAACGCGGTATGGACTATCCCGATTTCGAGAATGATGGGGCAAGACAACCCCCCGAATTGTTTCGCACAACCACGTTACAAACTGAAGGACGATATGCAATTCATGTCGATCATCATGAAGTATGTAGTAATGCAGCTATTTATAATAGGCTCCAAAGGGATTTATTGAAGCATATTTGGAATTCTCATGGAAATCAATAGCTTGTGATGGTGGATCTTTGTTTAATTACATCTGTTTGCCTTTTTATTTGTATAACAAAGTGTAGAATGCTATAATTTTGATGTTTGTAATAGAATTTATGTTTGGTGAAGTAAATCTATGATGATATTTATAGAATGCATCGAAAAAAATGATATACCGTTGAATATTTTAAAACTGAAAATAGCACATGATTGAAAGTATACCGTGAAGGTACATGAATATTTAAACTGCCATAACTAAAAATATCACATGAATGTTTCAACTACATATGTTTTGTTTCTGATCTACTCTGAAAAATGCGTTGTTTGTACTCCATCCAATATTGCATTGTAATTGGGTCCATTCCATTGACATACTTTTCCATTACTAAGGTCTCTTGGCGTTGTCGCTCTAGCTCAAACCGGCCCTTCTCAATCTCGGTCGGTTCTTTTAACACGACAAGCTTTTCCGCACTCCCTCTTTGACGTTCTGCATTTTCTCTCGCATGTTTTTCATGCAATAAGGCTAAATAAGAATCGATTTGGGATTGAACATCAATTTTCTTCTTAGCTGCTCGATGCCCTATCGATCTAACATCTTCATAAAGTGCGAGTTCTGCTTCTTCGTCTTCATTATCTGGGCATACATTAGAGTCCATATGAGAAGAATTGCCTGGGCTAGAACTATAATTAGTTCGACTCGTTTTTTCCTTTCCCTTCGACCTTGTCTGGACATCTCTTAAGCTTTTTGCGATGTTTGAGCTCCATTTTTGTTGACTAACAAGCAAGTCATAGCAGTTTGCAAACTGATAGTAGTGTGGTTTCTTTGTACCATTTTCTCTTGGAAATAATTTCAAGAATTGATCGTTCTCCATTCTCTTCTAAAAAACAGAAACACAAAATGATATATTAACAACGTGATCAAATACAAATACAAAGTAAAAATGATATTTCTCAAAACGCAACCAATTCAGCTTCGCCACCAATTCCACTTGGATTTGCTGTTCTTATTTTATGAATCTGAGACTCGTAGAATTTTGTTTGTCGATTAATCTTCCCAAAACGATCCATGATTGCAGACACCGACCTCGTCTTTTTCAACATGCTTTTTATTGTACGCAGTCATGACTTTTGCCCAAAACGCCTCTCCACTTTGGTCATTCCCCTTGACTGAGTCGTTAGAAAAATGACAGTAAATATAACACAAATCTTTATCTTCATCGCTAGACCATGGAGCAGAATAATGGAAGGACAGAGGGGAAGCGGTCTGGGGATGAACATTTTGAAAGGGTTGGGAATCAAAATCCCAGCTCTCCATATTCATCGCTTCGGTATATAATTGAAATGGATGAGTCATACTTTCAGTATTATAGAATTGAGAATATAATTGTAGTAGAAGAAGAGATGTGTGTATTACAATTTGAAAAATAGTCCGATATATGTAATGAAATCACAAATATAACCGTTTATAGCCGTTGGGGTCAAAATATGATTGTTTATAGCCGTTGAAGTTCAAAATACGACCGTTTATAGCCATTGGAGTTCAAAGTATGACCTTTTGTAGCGAAAAGGAGTCTGTAGGGGAGGGTGGGGCTTGGGCGCCCATTAAATGGGCTCCAAGGCTTGTACACCCATTAAATGGGCGTCCAAGTCCGGTTCAGGATCCTAAAGGCGATCCTGAACTTTCACTTAAATTTCCTCCCTTAATTCGACAACTGTAGAATTTTTTTTCACCTTTTCAGTAAATAATAACACCGTTGGAGCTGCTCTTAGGAGGTAACGAAAACTTTAAGCGGTGGAATGAAAATTCAAAGCAATTTTAATTGGGAGACTAAAAGCAGCCCCTTGGGAAAATTTATTACGTATAAATTACTTTTAAATCTTTAATGATGTCATTTTTATATTTCTTTTATACTCCATTATTTATGAATTACGAATTATAAATCAATATAATAACTTATTAAGCATAAAATGAAAAGTTCAAATTTAAACATTTGTTTGGTATAAATTAATATCTGCAATGGTCATGCAATGAAAGTTGTTAAAAAAATCAAATAATTAAATATTGAACATTAGTCTTAATTATGAATTCAAATTCCAATAGTAAACAAAATGTACCGTTTTCGAACGGGACGCTGCCCCGTAGACCCTCGCGACCTGACCGGCCAAGTTGACTGCCTACGGGGGTTGCCACCCCTTGGACCTCCCTTAGTACTGGAAATCAATTTAAACAATTTTATAAAAACTTCAAACAAGTCTTGGTTGTTAATTATTAATTATTTAATAGTAATTATTAATTACTAATTATTAATTCTTACTTATTACTTCTTAATTATAATTGAATATTAATTATTAAGTGTTACTTATTATGTATGTTTTATTAATTATTAATTATTAAATATTAATAGAATTATCAATGGCTAACTATTAATTATTATAACTTCAAACAAAAACCGTTGTAAGACGTTTACTAATATTGATATTTTGTGACCGTTGTAAAATTACTGTTTTAATATGGTCTTTTTGTTGTAGTGAAACGTATATTATCATTAAATATTAAATACTAGATAATAAATATTACTTATTAATCATTAAAGATTACTTATTAATTACTAATTATTAAATAGTAATTACTAACTATTTAATAGATATAACTAATTATTGAATATTACTTCTTATTTATTACTATTAATAATTACTTCTTAATTAAAATTGAATATTAATTATTTTATATTAATTATTCAATAGTTTAATTTTTTTATTATTAATTATAATTGAATATTAATCGGTAATTATTTTAATAGTAAATATTACTTCTTATTTATTAGTTATTAATTATTAATTATTACTTCTTAATTGTAACTGAATATAAGTTATTTAATATTAATTGGTAATTGTTTAACATTAATTATTTAATATTAATTATTTCTAAATTTTATGGATCTTTTTAAATTTTAGAAAAAATTATTTCTAGATTATTAAACTATAGTAAATAATTAATATTAATTATTAAAATTGTAAATTAGTTAAGTATTACATATTAAACATTAATTACAAAATATCAATTATTAAAAGTTAATTATTAATTATTTAATATTAATTATTTTGCTAAGTATTAATAATATTTATTAATTATAAGTCATAAATATTAACTATAATTTACTAATTATTAATAATTAACTATAATAAATTATTAAAATGAAAAATAAATATTGATTATAGATAGTAATTAGTAATTATAAATTATTTATTAGTAATCATTAATTGTGATAGATTATAAATAATGACCTATTTACGTTATCATTTATAATTATTAATTATAGATTACTATTTGTAAATTATTAAGTAAGTATGTATAAATAATCGAAGATAATGTTGATTAATACTAATATTAGTAACAGTTAACTATTAAATATTGATAAGTAATAATAACTAATATTTTTAAAGAAAGCATTGTAATTTTTAATTATTAATGAGCAAAAATCGGCAACGGGCATTTATTACAATAGGCATTCTGTGGCCATTGTAAAATCGACATCTATTACAATGGGCAAAAGAAAATAGTTGTAATACGCATCTATTACAACGGGTAAACAGGAATGAAAACTGGTATTTATTACAACGGGCAAAAAACCATTGTAATAGGCATATATTACAAAGGTCAAATAAAAACCTGTGTAATAGGTATCTATTACAACGTGCAAAGTAAAGAGTTGTTGAAAAGTGGCATCTATTATAACAGGCCTATAAAAACATTGTAATAGGTTTCTATTACAATGGGCATTTAAAGAATGTTGTAAAAGTGACTTTGTAATATGGTATTTTTGTTATAATGCTTATGTCGGCTTTCGGTCTGCCTTATTAAAAGATGTATACATGTACAAAATGTTGCACGTTGTATTGGAATGATAACATTAATCTTAGGAACTGCAAAACATGTAACGAGGAAAGATATAAATCAAGAAAAAATAAAGGAAAGGAAGATCCATACTAGAGAGTGCAATATTTACCAATTACCTTTAGACATCAAAGGTTATATGCGTCTTCGAGCACGACATGTCATATGCGATGGCATAGCTTGAGAAGATAGGCAGAGGGAGCTTTGACACATCCATCTGATGGAGAAGCATGAAAACGTTTCGATAAGATGTATCCCACATTTACTACAAAGACCCGTAACATCAGACATGGTTTATGTACGGATTGGTTTTTGCCATTCTCTCGGTTTGGTAGAAAATATTCATCTTGGCCTATTACCGTTACTCCTTATAATTTACCTCCATGGATGTGTATGAAAACTCCATACATGTTTCTCAAAATTATCATCCCTGGCATTGATGATCCGACATAAGGAATCGATGTTTATCTACAACCATTGATCGAAGAGCTGAAAACATTGTGGCTTGAAGGTGTTGAAACATATGCTATTTCTAAAAAGATAGAAAAGAAGAATTATAACATAGGTTATAATTAAGCAGAAAGAACAGTAAAGGCTTATTTTAAACTTATAATTAAGTTAATAAGAAAATATAGCAGAGATAATAGAAAAGGCTTATTTTAAGACTTAGATTAAGTTAATAAGAAAATTAAGCAAAAATAACATAATAGGCTTATTTTAAAACTTACACTAAGTTAAAAAGAAAAGATAGAAATAGAGCCCGTACCAACAGCATTCCCTTTCAAATAGGGACCGATAGTCTCACAACAGATTAAGTGAGGCTGGGCAGGACCCTTTTAGACTATGAATGATGGTCTCACAATAGTTAGGTGAGGCTGGGATACATGGTAAATAAGTATCCAATAGATAGAGGCTCAAATTTGGAGATTTGGACAAAGGGTTCAACTAGATTTTGTTTGTTAGGATCCATAACAACATCATTCCCTTTAAGACTAGGATTGATGGTCTTATAAAACATTTAAGTGAGGTTGGGCAGAACCCTTTCAGACTAAGACTGGTAGTCTCACAATAGATTAGGTGAGGCTGTGCACGCTTATGCTGATAGGATAAGTAAGACGCCACAAAAGGGAGCGACAGTGTGTACCAGCGATGGCCGAGCGTACGGCATCAATAATCGCTACTATGTTTCAAGCGCTAAACATGTGTCTTTTGCTGTGCGACCTATAGGATGGGATTAGCTCACAGTGGGACAACAGAGATAGGAGATCGATCAATGTGTAGAATTAGGATTCGGTCTAATTAAAATAGGATTAGGATTTTAGCCTAATCACACAATCTAAGGCAAGTTCATACACTCATAATCAAAGCAAACAATTGGACAGTACTTTATCTCAGTTTTATCTTTCCTTTATTTCCCTTTATACTAGAGCGGTTGCTAAGTCTATAATCTTTATCTTGTTTAAAAATACGAGTAGATACTTTCACTCAACAGACTTATAGTCTGACCCACTCCTCTATTTTTCCCCTTTTTCCCGTAGGCCAGCAGAGGCAAGGACAATAGATTTGGATTTCTTAAAAACCCATTTGCAGAGCCTTCTCATTCTTCATGTATTCTTCTTCCTTTTAGTTTTCTTTCCATTTGACTTTGGATGTACTGGTACTTTATGAGAAGGATGATTTTTATTATGTACTCTGATGATGTGACTGAGATAATATTTTCCATAAGACGTGTGTATTTGGTATTTGAGACATACTTTGTTTTATGACATGAAGTTTAATTTGGGATATCAAGTTATTATTTAAATGTTTTCGCTGTTATTATTTATTTGTTTTATGAATCTTAGTCTCTATGATGCTTTAGCTATACCTATAACGCAGCATATCATTTAGTGTGTCCTTTTTGGTATACTAAGCGTGTAGGGTGTTTCACTTGGTATCAGAGCCTAAGGTTAAAGAATTCCTAAAAACTTGTTTTAAAAAAAGTATTTTTCAAAAATAGGATATCAAACTAGAAGTATTTTTCAAAAAGAAACTCCTATTATAGAAATAGTTTTTCAAGTATAAGAAGAGTTTTTATAAAAACCCCCCCAAGTCTATTTCAACCTTCTTTTGATTCTTTCGAGCCCAAATTTCTCTTTTCTTGCATAGCATGGCTGACTGGTTCCGTAGAGCTACGGTATCAGAGGTGCAAGGGAAAGCACCCAATGCAGCACCCGTAGGTGGAGATCCCATTGATCCACCATCTACAATGACAAATTTTTCTAAGCTATGCAAGGGCTTCACTAGTTTAGAAGGCAGAACATTTTCTAGCACAGCGGATTTCATAAAGGCACGAGCTTGTTTGAGGGATACAGAGCGGATATTTGGGCTGTTAGAATTGGAGAACTGATAGAAAGTTCAGCTTGCATCGGGGCAACTGAAGGTGTGGTAAGGAGGTCCCTGAATCAGAAAACTATAAGAAGTAGTGGTGGAAGAATAAGAAGGATAAGGATAAGAGGAAAGAAGGAGGACCTTAAAAGCACATCAGGAAAGGCGGGTCATGTCATAGTTGTGGGTTGGTTGGGCATTTCACAAAGAACTGTAGGTGTTACAATTGTGGGCAGCTTGGTTACCTTAGTAGAACTTATCCTCAGAAGATGGGACAGAGAGAAGTCACACCTACAACGCAAGTAAAGGCTTTGGGTGCAGCACTTTCTGGTAGTGGACTAGATCGAGGTAGGAAAGTCTTTGTTGAAGATTTGATCTCTATTTTGGATTTTCCTATTCAGACTCTTATTGATTTCGGAGGATCGCATTCTTTCATTTGTAGCTCCTTGGTTGATTGTTTGCACTTAGATATTTCTCGAATAGTAGACTCTATAGTTGTTTCAAATCCTGTAGGAGGATCGACACATTTATCCATGATTTGTAGTGGTTCAAAAAGTTTTATACTAGGCGTAGAGTTTGATTACGATACCTATGTACTAGGATTTTTGGGATATGAGATGATTTTGGGGATGGGTTGGCTATCCACTTATGAAGCGATATTGGACTACGAGAGGAGAGTGGTTAGATCAGAGACATGCAGGGGTAGGACTCTCGAGGTTTCTTGCGACCCACAGGGGTCAGTCATGTTGAGCTTCCTTTATTCCCCTGATTCATCATTAGGAGAGTTAAATTCCATTCCAGTCGTTAGAGATTTCTCCGAAGTTTTTAAGGAGGTTAGAGGACTACCCACCGAGAGAGAGAGAGACTTTAGGATCTACCTGAATGACAATGCTAAGCCAGTGGCATTTCCCATGAGACAAATGGCTCCTAAGGAGAGGAAGGAGTTAAGCAAGCAGATCAGTGAGCTATTGGAGAAGCACTTCATCAGACGGAGCATATCTGAGTGGGAAGCGCCAGTCGTCTTCGCTACAAAGGCATATGGTTCCCTTCGACTTTGCGTAGACTTTAGAGAGTTGAATAAGCTCATGAAGAAGAACCATTACCCACTTCTTATGATAGACGATCTTTTTGATTAGTTGGTTGGTTCTTCAGTATTTTCTCAGCTCGATTTAGCCACTGGATTTCATCAGCTCAGGGTCGCTGATGATAGCATGGATAAGATAGCATTTAGGACAACTGACGGATTCTTTGGGTGGTTGGTTATGCCATTTGGGCTGACCAATGTCCCAGCCTATTTCGTAGATTTGATGAGCCATGTTTTTTGAGATGTCCTAAATAAGTTCGTTGTGGTATTCGTGGACGACATTCTGGTGTTTTCCAAGAGTAAGGAAAAGCATGTTATTCACCTTGAGGAGGTTCTTCATACACTTTATGTTCATCAGTTGAAAGCAAAGTTCTCGAAGTGTCACTTTTGGCATAAGGAGGTGCGTTTCTTAGGGCATGTGGGGGTTTAGCTACTGATCTCACTAAGGTAGTAGCAATGCAAGATTGGAAGGCCCCCAAGAACGCTATCGAAGTTAGAAGCTTCCTAGGTTTAGCTAGCTATTATAGGAAGTTTATCAGAGATTTCGCTAAGATTTCAGCACCGCTTACTTCCCTCACTAAGAAGAATGCAGCATTCGTGTGGAATGTAGATTGTGAGGATTCCTTCACGATGCTAAAGAGGGCCCTTACTAGTGCACTAGTGTTAGTTTTACTCGACGGAGCTAAGCTTTTATAGTATACACTGATGCATGTCGACGGGTCTTGGGGCAGTATTGATGCAAGAAGGGAGGGTTGTATGCTATGGAAGTAGACAGTTGAGAACTCATGGAAAGAACTACCCTACCCATGATTTGGAGCTAGTTGCTATTTTTTTCGTGCTCAAGTCTCGGAGACATTACTTGCTAGGAGAGAGGTTCGAGCTTTTCACTGATCATAAATCATTGAAGTGCTTGTTCTCACAAAAGGACTTAAACTTGAGGCAGCAGCGATGGATGGAGTTTTTAGCATCATATGACTTTGAGATAGCCTATACCCATGGTAAAGGGAACGTGGTTGCAGATGCGTTAAGTAGGAAGAGAGAAACCCTTAGCCCAATTTTTATAGAGTGGAAAATCCTAGAGTTTATTTCCACCTTTGACTTTAAGCCCTCTATGGATATTACTCCTAGATTATTGGCAGCACTTGAGGTTAAGCCTACCCTCATAGATTAGATTGGCTCAAGGAAACGAGAGGAATCGAAGAGAGGATTAGCAGAGGAGAGGTCTCTAGGAATCTCCAACGCTATTCCATCGATAGTAAAAGGTGGATAAGGAGAGATGGAAGACTTTGTGTCCCCCACACTACTGATTTGATGAGAACAGTACTAGCAGAAGAACACTATTCTCGAATGACTATTCATCCGGGTGGTGATAAGATATATAAGGACATGAAGAGAGTATTTTATTGGACTGGCATGAAGAAGGATGTAGCAGAGTTTGTGGCTAAGTGCCATGTATGCTAAAGAGTTAAGGTGGAGCAGCAGAAGCCCGTCAGATTGCTTCAACCATTGGATGTACCCGAATGGAAGTGGGATATCTTTCAATGGACTTCATAAATGGTTTACCCCGATCTAGGAAGGGGAATACTAGTATTTGGATGATTATAGATCGCTCGACTAAGAGCGCCCACTTCATTCCGATCAAGAGTAAGAGGACAACATCTCATTTGACACCCTTATATGTTCGCGAGATAGTCCAACTTCATAGAGTTCCCTTTAGCATAGTGAGCAATAGAGACCGTATCATTACTATCGAATTTTAGAGAAGCTTGCAAGAGGTTTAGGAATGCAGCTTAGATTGAGTACCGCCTATCACCCTCAGACGAATGGCCAAACGGAGAGAGTTAATAGAGTTTTTGAGGATTTGTTGAGGATGTGTATTCTTGATTTTGGAGGAACTTGGAAGGAGCATATTCCTTTAGTGGAGTTCACATATAATAAGAGTTTTTAAGCTAGCAGTGGGATGGAACCTTTTGAAGCTCTTTACGGAAGACCGTGCAAGTTACCTTCATGTTGTTTGGAGTCTACAGAGACATTACTACTTGGTCCCGACATGGTTAGAGAGACTTTGAAAAGGATTGATTTGATTAGAAGAAGAATGAAGACGGCGCCCAAGATAGGCAGAAATCCTATGCAGATAAGTAGAGAAGGAATATTGAGTTTGAGGTAGGAGATTTGGTTTTCATTAAGGTATCTCCGTTAAAAAGGTAGTAAGATTTGGATCATGTGGGAAACTTGCTTCCAAATTCATAGGACCGTTCTCCATTGTGGAAAGGGCAGGGAATATAGCATATCGGATAAAGCTACCAGAGAGGCTTATGGGAGTTCATGATGTTTTTCACGTTTCACACTTGAGAAAGTGCTTACATGATTCAGCAGAGGTAGTAGAACCTAGTGAACTTGAGAAAGTTAAAGTGGAGAGAGAAGCATCGGTTCGTTGCATTCCTACCAAGATCGTTGGACATGATATCAAGAAGCTTAGGAATAAGGAAGTACATTTGGTTAAGGTGCAGTGGGGAGACAGCATTGAAGACGCTATGTGGGAGGCTGAGGATAAAATACGTACCACTTATCCATTTCTTTTCAAGGGTACGTTTTTAATTTCCTATTTCCATCTTTAATTTTGAATAGGTTCTTTCCTTGATTATCCTTCGGGAGGGTAGATCTTAGGATTTAACATATGGATGGTAGGACTGAATGTAAAAATGTTATTAGAACATGTTATGTATGATGGACGCTAGTGGTCGCAAGTGTTTGCTAATGGATGTTAATGGACGCATGTATATACACTAGGCACTATTATCTCTTAGGGATCGGTCTAACTAGGTCACTAAAACATATGCATATGGATGTGTGCTCGTTTGCATTTTTATTTAATTTCCATGGTTGCTATAAATAGATGATTAACATATGATTGTTGCATTTGAATGATGATTGTAGCACGCATGTAGAATAATCGGCTGTCATTAGGGAATTTGCATTCATTTGGATACATAGCACAGACATGATTGCATAAAAGGTGGTCGACTGAATTAGTAGACTGCCTAATCTTTTGCATTAGTTACGGACATTGACACTACACTATTGCATATATCATAAACTGCATTGGAAAAACTTAAGGATAATGGATGTAATGGACGGTGGTTGAATATTTGGTTGTAGAATTTGGATGAAAATATTTATTTCATTCTTCTGTCCTTAGAGTTTTCGAGGACAAAATCCTTTAAGGAGGGAAGAATGTAACAACCCAAAATTTAAGCTATAATAATTAATTAATTAATTAATTAAATAATAAAATAAGTTTGTGAAATTGTCAAGATTGAGCTACGAAAGTTGCACCATTGTGTCCGTGACGATTTTCTGATCAATTCCCATATACAGTTTGTCAAAATCCGAGTTAATATGAAGAAGATACGAATTAAACAAGAATTGAATTAAAAAGAGGAAAAAATTATAATAAGGGCCAGGTCGACCCAAACTAAAGCCAGGTCGACCCTCACCATAGGCAGGTCAACCCTCATAATGTAAAGGTCGACCCGCCTTTGTTTTTTACGTAGATTCGCCCAATTTTGTTCGAACATGTCATTTTACAACTTTTCTTCAATTCTGGGTGTTTGTGCTTCCATCCGACGGTTCCCAATGAGCCTATGACATGGTTGCGCCAAATTTATTCTTCAAATCTAACGGTCTGAGATCCCTAAACTACATTATAAATAAGAACCAATGCCTAGCTATTTTTCTCATTCAGATTTTCCCTTATTTGGGTTCATTGCCAATAAAAAGAAATTTTTTCTAAGGAGGAAATCTTTTTGATAAAAATATTCTACGCTCTAGAAGAGGATCAAGAAGATCAAGGACTAGAGCTAAGGACCATAGATGGGCGTTTTGTACTTATTTTAGATTTTTTTTAAGTAATTTAAAATAACAGGATTCTCAATAGCTGTAGTTTTTCTATAATTTTGAGACAGTTTTTATATAAGTTATTTACAGTTAATTTTTAAGGTTCTTTTCAGCCTATTTTATTTAGCTTTTTTATTCAGTTACTTACAGTTAGTTACATTCTACGTACATCTGTTTTAAATTAGAATTTAGCCTGTAAATGTTAGTTTCTTTTTATTCCTTTTTACACGAATAAATTAAAAAGAATAGAATTCACAATTATGGTTTAAAAAGAATTAAACACTAAATTTACAGAAATTAGATGTAAAATAAAAAGAATGCAATAAAAAGAAGATAGACTAAAATAGGTAAATTTGAGACATTTGCAAACATGTTTATAACTAGTGCTTATAACTAAAAGATACAAAAGAAGAATAACAATTATAACGTAGGTTATAATTGTTAGATCATAGGTTTTGATTGGTGACATGAAACAACAATTCACGAGTCTACAACTTCGACAACATCCAGACTCAACGACTCAAAGTATGGTTCATATAGTTATATATTTTAACAAGAGTCATCAAATATGTATATAAAGTCTAGTTTAGTGCTTTGTTAAAATCTTTCCTCAAGAATCATCATTCACATTCAAATAAACTTGCATGCATACTTTAATCAAAATCAAGTTTTCAAAAAATGCATGGAGCAGGGCTCGAACCCACATCACTAGTTTATAAGGCAATTGCTCTAACCAAATGAGCTATAGTGAATTTTGATTATCAATAAAATTCAATCGACTGAACAAAGTCATTTAGTCGACTGAATATCTATAAACAACCTATTGAACTTGTGCACATACGTATACACGTTTATATTTTCAAATTCAGTCGACTGACCGAAAACAGCCAGTCGACTAACCACGATAGTACGCAGATATGCACTTTATTTCCACTGTCTTTGAATTTTCAGTCGACTGATCGTTTTTCCCCACTCGACTGACCGACTCTAACAGTCATTTTTTTGAAGAGGCACTTCTATATACGAAGAGTTACAATTCAAATTGAAGAGATACGGCTTCATCTTTTGATTGAAACTCTTCATGGATAGTTATAACTATTTGTTCACTATATAAACACGTTAGAATCACTTCTCAAATTACTAATTTTGATTTCTGATCATACTCTCTACTATCTATCTCTGCATTCTAAAAGCAATCACAATTTATGTAATGCTTGAATCTCTGAATTAATTAACTTATTCTTCGATTCAAAGCAATATTTTCCTTTCTAACCTTTCACACACAATATATACTTGAGGAAAAAGATTATAGGTAGGTTGTACTATCAAAGACAAATCAGTGTTATTAAGAACACAAAGTGTCAAAACAATTTTATTGAAACTGTTGAAGTTCTGTTAGTTTGTTCAAGTGGAAAAGTCCTATTCGGTTGTTGAGGCGGAAAAATCCTATTCGGCTGTTCATGTGTTGTTTACCTATTCCTCCGGGTTAAGTGGGGGGTTATTGAGTGAAATTCCAGATGAAAGTCTAGGACTGTATATAGAATGGGAAGTTAGAACTAGTATAAAAACTCTTGGCGTGTTTACTCTTATTTACTTTACTATTATTATCTGTTTCCACATTTAGATTATAATACATTCATATTACACGATTCTAAGTGATAACTAGCCGCACAGTAGTCACTTTCATTTGGTATCAGAGCACTTTCATTTGGTATCAGAGCCTGGGATTCTAGAGATCGTAACAACATCCTAGAATAAATGGCTACAAAGATATCTAGTCGAGGCAATAAGAAGAGGAAGAGCAATAAAGAAAAATCTAAGGAGCAAACAAACAAATGCCTCATGGCTAAACTTGGATCACAATCGGTATGCTTAGATTCTTTATATAAAGATCTTCTGTTGGCACATGATGAATTATTAAAAGGTTGTAAAATTTTGAATAAAGTTAATAGAATTGTTTTAGCTAAGTTAAAAGATTGTGAGAAAGAAATTTCTAATTTAAAAGAGGAAAATAAATTTTTGGTAAAACAAACTAAATGTTTTGAAAATACCGTAGAAGAACTTGTTTTACAAAAAGATTTCTTACAAAATGAAAATGAGCAGTTAGAAGATAAAAACAATGATCTTTTGGAGGAAACCAATGTTTTGCAAAATAAAAAAATATTTTTGGAAAATTCTTTAACAATTCTAGTTCTTTACTTTTGTCTCTTGAGAAAGAGAATGAAGCTTTAATTAAAAAGAATCTAGAATTATCTAAAGAATGTGAGATTTTAAAAGTTAACAATAATTTCAAAAAGTAATTTATGATTCTATAGCAAATTTTGAATGATTAAATACAAAAATAATAAATTTTAACAAAGGCAAAGATATCTTATCTTCCTTAGTTATAAATTCAAAAGGTCATAATGATAAAAGCGGTTTAGGCTATAAACAAGCTAAAAGTAAAAATAGTACTAGATATGCATTTTTGTATACTAATTTTAGTGCTAGTACTAGTAACCAAGATAGTTTTAAAACCATTTATAGTCATAATATTACTTTGTTTAGAAATGGTAGAAATTATTTTTCAAGTACTAAGTTAATGACTAATAGTATTAAGATATGGATTCCAGCTAATATGATTGATCATGATAAACAACTTTATATTAGTAACTATTATAAGAATGTGATTTGTAATGAAAACTATATATATAAAGGTTCAACCACACCCAAATGGGTATGGTTTTCTAAAAATTAGAAAATTATAAGAACCTTGGGTATCGCATGCTTTAAATGTTAAATTTTTTTTGATACCTTACATTATAAGTAGTAGTTATTTTGTTTTATATTGTTCTATGCTAAACACTTGTGTGGAATATAATTTATGTCATCATATAAGCTCTCCTTTTTGTCAATGAAAAAGGGAAGAAAGATAGTTCTCTAACGCTATTTGCAGGAATAAACGATGCAAGCATAGATTGAGGGGGAGAAAGATTAATTATTTATAGGAATATATAACATAGATTCAGGGGGAGAAATCTATAGCACTATTACAGGAATATATTCCGGGGGAAAGGTAAGTCAACAAAGCTTGTCACAGATTCGTTTGCAGAAAATGGAGTTGTCATCATCAAAAAGGGAGAGAATGTTGGATCATAGGTTTTGATTGCTGACATGAAACAACAATTCACGAATCTATGACTATGGCAACATTTGGACTCAATGACTCAAAGTATGGTTTATATAGTTATATATTTTAACAAGAGTCATCAAATATGTATATAGAGTATAGTTTAGTGCTTTGTTAAAATCTTTCCTCAAGAATCATCATTCACATTCAAATAAACTTGCATGCATATTTTAATCAAAATCAAGTTTTAAAAAAAAAAGCATGGAGCGAGGCTTGAACCCAGGTCACTAGTTTAGAAGGCAAGTGCTTTAACCAAATGAACTATAGTGATTTTTGATTATCAATAGAATTCAATCGACTGAACAAAGTCATTCAGTCAACCGAATATCTATAAACAACCTATTGAACTTATGCATATATGTATACACGTTTATATTTTCAAATTCATTCGACTGACCGAAAATAGCCAATCGACTGACCATGGTCAGTACACAGATATGCACTTTTTTCCACTGTCTTTGAATTTTCAATCGACTGTTGTTTTTCCCCAGTCGACTGACGAACTCTAACAGTCATTTTTTCTGAAGAGACACTTTTATATGTGAAGAGTTACAATTCAAACTGAAGAGTTATGGCTGCATCTTTTGATTGAAACTTTTCATGAATAGTTGTAACTATTTGTTCACTATATAAACATGCTAGAATCACTTTTCAAATTACTAATTTATTTTTTTATTTCTGATTATACTCTCTACTATCTATCTCTGCATTCTACAAGCAATCACAATTTATATATTGCTTGAATCTCTAAATTAATTAACTTATTCTTCGATTCAAAGCAATATTTTCCTTTCTAATCTTTACACACACAATATATACTTAAAGAAAGAGATTATAGGAAGGTTGTACTATCAAAGACAAATCATTGTTATCAAGAACATGAAGTGTAACGACCCGTAAAATTTTGTTAATTTTTAATGGTTTTATTTAGCGTATTTAATTTGATTTTTGAGAAATTTTAAATAATAATATTTTGAAATAAAATTTTACATTTGGATTACGTATAGTTAAATGTGGCAAATGATATATTTTCATCAAAAATTAAGGAAGTATATTTTAAGGTGTGATTCTGTTCAATTTAAGTCAATAATAATTGATGTTCATAAAATAGTTTATTTTGGGAAATTCAAGGCACAGCTGTTTTATTTGCCATTATTTCTTTTATTTATTTTCAAACGGTTCATTTTGCCTTTATAACGTGTCCTTCCATATTTATTCTTGCTGTCCAATCAAGCTATTAATTGCTTTGATTGTTTCTAAAACAGTATGTAGCTGTTACTTTTTCTACTGTTAAAATTTCAATTGCTTAATAATTTTTCCAATTCACAGATAGACTTCCCCATTCCGAGCCATTAATAAACTTTGAAATCATCGTCCTTGTCTTTCGTTATTCCCCGTTTTATAATAATAATTGAAATTTATAGCCGTTTCAGTGTATAACTTTTACACGTTTTATACTCATTTAATTTTAGCAGTCCATTGCCTTTAATTTTTAAATTGTTCCATTTTCTTCCTAGGCAACAGCTCACATTCCATTTCGCTTATAAATCAGTTTCCACTTTTACTCACTTGCTCACCTTTTCTTCCATCTATCCGTTTAATAGTTATATATAAGTTATAATACGTTTCCCTAATTCATCTCCTTTCCTTTTTTTTCATTGACATATTAATTTTAGGAAGTGATTAATTTAAAAACCCATCTTCCCCTCATTTCTTTAAACTTTCAGCTAAATTTTAGCTTGTGACTGTTGCTATACATTTCATTAAAGAGGTACGTTACCTTATTAATCTCCGGAATTTAAGGGTGAAAATTTAATTTTTCTATCCTTTCCTTTCCTACGCTCTCTGTTTCCACTTCTTTCATTATGACCGTTCATTATATATGTACACTACAGCTGGAAAATTATAAACATATAAACTTAGATACGTTTTGTATTTATTAAAAATTTAAAGCTCGCCTTAAATTATGCAAAGCGTTTTTCCTCTGCCTTTATAACTTCGGGTTTATACCTATTGTTGCTTCCTCTTCCTCCCTGAAGCCTATTTTCTTTCTTTCCCAAGTTATTACAGCGCCTCTTAAAGGCCATAACCGCATACCCCTATCGCCATCACCCATCAGACACTCGTCACCACTAGCTTGCATACGTTCGCATATATTAGGTATAGTACTTCTGTTTGTTAGCATATATATATATATATATATATATATATATATATATCAGTGAATTTGTTACATGGGTTATATTATCTTGGGTTTCCATGTTTCCAGTTTAATAATATATTATATAAATTTTGCAGTTTCTATTATATGGTTTATATATATATATATGTAAAATTTATTCTTTTATATATATAAATGTATTTTTGTATATATGTATATATGCTGTTATATTGGTTTATAAAATAAAATTTTCCTTTTTCGGCTGCTGTATGTAGAGATGCTTTTTGATATAATTTGTTTAAGCTTAGTATTTTGTTTTTTTATATAATATTTAAACGTGAATTGGATTTAAGTGAAGCTGTTCGTATCATGTTATTAAATGAAATAATATAAGGTGATTTAAAAATATATATACTTTTTTTTTCTTTTTTCTTTTTTTTTGAATCTTTTGGGGTTTTGTTGGTTTTGTTATATGAACGAAAACCATATATATATCTAAGCATCGAGTTTATACATTTGGTCGGTAAGTATATGGTATTTATAACGGTTTTGAAAGTAATTTTAAGCATGTCTAAGCGGTTTATGTCGTAATGGTTATATTATTATTTAAATATAAGTATTACATGCACAGGTTTTAAGTGTATATAGTATATTTATAATATAAAGCTTATTAAGTTATAAAAGTTTATACAGTTTATATTTTATAAGATAAAGTTTAAAAGTTATATACGCGGCAGTTGATATGTTGCAATGAACATACATAATATATAAGTTTTTATTTTAATAAGTATTATTTCAACATATATATTGCATATATGTTTGATTTTTTTTATTGTATATGTGTTTGGTTTAAAAACAATGATTTGAAATGTATGTATATGAAATTTTGAATATGTTTTATATATGTAAATAGTTATATATAATTTTATATATAATTGTAAGTTCACTTATATCATTCATCTTCATCGATCTAGTTCTAATTTGAATTCGATTTTTTTTCTCTTCCATTTATCAGCTTTGTTCGTCGTGCCTGTTTTCTTCGTCGAATCGTCTCGATCTAGCGTTGCTTTGGAATTCGTAACTAAACTTCATTGTCTATTCACTTTAGCCTCGAAAGGTGAGCAATCACTCACGATTAACGTTCTTATATTTATTAAATTTGATTTCAATTGAAATAATAATTGAAGTATGCTGCTGTAGTTATTTAAATTGTTATATTTATGCTATTATCTATAACTGTTCACTTGTGGGATATGACACCATATCCTATTGTTTATATTATACTGGTATTGATGATATATGCATGTTGTTATATTATTATCATATCTGTTATCACTCTGCAAGTGCCATGTTAGTATAGTATTCACTATGGGTTGAAATGATACATACCCGAAAGGACTTTAGGATATGAGAAAATCGTTATGGGTTGAAATGATAAACCCAAGCGATTTTCATTTAATTGAATTTGGGACTACGGGTTGAAATGATATCCACCCGTATATATTTAGTGGACGGATTGAAATGATAAATATCTGTAGCACTTGACCATATGATAGAAAATATATACAAACACCGTTGGTCCATATATAAATATTTTGAAATAATTTCTATGATTTTGGAAAGAAATATATGGTTAAATAAATATTGATTCTTAAGATGGAAATTTTATATATAGACTCAGTAGTAATATTTGATTTAAATTAGAATTGATTTAATACACATAATATGGTTAAGTATTTATGTAAATATATATTTCAAAAAGATTTTCTTGTAATAAATTGAATAATTAAGATTGGGAGATAAATTTGGATTTATTAAAAATGGTATTTAAATAAGGATTTATTTAATTAAATCGATTTGAAATTATTAAATGGGAAATCTAAAGGTATGATTTTTATAACTGGATTTTTGATTTAAGTGATTTAATGAATATTTCACGTTTAAATAAATTAAAATAAAATATTGAGTAAAATGAAATTTAAAATTACTTAAATGATATTGAATCAAATGAGGGAGCGTTTCAAGACTAAATAATAATGAGGTTAATCGAGATCTTTATGAAACTGTTAATTTGAACATTTAAATATTAAAGCTTTGAACTATATTGGAATTTAAACGGGTTATTTTAAGATTCAGGTCTGTACTTGAAATTAATATAGTTGAATTGTTATTTAGAACTAAATTGAATAAAAATGAGAATTTAGGTTGAACTAGAATTTGAAATTATTATTTAGAAAACTAAATGGAATAAAATTTAGTTTGAAACGTTGAATACTTAAAGTTTGAAATATATTGAAATATAAAGGGGTATTTTGTGATTACAAATCCGAATTTTGAGATCGATAAAATTGAAGTGGTTATTTAGGAATTGTGTTGAATTTTTAAATTGATAAATTGAGATTTGACTAGATTTGAATTTTTGATTGGAGTAGATTTGAATCGTAACTGTGAAAGTGATCAAATTTGAAAAAAAATATATTCGAAGTGAAATGATATTTTGTTTTTGAATAATAAATATAATTGAGATGACCACGGTGACATAGTGTATATTTCTACCCTGTAGATAATTCCAGGGATCCTTAGAGGATGGTTATCCTAAACATCCTCTAAGTCAATTTTATTTCAATTGATATTTCACTTGAGTTGGATTTATTGATATAAGAATGTTAATCTTGACTCGAGTGTTTTGTGTTTTGCTTTACGCTCGGGTCAGACTGAGTGATACAACATTGAGACTCACCTTTGGAGTTTGAAGCTTCGCTTGGAGATCCAACCATCGCTTAGCTTTCAGCACTTCCAGTTGATTCGTTAAGAGAAGTCATCTATTGCATTGGAGACTTCACTGTATCTGGGATATTCTGATGTATTTTATTTCTATCTTTGTTATATAGTAGCTGCATGAACTACTATTCATTTATTCCACTGCGTATTATTGTACTACTCTGTATCTTTGATTCTGTGATTGATTTATTTATTGTATATGTTTTGCCAAATTTAAATTAACAATTCGGTATTTTGAATTATTCAAGTCGGACATGTATGGTTTTATTATCGATTTGAATGGTCCAAAATAGCGGGTCGTTATATGAAGTGTCAAAACAATTTTGTTGAAGCTGTTGAAGTCCTGTTAGTTTGTATCAGGCGGAAAAGTCCTCTTCGGTTGTTGAGGCGGAAAAATCCTGTTCAGGTGTTGTTTACCTATTCCTCCGGTTAAGTGAGGGGTTATTGAGTGAAATTCCAGAGGGAAGTCTAGGAACGGACGTAGAAAGGAAAGTTCGAACCAGTACAAAACTTTTGGTATGCTTATTCTTATTTACTTTACTATTATTATCTGTTACCGCATTTAGATAACAAAACATTCTATATTACATGATCCTAAGTGATAACTAGCCACACAGTAGTCACTTTCAATAATTAAGCAAAAAGAATGGTAAAGGCTTATTTTAAAACTTATAATTAAATTAATAAGAATGTAACGACCCGAAATTTTCTATCCCGAAAATTCCAGATAGTTATGAAAAAGAAGAAAGAGATAGATGAAGAATAGAAAAGAACACACAATCTCTCAATCGCAGCGGATAAAATATAATATCAATAATAATAATTATACCAAAGAAAACTATATCTATCAATTTACATCGTTATATCAGAGTTACAACAATTTATACAACATTGGACAGATACAATTTAACATGTCTCAGATATATACAATATCACAGTGGAAACTCTCTATACGTTCCTGCCATCCAGCTCGCCTCCTGAGCTCCAGAACGTCCTTACCTAAAAATTGTAATACTCGGTCTGACCCGAGCATTACATCAAAGTAACACCCAGATCAGGCTGGAAACCAGCGTGAGTAAACCCATCTAACATAGAATACAAAAGTATGCACGTATATAAACCCGGGTAACTTATATCAATTTACAACTTCACAAGCTGTTATAGTCATTACTTTTATCACACATCAATTTCTAAGTACCAGAACTTAGATTAAAAGGTCCAATTCAATTAAATCCTTCCATACCACCTTATTATTTCACATATTAATCTATAAAGAATCGAAGTGGTTTTGGGTATTAACTAATACCCGACTTCGGTCTTTTCGAATTCAGTTCATCTTAACACATGTTATCCAGTTAAATACAATTCAACTTTAATTATCAAATAACACCTTTTTTTTTCCAGAGCAATTCATAATTGATAGATAATCACATTGTCATTGTTTTCCAAACATATCATAACACAAAGCAATTCCTATCAGAGATATCAACCAATCCAAAGCACTTATCATCATTCAATCATTTATAAGCAAAATTTATCTCTTTCATTAATTACATTAATTAATGATTCTCTAATTACTTCCATCAGTTAATTATTCTCAAATTTCATTTAATAGTCAACCTTTAACTCAATTACTTTCATCAATCAACAATGATAAAATCACAATCAGAAATTAACTTCCTTAATTTCTCTATCTATTAAACTAACTCCTTGATTAATATTAAGCCTTTAATTACACTGAGTAATTATCACTGAATTTCTTCCATCAAATAATTATTCTTTAATTACTTCCCATTAAGTAATTTCCTTTATTTAATTACATCCGGTAACTAATTTCTTCACTAAGAAATTACAGCTCATTAATTACCTTAAGTAATTATATCTAACCCAACATTAATTGATTAAATTTAATTAATTAAACTGAATTAATCAACCAAGATTAACCACATCCAATTAATTAATCATACTGAATAATTAATTCCTTTAATTATTTCATTAAGTAATTATTCATAATAATTCTTTATATTAAGTAATTTACCTCTTAATTACTACTTACTTAATTATTTCTAAATTAATGAACCTAGATTAATCAATCTTTAATTATCTACTTAATGATCTTAATTTCGATTTAATTAACCCTAAAATAAATTAACTTTTAATCTTTCATCATTTGTTAATGAAGATCTTAATCAAATTTAAGATAAACCTTTTATCTTATTTAATCTCTAATAAAACTTGAAATCACTTATCATTATAATATGAAAACATAAATCTCCTTTAATTAACTTGTTGATTACATATTTAAGTTTAAGTAAACTTAAGATTCTTCTTAATTAATTTAAGTAAAATATCATACAAGTTCTTAACCCAATATCTAAACATCATTATACAAGAGATAACATTTCACTTCGGGTTCAACCAAGGTCCTACCCGAGACCTTCCCGAGAAATTCTCTCTCTCTCTTTTTTTTTATAAAACTTAGTTTAGTTATAAATCCAAAATCTGCTAACTTTATACTTGCGCCCATACTTGAAGCCAAACCCGAGCAGTCCTCTATCTTCCTTCCCCCCTTAACATAATTCTGGACTTCAAATAAAAAAACTACTTTACAGGCAACACTTGCATACGAACCCCAAAAAAAACTCGAGCCATCACAAAACTTTCTCGAGGTTTCCCACCATTTGCTTCGAGTCGTCACGAAACCTCCAGTCCCAAGCATACACACTGACACGCGTTCACGTACGCATCTGAACGCCATGGCTTGACCAACTTCGCCGATGTTGCAAGCTCTCTGATCATCTCCAGAGTTTCCACAAACACTCATATTTATTAACTTGCTTCAGAATCCAAATTGAACCATCCAGCATCCAATCGAAACCAAACTTCGATGACGAAAACACCTCGCCATGCCGATCTAATCCATCAGAGCCATCACCAATGAACACACACCATCGCCAAAGTCCCCTGCATCGACTCCCCCCATGCGATTTAGTCCGATCCTCTCTCGTCGCCAAATGAACCCGAGGCTCAACATTGCTTAAACTGGGTACTTAAACCCTATTTTACCGCCGACAAACTAAATCGATGAACTAAAAATTCATTTGCTATTTTTCTGATAATCTCCAACTCCCAAACTTCCTTCATCCATGAACACGGTAACCCTACCCTTCCCAATCATCCAGAATTGACCAAAGAGTATTTTCTGTTTAACTTTCGATTTCTTGTTGCCCATGATTTTAAAAATTTTAATATCTATATTAAAAATCATGATTTCTTAACACAAATTCGAATATACAATCAAAATGTAAAAATTTAAAAATCAAGATTTTTGACCTGAATTGATTTTACTGAAATCTTCAATTCCCAGTGAACATATTTTATAAAAATATCTACAAATACACTTTTTTTTAAGAACTTAAATTTGGATTGTATAACAAATTTTATTAAGGTTAAAGCCTACAATAATTCGAGAACGAAGTTTTACTATATGAAAAGGGTTTGGAGGCCTGTAAATCAAACAGAGGCAAGCATTGCCTTTAAACCAAACACGCACACAGTTTACACACACGTACAGACACAAATATATAACTATCTCAACATATTAAATTCAAAATTTTCAAGATCAAAATGAAAACCAAAAATCCAAACAGATCTTAGTTTTTAGAAGCGAGTTTACTCACCTGATGGGTTGCATAGAACAGAGAACAGTCTGGGAGTGTTCATGCCCTTGAAAATTGATCTGGGTTTCGATATTTTGAATTAAATTTGAATCTGGTGTCATGTTGAACTTGAATTGCTTTAATTCTGTTCTGATTCCAGAAATGCTTCGAGGTTGAAAACTTTAATTTGTTTGTTGTTTTTTTTTAACTGAGCTTTGATTTTGAACTGTTCTTTGGTCTCCAGGGTGTAGCCTGGTTTGAGATGATCTTTGTTTTGATCATTTGATCTGAGATGATTTGTTCAATATTCTGATTTGGTTTCTCTGATTTAAACTTACAGGTTTGGGAAAGAAGAAAGGAAAACCTGGTTCCTTTTTATTTATTATTTACATTATCAACTTAAAAGAAATATAAGCTATTGCCACTTGATTATTTCATGTCTTCTATGATTTACATTTGTTAGATTAAAAATCTTCTATTTGTCATTTACATATACTTACTAGTTAACACTTGTCCTTTAAATAACAAATATTTATTTTAAATTTTTAAAGAGTTTAAGATATATCTATATCTTGATTTTATCTTTATATTTTTATTTGAAAATGAAAGGAAATTATTCTATATGACACTTGTAATTTTATAACAAAATTGTCTTACACTTGTTGTTACTTGTTTTACTCTTAATATTAGCATATATACTTGTAATTTTGCATTTATATAAATGTTTCTTCATGAATATATATAATTTATGTACTGTTTCAACCCTTTCTTTCTATATATACAAAGTGTATAAATTTTCAAGGCTTACAAATGTCAACCCCTCCAAATATATTTTCTTATGTTATATAAATTTTTGGGTTTATACTTATATTTTTATATCTACTAATTTATATTTACCTCATGTATACTTTAAAGAAATATATGAAAAACTTTATTTATTCTTATTTAAATTTTAAACTTAAGCTATCTATGCTTTAATTAATAACTATATATAAATATTAGTTGTAGGGTGTTTAAATCAATTTTTTTCTCTTTTTATCTATTCAATCCAAATGCTTATCCAATTATCAAATGTTCAAAAATTCGGTTATCACAAAGAAAATATACCAGAGATAACAAAAACGGCTTATTTTAAGACATAGATTAAGTTACTAAGAAAATAAAGCAAAAATAACCGAAGAGGCATATTTTAAAACTTACATTAATTTAATAAGCAAAGATAGAAACATGGCCCATACCAACAACGTTCTCTTTCAGACTAGGATTGATGGCCTCACAACAGATTAGGTGAGGCTGGGTAGGATCCTTTCACACTAGGACTGATGGTCTCATAATAATTAGGTGAGGCTGGGAAATAGGGTAAATAAGTGGCCAATAGATAGAGGCTCAAATCTAGGGATTTGGATGAGGGGCGCAAATGGATTTTGTTTGTTAGGACCCATGCCAACAACATTCCCTTTCAGACTAGGACTGATGGTCTCACAAAACACTTAGATGAGGCTGGGTAAGACCCTTTCAGACTAGGACTGATGGTCTTACAACAGATTAGGTGAGGCTAGACATGCTTATACTAATAGGGTAAGTAAGAGGTCACAAGAGGGAGAGTCAGTTAGTGTGTACTGGCGATGACCGAGCATGCGACATTAATAATTCGCTACTGTGTTCCAAGCACTAAACATGTGTCTTTTGCTGTGGAACCCATAGGATGGGACTAGCTCACAGTGGCACAACAGAGATAGAAGACCAATCAACGGGTAGAATTAGGATTCAACCTAATTAAAATAGAATTAGGATTTCAGCCTAATCAAAACAATTTAAGACAAGTGCAAACAATCATAATCAAAGGAAATAATTAGACAATATTTTATCTTAGTTTTATCTTTCCTTTATTTCCTTTTATACTAGAACTATTGTTAAGTCTATTATCTTTATCTTGCTTAAAAATACAAGTAGTTACTTTCACTCACCAGACTTATAGTCTGATGCACTCCTCTATTTTTCCATTTTTTCCCCTATAGGCTAGCAGAGGCAAGGACAGTAGATGTGGATTTCTTGGAGACCCATTTGCAGAGCTTTCTCATTCTTCATGTATTCTTCTTCCTTTCGGTTTTCTTTTCATTTAACTTTGGATCTATTGGTACTTTATAAGAGGGATGATTTTTATTATGTACTCTGATGATGTGACTGATATTATATTTTTCATAAGACATGTGTATTTGGTATTTGAGACATACTCTGTTTTATGACATGAGTTTAATTTTTGGATATCAAGTTATTATTTAAATGTTTCCGCTGTTATTATTTATTTGCCTTGTGAATTTTAGTCTCTGTGATGCTTTAGCTATACCTATAACACACCATATCCTTTATTGTGTCCTTTTTGGGTATACTAAAGGGTGTGCGGTGTTTCATTATTAATCTAAAGAGTCCCCAAAAATGTTGGCTGACTAGATCAAACAAGCTCGATTTCGATTTTTTGATTGTATTATGTTATTTGTGTTTTCATTTAATTCGATGTTGAATTATTAGTATTGTTCAAAATTGTTGATCTTTTCTTTGAGTTTTATACCTAAAGTTATACCTTCTTATGATTTTTTTATTTGTAAGATTATGAGTTTGGTTATTTATTTGTAGTAGGTTACTGGATTTACAAGTGCTATTTAGAGAATAAAATCTTATTTTTATAGCATATAGCTTTTTATTTCATATATTTCCCTTTGTAATATTCATATTTTCACCTTCAATAATCCTGCATTTTTTTATTTTAACAATAGTATTTTTCATCTTCTCTTCATTTTCAATAAAAGAATTTTTGTATTTCCAAGGTTATTTTCCATGTTCGATAGTTTCACTCGATGTTTGATATTCTCTATTCAAAGAAAATTAAGAAATCTTTATAAAAAAATTGATCAAATTTTATTTCTTTTATTTTGATTAGAATTCAATCTGGTTCACTGATAATTCTTCACTTTGGCTTTATGTTAAATTATTTGTGAATATATACATATTTTATGGTGATTGTGTTTTCTACCTAACTTTCAATGTTACTAATTTCATGGAAATATTATTTAAAGACCTCCAAAAAACATATGATTCAATTAAGATCGATTATTGAGTGTAATTTTTTATTTGGCTTTTTCATTTAATTCAATGGTCAATTTGTTGTTTGGTTTGGTTCCATTGAGATCAACTAAAAGAACTGACATTTATTTTTTATGTTTCTTTCATTTAATTCGATGTTGAATTTGTTGCCTTTGTTCTAAACTATCGATTTTGTATCTTTGCTTCGTGTTTTTTGGCCTCAAATTATGCTATCTTCTTATTTTTGTTTTATTTTTTAGGATTATGAGTTTGTTTGCTTCATTTAGTTTGTAAGAGTTTACTTGATTTTTAAATATGTGGACATCGTAAAATCTTTTGTTGTTTCTAAAATCCTTTATAGGTAATGTTGAACTATTTTGTATTCTCAAAATTTATACATAAATCTAATTTCATTTTATTTTTGTTCGTTGAGTAAAAATATGAACTTTGTTTTCTATATTTATTTTGTGTGTTATAGCTAGTTTATTACGACGTAAACGTCAAATAATCATCACTTTTGTATAATCAATTAGATGCAAGGTTGATCTTTATTCTTAATGATCTTACAAATGAGATAATTATCTATTATTTTCTGCTGAGTTAGTTAGAAGTTATGGTATTTTAATTTTTACTCCGATTTATTGTTGATAATATTCGATTGATGATGTAGAAACAACGTTTATAGACGACTAACTTCAAACATAAATGTTCATATCATGTGATACTACCATGCAACTGACAAAATGAATCAATAGTTATCAATTTCATTCAATTTGAATTTAAACTAATTAGAGAATTAATTACAGTTAAATTACTTCCATTGAAAGTCAGTTCAGTGTAAAATCAACTATATAAGTTCAAATAACTTTTGATTTATGGTACTTTAAGATTGCTTTATAATTTACTTAATTACATATTTTACGCGCCTTTACTATATCATGTTGTATGATCCATACACTATTTGCACATTTTCTAATATGCTATTGGAATCATTAAAATTTGTACAATGTGTAGTCGATTTTGAGTTCCCATAACACTAAAAGATTTATTAGTAAGACATTTGATATGTCAATGGATACAGGGACAAAGAGGAAGTCAACTGATAGTATGACTTTTGATGGTTTTGTGCAAAGGTAAATATCTAAATAAAAAGTGATTTTATTGGTTTATTGATTTATGATATTATTCCTTTCATTTGTAACCATTGTATTTCACTTTCTCAGAAAATTTATTGCAATTGGTCACGTTAAACTTTAGTTTTATACCTTCTTTAATTAGTTTTATTATCTTTTAATTTATTTAATATATAACTAGGATGGAAGAAAATTATTCTACTTATGTTATTGATTGCTTAACATCTATTTAGACACCTTAATAAATTATTTATCGATCCTCCTAATATTGCAAAATTATTGCTTATGAGTATGTTTCTACATTATAACAAAAATTTACTTTTATGTTTCATGAGTTTGAATCTTATTATTTGCTTCTAAATTTTTTATCATAACCATATATTAATTGACCATGGTGGTTTAATGTTGCACAAAAGGTACAAAGCTTATGAGCATGGTTCAATGGTTGATACAACTTATTCTATACTAAAGAATTTTAATTATCATTTAAAATATTTTTATTTATCTTTTATCTTTTAGGATGTTGGATCTCAAAATTATCCATGGTGGTTGAATGTTGCGCTAAAGGTAAAAAAGTTGCATACATAGTTAGTAGTAGATATGGATTCATATCCCCACTTTTTGTTTATGAGTTGAGTGAATTATAATTTCACTCGATAATATTAATAAAAAAAAATTCCTTTTGTTGGTAGATGAAGCAATGGTTATTTGTAGTGAGCTGATAAATGCTGAATAATTTTGACTAAGGAGAATGGAAAAAGTCAATTTTTAAATTAAAAATGTTTTGTTGAGGGAAGTATCAAACTACACACTCTCCTATTATATAAAATCTTATTAAAATTACTAAATTATTATTTACATAATCTATCTTTATATTTTTCTTTTCTTAGTTTCCCTTTCATGTACATTATTTTACCATAAAATTTGTCCTTTCATCTCTAAACATAAGCCTCAAATATTTCATTTATGTTTATGGAGGATAACCTATCTCAATCTTAATTTTCTTAATCTTCGTCAAAATCTAAAATAGACAAATAATACGGCTATTAATTTCTTTCCTTTTATTAAAGATTCTAATTATTTTTTGGAGGAATTATAACATCTTTCGTTTTGATTGAATATCAACCTAAGGTATGAAATTTTATATTAAATTAAAGTATGAGATTTTGAAACATGGAGGATATTATTGATATAAAGAGTTATAACATTATACTATAAGTAACTACATGTTTGGATATTCTCTATTTGACAATTCCATTTTTATATAATTTTTTACTTTTACAACATGATATGTCAAAAGAAATTCATATAGTAGCATAGCTAAATGTAATATATGAATCAAAACATGGGGTGCCTATTTTTCTTTTAAGAAAGAATCTGTATTTTATTCTTATTCTTTTTTCTGATAATATTACCTTTTTAACAGATAACTAGATAAGAACTATCTAATGAAAATAGGATTATTATTTGAGATAATTAGGCATAATGTTCAATATTTGAGCTAAAATCGATTTAGTGTGAGTTGTTACTAATTTAAATTCAATTAAACTAAACTCAGGATTTAATGCAATTGATAAGTTCATTAATAAATGTAATTAATACAGTAAATAATAAGGGATTTAATGTAAAATGAGTTACTTCTCCAATTATTTTGATTTAACTTGATCTTTTACAAAGTATTTTGAATAAACAAAATATAAGAAGTAAAAGATATAAACTTTCTATGTGGAAGAAAATGAACGATGTTTGAGAAAATATATATATTCAAGTTAGTTCAATCATCTAGGTTTCCATAATGCTATAAAAACCTAATTTATTCCTTGTTAAATTACCTTTTACATGGTGTGTATGTATGTATAGATCAAATATTATTGGATTTTGTTTTTATGATTTGGAGCATGTACACATGTGTTCACAGTCAACTCAAATCTATTATATAATTGTAAAATAAAATAACTTACTCTTCTTCTTCAAATTCTTTCACAATATATTCATTTATATCATCTATGTTTCCAAAAAAATTGCATGTTTTCTCGGTCCACTCATTAAATTTTTATCAACTAAATTCTTCATATTCTAAATTCTTATCCAATCACTTTAAAGTCCTTATACATATTTTCACGTAAGTGTTTCAAATTTAAAATTTTAGCAACTTGATTAATGTTAACATTTCAACTGAAAATGTGCCATTCATTTATTCAAACAAATTTGTTATGCATAACTAAGAAACCTTAAATTTATCAAAATAATTATTTGCTTCAACAAAAATTAATAATTTTTAGATTCGAATTGATGATTAACATGATAACATCACGGTAATGAATAAAAGCTTTATAAAAGGGATAACAATTTCTACTTACCTAGTGGAATTTATTTCACATATACAATGTTGACAGAAATTAAACTTCTAAGTAGATACATAAATTCCAAATTATAATATACACTTTGGCCATGTTAAATCTTAGCTAGACATAGACATTCCCCAAAAACCCATATACACAAAGTCTATTGCATACATTTTGCTGTATACTTTCCTATAAGATTATGATGAGTTTTATAAATTCTTAATATTGAATAACTTTCTACCAGTTTCACTTGATCCAGTAAGGGTTTTTTCCAATTCTTTGGTGTTTATTTAATGCTAATAACGATAAGTAGTAAAGGAGAATAGAAGAAGGATCCAATTTAAGGATTTGGGAAGTTCCAATGTCGTTATTTCCCTTTTAATTTTTTTTTCACATTTTAAGGTTTCCAACTCTTTATATTGTAATTGCAATCTTTGTACAGAAGTTTCATCTTGATGGCTAGCAATATTAGTTTCCCTAGTAATTGAAATCGTGGGATATGCAATAATGCTTGGAATAGTAAAGCAGATAATCACATATTATCATTGGGAATTCCTAAGATTTTTAATTTTATTGCAGTATGTTTTATAGCTCAAAAGTTCTGAGCATTTATCATTATTCCTTTTACGTCTACTAACCACATGTAAATTAATTCATAAGTTTTTCCATTATTGTATAGTTTAAGCGTATGCATGATGCAGTTCTTTTTTATGTTTTTAATATGTGCGCACAGCTACTTAAATTGAATCATTGTGTATGAATTATTTTATTCATAATCATCTCTAAATCAATGTTTTAGCCTTATAGCTTAAAATATGATTTGTGCATCTGCTAATTATTTATAGGTGTATTACATAATTATTTTAGTCTTCTTTTGCATGGTACATAAATGTAGTTGTAAATACAAAACCATTTTCCTAATAATTAATTTTGAATATTCAAACTATAAAGAATATTTAAATGTAAAATATATTTTGGAAATTTTGTTTTTACTTAGTTAATATCAAAAAATATAGTTGCAATCCATATGCGTAGCACAGGTTCGAACTAGTTCTATAAAAAAAAAGAGCACTAGACTCTTTATATTCTCAGCATTCATTCACTCTCACCCAAATACCTTTCTCTCATTAATTTATGGAAAATATTCGTTTATCTCCATAAAATTTAATGTAATCTAAGTTATGTTACCTACCTTTTCTCCATGCGTTTGATGTAAGAGAAAACATAATATTTCCATTTATTTTATGCCTTCACTTTCTTCCTCCTCCTCTGACACTGTTTATTCCACATCTCCAGTTTCTTATATAAAAAATTCAGTTTTTTTAACCTTTGTATTCTCTGTAATTATTTTGTGTCTATTCATGTTTTACAACGTTGTTTTTCTACATGGTGCATTTAGTTCTATATTTTTATGGAAAAATTATTTGAAAGCGTACAATAACCTTGACATAGTGCATCGATGACCTCAAATTAAAGTTTAGAACTTTATTTTTATCTCCAATCCATATGAAACTAAATGTGGATTTAATCTTTTGTGGCATCTATTCACATATTTATAAATAGGAAAACTAAAGGGGTGTGATATTTTTTTAACATTTTAAGGATAACATTTTCATTAACTATTTGCAAGCTAAAAAGTTTTTTTCCATAAATGCTTCTATCTCAAAATGAACGAACGTCAACATGATCATACTTCATATTTTAAAATACTTTTAGACATAAACAAGCTTAGTTTAAAAAATTTATTTTTAGGAATTTATTTGATAATATGCATAATTTACCTAACATTTATTTTTTTCATTTCGCTGGCATGTAACATTACAGCATGCTAATATATTTTTATGGTTTTAAAATCCATATTATATTTACCTTTTTATTTATGCTGGAAAGGCAATATCATGTATTAAATATATTATGGAACACAATTATATATTTATCAAGATGTAATAACTCGCCTTTTCGATCCTCAAAAGTCGACCCTAATACATCCATGGCATTCACATATTGAACATCCACGTACCGAAAATACAGATTGTTGGGGAAAAGAAAAAAGGGCAGAACAGAATCTCATATTGCATGAAACGACCCTGGCTCGACCTTCGAAAATCGACACCCAAATACTTCACCCGTATTCGAATGCCGCAGATTCAAACGTCGAATCTGGTTCGCCGGAGCTTATAACACATTAAGTGCAACAACACAGCGGAAGAAAAATAATTATATCACCTATCCCAATGAAGTACATTTTCTCAATACAATAATGACACCAAGAATATCAGAGCACAAATATACAACAGCGGAACAATAATCAACAACTGCATCTACATCTCCAATTCCAAAGCTCAAATCCAAAGATAGCTCGAACCCTCCATCATGCTGAAGTTAAGCAAGCCTGGTTCGAAGTGAAAAAAATGCGATCCCAAAATCCAAAGACTTCAAGGATTGCCAAAAGCTACATCTACTAGTTGATTATCTGAAAATCTGACTCTAGGTTGTCCGTATGGAAAATTATAGGCACCCCGAGTTTAGAAAGGGAACAATAAACTTCAGGTCAGTCATGAGATTGGTGTGAGAAAACAAAAATAGTTTATTTGAACAAAAACAAACAAAAAGAATTTAAAAGAAATCCGCAATGCTTTTTGGAAAATAAAACTAGCATAAGGCCTCCCCGTACACACACAATGCAAGCGCAGAATTGAAGGAGATTCTCCTTAAGATTGTCAAATATGCTTGATACGCGAAAACCTTTTGATATTATTATTAGTACATAATGCAGAAAACCTTTCGAAAGTATAATATTAATCTTAGCTAGCATAGGTACCATTATATTATGTCTGCTATAGCTACCATTTAAAAATGGCAGGTTATACAACTGCAATCGTAATGGGCGCATATTGAATGATTGGATTTTCAACAAATGGTAAGGCTAAGTAACTTTCTATGCCACATGGGGTACGACTATGGAGGGACGCCTCAAGAACCTAACTGGATCTCTGCCAATACAAGGCCGGGTTACCTCTGTAACTAGGTAACTAATTGTCAAGAGTATGCCACCTCCCCCGGTCGTTACCGACCTTTATCCAAGGATCCTCAGTCACATAAGTTAAATATCTGGGCTCCATAACATGATATCACTTTTTATCCAGAAGGAAATGGACATACCCTAAGGGGCGCGACCCCCGATAACCTTGTCGCATCCTTCCTGTTTCGACCATTTTCGGGTTATGAGGTCCTGATGAAGTCTCATCCCACAAAGCCATGCTTTTCACAAAAGCCATGCTTTGATCAACAAATGATCAGCAGCACTTAGCATGCCACATTATCAAATTGGGAATGTATCACCAGTAACCATCAACTACATAACCTCTGAGCTCGTACGTCTCAGAGAAGGGTGTTAAGCTAAGGGAATAAATTCTCCGCCACCAAACAGAAAGGTATTTGATAAAAACCAACTTTACATCTCAAAGTGTAATGTCAGACATACATCCATACAAGTTCGTTCCGGGTTCGAACGGAATCAAAGGCACTTCAAAGAAGCCCTTGCAATCCGGGTATTCATAATCCCGATCGGACTCCCCATCACATATGGAGATCTCTATACTGGCGCGACTCAGTGTAGAGACATTCGACGGGTAATCCTTTCGTTCTCGAATACCCGGTCTTCACGACTGTCTTCAAATGCTATCCATTTCGTCGTATCATTATTCGGAATCGGTTTTATGACATAAAGTCCACTCCCGGCTAAATCGAATAATGAGCGCTTAATTTTAAAACATATGGATATATTGGATCTTAGTTAAGTTACAACTTTTTAACCCAAAACCTTTCTTTTGAATGGTTTAAACAAATTCCCACTTTTAATCTTTTAAACAAAAAGATTCATCAAAATCTTTAACAAAAATTCATTCATAGCTTTCAATACGATTTCCATTTCAAACTTGAAATCCTTCAACAAAAACTGGAAGTTCTTACTTTAAATGAAAGCCATTATTATTTGAAAACAAATGGTTTTTGTTTCAGAAAAATCTGATCAAATATACACAAGTTATAGCCTTTAAAGTATACACTTGGGTTAAATTTAAATTCCCAAAATAATACTTTTAAAATACTTTAAAGATGGTTTAAAAATCCATATATATAAATTATATAACTTGTATAACCCTTTCAAACCATGTTTCCAAAATAATTTCAAAACCTAAACAAGACATACTATATTTAAATAAATTTTAATTTCAAAACTTTCTTTCCAAAAACTTTTTATATTCAACCCACTTCCATTTCCAAACCATTTGGATTTAAAATACAACTTTTAAAACCATTTCATCATTTTGAATAAAATAAAATTAAACTCAAATTATCTGTGACTTAACCAATTTTCCATGAAATCCATATTTTTGTGTGCGTGGTGTAGTCCAAGGTTTTACACACAACAAGAACAGAATACAACCAATATCTATTCAAGCACAACAATATCGATAAGCGGTATAATCCTATAACTCTTATCTTTCACTCACAGATTCATAGATAAATGTGTAAATTCATCATAGATAAATAAATAAATCACAGTTCATAGCTTAATTCAAAATAATTCACATCACAGAACCATACACATCAGAGATAACAAACAATTCAAACACTCGATACAATCCAAACATTCATAAGTAAGATCAATTAAATATCTGATTAATTTAAATCGGATTAATTACTTATGAATAGATTACTAATCCGGGCTAATTATCATTAATTAATTACAAATTATTTTAATTAATTATTTTTTAATCATTTACTAATTAACTATTTATAATAAATTAACCAACCTTTAATTATTAATTAATCAATCTCAATTAATAAATTAATTAACCTTTGATTATTAAATAATTAACCTTTAATCATTTAATTATTATTTAATTAATTATCCATAATTAATTATCCTTATATCAATTATATTAATTAGTCCCTTAATTAATTACCATTTAATTAATTACAATAAGTGATTATCCTTAATTACTTATATTAATAAATCATAATTTAATTGAGTAATTATTTTTTAATCACTTGATTAATCAACTTTAATCATTACCTAATTACTTTTAATTAAGTAATTATCTTTAAGTAATTAATTACCCTTAACTATTTTCATTAATTAATTATCCTTAATTAAATCACATTAATTAATTATCCTTTGATCATAAATTAATTAGCTTTTAATTATAAATTACTAAATCTTTAATTAATCACATTTGTAAATTAGCCTTAAGTTAATTACATAATTAATTAACCTTTAATTGATCTTTAATTCCCTCACTAAGTAATTATTCTTTAATCACTTTTAATTACCTCATTTTTAATTTTGAAAACAATTAGAGATTAAATAAGAAAATTAACTCAATATCATTTTTCAAATCAACTAAGATTTTAAAAACATTTAACTTTAAAATTTTATTTTTAAAACTTGTTGAAATAAATTTACTTTGGAAAAAACTCGTTCATATTCTTTCGAAAACTTATTCATTTCAAAATTTAGTTAACATTATATTTAAAAACTTATTGAATCATCAAGATAAAAACCCTGAGCCCAAAAAGATTTTGCTCGAGTCCAAACCCGAGCCAGATACGCAAAATCTCGAGCTCGAACCCAAGTCTTTTCCCCTCTTCTTTTTTTTACTTTGTTTTATTTAAAATATAAACTATTATACTCAGGCAAATGAACACAGTAGCAATCTCGAGCCAACCAAACACATTCCTGAGACCTTCTTCGAGACCACACTGCACAAAGATCATCTGACACAATTGGTAACTCGTGCATGTGCATATGAGTTTGCCGTCGTTCTGGCCAGCCTCGTCGACGTCAACAAGTCACCAAGGACCACCCTTGACATCTTAACTACCTAGATCCCATTGATTTTCCTGGAAATTGAAATCAAACAACTCAACTTGATTGAAACCTGAACCAGATCATCAGAAAATGCTTCGCACCGCCGCCTACATCCATCTGAAACCACGCGAGCCTACCCAGAGCAGCGCCACAGACATTAGCTTCGATCCCACAACCCCTAAACTATTCTGATGCACTCTCGACAATGCACCACTCACATTTCCGACATCGACAAAAAATAGGGTTTAAACCCTAAAATGTTGTCGTCTGATCAGTGGTGGATAAATCCACCCACCATTTTTGCCACACCACTAACTTCCTCGCAAGCTCCACCCACGATCCTGAGGCCTTACCACCCACCAGTCGCCAGTAATTGCCCAAAAACCAAAATCTGATTAACCTCAAATATCTCTCTCAATCCCTAACTAAAAATCGAGATAATACTTTTAAAATTCATGATTTACAAAGACGATTTAGATTATATACCTGAATCAGAGAATTTGATGATCGAATTTAACATGTTTTTTTAGTTTTCCACTATTCTTTCTTAATTTTCAGATAGTTTATAAATAAACCTACTTTAAACTATTTTTAAGTCTTAGTTTATGCTTAAACAAACATAATTTGTTTAAACACTGAAGTCTATTAGAGATTAGTTAAAGAGATTTTTGAATTTTCTTGAATTGGTTTTAAAACCTGTAACTTGAAATCAGAGATATATGTCTGTACACATACACATCTACACAGTCATATATATATATATATATATATATATATATATATAGGTTTAAGAGTTGGCTCACCTGGAAGAACAGAGACCCTATGAAAACCTGGAAATGAATTTTCAATTTGATATGTACTTGGATATATATTGAATTGAATCTGAAGCTTGATCAAGTTTGATTTGAATTCTTTCTTTTATTTCCACAGGCCTCAGATTGAATTAGGTTGAAGCTTGATTCTAGATCTGAATTTGCTTTTTGAACTATTTTCAGGTTTTAAAATCTGGAGATGATCTTTGTTTTAGGTTCGTATGTTTTGTTCTGAATTGCAATTTGAAAGTGTAGTTATCTGATTTCGGAAAGCTTCCAGATTTCGAGATGAATTGGAAATTGGAAAAACCAGAACTTAATTTTAGCTTTAGGTTTGATTGAATCTGAAACTTGTTTGCTTTGATCAGGTTTTACTGGTTTTGATTTCTTTTAAGTTTCGTTTTTCAAGTTTGTATTTTGATTTTGTGAAAGAAAATGAGAAAGGGATTAGAGATATACATATAGGAATAAAATCCTTTTATTTATTATTTAAAAATAAATGAAGCTAGGGACGCTAGTTTAATTTGCATATCAAAATTATTACACTTGTTTACTATATGTTGTAATTATTTTACAACTGTAAATACATGTATTCATAAATTTATAAATGTCATAAACATGTATTTTGATGTCTAACCCTTTCAAAAAAATTATTTAATTTCATATTTACATAAACTTATGTTTTCTTATTTATATTGTTCCTTTTATTTATATATTTGTAATCTTTAAAGAAATTGATTTAAAATTAAATTACACCTTAATAAATAAACACATATATATATGTATATGTATAGATTAAATATATATAAGTCTTTAGAATATAAATTTGACTTTAAACAACTTTTGAAAATTATTTATATCCAATTCAAAATATAACTTTCAAAATATATATTACATATGTATATTATAATTAGCAAACAAATTCCTATTAATATTAAATTATAGAATTTTCAATCTAATTTATTCTTCAAAATATTTATTTTTGAGTTTCAAATTCAAAATTCAATTAAATATCAATTTGCATACATATATATAAATAAACAAATATATTATTTATTTTGGAAAATTTTAAATTCAAATTTCAAATTACAATCTATTTATATAAATAAGCACATATCTTGTTTAATTTGGGAAAATTCAAATTAATTCACCATTAAATTCACAATTTAATCCAACAATTAAATCAATTACCAATTTAAATTTGATTTAAAACCGGGATCGTTATAGATTCCCCCCTTAAGAAAATTACGTCCCTGAAATTTGCTAAATAGGAACAGAACAAAGAACAGATGAACACATAGAGAAATGGTTCACCAGATTAAAATGAACATTTATTCTGCATTTGGCTTACCAAATCAGAATATTATCAATAATTGTGATAAAAACTCATTCGATATTTTACGAAGTACTCGGGTCATCTGGTCTACGAAATATGCAAGGGCATTGGTTAGTCCGAAGGGATAGCTAACCATTCATAGAATATATCTAGACCCCAAAGAATAGACGTACAGATACAATTTTAACTTCATATTTTATTAACCAATTTATTCCAATTAAAATTTCAAATTCATTAAAGTTTAAAAATGAAAAACTGATAGGTAACTGATGAAGAGAATACGAAATAGGAACTTATCCACAACGATTCGCAGGGCCACCACCACCCAAAGCTTCTCCCTCGAGATGCCACGAAGACATCAAAGAATTGATATCTGATGATCAAAAGAAATTGATGGAGAAAGTTGTTTCCTTGTTGTTGCAGGTATTGACCATTTGTAGTGGCACTCCTCTATCCCTTACCTCGTCCTCTTCTTGCACTCATGCTCACTATCAGTGGATAGTAAGAGAATTTACTGAGGCATACGAAAAAGATATCTTAAGGATATACTCATTCTAGGGTAATTGTAACCCTATCTCTAATTAGTCACCTAATGTGTTGTACACCTAAGCTAAAGTTCTTACTCAACCTTTAGCTCTGATACCAAATGAAACGACCCTGACTTGACCTTCGAAAATCGACACCCAAATACTTCACCCGTATTCGAATGCTGTAGATTCAAACGTCGAATCTGGTTCACCGGAGCTTATAACACATTAAGTACAACACAGCGGAAGAAAAATAAATATATCACATATCCCAATGAAGTACATTATCTCAATACAACAATGACACCAAGAATATCAGAGCATAAATATACAACAGCGGAACACTACAGCGGAGCAATACATCATCCAAAAGAAAGAACTCAACAACTGCATCTGCATCTCCAATTCCAAAGCTCAAATCCAAAGATAGCTCGAACCCTCCATCATGCTGAAGTTAAGTAAGTCCGGTCTGAAGTGAAACAAATGCTATCCCAAAATCCAAAGACTTCAAGGATTGCCAAAAGCTACATCTACTAGCTGATCATCTGAGAATCGGACTCTAGGCTGCCCGTGTGGAAAATTGTGGGCACCCAGAGTTTAGAAAGGGAACAATAAACTCCAAGTCAGTCATGGGACTGGTGTGAGCATATAAAAAATAGTTTATTTGAACAAAAACAAACAAAAATAATTTAAAAGAAATCCGCAATGCTTTTTGAAAAATGAAACTATTATAAGGCCTCCCCACACACACACAATGCAAGCGCATAATTGGAGGAGATTTCTCCTTATGATAGTCAAATATGCTTGATACGCAAAAACCTTTTGATATTATTATTAGTGCATAGTGCAAACAACCTTTCGAAAGTATAATATTAATCTTGCCAGCATAGGTACCATTATGTTATGCCTATTATAGCTACCATTTAAGAATGGCAGGTTATACAAGTGGAATCGTAAAGGGCGCGTATTGGATGATTGGATTTCCAACAAATGGTTAGGCTGAGGAACTTCCTATGCCACATGGGTATGCCTCTGGAGGGACGCCCCAAGAACCTAACCGGATCTCTGCCAACACAAGACCGAGTTACCTCTGTAACTTGGTAACTAACTGTCACGAGTATGCCACCCCCCGATCATTACTGACCTTTATCCGAGGATCCTCAACCACAAAGCAGTAACCACAAAGCAACAACCATATAAGTTAAATATCTGGGCTCCATTCCATGATATCACTTCTTATCTAGAAGGAAATGGACATACCCTAAGGGATGCACCCCCCGATAACCTTACCGCATCCTTCCTGTTTCGACCATTTCCAGATTGTGAGGTCCTGATGAAGTCTCGTCCTACAAAGCTACGCTTTTCACAAAAGGCATGCTTTGGTCAACAAATGACCAGCAGCACTTAGCATGCCACATTACCAAATTAGGAATGTATCACTAGGAACCATCAACAACATAACCTTTGAGCTCGTACGTCTCAGAGAAGGGTGTTAAGCTAAGAGAATAAATTCTCCACCACTAAATAGAAAAGTATTTGATAGAAACTAGCTTTACATCTCAAAGTGTAATGTCAGACATACATCTATATATGTCCGTTCCCGGTTTGAACGGACCGAAGGCACTTCAAAGTAGCCCTTGCAATCCTGGTATTCACAATCCCAATCAGACTCCCCATCACATATGGAGATCTCTATACCTGCGCGACTTAGTACAGAGACATTCAACGGGTGATCCTTTCATTCTCGAAAATACCCGGTCTTCACCACCGCCAGTCAAATGCTTTCCATTTCGTTGTGTCATTGTTCGGAATGGGCTTTATGACATAAAGTCCTCTCCCGGCTAAACCGAATAATGAGCGCTTAATTTTAAAAACATATGGATATATTGGATCTTAGTTAAGTCACAACTTTTTAACCCAAAACCTTTCTTTTGAATGGTTTAAACAAGTTCCCACTTTTAATCCTTTAAACCAAAAGATTCATCAAAAGCTTTAATAAAGATTCATTCATAGCTTTCAATACATTGTCCATTTCAAACTTGGATCCTTTCAACAAAAACTGGAAGTTCTTACTTTAAATGAAAGCCATTATTATTTGAAAATAAACGCTTTTTTTTTTTGGAAAAATCCGATCAAATATACACAAGTTATAGCCTTTAAAGCATAAACTTGGGCTAAATTTAAATTCCTAAAATAATACTTTTAAAACACTTTAAAGATGGTTTAAAAATCCATATATATATACATTATATAACTTGTATAACCCTTTCAAACCGTGCTTCCAAAATAATTTCAAAACTTAAACAAGACATACTATATTCAAATAAATTTTAGTTTCAAAACTTTCTTTCCAAAAAAATTTCATATTCAACCCAATTCCATTTCCAAACCATTTGGATTCAAAATACAATTTTTAAAACCATTTCATCATTTTGAATAAAATAATATTAAATTCAAATTATCTATGACTTAACCAATTTCCCGTGAAATCCATATTTTTGTGTGTGTGGTGTAGTCTAGGGGTTTTACACACAATAACAACATATCACAACCAATACCTATTCAAGCACAACAATATTGATAAGCGGTATAATACTATAACGCTTATCTTTCACTCATAGATTTACGGATAAATATGTAAATTCATCACAGATAAATAAATAACTCACAGTTCACAGCTTAATTCAAAACAATTCACATCACAGAACCATACACATCAGAGATAACAAACAATTCAAACACTCAATACAATCCAAACATTCATAAGTAAAATCAATTAATTATCTGATTAATTTAAATCGGATTAATTACTTATGAATAAATTACTAATCCTGATAAATTATCATTAATTAATTACAAACCATTTCAATTAATTATCTTTTAATCATTTGTTAATTAACCTTTGATAATAAATTAACCAACCTTTAATTATTAATTAATCAATCTCAATTAATAAATTAATCAACCTTTGATTATTAAATAATTAACCTTTAATCATTTAGTTATTCTTTAATTAATTATCCTCAATTAATTATCCTTAAATCAATTATATTAATTAATCCCTTAGTAAACTACCATTTAATTAATTACAATAAGTGATTATCCCTAATTACTTATATTAATAAATCACGATTTAATTATATTGAGTAATTATTCTTTAGTCACTTGATTAATCAACTTTAATCATTAACTATCTACTTTTAATTTATTAATTATCGTTAATTAATTAGTTACCCTTACCTACTTTCATTAATAAATTATCCTTAATTAAATCACATTAATTAATTATCCTTTAGTCATAAATTAATTAACCTTTAATTATAAATTTGTTAATCTTTAATTAATCACATTACTTAGCCTTAAGTTAATTACATAATTAATTAACCTTTAATTGATCTTTAATTACCCTCATTACGTAATTATTCTTTAATCACTTTTAATTACCTCATTTTTATTTTTGAAAATAATTAAAGATTAAATAAGAAAATTAACCTAATATCATTATTTAAATCAACCAGATTTTAAAAACATTTAGCTTTAAAAATTTATTTTTAAAACTGATTTAAATAAATTTAATTTGGGAAAACCTCGTTCATATTCTTTCGAAAACTTATTCAATTCAAAATATAGTTAACATTATATATAAAAACTTATTGAATCATCAAGATGAAAACCCCGAGCCTAGACGGATATTGCTCCAGTCCAAACCCAAGCTAGATACACAAAATCTCGAGCTCGAACCCGAATCTTTTCCCTTCTTCTTTTTTTTACATTGCTTAATTTAAAATAAACTGTTATACTCATGCGAATGAACCCGGTAGCAATCTCGAGCCAACCAAACACATTCCCGAGACCTTCTTCGAGACCACCCAGCACAAAGATCATCTAACACAATTGGTAACTCGTGCACGTGCACATGAGTTCGCCGTCGTTCTGGCTAGCCTCGCCGACGTTAACAAGTCACCAACGACCACCCTTGACATCTTAACTACCCAGATCCCATTGATTCGCCTGGAAACCGAAATCGAACAACTCGACTCGATTGAAACCTAAACTTGATCATCAAAAAGTGCTTCGCACCGCCGCCTACATCCATCTGAAACCACGCGAGCCTACCCAGAGCAGTGCCATAGACATGTGCTTTAATCCCACCACCCTTGAACTATTCCAATGCACTCTCGACACTGCAACACCCACATTTTCGACATCGACAAAAAATTGAGTTTAATCCCTAAAATGTTGCCATCCAATCACCACGATGGTGGATAAATCCACCCACCATTTTTTGCGGACACCACTGACTTCCTCGCAAGCTCCACCCACGATCCTGAGGCCTTACCACCCACCAGTCACCAGTAATTGCCCAAAAACCAAAATCTGATCAACCTCAAATATCTCTCTCGATCCCTAACAAAAAATCGAGATCATACTTTTAAAATTCATGATTTACAAAAACGATTCATATTATATGCCTGAATTAGAGAATTTTGATGATTGAATTTAACATGTTTTTTAATTTTCCATTGTTCTTTCTTAATTTCCATATAGTTTGTAAATAAACCTACTTTAAACTATTTTAAATCTTAGTTTATGCTTAAACAAACATAATTTGTTTAAACACTGAAGTCTATCAGAGATTAGTTAAAGAGATTTTTGAATTTTCTTGAATTGGTTTTAAAACCTGTAACTTGAAAACAGAGATATATGTCTGTACACAGACACATCTACACAGTCATACACACACACACACACACATACAGGCATATTTACACCCATGCAAACACATTCCACAAACAAACCAATACTGATTACGTACAAACCTATATATATATAAGTTTAAGAGCTTTCTCATCTGGAAGAATAGAGACCCTTTGAAAACCTGGAAATGAATTTTCAATTTGATCTGTACTTGGATATATATTGAATTGAATCTGAAGCTTGATCAAGTTTGCGTTGAATTCTTTCTTTGATTTCCACAGGCTTCAGGTTGAATCAGGTTGAAGCTTGATTCAAGATTTGAATTTGCTTTTTGGACTATTTTCAGGTTTTAAAATCTAGAGATGATCTTTGTTTCAGGTTTGTATGTTTTGGTTTGAATTGCAATTTGAAAGTGTTGTTATCTGATTTCAGAAAGCTTCCAGATTTTGAGATGAATTTGAACTTAGAAAAACCAGAACTTAATTTTAGCTTTAGGTTTGATTAAATCTGAAACTTGTTTGCTTTGATCAGGTTTTACTAGTTTTGATTTCTTTTGAGTTTTGTTTTTCAAGTTTGTGTTTTGATTTTGTGAAAGAAAATGAGAAAGAGATTAGAGATATACATATAGCAATAAAATCCTTTTATTTATTATTTTAAAAATAAATGAAACCAGGGACACTTGTTTAATTTGCATGTCAAAATTATTACACTTGTTCACTATATGTTGTAATTATTTTACAAGTGTAAATACATGTATTCATAAATTTACAAATGTCATAAACATGTATTTTGATGTCTAAACCCTTTATAATTTTTTATTTAATTTCATATTTACATAAGTTTATGTTTTCTTATTTATACTTTCCTTTTATTTATACATTTATAATCTTTAAAGAAATTGATTTAAAATTAAATTATGCCTTAATAAATAAACACATATATGTATAGATTATATATATACAAGTCTTTAGAATATAAATTTGACTTTAAACAAATTTTGAAAATTATTTATATCCAATTCATAATATAACTTTCAAAATATATATTACATATGTATATTATAATAAGGAAACAAATTCCTATTAATATTAAATTATAGAATTTTCAAATCTAATTTATTCTTTAGAATATTTATTTTTGAGTTTCAAATTCAAAATTCAATTAGAAATCAATTTGTATACATATATATAAATAAACAATATATATTATTCATTTTGGAAAATTTTAAATTCAAATTTCAAATTACAATCTATTTATATAAATAAGCACATATCTTTTTTTATTTGGGAAAATTCAAATTAATTCACAATTTAATCCAAAAATAAAAATAATTACCAATTTAAATTTGATTTAAAATCGGGATCGTTACATTGCGACAAGTAATATATAATATACAACAGATTTTTACAAAAGAAAACTCTAATATACATACATCAATCGAAGTACACAAGTCTATCATCTCTATGGATAGTTATAACAACATGTGATCACAAATAACAAAAATTATAAACAGTCAATGCAGTGGAAATAAAAATATACGTGAACATGTCTTGAAGGCATCTAGCTCTTCTCCAGAAGCTTCAAAACATCCAATCTAAATCTGGAAATATGCCCGGGTTGACTCGAGCATTATGAGAAAAATAACTCCCGGATTAGACTAGTAAAACCAGTGTGAGAAACACAATCAAATGGATTCTTAATGTTTAATTAAACCTTTCAAAATAAAGGTATCTTGTAAGATCACACCGCACATAAACATGGATGTGTTTTTACCTTACAATAACCAAACCAAACCATTATATAGAAAATCAAGTGATATTATCATAATATCCAGGGTTTAAGGTAAATTATGAATACAGCTGAAATTTTTACATTAATTAAGTTCCAACATAATTGGTATACAACTAAGTCCGTAAAGGTACATATTGAAGAAGGGATTCCATACTATGACAAGACACCAAGGTACCGCCTATCATAGTACACCTTTAGAAAAATGTACGGAGGGCATCACATAGACCCTCTACCAACATAGAGCCGACCTACCCCATACTAGATAGTACTAAATATTTTAGCACTCCGGTTGCTTTTGCAACCCTTTCAAGTGCTCTTACGCACAACTAAATCCATAAATGTATATAATTAGAAATGTGATGATACTACGCTAATGGGTATGACCCCCACAGCCCTGCATCATATCCCATGTTTTAGTCATTCTCGATTGATGAGGCTTGAGGCTAAGTTTTTACCTTTTAACAAATCTCACCTAGAATGCTAACACTGCCCTCCAAGAACAGTGCAATGCAAGCATTCATCAATAAAAGTTATTTTGGACACAAACAAACCAAAGTGTAACCTCCCCTATCTAGAGGCCTAAAGCTAAGCGCTATAGATGCTATAGTCATTCATGGTATTAACTTCCGATGACTAAATACGACTATGTTAATGGTATTCATAATATCAGAAGCAAATGAATATGAACCAAAATCAAAAATTCAAAAACTTTATTTTTCTGATTACATTTCAAGACTATGTTTCACATTCAAATTACATAATCCCATCGCTTTTCCAGGTTCCGCTAAATATAGTTATTACAATATTACGCTAAGAGCAACATATGACGATGCCCCTTTTGTTGACAAGGATACTATATATATAATACAGTGGAATAAATCCAAAATATGTCAACAACTGCTAATTAACTATTCGTCAGCCACTTGCTCATCTCCGAAAGCTTTATTCTCCAACCTACTAAAACCTGTAAACATCAACCTCAACCCACTCAAATCAAATTTTGAGCACCTAAGAGTTTAAGGAAAAATAAACTTGGAGTCAGACATAAAGCCTGGTGTGAATAATACTATACATCTTGGTTATCTGATATTAAGTGAGACCACGCCGCTTAGCAGAACGGGTTTCCCCTCATTAGTATACTTTTTAAAACATAATCCTACAACCAAAACTGGTAAATATGTAAAGCAATATCATGTATATGTATATTTCAATTGTCATATGGACTATCTGTCCATACACTGTAGTTTTGTTTGGCTAACTACTAACCCTTGGCTAATTCGGGCCTACCAGAAAACATAAAAATCTAGCAACTGTTAGATATTCCCCTTCTGGATGGACTGTCCTTATTTACTTCTCCAAGTCTATCCGATCTTATTGGTCTTGTGGGTTTACCAATAACCTGTCTTTCCTTTTTAGATTCTTTTCTCCGTGTAACATAATTTTAGTCTCACTTCTGACATAGTCCTACACACTGGATTCTGGACTAAATTAGCTAGGGGCTGATAGCTAATGAGAATAGAGTGCGACCCCACACAAGTCCCACCTAGTATTCAAATTAGAGTCATTTCCTTAGGGTTAACTACCTCTTTAAAATTTTCCTTGAAAACCTTTTCAAAATGATATAAACCTTTAAATCATACATATATAAGGAAAATATACTCTTCGCTTCACTCTAAACACATGATGTATATACTTTATCCAAAATGATGTTGATCAAATTATTAAGGATTTTCACATCCTTCCAAAATAAGTTAAAGCCCTTTTTAACTTAAAAACACTTGGCTACATTGCCAAAACAACTCATTTAAAACCTTTGTTTAAAAAAACAACCCTTTCGAAACCATTGGAAAGAACCCCTTACGAAACCTTTGAAAGTTTCCCTTTCAATACAAGCAAAACCTTAGACCAAAAGTCAAAACATACCTTTCGAAATCATTCATCTTTATCCTTTCAAAAGCATTGAAAAACATCACCTTCGAAAGTTTTAAAACCTTAGACATCCTCTTTAAAACAATTAAATATTGCATTTCAAAACCATTTGAAAACCTTTCCTTAAAATCTTTCAAATGCATTAAAACATCAAGCCTTTCAAAAGCATTTGGGTTCAATTTTTGTAACATGTGGAAACACCTTTCGAAACCATTAAAACAATCTCTTTCGAAACCATTTGGGATATACTTTTTATAGAGAAAAAGGGTCATTAAAACATTTAAGTCGAAAGCATCTCTTTCACAAGCATTCCTAGGTAATGAAGTGATGGTGTCGGAACCATCCCTTCGAAAGCGTTGGAGAAGTTGCTTGGTTTGATACCCTTCCGAAACCATTCTAGGTCGAAAGGCAATAAGCAACGGTCAGGGGCTTCGACCTAGTCGAAAGCAGTTATTTAAAACAAAGGCACAACCTCTTTAAAACCATTCTTTTTAAAGTCATTAACCCAGTCGAAAGCAGACGAAGTTGAAAGCTATTTAATCAAAAGCAAAGCAGGCGCGTTTTCATTTAAAAGCAAAGTAGCGCTTCAACCCCTTCAGAAACCCTTGTTTTGACCCAATACCTTTCGCCTTTTCCCAATTCACTATGTACCAAGTATTTGATACCATATGCATTGGTTTCAATGGAGTTGGAGGCAGAGGTAAGGAGTCGGAAGCCTGCACCGAATGCATTGAAATGGGAAAAAGCATATAGATTTGACTTTTTAAACTATTTATTTGTACCTAACCTACATTGTTTTTCAAATTATGATTGGTTGCACATTTCTCTTTTCTAAAAGTACTGCCGATTTTAGAAATAAAGATGTGAATTATTTACAAAATACCCCTTCTTCTTTTTATAAATATATTAAACATTTAAGTCTCATGCCTTAAATAATTTTATATATCTATTAAAACACTTGGGAAAATTCTACAAAAATTTAAAAAAAAATCATTTTATTAAGGTTTCCAACATATATAAATTTAAGACCCTAAGCCAATTTAATTTGGTCGTAATTAATTTTTAATTCCAAAATAACATTTTCTTCACTAGAAAATTCATAAAAAATCCACATTAATTCAGAAAATTATGAAAATTGAAAACCATTTCTAAATTATCATTTTTGATCTAAATCTAAATTCGCAAGGCAATTGGATGTTATTTATATGGTTTTCTAAATTAGTTCTCATCATAAAATGCATATAAATGGCCTAAATCATCAAGAAGTATATACTTATCCGTTTGTCATTCAAAACATGGCAAAACAATTGCAAATACTTTTGGAATTTATCTAGCACCGAAATCAATCAAAAATATGAGATGTAGTCATTATTCACGTTAGCTTTTTGATTAAGGATGTAAGATTTTTTCTTCATTAAGAGATTTGATTCTTCCTCTTGAATTCTTCTTCTTCTTTACTCCTCCTAATAGTGGCCGGCCTTAGCTTTTATTTTTGAATTGTGAAAAAATGAAGTGAACGTGAATGTTGAGGGGTGAAGGGTTAAGGGTACAAGATATGCCTTGTTCCTATTTTGCCCTTGCATATTTCCTAACCTTTTTTGTTCTCTTTCTATTCTTTAGTTCACTTATTTAACATGGCATGGCTACCCCTTATTTAATCAGAAATCTCATTCCATTAATCATGTTGCGTTATTTTATTTAATTTAACTAATTAAATATTCTAAATAATGTTACTAAAAATATGAGGTGTTGCAGACTCCCCACCTTAAAGAATTTCATCCTCGAAATCAAGATAAGGTACACATCAAAACAATCAAAGGTAAAACATTCCATCAAACAAATCAGGATAAGTATCTCCCATCTTGTTCTCAGTCTTCCAACTACAGTCTGTATCATCGTCGCTCCACTGGACATTAACTAATCTGACTATCTTGGTCCTGGGTCTCTTCTCATCTCTTGCGACTATGCGAACAGGCTTTCTAGCTATAGTCAAATTCGGCTCTATGACTAAGTCATCTAACACAGTAGGTGATATAGTAATATCTGAATCTCGAATACACTTCCTTAGATGAGAAACATGAAAAAAATCATGGTCTCCTGCCAAACTGCTCGATAACTCTACCCTATATGCAAGTTTTTCGATCCTCTCAATAATAAGAAATGGTCCAATGAACCTCGGCACCAACTTCCCTAATTTTCCAAACCGAATAACACCCTTTATCGGCGACACCTTAATGAAAACATGTTCTCCAACAGAAAACTATGAATCTTTTTTCCTTTTATCCGCATAACTCTTCTGCCTAAATTGAGCTTCCTTCATTCTAGCTCGAATTAACTCAACGTTTTCTGCAGCTTCTCTAACCAAAACGGAACCAAGAACCAACCTATCCCCCGTCTCAAACCAACAAACTAGAGACTTACATGGCCTTCCATACAAAGCTTCAAATGATGTCATCCCTATACTAGCCTGATAACTGTTGTTAACGAAAATTCGACTAACTGTAGATGGTCTTCCCGTGACCCCCCAAAATCTAGCACACAAGCTCGTAACAGATCTTCCAAGCCATTATTAACTCTCTCTCCATTTTCCCATCAGTCTGTGGATAGTTAGTGGTACTCATCTTGAGCTTGGTACCTAAGGTATCCTGTAGACTTTTCCAAAACTCGCTAGTGAATAAAGAATCTATATCACTCACTATATTACTAGGAATTCCATGCAGTCTAACTACATTCTTCATAAACAACTTCGCTAACACAGGTGTCGTTCTGGTTGACTTAATTGGATAAAATGGGCACTCTCGGTCAACTTGTCCATAATGACCTATATGCTTTCATTTCCTCGATTAAACCTTGGCAACCCGTCAATGAAATCCATAGAAATAGAATCCCATTTCCACACTGGAATGTCCAAAGGCTGAAGCAACCCACTTGGCTTCTGATGTTCGATTTATACTCGTTGGCAGTTCAAACACCGCTTCACCTATAAGCCTACATCCCTCTTCATACCTTCCTAGAAGAAACTTCTCTTCATGTCTTGATACATCCTAGTTCCTCCCGGATGAATAGTGAACTTCGAACGATGGAATTCCTCCAAAACTTCCTTCCTAATGTCTCCCACGTTCGAAACACACAATCTTTCTTTCTTTCTTAACCACCCATTCTAGTCGAGACTAAAATCTTTTAAGTCATCGCTCTCCCTTCCATCTCTCAGCTTTCTGATCCATTCAGCCAATAGTAGATCCTCTAGCTATTTAGAAGTAGCTTTTTCGATCATAACTGGTCGAACTTCCAAACATGGTAATGGAGCAGTTTCTATACTTGAACTACTCTTAGTTCCCCCACTATACCCTGCAAGTTGCTAACGCCTCCAAATCTTTCCACTTAGCTATCACCGCTACAACTACGTTTTGATGTTTTCTGCGAAGTGCATCTGCATCCTTGTTGCTTTTCCCCGGTGTGTGCTCAATACTGAAATCATAAGCAGCTAAGAAATCTAACCACCTCTACTGTCTCATGTTTAGCTCCTTTTGAGAGAACAAGTCCTTCAACGACTTATGATCCTTATAATTCAAATCTTTCTCCTAAAAGATAATATTTCCACACCTTGAATGCAAAAATCACCGCACCTAACTCCAAATCATGGGTTGGGTATCTGACCTCATGCAGTCTAAGCTGTCGAGAAGCATAGGCAATGACTCTACCCCTCTGCGTTAACACAGCTCCTAACCCAGTCCCACATGCATCCGTATACACCACCAAATCCTGATTTCCATCTGGAACAACCAACACAGGTGCATTAGTCAATAAGTGTTTCATCTTGTCGAATGCCTCCTCACACTTTTCGGTCCAAACGAACTTAATATCTTTTTGAGTCAGCTTGGTCATTGGTGTCATTATCCATGAATAATCTTTAATAAACCTCCAATGGTAACCAACCAATCCCAATAAGCTTCAAATCTCAGTCACCGTTTTTGGTCTCTTCCAACTATTCACGGCCTCGATCATATCTAGATCCACTGATAACCCATTCTGTGAAACTACATGGCCAAGAAACTTCACTTATTTCTTCTAGAAATGACATTTCGAAAACTTCATCTTTAGCTGATGCTGCCTCAGCTTTCCATGCACTACTCGAAGTTGAACTTCATGCTTTCTTTCATCCTTAGAGTACACCAAAGTATCATCTATGAAAACCAATATGAACCTATCCAAGCGCTCTCGGAAAATCCAATTCATCAAAGCTGCGAAGAAAGCTAGCGCATTAGTCGGTCCAAATGGCATAACTAACCATTCGTACGATCCATATCTAGTTCTAAATGTCTTCAAAGTAATACTGTCCTCTGCCACCATAAGCTGATGGGAGCCTGTCGCTAGATCCAACTACGAAAATATCTTGGCTCCACTCAACTGATCGAACAAATCATCAACCCTTGGTAATGGATATCAATTCTTTATGGTTTTCTCATTCAAATTACGATAATCGATACATAACCTTATCGATCCGTCCGACTTCTTAACAAATACTCCGGCTGCTTCCCAAGGTGAACTACTAGGTCTGATGAAATTCTTGCTTTCCAAATCCCCGCACCTTGAGCTCCCTCATCTCGGTCTACTAACTGGTTCTGCTCCAGGCACCAAATCTATCTGAAACTCAATGGCCTGTTTCGGTGGCAATCCTACTACGGGTTCAAAAATATCCACGAATTCTTTAACCATAAAAACTTTATTTTGCTCATCTTCTATTTCCACAACACCCAGCAAAGCACTTACCTCACAGCTACGGTTTTCTACGGTATATACATTCTACTCCCTACAATCTGGGTGTCTAAGCAATATTTTTCCCTCATGTAAAAATATTCTAGCATCGTATTTACTTAACCAATCCATACCCAAAATAATTTCGAATCCTACGAAATCAAACACATGCAAACTGCAAACAAAAGTATGACCTAACATGTCAAACTTTAGGTGGTCACATCTCATCCCAAGTGTTGCATACTCTCTTATCGGATTTTCAACCCTTAAGGAAGTAACTAAGTATGAGGGTTCTAGGTTAAGCATATCTACCAAACAACGAGATATAAAAGAATGTGATGCACCAGTATCAAACATAAAACTAACTGCCGTACCAAGACTCATAAGCGTACCTTCCAACACAGCTTTTCCTTTTCCCCTTACCATGGTCTCGAGGTAGCTGGCTCCAATGCATATACTTTGCCCTTTCCATCCTTACTAGGCTCCTTGCATTGGCTCTTCTAATTACCCATCTGATCGCAGTTGAAGCATTTTACATTCTTCATCCCCGTCACTTTCTTTGCCTCCCCAAAATGACATTCATTCACATAATGCCCTTTCTTGTCACACTTAAAAAAGATAATTTCTGACTTTCTTTTCTTCATGGGTCCACCCTTCTAGGCTCCCTTCTTAGGAAAGAACTTCCTTTTCTGAATCTGCCCTACTTGGACCTCCCTCGCCTTATTCTTCTTCAGCGAAGCAATAATTTCCTCATTCTTAGAGCCATCTCTACTACAACATCACAAGGATCCTTGATATGAGGTAATGTAGCCCTGACCAATTCAGGTTTCAACCCTATAATGTACTTCTTGTTTCTCTTAATCACGGTATTCACAGTGGCATGACCATATCTAACCAACTCCTCAAACCTTGTAGCATACTCTAACAGAGCCATCTCTCCCTGCTCTAGCTAAGCAAACTTTCTGAGCAAGGTAGACTTTGCCATCACATACATAAATCTCTCTTCGAACCTCCTCTTAAACTCAGCTCATGTCATGGTTCCTTCATTCACTCTAGCTATCACACTATTCCACCAGTATAAATCTGCTCCTTAAAGCTGCCTTAAAGTGAGCCTTCTTTTCTTCTCATCATTGAGCCCTAAATCTAGGATAATTATCTCATAATGCAATAACCAGTTGCCCACTTCTGTGGTATCTTCAGTTCCAACAAATGGTTTTCCTCCCAACCAAGCATAGTCCCTACTCAAAGCAGCAAAAAAATTTTTACCACTAGAGCTACCTGGGTTCCTCCCCCAACTACTCTAGCAGCAACCCCCGCTTGCATCATATTCACAAAAAACTGATAAATGGCTCCTATATCAACTTGTGGGGCTTCAACACCAGTATTTCCAGCTCGTGCTTGACTTGGATTCCTTCTAATATTAGGTCTGGCATTTCCATTTGCAGCGATGCTTCCTCCTTCAACGTTATCTCTTCGAGAATCCATATCTGCGTTCGAACCTTCGTGAGATACAAAAAATAGCCTAAAAGAAATATAAGACTAGAGATAAAGTGCATATTTATATTTGGAAAATACAAGTATGTTATTATAGCATTATCCCATACCCTAATTTATCTCTAATTCCCTAAGATTATGTTTTCAAAATACAATCTTTTTAGTTAAGGTTTTCCATAAACCTATGCTCTGATACCAAGTTGTATCATCTCCTATCTAGATGCCCAAAACTAAGCGTTACAGATGCCGCAACCATCTATAGTATTAACTTCCGACGACTAAATACGACTATGTTAATGGTATTCATAATATCAAAAGCAAATGAATATGAAACAAAATCACAAATTCATAACTTTATTTTTCTAGTTACATTTCAAGACACATGTTTTATAATTAAATTACATAAACCCATTGCTTTCCCAGGTTCCGTTAAATATAGTTATTACAGTATTACGCCAAAAGCGATATATGAAGATGCCCCCTTGGTTGACCAAGATACTATATATACAATATAGAAGAATAAACCCAAAATATATCAACAACTGCTAATTAACTATTCGTCAGCCACCTGCTCGTCTCCGAAAGCTTTATTCGCCAACCTACTGAAACTTGTAAACCTCAATCCCCGGCCTACTCAAACCAATTTTTGAGCATCTGAGAATTTAAGGAAAAATAAAATTTGAGTTGGACATAAAGCTTGGTGTGAATAATACTATACATCTCTGTTATCTGATATTAAGTGAGACCATGACGCTTAGCACAACAAGTTTTCCCTCATTAATATCCTTTTTAAAACATACCTTTAGCAAATTATAATCCTGCTACCAAAACTGGTTAAATATGTAATACCATGTATATGAAAATTTAAATTATCATATGAACTATCTGTACATACACTATAGTTTTGTTTGATTAACTACTGACTCTTGGCTGACTCAGCCCTACCAAAAAACATAAAAATCTAACAACTGTTAGATACTCCCCTTTTGGATGGACTGTTCTTACTTACTTCTCCAGGTCTACCTGATCCTAATGGTTTTACGGGATTACCAACAACCTATCTTTCCTTTTTAGATTCCATTCTCAGTGTAACATAATTTTAGTCTCACTTTTGATGAAGCCCTACGCACTGGAATTCTGGACTAAATTAGCTGGGGGCTGATAGCTAATAAGTATAAGTTGCGTCCTTACACAAGTTCCATCTGGTATTTAAATCCAAGTCATTTTCTTAGGGTTAACTACCCTTTAAATTTTTCCTTGAAAACCTTTTCAAAATGATTTAAAACTTTAAATCATATGTATACAAGGAAAATATACTCTTTGCTTTCCTCTAAATTATTTTCCATGATACATATATTTTACCTAAAATAATGTTGACGAAATTATTAAGGATTTTCCCATCCTTTCAAAATAAGTGAAAGCCCTTTTTAACTTAAAAACACTTAAGCTATATTGCCAAAACAACTCATTCGAAACCTTTGATTAAAACATTTTAAACAACCATTTCAAAACCATTGAAAGAAACCCTTCCGAAACCTTTGTAAGCATCCCTTTCAATACAGACAAAACCTTAGGCCAAAGGCCAAAACATACCTTTCGAAACCATACCTTTCAAAATCATTCATCTTTATCCTTTCGAAAGCATTGAAAAATGCCTCCTTTGAAAGCTTTAAAACCTTAGACATCTTCTTTAAAACACTTAAACATTGCCTTTCGAAACAATTGGAAAACCTTTCCTTAAAATCATTCGAACGCATTAAAACGTCAAGCCTTTCGAAAGCATTTGGGTTCAATTTTTATAACATGTGTAAACACCTTTCGTAATCATTAAAACCATCTCTTTAGAAACCATTTGGGTTATTCTTTTTATAGAGCAAAAGGGTCATTAAAACATTTAAGTCGAAAGCAACTCTTTCGAAAGCGTTCCTAAGTAATGAAGTGATGGCGTCGAAATTATCCCTTCGAAAGCATTGGAGAAGTGGCTTGATTTTAAAAATAAGATACCTTTTGGAAACCAATCTGGGTCGAAAGGAAATAAACGGTAGTCAAGGGCTTCGACCTAGTTAAAAGCAGTTATTTAAAAACAAGGGCGCAACCTCTTTAAAACCATTCTTCTCATAACCCAGTCGAAAGCTATTTAGTCGAAAGCAAAGCAGACACATTTTCATTTATAAGAAAAACAGAGCTTCAATCCCTTTCGAACCCCTTGTTTCGACCCAATACCTTTTTCCTTTTCCCAATTCACTACGTAAAAAGTATCAGATACTATGTGCATTGGTTTCAATGGAGTTGGTGGCGGAGGTAAGGAGTTGGAAGCCTGTGCCGAAAGCATTGAAACAGAAAAAAGCATGAAGATTTGACTTTTTAAACTATTTCTTTGTACCTAACCTGCCTTGTTTGCCAAATTATGATTGGTTGCACATTTTTCAATTCTAAAAGAACTAGTGATTTTTAGAAATGAAGATTTGAATTATTTAAAAAACACACCTTCTCCTTTTTATAAATATATAAAACATTTAATTCCCATGCCTTAAATAATTTTATATATCCATTAAAACACTTAGAAAAATTCTACAAAAATTCTTAGAAATCATTTTTAATATATTATCCAACATATATAAATTTTAGACCCTAAGCCAATATAATTTAGCCGTAATTAACTTTTAATCCAAAATAATATTTTCTTCACTAGAAAATTCATATAAAATCCACATCAATTAAGAAAATTATAAAGGTTGAAACCCGATTATAAATTATCATTCTGATCTAAATTTAAATTCACAATGCAATTGGATGTCATTTAATAGGTTTTCTAAATCAACTCTCATCATAAAATGCATATAAATGGCCTAAATTATCAATAAGTATATACATATCCATTTATCATTGAAAATATGGCAAAAAAATTGCAAATACTTTCGGGATTTATCTAAAATAGAAATCAATCAAAAATATGAGATATAGTCATTATTCACCATAGCTTTATTATTAAGAATGTGGGATTTGTTCTTGATTAAGAGATTTGATTCTTCCTCTTTATTTCTTCTTCTTCTTTGCTCCTCCTAATGGTGGCCGACCTTAGCTTTTATATTTGAATTGTGAAAATCCGAAGTGAATGTTGAGGGGTTAAGGCTTGTTCCTATTTTGCTCTTGCATATTTCCTAACGTTTATTATTCTCTTTTTATTCTTTAGTTGACTTATTTAACATGGCACCGCTACCCCTAATTTAATCACAAATCTCAATCCATAAATCATCTTACATTATTTTATTTTATTTAACTAATTAAATATCCTAAATAATGTTACTAAAAATATAGGGTGTTACGCGAAGGTGCTACTTCTATATTGATTTGGAATCACCCTCAGAATTAGTAGCAAGTGGCCCTTGCACTTCAAAGAACTCCATCTTCGATCATCCTCAAGAGATCTCCAAATCAAATGATTATGCCTATTCGAAGTGTTTTTTGGATAATATATCTGATCGTGTTCTCTTCGAACCGACATTGATAATTTTAAAAGCCGACCAATATTTGATAGTTAGTTATTTAACTATCAAATAAACTAACAATTCAACCATGAATTTATTCAAGCATGGTTAAGCAGAAAGTAACCACTAAGCCTCTTTAATTAAGTCTTTTCGTTAATTAAAACCACTTTGTAAATACTTGTATCAAAATACTTTACAAAGATATACTCACAAACACCTCTCTACTATTTCTATACTTGGAAAAATATTAATATACTTATCTCAATTATATAAGTATACTCACAAAAAATTTCACTTTCAAACTTGGAAATTTTTTCCATATACTAATATCAATAATATTAGTATGTTCACACACATAACATTTCAATACATAGAATATTTGCTCATAAACCTATCTCATCAGTATAAGTATATTCACAAATCTTAAGAAAGAATTTTTTTACAAAATCATAATTTATTGGGTTAAAAAAACGTTAATTAAAACATTGATAAAAATAAATCCAAACACTTCGCTTTGGTGTAAGTAAACAGATTGTATAGAAACTAGACCAAATATACTTAACACCACTTTCCATTTTCAAAACAGTACTATCCCTCGATTTACAATGAGATTAGACAAGTTAGAAAACTATCCTTGCCCCAATACACATTCTTAATTCTTAAGATAGAGACGAGTTTTAATACTTCAGAATTAGGTGTTAAGTATGAAAAGAACATTTTCCATACTACCGTAATTTTAAACGATCATTTAAGAAAATCGGGTCTTAGCCTTTTTATATATCCTTTTTTTTATAAAACGCCTTTATAAAACCCCTTATTTTCACAAAACTCCTTTTATAAAAATATTATTTATGAGTTCCTTTATAAATAGCTAACCGTAATTATAGCCTTCCTTTATAAATTTCCAAATTTATTTAATAACCCCTTTATAAACATCGTTTATATTATTTGTAAAAGTCTTTTATAATACTTATTTTATAAAATATTATCTGCAAAACTCATTTTATAATTCCCAAATTCATTTGTAAAACTACTTTTTGAAATTTCTAAATATAATTACAGAACTCATATACTTTCCATAACACAATCATTCCATATATTTCAATAAATTCACAACTATGATTTATTTCTCAAATTTATCAAATGAAAGTATTTTCTCTTGGATAAAATGCCCTTTATAAACTTATTCCTTTTATTTATAAAATACCACTTATAAATCTCTCTTTTCTTTATAAAATATTATTTATAAACCCATTCTCTCACTTCTGACGAAGCCCTACACACTGAAATTCTGGACTAAATTAGCTGGGGGTTGATAGCTAATAAGTATAAGCTGGGTCCTTACACAAGTTCCATCTGGTATTCAAATCCGAGTCATTTTCTTAGGGTTAACCACCCTTTAAATTTTTCCTTGAAAACCTTTTCAAAATGATTTAAAACTTTAAATCATATGTATACAAGGAAAATATACTCTTTGCTCTCCTTTAAATTATTTTCCATGATATATATATATATATATTACCTAAAATAATGTTGACGAAATTATTAAGGATTTTCCCATCCTTTCAAAATAAGTGAAAGCCCTTTTTAACTTAAAAACACTTAAGCTATATTGGCAAAAAAATTCATTCGAAACCTTTGATTAAAACATTATAAACAACCATTGAAAGAAACCCTTTCGAAACCTTTGAAAGCATCCCTTTCAACACAAACAAAACCTTAGGCCAAAGGCCAAAACATACCTTTCGAAACCATACCTTTCAAAATCATTCATCTTTATCCTTTCGAAAGCATTGAAAACGCCTCCATTGAAAGCTTTAAAACCTTAGACGTCTTCTTTAAAACACTTAAACATTGCCTTTTGAAACCATTGGAAAACCTTTCCTTAAAACCATTCGAACGCATTAAAACGTCAAGCCTTTCGAAAGCATTTGGGTTTAATTTTTATAACATGTGTAAAACCCTTTAGAAATCATTAAAACCATCTCTTTCGAAACCATTTGGGTTATTCTTTTTATAAAGCAAAAGGGTCATTAAAGCATTCAAGTCGAAAACAACTCTTTCGAAAGCGTTCCTAACTAATGAAGTGATGGTGTCGAAATCATCCCTTCGAAAGCATTGGAGAAGCGGCTTGGTTTTAAAAACAAGATACCTTTTCGAAACCAATCTGGGTCGAAAGGCAATAATCGGTAGTCAAGGGCTTCGACCTAGTTAAAAGCACTTATTTAAAAACAAGGGCGCAACCTCTTTAAAACCATTCTTTTCATAACCCAGTCGAAAGCTATTCAGTCGAAAGCAAAGCAGACACATTTTCATTTATAAGAAAAATAGCGCTTCAATCCCTTTCGAACCCCTTATTTCGACCCAATCCCTTTTCCCTTTGCCCAATTCACTACTTACAAAGTATCAGATACTATGTGCATTGGTTTCAATGGAGTTGGAGGCGGAGGTAAGGAGTCGGAAGCTTGTGTCGAAAGCATTGAAACAGGAAAAAGCATGAAGATTTGACTTTTTAAACTATTTCTTTGTACCTAACTTGCCTTGTTTACCAAATTATGATTGGTTGCACATTTTTCATTTCTAAAAGAACTAGTGATTTTTAGAAGTGAAGATTTGAATTATTTAAAAAACACACCATCTCCTTTTTATAAATGTATAAAACATTTAATTCCCATGCCTTAAATAATTTTATATATCCATTAAAACACTTAGAAAAATTCTACAAAAATTCTTGGAAATCATTTTTAATATATTCTCCAACATATATAAATTTTAGACCCTAAGCCAATATAATTTAGCCGTAATTACTTTTAATCCAAAATAATATTTTCTTCGCTAGAAAATTCATATAAAATCCACATTAATTCAGAAAATTATAAAAGTTGAAATCCAATTATAAATTATCGTTTCTGATCTAAATTTAAATTCACAACGCAATTGGATGTCATTTAATAGGTTTTCTAAATCAATTCTCATCATAAAATGCATATAAATGGCCTAAATTATCAATAAGTATATACACATCCATTTATCATTCAAAATATGGCAAAAAAATTGCAAATACTTTCGGGATTTATCTAAAACAGAAATCAATCAAAAATATGAGAATAGTCATTATTCACCATAGCTTTTTGATTAAGAATGTGAGATTTGTTCTTGATTAAGAGATTTTATTCTTCCTCTTTAATTCTTCTTCTTCTTTACTCCTCCTAATGGTGGCCAACCTTAGCTTTTATTTTTGAATTGTTAAAAACCGAAGTGAATGTTGAGGGGTTAAGGCTTGTTCCTATTTTTCCCTTGCATATTTCCTAACGTTTTTTATTCTCATTCTATTCTTTAGTTCACTTATTTAACATGGCATCGCTACCCCTAATTTAATCACAAATCTCAATCCATTAATCATCTTACATTATTTTATTTTATTTAACTAATTAAATATCCTAAATAATGTTACTAAAAATATAGGGTATTATGCGAAGGTACTACTTCTACATTGAATTGGAATCACCCTCAGAATTAGTAGCAAGCGGCGCTTGCACTTCAAAGAACTCCATCTTCGATCATCCTCAAGAAATCTCCAAATCAAATGATTATGCCTGTTCGAAGTGTTTTTTGGATAATATATCTGATCGTGTTCTCTTCGAACCGACAATGATAATTTTAAAAGCCGACCAATATTTGGTAGTCAGTTATTTAACTATCAAATAAACAAAAAATTCAACCGTGAATTTATTCAAGCATGGTTAAGCAGAAAGCAACCACTAAGCCTCTTTAATTAAATCTTTTCGTTAATTAAACCACTTTGTAAATACTTGTATCAAAATACTTTACAAAGATATACTCACAAACACCTCTCTACTATTTCAATACTTGGAAAAATATTAATATACTTATCTCAACTATATGAGTATACTCACAAAAAATTTCACTTTCAACTTAGAAATTTTTTCCGTATACTTATATCAATTATATAAGTATGTTCACAAACACAACATTTCAATACATAGAATATTTGCTCATAAACCTATCTCATTAGTATAAGTATATTCACAAATCTTAATAAAGATTTTTTTTACAAAATCATACTTTATTGGGTTAAAAAAATGTTAATTAAAAACTTAAAAGAATTTAATAAAAATTCATGGCGCCTACATCAGCTGGAGAACTTGGAGGGGAGGAAGCGGATGACGGGGTGATGAATCGAAGTAACAGGCTGCTGTCAACATCAGCAGGTGATCTCGGAGGGGAGGACGAAGGCTGGATCAAGGTAATGGATCGGAGGCATAGGCTGGCGGCAGGATCTGTGAGGAACTCAGCAGATCCACGTTTTTCGAAGATTAGGGATACTCGGCTGCCCTCAAACAGATCTGGATCTACTACTGTGAGTTCTCGTATTCCACTTGTCAAGAATAACAATTCCAATAAAGTGAATGTTTTTACTGTTAATTCAAAAGCTTCGCCTAAAAGTTGGTGTGATTTGGTTAAGGAAAAGAAACAAAGTGAAACTCTGAAATTCTTTGATCCAGCAATTGTCAATGATAGAAAAACAGCAATAATTGGAGAGGAGGAGCTTTTAAGTGCGGAGAAGATGTGGTCTAATTCTATTCTGATCTACTTGGTAGGGAAAAGACCGTATTATATGTTTTTTAAAGCATATATCAGGAGAACGTGGCTTCCAAAAGGTAAATTTGAGGTTTTCGCTAGAGACAATGGTTTCTATTTGGTTCAATTTGAATTAGAAGAGGACTGTAATAAAATTCTTGATGGAGGTCCTTGGTTGATGGACGGGAAGTTCATTATAATGAAGAAATGGAATAGTATGATAAAATATGAAAAAGATCTGTTATTATCGATTCCCATTTGGGTGAGATTCCCTAATCTTAATTTTGCATATTGGAATCACATTTCTTTGTGTAAAATAGCTAGCATAATTGGAAGACCCATCGCAATGGATGAACACACAAAAAATAGAAGTAGAATATCCTTTGCTAGAATGCTTATTGAGGTGGATGCGTCATTTAAATTTGAAAGTGAAGTGCAAATTCAACTGCCTAGGGGAGATTTTGTTATGCAAAATGTTGAATATGAGTTTATCCCTCCAGTATGCCATAACTGTGTATGTTTTGGTCATACGGATAAAGAGTGTCCTATATCATTCAAGCAACAATGGAAACCAAAGACTACAGCTAGCAATAATGATACTAATAACATGGAAATTAGTACAGAAGACAATTCAAATCAGCAGAATCTCAATTCAAAAGGAGCAGAGCATAACAATACAGAAGTTATTACAATTGATGATGCAAATGTCCAAGTTCATACTACAATTAACAAAGCCCTCAGTAATCAAAATACAGACAATTTAATTAAGGGCAATGATATTTCTCCATCAGATATGAATGCCGTGAATAATGAATCAGATCAGAGGTCTTTAAAGGAGCCTGCAATTACAATTGCAGCCTTGCCATCAACTAATACTGAAGAATGTGTAGTATCTAACTTGCCATCAAATATTAGCATGGCTGCTGCAATTGCAAAGGGATCCTTCACTCAACTTCTTGATATGCCTCAGATTCAAAACATTGAAGATGGACCCTCTATGAGTACTGGTACTCTGGATCCAAACCTATTGACATCATCGACAAAAGTCTCTGTCGCATTATCATCATCAGAGAAAAATTGTAACAGGGAGTTGTTAAATCATAATAAACCAGCCATAATTAATTTAAACTCTCAAGCTTCTAATCTAACAACTGAAGTGCTTAATTCTTTTCAGGTGCTGAAAGACATGAAAGACTCAAATGTGGATGAATCTTCTCTATCTCAATCATGTATCAAACCCACATACCCAACAACTGATGAGTTACCCAACAATATGCCTAAAAACCTCACTTCCATCAATCCTGAATATGAAAAAGCAATTGCAGATATAAAAGGCAAGAATATTCAAGAAAAGAAAAAGAACAAATTGTTTTAAGACAGTGTGACTCCCACTATTAGAACCAGGAGTCAAACAAATCCATCCAAATAATGTCTATCTTGTGTTGGAATGTGCGAGGTCTTAACAAGGCAGCACATATGTTGGAGGTAAAAAATTTAGTGTTTTCTCATAAACCTTCTATTTTTTGCTTAATTGAAAACAAGTTGAGAAGAAATAAACTGCAGCAATATATAGAATCTTGGGAAAATAAATGGACATGCATCAATAACATTGAGTTTCATCACAAGTGCAGAATTCTTATCATGCTCAGACATCTGGAGTAGTTATGTCATTTCTATGAGTAAACAACATATTACTTGTATGTTAAATAACATTGCTGGTGCCCAATGCATAATTACAGTAATCTATGCACTCAATCTAGAATCAGAAAGGAGAGACTTATGGAAACAACTAGTAAAAGAAGCTAATACTTTCGTCACCCCATGGTGCATCATTGGGGATTTTAACTGTGTTAGGTTTTTGAAAGAGAAAAGAGGAGGAAATAATTTGTCAATCAGTAACATTCAGGAACTCAACAATTTAGTTAACTCTTCAGGGGTCAAAGAAATTAATATTTCAGGGGTTAATTTTTCTTGGAGATCGGGGCCTACTAAGAATATTGCTACAAAGATTGATAGACTTTTCTGTAATGTTGAATGGATGAACACATTTAAAAAATCTCATGCCAAATATTTAGAGCTATCAACAAGTGATCATGTACCTATTATGTTCTCCTTTAGTTGCATTCAAACATATGAAGGTCCTAAACCATTTAAATTTATGAACCACTGGGTTATGTGTGAAGGGTACAAGGAAGTGGTTGAAAAGTGTTTTATTTTCCCAGAAGGCAATCAGTTATTCAACTTTATTCAAATGCAGAAAAACATCAAAAAGGAAATTAAAAAATGGTGCAATGGAAAAAATGATCTACAATCTCAAGTTTCAAAATGCAAACAAGAAGTCAATATTGCTCTACAGACATTAGAATTAAATCACAACTCCTCTAATGCTCAAATATTGTATGATGCTCAAGTTAATTTGGCTAAAAGTATGGAGCTATTAGCTATTGATAACAAGCAGAAATCAAAATGTCAATGGATCAAGTGGGATGATAGTTGCTCCAAATTTTTCTATGACAAATAAACAAATAGAAGATTTGTAAATAGCTGTCATAATATGATAAAAGAGAATGGAGATGTTTTAAAGACACAAAAGGAGATAGAGGAAGAGGCAGTGAGGTATTTTATCAACATATATAACAAGAGCCACATGATGAAACAGTTTCCTAACATCATCCCTAAAAGGAAAGTAAATGAATGGGGAAAAAATTTTCTTAATGCAGCATTTGATGAAAAAGAATTGAAAAGAGCTATATTCAGTGTGCATAATGATACTGCTCCAGGTTATGATGGATTCAATGCTAAGTTCTATAAAAAACACTGGAATGTATTCAAAAAACCTCTTTTGAAAGCTATGCAAATCTCATTTGATAATGGAAGAATTGTGAGAGAAATAAATCACACCATTATTTCCTTAATTCCTAAGGTAAAATCCCCTGAATCTGTGGCAGATTTCAGACCCATAGCCTGCTGTTCTATGTTGTATAAAATTCTATCCAAATTGTTATGTGACAGAATAAAGTATGTACTTGGAGAATTGATATCTGATAATCAAACAGCTTATTTACCAGACAGACAAATAAAAGATGGGATATTAATTGCACATGAACATATCAGAAATTTTAACAAACAAGGAAGCAACAAAATGTGCATAAAGGTTGACCTGAAGAAAGCATATGATTCAGTCAATAGAAATTTTATCCTTCACATGATGGAAAGAATGGACTTTCCTGTCAAGTGGGTAAAAATTATTCAAGAAATGATAAGCACTCCAAGTTTTTCACTGTCGATTGAAGGATATCATAGGGGATATTTTAAAGGCAGCAATGGTTTAAGGCAAGGAGATCCCCTATCCCCTTATCTATTTACTTTATGCATGGAATATTTTACCTTGTTAATGGATGCTAAAGCCAGTAAAGGAAAAGTGGAATCAGTTATCAAAAACAATTCTAACATAACTCATCTAATTTATGCTGATGATTTGCTTATTTTCATAAATGCCACAGAGGTTGGAGCTAAAGCTATTAAAAATTGTTTCAAGAAATTGAAGAGAGTCACTGGCTTAGAAATGAATAATCTCAAAACTCAAGTATTTTTTAACAAGTTTTGCACTAACAAGGAGAAAGTGCTCAACATTTTGGATATTCAAGAAGGAGAACTACCTGTTAGATATCTTGGGTTACCTCTATCTGTGTCATATATAAAACACTCAAATTGCAAACATTTGATTGACAAAGTGTTAAATAAAATGCAAGGTTGGGAGTGTAAATTTCTCACAGTTTCAGGAAGAATTGAATTAATTAAGGCTGTAGTTTATCCTATGGTCAGTTTTTGGATGCAGTGTTTCATGCTCCCTAGCTTAACTATCCAAAAAATCAATCAACTTTGCAAAAAATTTATATGGAAGGGTAAAAAAAGTAGTGTCCCATGGGAAACAGTCACAAGTGCCAAATCTGAAGGTGGAATGGGATTGAAAAAATTGACAGACATAAACATCACCTTTTGCATCAAAAGAATTTGGGAGGTACTCAACAATTCTTCATATAGTGCTAAGTGGCTGAATGTTAAATATGCCAATAATGAAACCCTATGGGATTCTAACTTCAATAATAATTATTCTTGCACATGGAAAAAAATGCTTTATCATAGAAAAGATGCACAAAAGCTAATTGACAGAAGAATTGTTGATGGAAAATCTACAAGTCTGTGGTTTACACCATGGATTAATGGGTCAACTTTATTGGAAAAGCTAGGATATGAAACTTTATCATATTCAAGGAGTCATAAACATAAGGTAGATCAAATTATATCTGGAAATAACTGGAAGCCTGAAAACATCTCATTTCTTGGTAATGTAAGTGAGGAAATAAAACAAGTGACCATCCATTATGACAATACAGCAGATTACTGGTTTTGCAGAAGCAGTAAAAATGGTCAATTTAATTTTCATGATGTTTGGAATGATTTTAGAACTAAACTACAGGAAATCAGTGATTACAATATCATATGGAACAACATTTCTCTCCCAAAAATGAATGTATGTTTATACAGAGCTATTTTCAGTTTTCTACCCACAAAAGATAAATTAAAGATGCAAGGAGTAACTGAAGATGATGTTTGTGTACTATGCAAGAGAGAAGTGGAAACTTGCAAGCATATATTTTTTAACTGTCCCTTTTCTAAACATATATGGTGTTGGATCAGAATCATGATGGGAGATCCTATAACTCAAAGAAACTGTCAAACTTCTATCTTAGATGCCATTACATATATCAACCGGAAGTTCGCAGCCAACAATATCAAGAAGGAAATCATAATAGCCGCGCTAAGTTCATCTATATGGTTCATTTGGAAAAGCAGAAACTCCATTGTTTTTAATAATGAAAAAGCAGATAGAATTAAGATGTGTAATATCATAAAGTACAATGTTCGTGACATCATCATCAACAGATCCAGATTTTTCAGACATAGCATGAACAATTTTGAAGAAATCATCGAAAGATGGGAGATTATACCTTTGCGAGTCGATAATAACATTACCTCAATCCCGAACCCTAATTCCCTTTCCATAACATCCTCCTCAAGATACATGATTGATAGAGAAGAAGATGAAGCTGAGAGATCTAGATTGTTCAGACGCACCGAAATGATTAACGCTAATGTTGAAAGAGAAGAAGACTTGGCAGGAAGGGAAAATGAGCCGCCATGAGAAGCATTGTTGCTAGGTTTACGCAGTGTGTGTAGGGAGGTGTTTGCGGGTTCGAATTTGCAACCCGTATATATTGTATATACTCTGTTTGTAATGTTCTATCATTATCAATAATATATTTGACCTTTCTTCAAAAAAAAAAAATGTTAATTAAAACGTTGGTAAAAATAAAAGCAAACACTTCGCTTTGGTGTAAGTAAACAGATCGTATAGAAACTAGACCAAATATACTTAACACCACTTTCCATTTTCAAAACAGTACTATTCCTCGATCAACAATGAGATTAGACAAGTTAGAAAACTATCCTTGCCCCAATACACATTCTTAATTCTTAATATAGAGAAGAGTTTTAATACTTCGGAATTAGGTGTTAAGTATGAAAAGAACATTTTCCATACTACCATAATTTTAAGCGATCATTTAAGAAAATCGGGTCTTAGCCTTTTTATATATCCTTTTTTATAAAACGCCTTTATAAAACCCCTTATTTTCACAAAACTCCTTTTATAAAAATATTATTTATGAGTTCCTTTATAAATAGCTAACCATAATTACAACCTCCTTTATAAATTTCCAAATTTATTTAACAACCCTTTTATAAACATCGTTTATATTATTTGTAAAAGTCTTTTATAATACTTATTTTATAAAATATTATCTATAAAACTCATTTTATAATCCCAAATTCAGTTATAAAACTCCTTTTTTAAATTTCTATATATAATTACAGAACTCGTATACTTTCCGTAACACAGTCATTCCATATATTTCAATAAATTCACAACTGTGATTTATTTCTCAAATTTATCAAATGAAAGTATTTTCTCTTGGATAAAATGCCCTTTATAAACTTATTCCTTTTATTTATAAAATACCACTTATAAATCTCTCTTTTCTTTATAAAATATTATTTATAAACCCATTCTCTCACTTCTAACGAAGCCCTACACACTGGAATTCTGGACTAAATTAGCAGGGCGCTAATAGCTAATAAGTATAAGCTGCGTCCTTACACAAGTTCCATTTGGTATTCAAATCCGAGTCATTTTCTTAGGGTTAACTACCCTTTAAATTTTTCCTTGAAAACCTTTTCAAAATGATTTAAAACTTTAAATCATATGTATACAAGGAAAATATACTCTTTGCTTTCCTCTAAATTATTTTCCATAATATATATATTTTACCTAAAATAATGTTGACGAAATGATTAAGGATTTTCCCATCCTTTCAAAATAAGTGAAAGCCCTTTTTAACTTAAAAACACTTAAGCTATATTGCCAAAACAACTCATTCGAAACCTTGACTAAAACATTTTAAACAACCACTACAAAACCATTGAAAGAAACCCTTTCGAAACCTTTGAAAGCATCCCTTTCAATACAAACAAAACCTTAGGCCAAAGGCCAAAACATACCTTTCGAAAACATACTTTTCAAAATCATTCATCTTTATCCTTTCGAAAGCATTGAAAACGCCTCCTTTAAAAGCTTTAAAACCTTAGACATCTTCTTTAAAACACTTAAACATTGCCTTTCAAAACCATTGGAAAACCTTTCCTTAAAATCATTCGAACGTATTAAAACGTCAAGCCTTTCGAAAGCATTTGGGTTTAATTTTTATAACATGTGTAAACCCTATTCGAAATCATTAAAACCATCTCTTTCGAAACCATTTGGGTTATTCTTTTTATAGAGCAAAAGGGTCATTAAAACATTTAAGTCGAAAACAACTCTTTCGAAAGCGTTCCTAAGTAATGAAGTGATGGTGCGGAAATCATCCCTTCGAAAGCATTTAAGAAGCGGCTTGGTTTTAAAAACAAGATACCTTTTCGAAACCAATCTGGGTCGAAAGGCAATAAACGGTAGTCAAGGGCTTCGATCTAGTTAAAAGAAGTTATTTAATAACAAGGGCACAACCTCTTTAAAACCATTCTTTTCATAACCCAGTCGAAACCTATTCAGTCGAAAGCAAAGCAGACACATTTTCATTTATAAGCAAAATAGCGCTTCAATCCCTTTCGAACCCCTTGTTTCGACCCAATACCTTTTTCCTTTGCCCAATTCACTACGTACAAAGTATCAGATACTATGTGCATTGGTTTCAATGGAGTTGGAGGCGGAGGTAAGGAGTCGGAAGCCTGTGCCGAAAGCATTGAAACAGGAAAAAGCATGAAGATTTGACTTTTTGAACTATTTCTTTGTACCTAACTTGCCTTGTTTACCAAATCATGATTGGTTGCACATTTTTCATTTCTAAAAGAACTAGTGATTTTCAGAAATGAAGATTTGAATTATTTAAAAAACACACCTTCTCCTTTTTATAAATATATAAAACATTTAATTTCCATGCCTTAAATAATTTTATATATCCATTAAAACACTTAGAAAAATTCTACAAAAAATCTTGGAAATCATTTTTAATATATTCTCCAACATATATAAATATTAGACCCTAAGCCAATATTATTTTGGCCGTAATTACATTTAATCCAAAATAATATTTTCTTCGCTAGAAAATTCATATAAAATCCACATTAATTCAAAAAATTATAAAAGTTGAAACCCAATTATAAATTATCGTTTCTAATCTAAATTTAAATTCACAACGCAATTGGATGTCATTTAATAGGTTTTATAAATCAATTCTCATCATAAAATGCATATAAATGGCCTAAATTATCAATAAGTATATACACATTCATTTATCATTCAAAATATGGCAAAAAAATTGCAAATACTTTCGGGATTTATCTAAAACAGAAATCAATCAAAAATATGAGATATAGTCAATATTCACGATAGCTTTTTGATTAAGAATGTGAGATTTATTCTTGATTAAGAGATTTGATTCTTCCTCTTTGATTCTTCTTCTTTTTTACTTCTCATAATGGTGGCCGACCTTAGCTTTTATTTTTGAATTCTAAAAAACCAAAGTGAATATTGAGGGCTTAAGGCTTGTTCCTATTTTGCTCTTGCATATTTCCCAACGTTTTTATTCTCTTTCTATTCTTTAGTTCACTTATTTAACATGGCACCGCTACCCCTAATTTAATCACAAATCTCAATCTATTAATCATCTTACATTATTTTATTTTATTTAACTAATTAAATATCCTAAATAATGTTACTAAAAATATAGGGTCTTACGCGAAGGTACTACTTCTACATTGATTTGGAATCACCCTCAGAATTAGTAGCAAGCGGCCCTTGCACTTCAAAGAACTCCATCTTCGATCATCCTCAAGAGATCTCCAAATCAAATGATTATGCCTGTTCGAAGTGTTTTTTGGATAATATATCTGATCGTGTTCTCTTCGAACCAACAATGATAATTTTAAAAGCCGACCTATATTTGATAGTCAGTTATTTAACTATCAAATAAACAAATAATTCAACCATGAATTTATTCAATCATGTTTAAGCAGAAAGCAACCGCTAAGCCTCTTTAATTAAATCTTTTCGTTAATTAAAACCACTTTGTAAATACTTGTATCAAAATACTTTACAAAGATATACTCACAAACACCTCTCTACTATTTCAATACTTGAAAAAATATTAATATACTTATCTCAACTATATGAGTATACTCACAAAAAATTTCACTTTCAAACTTAGAATTTTTTTCCATATACTAATATCAATAATATAAGTATGTTCACAAACACAACATTTCAATACATAGAGTATTTGCTCATAAACCTATCTCATTAGTATAAGTATATTCACAAATCTTAAGAAAGATTTTTTTACAAAATCATACTTTATTGGATCAAAAAAATGTTAATTAAAACATTGATAAAAATAAAACCAAACACTTCGCTTTGGTGTAAGTAAACAGATCGTATAGAAACTAGACCAAATATACTCAACACCACTTTCCGTTTTCAAAACAGTACTATCCCTCGATTAACAATGAGATTAGATAAGTTAGAAAACTATCCTTGCCCCAATACACATTCTTAATTCTTAAGATAGAGACGAGTTTTAATACTTCGGAATTAGGTGTTAAGTATGAAAGGAACATTTTCCATACTACTGTAATTTTAAACGATCATTTAAGAAAATCGGGTCTTAGACTTTTTATATATCCCTTTTTATAAAACCCCTTATTTTCACAAAACTCCTTTTGTAAAAATATTATTTATGAGTTCCTTTATAAATAGCTAACCATAATTATAACCTCCTTTTATAAATTTCCAAATTTATTTAATAACCCCTTTATAAACATCGTTTATATTATTTGTAAAAGTCTTTTATAATACTTATTTTATAAAATATTGTCTGTAAAACTCATTTATAATTCCCAAATTCATTTATAAAATCCTTTTTTAAATTTCTAAATATAATTACAGAACTCGTATACTTTCCGTAACACAATCATTCCATATATTTCAATAAATTCACAACCGTGATTTATTTCTCAAATTTATCAAATGAAAGTATTTTCAAATTTATAAAATGACTTTTATAAACTTATTCCTTTTATTTATAAAATACCACTTATAAATCTCTTTTTTCTTTATAAAATATTATTTATAAACCCATTCTTTTATTACAACATTTTTATATAAAATGTTTATTATATATTTATTCCAAAATATTTCTATCTCCTTTTAGGAACAAAAATCACTTTAAAATAAAGATAAACCCCTTTTATTTTCTTTCAAATAAACATTTATTATTATAATGACTTTTCCATGAAAATGTGTGATTCCCAAAATAATCTTAAAACATTTACATGTATGAATATATTAGAGAATAATAAAATAAATTGAAGTAAATAGAGAAGTACAAAAAACTATTTATAAATAGGTTACCATAACAAATACAAAATTAATCAGATTAAAATCATTTTTCAAATTGAAAATCGTTTATCAGTAATTTATAGTATTCTAAAAATACTACGTTGTGACTAATAGTTACTATAGCACTTAACATATGCTATCACTACCCTTTTCTATAAAAAGGTTCAACTTTTAATATATGTTGGTGTCACATCCAATGTAGCCAAACTATCAAATTTTGATGTTTAATAATATATATAACAAGTATATAATAAAATGAAATCGATAGGCATATAATTGGAAATTAAAAATCGTAGTGTGTCAAGAATCCAGATTTCCTTACAAATTTTTTCTGTATATTCATTTTAAATGTCAATCGCTTTTCAAAAGCGGATATTTAACCGAATCAAGAAATATTTCAAACACAAATAGTAAATTTTATTTAATACATGTCATGTTGATTATCCAAAAAGGTGCATTTAACTCATCGAAAATCCAATGGATGCTTAAGGGTTTCAGTTTGAACTAAAATCAAATGATGTTCGATTTTAACCCAAATTTTCACTTGCTCCAAATTCAACCAAATTATTTCCATCATGTGGCTGTCGTCATTACGAGCGCAATGCGAAGGACAGCATCTTTATTGGACCTTATATGAGAGAGAGATTGATTTTATAAATTATCGATTTTTAAATTACAATTAAATACACTAATTACAAACTTTAATTTAAATTACCCACTAATATATTCCCTTCCAAACTCTAATTAGCCTATCAGTACATGGATACACCCTAATAAACCATGGCCATCACTTCATCTACCTCTCCTAAGCTAGATCCTCCATGAAATCGCTCCCAGTCAGTCCCTGCCCGCTCCTCTTCTTGAGCTCCACACACCGACCTCACCCATGCCAAGTTCGGCCCACTAGGAAGAACATGACTTGGATCCCTGCTACTGTAACGACCTAGGATTTCTTGGCATAAATTGTGAATATTTGAATGGTTTTAAATATTAAAATTGAATCATAGATTGATTTTTCAATGTGAAAGATTGGTTTTTATTTATAAAGTAGATTCAGAATTTAGATATAGCGTGTTATTGGATAATTGAATTTAATAATGGAGAATTAGTTATAATATTTAATCTTGAGTTTTGAGCTTGTTAAAAATATTTTAAAGACTTGTAAAATTTATATTGATAGTAATAAAGGTAATAAAAGTTCTAAATTTGAGATTAAAGGTGTTTTGTTCAGTTTTGAAAATGTATCGTTTAAATCGACATTTAAAAAGAGCCTTCTGAGGCATAGTCTTGGAATTCGACGAATTCAGTTTCATTGGATCGGTAATATTGTATTATTATCGGATTTCAAATTTGTAGCATTTGGAGTTATCGTCTGGTCATACGGAATATATATACGCTGAAATTTATATCGAAAATTCAATATAATTATTGGGTCCAAAAAGCTATCTTCTCCATACGATCGAATTTGGACTCGAAACCTTTTCCATTGCGTTCGTAATAGGGGTATAACATTATAAACGCCAAGCGGCATGCCTCGATAAGGGGTCAAGATTTTAAGCTACGTTTTCGAAACAATTTAAATTTAAATAATATTATATATATTTCAACATTCAAATCAGCATTCCCATCAACCTACTTTCTTTCACCATGAGACCTTTATCCTTTCTCTTCAAATTATTGTAGCTCATCTGCTACACGCAACCATCTCTTCGTGTTGTCGTTCTCCTTCTGGTTCATAATCAAGAATAAAAAATGGTGGCCGTAGAATTCTAAATCGCGTTCGTTTCCTTCTTCCCCCCTCCCTCCCTCCCCCCCTCCCCCGCCGTTCTCAAATTAATTCAAGAAAAATCAAAGCTCATTCAAAATCCTCCTCAAATCTCAAAATCGAATTCATATTCGAAAAAAGAGGGGCATCATCTCACCGTCGAATGGGGAGACGACATGCGATAAATTTTAGCTCGAGATGGTGGCAGATTGCTAGGACGTGAGGGGAAGCTCGCATGCGTTGGAGCGTTCGACGTTAGAGGTTAGGTGATGATGTGGAGGCTCTGGCGTAGGCGCGGAAGGGCACGAGGCAGTAGGTGGCAAGGCAGCAAGGTGTCAAGGAGGGCTTGTGAGAGGAGCGGCGATGTCGTGGTGGCAAAAACGGTGAAGTGGTGCTCGCCGTATCGAGGGTAGTGGTTCCAAGTCACGATTTTGGGCCTGGGGTGTCGATCGTGTGTCGAGCTTGATGGCAGTACGGTGGTAAAGCTGCAACGGTGATTAGGTATAGCATTTTATTATATTTAAATAAATCTATATATGTATGTTTTAGATAGATCAAAGAACTTAAAAAGAAAAAACGTGTAACACATCATTTGATTTTACAATAAGGTGAAAAGAAATTTATATTTATTTACTAAAAAATAGATAGGACTGAAACAGGAATATATATATATATATATATATATATATATATATATATATATATAAAAGGCTTTGGAAAAAAATAGGAATTCTAAAATGTTTTAGAGTTTATATAAAATTAGATTTTTTGAAATCTATAATTTATCTTCGCAAGTATGTATATATTTTCAAAAGAAAATTAAATATACATATACATATTTTAATTTACTAGTTCATTTTGAAAAAATATGTATTATAGTGATTAACTTGTTTAATTAACTTATTTAATTAACTTATTTAATTTACTTTAGTTACTAAAAGATTTTTAAAAGGAAAATTATTAGTTTAGATTAAATTGTTAGTTAATTAAATTTATTAAAAAGGTAGTTAATTGTTCGATTATTATGAATATAAATAAACCGTATAAATGTATATACAAGGTCTGAAGTCATCGTGAAATCAAGTCGAGATTGAAGTGGATTGCAAAACAAAAATAAAGGTGAGAATTCTCTCACTCATTTGGATTTCCATAATTAAATTTAAATGTTTAAATTTAAATCATTGGTTGTTTGGTCGAATAAAATAATTATTATCTGTTGAATGTTATATATATATATATATATATATATATATATTGGAGTGATTGATATTCCCGCATTTTATAGCGGATGAGTCCCTATATGCCCCACGTAATAGCGAATGACCCTATATACTACGGTATCCCGCCTTGAAGTGGGAACGGTTTTATTTTTTGGCTAACATCTGTGGATGCATGGAAAACATATTGAAGGGATCAACTGGATTCCTCAAAAATATTTATTGTTCATATATATATATATATATATATATATATATATATTGGTATATGATATGATGGATAAATTGATATGGATCATGTATGAATTGCATTAGTAAATGTTAAATAGCATGGAATTGAATATGGCATTTTTAAATATAATAAATAATTAAATTGAAGGAATTTAAAGGGAATTTGAAAGAAATTATTTATATTGGAAATTTGATTTATTATAAAGGGAATTAAGTAGAATAAAAAAATGTTAACTAACTGGGGTTATACTTAACTATTTTAAAAAAAATTAAGTAAAGACTTGAAGTAAAATTGTATATTAAGTGCTTGAAGAGATATTAGAGTCGATAAATAGATTTGAAATAAAATGGAGTTTTATTAAGGGAAGATTATAAATGGAATTATAAATAGAATTTGTTTTAAATAAATGGGAAGCTTAAAGGAGTTTATAAACTTATAAATAGGGTTTATAAATAAGATAAAATGATATCGGTGGATATGTGGAAAATCTAAGTTAATGGTGTGAACTTATATCGAGCAATGGAAATTGTTTTGAAAAGAAATAATGAAATATATTTCAAATAAGAGAAAAGATGATTAATTTGGATATAGTCGATGTGATACGAATCAAGAGGAATTTATGAATCGAATTGGTGAATATTGGATTTGCTAAAAATAGAACTTTGTTGAGTAAATAGAAATCATTTTATATGGAATTTTAAATATTTACTATACTATATAATTTTTATAAACTTTTTGAATCTAGAATATTCCGAAGCTAGCTATTATATATTTAATATTTATTGAAATAAATTCTAATGTTATAAATCAGCCTTGTAAATTTATTAGTAACTGGATATGATTTTTTATGTTGATATTTAGTTTTACCTTAAGCCTTATTGAAAGTAAACCATTATTCTTATTTTAAAGGTATATATATTTTTAAATGTTTTATATTCAATAATAAATCCTCTTGAGATGGGAAGCGAAGTTCTAAGATTTTAGAGGGAAGGTCTTATAGTGATATTATGAAAACTTGAATAAATTTCTAAAGCATAAGATAAGTGAACTTCGGAAGGTGAAATAAAAATTTCAAGAGAAGTAGAAGTGAAACTGGAATTTTTAAGAAGCATAAATGACTTTGGGAATTTTAAAGGAAATTAACTAAGAAATTCCAAGATTTATAGAATTCGTGTGAAACGAGTTGGAATTTACAAAATAAATTGCAAATGATTTTGAGAAAAGAAATAGGAAATAAATGAGTATTTTCCAAGTATTGAGTAACTAATGAAGTGGGAAAAATATTCTAAGTATCGGAAAAGGGTCGAAATTTGTTCCGTGAGAATAAAAAGGGATTTGAGAACTATTTACAAAGTGTTGAAGTATGAAAATAATATCTTTTGTAAATATTTTAAATGAATAATTTGGAAAATTATTTAAGGCCTGATGTTTGCTTGTGGATGTTATATGATAGTTAAATACAACTATCAATATTAGCCAATGCGTTAATCGTTTCGAAGAGACGGGGATCGGATTTAATTATCCAAAAACCACTTCGATCTGGTTTGAACATAATGAATGAATACCGTGAAGACGATGAAGACAGTGATTCGGTTTGTCCAGACCCAGGGCAACTTGTATGGATGAATGCTATCGGACCATCATCATTGGAGGACGATGAGCATTCTAAGTAAATGAGTTCTTTAAAATGGTAACGCTTAGCCTCAAGCCTCATCAACCAGGAATGGCTAAACCAGGGAAGGTGCAGCAAGGCTAAGTGGGTAGCACCCAATTAGGGTAAGATTTCCCCTGTCTAAAGTCCCTTATTTCGGCTGTATGGGCGATTGTTAGCTCCAACTAGGGGGTAATGTTATTCAGACTATCCAGTAGAGGTAGCTCCGGTCTTATGCTGCAGGGGATTGGGAGTGGTCCTTGGTGCGTTGATCTAGACCAGGTACTGTGATGGACGGTACCCCAGTAACATTGCCATTGTATGGAATCCATTTTCCAATAAGCGTCCGTACAGTTTTGATTGTGCCCAACTATGCTAGAACGTGAGATGCAAGCATTTCAGCTATATTCTATTTTAATTTCTATAGACACTACGCGACTGCGACCTTTCCCCCAGTCGAACGTGATTTTATCATTCTATTTTATTATTATTATTTTGACTTATCTGTTGAAATGAGGAAAGTATGGGGGAGAGGAGAATGAAGTATGGGGTAGACAAATTGTACACTGCTTGTACGAGATGTTGGAGAAGTAAATAAATATATTTTGTTAAAATAAAAAAACATCTGACTTCCTAAACGTCCCAAAATTCTCGAGCTCCAAATGAGACGTGCCGCCTAGCATTTTATATGTTATACTCCCGTTTCGACCACAATGGAACTAGTTTCAAGGCCTTGTTTTCTTTTCAAAATCAAATAATTTTAATCGAATTCCTTTAATTAATTTCTAAGCATTTCAAGCTCGCACGGACAAATGATAAGTTCGATCACTACGAAATTTAAATCCTATAATGATTCACTATTATGGATCCGATGAAACTGGTTTCATCGAAATTCGAGACAGTGGTCAAAATGGCTATTTTTAAACTTTAATTAGGACAAGTAATTTCAAAAATCAATTTAATCACTTTAAATTCATTTTTAAAAGTTAATAATGTTCATTCTTGTTTAAATAAAGTTTAAATCGACTTTTGACATTATTTTCATACATATTAAATTCAAAATTCAATTATTTATATAATTCCCAATATTAAATTTAAACAATTTAATTATTCAACAAATTACATTAATAAACATTAATTCCAAATGAATTTCAGTTATCAACAAATATTTTATTTCTATCTAAATAATTCAGCATTTATTATTCAATTTAAGTTATAGATTACAAACACATTCAACACATAGAATTTCATTTCAATATATGTTATTGCCAAAATCATTGAAATTGGTTATTTTAAAATTTTATTCAAGTTCATATTCAATAGCTTACATAAATAAAACATTATATTTTATTTTTAACCATATTTATTCGATAATCAAATTAAATTTAATAATTTAAATACTTAAAAATATGGGTCATTACATTGGTGTTTCTACTAAGTCAGAAGGTTGTATAAAAAGGAATTTTAACTTGACCAGTTAAGAAGGAATAATAAACGGAATCAGGCCTTTCGACCGCGTCAAAAGGTTGAACAAGAGGAAGTTTTAATTGTAACATTCTGTTTCAAAAGATGGTTTTAGGGGAATAAAAAAGTTCTAACTATCACTATCTAATCGAAAAGAGGTTTCGAAGGAGATATCTGAACTTTGAACTCTACTTGGGGGAGTTGAAAATTTTATTTTAAGATTTTTGAGTTGGAAGGAAGGTTCGAACCTGCAATCTTGTTGAACTTCCAATTCCACTTTCCTCTAACCCAATTCTATTCCAAGCTTACCTACTTTAAACTTCACATCATCATGTTTAGCAAAATCAAAAGATCCGAACAAGGAACCTCAGAGCCACATCCAATTGGATTCTTCCATAGGACAGTTAATGATTCTAAACTTCAAGAAGAACAAATGTTGAGATTGAAAGCTTTAAGAATCATGATAAAAAAGAAAGATGAATCTTATGATATAGATAAATGGAGTTGAAACCTTTTCACATTGGCCTTACGCCAATTTTTGCCTTTGGAGGAATAAAGAATGAAAGTAACAAATTGTTTGACCAAATGAGGAAAACAATTCAACTCTACACCAAAGGCACAACTTTTGAAGAAGGAATGATGGTTGATTACAATGCCTTTGCACGTAATGGCATCAAGAAACAAGTGGGACATTGCCTACATATGAACTTCAAAGGGTTTTGAAAAGAAAACTGACCTTTTAGGGTGGTGCATCAGAACCAAGTAATAAAATATCTAGGAACCATCCTCAAAAGATAAACTTCAAGTCAAGACTCCCTAAAGAATGCGATTTGACAATGCCAATAGAGAATGTTTATTTGCTAACTAAGGAAGAGCTCAACTATTGGCCATTACTGAAGAAAAAACCTAAATATGAAAGGAATCAAGGAGGACCCTAATGTCATTACCACATGATGAATGGACATGAGACAAATCAGTGTAGGGCACTATAATTCATAGGATTACCAGGATCATTAAACATGTGTAATAAAGTTAGGTCCGCTGTTCTTTTGGCCTTTTTTTGTTTTATATGTAGGAAATGGCTAAAAGGAAGAGGGCTGTTCAATATCAGAAGTAATTAAGCCACTAAGTGATGAATCACAGGTTGTTTTGTGGGAATCCATTCAGGTATATACAAATTATTTTAATCATTGGAATATCTTGTAACATTTTCTGAATAATCACAATAATGATTATTAAATAAAACACCAAAAGAACAAATCATGCTTAATACAAAATAAATGACTGCAATCAGAGTGGACGACAGTGAGCTGTAGAGGCTTCATATTCTTCACCAAACATGAAAGTTTTAACTGATGCAATTTTCCTCAATTTAAACAAAGGCGACAAGCCTTGGTCTTAACCGAGGCAAATCTGCCTTAGTTTACTTGAGGCGACACCTCAGCTTTCACTGAAGCGACACACCACAGTTCTAATTAAGGCATATTTGCTTCATTTTAAACTGAAGCATGCACGCCTCAGTTTAAACTTAGGCAACACGCCTCATTTTTAGCGAGGCATTTTTGCCTTGGTTCTAAAATTTAACTAAGGCAACATGCCTTATTTTTAACCTAGGCATACATTCCTTAGTTAAAACTGAACACAAACACTATTTTCCTTAGTTTTAGCTAAGGCATGTTTGCCTCAGTTAAAACTGAGACAACTCAGTTATAATCGAAGCAAAGCCTCCAAGGATAATTATTTACTCAAAGAATGGAAACTACATGCTTAATTGTCTTTATTCCTCCACATTCATGAGCATTTGTTTGTTATATAATTTTGTGCACAATATGTGAATTTGATAGGAATCAACATTGGATCTATAATTATTTTTTGTTCATTCAACATGAGTGTATGTGTTTAACGTTCACATTAACGTTTAGTGCATACTAGGTTTTTTAATGCCATAGTAATTCTACGTACAACATTAAGTGGTATCAAAGTCCACACCATGTCATTTTGAAATTACATAAAGCATTCACCTTTATCTTTCATTCTTGACCCATACAATCTTTTAAGTCTTGTTAAAGCTTGAAGATTTCAGTCAGATACACTGCTTCACTCCAAAGAAGGAATACATCGGCTAACTTATTACTTTCTTTCAATAACAATGCCATGCTTGACCTTTCAATTTCCTAAATACATCCTGTCAATGAGCTGCTAATTAATTATAGTTGAAAAGTAAGATTATTTGGGTAATGCACATAGATTATAGATAAACCAGTTGTTGCCTATAATCCTTATGAGTCCGCTTTCTTAATTAACAATTGATTCACATGTCTTTAGACTTGTATTTGTTTCTTAATTACAACTTGATACAAGAAAAGTCCTTATTCATAGTTTAAAAAGTTAAGAAAATAGCATTTTAATAATGAATGCTGTTGGTAGCTATTTAGTAATTTTGGTTTAGTAATTTAGTAATGGGTAACCTTGAATACCCAACAGCCAATTATAATTTATACTATGGAGAACCTGTGCTACGCACACAGATTGACCTACTTCCTTGGTATATAGATTATTATGATAATATCTATTGACCTATTTCCTTGGTATATAGATTATTATGATAATATTGTTTGCACCAAAATTGGTCACAACACTCTTCGGGAGTCGTTGAAGAGATAATAATGAAGAATGTAAATTGAAGATGAGTATTATCTAACAAAAACTCCAAATATCAGTAAAATAAATGCGTAGACAAGCGATTTATAGTGGTTCGGCGTGTTGCCTACGTCCACTATGAAGTTTTTTGCAGTTTTACTGATTCTCTTTCAATGATTACAAGTTGTTAAAGCAATCAACAGCAAGTTACAACTGGAAATTCGAATTCAACGGCAAAAATATGATGTAGGATGATGGAGATCTCAATCCGGCAGAGTCTGGGCGCTTGAGAGCCAAAAGATCCTTTCTCTGTTGGCTTCGGGGCTCTATTTATAGGCGTAGGAGGCTGAGATCGCGCTCAAATCTCGGAAGACTTTTTCTGGCATGTGAGTGGACCCACGCGACCAACCTCAGAAAGTTTCAAGTCGATCTGTGATCGATACGAAGTCATTTCGTATCGATCAAGATGATGTCCAATTGGGCTGAAATTTGGTGGAGACGTTCCTCATTATGTATGCAAGCTCCAGTGAAAATTTCATGGCATTTGGATCAGTAGATCTCGAGTTATCATGGATACGAAATGATGTTCTTCGTGTGGCTGTTTGGTTCGAATCGATCGCTTCGAACCGATTGGTGGCACGCGCCTTCGTGATGACGTGGAGCGCACACTTCGCCTCGATCCGGTCTTTGCTCCGAGTTGACCGCATCGACTCCATATATCTCGGCGCGTTCGCATCGATGGATGACACGTCATCTAAGCTTGCTGGCTTGATGGATTCGAATGAAGGCTTCGCTCGTGGATTCGAACAGCTGATGGTCGATGGGTACGAAGCCTTTCTCTGATGGATACGAGCTTTCTAGCTTCTCCATGGATACGAAGTCAATCGATGCGAACTAGAGCCTTTTGATGGATACAAAGGATGGTGATCTGATGGATACGAATTGCTCTTCCCAGATGGATACATAGAGAGGCTTCTGTGATGGATGCAAAGCAGTGACCGTTGCCTCAGCTGATGGATACGAAGTGGGCTTTCTGCCGATGCGTTCGAATGAGACCGATTCGAACCGAGGTACTTCGATGGATTCGAAGTTGATCGATACGAAAGTGATCGATTCGAACCAGAGTTCGGTGATGGATACGAAATCTGGGCTTTTCCCTTCAAATTGAATCGATCATAACTTGAGAATATGAATTCAGATTGACTTGAAATTTCAGATGCTGACTTTTATGATCTTTCTTGTCATGTTCTATCAATTGTAGCTCAATCTGAACTCGGACAAAATTCAGCGATATCCATAGTGAAGCAAGGTATGACCAATCTCTGAGACGAACTGTCCTTTATTTTCGATCAATCTTCTGGTATCACTGCTTTGCCAAAAAGCGGGATAACCAATATTTTGATAACAATTCGACTGTTGGTATCATTATTTTCTTAGTTGAAAGTATGATTGTTTGGAAATTAAAATAAATCAAAGGATGATGATAAATCATGGTAAATAATACTGTAGGAACCCAATATCATTACTTATTACATAGTTCACTCATGCATAACATGAAGACATCACACAGATTTTAATAAGTTGATGCCAATCTTTTATGAGATTTGTGAAAATGACATTGTTAAACGCTTGTATGAGATATGAACCCTGAAAAACGACACTATAGATTAAATATTAATTTTCCTAAATCATGATTAAAAACACACTTTATAATATTTGTAGTTAGGAGCAAGCAAACTTGAGTTTTTATATTATTTGGTAAATGCTTATATTTTTATAGTCTAAATTATCTGAATACTTTACTTTGACTCATTCACTTGGGTTGTTAATGAAATAAGACAATGCCAACTTTTTTTCCTTTAGTTCAAGGTTGGTAAGAATAAAAACCAAAACTTGCTAGACTCTGTATCCTAAAAAAAAGCTATGCTACTAGGAAGGAATAATAATAACTAAATATAAACCATATTAATAGCTAAAAATAATATAAACCCACTTGCATCAAATACATTGATGATATCAATATAGAACAATATGGAATGTGTTGTGCTTGGTTTGGTTGGACTAGTTGAATGTCTGTCATTTATTTTATGAATGTATTTTGTTTTCTTTCATGACATATTTGAATCTTGCTTGAATCATTTGTCTCTGACTAGATGCACGGCTATTTAATGGTTTTATAAGGAGTTCGTTGGGGCTAAGGCATAAACAGCTGCAGCGGGTGAGCCTAGATCATAAACCTCTGAAAAGTTTCTAGTGCAAGAATCCCAACGCCACTCTAGTGCTGGTGCATCTTTGTTCTTTCGTTCATTCAGTTTAAATATCACAAACACAAAATAGTGTATCCCAACTATTGGTTTTGAGCTTTCATATGTCACTATTTCATTTCCTAAAAGTTATAAATTTGTATTTATGTGAGTATGTGTATATGGCACTAAACTTGTAATTCATAATATGAAACTAAAACATTGGCTGCATTCTGATAATTACCAAAAATTCCAGGAATGTTAATTACCAACCTAAATTATTCAACAGTCATCATATGATGTGTTAGTTAATCTCTGGTTTATTAAAGAAACAACATGAGTGTGCATTTTGCTTGTAGATTTAGATAAACATGTTTACAATTAACAATAACACATTCAAACTTTAAAGATATTTTGTTTCGTGCCAGGAGATTAAATCCTAAATTTAGAGTGAGCGGATAATCAGTTTGTAGTAGCACCAAGTCTTAAATGTTGGTAGTAAGATTCTATCTTTTATTTGCTTAGGCCTTTGTGTCTGATGGATTATTTATAGAATTCACCAATTCTGTTATGCAAATTACCTAATTACTTCTTATTCCATTCAATTTTCTTGATTTCTCCAATAGTAGCTATTTTGAATGTGATCAATTTCAACCGACTTTATATTTATGCAAACATTTATGGATCTTATTATTAACTTATACGAACAACTAAATAATTCTTATGAAGAGAAAATGGCCAACAATTTTATTAGTTATGTATAGGATTCTCATGACAAACATTGCCTGCCTTCGTATTTCAACATTCTTATAAATTATATAGGTCATTCTTTTTTGATTTGTTGCATAATCCTATGTACTACTATATGATGTCCATATTAGACTGTACCCCAACTATTTCTACTAGATTTACTCCCATGCCCTCACAAATGTAATGATTTATTTTTTCTCTTTTCAAAATTTTGGTTTTATTTATTTTATTGTTTTATTAAAATTTAAACACATGTTAATCTAATACATCCAATAGTGGCGTTAAGTGTAATATCCTCATTAGTTATGTCAGAATATAATCTTGATACGATATCAATAGTAAATAAATACATAGTTCATAATGCATTTAACAACGTACATAAAAGAAATCGAATAGAAGCTCACTAGTGCAAATACTCTCTTTTTGTAGGATTGCTTAGTTTTAGTGCATTAGGGCCGGTATATTCACTATGCTTTCAAAGCTTGTATGTTAGAATTGAAATTACTTGGTGTGGTGAATAAAAGTTTCTCTATAAAACAGTCATGGGTATTGAATTAAATTTTGAGGCATAGGCTTAAAAATTGCTTGGTTTGATTCATTTTATTGTCTCATTGACTGCTTTTTAATGTCTGATTTATTTTAGTTGTCTCGTCTATTTATTCTTCCTCCGACTTTATGTTTGCATTTATTTTCCACTTTTCAAGACTGCTTCTTTTGTTTCGGTGGTTGTTAGAAACCATCCCGAGCTTGTTAATAAGCCTAACAGTGTGCCACTTAGATAATCCCAAAGGAACAATAGAAATTTCCTCTGTGAATTATCCTGCACGAGATTATGGTGAAAATTTGTTTTGAGTTGAATTTTTTATTTACCTTATGTCTATAGGCTATAGGCTATGACTTTGATTTATTGTTATTTGTTTGCAGGAGTAAAAGCCGAGATGTTTGTAGGCTGCAGGTTGCTGATTTATCAGTTTTACCTTATGTCTATAGACTATGACTTTGATTTATCAGTTTTATACTTAGATGTTTTTTTAATTGCAGTTTGTTGATAAGTTTTATAGCACATTGCACAAATATTGCACCAAAGTTCAGGTTTTTAATGAGAGAATTTGTATTTTTAACAACATGTGATAATTGTTTGAATTTTTTCTAGTGATGTGAAATTAGGTAAAAGGGAAGGCCAATGATGATGAACAATGAAAATTAATATCAATAGTTCAGCTGGGGAGGTTCTGATGCTAGACTAGTTATTTAATATAACTAATTACGATCACTCTTCATTTATATCTCACTAATAACAATTTGCCAGAATATACTACAGGTAGTGAGTTGTGATGAAGCATTTCTCGATGTGAGAAACTCTTCCGAAGATCCTGAAAATTTAGCATTAAGAATAAGGAAAGAGATTGCCGAGACTATATAATGCACAGGTAGTGCAGGAATTGCTATGAACAAGCTACTTGCTCGGTTAGCAACTAGGTCAGCCAAACCAAACAGCCAATGTTGCATATCACCTGATAATGTAGGTTATGTTTTTTCCCTCAACATCATTAAATTGAAGAAAATATTTGCTTTTCTAGTAGAATGTCAAGGCTTTATTACTGGATATCATTTAGGTGTCTAAAGTTTTGTAGGCAAGCATCATTATTATTTCAAATGCAATTAATAAATATGTTAATAACGAGGCAAAATAAAGCCTGTTCTTGTTCATTTGATAACTATCCACTTTTTTCCTAGTGTTTTTATAGGCTAATATGAATTTTGTTAACTTAATGTTTTTTCATTTATCCACTTTTTTCTTTTTATGAAATAAACGTCAGTTCACTCAATAATAGCAAACTTTTCAAAGTGAAGGACGGTTAGTTTTGACAAAAGCTAATCATTTAATAACTTAATAAATATTGTAGAAGTTTTGAAAAGGCACATGATTCACTTCAAGAATTAAGGCATCAACAATTTAATTCAACAATAACAAACTAATTTTATTAAAAAAATCCACCCATTTCAACTTTAACTATAGACTTGGATTGTGGGCGCTATTCAAGGATGTCGGTTACCACCCTTTTGTGACTTACAAATGATTTTTGGATAAATTTTTAGAGCTTATGTCGAGACGTAAAGCTACGACAATAAGCATCAGTAAAAGCATTATTGATGTTGTAGGCTATAAAAAAATGTACTTGCAAACACAAATGATCAACTCTAGTCATCTGACTCTATGATAAACATAAAAACCGATAATGTTATATTATGTGGACAACTCTTCATGTAAGTATGTATGATGGGACAATCAAACCCATAAGGGGTAAATATGCAGGGAGAGTTTTAATTAATGGTCAAAATCTCATGATTCAGCTTAAATAGTTAACCATCGCAAGCTGGTTAATTAGCAACAAAAAAAATTCCAATGATATGCCTATGCTGATCTTATTTCAATTGTGTAAGGAATTGCAAAACATTCTTAAAAATCAATGACAACTAACTGGGGGATCATTTAAAATAAGCAATCCCTATCGAGAACAAAATTTCAGATCCTAATAAGTGATTTTCATGGTTCAGTGCATGGTTGAAAGTTGCAAAACCTATTATAGTCTCTTAAAATATTATGATGAGAATATGTTAATTATTTTTTGTCATCCATGAATTTACTGGTGAATATGGGATTATATTTGGTTGTGTAATGATATTAAAAGATAAAGCTACTTCAAAATTATGACATGATTTAATAAAGCAAATTGCTTTTCATATTCAGCGCCTTTAAGTCAAACTTTTACATGGTGTTTTGATAAAATAGAGCTGCTAGAACAGAGACAGGCAATAAAGATGTTTAATGAAACAATGGATTTCTTCTTATTCTTTTTTTTCTTCCTGAGGCTTCCTGATAATATTATTTTGGAGGTAACATGTTTGATTTACTGATAAATGTGGGTGAGACTGCAGTTTGATTTACTTATAAATGCTGCCTTTGTAATATTGAAGGTGGTGCGGCTTATGGGATGAAAATGGCTAGCCTAGATGCATCATTCCCTTCATATGAAGATGGATATGGGATGTATTTGATGGGTTACCTTTTGGTTCATTTTCTAAAATGCAATCGTATATTCTTGCAATTACTTTTGAAACCGCATTAGTGCAAGTTTTCGACTTAACGCTAGCATGACAAAAACTAGTTTACTCATGGTTTGTTTCATGGCCACTGTAAAGTAGTTTGTTTCTCATATGCTCATGTGATCTCCAGTGTAATTAAAGTAATTTACTCGTGGTTTTTATCAATGTCTCCACTGTAATTAAATTGATTTACTCATGATATTTAGCATTTAGTTTAATCAATTAAACAATGATCTTGATTTTGTGTTTTGAATCCAACTTCACAAACTTAAATTCAACCAGAGCACAAATGGGTTAATTCTAGTCTATTAGTACATAAATGTAGTTAAAAATAAAATAGTATACATTAAGTTAACACATATACAAATACGGATGTCACTTTATTTTATCGATTTCGGTTTGGATTAAAAATCATAGCTGCAAAAACTTAAGTATTATGCTCCAAAAAATTCTATAATTCATGCTTTTAGATGTATTATTCAGTCTGCTCTATTTTATAATAATGCTTTAATTTGTTTTGTTTTCTCTTTTTTTATTCTTAAAATACATACTTTTTGTTTAAAAATCGAATATTAGTCTGACATATATACACATATGTTAATTTGACTCTCGTTAGCCTTTTGTGTTCACGTGTCGTTGTCAGTTTTATTTGTTATCGAATTTCGTATCGATTCTCTCCTGAACCGATTTGAAATTCGAGTTGAAACAACGCTTGATGGTTGTTTTTGACTATCCTCTTGTATCGATCCTCTCCTGAATCGATGTAGAAGGTTGAAAAGTAGTTATTCATATCGATGCGAGTCGAAATGATGGATACAAAATGGTAGTTCATATCGATGAGCTTGGATGGATATGGAACATCCGTTCGTATCGATGAGAAATGATGGATACGAAATGATAGTTCGTATCAATTGGTTTCGATGGATACGAAATTGTTGTTCGTATCGATATGCAGTGGATGGAGTTGCGAACTTGTTGATGTGAACGAGGGCTTCGAGTCGATGTGCTCACTGTCCGTTTCGCATCGATGGAATTCAATGTCTTCAGCACAGCCTTAATTGTGCACTTCGTATCGATGAAGTATGAGGGTAATTTCGCATCGATAGGGCCTCAGGCACATGGATTCGAATGGAGCCTTCGAACCGGTCCGTGTTTTGACTGGTTGCGACCGGTCAAGTTGACTGGGAGGCGAATCGATTCGGTCCTTCTATGGCTTCATATAAATAATGTGGACTTAGCCATTTTTTCACTTTTTTACTTTTACTGCCGCCTTTTGCTTTTGTATCGATAGAGAGTCCAATAGAAAGAACTGTTTGCCTTCGAATCGATTCAATCCTTCAAAATTAAACATTAAAAACAGGTAATTAATGGATAGAATCGTGTTTAGAATGATGAAACTCGAAATCTCAATCCATCCTTCTTGCTTTTATGATCGGTTTCGATGAATTTAAGATCTGGGCGAGTGAGAGCAAGATTGGGGATGGAGCACGGCCATGGAGTTAAGGCCTTTTGGAGAAGAAGGAGTTGTGGAGTTTTCGAATCGAAGGAGATTATGTGATTTCGTATCGATACGAATATGAGAGCGGCGATCGATGCGAAGCCAATGTTCTCAAATCGATGCGGAATAGTGTGCCCTTGGTCGATACGAAACGCATCGTTTCGAAATGGATCGACACAAAACGTATCGAGTCGAACCTGATCGATACGAAACGTATCGAGTCGAACCTAATCGATACGAAACGTATCGATTCGAACATGATCGATACGAAACGTATCGATTCGATCATGATTGATGATATATCTTTGACTCGATACGAATTTGGACTGCAGCGACCGATTCCAAGTTGAAATTAAATGAATTTAGAGAACTTTTGCGCGTTAACATACTTGACTCCGACGAGCTTCTGCCTTGCATGACTGAACTTGACCGTAGAACTGCATATTGGACTACTTTTCGAAGCTCGCCGATGGTACTGTAACTTAACAAAAAATATAACGAACTTTAACTTGGATCGACCGCTTGCGTTTGGATGGCACGGTTTTGACGGTCAGCGATGATGGTCATTTCCGGTTTGATTTTCAGAGTTTTGTCGTTCATACATTTCAGTTTATTCTATAGAATTTGCTCAAGTAATGCACATCACTGCACGACACATTCATGCACTTTACACCAGGGAATGCACGGGCTTTTTAGCATCTAATGATGATTTCTTGTGAGTCAGCTAGTTATGGAAACTTCAAGTTCGCAGCCGCAACAAACTCAGAGTTCAGTCCCTCTAGTGCTAGTAGTACCGGAGATTGAGAATGAAGTTATCGGTCCAGCTCCGGACGAGTTACCTGACGCATCCTTCATTAATAACCCATCAGGCTCTGTCCTATCCAATATTTTGGAAGACATGCTAGGAAGAATATGTCTAAGGCATGGTTTTTCGATGGATGACGTGCTACTGTCGGGGCCAAATGATAGACCGCACAATCCACCGGAGGGATATACCGCATTCAATCGCCACGCGTGCGCAGCTGGGACACTCCCTCCGTTTAACCAGTATATAAGAGAAGTATTGTCGTTTTTGAGGATCGCCCCATCTCAGCTTCATCCGAATGGATATGCGTCACTCAATAGCTTGTTCATGTTGAATATGCGCTTTGCGCTATATGATTTTTGTTTGATGATAATAAACATACATACATTCATATAAATGTATTTGGTAATGTACTATTTTGTTTTTCATAGTTTAAATAAATATTTGTTGAATAAAATTAAATTACACAGAATTCGAATTTGAATTCAAACAGAACAAGTTAAACAGATTTTGAATTCAAACAGAAATTTTTATTCAAACAAATATTTATTACAAATTGTAAATAGTACAATTTCATGCTCTCACTATACATGTACATTTTTGATTACAATCACATCACATTTACATCACGACCTTACTACATATCTCTCACACTCATATTTTTGTCTTCAACTATAATCCGGTTTGAATCCAGCATCTGAGTAATCTGCAAAAATATTTTAAACGCAGTAAAATTGAAAGAGAAATATTTTTGAAATTTGAAAGAAACGATGATTTTGAAAACATTGTTTGCCTCAGTTATTTGGGTTGTTCGTCATCATTTTTGACTATGCAATATCTGTGCATATCGATATTTTTTATCAGGGACAGGTAATTACAAGTGGCTGCAGTACACACGTGTACATTCGTATACGTGTGCACTGCCTCGCCAACTCGTGTGCAAAAATCAAACAAAAGCACAGAAATCAAAAACAAGGTCAAACCCAAGATAGGTTCAACTCAAAGCACCACTGACCAAACATTGCAAACACAGTCTCAAGCATGAAACAAGGTGCACCAGACCAGATTGCAAAAATAATCAAATATACACAAATGCAGCCCAATAGACTACAGCAACACAGTAGTAAGACTGCATCCACAGAAATACACAACTACAAGGCATTTTCATTGCAACTGCATAGCTACACAACAAAGCAAAGACCAGAAACTCAAGCTTCAAAAAGCTACAGCAACAATGCACCAATAAAGTCGAGACAAAGCAACTGTTCTTAACAGCAAGTTCAAACCAAAGCACAAAAGTGCACAGCAACACAAAACTGCAGTGGACAGCAAAGACCACATGCCACAATATCAAAAAAAACAGCAAGAATATGAGTGCAAGCCAGAGTGAATGCAGACAAGCACATGAATACATAAAGCTACAAGTGATGCAGCATCAATCAAGAAGTGATATGGTGAAGCACTAACTCAAGATTACAGGGCAGTGGACAGTACAAGACTGACCAGAATACAAATGAATCAAGTCAGGCATGAAGACAATGCCAACAACAAAAACAGCAAGTCAGTGGCAAGACCTCAGTGACACAGTGAAAGTTGCACAAGATATAGAGCCACAACAAGTCCAGCAACAAGTCCAGTTGCAACATGGTGAACAAGACACAATGCTGAGCACATGCAAACTGCAATGAATAATGCAACATGACCAAATATACAAACTGAAGACTGCACGAAATGTATGCAAACATAATGCAAGTTTATATGTGCAGAAAGTTACAAGTATCAACGAATTGGATGAACAAAACTCGAGAGCAACAGTGAAAGTGCAAATCATGTCAACAAGACAAATGTATGGATCAGTGCCAAAGTCGAAAAATAACAATGCAGACGTACAAATGTAACGCAGTGATAAAAATTCACGTACGAATACAGTATTGACGAAGTTCAACATTACAGAGATGATCGAAGTAAAATACTAATCAAGTCAGAACTCAGTGAAGTCGAAAGCAACAGGGATGAACACTGTAAACATTGAAGCCGTGGATATGATTCAAGAAATCAAAACAGTGCAGTGATGATCAGGGCACAAAACCAAGTAAGAAATTCAAGTATGTAAATTTGACAAAGTCAAATATCTCAAATCACAAAATCAAATTCAAGCCGAGAATTCTCTACCGTGTCAACCAAGGAATCAAGTGCATACGAATTTGATTAAGTCAAAGAAATCTCAAGCATCAATACATAATCGAACGACCAAAGCAATTTTTTGAAATAATCAGTCGAACGCAAAAATAGGAAATCAAATCCTATTAAAACCCTAATCATCATCGGCATTTCAATTCGATCGAGTTCAAGTATCAAATTAGAAAAGCAAAAGGAGACAGCACATACCGAATTCACAAGCATCAAAACTCGATCGAGCAACTGCAAGCAAGCTAGGGCAACCAATCACAGATCAATTGAAGAAACCAGAGCCATAATTGCAACGAAGAACCGAAGCCCTAATTGCAACGAAGAGCCGAAGCCCTAACTGGATCAAAAGGGAACGAAGCCCTAACTGGAACGAAGCCGCCATTATTTCTCACGAACGAAGATAAAAAAAGGATCGGGTGTAATAAGGAAGTGGGCCGATGTTCAAAAAACAAAAGGGGTTTCTTTTGTTATTAATTAATATTGTTAATAAACTTATATTAATAATGTTAATTAGTTTAGGGCTATTTTGTTCTTAATTATTTTTTTTTTATTCTACGAATCAAAGAGTTTAGGTAAATCACCACCTAGGTTTTAGGTTGTGTTTGATTGTCTATTTAGAGTTAGTTCAGTAAGCAGGGGTTGCGAGTTTGCAAAACTCTATAGGCAGTAGCAGGGTTTGCAAGTCTGTTAGAGTGTTTGTAAGCGTGATACTGTTTAATTCTAATAGAAATCTGGGAATGCAGCAGTAGGCAGGGGTTGCCGAAGCTGGGTAAATCTTGTGTGTGATTTACTTTTCAGTATATTTATTTCTGCAGTTTATTTTTGTGTTTAAATTAAGAAAATTTGCTATAACCCTATTCACCCCCCCCCCTCTAGGGTTAATTTAGATCCTACAAGTGGTATCAGAGCCTGGTATTTTTAACTCTAGAGTCATGAGTCTACAAAATAATGCTTTTTCTGAGGGGCAATCTATTGCTAGGCCACCCATGTTTAACGGGAACGATTATGCTTATTGGAAAGTTAGGATGGGTATCTATCTCAGTTCTGTTGATTATGAAGTTTGGGATATTATTGAAACTGGCTGTAAACCCCCCACTATAATCGTTGGTGATACTGAGATTCCTAAACCTAAGGATAGGTGGGATGCTAACGATAAGAAATTGAAAACAACAAATGCTAAAGCCATGAATGCTTTGATATGTGCTCTTGACAAAAATGAATTTAATAGAATTTCTCATTGTACAACAGCACAGGAAATATGGCATACTTTGGAGGTGACACACGAAGGAACTTCTCAAGTCAAGGAGTCTCGGCTAGCCCTGTTCAGCAATGAATACGAAAACTTTGTGATGGACAAAGGCGAGAGCATAAAGGATATGTTTGGACGTTTTTCAACCTTGGTATACAATGCTAGAGCGCTTGGGAAGGTATTCACTGAGGTAGAGCTTGTGCGAAAGATACTACGAGTTTTACCAATGAACTTTGAGGCAAAAGTCACGGCAATCCAAGAATCGAAAGATCTGAGCAAACTAAGCATGGAGGAGTTGATTGGAAACTTGATGACATATGAGCTTGAGCTAAAAGCAAAGGAAGAACGCAATAACTCCGAACCAAAGAAGAAGACGATTGCCTTAAAGAGCAAAGAAGAAAGCGATGAAGAAGAAGAAGATCCAATTGAAGAGCTTGCAATGGCTGTCAATAATCTTAAAAAATGGTCAAGATTCAAGTCACGAAAGAAGAAAATAAGTGGTAATAAGTCAAAGAATTCTGACGATTCCGATAATGAATTGACATGCTATAACTGTAAGAAGCCTGGCCACTTCAAACAAAAATGTCCACTTCTCAAAAACAACAAAGGAAAGAAAAAGAAAAAGAAGGCTTTTGCAGCAACTTGGGATGATGAAGAAGGAGAGGAAGTTTCAAATAATAGCTCAGAGGAGGCTAACTTGTGTCTTATGTCAAAATCAGATTCAGAAGCAAGCTTAGAGGAATCTAGTGAGGTAAGTAACTATTCTTATAAAGAACTTGTTTCAATGTGTTGTGATTTTACTAAAATGATTGATACTCTTGAATCTAAAATTGAAAAACTAAAATCTAATAGGAGAGAACTTGTCCATGAAAATTCTAGGTTAGAAACTGAAATTGAAAATATTCAAAACCTAGAATGTAAAAAATGTAAGATTTTAGATTCAAAATTATCAAAACTGAGGAATAACTTTGAAAGTCTTGAAAGTGAAAACTTGAATCTTAAGGAAACCATCGACACTAGGAGAAAGGATTTTATTAATCGATGCACCTCACTTGTTACTGAAAACTCAACATTAAAAACCAAAGTCCAAAGTCTTGAGAAATCTTTGAATAACTTTTCAAGAGGCGAAAAATCTTTCAACATGCTATTGGGGAATCAAATTTTTGCTAACAACGGGAAAGGACTAGGTTTTGGGAAAACACAAGTTGATGATAATGCAAAATATAAGAATGTCTTTGATAGATGTGAAATATATAGATGTCGTAATGAAAATGATAGTCATAGGAACAAGAACACAAAATTTATACAAGTTTGGGTTCCTAAGAATTCTAAAAACAAATTTCATGTTTATTGGAATAAAAATAAAAGGACTAAACAAGTATGGATTCCAAAGGGATTGTTTATTCACAATGCTTCTATCACTAATAACATTGGACCTAAGAGTTTCTCTAGGTCATCTTCCTCTCTTCTTATGTAGGTCTGTTGGCGGGCTAAGGAACAACAAGAATGGTTTCTAGATTCAGGTTGTTCTAGACATATGACAGGTGACAAATCGAAGTTCCTTAGCTTAGAGAATTTTAAAGGTGGAAATGTGATCATGGGAGACAATAGCAAGTGTAAGATTATTGGCAAAGGTGAAGTTGGTAACGGTATTTTTTCTTTGACTAATGTTTTATACGTTGAAAATCTGCATCACAATCTCATTTCTATTAGCCAACTATGTGACAAAGGTATGAACGTGATTTTTGATAGTGATACTTGCAAAATTATTGATAAATCTTCTAGTAACATTGTTTTTATGGGCAAAAGAAAAGGGAATGTTTACTCACTTTCATTTGATAATCTAAAACTTTCTAGATGTTTGGTAGCCATTGACGAAGAGGCATATTTATGGCATAGGAGACTTGGACATGCTAGCATGAGTCTCTTAGAAAAACTCGAATCAAAAGAATTAGTCAGAGGGTTACCACATCAGAAATTTAAAAATAATAAAGTGTGTAAACCATGTTCCTTGAGCAAGCTTAGTCGATCATCATTTCGTCCTAAAAACATTGTTAGCACATCAAGGGTCCTTGAACTAGTTCACATGGATTTATTTGGACCAAATGAAATTTCAAGCTTGAATGAAAAACGTTATTGTTATGTATTGGTTGATGATTATTCTAGATTTACATGGGTTTACTTTTTAGCCAAAAAGTCTGAATCTTTCGAATATTTTTCAAAATTTGCAAAACTTGTTCAAAATGAAAAAGGAGTTACAATTAAAACCTTGAGAAGTGATCATGGAGGCGAATTTGAAAATTTTGAATTTGAAAATTTTTGTGAAGAAAACGGTTTAAAACATGAATTTTCTGCTCCACGAACACCTCAACAAAATGGGGTGGTTGAAAGGAAAAATCGTACATTACAGGAATTGGCTAGATCCATGTTAAGTGAGTATAAGCTACCTCTAATCTTTTGGGCAGAGGCAGTGAATACTTCGTGCTATGTAATGAATAGAGTAATGATTAGACCAATACTTGGCAAAACGTCTTATGAACTGTGGCATGAAAGGAAACCTAACATTTCTTATTTTCGTATATTTGGGTGTCCTTGTTTCATTCTTAACACAGGTGATCAACTTGGAAAATTTGAATCAAAGGCTGATGATGGAATTTTCATGGGCTATTCAACAAGGAGTAAGGCTTACAGGATATATAACAAACGAACAAAGACAATTGTTGAGTCAATCAATGTGAAATTTGATGAATCTGATCTGGAAAAAACGACTGAAAGGATGGTTGACGATGGAGTAGATCCTGAAGGCACTGAAGAAGGGACATTTAGTAAGAAAACTGAAAGGAGGACTGTTGATGCTGATAAATTAAGGTTCAAACCTAATCATCCTCCTGAATTAATTATTGGTGATCCTACGGAAGGTATACGTACTCGTTCCTCATTTGATGAAAATTTATGTGCGTTTTGTTGTCATAGTGGTTTTATTTCTGAAATTGAACCTGATTCTGTTGAAATGGCTCTTAATGATGAAAATTGGTTTTTAGCAATGCAAAATGAACTTAATCAATTTGAGAGAAACAAAGTCTAGAATTTAGTTCCTAGGCCTAATGACTATCCAATTGTAGGGACTAAATGGGTGTTTAAAAATAAATCTGATGAATCAGGAAATGTAATTAGAAACAAGGCTAGGTTGGTTGCAAAAGGTTATAACCAAATAGAAGGCATAGACTTTGATGAAACATTTGCTCCAGTTGCTAGGTTAGAAGCCATTAGAATCTTGCTAAGTTTTGCATGTTACAAGGGTTTCAAACTTAAACAAATGGATGTAAAAAGTGCCTTTTTGAATGGTGATTTAAAAGAAGAAGTTTTTGTTGAACAACCAGGTTTTGAAAATCATGAATTTCCAAATTATGTGTATAAGCTAGAAAAAGCATTATATGGTCTTAAGCAAGCACCAAGAGCTTGGTATGACTGCCTCTGTACATATCTTTTGGAAAATGGTTTTAAAAAGGGAAGTGCTGACACGACTCTGTTTCTATTACATAAAGAACATTATTTTTTGATTGTTCAGATTTATGTGGATGATATTATTTATGGTGCTACTAATGAGCTTTTGTGTGAGAATTTTGAACAAGTCATGCAGGCTAAATTTGAGATGAGTTTGGTTGGTGAATTGAAATACTTTCTTGGATTTCAAATTAAGCAAAGCAGTGATGGTATCTTCATTTCACAATCCAAATATGTGTTGGAGCTATTGAAGAAATTTGGAGTCGAAAATTCCAAACCATTGAGAACTCCTATGAGCCTATCAACAAAGTTGGACAAAGATGAGAAAGGAATTGCAATTGATCAAAAGAAATATCGAGGGATAATCGGTTCACTTCTCTATCTTACTGCTTCTAGACCTGATATTATGTTTTCTGTGTGCTTGTGTGCACGTTTTCAAGCTAATCCCAAAGAATCTCATTTAAAAGCTACTAAACGAATTTTGAGATATCTTTCACACACACACAAATTTGGACTATGGTACCCCTCTTGTGAAAATTTTGATTTAGTAGGTTAATCCGATGCTGATTATGCTGGTTCATTAGTTGACAGAAAAAGCACTAGTGGGACATGTTTCATGCTAGGACATTCATTAGTCTCATGGTCAAGTCGGAAACAGAATTGTGTTGCATTATCCACCACTGAAGCAGAATATATTGCTTTGGGAAGTTGTTGTGCTCAAATTCTATGGATGATGCAAACTCTTTCTGATTTTGGCTTAGTCTATAAACAAGTCCCATTAAAATGTGATAGTAGGAGTGCTATAGATTTGTCAAATAATCCTGTTCATCACTCTCGCACAAAACACATTGATGTGAGACACCATTTTCTTCGAGATCACATTGCTAAAGAAGACATTTGCATTGAATATATTTCAACAGAAACTCAATTTGCTGATATTTTCACAAAACCTCTCCCCGAAGACAGATTTTCCAAATTACGTTTAGATTTGGGAATTATAGAGGTTGACTAATCATTTTTTAAAAAAAAAAAAAAAAAAAAAAATTTTTTTTTTGAATTTGATTCTAAATGACAATTTTTTAACTAATCTAACTCCCTAATGATTATCGAAAAGATGAATAGTGATTGAAAAAGTGATGAGTGTTGATATTTATCATATATTAAAACTCGAGAAAATATAATTAGGAAATTTCTTTAGAATTTCATAACAAGAGTTATAAAAACTTTTTGTTGGGTAATAATTCCATGACCATTTCTATTTCTATCATCTTTCTATCAAACATTACTCATCAAGATCATATTTAGTATGTAAATTTGTGGTAGTTTACAAAGGAAATCATTTGTTCTTCAATATCTTTAAATCAGTGAAGGAAATTATTTGTGCTTCAATTTATTATATTCAGCAATTAAAAATAAATACCCAAAGTATTCACTCTCATTTAAAAGTCCTCACGGTCATGTATGGCTGAATTACTTGGATTTTTGATTATGTGCTTCCATGCTCATTTAAAAGTCCTCACGGTTATGCATGTATGGAACGCATATTAAAAATAATTGATTTAATAGACAAGTTGATTCTAATCCCATTTAAAAGTCCTCACGGTCATGCGTGGTTAGAAGATACTTGATTTCATTTTTTAAAATTAAATTGGAATACTACTAATCTCATTTAAAAGTCCTAACGGTTATGCATGGTTAGTAGATATTCAAATTTTCAGAAATAAATATACCACAAATAGACATAACTATATGAATTTTTGATGATTCTATCTTCATCACTTCTGAAAGTGGAATATGCGCTTGACAAGGGTAATTCTGATTTTTGTTTGAATTTTATTGAAATTTGATATTTATATTTAATTGAGTTAAATGTTTGATTCATGTCGATCATTTCATCCCTATTTTATAACACTATTATTCTTTTGCTGATAACAAAAGGGGGAGAGAAAAGTTAAGATTTTTGTCGAATAGAATCAAGCAAAGGTCAAATAATTTTCATTGTGCATATAGGCTCTCTTATATATTTCTATGCATATATGTAGGGGGAGCATTGTGTAGAGAGGGAGCATTCAAATAGGGGGAGCAAATGAAATTATCAAATACATTTAATATGTTCAAAATCTTAAATATATGTTTGTTATCATCAAAAGGGGGAGATTGTTGAATATGCGCTTTGCGCTATATGATTTTTGTTTGATGATAATAAACATACATACATTCATATAAATGTATTTGGTAATGTACTATTTTGTTTTTCATAGTTTAAATAAATATTTGTTGAATAAAATTAAATTACACAGAATTCGAATTTGAATTCAAACAGAACAAGTTAAACAGATTTTGAATTCAAACAGAAATTTTTATTCAAACAAATATTTATTACAAATTGTAAATAGTACAATTTCATGCTCTCACTATACATGTACATTTTTGATTACAATCACATCACATTTACATCACGACCTTACTACATATCTCTCACACTCATATTTTTGTCTTCAACTATAATCCGGTTTGAATCCAGCATCTGAGTAATCTGCAAAAATATTTTAAACGCAGTAAAATTGAAAGAGAAATATTTTTGAAATTTGAAAGAAACGATGATTTTGAAAACATTGTTTGCCTCAGTTATTTGGGTTGTTCGTCATCATTTTTGACTGTGCAATATCTGTGCATATCGATATTTTTTATCAGGGACAGGTAATTACAAGTGGCTGCAGTACACACGTGTACATTCGTATACGTGTGCACTGCCTCGCCAACTCGTGTGCAAAAATCAAACAAAAGCACAGAAATCAAAAACAAGGTCAAACCCAAGATAGGTTCAACTCAAAGCACCACTGACCAGACATTGCAAACACAGTCTCAAGCATGAAACAAGGTGCACCAGACCAGATTGCAAAAATAATCAAATATACACAAATGCAGCCCAATAGACTACAGCAACACAGTAGTAAGACTGCATCCACAGAAATACACAACTACAAGGCATTTTCATTGCAACTGCATAGCTACACAACAAAGCAAAGACCAGAAACTCAAGCTTCAAAAAGCTACAGCAACAATGCACCAATAAAGTCGAGACAAAGCAACTGTTCTTAACAGCAAGTTCAAACCAAAGCACAAAAGTGCACAGCAACACAAAACTGCAGTGGATAGCAAAGACCACATGCCACAATATCAAAAAAAAACAGCAAGAATATGAGTGCAAGCCAGAGTGAATGCAGACAAGCACATGAATACATAAAGCTACAAGTGATGCAGCATCAATCAAGAAGTGATATGGTGAAGCACTAACTCAAGATTACAGGGCAGTGGACAGTACAAGACTGACCAGAATACAAATGAATCAAGTCAGGCATGAAGACAATGCCAACAACAAAAACAGCAAGTCAGTGGCAAGACCTCAGTGACACGGTGAAAGTTGCACAAGATATAGAGCCACAACAAGTCCAGCAACAAGTCCAGTTGCAACATGGTGAACAAGACACAATGCTGAGCACATGCAAACTGCAATGAATAATGCAACATGACCAAATATACAAACTGAAGACTGCACGAAATGTATGCAAACATAATGCAAGTTTATATGTGCAGAAAGTTACAAGTATCAACGAATTGGATGAACAAAACTCGAGAGCAACAGTGAAAGTGCAAATCATGTCAACAAGACAAATGTATGGATCAGTGCCAAAGTCGAAAAATAACAATGCAGACGTACAAATGTAACGCAGTGATAAAAATTCACGTACGAATACAGTATTGACGAAGTTCAACATTACAGAGATGATCGAAGTAAAATACTAATCAAGTCAGAACTCAGTGAAGTCAGTGAAGTCGAAAGCAACAGGGATGAACACTGTAAACATTGAAGCCGTGGATATGATTCAAGAAATCAAAACAGTGCAGTGATGATCAGGGCACAAAACCAAGTAAGAAATTCAAGTATGTAAATTTGACAAAGTCAAATATCTCAAATCACAAAATCAAATTCAAGCCGAGAATTCTCTACCGTGTCAACCAAGGAATCAAGTGCATACGAATTTGATTAAGTCAAAGAAATCTCAAGCATCAATACATAATCGAACGACCAAAGCAATTTTTTGAAATAATCAGTCGAACGCAAAAATAGGAAATCAAATCCTATTAAAACCCTAATCATCATCGGCATTTCAATTCGATCGAGTTCAAGTATCAAATTAGAAAAGCAAAAGGAGACAGCACATACCGAATTCACAAGCATCAAAACTCGATCGAGCAACTGCAAGCAAGCTAGGGCAACCAATCACAGATCAATTGAAGAAACCAGAGCCATAATTGCAACGAAGAACCGAAGCCCTAATTGCAACGAAGAGCCGAAGCCCTAACTGGATCAAAAGGGAACGAAGCCCTAACTGGAACGAAGCCGCCATTATTTCTCACGAACGAAGATAAAAAAAGGATCGGGTGTAATAAGGAAGTGGGCCGGTGTTCAAAAAACAAAAGGGGTTTCTTTTGTTATTAATTAATATTGTTAATAAACTTATATTAATAATGTTAATTAGTTTAGGGCTATTTTGTTCTTAATTATTATTATTTTTATTCTACGAATCAAAGAGTTTAGGTAAATCACCACCTAGGTTTTAGGTTGTGTCTGATTGTCTATTTAGAGTTAGTTCAGTAAGCAGGGGTTGCGAGTTTGCAAAACTCTATAGGCGGTAGCAGGGTTTGCAAGTCTGTTAGAGTGTTTGTAAGCGTGATACTGTTTAATTCTAATAGAAATCTGGGAATGCAGCAGTAGGCAGGGGCTGCCGAAGCTGGGTAAATCTTGTGTGTGATTTACTTTTCAGTATATTTATTTCTGCAGTTTATTTTTGTGTTTAAATTAAGAAAATTTGCTATAACCCTATTCACCCCCCCCCCCTCTAGGGTTAATTTAGATCCTACAGTTCATTGCATTTATGGAATATCTCTATCGACCACCACTCCCGATTGAGATCAGATACTTGTTTAACTTCAAGAGTCGGGTCGATAGTCCATCTTTCACATTCCTAGAGGCGGTAATAAATTGCCAAGTGATTACAGGGGCTTGGACTAGATTGAGCTACTTCAGGACGGAGTGGTTTTATGTCAGATTCCCCCCAGGGTTTGCTCGGTGATGGCTATTCAGACGTGAGTATTGCTATTTTTTCGGGTAGTTGATAAAACTGATGTATTTAAAGTCGAAATCACATCTCTTTTTTTTTCAGCCGTGATTCAGCGACCTGAAGGTGAACGTTTCAAGGAGATAGTTTGGGTTTTTCAAGAAATCCCAAGTAAGGAGAGGAATATTGAGTTGCTATTGACAGACAAGAATCTCAGAATCCTTAGGGTGATTGAGCGGAGGCAAAGCATAATGCTTGACAGTGTCTTAAGAACCGCCTCGAAAGAACGAGTCAAATGAAGAAAGCCTAAAGTTATCATAATTGAGGAGGCTGACTCCAAAAGAACTTATACCGATGAAGAAACACTGGGCGAATCTGCGGATGTAGCCCAAGATACGAAGAAAAAAGAAAAGGCAAGGCAGCCGTTGTTAAGCCACCTAAAAAGGGAAGATGGAAATCGATTGTCACGGTCCGACCCGCCACCGGAATTAGGATTTAGGAGATATCTCCTCCGAGAACTGAGAACTTTATGAAGGGCTCGCCGATATTCCAATTCCGGACGATGTGTCCTTGCAGGATGATACCGGATTGGACGAACTTTCAGAAGCCTTAGTTTTAAGTGAGTCTCTGCCCACTAGTGCAGTTGACACATTTGGTTGGTCGGGGGGTTGCACCTATATTCACACTTCACGGCACTACACGATTTCTAAGTGTAATACGCTCACTGTGAGAGATTACTAATTTCTTTTTATGTTTTTGCTTCGCAGATACCATGTTTGGTAGAGGTTCGATGCTTGGCAGTCTTCGTAAGAAACGCCAGTCTTCTTCATATTATGAATCACATAGGAGGGAAGGAGATAGAGACTATGACTATGGGCGCTTGAGTCATGAGCGCTCTGACAGAGACAAAGATTATAGGCATCGGTCTCGATCTCGCACGCCACCTCCTAGAGCTCCCGCACCGCCTCCGGTTCATGTTTCGAGGCCTCCAGAAACTTCACGGCCCAAGCCGTCTTCCCAACCATCGAGGTCTGATACTCTTCGCAGAACGGAGATCGCGGCCTCCCCATCAACAGAGCAAACATTGACGGAGCCTTCGGGAGAAGGAGCAGTTAGGCTTGCTCAGCTGAGGAAAGAATTTCCTGAAATTTGCTTCGATGGATTTGTCTTTCCCCCGCATCTAAAAAGGATACCATCGACAGCTGCACCTATGATGCACAATTACCTATCAGATGTATTCTACCAGTATCAAGAATGGTCAAAGTTCGCTAAGAAAGCGTCAAAGGTGGCCTTTGATCGAGCGGCTACGATTGAGAAGCTGGAAAAGGAACTTGGTCAAAAGGACCGCATTATTCAGGCGCTCGGCAGTGAGGCCGAGTCCTCTTGAAAGTTAGAGATTGAAGCTCTCAGAAAAGCGGATGAAGCTCATGCAGCGATAGATAGGATGAAGCGTGAGCATAAAGCTACGGTGGAGGACATGGGCCACCGAAATACCAACGTAACTGCCGAGCGGGATGCGGCCTTGAAAGAGCTAAACGATCTCAAGGCCAAAGTTGCAGAGATTATGAAGGAGACGGACACCGCTAACGTTTCCGTACAGGAAGCGTGTGATCAGGTGGTGGAATTTCGGAGAGAAAGAGATGCGGCCTTGGAGAAGGTCCGCGAGACGGAAGCCGAAGTCGATGAGAAAGTTCGTCAAGCAGAGACTAAGCTAGAGATAGAGATAGAAGAACTTCTCATTACTTATAATGCTAATGTGCTGAGGTACAGAAATTTGACATGGCTTGACGATTATCCGACACATTTGTTCAACGCCTGGAATTTTTTAGTCGAAGAAGAGAAAGCATCACATCCAGGCGAAGCTTTTGATGAGTTTGAGTTGGAGAACCGTATACTGACTGATGATGAGAAGAAGGTTCTCCACGATTTCACGATCTCTCATGCTAAAGAGAGACTGGGTACCCAACACTTGGAAGTTGGTGAGGGGTCTGGCATTGTGCATCCAGCTACAAGTTCAGAGATGATTACTTCATCTGGATCGGAGCCAACGCCAGTGACTGAGCCGCAACTGGTCCCAGGCTATGACCCTGAGCAGCCACGCTTATCTCCCATAAGGGAGCATTCTTCTGAAGCTGTTCAGTCACCCACGAGTCAAGTTAAGGAAGGTACTCTGCACAAATCTACTATGTGCCTGAACTGAAGTATTTGTATTGAAGCGTGTTCTGACAACTTCTTTTCTTTCTTGTCCAGTGAACAAATTTGCGCCGACAGCGCCTCCTGCAAGTCAAGGGTTGCATCGAGTGCAAAAGATCATCACCATTGAGGCGGTTATCACGACTATGGTTACGCCGGTTATCACGACTACGGTTACGCCGACAGAGACGGCACAGGGGTGTTCATTTACTTTCGACGAACAGATGATGAATGAACTCTTGGGCCAACACAGTGACCCTTTTGCTGACATGCCATTTGTTCTCGGCTCGTTCCCGCCCATTTCTATTGGATCGTCACAGTCCACCGCTACCTATCGTGAGTCTCATGCTGCTCGTGAGGCTGGATACTCGCTCAAATCGATGCAGAGATGGAAGCGGCAACACACGGTGGTAATTCTGAAAGTGTTACGACGGCGGTCGAGCCCACTCCTCTTACGGTGACATCTTCTAGGGACACACTAGTCGAAACCAGCGTGCCCATTCCTCCCCCGGTGGTAGACCCGACTCCTCCAGCTCCTCCAGAAGAGAATATTCCATTAAGTTCAAGTTCGGAGGAGTATATCGATATCATGCCTTCGCCAGAAGAAGATCCGCCAAAGGGTACGGGGTCGAAACGGAAGACTGCTAGTGGTTCCAGTGGTTCCGCGTTGAAAAGGAAACCGAAGAAGAAGAAGTAGATGATCCCCTCTAGTGCATTTTTGGCAGTTAGGAAGTCACTTTTTATTTTCCTTTCATAGGCTATGTATAGATGCAGGCTTGGCCCCCTACTAGTAGGAATTTTTTGGAAGAACTTGTACATGAATCTTCACATACAGTTAGTTGAAATAAAATTCAATTTCTTTGTTTTAATTCTCATTTCTTTTGTGCTTAAGTATTTGCAGTGTTTGGCTTTCAGTCCGGTGTACTTGTGGTGTTTTTACCGTCAAGTAGAGTTCGTTTTATTTGCCAAGTCTGAAAATCTTGATCACATGTCATGATTGATGAATGAGTTGAACTTCGGACATTGTTTCACTTCAGTCAGTGATTAACACTTAGCTTTTTGCCCCCCAGTCTCGGGGAACAACATTTGTATTTCAGTGGTCGATCGCACTTATTGCAAATCTTAAGCATATGTCCACGCTCTGGGGACATAGGATAATTTGCGATCGATAATCTGGTTCGCACTCTGGGAATTTGAGAGTTATCGATGTTTGTAATACAGTTCGCGCTCCGGGAATCTGGAATTGATGTTTATACTCCACTTCATGCTCTAGGAACTTGGAGTTAGTATTGATATTTCGGTTCGCACTCCGGGAACTTTGACTTGGTATTTGTGCTCCAATTTACACAAGGAATTTGGAGATAGCATGTATGTTTGGGTTTGCACTCCAGGAACCTGGAATTTTATACTCCAATTCACGCTCTGGGAATTCGGAGTCGTCATTTATATTTTGGTTCACGCTCCGGGAACCTGGAATTGATGCTCGCACTCCAATTCACGCTCTAGGAACTTGGAGTTAGCATGGATGTGTTGGTTCGCACTCCGGGAACCTGGAATAGATGTTTATACTCCAATTCACACTCTGGGAAGTTGGAGTTTGCATTGATGGGTTGGTTCGCACTCCGGGAACCTGGAATAGATGTTTATACTACAATTCACACTCTATGAAGTTGGAGTCCGTTCACACTTCGGGAACGATTTATTTGATGTTTATACTCCAATTCACACTCTGGGAAGTTGGACACCGTTCACACTCCGAGAACGATTTATTTGATGTTTATACTCCAATTCACACTCTGGGAAGTTGGACACCGTTCACACTCCGGGAACGATTTATTTGATGTTTATACTCAAATTCACACTCTGGGAATTTGGAGTCCGTTCGCACTCTGGGAACGATTTATTTGATGTTTATACTCCAATTCGCACTCTGGGAATTTGGAGTTCGTTCGCACTCTCGCAACGATTTATTTGATGTTTATACTCCAATTCGCACTCTGTGAATGATTTATTTGATGTTTATACTCCAATTCTCACTCTGGGAATTTGGAGTCCGTTCGCACTCTGGAATGATTTATTTGATGTTTATACTCCAATTCGCACTCTGAGAATTTGGAGTCCGTTCGCACTCTGGGAACGATTTATTTGATGTTTATACCTCAATTCACACTCTGGGAATTTGGAGTTAGTTGTAGGACTGTCGTGTGTCGGTCCAGTTCAGCCTTTTATGTGATCGCTTGCCCCCGAGCTGAGGTTTCACTTAGTGAGTGGCCGGTCGTATCACAGTCACTCGCTATTTGAATAAATTCCATTGTTCGATGGAACTTAGCTCTTCGTGTGTCGTGATTGCTGAATGTTGCATTCGATGAATCACAGCTCTAGCTTGAAGAGATAGTAATTTATTGCTGGAACGAAAAAACATGGCAAAGTCAGTGCCTTATTACAAATTCAAATTTCAGAATGTAAAGGAAATTGCAAAGTATTCATTGATTGAATGAGCCTGTCATGTGTAACAGTGACGAAGATCTTCGTCGTTCCAGGCTCCTGAAAAAGTTGGTCCGCCACTGATGGCATTTATCACCAATCTTTCGCGGTGACAAGTGGTGTCCTCCTGTCTCGGTTGATTGGGTTCATTATTTTGATTCGATGGGCCTGCTTCTCTAGGCTGTGGTGCCCGAACAAACTATTCCAGCTTCCTTTCTCTAATCAATTTTTCAACGAGATCTTGTAAGTGACGACACTCCTTCGTATTGTGCCCGTAGCTTTCATGGAACCTGCAGAATTTACGCGTTTGGATTTGCCTCTCTGACGACTGTTTTGGTGCAGGTTTTTGATACTGAATTGTATTACAGGTTTGTAAGTACAAGTTCTCTAGTGAAGTATTCAAAGGAGTATAGCTGTCAAACAGAGGATTCTTGCGCTGTGGGCCACGATTTTGATCTCATTTTCTAGTTTGATTCACGCTCTCTCTTCGCCGTGTTTGTTTGTTTTTAACGTTCAACTGAACTTTTCCGGAGCTCTCACCGGACTTTTTGATTACTACATTGCTTTGGATCCCTTCCGTGCTTGGCCCTGCATCAGTTTGCTTCCTAGACCGTTTCGCATCTTCCCTTCTCAGGAATTGAGCCGCCTTGGCGTGGAAACGGTCCAATGATGCAGGTGGTTTTCCAGCCAACCAGTTGCCAAACTCAGAATCGGGATCGTTTCCCTTAGTCAATGCCATAAGGATGGAGTTATCGTTCAGATTGCTGATCTCCGCACATGCAGTATAGAATCTCTCTAAGTAGTGTCTGAGCGTCTCTCCAGGAGCTTGGGTGACGCTAGACAGCGTGTTGACATCTTTTGGCCTTGTGACGTGCATGCAGAATTGTTCAACAAATTTTGTGGCCAACTGGTTGAATGAAGAGATGGATCGAGTTGGCAGTCGAGTGAACCATATGGTAGCGATACCCCCAAGGATATGGGGAAACTACGACACTTCACTGCATCGTCATCTCTGGGAGCGGTCATCGACGATTCATATTTCAGAATATGTTGGTTGGGGTCGGAGTTTCCCTCGTACATGGGTAGAGTTGGAATCCTGAATCGCCGTGGGGGTTCAGCAGTAAGAATGTCGTCCGTAAAAGGAGTATGACTTCGGGAAATTCCCCAATCGTCATTGATGAGACCCTGGCTCTCATAGATCATCTGACGTATCATGGTCGGAAGATCCGGCATTTGTACGTTCTGTGCAGCTCATGCCAGAATGTGATTGAATCCCGCATCCTGGAGTTGGACCGGACGTTGTTGGCGGTCCAAACCTTGCCTTCTTGGCTCGTAGTCCTCTGGGACGTATGGTTCAGGATTACGTCCATGATGACGACGATCCAAGTTCAACTGATCTTGGGCTTCGACTCCTGGTTCAACCGCGACGTTAGTGGTGCGGTATTCTGCGGTGTGGTGAGGAATGGTGCCTCCTCGGGAGGAGGGTCTGGTTTGGAAACTGGCTAATGGACCAACTCTCAGTTGTCCAACAGTCATTGTTGGTTGATCTCCAGCGGCTGGCATGTGACTCCCATCTAGCTGGGGTCGTGGAGATCGATTATGATAATCAGAAGATGAAGAACTTTCGCTGGAGGAGCGAGAAGCATGGTCTCTCTTGGATCTCTTCCGCTTCTGGCGATCCAGCTGGTTGATCAGCTCGACGTTAGCGCGTAGCTGTTCTGCTAGTTGTTGTCCACTCTGGGTCAACTCTTGGAGTAGCAACTGCAACTCCTGTCGGGTAACCGGACCTGATGGTTCCGAGTGTCCAGTGGCATCTTGATTAGATGGAGGTAGTGGCGCAGGATTCTGTCTATCCTGTTCTTCTTGATTGATAGCGTTAGAGGTGGTCCTTGTGCTAACCATCTTGAAGGTCGAATTCCTTTCCTAGACTTTATGCAAATCTGAATAGAAGGGAAGAAACTTGGATTTGATGATCTGGATCACTCTCTTAGATTTATTTAATCCGGTATCGATGACAGATCCAAAGAGCAGGAGAAAATCTGGGTTTTCTCAGTGAAAGCACCAAAGTGTTTGCACCAAAATTGGTAACACACTCTTCGGGAGTCGTTGAAGAGATAATAATGAAGAATGTAAATTGAAGATGAGTATTATCTAACAAAAACTCCAAATATCAGTAAAATAAATGCGTAGACAAGCGATTTATAGTGGTTCGGCGTGTTGTCTACGTCCACTGTGAATTTTTTTGCAGTTTTATTGATTCTCTTTCAATGATTACAAGTTGTTACAGCAATCAACAGCATGTTACAACTGGAAATTCGAATTCAACAGCAAATATATGATGTATGATGATGGAGATCTCAATCCGGCAGAGTCTGGGCGCTTGAGAGTCAAAAGATCCTTTTTCTGTTGGCTCTGGGGCTCTATTTATAGGCGTAGGAGGCTGAGATCGCGCTCAAATCTCGGAAGACCTTTTCTGGCACGTGAGTGGGCCCACGCGACCAACCTCAGAAAGTTTCAAGTCGATCTGTAATCGATACGAAGTCATTTCGTATCGATCAAGATGATGTCCAATTGGGCTAAAATTTGGTGGAGACGTTCCTCATCATGTATGCAAGCTCCAGCGAAAATTTCATGGCATTTGGATCAGTAGGTCTCGAGTTATCAAGGATACGAAATGATGTTCTTCGTGTGGCTGTTTGGTTCGAATCGATTCGTTCGAATCGATCGCTTCGAACCGATTGGTGGCACGCGCCTTCATGATGACGTGGAGCGCATACTTCGCCTCGATCCGGTCTTGGCTCCGAGTTGACCGCATCGACTCCATATATCTCGGCGCGTTCACATCGATGGATGACACGTCATCTAAGCTTGTTGGCTTGATGGATTCGAATGAAGGCTTCGCTCGTGGATTCGAACAGCTGATGGTCGATGGGTACGAAGCCTTTCTCTGATGGATACGAGCCTTGTAGCTTCTCCATGGATACGAAGTCAATCGATGCGAACTGGAGCCTTTCGATGGATACGAAGGATGGTGATCTGATGGATACGAATTGCTCTGCCCAGATGGATACGAAGAGAGCCTTCTATGATGGATGCGAAGCAGTGACCATTGCCTCGGCTGATGGATACGAAGTGGGCTTTCTGCCGATGGGTTCGAATGAGACCCAGTCGAACCGAGGTACTTCAATGGATTCGAAGTTGATCGATACGAAAGTGATCGATTCGAACCAGAGTTCGGTGATGGATACGAAATCTGGGCTTTTCCCTTCAAATTGAATCGATCATAACTTGAGCGTATGAACTAGGATTGACTTGAAATTTGAGATGCTGACTTCTATGATATTTCTTGTCATGTCCTATCAATTGTGGCTCAATCTGGACTCGGACAAAATTCAGCGATATCCATAGTGAAGCAAGGTATGACCAATCTCTGAGACGAACTGTCCTTTGTTTTCGATCGATCTTTTGGTATCACGGCTTTACCAAAAAGCAGGATAACAAATATCTTGATAACAATTCGACTGTTGGTATCATTATTTTCTTAGTTGAAAGTATGATTGTTTGGAAATCAAAACAAATCAAAGGATGATGATAAATCATGGTAAATAATACTGTAGGAACCCAATATCATTACTTATTACATAGTTCACTCATGCATAACATGAAGACATCACACAGATTTTAATAATTTGATGCCAATCTTTTATGAGATTTGTGAAAATGACATTGTTAAACGCTTGTATGAGACATGAACCCTGAAAAACGGCACTATAGATTAAATATTAATTTTCCTAAATCACGATTAAAAACACACTTTATAATCTTTGTAGTTAGGAGCAAGCAAACTTGAGTTTTTATGTTATTTGGTAAATGCTTATATTTTTATATTCTAAATTATCTGAATACTTTACTTTGACTCATTCACTTGGGTTGTTAATGAAATAAGACAATGCCAACTTTTTTCCTTAAGTTCAAGGTTGGTAAGAATAAAAACCAAAACTTGCTAGACTCTGTATCCTTAAAAAAAGCTATGCTGCTAGGAAGGAATAATAATAACTAAATATAAACCATATTAATAGCTAAAAATAATATAAACCCACTTGCATCAAATACATTGATGATATCAATATAGAACAATATGGAATGTGTTGTGCTTGGTTTGGTTGGACTAGTTGAATGTCTGTCATTTATTTTATGCATGTATTTTGTTTTCTTTCATGACATATTTGAATCTTGCTTGAATCATTTGTCTTTGACTAGATGCACGACTATTTAATGGTTTTATAAGGAGTTCGTTGGGGCTAAGGCATAAACAGCTGCAGCAGGTGAGCCTAGATCATAAACCTCTGTAAAGTTTCTAGTGCAAGAATCCCAACGCCACTCTAGTGCTGGTGCATCTTTGTTCTTTCGTTCATTCAGTTTAAATATCACAAACACAAAACAGTGTATCCCAACTATTGGTTTTGAGCTTTCATATGTCACTATTTCATTTCCTAAAAGTTATAAATTTGTATTTATCTAAGTATGTGTACATGGCACTAAACTTGTAATTCATAATATGAAACTAAAACATTGGCTGCATTCTGATAATTACCAAAAATTCCAGGAATGTTAATTACCAACCTAAATTATCCAACAGTCATCATATGATGTGTTAGTTAATCTCTGGTTTATTAAAGAAACAACATGAGTGTGCATTTTGCTTGTAGAGTTATATAAACATGTTTACAATTAACAATAGCACATTCAAACTTTAAAGATATTTTGTTTCGTGCCAGGTGATTAAATCCTAAATTTAGAGTGAGCAGATAATCAGTTTGTAGTAGCACCAAGGCTTAAATGTTGGCAGTAAGATTCTATCTTTTATTTTCTTAGGCCTTTGTGTCTGATGGATTATTTATAGAATTCACCAATGCTGCTATGCAAATTACCTAATTACTTCTTATTCCATTCAATTTTCTTGATTTCTCCAATAGTAGCTATTTTGAATGTGATCAATTTCAACCGACTTTATATTTATGCAAACATTTATGGATCTTATTATTATCTTATACGAACAACTAAATAATTCTTATGAAGAGAAAACGGCCAACAATTTTATTAGTTATGTATAGGATTCTCATGATAAACATTGCCTGCCTTCGTATTTCAACATTCTTATAAATTATATAGGTCATTCTTTTTTGATTTGTTGCATAATCCTATGTACTACTATATGATGTCCATATTAGACTATACCCCAACTATTTCTACTAGATTTACTCCCATGCCCTCACAAATGCAATGATTTATTTTTTCTCTTTTCAAAATTTTGGTTTTATTTATTCTATTATTGTATTAAAATTTAAACACATGTTAATCTAATACATCCAATAGTGGCATTAAGTGTAATATCCTCATTAGTTATGTCAAAATATAATCTTGATACCATATCAATAGTAAATAAATATATAGTTCATAATGCATTTAACAACGTACATAAAAGAAATCAAATAGAAGCTCACTAGTGCAAATACTCTCTTTTTGTAGGATTGCTTGGGTTTAGTGCATCAGGGTCGATATATTCATAAATTCTGTATGTTCAATTAACTACACTATGCTTTCAAAGCTTGTATTTTAGAATTGAAATTACTTGATGTGGTGAATAAAAGTTTCTCTATAAAACAGTCATGGGTATTGAATTAAATTTTGAGGCTTGCACTTGAAAATTGTTTGGTTTGATTCATTTTATTGTCTCATTGACTGCTTTTTAATGTCTGATTTATTTTAGTTGTCTCATCTATTTATTCTTCCTCTGACTTTATGTTTGCATTTATTTTCCACTTTTCAAGACTGCTTTTTTGTTTCGGTGGTTGTTAGAAACCATCCCGAGCTTGTTAATAAGCCTATAGCAGTGTGCCACTTAGATAGTCCCAAAGGAACAATAGAAATTTCCTTTGCAAATTATCCTGCACGAGATTATGGTGAAAATTTGTTTTGAGTTGAATTTTTATTTACCTTATGTCTATAGGCTATAAGTTATGACTTTGATTTATTGTTATTCGTTCGCAGGAGTAAAATCCGAGATGTTTGTAGGTTGCAGGTTGCTGATTTATCAGTTTTACCTTATGCCTATAGACTATGACTTTGATTTATCAGTTTCATACTTAGATGTTTTTTAATTGCAGGTTGTTGATAAGTTCTATAGCACGTTGCACAAATATTGCACCAAAGTTTCGGTTTTTAAATGAGAGAATTTGTGTTTTTAACAACACGTGATAATTGTTTGAATTTTTTCTAGTGATGTGAAATTAGGTAAAAGGGAAGGCCAAAGATGATGAACAATGAAAATTAATATCAATAGTTCAGCTGGGGAGGTTCTGATGCTAGACTAGTTATTTAATATAACTAATTATGATCACTCTTCATTTCTATCTCACTAATAACAATCACTACAAAAATACTTGTAAGTAGAGACTGCAAATTAAGGACCGCAAGTTTTCAGTCTCTGCTTAAAGACTGGTTAACGACTGGTAATTTTGGTCTTTAAAGTTTAATATTAAAGACTGAAAATCAGTCTTTGATCCGTTTGTAAAATCTGTAACTGTTTAGATACTGAATATCAGTCTTTAATTTTCTTATTAATCCATTTAAATAATTCAAATTGTACGGTTGAGTTTTTCCATAGAAAAAAAATCCAACGGTCATTTTTGGTGATCCACAACGTACCTATATATGGACTCATTCGTTGAAATAAATAATCTGTGAAAATTTCTCCACTTCCATAAAATCAACTTATCATTAACTTCCCCACCTTTTCCATTTTCTTTACCAGGCAAACTGCTTCCACCAATTTTCTTACTTCAACTGAACATTCCCTTTCGTCTTATTCATTTTTAACACTTCTTAAGTAATCTTAGATAATATTCTCCATCTCTTATGCTCCACAGTCAATTCCCTTTCTTCACTGTAGTTCGCCCAATCTACTACGACTAATTCTATGCTCTCGTTACAACCACCAAAGACATCGTATTAGCAATTTTTGGTGAACTGTTATGATGGTCAGAAAGCATTAGGCCTGTAGTTGGAAGGAAAGTTAGTCATTACATACTTAAGTGACCCATACAAACAAGATTGGATCAACTGATATAGTAGTTGCAGCCTATGGAATCGAAGAGCTGAAATATTCAAAAATATCAGAAATTCTCTTGGAAACATTCAAAAATACAAGTGCATTCATCGGCATATTAGGATAAATAGTGGTTATGTATGGATTGAAGCATGCTGTTAGCTTATTTGTTAGTTTGATTGTGGCATTGGATGGATATATGTGGGCGATTGACGTTGTGAGTTCACTAAAGTTTACATTGGACACTTGGATTGATTTGCATTGAAGTTAACCTAACAAAACAAAGAGCTAGTTGGTTTGTGCAATTTATGGAAAATTTTATGAACCTAAAGCTATTTTTGACAATGCTGGATGGCTGCGTTAGTCTGAAACGACAACGAAGGGGTATGATATTGTGACAGTGGAGATAATTGTATTCTGTATATTTTCCTCTCTAAGGTTAAGTGGATGTACTTTGTGTAGTTTTATATATTATGAGTTTTTTCTTTGAAAGATTAAATGGATGTACTTTGTGTAGTTATATTTATTATGTGATATCTAAGTGAATGTTAAAGAATCATACTTGTCGGTGCTGAATGAAAGCAGTTATGCAATTATGTACATGCATATTTTGAATATATTGTATGTATTTGGTTGTTCTGTATAATATTATTGCATATAACTTTGGATGTTTTTTACTGGTATTAATATTGTATTGTTAATTATTTATAGCTTGGTTCAAATGTGCTTATAATCTGAGACTGATTTGAAACTATATTTCAGTCTTAGAGGTTCGGTTTTTAAAATTATTTAAGACCGATTTTCGGTCTTTAGAATTTAAGACCGAATTTCAGTCTTAAATGTTTTTTGGGACTTAACAATTAAAGACCAAAAGTTTTAGTTTTTAATCGGTTTATAATAGTTAATTAGAGACCGAATCGTTTAATTAAAGACTGAAAATTTTGGTCTTTATTTCATCCTTTTTTTGTAGTGAATTTGCCAGAATATACTACAGGTAGTGAGCTGCGATGAAGCATTTCTTGATGTGAGAAACTCTTCCAAAGATCCTGAAAATTTAGAATTAAGAATAAGGAAAGAGATGGCTGAGACTACATAATGCACAGGTAGTGCAGGAATTGCTATGAACAAGCTACTTGCTCGGTTAGCAACTAGGTCAGCCAAACCAAACGACCAATGTTGCATATCACCTGATAATGTAGGTTATGTTTTTTCCCTCGACATCATTAAATTGAAAAAAATATTAGCTTTTCTAGTAGAATGTCAAGGCTTTATTAATGGATATCATTTAGGTGTCTAAAGTTTTGTAGGCTGGCATCATTATTATTTCAAATGCAATTAATAAATTTGCTAATAACGAGGCAAAATAAAGCTTGTTCTTGTTCATTTGATAACTATCCACTTTTTTCGTAGTGTTTTTATAGGCTAATATGAATTTTGTTAACTTAATGTTTTTTCATTTATCCACTTTTTTCTTTTTATGAAATAAACGTCAGTTTACTCAATAATAGCAAACTTTTCAAAGTGAAGGACAGTTAGTTTTGACAAAAGCTAATCATTTAATAACTTAATAAATATTGTAGAAGTTTTGAAAAGGTACATGATTCACTTCAAGAATTAAGGCATCAACAGTTTAATTCAACAATAAAAAACTAATTTTATTAAAAAAAAAACCACCCATTTCAACTTCAACTATAGACTTGGGTTGTGGGCGCTATTCAAGGATGTCGGTTACCACCCTTTTGTGACTTACAAGTGATTTTTGGATAAATTTTTAGAGCTTATGTCGAGACGTAAAGCTATGACAATAAGCATCAGTAAAAGCATTATTGATGTTGTAGGCTAGAAAAAAATGTACTTGTAAACACAAATGATCAACTCTAGTCATCCGAGTCTATAATAAACATAAAAAGCGATAATGTTATAATATGTAGACAATGCTTCATGTAAATATGTATGATGGGACAATAAAACCCATAAGGGGTAAATGTGCAGGGAGAGTTTTAATTAATGGTCAAAATCTCATTATTCAGCATAAATAGTTAACCATCGCAAGCTGGTTAATTAGCAACAAAAAAATTCCAATGATATGCCTATGTTGATCTTATTTCAATTGTGTAAGGAATTGCAAAACCTTCTTAAAAATCAATGACAACTAACTGGGGGATCATTTAAAATAAGCAATCCATATCGAGAACAAAATTTCAGATCCTAATAAGTGATTTTCATGGTTCAGTGCATGCTTGAAAGTTGCAAAACCTATTATGGTCTCTTAAAATATTATGATGAGAATATGTTAATTACTTTTTGTCATCCTTGAATTTACTGGTGAATATGGGATTATATTTGGCAGTGTAATGATATTAAAAGATAAAGCTACTTCAAAATTATGACATGATTTAATAAAGCAAATTGCTTTTCATATTCAACGCCTTTAAGTCGAACTTTTACATGGTGTTTTGATAAAATAGAGCTGTTAGAAAGAGACAGGCAATAAAGATGTTTAATGAAACAACGGATTTCTTCTTATTCTTTTTTTTTTCTTCCTAAGGCTTCCTGATAATATTATGTTGGAGGTAACATGTTTGATTTACTGATAAATGTGGGTGAGACTGCAGTTTGATTTACTTATAAATGCTGCCTTTGTAATATTGAAGGTGGTGCGGCTTATGGGATGAAAATGGCTAGCCTAGATGCATCATTCCCTTCATATGAAGATGGATATGGGATGTATTTGGTGGGTTACCTTTTGGTTCGTTTTGTAAAATGCAATCATATATTCAGTAGATATTTATTCTTGTAATTACTTTTGAAACCGCATTAGTGCAAGTTATCGACTTAACGCTAGAATGACAAAAACTAATTTACTCATGGTTTGTTTCATGGCCACTGTAAAGTAGTTTGTTTCTCATATGCTCATGTGATCTCCACTGTAATTAAATTAATTTACTCGTGGTTTTTATCAACGTCCCCACTGTAATTAAAGTGATTTACTTATGATATTTTAGCATTTAGTTTAATCAATTAAACAATGATCTTGATTTTGTGTTTTGAACCCAACTTCGCAAACTTAAATTCAACCAGAGCACAAATGGGTTAATTCTAGTCTAATTTAGTTAAAAATAAAATAGTATCTGTTTGCACCAAAATTGGGCACAGCACTCATCGGAAGTCTTTGAAGAGATAATAAATGAAGAGTGCAAATTAAAACAGAGGATTATCTAACAAAAACTCCAAATAGTATGTAAATAAACGCGTAGACAAGCAATTTATAGTGGTTCGGCGTATTGCCTACGTCCACTGTGAAGTTTTTATACTTTTATTGACTTTCTTTCGATGATTACAAGTTGGTACAGCAATCAACAGTGAATTACAGTCAGGAATTCGAATTTAACAGCAAGTTTATGATATCAAATGGTGGAGATCTCAATCCGGCAGAGTCTGGATGCTTCAGAATCCCCAAAGTCCCTTTTCTGTTGGCCATGGGGCTCTATTTATAGGCGTAGGCTGCTGATATTTCGCTGAAAACTCGGGAGACCACTTCTGGCACGTGAGGGGGCCCACACGCACGGTCTCAGGAAGTTTGGGCCCACTTTGGCATCGGTTCGAACTCCATTCGAACCGATCAAGAATTCATCCAATCGGGGTGAAATTTGGCGTGGACATTCTTCAACATGTATGCAAGCTTCTGTGAAAATTTCATGACATTTGGATCAGTAGATTGGGAGATATGATGGATTCGAAATGGGGTCCATTGCATGGCTGTTTGGTTCGAAACCATGCTTTTGAACCGATGGTTTCGAATCCATCATGGCACGTGTCTTCGTGGTGACGTGGAGCGCAAACTTTGAACCAACCCGGTCTTCACTCCGAGTTGACCGCTTCGACTCCATAAATCTCGGCGAATTCGAACCGATGGAAGACACGTCATCATGGTTGGTTGACCCAGTGGATTCGAATGAGGCTACACAAGATGGGTTCAAACTTGGCATCATGGATGGTTTCGAACGAGGTTCCATGTTTGGGTTCGAACAACGTCCTATGATGGAATCGAACAAGGATGCTTGTTTGGAGTCGAACAAGGCTTTGTGGTGAGTTCGAAGCAGCTACTCTCCGATGGATTCGAGGTCCATTGTTATGAACTTGGTAGGTTCGAACTTGATGGGTTCGAACCCGAGGCTTCCCGATGGATTCGAACCTGATGGGTTCGAAGGTGATAGTTTCGAACCTGATGGGTTCGAGTCTCAGGCCTTTTCTTTCAAATTGAATCGATCATAATTTGAGCGTATGAACTCGGATTGACTTGAAACTTGAGATGTTGACTCCTATGGTGTTTCTTGTCGTGTCCTATCAATTGTAGCTCAATCTGGACTTGGACAAAATTCAGTGATATCCATAGCGAGACGAAGTATGACCGGTCTCTGAGACGAACTATTCTCCGTTTCTTATCGATCTTTTGGTATCGCGTCTTTGCCAAAAAGCGGGATAACATTTTGCCCCCCAAAGTACGTCTTGTGGGAACATGACGTGCTTTGAACAGCTGCAATTTCTCTGAACAATCATTGCTCTTTTTTTTGTTGAAACTCGTATGCTGTATTGTTGTAACCTTGTGTTGACATGATTGATTGCTGTATAGTAGTGCTTGGCCGTTGGCTGTTGCATTTGTAACAGGATGAGTGTTTGATCCCTGTAAATGTTATAAATCGATTGTTAGTTTGACATATATGCATATATGTTAGTTTGACCCTTGCAAACGTTGTGCGTCCATGAGTCGTGTTAGTTTTTGTTTGCTATTGAACTTCATATCGGTTCTCTCCTGAACCGATTTTGAAATTTGAGTTGAGACAATGCTTGATGGTTGTTTTGGAAGGTTCCTTCGTATCGACCCTCTCCTGAATCGATGCAGAAGGTTGAAGGAAACGACTCTGCGTTGCGTAATTACGACATTTCGAACCGATGGTGCGAGCTCAGATGGATTCGAAGTCAACATCCATATGGGTGGAGTACGCTTATGCAATGGTGGGTTCGAAACTGATCTTCGAATCGATGACTTGGGTGGATACGAAACTTTCGTTCGTGACAGTGGGCCGTGAGTGTAGTTGTAATTTTGCTGACGTGAACCGGGTTTCGAACTGACGCGCCCATCGTTGGTCTAGCACCGATGGAGCCTCAAACGTATGGGTTCGAAGGTGAGTTTCGAACCGGTTCTGCATTTTGACCCGTTGTAATCGATCGAGTTTACCGGAATGCGAATCGAACCGGTCATCTCTAACCCCCCATATAAATAGCAAGGACCTCGGCATTTTTCACTTTTTACTTTTTTGCTGTTCTCTGCATCATCTCGAAGCTTCAGAGAGGAAGGCACTGTGCTTTGTATTCGAATCATTTGAGATCCAAATCTTCAATCCTTCAAACCAATCATCCACACTAGGTAACTGACCTCGAAACTACACAACAAAGCTACCTCGAATTCATCACTCCTTCACCGATCGGCCTTTCTTGGGATTTGGTAAACCCAGATCTGGCTTTTGGAGGAATTTTGAATCGATTCGGAGACTCGTGTATGAATCGATGGGGGGGCAGCATCATTCTCTTTCAGATTTTGAATCGATCCTTGTGATTTCCCTTGGAAGGGGCGCATTTCGCACCAAGTTAACCATGGTGTTGAGTCGTATCGGTGCACAACGACCGATACGAGAAGCAGCCGTTGATTGGTCCGAGGCTTTCAACTTCACATCGATACGAAATATTCCTTTACGACCGATACGAAAGGTATCGATTCGAACTCGATCGATGTCAAGTTGAGGCTTTCCTGATCGGTACGAACTAATTAACCAAGGATCGATTCGAAGTTATCCCCCACTGATCGGTTCGAGCTCGGCGCCTGACTATCGATTCGAAGCTCGCTCCTTCGGATTGATTCGAAGTGGTACGGTGATGGGTTCGAACAAGTCACTTGTGATCGGTTCGAAACTCCATATAGTGGATATCAAAGTTTGATATTTTCTGAGCATAATTCGGACGAGCTTCACTCCTGCATATTTGGACATGTTAAACTGCATACTTGACCACCTTTCGAAGCTCGTTGACGGATCAATAAAAAAATTTATTCGAATCAATTTTCCTTATGTGAAGGGTTTTGCGATGACGATCAGCACAACTGGGCTTTGTAGCTTTTTCGTTTGCGTGTTTTCTTTAATTCTGCGATATTCATCCAAGTAATGCACAGCACCGCACAACACACATTCATACACTACACACTAGGGAATTCACGGGTCCCTTGTCATCTAATGATGGTTTCTCATGAGTTAGTCAGTTATGGAGCCTTTGAGTTCACGACAGCAGGAAACCGCACAAGATATTCAGAGTATAGTTCCCCCGAGGTTAGAGGTCCCGGACATTGATCCTGAAATTATCGGCCCAGCACCGGATGAACTTCCCAACGCGTCATTCATTGCTAATCCATCAGATTCCGTCCCATCTCATATTTACGAAGATATGCTGGGAAGGATATGCCTGAGGCACGGTTTGTCACTAGATGACGTGTTACTACCGGGGCCAAACGACAGACCACACAATCCGCCGGAGGGGTATACCGCATTCGATCGCCATGCGTGCGCGGCTGGGACGCTTCCTCCGTTCAACGAGTACATAAGAGAAGTGCTATCTTTTTTGGGCACCATCCCAACTTCACCTGAACGGGTATGCTTCGGTGAACAGCCTGTTCATCGTCTTTATGGAATATCTTCATAGACCACCGGCCCCGACTGAAATCAAATACTTGTTTAACTTCAAAAATCGAAATGATTACCCATCTTTTACATTCTTGGAGGCAGTACGGAATTGTCAAGTGGTCACAGGGTCCTGGACTAGGTTAAGCTATTACAGGACGGAATGGTTCTACGTCAGATGTCCTTCGGGCTTCGCCAGGCGATGGTTATTTAGACGTGAGTATAGCTGAACTTCCAAACAATTACTAAGGCGATTGTAGTCGAAGTGTGACTTATATATTTTTCTTCTGTACAGCGATGATCCATCGTCCCGACGGTGAAAACTTTAAGGAAATAGTACGAGTGCTCCGAGAGATCCCGAGCGTCGATAGGGATATCGATGTGTTATTGACGGATAGGAATATCCGGGCCTGTGGGTTAATCGAACGATGGCAGAGTATAATATTCGACGGGGTGCAAAGAATTGTTTTGAAAAAACATGCCAAGCACAAGAAACCCAAAGTCATTATAGCCGAGGAAGTTGATTCCAAAAGAACTCACACTGACGATGAGCCGTTGTTGGAGCCTACAGACGTGGCTCACCATGTTGAAGAGCAAAGAAAAGGCAAGGCAGCCGTCGTCACGTCAAGTAAGAAGGGGAGATGGAAGTCGGTTGTCACGACCCGATCCTCCCCTGGAGTTAGAATTTTCGAGATGTCTCCTCCGCGAACCGAAAGTCTTTACGAAGGGCTTACCGATCTTCCAATCCCAGATGATGTGTCTTTTCAGCATGACGCCGGGTTGGAGGAGTTTCATCGTACTCTTGAATTGAGCGAGCCTCTTATTACTAGCTCAGTCGACACTTCTGGTTGGTCGGGGGAAATGCATATTCATACACATTTCACGACACTACATAGTCCCGAGTTTTAGGTCATCGGTTCGAGAAACCACTAACTCTGTTCTCCTCTTTGCCTTGTAGGTACCATGTCCAGGCGCGGTTCGATGCTAGGGAGTCTGCGACATGCTTGGAAACCATCGTATCGCGACTCGCGCAGACGGGAAGGAGATAGGGACTATGATCAGGAATACTCTGGATATTCGAGCCGTGAAAGATATGACACAGATAGGGGTTATAAGCGTCGATCCCGATCGCGTACTCCTCCTCCTCCCAGAGATCCCGTACAACCTCCGGCCCATGTGTCTCGCCCCTCTGAGCCTTCACGTCATACGCCCACTTCCCAATCTTCTAGGCACGAATCTCACCGCTCCAGAAGCGAGGCATCGACCGCCGTAGTTGTGGAATAGCCTCCTATGGGAATTTCGGGTGAAGGGGCGCTCAGGCTTGCTCAGTTGAAAAAAGACTTCCCAACTATTTGCTTCGACAACTACATTTTTCCCCCACACTTGAAAAGAATCCCTCCGTCGGCGGAGCAGGTGGTGCATGACTATATGCACGACTTCTACGCTCAGTATAAAGTATGGTTTAAAGCGGCGGAGAAGGCATCGGAGCTGGCCTTTGAGCGTGGGGCCGCCAACGAAAAGTTACAGGCGGAGTTGGCCCAAAAGAGTCGTATTATCGATGTGCTGAACACCGAGGCCGAATCTTCCAGAAAATCAGAGATGGAAGCCATCAAAAAGGCCGATGAAGCCCAACTTACGATGGATAGAATGAAGCGTGAGCATTATGCCACGGTAGAGGACATGGGCTATCGGAATACTCTGGTCACTGCCGAGAGGGATGCGGCGCTAAAGGAGCTAAATGAGCTCAAATCCAAATTCGCCGAAATAGCCAAAGATAGGGACGATGCAAACAATGCAGGCCAGGAGGTGTGCGAACAAGCTGTGATACTCCGGACCGAACGGGATGAGGCAGTGGCCAAAGTTCAAGTGGTCGAGGCGGAGATTGAGGAGAGAGTTCAGCAAGCCGAGGCCAGGCTAGAGGCCGACATTGAAGATCTGCTTATCACCTACAATGCCAATGTATTGAAGCACAGAAACTTGGCCTGGCTTCAGGATTACCCAGTGCATCTCCACAGTGCTTGGGAACGATTGATTGAGGGGGAAGAGGAAGCGCACCCGGGCGAATCGGTCGACCGATTCGAGCTCGAAAACCGGTTGCTAACAGATGAGGAAAAGAAGGTCCTCCACGATGCTATGATCGCTCATGAGAAAGAGATGGTTGGCGGTCGATCTTTGGAGGCCGGAGAAGGGTCAGGCGTTGAGCATCGTGCCACCGCTCTTGAAATCACCGCCTCGCCTCCGTCTGAGCCTGTATCTACGGTTAGCTCACAGACCGTTCCTGCTTACGACCCAGAGCAACCGCGGTTATCACCAAGTCGCGAGCACGTCTCCGAAGTCGTCCCACCATCAGCAAGCCGAACTGAGGAAGGTATTCTGAACAAATTTCAAGTGCATTTTTGATGTGCACGTAAATTTGCATATTTTTACCACCATATTTATTCTATTTAAATTAAATAAATGATCATATTGGGTATTTTAACTTGTTTTAACCAAAATTCATATTAATTCCAAATTTTCACATATTCATCTTCATATAGGGGCAAAACGGTCATTTAAGTGCATATATTTCTTTGACAAAAATTGATTGAAAATTTATATATATTTTTGTAGGAAAATGGTCTCAAATAGGAGTGGTTTCATGAAGGAATATGCATGCATAAAGAATATAAAGGAATGAAGATGGAAATAATTCAAAGTGAAGATCATGGAGGACCCCACCTACCCACCTACCTTAATGTACAAAGTAAAGGCTAATGCACATGCTTTTGGAGTTAATGGTTTCATGTACATTTAATGGGGGATTAAGACATGTTAATGATTACTTGGCCTCCACACTTCCTAAGGGGTATTTTGGGCAATCCCCAAAAAAATGAATTAGGGTTTCATACATGTATAAATACCCATATGTTTCATGTAATATCTCTCTTCTCTTAGTCTCTCTTAGGCCTCCTTCTCTTAGTTAGTTAGTTTTAGTTGAGAAAATAAAAGAAAGCTCTCTTTCTCTTTTCATGGCTACTTAGCCATTTTTCTTCATGTTTTTTTTTATGCAATGTTATTTAGTGTTTCCTTTTAATTACATGTTCATTTTCTTTCATGTTCTAGTATAGATCTCTTTTATTTTATGCAAGTAGAATAATTTTTCTTTTCGTTTTGCTCTCTTTCTCTCTTCTTGTTTAATGTTGTTTTCTACATTTGTTCATATGATAACAAATATGAGAGCTTAATCCCTTCAATTTAGGGGTAGTGAAGCTCTCTAGTATGTAGATCCAACATTTTGATGTTTATGCTCTCTTTTTGTGCTTAATGAGAATGATTGAAGTGGCTTAATGATGTTGTTTAGCTTTGAATTTGATAGTCTATGTTGTTCATAACAAATAGGCTATACTTAAACAAACAAAACACAAATTGCCTCTTCATTTACATATGATTATGGCAAGGAAGTGATTGTTGAAATTAAAATTTGATGGCTTATATTTCTAATTAATAGTTAATAGGCCATGCTTAAAATAGATTTTGCTTTCAACTTTGTTGTCATATTTTATGAGATTTAGAAGTGTATTAGTGGTTGTGTTATAGTTTGATGGTTTATATTGAGCTAATTAATAGCACAAATATACCATGCTTATGATAAGCACATCAACTAATTCACTAATGACAAGAAAAGAGAGATCATAACTTCATTTTGTTGATTTATGTGATCTAGAGAGTGGAAATTGCCTCTAAATTGTCATTTAACTTTCATATTTTTATCTATTATTCTTTTGCTAGTTTTTGTTAGTTTCTTACATTTTTAGCTAATCACACTTTCAAGTTTGGTTAATTTGATTGAATAGAATTTTAAAATCATCAATTCCTTGTGGATCGACCCATATTCGCCACATACTACGATAGTACGCCGTGCGCTTGCGGTTATTTTTAAATTTAAATTCGTTCGACGGTTTGCTAAACCGATAGAATTTCCGTCGACGAACAATTTTCGCTAGAACTCTCGTTTCGAAGTGATTGTTCTTAACCCCTTCTCTTCTTTATCCAGTGACCAGGACTACCCCGGTGTCTTCGACCTAGGAGCCGAGTCAAGGGCAGAAGGCTATTACTACTGACACGACTGTCGTGACGACGGCAGCGTCTACCGGAGCAGCGCAGGAAAGCTCTTTGTCTCTTGACGAACAAATGGTGAGCGAACTACTCGGTCAACAGGGAGACTTCTCTATGGATTTGCCATTTATCATCAGTGAGCTCCCGCCAGCCTCTAGCTCTTTTGTGCAGACCGGAGTTGCCCCCAGCCAGGCCCCATCAACTAGAGATGAAGAAATTTTGGACGAAATCCATGCTGAATTAGAAGCTGAGGGGCAAAGCGATAGTGTCGGTGGTGACACTATTCCATCTTCCGTTGCGGGTCCGGTCCCTCCTACTCCTCCGGCGGGGAGCCCTCATTTAGACTCAAGTTCTGAGGAGGACGTAGATATTATGCCCCCGGCCGAAGAGCAGCCACCGGAGAGGAGGTCGTCCAAACGAAGGATTTCCGTTCCTAGTGATTCTGACGACGAACCGCTAATAAGGAAGCCAAGGAAGAAAGAATAGAGCGGCCCCCCCAGCAGATATTTTGGTAGATAGGAACTTGTTTTCGTTTTTTGTTAGTAGGCCATGTATAGATGCAGGTTCGGCCCCTGCTAGTAGGCATTCTTTTTTGGAAGAACTTATTTGCATGTAAGTCCTTGTCTTAAGTTAGTTGAAATAAAATTTTGTTTCTTTGTTCCAACTCTCATTTCTTTTGTGCTTAAGTGTTTATAGCGTTATGTTTTCAGCCCGGCGCACTTGTGGTGTTTTTACCATCAAGTAGAGTTTGTTTTATTTGCCAAGTCTGAAAATCTTGGTCACAAGTTGTAATCGATGAATAATCGAACTTCGGACATTGTACCACTTTAATTAGCGATTAACACTTAGCTTTTTTTCCCCTAGTCTCGGGGAATAACATTTGCGTTTTGGTGGTTGAGTGCGCTTATTGCAAACTTGAAGCACATGTCCACATTCCGGGGACTTAAGATAATTCGAGATCGACAATCCAGTTTGCACGGAGCTTGAGAGTTATCGACGTTTGTAGTATGGTTCGCGCTCCGGGAACCTGGAATTAATGTTTACACTCCACTTCACGCTCTAGGAATCTAGAGTCAGCACGGATGCTTTGGTTCGCGCTCCGGGAACCTGTAACTTATGTTTATACTCCAATTCACGCTTTGAGAACTTGGAGTCCGTTAACACTTTGGGAACGAATTATTGAATGTTTATACTCCAATTCGCGCTCTGGGAAGTTGGAGTCCGTTCGCACTCTAAGAACGAATTATTGAATGTTTATACTCCAATTCACGCTCTGGGAAGTTGGAGTCCGTTCGCGCTCTGGGAACGAATTATTGAATGTTTATACTCCAATTCACGCTCTGGGAAGTTGGAGTCCGCTCGCGCTCTGGGAACGAATTGTTTGATGTTTATACTCCAATTCGCACTCCGGGAATTTAGAGTTGGCTCATATTTTGGGAGCTATGGATTCACACTCCGGTTCGCATTCCGGGAACCGAGAGTTGTTTCTATACTCCAATTCGCACTTCGAGAATTTGGAGTTAAAGGAGGGATTGTCGTGTGTCAATCCCTGCAAATGTTGATATAATGTCCTGCCCCTGAGCTCGGTTTTCACTTAGCGAGTGACCGGTCATATCGCAGCCACTCTCTATTTGAATAAATCCCACCGCATGATGGAACTTAGCTCTCCGTGCGTCGTGATATTGTACGTCGCACTCAATAAATCACAGCTCTGGCCCGAAGAGATGGCATTTTATTGCTAAAACGAGAAAATATGGCAAAGTCAGTTGCCTTATTACAAATTTAAATCTCGGAATGCTAAAATAAAATGCACAAGAATAAATTGACAGAAAAAGTAAAGTCTTTCATGTGTAGTAGCGATGGAGACTCTCGCTATTCCAAGCCCTCGGCAAGGTGAGACCGTCAACGGTCGATAATTTGAACGTGCCATCTTCGAGCTTTTGTGAAATCACGTACGGCCCTTCCCAAGTTGGCTTCATGTGCGAAGGAACCGGATAAACTCTTTTGAGCACGAGATCGCCGAGTTCAAAGGTTCGCGGACGGGCCTTGGCATTGAATATTCGGGCGACTCGACTCCGATATGCGGCTGCCCTCAAATCAGCCTCTTCACGCCTCTCATCCAGTAAATCCAGAGATTGAGCAAGTAATATGGCATTTGTCTTTGGATCATAATACGTCGCACGATGAGAGCGCACTTCCAATTCGACTGGAATAACGGCCTCAGAGCCATACGATAGAGAAAACAAGTGTGACCAGTTGCAGTTTTGTGAGTTGTTCGATAGGCCCATAACGCCATAGGGAGTTCGTCGACCCACTTGCCTCCGGCCTTTTCTAGTCGCTTCTTCAGAATGGACTTTATAACTTTATTAACAGCTTCGACCTGACCATTTGCTTAGGGGTGTGCCACTGCAGAAAACTTCTTATGTATACGAAATCGTTGGCAGAAATTTTTGAACTCGGTACTGTCGAATTGGGCTCCATTATCGGTGATGATGGCATGCGGGAGACCGAATCGGCAGATGATGTTGCGCACTACGAAGTTGATCACTTTCTTTGTTGTAATCGTTGCAAGAGGCTCAGCTTCGGCCCTTTAGTGAAGTAATCAACCGCGACGATGGTGTATTTCGCGCCACCTTTGGCCAGAGGCAATGCTCCAATTATATCAATTCCCCATACCGCGAACGGCCAGGGGCTAACCATTTGGGTTATTTCGGTAGGTGGAGCTATAGGAATTCGAGCATGTTTCTGGCATTTGTCACATTTTTTGGCGTAGTCTGATGCATCTCGATTACGGTAGGCCGGTAATATCCATATCGGAGTACCTTCTTGGCGAGTGCCTGCCCCCCAGTGTGATCGCCACATTCTCCCTCGTGTACATCGTGTAACACTCGCTTGATTTCATCGTGTGCGATACATCGGAGTAGAGGGACAGAATACCCCCTTCTGTACACAACTCCGTTTTGAATGACAAACCATGAGGCTTTTCGAAGGACCTGCCTCTTCTCACTCCTGCGCTCAGGTAGTGTCCCATGTTCAATGTAATTTCGATAGGGGGTCATCCACGACTCCCTACTTGTGGTAGCCTCAAATGCATGGCTGACCTCACTTTGATCAATGCTCGGAGAAGGTAGGGTTTCAACGGCCCCAACTATTGGGCTTCGCCCGTACTTGCCAACTTTGCCAACGAATCGGCCTTCTGATTGTGCTCCCGAGGGATATAGAAAATGGCGTAGTAATCGAAACGATCAAGAATTTCCCTGACTCGAGATAAGTAAGCAGCTAGTCTTCGATCCTTAGCTTGATATTCACCTCGGACTTGACATACGATTAATTGGGAGTCACAATAAATCTCTACAGTGACAATTCTCAGGTCGTGGGCCAGCTTCAACCCAGTGAGTAAAGCTTCATATTCAGCCTCATTATTAGTTGCACGGAACTCGAACTTTAGGGCGTAGCATATAGATCGGCCTTCAGGGGTTTCAAGCACTACCCCTGCTCCCGAACACCGTTCATTGGAGGCACCGTCAGTATATAACTTCCATATGTGTTTAGGAGATTGCTACTCTCAGGTAATTCCTCGGGTATAGTGAATTCAGCAACGAAATCTGCTAGAACTTGACCATGTATGGCCCTTCTCGGAGTATAAGCAATGTCAAACTAGCTCAATTCGATATTCCATTTTAGTAGCCTACCAGACGTCTCAGGCCGCGTGAGGACCTGTCGTAACTGCTGGTCGGTGTACACGGTGATAGGATGAGCCTGAAAATATGGACGGAGCTTTCTCGAGGCAATGACTAGGCAATATGCCAACTTTTCCAGCTTGGGATAGTTCCTCTCGGCTCTGGTCAACCGTTTACTTACATAATATACCGGTTTTTGCACTCGGTCTTCCTCCCGGACTAATGCTGCACTGATCGCGCTTTCAGATACCGCTAAGTAAAGATATAACTGCTCGTGATCAACAGGCTTTGAGAGAATCGGCGGTGTAGAAAGATGTTGAACCAGTGACTGAAACGCACCTTCACATTCTACGGTCCATTCGAAGTTTCGTTTCCCTTTTCGGATCAGATCGAAGAAAGGGATGCATTTGTCAGTTGACTTCGGGATGAACCTACTCAATGCTGCGACTTTCCCGTTGAGGCTCTGGACTTGCTTTATGGTCCTTGGAGTTTGAAGATTCCTGATGGCCCAAATCTTTTCAGGGTTAGCCTCTATCCCTCGGGCGTTGACGATGAACCCAAGGAATTTTCCGGACGCAACTCTAAAATGGCATTTTAGCGGATTGAGCTTCATCCCATATCTCCGGAGGATATCAAACATTGATTCTAAGTCCTTTACGTGATCAACAGAATACCGTGACTTTACTAACATGTCATCCACATAAACTTCCATGGTCTTCCCGATCTGGTCGGAAAACATTCGGTTAACCAAACGTTGATAGGTTGCGCCGGCATTCTTTAACCCAAAAGGCATGACTTTGTAGCAGTATAGTCCCAGATCAATCACGAAGCTCGTATGTTCTTGGTCGGGCACATGCATGGGTATTTGATTGTAGCCCGAGTAAGCATCCATAAAGGATAACAATTCGTGTCCGGCGGTTGAATCAACAAGCTGATCGATTCGAGGAAGTGGAAAACTGTCCTTCGGGCAAGCCTTGTTCAAGTCAGAATAATCGATACACGTTCTCCATTTCCCGTTCGGTTTCCGGACAAGTACCGGGTTGGACACCCACTCCGGGTATAAAGCATCTCTAATGAACCCATTTGTTTTCAACTTATCGACCTCCTCCTTAAGGGCGGAAGATCTCTCTGGATCCATACCACGCCTTTTCTGTTTGACCGGGATATACCGCGGGTCAATGTTTAAAGTGTGGCTCGCGATATCCGGCGAGATCCCACACATGTCGGAGTGCGTCCAGGTGAACACGTCAAGATTCGCCCGGAGAAATTCAACTAATTCCTGTTGTGCCCCCGGGCTCAATTGAGACCCAATTTTTAACATTCTCGAATTATCGCCATCATTACCGATCGGGACATCGATAGTTAGTTCGGCCGGAGAAGCCTGACTCTCTGTAGATTCTTCATTGTTGTCGTTGTCCCTTGGGTCAAGGTCTTTCTGGAATTGGTTGTGGTGCCCGGGCCGAGGCCCAAGCACCAATTGTCAATTATTGGCAGAACGGACGCAGAGAGATTCCTCTACGCCCTTCCCCTTCTCCCTTCGCTGCGCCTCTCGCAGCTCTACAACATAACAAGCTCTTCCAGCAGCCTGATCTCCATGAATCACACCGATACCACAATCGGTGGGGAATTTCAAAGTCAAACACCATGGGCCGATTGCCGCCCGAAATTCGGCAAGGGCCGGTCGGTCCAGAAACGCATTGTACGGTGAGTGTAGGTCCAAAACAACAAATTGTAATATGCGTACTCTTCTGCATTCTCCGATCCCCAACTCCACGGGCAACTCCACAACCCCCGTGGGTATATTAGCACTTCCATTGAAGCCATGAATCCTGGACTGACGGGGTTTCAAATCTTTGGCTTCCATCTTCATCTGATCGTAAGCTCTCTTGAACAAAATATTGACTGAACTCCCACTATCCACCAGTATCCTCTTCATCCAAGCAGGACCAACCTGGGCGGATATAACAAGCGGGTCAATAGTCGGGGCTTCGACCTTATCTGCATCACGGTTTCGGAACACGATGTCATCTGTCATCGTCCTTTGTTGTTTGGCCGGAGCCCCTTCGTCGTAACTACTGCAGCATTCGAAGTCCACATGCCTAACCGAACTAGCATATGACTCCATTTCTTTCCAACTCTTATCCGCTGGATGGGGACCACCACTGACGGTGTTTATCACTAGCCTTCCGCCCGTTCGGGCGGGTTCTTCCTGCCTTGGCTGATTTGGCCGATCGTTCTGGTTTGACGGGCCCGCACCGCCAGACTGCGGCGCCCGCACAAACTGGTCCAACTTCCTTTCCCTGATCAACTTCTCAATTAAATCCTGCAAGTGTCTGCATTCATTGGTATTGTGGCCGTAACTGTCGTGAAATCTACAAAACTTGCCCGTTTGAATCTGTCTCTCCGACGACGGCTTCGGAGTAGGCTTCTTGTATTGCATGGTGTTACAAGTTTGTAGATATACGTTCTCCAATGATGTATTTAGCGGAGTATAATTGTCGAACATTGGGGCCCTACGCCTTGGCCCACGGTTCTGATCCCGCTTCCTGCTCTGATTCCCGTTATTCTTCGGTTGTGATTGCTTGTTCTGGATATTTAATTGCACTTTCCCAGAACTCTCTCCCGATTTTTTAACAGCTGCATTACATTGAATCCCCTCTCCACTGGGTCCTGCGTCGTCCTGTTTCCTTGACTGCTTCGCATCCTCACGGCTCAAGAACTGGGCGGCTTTGGAGTAGAAGCGATCCAACGACGCAGGAGGTTTTCCTGCCAACCAATTTCCAAAATCCGAATCAGAGTCAATCCCTTTCATCAATGCCATCAGAATCGAGTTATCATTAGGATTGGTGATTTCCACACAGGCCTTATGGAATCTCTCCAAATAGTGTCTAAGAGTCTCTCCTGGAGCTTGGGTAACACTAGACAAAGTGTTGACGTCCTTAGGCCTAGCAACATGCATGCGGAACTGTTCCACGAATTTCCTGGCCAGCTGACTGAACGAGGAGATAGAACGGGGTGGCAATCGCGTGAACCACATCGTAGCAATGCCCCCCAAAGAGATAGGAAAACTCCTACACTTGACCGCATCGTCTGCTCTAGCGGCGCTCATGGACCATTCATACTTCAATATGTGTTGATTGGGGTCCGAGTTTCCATCGTACATCGGTAATGTGGGCATCCTAAATCGCCGAGGGGGTTCGGCATACAGAATCTCGTCTGTGAATGGGGTGTGACTCCAGGAGATTCCCCAGTCGTCGTTAGTAAACCCCTGACTTTCACGGATCATCTGCCTGATCATTTCCGAAAGATCCGTCACAGCTGCGTTCTGGGCATGTCGAGCCAAGGTGTGGTCGGGTTCCACAATGCGGGACTGGACCGGATGCTGTCGACGGTCCGGATCTCGCCTCCTTGGTTCGACATCTTCTGGTATATACGGCTTAGGGGTTTGCCGTCGTCGGTGGTGAATCTGATCTGACAAAGTATGGATGTCAACCCCTAGCTCCGTAGTAATGGTTGCAGGACGGTTGTCGGTAGTGTGTTGAGGAACAGTGCATCCCCAGGAGGAAGGCCCTGTATGGAAGCTAGCAGATGGGCCGACTCGTAGTTGCCCAACCGTCAATGTCGCAAGGTCTCCGGTAGCCTGTGCATAATTCCCATCCATTCGGGGTCGTGAAGGTCGGTGATGATAATCGGTGGAAGCCGAACTCTCCGTGGAAGACTGGGATGTGTAATCCTCCTAGACCGCCTACGCTTATGACTGTGTAGCTGGCGGGTTAATTCAGCGTTAGCGCGTAGTTGCTCCGTCAACTGTTGCCGACTCTGGGTCAGCTCCTGGAGCAACGTTTGAAACTCTTGCCTCGTTACCGGTCCGGATGACTCCGAATGCCCGGCGACGTCCTGAGTAGATGGTAGCTGCGCGGGATCTGGCCTATCCCGGCCTTCCTGGTTACCAAGGTTAGAGGTGGTTCTAGTACTCACCATTGTGAATAGTAAGATTCTTTCCTAGGCTTTTATCAAGTCTGAATAGAACGGAAGGAATCTGAGCTTGAGATTCTGATGTCTCTCTTAGATTTATGCAATCCGGTATTGATGATAGATCCGAGGAGCGGGAGAAAATCTGGATTCTCTCAATGAAAGCACCAAAGTGTTTGCACCAAAGTTGGGCACAACACTCGTCGGAAGTCTTTGAAGAAATAATAAATGAAGAGTGCAAATTAAAACAGAGGATTATCTAACAAAAACTCCAAATAGCATGTAAATAAACGCGTAGACAAGCAATTTATAGTGGTTAGGCGTATTGCCTACGTCCACTGTGAAGTTTTTATACTTTTATTGACTTTCTTTCGATGATTACAAGTTGGTACAGCAATCAACAGTGAATTACAGTCAGGAATTCGAATTTAACAGCAAGTTTATGATATCAAATGGTGGAGATCTCAATCCGGCAGAGTCTGGATGCTTCAGAATCCCCAAAGTCCCTTTTCTGTTGGCCCTGGGGCTCTATTTATAGGCGTAGGCTGCTGATATTTCGCTGAAAACTCGGGAGACCACTTCTGGCACGTGAGGGGGCCCACACGCACGGTCTCAAGAAGTTTGGGCCCACTTTGGCATCGGTTCGAACTCCATTCGAACCGATCAAGAATTCATCCAATCGGGGTGAAATTTGGCGTGGACATTCTTCAACATGTATGCAAGCTTCTGTGAAAATTTCATGGCATTTGGATCAGTAGATTGGAAGATATGATGGATTCGAAATGGGGTCCATTGCATGGCTGTTTGGTTCGAAACCATGCTTTCGAACCGATGGTTTCGAATCCATCATGGCACGTGTCTTCGTGGTGACGTGGAGCGCAAACTTCGAACCAACCCGGTCTTCACTCCGAGTTGACCGCTTCGACTCCATAAATCTCGACGAATTCGAACCGATGGAAGACACGTCATCGTGGTTGGTTGACCCAGTGGATTCGAATGAGGCTACACAAGATGGGTTCGAACTTGGCATCATGGATGGTTTCGAACGAGGTTCCATGTTTGGGTTCGAACAACGTCCTATGATGGAATCAAACAAGGATGCTTGTTTGGAGTCGAACAAGGCTTTGTGGTGAGTTCGAAGCAGCTACTCTCCGATGGATTCGAGGTCCATTGTTATGAACTTGGTAGGTTCGAACTTGATGGGTTCGAACCCGAGGCATCCCGATGGGTTCGAACCTGATGGGTTCGAAGTTGATAGTTTCAAACCTGATGGGTTCGAGTCTCAGGCCTTTTCTTTCAAATTGAATCGATCATAATTTGAGCGTATGAACTCGGATTGACTTGAAACTTAAGATGTTGACTCCTATGGTGTTTCTTGTCGTGTCCTATCAATTGTAGCTCAATCTGGACTTGGACAAAATTCAGTGATATCCATAGCGAGACGAAGTATGACCAGTCTCTGAGACGAACTGTTCTCTATTTCTTATCGATCTTTTGGTATCGCGGCTTTGCCAAAAAGCGGGATAACAGTATCCATTAAGTTAACACATAATTACAAATACCGATGTCACTTTATTTTATCGATTTCGGTTTGGATTAAAAATTATAGCTGCAAAAACTTGAGTATTATGCTCCAAAAAATTCTATAACTCATGCTTTTAGATGTATTATTCAGTCTGCTCTGTTTTATGATAGTGCTTTAATTTGTTTTGTTTTCTCTTTTTTTATTCTTAAAAAACATACTTTTTGTTCCATTACTTCAGCTCGCTCTTGCATGAACCATTGTTTTGTTGACAAAGCTCAATATATCTTGCTGCAACATTACAAGCTAGTCAATTCTGCTCCTGCTACTTCATTGTATCAATCAGTGTATGCTACTATTTCGATCAGACTGCTCTGTGCATAGCTAAACTTATTTTTTTAGTTGAGAGTGATGCTACTACCTTCAACTACTGCCATAACCAGTATCCGTCTACCTTCAACCACATTCAACTTCATTCAACAGTATTGCTTCAACAGCTTTTTCTAAGTATATAAGGTATCCACTTCAGTCTATATTTAAGCTTCTCATCTTTATGTACATGTTATACAGTATATTTGGTGCAACTATTAAGGTTATGTTTCCCTTGATTTTATGCTTAATATTATGTCAATATGATTGATCTTTGAGTGAATATGTGTGCAATCTTCGATTGATTTGAGAGTACAAGTTTATTGACGTTATGTCAATACAACATTTGTTTGTGTTGAACAAAGGAATAAAATATTATATTTATTCATGTGGCTACACCCATGTAACTAATATACACTATTGATTTTTTGACAGTGCTATCAACTAAATCGTGTTGATTGATTTGTTGCTTGATTCTTGACTATTGTAGTCGGCCTTGAAGAAATATTGCACGATATTATGGGTTAAGGCATTTTGATCATTTACATTCATTGTACATCATTAATCTAAGTAGGCAGTGGATGTTGCAAGATTATAATTTTTGGAAAAAAACAAAAGATGGACCTTGATTATAGGAAATATAAATTATAATTGACCGACTTTTGTCCAAAATGAAGGCTGGATGTAGGAGACGACGGAGAAGTGAAACTGGGAAACTGCCCAAGAAGTAAACTTCAGAAAGAATGCATTAAATATCTTGGACCGGTATGAACTTCTATCATTTTGCAAGTAAAATATTCAATGATTACCAATGTGTTAGCCTACTTGCCTTCCATGATATACTAATAATCAGAAAGAAAGTAAAGAATATGAAGTCATAGTGGCAGATGGGAAACTAGTATATAAACAACATCAAATCCCTGTTAACACTGAAGAAGGTTCTAAATCGATGTTCATTCTCAACACATAAAGGACTTTGTATGTTAGAAAGGTAAAATAAAGCCTCTAAAATGCTATATTATTCAAACTAGATTGCATTGCATCGATCCAAGTTCTTGACTTGAGCAGAAGATAAAGGGATTATTTCAACATTCAAGCTTCTTATCTGGAGCAGCAACAACTGCTGCAGGACGAATGGTAGTCAATAAAGGCATTTTGAAGGCAACATCGTTGTTTTATTAAACACATAACACATTATGCAAAATGAAATTATCCAAATTCACCAATCTGAAAATATCAGGCAATATGGCCATATAGTGGATATTATCTCCCAACTGAAGAAAACTTCACAGATGGTATTGCACCGTCTTAGAGCTACCAGTTGTTGTCATTATATTATAATATGACAGTTGTTAAACTTGTATTATAATGTTAAACTGTTAGCTTGGCACTACAATAGCTCTAAAACTAACATTTATAGCAAGCTTGGTACTACAATAGCTTGGGACTGTATTATAATGTTAAACCAAGAATATAGGCTGACAAGTGAATTAACCGTATCAATCTAGATAGCTTGGTACTATATTATAATACGACAGTAGGATAGCTTGGTACTGTATTATAATGTTAAACTTAGAGCTATCAAGCAAGTACCAACACAGATGGTATTATACAGATGCTACAAAAATAGGCATTGCACTGTCTTAGAGCTGTCAATTGTTGTCACTGTATTATAATTGTTGACAGGATGTGTAAATTGTAGACAGCATGTAAAACATGTAATCTTAGAGCTATCAGTTGTGTTTATGACCGAGCTTCAAATCTTAATGTAAAAACACTGTATCATGGTATTGCTATACTTTCCAACATTGAATGGAATAACGATTACTGACTAGAAGACATGAATTATCATCAAGCTTATTTTTTGCTCATCTTATGGAACAATTTGCGCTCTATTTATAATGTGCCAGTATTACTTGATAAACAATTTGCTTTACAGCAGATAGATGACTGTGATACAAAAAAAGGTTGCAACGAGTTATGGATCGGAGTTATTTTTGCTGCTAGAACTACTTTTTGGTTTTAACGTATGTATTACTTGCTTTTGTTTTGCTATTGCTACTTGTTCTGTATTTTGTTTATGAACTATTAATGATGAACTATTTACATTTGGTGTAAAAATATTGCATATTTTGATTATGAAATTTCATACGTTGGTTATCAAATATCTGTCAAAAATGTGGTATGATACAATATGCTGATTTTGAAATGTAGTATTGATATAATATGCTAATTTTGAAATGTGATATATATACATTGTGATTGATGTTTACTAAAATGGAATTTACAGAAAAGTAGAAAAAGCCTAATTGACTTAGCTTTATATACATTTTAACGGCGTTTTTAAAGCGTTGTTAAAACATTCCACGGCGTTTCTTAAAGGCCATTGAATGTTTTAACAGCGTTTTAAAAATGCCGTTAAACTGTATCTAAAAACATAACAAAATACAATTTAACGGCGTTTTTAAAAACGCTGTCAAAACATTTCATGGCCTTTTTTTAAACGTCAACAGTGTCTTAAAAATGTCGTTGAATTGTTTTAACAACGTTTTTTTTAAAATGCCGTTAAATTAGACCAAACGTTGTTAAATGATTTCATGACACCAAGGAAATGCTATAAAAAAGGACACTTAACAGCGTTTAATTCTTGTCATTGTATATCTCTGACGTATAATCGCATGTCGATATATAGCGTATGTAAAAATGCTGTTAATAGTTTTTATAGCATTTTTGAAACGCTTTTAAATGTCCTGTTTGTTATAGTGGAATGACTTGTGGTTAGTACAAAACTCAAACCTCTCTCCTAAGGGATAATGTCTTCAAATATTCAATGCAAAGACGACTGCTGCCAACTCTAGGTCATTAGTTGGATATCGAACTTCATGCGGTCATAACTACCTAGACCTATAAGCAATCACCCTACCCTTCTATATCAATACTACACCCAGTCCTGCACCTGAAGCATCAATATACATAGTCGTACGATCATTTCCTTCAGGTATCACTAACATAGGCACATCTGCCAATCAATGCTTCAATTCCTGGAAGGCCCTCCCACACTTCGACGCCCAGACAAATTGCTCGCTCTTCCTGATTAGCCTCGTCATTGGCGCATGTATATGAGAAAAGTCTTTATTGCATCTCCAGTAGTAGCCAATCAATCCCAAGAAACTTCGCACCTCGGTAACAGTTTCAGGCCTCTTCTACCCATTCACCGTATCAACTTTCAGAGGATGCATGGCTAATCCTTCTTCATAAATCACATGTCCTAAGAACTTTACTTCCCTTCTCCAAAATTGACACTTGAAGAATTTTGCATTTAGCTTATGCACCCTCAATGTCTCTAACACATGTCTTAAGTCGACTATGTGCTCCTCCTCATTTATGGAGCACACTAAGATGTCATCTACGAACACTAATACAAACTTATCTAGTTGATCTCGGAAAACTCTGTTCATCAAATCAACAAAGAACGTTGGTACATTCGTCGGCCGAAATGGCATCATTAACCACTCATATAACATGTACCTTGACCTGAATGCAGTCAAAGGAAAGTTGTCCTCTGCAACTCTCAACTGATGGAACCCAGTACCTAAGTCAATCTGTCAAAATACCTTAGCCCCATTCAATTGATCAAAAAGGTCATCGATTCTCGACATAAGATATCTATTCTTCACCTTCCTTTTGGTTCAACATTCGATAGTCTATACATAATCTTAACGATCCATCTATTTTTTTACGAATACTATTGCTGCTCCTTATAGTGAGCTACTTGGCCTAACGAAGTGCTTACCTTCTAACTCAGCCAACTACTTCCTCAATTCCTCCATCTCCATCAGAAGCATTCTACTAGGAGGTTGACTAAATGGTCAACCCTTTAGTAGCAAATCTATATGAAACTCTATTGCTCTTGGGAGTGGAAACTCCAAAACTGGATCAATACATCTCAGAACTTCTTTACTACTGCGTTTTTCCTAGTTCTTCCTTAGTTTCTGAAGCTAAAGCGGACAAAACACTTTCGCTCTTAGCCTTGTATTCCTCTAAGACCATGTATACTCTAACTTTGCAGTCTGGATAGCTAAGAGTAATAATTCTCCCAGCACGGTGCACACTTGCGCAGTAGTTCTCTAACCAATCCATTTCTAAAATGACCCCAAAACCTATGAAGTTAGATACATAGGGATCATAAGAAAACTTGCACTCACCCATCTCAATGTCTAGGTTGGTGCATCTCAATCCGAGAGTAGCATATCCCCTTATGGATTAGCTACATATATGACGGTGACTAAATATGTAACTCCTAACCCAAGTCTATCAACCAAATCTCTTGCTATAAAGGAATGTGTAGAACATGTATCATACAGTACCTTAACTGAAATTCCAAAAATTAAAGCTATACCTTCCAAGATCTTTCCTTTTTCCTCTTTCTTCGATAGATGGTCCTTCCCTAGGTCCCTCAAGAGCATAAACCTACACCTTCAACTCTAGGTAGTCCTTCTTCAAATGCCCTACTTTATCACACTTACAGCATTTAGCCCTCATTGGACTCTTCGGTGCTGGACACTTGGTTGCATAGTGCCTTTTTGTTCGTAATTGAAATAGATGACTTTCACAGTAGCTTCTCCGCTCTTTCCCTTTGGTACTCCCATCTTTCCTTTCATACAAGGAACAAACTTTTTCTTCATTTCAACGTTGGGCTTTGTCTTTACTCTCCGCAGCCCCTGATACATCGTATCGTATCTTCTGGCCATATCGACTACGAATTCAAAAGTAGTTGCCAAGTGATTCATCACCTTATGATCCAAATCTTGCTTCAATCCCATAGTGAACTTCTCGTTCTTCTTCATTGGAGTGTTGATGATCACTTACCATACTTGGCCAAAAATTAAACTTCTGAACATACCCTTCCATAGTAAGGTCTCCCCGCTTCAAATCTATGAACTCTTGCAGTAACACGCTCTCCTATGACTCAGATATAAACCTAGTCTCGAATCTTTCTTTAAACTACAACAAGGTAATTTTTCCTCAGATGTTTCAAAAAATAACTATCTCGCACCAATCCAACACATCTTCTTGCAAATGTCTCGATATCAGTCTCCTCTTCTGTGCATTGTTCAATCCAAGGTCTCTAAATATCTATTTGCAATTCCTTACTAGTTCAGTACTTCAACCGTGGGCTCTCCCCTCGAAATCACTTTCCCTTCTAAACTCTTGTAGTCTTTACACATCTTTGGGAAATCCTCTCTTACAACCATGGGTCCTCGCTCAACCTCTCCAGGTGCATTCTCCCTCATCATCTGAGCCATAAACTCTTTAAACAAGGCATTCGCATCCATGCCCGCCTCATTTACTGGTTGTGCAGCTTCCACCCTCACTACTCTTGGGACTTCTCCACCACTTCCTTCATTGGACTGTGCGCTTTCCACATCTCTCCTTGCACTTTCCCCTCCTAACGCAATTCACCTATTCCTCGAATCCATCTTTCTTTTTTTGTTAGGCAAGTCTTCGTTAGAAATGAAAAGAAAGGACAGAACAATAATATAAGAGTAGAAATATCTTCCTATAAAACTATACATCAACATACAAATACATTATATACATACATATACATACATACATACATACATACACAACTGTACGTCAACATACAAATACGTTATATGCATACATATATATACATACATATATATACATATATACATACATATACGTACATACATACATACACATACATACATACATACATATATATATATATAATAGCGCATCCCATCCCTAAAGTGTTCTTCTAAGTTCTTATTCCTACTTCTTACACTGTTATACTTAGATTACCCTAACCCCAAGCTCTGATATCAACTGTAACATCCCCTACTAGGAGACCCAAAAATGAACGTCAATGATGTTGCAGTCAATATTCTCAAGTTACCAGGAGTGAGTTCCATATATTCAAAACAGTCTAAGTAAATAAAACAACAAACTATTTTCATTTCATCAAATCTATTTTAATATTCATTACATACATATTCAATGTTGACCCCGAGTCGTAGTCACGTAGAGGTCAAAATATAACATAGAAATACATAGTAGAATGTTGGGGCAACATATGGTGATGCCACCCAAACACTTGTAACAATGGAATGAATCATAAAAAACAATTAACTAGTCCTTCTGCACCATCTTCAATCTTCAGTCTGCGCCCAAAATAACCTGCCTATGCCATAAACTCAACATACTCAAATGAGTATTTGTGAGTATATAGGAAAAACAATTATAAAATATAGGTCAGACATAAAGCCTACTGTGAATAATACTGACCCGAAAATACATTGAAAATTACATAGTAAGACAATGCCGCATAACACGGAATGATTTTTCCCCTCACTAACTAAAACTTCATACATAATACTTCACAAAATAAATTTCATATTTAATTCCTTAGAGACTTCCAAAGTTTCTTTCGTACAGATAGTACTGCGCTCCTGCGTAGTTCCCATCCAGTCTGAACTGACCAAAGTGAAAAGTTAATGTTGCATAAAATCTAAATAGCTGCTACTACATTCCGGCATAGTTCCATTGTTTTCTTATTATATTTTACTTATACTGCACTGACCCCAATCACCACGGTATTAATTCATACATTTGTTTAACATTGGTCTGCAAGGAATTACTTCCCGCAGAACTGCTTTTATTTTGCCTTGGATTAATATGCTACCCCACCCGCAGTCCTCATTCTTATCCCTTGTTAGATTATAATCTGCTTTGAAACAGCCATCAGCGGATCCTTTTATTTACTTTACTTAATATTGGACCTACCATGAATCAGCCACCCGCAAGTCCTAATTAATTATTTTATATGATGTTAGAAATGGGACTATTATGACTCAGCCATCCGCAGCCTCGTGTCCATCCCTTATTCAATTAGTTCTGACCTGCTATGAATCAGCCACCTGCAGGTCTCATTTTATTATTATTTAATTCCAGACTACAAAGAATCAGCCACATGTAGTCCTTTACTTCATAAAATTGGCACTATGTGGTATTGTTTTATTTTAATTTAAGGTTGCATAGAATCAGCCCCCTATAAACCTCTAAAAGTTGAATACCTTTTCTCATCTGACATTTGAGTAAGCGTCCTTACTCGACCTCAATAACCCTTTCATACCTTGCTTCCATCCACAAAACTTCCGTGCAATACACCTTGCTCCGACCCATGTACGCAATACACTCTTTGCTTATTGAGCATGTTCTCTCCCAAATTGTGGTATAGTATGACGATGCAATTTGTCTTTTACAAAATTATGATGCAGAACTACTTTCCTCCAGAAAGTTCCAAGATTTCTTTTGCAAATCGCTACCCTATTGCCAGACGCAATTTTACTAAGCGCGGTTCTTCTTGGAGACGTTTGACCACTGCCACCTTCGCTTAACACTGGACAATATCTAACGCCTCTGACCAAGCATGTGATCACTTAATACTGGACAATATCTAGCACCTCTGACCAACCACGTGATCACCTTTACACGTGTTATCGCTCAATACGTTATCGTACTTTTTCCGACATTTACATATTTCTTTATTTAACTTTCACCTATTTTTATGGATCTTGTCCCCACACATTATTATTTTAATACATATATCATTTCCATCAATTCTCAGCGTAGATCTCTTATCGGACACCAGCGCTATTCTCCATACATTCTAGCTTATTTTACGTCTAGAAAGTCTTATAAAATTCCAAAAAATTAGTGACTAATTCCTTTATCTCTACTTTTATTACATTTGAATTACGTATAGAAATTCATAACAACTTGTTTCTAAGCCACGAGCTTCTCAAATTACTAATCCATTTTTAGAACAATGGTTAGATCGGACATCATATCAGGTTTACGTTTTGACATAAAACTAAATGAAAACCAACAAAATAATGTGAACCAAATCAGTGAAAACGTAATTAAAAGGTTAAGTACTACTTACCTAAATCTTTAAGAAATCTTGATTAGATGTAACAACCCACCTTTTTGGACGGTATAAATTGACAATAAACCACACATGTCGACTCAAACCATTCAAAAGGGAAGATTGTTAATAGGGTTAATAAGAAAATAAGAGAAAAGAAAAAAAAACATAGAATCTCACAGCAGCAAGACAGAATATAATGATCAAATAAAGAGTTCATACAGCTATTTTACAAATACATTTGATTAATCTTTTACAATAAAATCAGCGTTATACATATATTAGGTATAATAAGATAATGCAGCGGAACAACATAATGTAGTGGAATAATACTAATAATATAATACCAAAACTCCGTCCTCGTCCTCCAGAAATAATGTCTTCAACACTGAAAACTCTAGGCTGACCTGAGCGTAATGAAAAGAAAAATATACTCGAGTTAGAACTAAAAGATCTTATGTAAGTTAAATCAAAATAAGTAACTATGAATGTAACGGTTTCAAAGATTTTTACGGTATTTCACATCTCCTATCCATTGTCTAATGTGCATGCAAAACTTAAGAGATGTTTGGTATTCCATCTCCTAAGGATCCATTAAACTATCTACATATGTAATACAATACGCCATTATAATATGTCTACAGTAAAGTAAAGTATTAAAATAGCATAAAGGCGTTACCCATATCGCCCTTAACACATTTTTATATAAGTAGCATAGTCTATACAGTATCATAATCCCTCCATAAACTGGAGGGTTATCAGAGGGCACTCCATAGTGCACGACACAAACAAAACTCGTGGTGGGCTCGATAAGGCATATGACAAGGTACGTGAGGCAATGCCAAGGTAGGATTCTACCGTCTGCACTCCCAGACTAGTGGTAATGCATAATAGCTACTACCGTCCAACTCAGAACACACTTCCATAATCAAATCGAGGGGTGACCACCAATTAATCAAAAAGTAACAGATATGGTAACGAAGAAATATGCTCGATCGGAGGAGCGACCTCACTTGGCCCGGTATAGCTCCTATTTTAGTCATATTAAGCTGATCGGCGAGGGTCAGGGCTGCATTCATACCTCATACAATAGCATTTGCCAAACCATCCTACTTCGTTCTGGATTCTCCACCACGTGTACAGTTGTTAAAGTGGTTTTCAGTATTGGTAGAGAGTATGACAATATCTGATCCCAGCCTCTTCAACAACAAACGCTTATTTCACACCGGTTGGTTCTTTTACATTTCCAAAACCGATTCATAATTGATATCAAATATCATATTCAATTCAAAATATCCCTCATTTCAAAACCATCATATTTTTACTCAAGTATGTCATTTCACTAGAAAATATCATTTTAAATTCCAATGTAGGTTATAACATCATTTAACCATATTTGCCTTTAAATCAAGGATTTGAATATAAACAATTCAACCTTACGCAGTTTGAATTTTAGAAAATAGTCATGAATAATTTAAATAGTTTAGAATAGTTTAAAATTGTTTAAAATAGTTTTAATAGTTTAAAATAGTTTTCATAGTTTAAAATAGTTTTCATAGTTTAAAATAGTTTTAATAGTATAAAATAATTTAAATGAGTTTAAAATAGTTTTAGATTTAATATAAAATGATTTGATTATTGGAAATGGTTTATATAGTAAATAGTTTTGAAAATCTAAATAATCTGAATTTTAGAATAGTAGATTTTTAAACAGTTTATATATTAAATAATTTATGTGAAATAGTAACAAATCAAATTGTTTCTTCCATTTCAATAAATCTAGACTATATCCAGATTTCAAATCAACAAAACTAAAATTTAATCTTTCAATTCAAATGACTCAATGTCAATTTAGTTCCAAATCAATGTGATTTTAATTTCAATTCGAAATAACTTCAGTTTCCAAAATATTCATTTTTAACTTCGATTTCGATTTCAACAATTCTAATTGGTGATGTAAATTCAATTCCATTCTTATTTAAAACCATTTCAAATTATATCAATTTCAAGCCAAATTTTAGTTTAATTATTTAAACCACTTAAAACAAATTAACTTCATTGTTAAATTTTAAGATTCAAATCTTCAAAATAATTCAAATTTTCGAATTAAAGTCATATATCAATTTTAACTTTAGATTCCCAGTTTAACTCTTAAACAATTTCCTTTTAACCATTTCAATTTCAACTCTCAAAGCTTGAATTGGAAAATGTTAAATTCAAATAAATCTATAATTTATTTCCTTTAAAACAATAACATTAAATCAAAAATCCAAATTCAAGATTTTAAAACCATTTAATTTAACCAATCCAGTGTCCATATATAATTTTCTATCCTATGGTCCAATGGTACAGATATATATCATTTCAACTAGCAATAAATTTAAATTTTCGGATATATATCATTTGAACCCATATCCCGAATCACAATTTTCCAAATCTCTAAAATCGCTCGGCTTTATCATTTCAACCAATAACCATTTTTCCATATACTATAGGATCATTCGGGTATATATCATTTGAACCCATAGTGACTTTCCTTACAATAACTAAGGGAACTTGTAGTGATAACAACATATAAAATAAGCATAACATCAAATCATCCAAAATGTCAACAATAAAACGTTTATCACAATCATCGTTCAAATCAACCAATAAATCACAACAAATAAACTGGTTATCATTATTAGGTATTTAATTGACAATTAAATTTCAGTATTAATTTAAATGGAAATTAAATTCAATATAAATTCAAATTAATTTAAATAACAAATTAAAATACCAAATAGCCATCAATAAATTTCTAATCACATTATAAATTTAATTTAACTAACAAAATATGGTTTAGTAGTTATGAGAGGGTTTAACCAATGACCTTTGATTTTAAATCAATTTAAAACCCAAATAAAGCCTAAAATTTGAACAGTCTCAGAATGTAGCCAAACCACTTTGAAACTCGAAAATGAATGTCGATGATGCGGTCTTCATCACCGAAATTATTTTCTAGTGGTAGAAGAGATGAGTACATAACTTATTTCCTTTAAAAATTCCTCTAAAACATTTCTTTCAAATCGCATTGAGAATGTTTTTCTGAAAATACTTCCAAATAATACTAACATTATATCCTGAAAATCCTTTGAAAACAAATTTCAAAACTCCAGAACTTAAATTCTCAAATTTCTAACTAAATTCATTTTGTTTATAAATTCTATTTTGCAACCAATATTTGTAGAATTTCACTTCCCAACAAACAAACATATCACACACAACTATATCCATTTATAGAAATTATTCTTTTATATGCAAAATATAATACTAGTTAAAATTATTTCATTTACCTATATTTCAAAACAATATTGTGTCGGTCCGCCCTATTAAGTGTTTAGAAACCATTCAAAAGGGAGGATTGTTAATGGGGTAAATAAGAAATTAAGAGAAAAGAAAGAAAAAATAAAACACAAAATCTCACAGAGGAGTGACAAAATATAATAATCAAATAAACAGTTCGTGAAGCTGTTTTACAAATACATTTGATTACACTTTTACAATAAAATCAGAGTTGTACATACAGCAGGTAAAATATGGTAATGCAGTGGAACAACATGATGCAGTGTAACAATACTAATAATATAATACCAAAACTCCGTCTTCATCCTATAGAAATAATGTCTTCAACGCTGAAAATCCCAGGCTGACTGAGCGCAATGAAAATACAAAACATTCGAGTCAGAACTAAAAGATCAAATGTAAGTTAACTCAAAATAAGTAAATATGAGTGTAACGGCTTCAGAGATATTTATGGAATTTTACATCTCCTATGCAGTGTCTAACGTGCGTGCAATAAGTTAAGAGATGTTCGAGATTCCATCTCCCAAGGATCCATTAAACTATCTACATATATAATACAATACGCTATTATAATATGTCTACGGTAAAGAAAAGTATTAAAATAGCGTTAAGGCATTACTCATATCCCCCTTAACACATTTTTATACAAGCATTGTAGTCTATACAATACCGTAATTTCTCCGTGAACGGGAGGGCTATCAGAGGGCGCTCCATAGTATACGACACAAACCAAAATCTTAGAGGGCTCGATAAGGCATATGACAAGGCACGCGAGGCAATACCAGGGTTAGATTCTACCGTTTGCACTCTTGGATTAGTGGTAAGCATAGCAGCTATTACAACCCACCTCAGAACACACTTCGATAATCAAATCGAGGGGTGACCACCAATCAATCACAAAGTAGTAGATATGATATCGAAGAAATGTGCCTGATCGGAGGAGTGATCTCACTTGGCCTGGTATAGCTCTGGTTTTAGTCATATCAAATCGACCCGTGTGAGTCAGGGCTGCGTTCATACCTCATACAGTAGCGTTCGCCAAACCATCATACTTCGTTCTGAATTCTCCACCACGTGCATAATTGTTAAAGTGGTTTTCGGTATAGGTAGAGAGTGCGATAATATCTGATCTCAGTCTCTTTAACAACCAAATGCTTATTTCACACCGGTTGGTTCTTTTACATTTTCAAAACCGATTCATAATTGATATCAAAATATCATATTCAATTTAAAATATCCCTCATTTCAAAACCATCATATTTTTACTCAAAATATGTCATTTCACTAGAAAATATCATTTCAAATTCCAACGTGGGTAATAATATCATTCAACCATATTCGCCTTTAAATCAAGGATTTAAATATAAATAATTCAACCGTGAATAGTTTGAATTTTAGAAAATAGTTTGTATAGTCACGAATAATTTAAATAGTTCAAAACAGTTTTAATAGTTTAAATAGTCTAAATAGTTTTAATAGTTTAAAATAGTTTAAAATTGTTTTAATAGTTTAAAATAGTTTAATATAGTTTTAATAGTTTAAAATAGTTTTAATATAAAATGGTTTGATTACTGGAAATGGTTTATATAGTAAATAATTTTTAAAATCTAAATAATCTGAATTTTAAAATAATAGATTTCTAAATAGTTTATTTATTAAATAATTTATGTGAAAATAGTACCAAATCAAACTATTTCTTCCATTTCAACAAGTTGAACCATGTCCAGATTTCAAATCAACAAAATTGAAATTTAGTCTTTCAATTCAAATGACTAGCTCAATTTCGATTTAGTTCCAAATCAATGTGATTTCAATTTCAATCCGAAATAACCTCAATTTCCAAAATATTCAATTTTAACTTGAATTTCAGTTTCTATAATTGAAATCAATGATTTAACTTCAATTTCATTCTTATTTAAAACCATTTCAAATCATACCAATTTGAAGCCCAATTTCAATTTACTTATTTGAACCACTTAAAAAAAATTAAATTCATTGTTAAATTTTAAGATTCAAATCTTCAAAATAATTCAAATTTCCGAATTAAAGTCACATATCAATTTTAACTTTACATTCCTAATTTAATTCTTAAACAATTTCTTTTCAACCATTTCAATCTCAACTCTCAATGCTTGAATTGGAAAATAATTAAATTCATATAAATCTATAATTAATTTCAATTAAAACAATAAAATTAAATCAAAAATCCAAATTTAAGATTTAAAACCATTTGATTTAACTAATCCGGTGTCCGTATAGAATTTCTATCCTATGGTCAAGTGATACGGATATATATCATTTCAACCCGCAATAAATTTAAATTTTCGGTTATATATCATTTCAATTCGTATTCTGGATCACAATTTTCCAAATCCAAAAAATCACTCGGACTTATCATTTCAACCCATAATGATTTTTCAATAATCTATAAGATCGTTCGGGTATGTATCATTTCAACCCATAGCGTTTTTCCTAATAATAACTAAGGGAACTTGCAGCGATAATAACATACAAAATAAGCATAACATCAAATCACCCGAAATGTCAACAATAAAACATCAATTACAATCATTGTTCAAATCAATCAATAAATCACAACGAATAAACTGGTTATCATTGTCAGGTATTTAACTGACAATTAAATTTCAGTATTAATTTAAATGGAAATTAAATTTAAATTCAATATAAGTTCAAATTAAGTTTAAATGGTAATTTAAAAAACCAAATAACCATTCATAAATTTCTAATCACATCATAAATTTATTTAACCAATATAAGATGGTTTAGTAGTTGTGAATGAGTTAAAATACTAACCTTTGATTTCAAATTGATCTAAAATTCAAATAAAGCCTAAAATTTAAACAGTCTCAAAATGTAGCCAAACCTGTTTGTCGTTTACAGTTTTGATACGATCGTAACCGATAAAACCGCGTGTGAATCCGATCTCGTATGAAAATTTTATATGTGCTAGAAGTTAGAAATTTAAATTTTAAAACTAAAATTAACAAGGATAATTTGGTAAATAGTTTACCTTCCCCAGAACCCTAGCGTGCAACGATCAGAAGCTCGAACCCTACACGAATGCTATAGCCACCGACTCTCTCGCCTAACGTCGCTGCCCATGCTCGGTATCACCTTGATCAGGCAACGGAGCAAGCTTCTCCATCACCAGCCGAACCTCCACCGTGATCGCGACCCCTTAGTTAGCCGGAGGCGCAGCGCCACCGTTCCCCTTCCTTTGCTATTTCAGGCGAAACCGAGGCCCTTCGGACATGAACGAACCCATGGATGCATTCTTCTCGGCGACCTCTACAAGCCCATAACTTCTGATCGTCGTAAAATCAACGATCCACCGTTGAAATCGAAAACTTAATTTCAACGGCTGAGGATAAATCGATGATTTCTAGCAAAACCGCGACTCGAATTGAAAAAAAAAACTGCAGTAGTACATTACGCTCGTCGAGAGCTTTCCAACGATATATAATATGACATAGTTTGAGGATTTTAAATTTTTCGATTTGATTTTGATTTGGAATTGAATTTGAGAATTAGGGTTTCTGCCATTGGGAGGAAGGAAAGGAGCAGATGTAAACAGTAGTATGTATAGAAATAAGAAAAGGGTGCTAGGGTTTCAGAAAAAACTATTTATACGGGCAGAGATAGATGAGAATGAATGGACAGATCAAACTTGATCGAAACGATACCAATGACCCGAAAAGCCCGTTTCATTTTCGAAACAAAAGTATGTCATGCCATATATCGAAATATAGGTTTTCGATATTTTTAAACTCAATGCAACTAGTTTCAAATCTTAATTCCATTGTATATAGAAGTTTGCTTTCAAAATTAAATTATATTCATTTAATTTCTATTAATCGATTTCTATGCATTTTGAGCTCGCACGACCGAACGATAAGTCCGATCGCTACGAAACATGAAATCCTATAATAATCCAGTGTTACGGGTCCGATGAAACTGGTTTCGTCGAAATCCGACACAGTGGCCAAAATGGCTAATTTTCACGTTAATTAATTAAATTATAATTAAATTGGTTTAATCACTTGTAGATTCAAATTTATAAGTTTACCAATCTCATCATTCTGGATTAAACAGGAATTTATGATCCTTTAAAATAAATTTTCCATGTTAAATCCATTATTTAAATATTATATAAATTTTAACCATAGATTTCCCAAATTAATTTCAAATGGACTTGAAAATAAGAAAATAGATAAACAATTGTTATTCATTAATAATTCAAATCTATTAACTTACGGTTTATAACAAGGATCGTAAGTTACTTATCACAAACTGATTTCATATTCTGTATAAAACCAATTTCAATTTATAACAGATAATTCCAACATTTGCTTTATTTCTTATTTACAATTATAATCAAATTAACTTTACAATCAATTCAATTTACTGAGATTACACTAAAATAGTAATCAATTACATTAAACCAACATTATAAAATTACATTCTAATCATCTTTTCCATTTGTAAATCATAAATTTTAATTTCTCACAATATTAAATTTCAAAGTCTTATTTAATTTAATATTTTTAATTATCAAAAAGTACAGGTCGTTACACTCTCCTCCACTAAAAACTTTTCATCTCCGAAAAGGAACAAGAAGGAATTAAGGACTTGATATAATTTATTCAAAATATTCAATTTATAAACATTTTGAACTTACATAATTAAGTATTTTAAATAAAATATATCAATTTACAAATAACTAAATCTTCATATTCAAGTTTAATAGAAGTTTGAAAATATTTTCACTTTCATAAATTTTTCTAAGTCTTAAATTTACGAAAAATTTCGACAGAGTCTCTTTTATGTGGCTAGGTTGGAAAAAATAATAATATCAATAATTAAACATCCCAAACATGGGAAAATAATAAAATATCGTTACAAAAACCATAATCCAAAAACATACCTATTTGACGAGCAAACAAACTTTATTTATGAAACCAAAAGCAGTAGTCATTGCTTCCATAACCTGTATTTCATTTATATAATCCAAAATAGTGAAAATTACGTAAAAGAGAAATATTTAGTTGTTTCAATTAGTAACAAAAGAAAATCAACACAAAACATATGCAAACAAAACAATACGACCATTATATGCAGCAAAGGAATCAATCATACATCCATAGCAACCAAAACTAATGGTTTGTTCAGTTTCAGCAACTTTTAGTTGTACATGGATGATAATAAATTAATAAGTGTATCGACGCTCAACAGTCTTAGATAATATAGCTTAATAGGTTATTCATACAACCTCAACAATTAGAAGTTCCCTTTCCCAAACATCCTATAAGCCAAAACAACCAAGAATTTTTATATTATTTAAGTTTACTCTGTCGGTTTCCTTTCACATCATTTGCTGTTCATTTATTTCATTCATTCATACAATGGTTATCTTCTATTAATTTACCTTCATTACTTATACAATTTATTTCCTATTTAATATTTGAAATCATCATTGAATACATTGTTAAAGTATTACATACATTTTATTTATTTTCAAATTTTATTTAGATAAAGTTATCTCTTATTAGTTTACATTCATTTATTCACATAGATCATTTTCCATTCAATTTTTTAGAACATCAATAAATCAATTCCTAAAATGTTATAAGTTTCTTAACTTTGATTCCCATTTATTTCTTTTTACATGGTATCATTTAAAATTAAACTATTTATGGATCATTTCATCATTTTTTAAGTTTATAATCATTTAGTTATGTGATATTCACTGCTACTATTCAATTTAGTTATTAAGCATTTTAAGACTTAACTCATGTTTACAACATTACTTGTACATATTGATTTTTCATTCTTAAATATATATTCAATTGAAGCACTTTTGTTATTAAGATTTTACTTGTATAAGATTCTATTACATATCCATATTTAACATTTCAACTTTTTAAATATTTCAAGTAAGTTTTGTATATGTTTATAGAATGTAATTGAATGTTACACAGGTTTATCTTATTCAATTTAGTTAACAAAATGTTCAATAGTTCATATCTTCTAACTTTTCACTATCTTTTAAATTTATAAGTTACAAATCTCCAATTTCTTTATATTTTTATTAATCACTTAGTTTCTAATTTTTCATTTTAGAAGTTTCCAATTATTAAAATAGTCAAGATTTCATCATACTACAATAACTAAAAATCATAATTAGTAGAAATTTAAGAACTAAACACCGAGTTCATTTCAATTCATTTTAAAATAATATATATACTCATATCTTTTATATATCCAAATCATATTTAGAAATTTAAAAGTAAGATTTATTTATCAAATAAATGTGTAGTAAATCTACTATAGTGGTCTTCCCACTTTGAAACTCGAAAATGAATGTCGATGATGCGGCCGTCATCACCGAAATAATTTTCGAGCGATAGAAGAGGGGAGTACAGAACTTATTTCCTTCAAAAATTCCTTTAACATTTCTTTCAAATCACATTGAGAAATTTATTCGAAAATACTTCCAAATAATACTAATATTATATTCCAATAAATCCTTTGAAAACAAATTTCAAAACTCCATAACTTAATTTCTCAAATTTCCAATTAAATTCATTTTGTTTATAAATTCTATTTTGCAACCAATATTTATAAAATTTCACTTCCTAACAAACAAAAATATCACATACAACTATATCCATTAATAATAATTATTTTTTTATATATAAAATATAATACTAGGTAAAGTTATTTCATTTTACCTGTATTTCAAAACAATATTTATTGGTCTGCCCTATTAAGTGTTTAGAAACTATTCAAGGGGTAAATAAGAAAATAAGAGAAAAGAAAGAAAGAAACACAGAATCTCACAGCGGAGTGGCAAAATATAATAATCAAATAAACAGTTCATGAAGCTTTTTTACAAATACATTTGATTACACTTTTACAATAAAATCAGAGTTATGCATACACCAGGTATAATAAGATAATGCAGCGGAACAACCTGATGTAGTGGAACAATACTAATAATGTAATATCAAAACTCCATCTTCATCCTCCATAAATAATGTCTTCAACACTGAAAAGCCTAGGCTGACCCGAGCATAATGAAAAGACAAAACACTCGAGTTAAAAATAAAGATCATGTGAAAGCTAAATCAAAATAAGTAAATATGAGTGTGACGGCTTCAGAGATATTTACGAGATTTTACATCTCTTATCAAGTGTCTAACATGCGTGCAATAAGTTAAGAGATGTTCGAGATTCCATCTCCTAAGGATCCATTAAACTATCTACGTATGTAATACAATATACTATCATAATATGTCTACAGTAAAGTATTAAAATAGCGTTAAGGCGTTACCCATATCCCCCCTAACACATTTTTATATAAGCATCATAGTCTATACAGTACCGTAATTTCTCCGTAAACTGGAGGGCTGTCAGAGGGCACTCCATAGTGTACGACGCAAACCAAACTCGTAGTGGGCTCGATAAGGCATATGACAAGGCACGCGAGGCAATGCCAAGGTAGGATTCTACCCTTTGCACTCCAGGGATGGTGGTAAGCATAGCAGCTACTACCGCCCACCTCGGAACACGCTCCCATAATCAAATCGAGGGGTAGCCATGAAACAATCACAAAGTAACAGATATGGTATCAAAGAAATGTGCCTGATCGAAGGAGAGACCTCACTTGGCCCGGTATAGCTCTCGTTTTAGTCATATCAAGCTGACTCGTGTGGTTCAGGACTGCTTTCATAACTCATACGGTAGCGTTCACTAAACCATCCTACTTCGTTCTGAATTCTCTACCACATGCACAGTTGTTAAAGTGGTTTTCGGTATTGGCAGAGAGTATGATAATATCTGATCCCGGACTCTTTAATAACTAAATGCTCATTTCACACCGATTGGTTCTTTTACATTTCCAAAACCGATTCATAATTGATATCAAAATACCATATTCAATTCAGAATATCCCTCATTTTAAAACCATCATATTTTTACTCAAAATATGTCATTTCGCTAGAAAAATATCATTTCAAATTCCAACATAGGTTATAACAACATTTAATCATATTCGCCTTTAAATTAAGGATTTAAATACAAACAATTCAACATTACACAGTTTGAATTTTAGAAAATAGTTTGGATAGTCTTAAATAATTAAAATAGTTTAAAATGGTTTTAATGGTTTAAAAAAGTTTAAATAGTTTAAAATTGGTTAAAATAGTTTAAATTAGTTTTAATAGTTTTAAATACTTTTAAGTGGTTTTAATAGTTTTAGTAGTTCAAAATATTTTTATAAAAATAGTTTGATTATTGGAAATGGTTTATATAGTAAATAGTTTTGAAAATCTAAATAATCTGAATTTTGAAATAATAGATTTTTAAACAGTATATATATATTAAATAATTTATGCAAAAATAGTATCAAATCAAACTGTTTCTTCCATTTCAACAAATCTAGACCATATCTAGATTTCAAATCAACAAACTAAAATTAATCATTCAATTCAAATAACTAGCTCAATTTCGATTTAGCTCCAAATCAATGTGATTTCAATTTTATTTCGAAATAACTTCAATTTCCAAAACCTTCATTTTTAACTTTGATTTTTGTTTCAACAATTCAAATCAATGATTTAAATTCAATTCCATTCTCAGATCATATCAATTTCAAGCCCAATTTTAATTTACTTATTTAAACCACTTAAATCAAATTAACTTCATCGTTAAACTTTAAGATCCAAATCTTCAAAATAATTCAAATTTTCGAATTAAAGTCATATACCAATTTTAACTTTACCTTCCTAGTTTAATTCTTAAATAGTTTCTTTTTAACCATTTCAGTTTCATCTCTCAATGCTTGAGTTGGAAAATAACTAAATTCATACAAATCTATAATTTATTTCCTTTAAAACTATAACATTAAATCAAAAATCCAAATTAAAGATTTTAAAACCATTTAATTTTACCAATCCAGTGTCCGTATATAATTTTTTATCTTATGGTCAAGTGATATGAGTATATATCATTTAAACACACACTAAATTTAAATTTTCGGATATATATCATTTCAATTCGTATCCCGAATCATAATTTTCCAAATCCATAAAATAGCTTGGGTTTATCATTTCAACCCATATGGATTTTCCCCTAATCTATAAGATCGTTCGGGTTTGTATCATTTCAACCCATATCAATAGTTAAGGGAACTTGCACCAATAACAACATATAAAATAAGCATAACATCAAATCATCCAAAATGTCAACAATAAAACATTCATCACAATCATCATTCAAACTAGCTAATAAATCACAACAAATAAACTGGTTATCATTATCAGGTATTTAACTGGCAATTAAATTTCAATATTAATTTAAATGGAAATTAAATTCAATATAAATTCAAATTAAATTCAAATGACAATTTAAAATACCAAATAACCATTCATAAATTTATAATCATATTAACTAATATAAGATGATTTAGTTGTTGTGAGTGAGTTAAAATATTAACATTTGATTCCAAATCGATTTAAAATCTAAATAAATCCTAAAATTTAAACAGTCTCAGAATGTAGACAAACCTTTTTCACGTCGTTCGAAATTTTGATACGATCGTAATCGAGAAAACTACGTGTGAATCCGAGCTCATATGAAAAAGTTACGTGTGTTAGAAGTTAGAAATTTAAATTTTAAAATTTAAATTGACAAGGGTAATTTGATAAATAGTTTACCTTCCCCAGAATCTTACCATGCAACGATCAAAAGCTTGAACCCTACACGAATGCTACAGCTGCCGATTCTCTCGCCTAATGCCGCCGCCTACGCTTGCTATCACCTTGATCAGGCAACGCCGCAAGGTTCTCCATTACCGGCCGACCCTCTACTGTGATCGCGACCCCCCAAGTTCGCTTGAGGCGGAGCACCGCCGCTCGCCTTCCTTGGCTATTTCAGGCGAAGTCTAAGCCCTTCAGACATGAATAAACCCCTGGATTCATTCTGCTCGGCGACCTCTACAAGCCCATACCTTCCGATCATCTCCACCGTTGAAATCCAAAACCTAATTTCAACGGTTGAGGATAAATCGATGATTTGGCCAAACCGCGATTTGAATCGAAAAACGAACTGCAATAGTACATTGCGCTTGTCGAGAGCTTTCCAACAATATATAATATGACATAGTTTGAGGAGTTTAAATTTTTCGATTTGATTTTTATTTGGAATTGAATTTGGTAATTATAGTTTCTACCATTGGAAAGAAAGGAATGAACAGAAATAAGAAAAGACTGCTAAGGTTTCAAAAAAAAACTATTTATATAGACAGAGATAGATGAGAACGAATAGACAGATTGAAATGATCGAAAAGATAACAATGATCCGAAAAGCCCGTTTTGTTTTCGAAACAAAAGTAGGTCATGCCATATATCGAAATATAGGTTTTCGATATTTTTAAACTTAGTGTAACTAGTTTCAAACCTCAATTTCATTGTATATAGAAGTTAGCTTTCAAAATCAAATTGTATTCATTTAAATTCTATTAATCGATTTCTATGCGTTTCGAGCTCGCACGACTAAACGATATATCCGATCGCTACGAAAGTTGAAATCCTATAATAATTCACTGTTATGGATCCGATGAAGCTGTTTGGTCGAAATCCGAGACAGTGACTAGAATGGCTAATTTTCACATTAATTAATCAAATTATTATTAAATTGGTTTAGTCACTTTTACATTCAAATTTAAATTACCAATTTCTTCATTCTGGATTAAACATGAATTTATAATCCTTTAAAATAAAATTTCCATGTTAAATCCATTATTTTAATATTACATAAATCTCAACCATAGATTTCCCAAATTAATTTCAAATGGATTTAAAAATAAGAAAATAAATAAACAATTGTTATTCATTAATAACTCAAATCTATTAACTTATTGTTTATAACAAGGATTATAAGTTACTTACCACAAACTGATTTCATATTCTATATAAAACCAATTTCAATTTATAACAGATAATTACAACATTTACTTAATTTCTTATTTACAATTATAACCAAATTAACCTTGCAATTATTTCAATTTATTGAGGTTACACTAAAATAGTTATCAATTACATTAAACCAACATTATAAAATTACATTATAATCATCTTTTCCATTTGTAAATCAGAAATTTTAATTTCTCACTATATTAATTTCAAAATTTTATTAATTTAATACTTTTAATTATTAAAAATCACTAGTCGTTACATTAGATCTTCTTCTCTTTTTCTTAGCTTTTGTTTGCTTTATCTTCTTTCTATTCATGTTTCTCTAAGCCACCACCATTAACGTATCTTTTAAGTTTTTTTTTTAGTAAAATGGAATGAATGAATGGAAAAATGTCATGTTTATTGTCTCACAATCATTTGGGCTTTGATCTACATACTTGTTTCCATTAATTCATTGTCTTCATTATTTTTTTATTTAGCCCTTCTTGCCCCTTTAATTAATTAGTTACATTAATTGTAAATTACGAGTTGTTAGGATGGGGATTTACTAATGGGGGAATTATTTTAAAGGACAAAAATTTGTATATTTTTTGCCTCAAGTATACGACTTCAATATTTTTACCACAAGAACAAACATTCTTCTAAAAATTATTCATAAGGACAAACATTTTTCAAAATTATTCATAAGGACAACAAAACTGCTACCAAGCTAAAACTGATACCTAAAAACTGCTACCGATAACTACAAACTGATACCTAAAACTGCTACCAATAACTAAAAACTGATACCTACAGAAAGTTGTCCTTTAGGATAAAATACTGAAGTTCTGTCCTTGATGATAAAAAGCTGTGAAATTTTGTTCTTGATAATAATTTCCTGTTTACTAATACCAAAAAAGACATTTCTTGAAGATATCTCAATATTGAAGACTAAAAAACTTTATACATAAACTTAGCATGGAATGCAATTCCACGATGCAACGACTTAAAAAACTTTATTCATAAACTCATCAACTACAGCCAAACCTGTTAAATAACCGGGTTCAACCTATGCAGCTTATAACTTAGCAAATCAGAAGCAAAAATGGAGTCAGTCCCTTATCTTCATCTTTCTCTCCTCCAAACCTCCACACAACACTCCGAACTCACTCAAATCCACGCCAATTTAATCAAACTCGGTCTGATCAACAATACTTACTTCTCTACACGTCTCATCGCCTCTCTTTCGCTCTCCTCCTCTCCCCGCAACTTATCTCACGCCCGCGCTCTTTTCTCCTTCGACACCAATCCCAACGCATTCACTTTCAATGTCCTCATCAGAGGCTCTTCTTACTGCAACCAACCAATTGAAGCTCTTCTTCTTTTCTGCGACATGGTGACTCGAAGTACTGCCACACCTAACCAAATGACATTTCCTTTCGTGTTCAAATCCTGCGCGGACGCCAGAAAGGTTGAATTCGGAAGAATCGTCCATGGTTTCGCGTGCAAGATCGGATACTGCGAGGAACCATTTGTAAGGAATGCGCTTTTGAATATGTACGCGAAAAATGGTTGTTTTTCCGATGCACACAAGGTGTTTGATAGACTGGGCGAAAGAGACGTGGTGACTTGTAACACTATGATTGGTGGATTTGTGGATGCGGGTTTGATGAAAAATGCAAGGGACTTATTTGATTGCATGGAAAATAAGAATGTGGCTACTTGGAATTGCTTGATTCGTGGGTATGTCTACTGTGACTTAATGGACATTGCTTGTGGTTTATTCGAACGCATGTTAGAAAAAGATGTCATTACTTGGAATACAATGATTAATGGGTATGTGAGATTCGGCAGGATGGAAAAGGCTAATGAATTGTTTCAGTTGATGCCTAAGGATTCGAAGGATTTGATTACATTTAATGCTATGATTAGTGGGTATTCAAAAACCTCAAGATACACTGGCATTTTTGAAGTGTTTAAAGAGATGATACTGTTGAACGTTGAACCTAATAATTTTACTTTAATTAGCGTTCTTTCGGCTTGCTCTCAGCTATCGGCATTAGAACAAGGTGAATGGGTTCATTCTTATATCAGAAAATGTAATATAAGACTGGATGCAGTGCTGGGAACAAGTCTTTTAGACATGTATGCAAAGTGCGGAAACATGGATAAAGCTCTTGACGTGTTTAATGGTATGGAAGAGAAGGACGTTGGTGCATGGAATTGTATTATATCAAACCTTGGCATTCATGGTAAAGGAAAAGAAGCACTGAAAATATTTTCTAAATTGTTGGAAACTAATACAAAGCCAGATGAAATCACCTTTTTGAGTGTTTTAAGTGCATGCCGCCATTGTGGATTAATCGAAGAAGGAAGAAATATCTTCAATGTCATGAGCAAGAAGCATAGTATAACACCAAAAGGTGAACATTTTGGATGCATGGTCGATCTTCTATGTCGTTCATATCTTTTAGACGATGCAAAGGAGCTTATAGAAAATAATCGTCATGTGGAATTTAGTGTTGCCATGTGGGGAGCATTGCTTGAAGCTTCAAGTAGGATTGGAAATGTTGAAATGGGAGAATATGCAGCAAAGCATCTTCTTCGGATTGATCCAAATGACGCAAGATGCTATGTAGCATTAGCTAATTTATATTCTCAGGGAAGAAAATGGGAAGATTCTGTGGAGTTGAGAAGAAAAATGAAGCATATTGGAATCGAGAAGATACCTGGCTGCAGTTCAATTGAAGTTGATGGTGTGGTTCACGAATTCCGTGTGCAAGGAAATGGCTTTGAGGTTCTAGACGAAAACTCTAGTTCAGTTGAGGAATTTGGTGGGTGCAGTTGAAAGAAAACGCTCTACTTTAACAGTAGCACACTCATTTTATACGTTGTTATATTAATGTTCAGTTATACACATATTAACATTTTTAAATGCATACATATTCAGAGATAATAGCTAACAAAACTGCTCAGAGATAAGTCTTCAAAACAGTGCTACGAATGTAAGATGGAGGCTGAATCAGCCATTACAAAACCTAGAAGAAACACTAGAAGGCCAGCATATCTTGACGATTTTGAGGTCCATGAGGCCATGAATCATTGACCTCTTGTTATGCACTTTGCTTTATATGTTGAAAATTAAGCCAACATTTCAAGGATGCTACAAGAGAACAACAATGGGGGGAGGCCATGAACAGGAGATCAAGGCTATTAAAAAGAATACTACCACTAGAAAATCTTCCCCAAAACATGGTTCAATGGTTTCAATTGCATGGGTCTACAAGATAAAGCTAAATTCAGAAGGTAAAGTTGATACATTTGAAGATAAGCCAGTAGCACTGGGATACTGTCGAAGAAAATGACTATTATGGAGTACACTCATGTCGCTCCTCCTGAAAGGGATAAGAGCATTGTCCACGCAAAGCTCATGATATGTTCACCGGCGTAGAAAAACTCTGTGTAGGTTAAAACAGGCTACAAGATATTGGTACAGCTGTATTGGAGCATGCTTCTTGAACGAAGGCTTCAAAAATCGTCCACGAAGTGTATGAGGAAACATCCTCCGTGTAATATGGACTCTTGTATTTTTATTATGTCTAGACTAGACAGGAAATGAAGATATAATATAGATTTCAAGCAATAAATTTTGGCGAAATTTGTGAAAGTGTTGGGAACAATGCTTTTGGATATGTGCAGAGACATGGATAAAGCTCTTCATGTGCTTAATGATATGGCAGAGAAGGACATCGGATCATGGAATTGTATAATATCAAAGCATGGCTTTCACGGGGAAAGGAAAAGAGCACTGAATTTTTTTTTCTAAATTGTCGGAAACAAATAGAAAGCCAGATGAAATTACCTTTTTGAGTGTTTTAAGTGCATGCCACCACCGTGGATTAATCAAAGAGGGAAAATATATCTTCAATGTCACGAGGAAGTATAGTTTAACACCAAAAGGTGAACATTTTGGATGCGTGGTGGATCTTCTAGTCCTGCGTATCTTCTGTATACGATAAATTCACACAAATGATTGCAAATTAACCCAAATGCATGCATAAACAATAAGATCGTGTTATAGTACGATAAAACGAAACACAAAAAATATTCTAAAAATAAACAAGAAATCATAGATGCACAAATAAAAAAGATTACACATGAGTTATGGCGGTTTTGCTATCGTGAGATGGTGTACGTCCATTTTAAGAAGAAAAAGATTTTATTACTTTCTGAAAAAGAAAAAATTATAAGGTTGGCAACGTAGGTTAAGAAGAAAAATATATAGAAAATATTACTTGAGAGGATTCCAGTAATATTTAAAGAATTATTATCTTTATATATATAGAGATTATTATCTAGGATTTAAGTAATTGATTTATGGTTAAAATCAATGCATCATCAATTATTCTATTTATATCAATTATCCTATTTGTATGTGAAACGACCATCTATTTGATTTTTTCTAATTTCCTTCAATATACATGCTTATAATAAAATGTCTTTTTTAATCAACTGATTAGGGAATTAGTGATTACTTCATTCTTCCAAATATAATATTTCTCATTTTCATATAGATAAATCATTGTCTTCTTTAATGCAATAAAAGATACAATATATTTAAGTTACTATTTCACATTAGCTCAAATATTTTCTAAATTTTCTGCAATTGAAAATATTGCATCACCGAAATCAATAATATCTTCCGAATCTACATTAATATGGAAATATTGTATCATCGAAATCTAACAATAATCTCTACCTTGATATTATATTTCCATGCAAGTCTACTAACTCCACCTTCCTTCTCTTACTTCAAGCAACTATCGAACAAGACACCATGGATGCTTACCCAACGAGTTTTGGCATGGTCATCACCCGTTGCACTTTGTCAACGAACTCCAGCAAAGCCACCGTCTGTAAAAAAAAAAGTTAAAAATATTCTCTCCATGTAGAACCTATCAATCTCCAAGCTAGCAATCGTCTCTCTTTCGCTCCCCCGCTGTGCCACTAAGTGGCACCTAGGACTTAGTAAGCAAATCAAGTTCGAGCAATGCTCGAAAACTTTGCAATAGGCAAAGACCTAGTGAATCTGTATGTTTCATTCTCTTCGATGTGAATTTTCTGACGATGTACCTGCTCTTCTTTATTTATAGAGACAAGGAAAGACTTTCTTACCTATATTTGCTTTGTTCTCAAAATAAACGTAAGATTCTCAGCTAGATGTATTGCGCTTTGACTATCGCAATTCACTACTATATCCCCATGAACAAAGCCTAAATCATACAGCAACCGCTTCAAGTAAATTGCCTCCTTTGTTACTTCAACGGTAGCTCTCACTTTCGCCTTTGTAGTAGACAAGAGACGACTATAGCCTGTAACTCGCTTTCCAACTAATAGCTGTCTTTTCAATTGTAAAGACGTAGCATGAGGTTGGCCATCGATCTCTATCTTCGATATCATCAGAATCACAAAATACGACCAAGTTAAATCTTTTTCCCTTCCGTCAAAAACAAACTCATAATCTATTATTCCTCCAAGATACCTTAAAATGTCCTTTACTGCTTCCCAATGTAGTTTCCCTAGATTAGCCATACAGCGAATAACCAAACCAATCGCTTGTGCAATATCAGGTCTTGGGCAGACCATAGCCTACATCAAGCTTCCAACCGCACTAGCATAAGGTATCTTCTCCATATTAAGTATAACACCTTATATTTTAATAACATTATTTAAGATATTTAATTAGTTAAATTAAATAAAATAATGTGTTGATTAGGGGATTGAGATTTAATTTTAATAAAAGGGTAGTCGTGCCATGTGACAAATGAACTAAAGAAGAGTTAAAATGAAATAGGAGGAGGGGTAAACTAGGAAAGAGACCATTCCTATATCTATAACCCATGGCCGTGTAAATTATACACCTCCATTTTATTTTATTGAAAAAATTTAAAACTAAGGTCGTCCACCATTAACAAGCGAAAGACGATGAAGATAAAGAAAAGCTAAGGAAAAGGCTAGTTCAAATCAAACACATTCACATCTCAATCTCTTCAACCTCTAAGGTTGAGGTGAATAATGTTTACATCTCATTTTTTATTGTGTTTTCGGTTTTTAGATGAATGCTGAATATTTTGCATTGATTTTCCATGTTTTTGAATGATGGAAAGACTGTATATACATGTTGATAATTTATGTATGTTCATATTGATTTTATGATATGTTTTAAAGTGAAAATCCTATAAAATGACAACCAAATGCCTTGCGAATTTTTATGAAGATCATAAACAATATTATAGAGATGGATTTCAATTTTCAGAATTTTTTGAAATTATGTGAAATTTACATGAATTTTCAGTAAAGAAAATGTTAGTCTAGGTTAATAATTATTTTCAGTTAAATAATAAAAAATTGGGTTAGAAATTATTATATGTTGGAAAACATATTAAAAGAGATTTGCTGGAATTTTTTGTAGATTTTTTGTAAGTGTTTTAATGGTTATATAAAATTATTTAAGATATGAGACTTAAATGTTTTATATAATAAGAGAGGATAATGGGCTTTTTGCAAAATAATTTAAAAAATTTAATTCTAAAAGTCAGTAGCACTTTTGAAAAGTTGTAGTATTTTTTATTGGTAAAGAAAGAGGCAACCAATCAAAATTTGACACGTAAAGCAGGTTAGGTGAAAAGAACTATTTGCTTCATGTTTTTCATTGTTTCGACATCGTTGGCACCAGGTTCCGCCTCCTCATCTTTGCTTTCGACACAGTCGAAACTAATGCAAACGCTATCAGGGAACTAGTACGTAGTGAATTGGATGTAGACGGAAGGTTTGGAGTCGAAAACAGGGGTTTCGAAGGGGTTGACGCATTACTTTGCTTTTAAATTAAAAATGTGTTTGCTTGCTTTGGACTAAAATGGCTTTCGACTGAGTAGCTTTTGACTCAGTTGGCTTTCAACTGGGTTCGATGGACTTAAAAAATGGTTTCGATTGGGTTGCGCTTTTGTTTTAAATGAGTGCTTTTGACTAAGTCAAAGCCTCCTTACTACCGCTTTCTACCTTTCGACTCAGATGGTTTTGAAAGGGTTATTTACTTTGTTTTCTAAAATCTTAGCCACTTCTCCAGTGCTTTCGAATGGATACTTTCGACACCGTCACTTCTTTACTTAGTAATTGGTTTTGAAGCAGATGCTTTTTGGTTTCGAAGCAGTTGCTTTCGACTTAAATGTTTTAAAGATCTTTTTCTGTAATTGAAGTAAAACCCAAATGGTTTCGAAAGAGATGGTTTTAAATGGTTTCAAAATAGATGCTTTCGACTTTAATAAGTTTCAGATCATTTTGCTCTACTTAAAAGTATAGCCCAAATGGTTTCGACCGAGATGATTTTCAAAGGTTTTGAAGGGGCGAAATTTTGAATGGTTTCGAAAGGTTTTCACATGTTTTAAATTGAACCCAAAGTGATTTTGAAAGGATTGAGTTTTGACTGTTTTGAAAGGTTTTAATGAATGGTTTCGAAAGAGGTGGTTCTCAAGGGTTTTGAAAAGGTTGAAAGGAAGTGTTTTTCCTATATTTTCAAAAGGCAATATTTAAAAGGTTTTATAATAGGATGTCTGATATTTTGAAGCTTTCGGCGAAAAGAAAGAAAATTTCCAATGTGTTTGAAAGGCTTTTAATGGTTTCGAAAGGGTCATTTTCAATGGTTTCGAAGGAGTTATCCTCAAGGGTTTCGAAAGGATTGTTTAAAGGTTTTAAACAAAGATTTTGAATGTATTAAATAGGCAATATAGCCTAATTACTTCTAAGCTAAAAATGATTTTAACTTGTTTTGGAAGGATAGTTAATCCTTATTAAATCTCATCAACAATATTTTGAGTAAAGTGTATATTTCATGGCAAAATAGCTTAGAGTAAAGCTAAGAATATATTTTCCTTGTATAAGTGTGATTTAAAAGGTTAAATTATTTTGAAAAGGTTTTCAAGGAAAAAGATAAAGGGTAATTAATCCTAAGAAAATAATTTGAATGGTTAGTCCATTTTGATCTGGACAGTTGACTAGTTTGCGGGTAGTCAGCTCAGTTTTATGGACAAAGTGTCCTTTTATTAGCATAACGGACCTTGCTATTATGTTGCGGACAAATAGTCTACTTATTACCTATTTTATGGATAAATAGTCCATTTATTAGCATAAGGATATTGCTATTTTGATATAATCAGTTTGATTAACCAATTTGGTTGCAGGAAAGGTTTTGCAAAATATATGTTTTGGAAATGATATTAGTAAGGGGAAATCTGTTTCACTAAGCAGCGTGGTCTCACTTAATATCAGTAAAACGAGATGTAGCCGAATTATTCACACCAGGCTTTATGTCTGACTCAAAGTTTTTGTTTTCCCTTAAACTCTCGGTTGCTTAAAATTGATTTGAGTAGACTGAGGGTTAAGGTCTAGAAATTTTTGACGAATAAAGCTTCCGAAGATGGGCATGTGGCTGATGGATAGCTAATTAGGACTTACATTGTTTATTTTTGTTGTGTATTAAGTCAGATATGACTATATTTCATTGATCAACCACACGAGCATCGTCATATGTCACTCTTGACGTATTTTTTAATGATTATAATTAATTTTTACTTGGAAACAATATGGGATTATGTAAATTGGATATAGAATTTGTTTTAAAATATAATCAGTAAATTGTTGTTTTTGAAAATTTATGATTTTGTTCATATTCAAGTGCTTCTGATATTATGGATACTATTATCATTATCATATTTTTTCATCAAAAGTTAATACTATAGATAACCGCATCATCTGTAGCGCTTAGCATTTGGCCTCCAAATACGCGATGTTACAACTTGGTATCAGATCATGGTTTATGAAAAACTTTGAACTAAAAATGGTTTTAAAAAATAATCTTAAGGATTTAGAGTAAGATTGAGGTTTGGGATAACGCTATAGTAACGTACTTGTATTTGCTGTATATAAGCATACGCTTTATCTCTAGTTTCCTATCCTTTTTAGATTATTTTTCTGTATTTTCATGAGGTTTGAATACATATGTGGAAGGTAGAAGTGGAAGAGTTAACCTAGAAGGGGAAGGCACCGATGGAAATGCCAGGCTTAATAGGAGAGGAGGTCATGGTCAGGCAGAAACAGAGAATGTGAGTGCTAAACTCCTACAAGTTGGAATGGAAGCTATGTATACATTTTTCAAGAATATGGTGCAGACGCGAGTTGTAGCTGGAATGTTAGGAGGAAATGCTGCAGGAGCAAGGGTTTCAGAAGTTCCGATAGTTAACCATTATGCCAAGTGGAGTGGAGATTACGCCAAGCTTGGAGGGAAGCCATTTGTTGGAACGGAAGATGCCATTGAGATAGAGAATTGGCTGTTGCACTGCGAAAGCATTTTTGCATATCTGGGGCTCAATGATGAGCAGAAGAGGAGGTTGGCATCTAGACAGCTTCAGGAAGCAGCTTTGTTCTGGTGGAATAGTGTGACTGTGGCGGTGGATGAAGAGACTATGGCCTTGGAAGATTTCAAGGGAAGGTTCCAAAAGAGGTTCATATATGCAATGACACAGTCAGCTCCGATCAGAAAATTTTCCAAGCTAGAGCAGGGAGAGATGTCTGTCCTAGAGTATGCTAGAAAATTTGAGGAGTTGGCCAAATATGAGCATGCTTCAGTGGATATAGTGATGAAGAGGAATGAGAAGTTTACCAAGGGGTTGAAACCTGAGTTAGCCAGGGCTACATTACCTCATATTAGAGATCTTTCTGACATTGTAGTGGAGACGGACTTAAGATATGAGGAGTTTCTTGATTCTTTAGAGAAGAATAAGGCTAAGAAGTCCAGGTTGGGCAGAATCAGAAGAGCAAGTTCTTTCCTAAGAAAGGTTCTCGAAGGGTGGAGCAGCAAAGAAAAGGAAGTATGAGATTGTTTGCTTCAAGTGCAATAAGAATGGGCACTTTGCTAATGAGTGTCGTGCTAGAAAGGCTAAGGAAGTGGCTGGAAAGAAGAATGTCAGGGCTTCAATTGTGACGAGATTTGCCATTATAAGAGCCAGTGCAAGGATACCGCTAAGAATTGAAAGGGCAAGGTATATGCATTGGAGCTTGCTGCTTTTAAGCCAACAACTCAGGAGAAGGGAAAAATAGTTTTTGGAGGTACGCTTCAGATCCATGGTATGTCCGTTAGCATTATATTTGATACTGACGCATTACATTCTTTTATATTTAGATGTTTGATAGATAAACTTAACCTAGAACCCACATATTTAATTACTTCCTTATGGGTTGCGAATCCAATATGAGGGTATGCAACTCTAGGGTTGAGATGTGATCAGTTAGAATTTAACCTGTTAGTTCATACTTTTGTTTGCAGTTTGCATGTGTTTGATTTTGTGGGGTTCAGGATTATTCTTGGGATGGATTGGTTAAGTGAGTATGATGCTAGGATATTTTTCCGTGATAGGAAAATATGTCTTAGACACCATAATTGTAGAGATCATATTATTTATACCGTAGATGGTTCTGGCAGTAAGGTGAATGATTTGTTAGGTGTTATGGGATTAGATGATGAGCTGATTCGAGTTTTCATGGTTAGAGGATTCGTGGATGTTTATGAGCCTGTAGTTGGATTGCTACTGAAATGAGCCATTGGGTTTCAGATAGGTTTGGTTCCGGGAGAAGAACTAGTGAGTAGGCCACCAAGCTGATGACCCCTATAGAGACGAGGGATTTAAAGGTGCAGTTTGTGATTTTGGAAGGCGAGCGTTTTATCGTACTGAGTAGTTTGCCTTGGGAAGCAGCCACAGTGTTTATTAAGAAGCCGAATGGATCGTTAAGACTATGTATCGATTATCGTAAGTTGAATGAGAGAACGATAAAGAATCGATATCTGTTGCTGAGGATTGATGATTTTTTCAACCAGATGAGTGGTGCCAAGGTATTCTCGCAGTTGGATTTGGCAACAAGTTTCCATTAGCTCAAAGTAGAAGAGGATAGTATACCTTTGACCGCGTTTAGGGCCAGATATGAGTTGTACGAATGGTTAGTTATGCTGTTCGGACTGATTAATGCGCCAACTTTCTTTGTGGATTTGATGAACCAGGTTTTCGAAGAGCACTTGGATATGTTAGTATTGGTTTTCATAGATGATATCTTAATTTACTTTAAGGATGAAAGAGAGCATGAAGTTCATCTTAGAATGGTGCTTGAGACGCTGAGGCAACATCAGTTGAAGGCGAAGTTTTCGAAGTGTCATTTTGAAAGAAAGAAGTAAATTTTCTTGGTCATGTAGTCTCAGAGGAAGGGTTGTCGGTAGATCTAACTAAGATTGAAGCGGTAAATAGTTGGAAGATACCCGAGACGGTGACGGAGATAAAGAGTTTTCTTGGGTTGGCTGGTTATTATCTGAGGTTCATTAAGGGTTTTTCGTGGATAGCGGCACCCATGACCAAGCTACCAAGAAAGGATATAAAGTTTATGTGGACTGATAAGTGTGAGGAAGCATTCCAGAGTTTGAAACACTTATTGACCAATGCACCGGTTTTGATCATTCCGGAAGGATATTAGGATTTTGTGGTTTATACCGATGCGTGTGGAACAACATTAGGAGCTGTGTTGATAAAGAGGGGTAAAGTGATTGTCTATGCTTCTAGATAGCTTGGACCGCATGAGGTCAGATATCCGACGCATGATTTGAAATTGGCTGTAGTGATTTTTTCGTTGAAGGTGTGGAGGCATTACCTTTTGACAGAGAGGTTTGAGTTACATACAGATCATAAGTCGTTAAAGTATTTGTTCTCTCAGAAGGAGCTGAACATGAGACAATAGAGGTGGTTAGATTTTATCGCTGCTTATGATTTTGGGATTGAGTACACACCAGAGAAAGGCAACAAGGTTGCGAATGCACTTAGCAGGAAACATATCAAAACACGACGTTGACAATGATCGCTGAGTGGAAAGATCTAGAAGTATTAGCAGATTGCAGAGTGCAGTGGAGATTTGAGGCGGGGTCTAGCATAGAAACCATAGTTTTATCTTATTTGGGAGTTCGACCAGTGACAATCGAAAGGATTGCTTCTAAACAGGAAAAGAATTCGGTACTAGCTGAACGGATCAGGAAGTTAAGAGGTGGAACCGAAAGCGATGATTTGAAAGATTTCAGTCTTAACCATAATGGGAGGTTGAGAAAGAAAGGTAGATTATGTGTTCTTAGTATAGGAAACATAAGGAAAGAAGTCTTAGTGGATTGCCATCGTTCGAAGTTCTTTGTTCATTCAGGAGGTACTAAGATGTATCAGGATATGAAAAGAAATTTCTTCTGGAAAGGTATGAAGCGAGATATTGGTTTGTGTGTAAAGAAGTGCTTGATTTGCCAACAGGCAAATGCCAAACATTAGAAACCGAGTGGGTTGCTTTAACCATTGGATTTTCCAGTATGAAAGTGAGACTCTATTTCTATGGATTTTATTTATGGGTTGCCAAGGTCGGACAGAGGAAATGATAGTATATGGGTCATAGTGGGTAGACTGATCAAGAGTGCCCATTTCATTCCAGTTAAGTCAATCAAAACGGCACCTATTTTGGCAAAATTGTTTATGAAGAATGTAGTCAGACTGCATGGAATTCCTAGTAAGATAGTTAGTGATAGAGATTCTTTATTTACTAGTGAGTTCTGGAAGAGTATGCAGGAAGTTTTAGGAACCAAGCTCAAGATGAGTACCGCTTACCATCCGCAAACAGATGTGAAAATAAAGAGAGTTAACAAAATCTTAGAGGATTTGTTAAAAGCTTGTGTTCTAGATTTCGGGGGATCATGGGAAGGCAATCTGCATTTAGTTGAGTTTTCGTATAACAACAGTTGTCGGACTAGTATTGGGATGACTCCGTTTGAAGCTTTGTATGGAAGGCCATGCAAATATCTTGTATGTCGGTTAGAGACCGAGATAGGTTAGTTCTTGGTCCAGATTTAGTTAGGGAAGCTGCATAAAAGATTGAGGTCATTCGGGTTAGAATGAAGGAGATTCGGCCTAGGCAGAAGAGTTATGCAGATAAGAGACGAAATGATTTAGAATTCTCAGCTGGAGACCAGGCTTTTATCCAAGTATCACCAATGAATGATGTGATTAGATTTGGCAAATTAAGAAAGTTAGCACCAAGATTCGTTGGACATTTTCTTATTGTTGAGAGGATCGGAAAACTCGCATATAGAGTTGAGTTGTCGAGCAATTCGGTAGGAGTCCACGATGTTTTTCATGTTTCTTATCTCAGAAAGAGTGTTAGAGACCCGTAGACTACTATTGTACCGACTATGCTAGATGATTTAGTGGTAGAACCGGATTTGACCATAGTGAGGAAGCATATTCGTATTGTTGCGAGAGATGAGGCTTGGAACCAAGATGGTCAGATTAGTCAAAGTCCAATGGAGCGACGATGACAGAGAATGTACCTAGAAGATTGAGAGCAGGATTAGAGATACTTATCCTGACTTATTTGATGGTATGTTTTACCTTCTTGTTTGATTTTTTGTGTACCGTACCGTAATTTCAAAGACGAAAATCTTTAAGGAGGGGAGTTTGTGACACCTCATATTTTCGTAACATTATTTAGGATGATAATTAGTTAAATTAAATTAAATAATGTGTTGATTAGGTGATTAAGATTTGATTTTAACTAAGGGGTAGTCGTGCCATGTAACAAATTAACTAAAGAAGAGTTAAAATGAAATAGGAGGAGAGTTAAAATAGAAAAGTGACCATTCCTATATCTATAACCCATGGCCGTGTAAATTATACACGTCCATTTTATTTTATCAAAAAAAATTAACCGGCCACCATTAACAAGAGAAGAGAAGTTTGTGTAGTTAATGCCCAGCTATTACCCCGCTACAACCCCGCTATATCTCATAGCGGATTCCTACCGCTACGATATTTCCATATAGCCCCAGAATATAACTTTTCACTTTAATCCCCGCTATTTCCGCTATATCCCGCTATTCCCGCTATATTCCGTTATTCCCGCTATATCTTTTTTAATAAAATGAATTGAAAAATTGCATTTATACATTATAAAATTATGAAACTAATTTATTTGATTTAATTTTTAATATATTTTCAGAAATGAAGATACTCTAATATTCTACCAAATTCAATTATGTTATATAGCAGTTTTTCGTTTATTTAAAGTATATTCGCACATGTTTTTATTTAAAATTATTTATGTTTATTTATAATTTAATTGAATGATAATTTTTCATTTAATTACCATTTATATATTTGTAAAAATATTAAGTACGAGTTTTATATGCTATTTTAGAGCCATCCGCTATATCCCGCTATATCCTCGCTGTATCCCCGCTATGACTTTCTGCACCTCCACCGCTTTGAATCTACCGAGCGCATTAACTACACAGAAGAGAAGAAAATAGAGAAAAGCTAAGGAAGAAGCTACTTCAAATCAAACTCATTCACATCTCAATCTCTTTAATCTCTAAGGCTAAGGTGAATAATGTTTACATCTCATTTTTTATTGTTTTTTCAGATTTTAGATGAATGCCGAATATTTTGCATTGATTTACCATGTTTTTGAATGATGGAATGATTATATACACGTGTTGATGATTTATGTATGTTCATATAGATTTTATGATATGTTTAAAGGTGAAAAGCCTATAAAATGACAACCAAATGCCTTGCGAATTTTTATTAAGATCATGAATAATATTTTAGAGACGAATTTCAATTTTCGAAATTTTTTGAAATTATGTGGAATTTAAATGAATTTTATACTAAAGAAAATTTAATCTGGGTAAATAATTATTTTTGGTTAAATAATAAAGAAATTGGGTTTGACATTTTTATATGTTGGAAAAAATATTAAAAGAGATTTGTTGGAATTTTTATAGATTTTTGGTACGTGTTTTAATGGTCATATAAAATTATTTAAGATATGAGACTTAAATGTTTTATATAATTAAGAGAGGAGAAGGCGCTTTTTGCAAAATAATTTAAATTTATTAATTCTAAAAGTCGGTAGCACTTTTGAAAAGTTACATTACTTTTTATTGGCAAAGAAAGAGGCAACCAATCAAAATTAGACAAGTAAAGCAGGTTAGGTGAAAAGAACTATTTGCTATATGTTTTTCAGTGTTTTGACACCGTCGGCACTAGGTTCAGCTTCCTCATCTTCGCTTCTGACACGGTCGAAACCAGTGCAAATGGTATCGGGGAACTAGAACGTGGTGAGTTGGATGTAGGCGGAAGGTATGGAGTCGGAACCAGGGGTTCCAAAGGGGTTGAGGCATTACTTTGCTTTTAAATTAAAAATTTGCCTGCTTACTTTCGACTAAAATAGCTTCCGATTGAGTAGCTTTCGACTCAGTTGGCTTTCGACTGGGTTCAATGGATTTATAGAAATGGTTTCAACTGGGCTGCACTTTTGTTTTAAATGAGTGTTTTTGACTAAGTCGAAGCCTTTTTACTACCGCTTTCTATCTTTCAACCCAGATGGTTTCGAAAGGGTTGTTTACTTTGTTTTCTAAAATCTTGGCCACTTCTTCAATGCTTTCGAAGGGATGGTTTCGACAACGTCACTTCTTTATTTAGGAATTGGTTTAGAAGCAGATGCTTTCGAATTAAATGCTTTAAAGTCCTTTTTCTATAATTGAAGTAAAACCCAAATGGTTTCGAAAGATATAGTTTTTAATGGTTTCGAAACAGATGCTTTCGACTTTAACGAGTTTCTGATCTTTTTGCTCTACTTAAAGATATAATCCAAATGGTTTTGACCGAGATGATTTTCAAAGGTTTTAAAGGGGTGAAATTTTGAATGGTTTAGAAAGGTTTCCATACGTTTTAAACTGAACCCGAAGTGCTTTTGAAAGGATTGAGTTTTGACCGTTTCGAAAGGTTTTAATGAATGGTTTTGAAAGGGTGGTTCCCCAAGGTTTCGAAAAGGTTGAAAGGAAGGGTTTTTATATGTTTTCGAAAGGCAATATTTAAAACATTTTAAAGGAGGATGTTTAATATTTTGAAGCTTTCAGAGAAAAGAAAGGAAACTTTTAATGTGTTCGAAAGGCTTTTAATGGTTTCAAAATGGCCTTTTTCAATGTTTTCGAAAGTTTATCTTCAAGGGTTTCGAAAGGGTTGTGTAAAGGTTTTAAATAATGGTTTCGAATGTATTAAATGAGAAATATAGCTTAAGTATTTCCAAGTTAAAAAGAATTTTAACTTTTTTTGAAAGGATAGTTAATACTTATTAAATCTCGTCAACATTATTTTGAGTAAAATATATATATCGGGGTAAAATAGCTTAGAGTAAAGCTAAGAATACATTTTCTTGCATAAATATGATTTAAAAGGTTAAATCATTTTGAAAGGGTTTTCAAGGAAAAAGATAAAGGGTAATTAACCCTAAGAAAATGATTCGGACAGTTAGTCCATTTTGATCCGAACGGTTAGTCTACTTTGCGGGCAGTCAGCCCAGTTTTATGGAGAGACTTTTCATTTGTTAGCATAACGGACTTTGTTATTATGTTGTGGATAGATAGTATACTTATTACATGTTTTGTGGATAGATAGTCCATTTATTAGCATAAAGCATAGTGATATTTTGATATAATCAGTTTGATTAGCCAGTTTGGTTGTAGGAAAGTTTTTGCGAAATATATGTTTTAGAAATGATATTAGAAAGGAGAAATCTGTTTCGCTAAGCAGCGTGGTCTCTCTTAATATCAGTAAAACGAGATGTAGCCGAATTATTCACACCAGGCTTTATGTCTGACTTGAATTTTTTGTTTTCTCTTAAACTATCGGGTGTTCAAAATTTATTTGAGTAGGCTGAGGGCTAAGGTTTAGAAATTTTTTGCGAATAAAACTTCAAAGACGAGCATGTGGCTGATGGATAGCTAAGTAGGAGTTACAGATTGTTTTGTTTATTTCCATTGTGTATTAAGTTAGATATGACTTTATTGCTTTGATCAACTAGAGGGGCATCGTCATATGTCGCTCTTGGCGTATTTTGTAATGATTATAATTAATCTTTACTTGAGAAACGATATGAGGTTATGGAATTTGGATTTGAATTTGTTCTGAAATATAATTAGTAAATTGTTGTTTTTGAAAATCTGTGATTTTATTCATATTCAAGTGCTTCTGATATTATGGATACCATTATCTTTACCGTATTTTGTCATCAGAAGTTAATACTATGGATGACTACAGCATCTATACCGCTTAGCTTTTGGCCTCTAGATACGGGATGTTACATTAAGCTTTGTCTTCGTCTAAGATCAAAGAGTCCTTTTATGAAATATGAACATGCAAAGGTAGGAGTACCGATCGCCTTTTCTTTCTCCATGCTAAACTGAGCCAGGACTTTCTAGATATTTTCTTTCTGTGCCAATCTCAACACTTTCAACTTTCACTCTCTCTGTATTTCCATCCCCAAAATCTTTTTTGCTTCTTCAAGGTCTTTTATTTCGAATTCCATTTTTAGCTTTAATTTTAATCTGTCAATTTCTTCAACTTTGTCCTTAGAAGCAACTTGCATATCATCCACATATAAAAGTTAATATATCCAGTTACCATCATCTGTATGCATAAAATAAATGCAAACATCTTTAATGCATCTATCAAAAATCAAGAGTAAGCATAAAAAGTCAAACCTCCTGTATCATTGCCTATGCGACCGCTTCAAGCTATATAGAGACTTCTTCTGCTTGCAAATTAATTTCTTCTTCCCATTCTCTGCAAATTCTTCTCACTACTTCATATACATTGTCTCCTTTAAGTCTCTGTACAAAAAGCCGTCTTTACATCTAATTGTTCCAACTTCATGTCATGAGTTGCAATTATAGTTAGCAATATCAATATAGAAATATGTCTAACAACTGGGGGAAACACCTCATCATACTCTATCCCCTTACTCTATGAAAATCCCATTGCAATAAGTCTAGCCTTATATCTCCCATCGTCCTTGACCTTATATACCATCTTGCATCTCATGGCTCAACTTCCTTGAGGGATTGATACCAATTCTCAAATTTAATTCTTGTCCAATAAATCCATCTCCTCCTCCATAGCATGCATCATATCGAGCTGGTACTCGAACTCATAGCTTCTTAAGGTCGAAAGACTCGTCCTGCACTATATGCAGTGTATAGTCAAACTAATCATCAAGGCATATTTGCACAATTCCAAATTCCATACCTATTTGGTCACCTTCTAACTCTAGAACTAGCTCAAATAGTAACTTCGCCTAAGTTTATGTCAACTTGACCTTGAGCTGAATCATCTTTAGCTTCACGACCATCACCATTATTGCTAGAGGAATTCTATGGACTTTCATGCGACGTGTCAATGACTACAATTATTCTATCTTCTTTTGCAGCTAACTCTACCACTAAGCTGATTTGTGGGAATAGTTTCAATCTCCCTAGGCCTTTCGGCTTCTGAATTTACTGAATTATGTGGATTTTCCTTCGGCTTTAATATAGCAGACTCCACAAATATGACATGTCTCGAGTGCACTGTCTTCCTATCAATAGTGGTCTAAATGCGATACCCTTTGATGCCTTCTGTATGGTCCAAAAATATATCGTGATAGGCTCTACCCTCCCACTTGTCATTTACCGAACATACACAAGGTTACCAAATATACGAAAATATCTAGTATTTATAGATGTATCTTTCCACTTTTCCTTTGAAATCTTTCCATCAATGGCTGGATATAGAATTCGATTGGTAATAAACGCCACAGTTGTCAGTTGATAATAAAGCTTCAACCCAGAAGCCTCTAGATAAAACCGCCGTCAATCTCAAACAATGAGTTTTTTTTGTAGGCTCATATTCTTCTTTTCAATGATTCCAGTTGATTACGGATCTCCGGACGTAATGAAGTGTCTCTGTATTCCATGCTAGTTACAAAAGATTTGTGAACTTCTTAGAAACAAATTCACTGTCTTTGTCGGATGTCAGCACCTTAAACTTTCTTCGGACTTCATTTTGTACAAGCACTTTCTAAGTTTTAAACTCCTTAGAAACATGGTTTTCTTTTGTTTGTTCTCTAGCGTATGCCGTCTGCAGTTAGACAAAGAAAATCAAAATGAGCAACATGTGTTCTACTTTGTAGTAGGAAATTATTTTTAGCATCTGTAAACTGAGGCCTGGGAATAGTATTTTCAAAATGCTTGAACTACAAATTCGCATGCTGCTGTTATGTTAGTACACTTTACCCAGAGCAAGACAAACGGCTTTGCCCTTAGTAATGAAAGAACCACATCTGTCTCATTGGAAACTTTTAGAAAGATCAAATGACAAAATTAATGATTAGCTGTCTGCTTTCACATGATGCTGTGAATTGAACGTGTTCCTTTTTGCTGTCTTTAATTATCACAGTCAAAAAATGTTCATAGTACAAAGTGATTTCTAAATTTTAGAATCGCAAATTCATGATGAAATTGTGAAGCAAACACGAGAATATTTATTTGGTTTTAGTCTTAACTTGTCTATACCACTGGTTTTATAAAGAAACCATCAGACATAAATAGTGCACATATTGTTTTCATGTTCCCATGTTTGCATTCTTGCGTGCACAAGTCTAGTTCTTAAACGTTCATATATATAACTGTAATAAAAAGTGACTTGTTATGAGAGGTGTATCTCACCTGCATCCATTAGGCGCTGTAGTTTAACAGTATTGTATTTATATTGTTTCGGTACAAGATAATTCTTAGACAACTTTATAGTTCCATTCTGGCTTAATACATATAATCTAATTTTAACTCTCCACAATAATACTACGGAGAACATAAAAGACACTGTCTGCTTCATGCAGCTCAAACTCATTAAAAGCAAATCTTACCTTAGTTTGAAGGGTAAAAGAAAGTACATTTAACAATTTATGAACGATCTTCCCTAGTAAATCAAGTTGTCTGGCATCGAAAGGCTCATGCAGGATCACTACTCTTTGAACATCAGAACTAACAAACAGTAAGCTGGAATACGTGGTTATATATTCGAGAAGTTAATTAGTTTCCAATATCTTTTCTCCCCTTGCTCCTCATACGCTTTGGAAGCCTCTTCCTTGTCTGGGCAACAGCGTTCTTGTACCTTTGAGAATACAACTTTCCAAGGTAATGAAGCCTCTTAGACTGAACAGTAATAACAGTATTAGTCGACGAATTATCAGTAAGCACAATCTCATACCCATCTCTGAAGTTATCCATTCCACCAATCAGAAGCTGCCAAAACATCCCCCCTGCTGCTGCACCTCCTCTTCTCGCCGACATATATATCTTACTATACACAACATTGAACAACACATCTCTTTGTGAGTTACTGAACCCAGGATCTTTCCATGATTTTCCAAACTCGGTTAAAAGCAACGGTTTCCTCAGTACATTCTCAGAGTCTTCTATGTGAGTATCCAGCCATGTATTCAGAAACTGCAACTGAGTTTCATCGTTTGTATTCGACAACCATTGGTCAGGATATGAATGAAGCGTTGCAAAATCTATGTCTGGAACCTTATTGTTGGATATAAAGTCTGTTCCGACCTGAAACCCTGCTGGATTTTCTTTGTTTCTACTCTGATCGTAACCTGAGTAAAATCCTTCAAGACCTGCTTCAAGCAAGTGATTGCTGTCTATCGACTTTACATGTGCTGCCATTTCTGTAATCCATGCCTATATATTAATATTCAGTTAGCATTCTTTAATCAGTTTCAAGTATCTATGCAATATATATTTGGTACCTGAATAGTGTTTCCAGACAAGTCTGAAGTGCATCTGGGCTCATTCATCAGCTCCCACGCAAATATTGTTGGATCATCTTTGTACATCATTTTTGTTATGGTGTTGTATCTTGTAAGCACTGCCCTGACATGGTTTTTATAGTGTTGTTTGACAACATAATTGGTGAAAAATTCATCATCTGATCCAATGTTCTGCCCTTCATTTCTTGCCCATTCCACGTACTGCTTCTTTCCTCCAAAACTATCGTAGTTGTTCGCTAAGCTGAGTATTACTCTCATCTTATACCTTCTTGCTTCAGATATCACAAAATCCAAACCCTTAACAAAATCAATTACAATTACATCAAACCCAATGTAAACAATACTTATATATAATTATTAACAAATTCAATTACCTGGAACATTTGCTGATTGTAAGAACCTGGAGAAATCTGAAGAGGAACAGGTCCACCATCACTGAAAGCCCAAGTCCTAACTACAGTTAAGCCATGGCTGGAAGCTTGTTTAAATGCATTGGAAACTTTGCTCCTTTCAGAAGGATTGGAAGCTAGCATCATCAGCCAATAGGCATTGAACCCGTTTGCTAAGAAGGGGCTTCCGTTTACAATAAAGTGGCAGCCCCTTGTTTTTATGAACCCAACGTTGTTTCTATATTTGGCATTGCTTTGATTCATTATCAATGCCCATACAAACACTGTTGTGATAAAATTTAGTGTTTGCTTCATCTTCATCTCCTTCTTTTCTTCTTTTTTCTGTTGCAAAATTGATATAATGGCCGAGGAAGCTTTATGGGATCTTTTTTTATTGTTTCTTTGATTGATATTGTTAGGTGAACGAAGAAAAAGAAGGAAAGCAAGTGAGTATAAATAAATAAAATGATGGTTGAGTGCTTTTCTACTTTCATAGAGTCATGTGAGCCTGAGGTAACTGTTGCGTGGTATCATAAATGTGCCCTACCGTAAAATTTATTTTACACCGGTTCAAATTTATTGATGCGCTATATTTATAGAAGTTAATTTTTGTCATAGACATGAATGTTAATTAATAACTGGCGCTCTCTTTAAAAGTTTATCTACAACCGTATCAAGTTAAATGATTTCTCAATTCAATATTCGTGGCATTTAGCTACTGACAAGAACAAACAAAATTATAGATGTTATATTCTGACTGGCCACACTCAAAAACTACAGTCACCGATGCGAGCTGACAATTAATTATGCGGTTAGACAAATTTTGCTATATTCGTTTATTAGTGGTAACGATCAACTAATAAACTAAACACCGACAATCAAATATATGAAGATCTGTCGACTATAAATATGAGAAGCGAGTGCCCATGATATGATTATTATATGAATGTTAAAAAGCAACTCTGCTCACCCTATATTTGTTCGCAAAAGAATTGGACTAATCCATGATTTAAATTGGCGTGGCCAGCTTTTTAATATCATTTCCGTTTCCGGATAATAAGATGTACAAAATTTCCATTGATCTAAAACTTTGTGGTATTCAAGTTGATATGTTTAAGTTACCAAGCCTTTTGATTATGCAATATTCAGATAAACCAAACGAATTGAACTTTGAAATAATCAAGCCAGCCAGTCCGAAGAGATAGCCCCAAAGTTCAGAGAACAAACGCAAACAAAGTCATGGGATAGAGACCAATCCACCACAAGAAACGATGATAAAAAAATCCACCAAAGTGTGGATCGGTGCCGATCCAACCACTTGGATCGGTACCGATCCATGATTCTTCATCCAATCTTGCACTCACTCCTACTACTTGCAAGTAATGGTGCCAAGAGCCTATTTCAAATTCTATTTCATTGTTTTCATGCAATCCTCCATCGATCTTCTTGAGCAGTTGAATCAGCAACTTCATTCTTCCACCGATCCATTATTTGGACTCAGAAACAAATTAACAATGATGCAAACAAGTTTGGAATCACGAAGCTAACAACGAATCGAGTTTAGACAAAGAGTGCAAGACGATCTCTTTGGTCATCTTATGGATCGGTACCAATCCAAACCCATAGATCGGTACCAATTCACGCATATCGATGAGGTGTCCACTAGATTTCTCGGGAGAACTAGTCTAGATGTGAAAAACTACGTGTAGATCATGGTGGCGAGATTTTAGGCTTTCTGCTATAAATAAGAGAGTAGGCTCATTTTTAAGGATCTTTTTGGTTTTCTTACTCTCTAGCTCGAATCGCTTATAACAGAAGTGTAAAATCAGCACCATAAACCATTAATAAAATCACTAATTAGACGTAGATCAAGATTAACCGAGCCACTATAAATTGCTGTATGTTGTCTTTTCTCTCTTTTAATTAATTTTTCTTCACTTTTCATCCTCTACAAAACTCTTGGGTGTTTGTGATATTTTTTGTTCAAACATTTTGGTGCTTTCACCGAGACCACTTGAATACGCTGATTTGAGAGTTGAAAAAGTTTAAAATGACAAGACAGTCTACTAGAAAGACCGCTGGTGGAGGAAATCAACAAGGAGACGGCCAAGATGAGTCCATGGAAGCTAACCCCCAATCCATCTACATAACCAGGGATGAGATGAAGACCATGATGAATGAAATGCAAGAAATGATGATAGTATGCCACGAAGAGATGACGGAGAGTTTCTTCAAGAGAATGTGACAAATAGGAATAGCCGGAGTTGCGAAACTAAAACCAAAGGCCAGAAGCTAGAGCAAATGCAACAAGAAATAAAATGGGGCAGACGGCACGACCATTGAACAAGTCATACAGATCGGTACCGATCCAAAAGCGCGGATCGGTATCGATCCATAGGAACTTGGGGGCATGACCAGAGCTGATCTGGGAGGAAATGGTATGCATCCAAGGACAGTGTTTCATTTTGTATCTAACGGATTTGGCGGCATTGTGGTTCAAACAACTGGAAAACGGTTCCATAAGCTTGTGGACCGAGTTAGTGGATAGATTTATGAGATAGTTTCGGGTCCATATCTCACGATCCAAGAGCGTAATGACATTGTCAATGTGAAGCAGAGGGCCGGAGAGTCCCTCGGGAGTTTTTTGATGAGATTTAATGTGGCGTCGGTAGGAAAGACGGATTCATCGATGGTTTTGATGATGGAAATTTCAGGAGTTGCTAGTAAAACAAATTTCAAAGTTACTTTAGCTCAAGATCCACCAATGAATCTCATAAAAAATTTTGTAAGACCGAGAGGTACTTGTGTCAGAAGGATGCTGAAACTGAAATGGAAGAAGTTAATGCTGCGGATGACGGAGGACCGTCTGCAGCAAAATCCAGTAAAGATAGAGAAAAACGAAAGATGGATGATGGCTTTGGAGGATCAAAGCAACAGAGAAGGAAGCTGAAATTCTATTCCTACACGGATTTGAATGAAACCCCAGAGCAGATTTACCTAGATACCAAGGGACAGATCCCCTATCAAAAACTAGGAAGGAGAGAACCCATTGATCGTGAAAGGACATCTGGAAAATATTGCATATTTCATGAGCTGGATAGTCATAACACAAATGACTGCAATTACATGCATGATCTGATCGAGGAACAAATCATAAACAACTGATTACAGTAATATGTAAAAAGCCGAGCTGTGGTGGTGGAGCAAGAGCAATCATTATCCGCAGCAAATGGAGACGGCCTTGGATCGAGATCGAGGATAGTCATCACATGATCGGGATGGAAGTGAGTCGAATTTAATTCTTGCATTTTGTGTTTTAGTTCCTTTTCTTGCATTTTACTTTTCGAATTAAGCATTATAGACAATAATAATCTCAAAATGCTTATGCATGTACGGGATCCCGGACGGTCCTTAGGCACGCTCCAAATTGGATGCCTGAGATGATTACTTATGGCGATAATAAGCTCGGACCACTTCTAATTTACGAGACCCAGATTAGTCTCCAAGCATGCTCTGAGTCGGATGTCTGGGATGACCAGTTAGAATTTTTACTTGTTTGCTTTGATTTGATTGAATATTTGGATTTAGGAAAAACCATATTGAATGTGATGATTGATATTGATTGCTTTATGTCCCATCCGAAGAGACAGGACATGAGTACAAGGTGAATGTCCCTTTGCAAAGGAGTGAGCGGATAGATTTGTACGATATTTATCACTTTAAGTCTCGATCAAAGAGAAGGGATCAGAGTATAAGAAGTAAGTCACATCGTCGAAGTGTGAAAGAATAGGCTAGCTTGCCATTGAATCCACTTGTCGAAGAGCGAGAAGATTTGACTCAACAAGGGTCTGGAGAGACCATAGATTTTACTATCTATCCTGAATAGCAATGGACTCGATTAACGGTCTATAGAGACCATGGATTTGATTATCAGCCCTGAATGAGCATGAATTTAATTAACTGTCTAGTGAGGCCAAGGATTTAACTACCGGTCCTAAATGGCCACAAATACAATTAAAGATCCGAAGATATCGTGGATTTACTATCGTCTTTGAACGCCGGCGAATTCACTGATGATCCAAAGAGATTGAGATTTCAATGTACGACGGCTAACTCCTGGATAAACACGAGACGATTCTGATTTACGGTATAATGAATGAAATAACAATTTCGAGGGAACATGAAATGATTATCTACGACTGACACTCAAGCAAGAACTCGAGTCCTTAGTTATATGGTTCAGAATGATATTTGTTTTATAAGTAAATGCAAAGCAACATGATAATTCGTAACAGCTTGATCTACTGTTAACCAGAAGATTCAAATACAAATATTCCATCAACTTTGATATTTTTTCTTGAGCAGAGCAGACCTTCCATTCACAAGCATTGCTTTGGAAGGAAAATTTATCCAACCTTTGACCATGCAGTATTCAAATAAACCGAATGAATCGAACTTGGGATTTATCGAGCCAGATATCCCAGAGAGAAAGCCCTAGAGTATAGAAACCAAGTGCAAATAGAGTGATGGGATAAAATCAATCCATTATAAGAAAAGAGGATCAAAAATCCACAAAAGTTGTGGATCGATACCGATCCAACCACTTGTATCGATACCGATCCAACCACTTGGATCCGTACCAATCCACGATTCTTCATCCAATCTTTCCCCTACTGTTACTACTTGCAAGTAATGGTGCCAAGAGTCTATATCAAGTTCCATTTCATTGTTCCCATTAAATTCTCTATCGATCTCCTTGAGCACTTGAGTCAGCAACTCCATTATTTCACCGATCCATCATTTAGACTCAGAAGCAAGATAATAATGATGCAAATAAGTTTGAAATCATGAAGCTAACCATGAATTAACCCTAGATAGTTCAAGACGATCTTTTTGGACAACTTATGAATCGGTACCAATCCACGAATATCAATGAAGTGTCCACCAAATTTCTCAAGAGAACTAGTTTGGATGTGGAAAACTATGTGGAGATCGTGGGGGTGAGATTTTAGGCTTAATAAAGCTATAAATAGGAGGTTATGATTCATTTTTAAGGATCTTTTTGGATCTCTTGCTTTCTAATTATAATATCTTGTAATCATCCATAGATTTATACCAATCTGTAAGAATAGAAGTGTAAACAGCACTATAAATCATTAATAAAATTACTAAGTGGACGTAAACCAAGATTAGTTGAACCACTATAAATTGTTATGAGTTCTCTTTTCTCTCTTTTTAATTTAATTTTCTTCGCTTTTCATTCTCTACACAATCTCTTGGGTGTTTATGCCATTTTTGGTTCAAACAATATAGGTAATAAAATCAATAATATTTACCTTAAGTTGTCATTATGGAGTGATCTTTATATGTAGGCGAAAAGAAAATAAAATTTGTCTTCTTTCAAAAACTTTTATTTTCAATACTTGGATTATTAAAAAAATGTGGATTCATGTACTCTTTTTATATTTGGAAGTTTGGGACAATAAAAATATACTATTATGAATAGTAAGTGCAAATAAATTATATTTTACTAAATATACTTTTATGGGAATTAACTTTCTGAATTAACCGCAAATTAATTTTTCTTTATCTTGTTCCATCAATTATGTAATAGACCAATTATTTAATTTTTTTTATCACTTGATCTAGTAATAGACATAAATCAATTAATTTTCTTAAGTTGTGTGATCAACCGAATAATTTTACCATATAACAATTTTTTGAACCAATGAATATATATTTATACATTTAGATCAAATGTTTTCCTACATGCTCTCAATTATCCATGTGGTATAAGCATGGTTCAACGAGGAAACAAAAATGCAAACATGTACCCTAAATAACACATGTTAAGATTGTTAAATTACTCTAGTAATTGTTAGTGAATTTTTTATAAAATGTTTATGTGAGTTATTTTGTTTTAGATGGGAAGAAGATAAAGAGAAGTGGTAGAATGTTGGATTGGGAATAGTCCTACATCATATAATATAAGAGACTATATTTGCTTAAATATAGATTCCTCGGGATAAGACTGGACCCATTTGGGCACCAAATACTTGCTCTCTTGTGAGGAGAATGGTCATGCATAACCACCATACACGCATGCCATCGTCTGGCTAGGTAGGGTTCGGATCCAAATTATATATTTGGACAGTATTAATTTAGTTAAAATGGACTAGATCTAAACCCGTTAACAAGCCTACAGTTCAAATTTAAGTAGAGGAAAGTGATGGGAGACGTAACTTTTACAACGGTAGGACATTTGAATTCAAATGAAAGGAAATACGCGTCGTTTTGGCAGGAAACACAACTTCTCAAAAACAAAAAGGCACCTCTTCGTAACTATAAGTAGGAATGTCTGAAAAGTGTTCTAGATTAATATGTTCCTATTTTTTTGAATCTCTTTCCCTTCTCCTCTCTCACTTCAATCTATATTATTTCAGGTTTTTGATACTGCAGATTGCAAAATCAGTACCCACTATAGATTTTTAGACAATAGTTTGAATCGATTGCAATAGTGCTATCACAATCGATTGACAAGATTAATTATCTCGACTACATTGTACCTTGCGAGATAGTTTGCCTTAACATAAAACATCCATTCGTTAGTTAAAATGAGTGATGAGAGCAACATCTTAAGGAGAGCATCATCGATGTGCCTTAGAGGATCTCTCTTGCTTTAGAGATTACAATTGTTGTCTCTTTCCCAGATCGAAGAATTCCAAAAATAATAATCCCCTTAAAATCCATATATTTTTATGGTACAATGATAAAGTTGGTATTCAACTGATATTTTTTATTTTCTAGCATAAACCAATCATTACTGACATGTGTCATTAGAGCACATGTTAACAACGCCCATAAGTAAAATAAAGACAATATTTAATTTAATTGCTAAAAACTAATATCGTTCTCCAAGTCTAGTTTGTTTTCTTTATAAATCACATTCAAAGGACAAAACTGCATGTTCTAATCCTCGAGGATTGGGGATTTCCAAAATCAGAATGTAACAACCCGCAAATTTGACACTATAAATATTAAATTACCTAAAAATGGACTTTTAATTAAGGGGTACTTTGGGTGTCATATTTATAACCGTTATGTTGGTTTTTCCAAGCTGATCAATTTTGACTATAAGTTTGTTAAATTTGGAGTTATGGTTGGAAGATAGAAGTTTGGAGAGTGTAACCATAAGTAGGTACACATGACATTTTTGGTCGATGTAAGTATGAAATGACATACCATTTATTTTGAGTTATATGAGTTCAAAATTTAAGGATTGATGTAGCCAAGGTTAGGAGTAGACACATATTTTTTGAGGATGTAGCCATGAGTGGGCATGTACGACATTTGGAGAATGTAACCATGAGTAGGTGCATATGTATTTTGGATGGTGTAACTATGAAATGGTACACCATTTATTTTAAGGATGAGAAAATGAGGAAGTTCAACTACAGTATTGAGAGTACACACATTACGGTGGATGTGAAACAAGTATAAAGTTAGCACACCTATGTTATTTTTTGGTATGAAGCATGATGTTGTCATTTTTGAGTGTGTGCACTTTATTTTGATGAACTATACTGATTATTGATTATTTATATATATATATGCATGTTTGGACCAGCCTGCATTTTCATTGGGAACTTTTGTTCTGAGTAATTATGGTTGTGTTGTTGAGATGCATGATATGGCTTACGGATGAAGCTGATCTACGATTGAGATTGTTTACCCTCTTATTGATGATGTGTTATTTTTATATGCTATGATTTGAATTGCATGATTGAGAAATGTGTGCGTTACTATAGTATGTATGTGTAGGAAGTTGAATTCATTGTTATTGAATTTTATTATGTCATAATTAATGACGTTGTGTAGATGCCATGTACTACTCAAATGTAGTTAATTTATTATTAGGATACTTCCTCATGTTTTGTGATTAAACCAAAAATAACGTTTCATTGATTTGGTTGAGGATTGTATTTATGGAATTGTGAGGGCGCAGTTCTTTTAATAGGAAGAATGTCCAGTAAATATGACAATATTAATATTAAATTATTTAAAAATGGATTTTAGTTAAAGGAATATCTATACTGTATTTATAATTGTTTCATAGATCTTTCTGAGCTAATTGATTTCTACTATAAATTTGTTCAATTTGGAGTTACAGTTTGAAAGTATTACCCAGCATATTGTTTGGGCAATATCTTATGGACTAGCCAAGGTGAACTTGGAAGCTATCATGGCAAGAAGCCCGAAAAGATAGCCATAAAGTCCAAAAATCAAGTACAACCAAGATCATGGGATAAAACAAGACCATCCGAAGAATTTGCAAAGAAAAAAAACATCAAGGTGAAGGATCGATATTGATCCATAGAACTCTATCTGATAAGCCCATCTCCCTCCTACTATCAAGTCTTGATGCCAGAAGCATATTCCTAACTCCATTGATCAACCGCATCTTGTTTTCTATCGAATCCCTCAAGCACTTGAAATCGCCAACTCCATTCCTCCACCAATCCATCTTATTGGTCTAGAAACAAGCTCATAACCATGAAAACAAGATAGGAATCATAAAGCAAACAACAAGATGACATCATACAAAGCAATGTGAAGGATCCATAAGAAGATATTATGGATTGGTACCGATCCATAGCTGCTTGCTGACCTAGTCACGTTTTCTATAGAGCAACTATTGCTATTTAGTGGAGATCATGGAGGAAGACATGGTGGAGCATTTCTCGCCAATCTATAGCTATAAATAAGAGGCTAAGGACTCAGTTTTAGGGATCTTTTCCATTTCCATGCAGTTTTAACATATTTTCTTGTAATTACCTATAGAGTTGTACCAAACCATAAGAACCGTACTCATAAAAACCAAGACAATCAATAGAAATTTTAAGTGGACGTAAGAAATGACGTAGTCGACCCCCTATAAATGTTTTGTGTATTGTTTCTTACTCATTTTCATTTACTTTTCTTTAATTTAATTCTCTACTAATTCTTGGGTGTTTGTGCCACATTTTGGTACTAACATTTTGGTGCTTTCACTAAGAACCGATTCTTAGTCTGTTTGGTTCCATCATCTACTATTAGATTTTCTAAATCCAAGAGATGGATCCAGTTTTCTTAGTCTTGGAATTTTTAAGTACTCAAATTTTCTGAAAATCTACACAAGTGCTTTCTACATTGGCTCCTAGATTAGATCGATCCACCACTTTATGTGCTACTAAGAATGTTGAGAATGGTGGTTCCTAACATGTTGATGAGGTTGCATAACCAACCGCTAACGAAGGTTGGAACCCAACATATGTGATTGTTAGGGTTGAGATAGACCATATGATGAAGCAAATAGAAGACAGACTCCAAGAAAGCCACAATGAACTGAATCGGCAGATGCAATAGAGCTTGGATTTACTGAATCGATCAAGAAGCAGTCATAGAAGAAGCAAGTGGGACATAACGTCTTCCAGTTTAGAGTTCGATAGTTCCTTCTTATTGGAGCAATGGTGGAGGAGCAGGAAACAAAAGACGGTTCAAAAGGAGACTAGAGCATCGAAGCAAAGGCCCAAACCAAACCGGGGAAAAGTGCTATGGATCGGTACCGATTCATCGAGAACGATCAATATCAAACCATCCAATTATGGTTCTGGTGCTGAATTTTTAATGATGGTGTTGATTTGGCTTCTAGTCATGCTACAAATGGCCAGAATGCTAGAAATCAGGCAGTTGCTGAAACACCCCACACCCTTTAATATAACCAAAAAAACACATTAAAATGCATGGTGCATTGTAGCTATAACTAAAGCTAACAGAAATAAAGATTCACAAGACAAAACTAGATAAAAATAGCGGAAGTTCAAAATAATAACTTAATTAAAAAAACTTCATAATTGCTTCATAAATAAGTCAAATACCAAATACCACATACATGTCTAAAAATCCAATATGACTCATGACAAAAACTAATAATCTCAAAAATCAGAGTACATAATATCCCTCATAATAAGCCAGTACATAGAAAGAACAAAAGCTGAAAGAAAAGAAATACATGGTAGCAAACTCCTCTAAGAAATCTCCAAGCAATTGCAATCTGCTGTCCTCTCCCTTGATTGCCCAAGGGAAACAAAAGGGTAAATAGAGGAGTAGGTCAGACCAAAAGTCTGGTGAATGATAGTAATCATTAGAGTCTTTAAGCAAAGTAAAAGTAATAGGCTCTACAATAGTTCTAGTATATAAAGAGGAAATAAAGGAAACAGGAAAGAGATAAACTGAAAATAAGTACAATTAACTATAAGATAGGTTAATCTTGATTGCTTGCACTTGTCCTCTATTTCTGCTTTAGATTAGGATGAATTCCTAATCCTATAATTAGGATGTAACCCTAATTCTACCCTTTTTGATCGGCATGCTACTCCATAGACCTTATTGCGGATCAGATGCTATATAACTCCCTACATAACAGCCAATGGTATCTACGAAAGATGCATAAAGCACCCACTGTGGATCCAAATGACATATATATAGCTCCCTACACAGAAGGCGATGATGTCTACAAAAGACACCTATACTAAGCGCTTGGAACTCACAGCAATTACCGAGCACTAGACTGGAAGTCGCAAGCGTAACTATCACCATGTCCATGCTACCTTTTGTCCACCTATTGGGTCTTCTTATTACCTCAAACTCCAGCATAAGTGTGCCCCTCATCTCACTTCAGGCTAATGTGAGATCACGTGTGTCCATAGAAACTATAAGGGAATGGTAGTGGCCCGTCATCCAAACAATATCTAGTTGCACCCTAATCCAAACCCCCCATAATTTGGACTTCTATTTGACCAATTGCTACCATTCTTAGCATAAGCATGCCCTCATCTCACTTCAGGCTAATGCGAGACACCATTTTGTCTAATAGGGAATGTTATATGATATAGGTTCTACTTTCACCTTTGCTTATTAACTTAGATAAATTATTTAAATAAGCCTTTATTATCATCTTTACTTTCTATGCTTATTAATTTATCCAAAGTCTTAAAATAAGCCTCATTCTATTCTTTTTCTTATTATAACCCACGATATAATCATGCTTATTACTTAACCCAAGCTCCAAGTGTGAGAATAAGCTTCTTTCATCTTTTACTCTCTTTTTTAGTTATAATTCAATTAATTAGTCCAATTCTAATCATAATTAGGAATAATTGAAGTCTAATTCCATTTATATTATAGTCCAACTCCATTATTTATTACAATATTTATAATTTACATCTTTTTTCTTCATTCAATATTCTTACTTATATGATCCATATTCGTGTTTAATTTATTCTAATCCATACACGAAGAAAAGAAGGAAGAAGAGAATAGACACTTGCATAAAATCCAAAACTTAGAAAAAGACGCAAATAAGAAATAAATAACAGTAAATAAACTTAAATACTGTAAATAAACCGTAAATAAATAAAAAGCTATGCTTAACAATAGTTAATTTTAATTAACTGAAAAAGAATAACTAAAAGGGAATAGACTGAAAAATAGATCTAAAACTGATAAAAAGGCTATTGTGAAATTGTAGTAAAACTACAACTATTAGAAACCCTATTATTTTAAATTACTTAAAGAAATCTTAAAATAATTACAATCACTCACTTCCGATCCTAAGCTCTTTCTTTGGTCTTCCTGGGTCCACTTGGAGTTGTAAAATAATTTAATATATAATGATTTTCTCCTTGAAAAATTATTCCGTTTAGGGTCCTTCCTAGAAAGGCGAACCCAATTGGAGAAAATCTAGAATGAGAAGAAGTGTTAGGTCTAGGAGTCTATTTATAGGGGTGGAAGTGGATCTTGGACCGTTGGATTCGGGGATTGAATAGGATGCAACCATGTTATAGGCTGAATATAAGCCACCGGATGCAAAAATAGATGGACCGGATTGGTCAGAAGAATGCAAAACACATCATCAATAACCTCTGGAACGTTCGTTCATTCGTAATTAGCAGAGGCGGATCAACCGAGCAGTCGAACGCCTTGGTGCCCTGGTCGACCGGCCGATCGATCCACCCTTTATTTATTTATTTTTTTCCTTCTCGATTTTTGTTTAATTTTTTCTCATTCATATTAGCTTGGTTTTTGACGTTCTATATATGGAAATTGATCAGAAAATTACCACAAATACAATGGTGCAACTCACATTTCTCAATCCCGAAAATTTCGCAAATTTATTTATTATTTAATTACCTAACGAATTAATTATTATGGGTTAAATTTTGGGTTGTTACTTTCTTCCCTCCATAAGGGATTTCAACCTCGAAATCTCTAAGGATAAATGAATTTACTAAATGTTTTCATCCAATTCTGCAACCAACTACTCAATCATTAACCATTCATCCATTGTCCTTAAGTTTTTCTAATGCCACATATGATACTTATGTAATTAGTGTAGTGTAAATGACCTTAACTAATGCAAAAGATTAGGCGGTCCACTGATTCAGTTGACCTCCTTTTATGCAATCATGTCCGTGCCATGTATCCAAATGAATGTAAAAATTCCTAATGATAATTGATAATTCTATATGTGCTACAACAATCATCCAAATACAACAGTCATGTGATAAACATCCATTTATGGCAACCATGGAAATAAAGTAAAAAGTGCGTACACATCCACATGCATATGCTCTAGTGTCCTAATTAGGCCGATCCCTAAAGAATAATAGTGCTTAGTATACCTATATGCATCCATTAGCATCCATTAGTAAACACTTGCAACCACTAGCATACATCATTCATAACATGTTCTATTAACATGTTTACATCAAATTCTACCATCCATAGGTTAAATCCTAAGTTCTACCCTTCCAAAGGATAATAAAGGAAAGAACCTATTCAAATCTAAAGATGAAAAAATGAATTCTAAAACTTACTATCAAAAAGATGAGGATAGAAAGTTTAAATCTTCTCTTCTTCTTCCCAAGTGGCATCATCAACATCATCTCCCTATTGTACCTTCACCAGTGGAACCTCCTTATTCCTTAGTCGCTTGATGTCTCTTCCAACAATCTTCGTGGGGATACATCGAACAGATGCTTCCCTTTCTACCTCCACTTCCTCACAATAACTAGGCTCTACAACCTCCGCAGAGTCGTGAAAGCACTTTCTCAAGTGTGAAACATGGAAAATGTCATGCACTCCTATGAGCCTATCAGGTAGCCTTACTCGGTAAGCTATCTTCCCAACTCTCTTTGTGATAGGAAATGGTCCAACAAATCTAGAGGCTAACTTTCCATTTGGTCCGAACCTTACCACCTTCTGAAGCGGGGATACTTTGATAAAAACTAAGTCTCCAACCTCAAACTCTAGGTCTCTCCTCCGCTTATCTGAATAAGACTTCTGCATGTCTTGAGCTGTCTTCATCCTCCGCCGAATCAAATCCACCGTTTCAGATGTCTCCCTTACTATACCGGGCCCAAGTAATAATTTCGTCATAGACTCAACCCAACATAATAGGGACTTGCAAGGTCTCCCGTATAAAGCCTCAAACGGTGCCATCCTTATACTTGCTTGATCACTATTATTGCAGGCAAACTCAACCAATGTAAAATGCTCCTCCCAAGTACCTCCAAAGTCCAAAATGCACATCCGTAGCAAATCTCAGGCACCCTATTTACCCTCTCCGTTTGGCCATCTATCTAGGGGTGATAGGCCGTACTCAACCTAAGTTGCATCCCTAATGCCTTTTGTAAGCTTCTCCAAAACTCACTAGTGAAAATGGTATCTCTATCACTAACAACACTAGAAGGAACTCCATGTAGACGGACTATCTCTCGAATATACAAGGGTGCCAAATATGAAGCCGTACGCTCACTCTTAAGTGGGATGAAGTGGGAACTCTTGGTCAATCTATCAACAACCACCTAAATGCTAGTGCTCCCCTTCCTAGAATGGGGTAAAGCATCAATGAAATCCATACAAATACTATCCTACCTCCAATTCGGCACATCTAAGGGGTGAAGTAATCCACTGGGCTTCTGTGCTCAACTTTTACCCTTTGGCATATAAGACACTTAGCTACGAATTTCAAAATGTCCTTCATGCCACACAATAGAACATCCTCTTCATATATCGATATTTTTTTTACCACTTGGATGAATAGTCATAAGGGAATGGTGCGACTCCTCCATACCTGCACTCAACAAGTCACTTGCGCCTGGAACACAAAGCCACTCATCTCTCTTAAGCCGCCTTCTGCAATCAATGGAATATCATTGGAGATGTCTCGAGACCTCTCCTCGGCTAATCCTATCCATAATGTCCATAAGCTCTGAATCCTCCCACTGGCTCAAGCCAATCTGATCCATAAGGGTGACCCTCACCTCTAATGTCGCCAACAATCCGGGAGTAATGTCCGTAGAGGGCTTAAAATCAAAATTAGAAATAAACTCCAAGCTCCTCCACTCTACAAACATAGGACTAAGGGTTGTTTTCCTTCTACTCAATGCATCAGCAACCACAATACCCTTGCCAGGGGTTTAAGCAATCTCAAAATCATACAAGGCTAAAAACTCCATCCACCTCTGTTGCCTCAAGTTCAGGTCCTTCTGTGAGAATAGATACTTTAATGACTTGTGGTCAGTAAAAAGCTCAAACCTCTCTCCAAGCAAATAGTGCCTCCAAGACTTGAGTGCAAAAACTATGGTAGTCAATTCCAAATTGTGGATAGGGTAGTTCTTCTCATGCACCCTCAACTGCCTACTATCATAACACACTACCTTCCCCTCATGCATCAACATCGCTCCTAGGCCCGTCCCTCATGCATCAGTGTGTACAGTGTAAAGCTTAGCTTCATCGGGTAAAAATAATATTGGTACATTAGTAAGGACTCTCTTAAGCTTCTTGAAGGAATGCTCACAATCCATGTCCCACACGAAAGCTTTATTCTTCTTGTTAAGGCACGTGAGTGGTGCCGAAATTTTGGCAAAGTCTCTAATGAACTTCCTGTAGTAGCCAGCCAATCCTAGGAAGCTCCTAACCTCAGTGACGTTCTTAGGTGCCTTCCAATCTTGCACTGCAATAACCTTGGCGGGATCCACAGCCAAACCTTCCTTCGAAACTACGTGCCCCAAGAAACGTACCTCCTCTCTCCAAAAATGACGCTTCAAAAACTTAGCTCTCAAACAATGACTACGAAGAGTGCGAAGAACTTCTTCCAAATGAACATCATGCCCCTCCATATTCTTGGAAAGTACCAAGATATCATCCACGAATATCACCACAAACTTATTTAGGACATCCCTAAAGACGTAGCTCATCAAATCAACGAAATAGGATGGAGCATTTGGTTATCCCAAAAGGCTTAACTAACCACTCGAAGAATCCATTCGGTGTCCTAAAGGCAGTCTTATCTATGCTGTCATCAGCCACTCTAAGCTGATGGAATCTCGTGGCTAGATCAAGCTGAGATAAAACTGAAGAACCTACCAACTGATCTAACATATTATCTATCCTAGGGAGTGAATACTGGTTCTTCTTGGTGAGCTTATTTAATTCTCTATAATCCACGCAGAGTCGGAGAGAACCATCCGCCTTAGTGGCGAAGATGACCGGTGCTCCTAACTCCTATATGCTCCTTCTTATGAATCCCTTCTCCAAAAGCTCATGAATATGCTTGCTCAATTCTTTCCTATCCCTAGGTGCCATGTGCCTCACAAATAACGCTACAGACTTAGCATTCTCGGTCAAATAAATTCTAAAGCCAATCTCTCTCTTGGGGGTAGTCCCTTAACCTCCTTAAAGACATCTGCAAAATCTCTGATGATGGAAAATGAAGCAACTCTGATGACGATGAATCGATGGAGTATAAGAAGCTCAACGTAATTAACCCTTGTGAGTCGCAAGATACTTCAAGAGTCCTACCACTGCAGGTCTCAAGTCTAATGACTCTCCTCTTACTGTCTAAGATTGGTCGGTATGTGGATAGCCAATCCATCCCTAAGATCATCTCATACCCTAAGAATCCTAAAACGTAGGCATCGCAGTCAAATTCTATGCCTAGAATAAAGATTTTCAAACTCCTACAAACCATAGATAAGTGTGTCGATCCTCCTATGGGGTTTGAAACAAAATGGGGTATGCTACTAATGATATGCCCAAGTGCAAACAATCTACGAGAGAATTAGAGATAATTGAATATAATGCTCTAGAATTGAATAAAGTCCGAATGGGAAAATCAAATATAGAAATGAAACCTTCAATTGTGACTTTCCTACTTCTATTTGGAATGACAATAGAAGGTGTTGTGTCTAATGAATAAATCTGTCCAAATGGCGCACTCGCTCCCTGATTAGTTCTCTGGGGACAACTCCTACTCATATGACCGAGCTACCCACAAACATAGCACATACCCTTTATCTTTTCCTTCCTACAATCCTTGGCCATATGTCCAATATTTCCACAATTATAACACTTAATCCCTTCTTAATCTACTTCTGAGGACCATTACCTTTTTTCTTCTTCTTATTCTTTTCCCCACCACTTCTTCTTTAAACCTTCTGACTTAACCTCCTCTTTAGACTCTCCCTCCTTGACTATATCCGACATAAGCGCCATCTCGACCAAAGACTCATAAGTAGCTCCCATCAGTACATGAGTCAGCAATAATCTCTGAAAGGGTTGATTCAATAACTTTGCAAACTTCATAGTTTTCTTATGCTACATGTTCACCAAACCGCAACAGCTCATTGGATTGATTGATGTATTCCTTAACAGACTCACTCCATTACTTCAAATTGATAAACCTCTCCTGCTAAACACTCTCTTTCACCTGAGAAAGAAACTTCCTATCGAATGGCTTCCAGAATCCATCCCAAATAATATTCCTTCCCTCCAACTCGATCACTTTCCACAATAAGATGCCTTCTCCTTCAGTTGCCAAGAGGCTAGTTGGACTCGATGTTGGTCATCCAATCCCAAAAGACTAGAAATCCTCTTTGTGTCCCTAAGCCAAGCTCTAGCCACTATAAAAGTCTGCTTTAGTCTTCCCGCCCAAACTCAGAAAATCTTTACAAAGCTTAGAGAAATTGATGGCGGTAGGTAGGTTGATGGAATTCCTACTTGATGATGCAGGATTGGGCTCTTGCCAGTGAACCTCTAGAGTCGTGGCATGTAAGTACCTACAAAACAAGGCTGGGACTAGAATGCCCTCAGGAAGGTTTGGGGCATCGATCATTCTATGAAAAAAAAGGATAGTTTAGGAAAGAGTCAAAGGGAGATTGAACTGGACTTATGAGGGGATTTTTATAAAAGTTCTTTTATACTTAAAAACATTTCTAAGAATTCTTTTCTAAAAGATACTTTTTAAAACAAGTTATTTGGATAAATAATAACTTTTTAGGAATCTTGTAATCTTAGACTCTGATACCAAGTGAAATGCCCCACGCCCCTTAACATACCCAAAAGAATACATTAAAAGGCATGGTGCATTGTAGGTATAACTAAAGCTAACAGAGACTAAGATTCAGAAGACAAAAATAGATAAAAATAGCGAAAACTCAAAATAATAACTTAATCAAAACAATTTTCATAATTGCTTGATAAATAAGTCAAATACCACATATAACATACATGTTTAAAAATCCAATATGTCACATAAAACAAAACCTCATAGTCTCAAAAATCAGAGTGTATAATATCCCTCATAATAAGCCAGTACATAGAAAGAACAAAAGCTGAAAGAAAAGAAATGCATTGTAGCAAACTCCTCCAAGAAATCTCCAAGAAATTGCAATCTATTGTCCTCTCCCTTGATTTCCTAAGAGGGGGAAGGGGAACATAGAGGAGTGAGTCAGACTAAAAGTCCGGTGAATGATAATAACTACTAGATTCTTTAAACAAAGTAAAAGTAATAAGCTCTACAATAGTTCTAGTATATAAAGAGGAAACAAAGGAAATAGGAAAGAGATAAAGTGGAAATAAATATGATTAACTGTAAGATAAGTTAACTTTGATTTCTTGCACTTGTCCTTGATTTCTTCTTTTGATTAGGATGAATTCCTAGTCCTATAATTAGGATGTAACCCTAATTTTACCCTTTTTGATCGGTTTGCTACTCCATAGACCTTACTACGGACCAGATGTTATATAACTCCCCACACAGCAGCCGGTGGTATCTACAGAAGACGCACAAAGCATCCACTGTGGAATCGGACGACGTATATAGCTCCCTACACAGAAGGCAATAGTGTCTACAAAGACACCCATACTAAGCGATAGGAACTCATAGCGATTACTGAGCATTAGACATGAAGTCGCACGCGTAACTACTACCATGCCCATGCTACTTTTTGCTCCACCTATTGAGTCTTCTTATTACCTCAAACTCCAGCATAAGCATGTCCCTTATCTCACTACAGGCTAATGTGAGATCACCGTATGTCAATTGAAACTATATGGGAAATGCTATTGGTACTGGTCCGTCATCCAAACAATATCTAGTTGCGCCTCTTATCCAAATCCTTCATGATTTGGACTTCTATTTGATCAATTACTACCATTCTTAGCACAAACGTGCTCTCATCTCGCTTAAGGTTAATGCGAGACATCGGTTTGTCTAATAGAGAATGCTATATGGTATAGGTTCTATTTTCATCTTTGCTTATTAACTTAGATAAATTGTTTAAATAAGCCTTTATTATAATCTTTACTTTCTACGCTTATTAATTTATCCTAAGTCTTAGAATAAGCCTCATTCTATTCTTTTTCTTATTATAGCCTATGTTGTAATCATGCTTATTACTTAACTGAAGGTCTACATGTGAAAATAACCTTCTTTCATATTTTACTCCCTTTTTTAGTTATAATTCTACGTTATAAGTATGCCAATTAATTAGTCCAATTCTAATCATAATTAGGCATATTTACAGTCCAATTCCATTTATATTAAGTCCAATTCCATTATTTATTATAGTATTTATAATTTACATCTTATTTTATTCATTCAATATTCTTACTTATATAATCTATATTCGCGTTAAATTTATTCTAATCCATATGTAAAGAAAAGGAGGAAGAAGAGAATAGATACTTTGCATGAAACCAAAACGTATAAAAAGATGTAAATAAGAAATAAATAACTGTAAATAAACTTAAATACTGTAAATAAACTGTAAATAAAAAAAAGCTATGCTTAAGAGTAATAAATTATAATTAACTGAAAAAGAATAACTAAAAGGGAATAGATTGAAAAATAGATCTAAAACTGATAAAAAGGTTATTCCAAAATCGTAGTAGAACTACAACTATTGGAAACCCTATTATTTTAAATTACTTAAAGAAATATTAATACATTCACTCACCTTCGTTCCTAAGCTCTTCCTTTGGTCTTCTTGGATCCACTTGGAGTTATAAAATAATTTAATTTATAATGATTTTCTCCTTTGAAAAATTATTCCGTTTATAGTCCTTCCTAGAAAGGCGAACCCAATTGGAGAAAACCTAGAATGAGAAAAAGTGTTGGGTCTAGGGGTCTATTTATAGGGGTAGAAGTGGATATCTGACTGTTGGATTTGGAGATTGAATATGATGCAACCACATTATAGGCTAAATAGGAGCCATCAGATGCAAAAATAGATGGACCGGATTGGTCCGAATAATGCAAAACACATCATCAATAATCTTTGAAACATTTGAACGAATGAACATTTGTTCATTCGTAATTAGCAGAAGCGGGCGGTCGACCGCCTTGGTGCCTAAGCCGGTCGACCACCTGCCCTTTATTTATTTTTTATTATTTTTCCTTCTCCATTTTTGTTTAATTTGTTTCTCGTTCATATTAGCTCGATTTCTGACATTCAATATATGGAAATTGAGTATATAATTACCACGGCCACAATGATGCAACTCCCGTGGCTCAATCCTGATAATTTCGCAAAGTTATTTTATTATCTAATTACCTAACAAATTAATTACTATTGGTTGAATTTCAGGTTGTTAAAGTTTCTACGAATCTGCCTCGAAGTAGTCATCAGAGACCGCTGAACAAACGATTCTCCTAGAGCGAGGGAAGCCTAGGTATTGTGAAACAAACAAGACCGTTTGCTTGCCTAAATATTTAGGGAGTATCATGATTACTATCATTCTGTAGATCTACCAAAACCCGATTTAACTGAAATGGTTAGGAGACTTATAAGCGCGAGCCAGCATTGGACTAGTTAGGTTTCTCCATGAACCGAATTCCATTCATGGAAGATATCCTGTACACAGACTATCCAAGGACGTTTTTGATGCCGACGAAGTTGTCATATAATGGGAAGACGGATCCGAGGCAACACTTGATTAAGTACAACTAGCTTATAGATTCTTCCAGAGCTATTGATGTTGTTCGATGTCGTCGTTTCTCGAATTTCATAGATAGAGTGGTGATGGCGTGGTTTGCTCGGCTGCCACCAAGATCCATATCATCTTTTGAGCAATTGGCGGGAAATTCATCGAGTAATTCCATCTGCACACAACCTATCCAAAGGATGTCATGACATTTTCCAACCTCTTCCAAATAGTGGGAGAGTCTTTGAAGGATTTATTGCACAGGTTTAACACCACAGTGGCTGAAGTGAGAAATGCTCAGGAGGATATCTTATTGATGGCTCTGATTAGAGTGTCTCGTCCCGAGACTGATTTCAGAAGGTGGTTGAAGATGAAACCCCCATCGACGATGGACGTGTTCTATAGATTGGTAAATCAGTTCTTTCACTTGAGGAGGCAACTTCCAACACTGAAAAGTGTAATGCTAGACAGTCGACAGAGGTAATACAAAGTAATGTTGATATGAAATAATCCATAGAGAATTTCGACAATATTAATGTCAATGTGAAGAACCGAAGTGCTGGACAGTGCAAAATAATGATGGGGCTAAAGAAAAGAAGTCGTATTCAAGACGTTCGAGAATACCAAAGTTTGATGGCTAAACTCCATTGAACAACTCAATTGAGAATATATATTTGGCCACCCAGGGTAAAGAGCAGTACAGGAAGCTAGCTCCCAGGGTGCAGACTGAGAAGAAAAGGAAACCTAGTAAGTTTTGCAGATTTTAAGAGACATATTGTCACAACACCAACAATTGTAGACATTTGGGTGATGTGATCGAAGAAGAAGAAATTACAATAGTTTGTGCAAGCTCTATAGGATAATGAGTAAGGAACTTCAAACCCACAGCCGGGGCAAGCCAGATCTGGTGTTGATGAGCCCAGGCGGCTTGAGAAGCGATTAGTAATCAATACTATTATCGGAGGACCACATCCAGTTGAGAAGAGCTGAAACAAGATGGAATGATATGCGGAAGCATTGAAACACGCAGTGGATGAGTGCTATTTCTTCGTCGAGGATGATGTTCTAGAAAAGCAACTTAGAACTATAACAGATGATATTATGTTCAAAAATAGAGATGCTGATAGGGTAGAGGCCCTGACGATTGATCTGCTTGTTATATCGGCCATGATTGGCCCTGTTGTTGTGAGAAAAGTGTTGGTTGATTGTGGGAGTTCAATCGACATTCTGTTCAAGAAAGCCTACGACCAGATGCTTTGGGTGGCAAGGACTTAAATTCATGTAAATCTCGGATCCAAGGATTTAAGGGACTGCTACTGAGCCTGTGGGATTCATGGATCTACCGATGGTACTTGGAGAAGGTGATCGCAAGAGAGTGTGGGTCATGCCTTTGTACTTTTGGACATTTACTATACTTATAATGGTTTTTTGGATCGATCGACCCTTGCTGATTTTAGACCGGCCATCGCTTCATGGTGCTCAAGCATGATGTTCCCGACTGAGAACTGTACGGGAATTGTTCAAGGAGATAATGGGCTTAGCTACAAATATTATGCCATCGAACTAAAAGAGGCGAGGCGGAGAGAGAAAGGAAAGGGTGTATAGAGGACTCTATGCATCTAGGCTTGAAATGCATAGCAACCACTGCCTAAGCCCTGACTTAGGCAGCATAGTCGGTTCCATAAGGACTTGCATCCGTGGAAAGAGTTAGAGGATGGAAGGGCAGCTTCAACGAGTTGACAATCAACATCCCGATTAGCTAGGATGATCCTACATGGGTCCCGAAGGTCAGATCGCAGCTTGGCACGAAAATGATGAAAGAGTTAGTTGTTGTTCTCGACAAAAGTTGGATGTGTTCACCTGGACTCAATTAAACATGTATGGGATATCGTCAGATATAGTGAGTCATGCATTAAACATAAATACTAAATGCATTCCTATAAAATAGAAACACCACAGTCTAGGTCCAGGGAGATCTGCTGTGCTCAAATAAGTGAAAAAGTTGAAAGATAACGACTTTATCCGCAATGCCCTATACTCGGAGTGAGTATCAAATCCAGTCTTAGTGAAAAAGTAAAACAGTAAGTGGAGGACATGCGTCGACAATTTTGAACTGAATAAGGGATGTCCAAAGGATAGCTTTCCACTCCTGAGGATTGATCAGTTGGTAGATTCGACTGCCAGACATGAATTGCTCTCAATTGGATGCATAGTCTGGATACAATCAAATTCTGATGCAGTTCCCTGACCAGGAACACACCAATATTATAACCGATCAAGGATTGTATTACTATCTTGTCATACCCTTCGGATTTAAGAATGCTGGAGCCACTTGCCAAAGGTTGGTAAACAAGATGTTAAAAGATCAGATTGGACACTTGATGGAGGATTATGTAGACGAAATGTTCATGAAATCATGGTGATAGAAGAACCACATTGACGAGTTGGAAGAGGTGTCCAACGTTCTGCAGAATTACGGAATGAAACTTAACCCTTTGAAATGATCATTCAGTGTTGCATCAGGGATTCTTAGGCTTCATCATGAACTCCCATGGAATCGAAACCAAGCTGGAGAAGATCAAAGCACCATGGAACATCAAAGCACTGGAAACAATCAAAGACTTTCAAAGCTTGAATGTGAAGTCGCCGTCCTGAGTTGACTCATCTCCAGAGCCACTGACAAATGCATCCCTTTATTTCATGTGATCAAGAAAGGGAAGAGGAATTTTGCTTGGATTCAAGAATGTATAGACGCATTCCAAGCTCCGGTGGATCACTCGGAGAGACCCTTCATTCTATCAAAACCACTGGATGATGAGGCCTTGTTCATTTATTTGGCAGCGTCGGTCCATGATTTGAGCGCCTCACTCATACATGAGGAGTCCCGAGTTCATTTACCAGTGTACTACACGTAAGCGATTAACAAGAGCGGAAAGAAATTACTAGAAGCTAGAAAAGCTCATATACTTCTTGTTAATTGCTTTAAGGAAACTATGCCCCTACTTTCAGGCTCATTCGATCAAAGTTCCAACTGACCAACCTTTGAGACAGGTCCTGTAATGACCTGAGACCTCCGTAAGGCTGTTGAAATAGAACATTGAATTGAACCAGTACAACATAACCTATCATCCCTAAATAATGATCCGGGGTCAAGTTTTGGTGGATTCCTTTGCTGAATACAGCTCGTGGGATGACATTCCAGAGATCAACGGAGAGCATAATGCCAGTTGGAAGATGTACACAGACGGTGCATCTAACAAACGTTGCTCTGGTGCTGGAGTTATGCTGGTGACTCTTGAGGAAAGTTTAATTTGTTATGTCCTGAAACTTCCCATAAAAAACAATGACGCAAAGTATGAGGCCTTAATTGCAGGACTCAAGATCACCAAGGAATCGGAAGTTAGAACTTACCATATCTTCTGTGAACCCCAACTAGTGGTATGCCAAGCACGGAAAGAGTTTTAGGCAAATGGGAGCGAGGCCAGGTCCTTATCTCAGCCGAGCCCTTGAGCTACTTGGTGACATTGAACGTTACACCATAACACATATTCCTAGAGAGGAAAATGCGAAGGCTGAATCATTACTGAGTTAGCCAGTTTTGCAGATGAGTAGATCATGAGCCTGGTTTTGGTGGAAGTGCTATCGGCTCCAAGCTTTGACCAGATGGATGCCGATTGGATCTTGGTGATCGAAGGTGAGAAGGAGTCATGGATGAACCGAATAAAAAATTATCTTTAGAGAGGAATCCTTTCAAATAGAAAGAATGAACGACGTCAACTCCTTCGTAAAGCATCAAGATTCATCATGCAAAAAGGAGTACTTTACAGGAAATGTTTCTCCTTTCCTATGCTTTGGTGTATCGCCAACAATGAGGCCAAACAAAGTCTTGAGAGATGTACATGAAGGAGCCTGTGGCGACCACATCTGGGGGAAAATCCTGTAAAGAAGATCCTTCGTTATAGGTATTTCTTATCAAGTGTCAATTGAGACGCGACTGACTACACCAGAAAGTGTAACAAATGCTATTGATTCGTTAAGGCTCCAAGAGCCCCACCGACTGAGATTACTCAAATATTCAATCCCTGGTCGTTTGCAGTTTGGGTTTCGCATGGTGTGCTGCTGATATCCAAAGATGGCATGAAGTATGCCATCGTTGCTATTGATTACTTCACCAAATGGGCTGAGGTAGGATGTTAGCCAAAATAAGAACAAAGAAAGTAATCAACTTCATGGTCAGAAACGTCATCTACCATTTTGGGATTCCAAAAATGATTTTTTCTGATAACGAGACCAATTCGACACCACTGAATTTAAGAATTTCTGCCATAGACACCACACAGAGAAGATGTTTGTAGGGGTAACACACCTTCAGGCGAATGGATAGGTTGAAGCAGTAAACAAGATTTTAAAGTCCATTCTTTAGAAGCGGTTAGAGAAAGCCAAGGGCAAGTGGGTTGACGAAAATTTCATTAGCATTATGTGCTTATCGAACGACCCACAAGTTTGCAACTGGTCACTCTCCATTCGCCCTAGCTTGCGGATCAGAGGCTATGATCCCGATTGAACTTGAAGCACCTTCTCACCAAGTGACTCATTATAATCCTTGGATAAATGAGGAACTCCTGCTGGAATCTCTCAATATGATCGATGAGACGAATGATGAAGCTAACTTGAAGGCAGTTTCACATCAAAGTCGAGTCGTCTGATAATAGAACACCAAGATCAAAGCATAGACTTTTGAAATTGGTGACCTCGTTCTCAAAGAATCTTCCCACGCCCTAGGAACTTGGTTTAGAGTTTGGAAGGTCCGTACACGTTTAAGAAAAATCTTAGGGATGGCACATTCAAGCTAGAAATGGTGGACGGGACCTTACTTACACGGACGTGGAATAGCAAGCAGTTACGCCGCTATTTCACTTGAATGTAAATTTGTACATTAGTAATCAAAGCTACATAGCTAGATAGAATCTATCATTTCTAATGTTTACGAAAGATGTGACTTCCGAAGCTCCTGAATATTTTTATACTTGAGTTTAAACTGTGAATAGTGTTGTGTTTAAATGAGAATGCATGTACGAAATGATGGTGTGAGGTACCCAAAGATAGGTTCTAACTAAGCTTCCGCAGTCCATGATCGGACACACGAAGCACGACCGCACTTGGTATCCAGAGATAGATACCTAGCAACTCCTTTAATCCATGACTCAAGGACACGAGTATAAACATTCAAAGGCTAAGTGAGATAGTTCTACTTTACAGCTCGTGCCCAAAGTTTGGCAGAGCATCCATACCTTACCAAGGGTAGGCGAGATGAAAGGTCCACGCTTGGAGTTAGGAAAGATCTCCTAAAAACTTCGATCGATGGTCGAAGTTAGGCGTGATCGCAAGTAAACATCATGGATAGGGATGTCCCAAACTACTATCTTAAGCAGCTTACTCTCAACTGATGCCCAAAGTTTGGCATGATCAAAATGCGCATCTCGAAGTAGGATGCCCAAATTGCCATCCAGAAATGAATCACTGCGATTGACATCCGGAGTTTAGGTGATCACACTCAAGACTTCCCCCAAAGGGATATTTAAGTTATTTCTCCAAACAATCGAAATCAGACCAAGTTCCAGAGATGAAAATGGTCATATGCGGGCATGTGTGGATAGGTACTCTGATAATCGTCCCTTACCTGCCTAAACAATGAAGTGGACTTATAACTTAGTTTGATAAGGATGATGAGAAGATAATCACAAACATGTTGAGTATAAAGCGCATTTCTCAAAAACTTAATCAAATTCACACAAGATTTAAGTGGGACAAGAATGTCTATGTTATTCATAGTCGAAATAAGACTTGGAAGAAACATACTGTATTATCGACACCTAAACAACAAACAAAAGCGGGAGCCGAACCTGCACAAAGCTAGCTTGAAAACAAAAGAAAAATAGGTCCTACTATACAACCAAAAACACGAAGGTGATAGATGATCACTTCTTGAATTTCTTCTTCTTCTCATCCATAGAAGACGACGCACCGGACCCCTTTAATTTCTTCCTTATTTTTCCTCCACTTCCTTTTGCCCTTCGAAAATGAGCTAAGCAACAAGGCGGTAGACATGCTTTGAGTGCTGCCAGTCATGTGTAGCATAACTAAAACACAATGATATTACCGAAAAAAGCTATCGATAATGGAGGAGGAAAATAGTCGACCTGCACTTGCTTAATCTCTGTAGCAGATTTGCGTTGTTGTTCAAAAAGCTCGCTCATTCAGAGCCCTTAAGCAAGATCGGTTGACCCAATGATTTAAAGATCATCATCAGCTTGCACAACCAGGAGGTCACTAGGCACCTCCTCTTGCAAAGCACGAACCATTTGCGTGCCAGGGCCCACATTGTCACTAATTGAAACGCTCGAAGTCATCCCGAAAATAGTCACGACCGTTGGATAGGACATTGTTGCTTGTTGTCCTGGTTGAGAGCCCTCCTTTGAGAGACTAGAAATCACAGGCTGATCTAAAATTTAAGAAAGATGAAAGAAGAGATTAGTGACATCGACCGTTGTAATCTGTGTTTCTCAAGGTCAACGAAATACCTCCACTAGATTGAGGCTCTGTGTTGGTAGGCGTACCATCTGAACTCCCTTCTTGGATGGGGGATAACATGCTCGTCTTTGGTAGTTATGATGCATCCGAATGGTACGAAGGAATATGTGGAGTGATGGATGTGTAATTTTAAAGGATAATATTATTTGCAAATTTTAACTGCAATTTCTAAATAACAACGATTAGTAAATTTTACTGAAATTAACATAAGAAAAGTAATAAGGTCATTATTTATGAATTTCTAGGGAACTCATAAACAATAAGGAAAATTCTATTTTAAGTTGAAATTGGAGAATTTATTCTTATTTATAAAATAACGTAGATTTAATAAATTATAAAATGATTTTTGTAAAGAATGTAGCATTTTAAGAAAATAGCAGCATAATTATTTTGTTGAGTTTATGAAAAATATCATTGTTATTGTTTGAATAATAGAAATAAGGGATGTTTTCTAAATAATAATAATAATAAGGGAGATGTGTTTTCAAAAGTATTTTGGATTATGTTGTTACTACTTTGGGATAAATAGGAATGAAAACGAGTTTTGAGATTTAAAATGGAGTATTATTATTTTTGAAATAAGCAGTGATAAATTGGTTGTGAAAATAATAAAATGGTTTAAGTATATATTATTATTTTGACATAAAATAATAATATTATTGTTTTTATAAGTAATTTGAAGCTAATTACTATTTTTTGTTTAATAGCAATATTTGAGACATTTAAAGTAATATTTTGGAAATAAAATATCTTTAAAGTGTACTGGGATTTTGAGAAATTATTATTGTTTTTGATAGATTAAATAAAATTTCTCGGAATGTAAAATAATTAAAGAATTTATACTTAAGTGGAAATTATAAGTGTAAATGATTAGTTTGACTTGTTATGGCTCATATGTGTTAGTTATTTCAAAGTCATCATATATGGTTGTTATGTGAAATGAAATCATAGTGAGATGAGTTATGTGATATTTTAGAATTATTATGTTATATGTAGTTAATTAGGGTTTCATTATGATATCATGTTACTAATATGGTGGGTTAGTACACAGTTGATGATTTGATGTTTCTAGTACTAATATGGTGGATTGGTGCACATTCAACGATTTAATGCTTGTGTTACTAATAAGTGGATTACTACATATTTGATGTTTGTATTACTAATATGGTAGATCAGTGCACATTTGATGATCCAGTGTTTGTGCTATTAATATATGAAGGAACTAGACCAATCTACAGCGTTTGAAATAGCTGGATTTCAAAAAAAAAAAAATTAGATCATATTAGACATATCAAGTCTAAAGGGTTAAATTTGATCCAGACTAACTAATTTAATTACAATCGTATTTTATTTAATCTTTTTGATTTAATTAATTAATAAATTTATTTAAAAAGCTTTTTATTTGGCTTATGAGTACAACATTATATACACATGTGAGTATAACGTACAAAACAACATGGTAGGGCATAATGGATTACATGGGAGAGAGATACTCACATCCCAAATGCCACTTTTGAAGCAAAACGATTGATCCCATACAAAGAAGTACTCATATTTGAACATGTTGTTTTAACGAGTTTGAACTTATTATATGCGTCGAAGTAGAAGAAAGATGTCAGTGTAGATTTACTTTTGATCTCGTATAGGATTCATAGTTGTATATTGGTAGAATGGGAATTGAATGCCCTTTTGAAGATGATGTATATAGATTGGACAAGATAGCATATCCATTAGGATGGAGCTGGAACATGACAACCTTGAGGTGAAACAAAACTCCTACAACCCATGCATGTAGCAAACGAAAAGTGCACATTAAGTGATGTTATCAAATGTATGCCATATAACCCTCTAGTGGGTCATGTGCCCCTGTTGACTAGGAGAGGGAAGTAGCATATCTTCTTGGGATAGCCTATGTGTTTGGACAATAATATCATGATTTTTAGCGACCAATTTAGTAGCAAATAATTCGGTTGGGTCCACTAAAAGATGCGATGCCTAAAGACCTGCTACTATGGAAAAGCAGAGATGGGTTGGATATTCAAAGGAATAGTATGCCTAAAAGACGAATCAGGTGAGGTGGTAGATGAACTGCCAACAACAATGGCAGATTGGGAGCTGGTTGAAGTGATAAATCGAGTGCAAGGCCATGAAAATGTTATATCTACCTGATATGCTATAGACTGACAACATGCATAGTGACAAGCACAACATGTTGGTTTGGATTTTTACATGTGATGATTTTTGTGTTACGCTGTAAAGAAACAACCAAAGCAATTTTCAACTATATGTTCACATAATTCACCATGAATTAAATCCATTGAACATAACACTTTGACTTGTGGGCATATGGTAACATAACAATGAAAATAAAAAGTATATCACTACCTACTAATAATGTTGGTTATCACTACACCATAAAAGCCATTTCGCAACGGCTTTGAGCCAGTGCGAAACGATTTTGCAACGGTCCAAAGCCATTGCAAAATAGGGGGTGGTAAACTTTCGCTATGGCCTAAAGTCATTGCAAAATTTGAACAATCCGACTAGAAGTTAGGAGAAAAATAAGTTTAGTAATATAGCCCCACCACATACAAATTATAGCATCACATGATAATAAGGTAATACGAACTCCAAGTATTTATATAGCTCAAATAGGGCAAAAAATAGTTTAAAATAGGCTACTAACAGAAGCTTTTAGCATGGAAAATCTAAAATTCCTTAATTTATACCATTCCACAGTAGAGGTATATAAAAAAATGAGACACTTCAGTATTTCTAAAGCATTACACAAAACTAAAACATAACAACCCTCTAAAACATAATGTAGGTTTATTATATCCAAACTTTTCTCGGCCTAAGGAGTTTCTTTGTAACCATAAGTTGTAATGCCACATAAGAAAAAAGACAAAGAAAATCAAATCATGAAACATAGTACAATGCTATAAAGTAAAAGAGAAGTAAAAGTCAAACATTACTTATTGCAGTTGACATTAGGGCTAATAGGGATGTCCAAATTGAGCCTGTAGACCTGAATAGTTGAGCAGCGAATATAAGTTGCACTACAAAAGAAGGGCAAGTAGACTTCAAGCATTCATAGAGCTGATTATTGCTCCTAGCAAAAGTGGCCATGCTATTCAGAGCCTGAGCACTAGAGCAGCATTCGATAGAGGGCCATTGCTTCCAGCTCTAATTAGGTAAGAACCACATGGGATCATTGCGCTCACCGCATCCGAGTATGATACTGCATGTAACATCCCCTATTTGGAGGTCCAAAACTAACGGTTACAGATACTACAATCATCCATAGATATTAATCCTCGGCAACCAAATACAATATAGATACATTGATATAACAGAAACACATGAATATGGAAAAAAAATTAAAATATCAAACAAGTTCCACATTCCATTCCAAAACATTTCAAATTCATTACATTATCCCAATACGATAACCACGTTCAAAGAAAATACATTATTATAACATACGCCAAGAGAGACATATGAAGATGCTTCCTTGGGATGATAAAAGTGTGTGTGTGTGTGTGTATAGGAAATTAGACAACTTTGCCTTTACAACAATAACACAGCAGAATCAAAATAGAAGATAATATAAATAGCTATCGTACCTCATGCACATCTTCGGAAGCTTATTCGTCTAAAGAGGTACCCAAAAACCTAAACTTTCAAACTATTAAAAATCAACCGAGTACCAGAGAGTTTAAGGGGAAAATATAAACTTCGAGTCAGGCGTAAGGCCTGTAATAAATAATAATCTACCATCTCAAACCATTTAGATATTTAGTGAGACCACACCACTTAGTGGAACGGGTTTTCCCCTCATAGTATCCTAAAACCTTTATAACTATATACTGTGCACCTGCATCGACAATGGTTAAAATATCTCAAAATAATATGATGATATGCAAACAAGTAAATCAATTTTAAATTTTCCATCCCCATTCATTTTGACTATCTATCTCAGTTATAGTTTCAAGGGTTACTATTAACCTATTAGTTTTTATGGGCTTACTAATAACTTGTTTAATGTTTAAGGACCCCTTGTCCAGCTACATAGTTTTCATGGATCACTAAGAACTTATTGGCCCCTGCCAATATCTTTTATTTTTCATGGGTTCTCCATGAACCTATTGGTAACTCCAATATCTTTCCTCTTATCCTAGTTTTCATGGGTTGACTAGGAACCTATTGATATCTGTCAATATCTTAATTCAGATATAGTTTTCATAAGCTAACTATATCCCTATTGGCACCTTCCAATATCAAATCATAGTTTCATGGGGTAAATATGAACGTGTTTTCCTGACATCTTCCTTTATACATAGTTTTTTGGGCTTATTATAAACCTATTGGCCTCTGCCAATGTCTTTTCCTATACACAGTTTTCATGGGCTTACTGTGAACATATTGGCTTTTGCCAATATGTTCGTTTAATATTTTAGCATCGTATACTCTAGTCTTCTTGACCTCCTGGATGAAATTCTACTCATTCAGGAGCTAATTTAATTTATATTCACTACTGGATCAACATAACTGGTTATTCTGCCCTTCCCCAAATTACAGTTATGGGTCCATTATAATGTGAGTATATTCAAATACGTATATGAAGAAGCAAACATAATAATACCAACCCTATGGTTTAATATACTTGAAATCATTTTATATAAAACCTGGTTAATCCCTTTAACCCATTAATCATGGAAAACTTCTTTAAAACTCCATTTCAAAACACTTTATTTCTGTCATGGTTTTCTTTTAAAATGATATTGAGTTATTTGTTTTGAAAACTAAGGCTTTTGAAACCTTAAAACATCACTTTCGAAACCACTGGATAACCACATTTGAAGGCATAGGAACTTTTTTTCAAAATAATGCATATAATCCTTTCAAAGCTCTTTAAATAATCTCTTTCGAAACCAAAATGCACCTTTCAAAAATATAAAAACATTACTTAGTAATCCTTGGAATCATAGCTTCGAAACCAATGAAAGTACCCCTTTTGAAACCTTTGAATTTACTCAAAACATCCTGTGGGTCAAAGTGAATATATACAAAAGTATCTCTTTCGAAACCTTTAAACTTCTCATAAAATTGTTTATGGAAAGTTTAATGGCGTTGGCACCATCCGTTCGAAAGCTTCAAAACATTTAAGGAAAACTTTGAAGGATAGCATCAAAACCCTCTTTTGAAGCCATTGCCTTCGGAACCCTTGAACCCTTTCGAAAGCATTTTAGAAGTGGCTTAGTATAAGTTTAAAACAAAGACAACCCTTTAAAAACATAGATATCTTTAATGCACTCGTGAGGCAAAAAGAACAACGTCTGGGTTTCGACTAAGTCGGAATCACTACTTTCGAAGGCATCATTTTATAAATAAAGGAACCACTCGAAAGCCCATGCTTTTAAAACACAAAATGGAAACCCCTTCGAAAGCTATTTAGAATACCCCTTTCGAAAAAAATATGTTTCGACTCCTTCGAAAGCTTTAGTAAAACAAAGGCAGACGCTAACATTTAAAAGTAAAGCAAAGGTATCAACCCCATTGGAAGCAATGCTTTCGAAGCCATGCCTTCTGCTTTTCTCCGATCCACTTCGCACCAGTATCATTAATATCATGTGTATTGATTTCCGGCTAGTTTGGTTTCAACTGAATCGAAGTGGAAGCATTGGAGTCGAAAGGCACTTCTGAAAGAGGCGTAACCCACTTTTCTAGGTAAAAGTGATTTAATGCCAATTAAAGCAAACACTTTCTAACTAAACTGCCCACGTGTAAATATTTGATTGGTTGCCTCAACTTTTCAAATTATTTACCAAAATAACTGTCGCATAATTTCAGATCTAAACCAAGGTTAATTTGGCAAATAAGCCCTTCCATTAAGCAAACCAATAATGCAAATAAGTCCTTCTTCTAAAATAATTAAATTTCCATAGCAGATCACTTAGAAAAAATCTCCAAAAATCACAGTGATTCACTTTTAATATTTTATCTAACATATCTAAATTTCAGATCCAAATTCTTAATATAATTTCTAAAATAAATTTCTAAACCCTATTAACCATATTTTCCTTTGAAACATCAAAATATCTTTCCATAGCTTGGAAAATTATCAAAATTAAAACTCAACTCCAAAATCTTGTTTTACATAACATATAAATTCCTTATGACATTTAAAATCAATTATAATCGGTTTTACCTTTAAAACCGTGAAAAATCATATTTAAACAATCTTGTTTAAATTTAAAAATGATCCAAGCATATCATTATCCAAATCACCATAAAAATGGATTTAATCTTAAACCCAGAAACAAATGATTAGATACAAATTAGAGATGGTATGAATTATTATTCACCTTGGTTAAGGTATGGAGATTTGATTGAGATTAATTTCCCCTAAGCTTGAATCCCTAGCTTTTGATTAAATTCCTCCTTTCCTTATTTTTTAATGGCCGGCTCCTCTATTAGTTTGCATTTTGATTGTTTTTTCCAAAATGAAAAATGAACGTGAATGGTACAAGGAACAATAATATATAAGGGTTACGGTAATAGGGTGTGGTTATTTCCCAATATGCCCTTGTGTAATTTAATTAGCTTATAAACGAATCTTAAGCCTATTTAATTAATCAATTAAGCACGGCCTTTAATTACTTATTCAAATCTTAATCCCCTTATCACTCTAATTATTATATTATTTAATTTAATTTATCTAATTAAATCTTCTGAATTTTATAAAAAACTAGGGTCATTATAGGCTTCCCTTCTTAAAGAACTTCGTCCTTGAAATTTAGTAAGGACTAAATACTAAATATAGCTATCATCTGCAACAACTCCTAACAACTATACTAGTCTACCTGACTAGAAACTATCTATATAAAGCAAATATAGACATACCCTCAAAATAGATCAGGATAAATATCTCGAATCCTGTCTTCTGTCTCCCAAATACAGTCCTTCGCGTTGTTGCTCCATTGAACTTTCACCAACTTGACTGTCTTGTTCCGCGATCTTTTCTCATCTCTCACTACAACCCAAACTGGTTGTCTAATAAAAGTCAAATTTGAAACTACTACCAAATCTTCCAACCCTGTCGGAAAAATAATAGTCTCTGGATCATGCACACACTTGCGAGAGACACGTGAAATACATTATGGACACCTGCCATACTGCTCGGCAACTCTACTCAGTATGCGAGCTTTCCAATCCTCTCTATAATCTGGAATGGTCCAATACGTCTCAATGCCAGTTTCCCTGACTTTCCAAATCATATCACACCCTTCATCGGTGATACTTTAATGAAAACCTTATCTCCAACTGAGAATTCTAGGTCTTTGTGCCTCTTAACTACGTGACTCTTTCGTCTGACTGAGCTTCATTCATCTTTTCTCGGATTAACTCAATCTTTTCTGACGCCTCTCCAACCAAATATGACCTAAGACCAATCTGTCTCCAGTCTCCAACCAACATGTTGGTGATTTGCATGATATTTCATATAAAGCTTTAATAGGTGTCATTCATATACTAGTCTGATAACTATTATTATAGGAAAACTCAACCAAATATAAGTGATCTTCCTAAGATCCACCAAAATCTAATACACAAGCTCTCAATAAATCCTCGAGTACCTTATTGACTCTCTCTGTCTGCCCATCGATCTAAGGGTGATATGCAGTATTCATCTTGAGCTTAGTGCTTAAGATATCCTGTAGACTCTTCCAGAATTCTCTAGTAAACAAAGCATTTTTTCATTGACTATGCTACTAGGAATCCCACGTAGTATAACTATGTTCTTCATGAACAACTTAGCTAAAACAGGTGTCATCCCGGTTGACTTAATTAGAATGAAATAGGCACTCTTGGTCAACCTGTCCACGACGACCCATATACTTTCATTTCCTCTATTTTACCTTTGCAACCCGTCTATAAAATCCATGGATATCAAATTCCATTTTCAAACTGGAAGCTCTAAAGGTTGAAACAGCCACTCAGTTTCTGATGTTCAGCTTTCACTTGTTGACAGTTTGCACACTGCCCCACAAGCAAACATCCCTCTTCATACCTTTCCAGTAGAAGCTCCTCTTCATATCTTGATACATCTTGGTCTTTCCATGATGAATCTTAAACTTGGATCGATGATATTCTTCAAGAACTTCTTTCCTTAATTCCTCAACATTTGTAACACACAACCATCCCTTCTTTGTCAACCATTCTCTCTAGTCAAGACTAAAATCCTTCAGACCATTGATCTCAGTTCCAACCTCAAGCCTTCTGATCTTCTTAGGTAATATTGGATCCTCCTTCTGCTTAGAAGCTATCCTTTCGATCAATACTGGTCGAACTTCTAAATAGGACAACATGGCAGCATTTTGACTAGAACCAGTACTCGATCTTAACTGCACACTACAAGTTGTCAAAGCTTCTAAATCCTTCCATTCTTCCAACATAGCTAACACCACATTCTGATGTCTTCTGCTAAGAGCATCTGCTACCTTATTTTCTTTCCCTGGAGTTTACTCCATACCAAAATCATAAGGAGATGAAAACTCCAGCCCCCTCTGTTGTCTCATATTCAACTCCTTTTGAGAGAATAAGTATCTTAAAGACTAATGATCTATGCATAGCTCAAACCACTCCCCTAAGAGATAATGCCTCCAAATCTTTAATGCAAAGATCACTGCAGAAAACTCCAAATCATGTGTAGGATATCTCACTTCATCAGGTCTAAGCTATCGTGAAGCGTAGGAAATCATTTTACCCTTCTGTATCAATACAACTCCTAATCCAGTTCCGCATGTATTGGTATACCCCACCAACCCTTGATTTCTGGAACTACTAATACAGGTGCATTGGTTAACAGATGCTTTAACTTAAGGAATGCTTCCTCTCATTTGTCGGACCAGACATACTTCACATCGTTTAGCTTAGTCAAAGGCACTTCTATTCGCGAGAAATCCTTGATGAATCTCCGGTAATAGCTAGCAAGTCTAATAAAACTTCTAATCTCAGTCATCATCTCTGGTCTCTTCCAATTATTAACAGCTTTAATCTTACCTGGGTCAACTGACAAGCGCTTCTCTAAAACCATGTGACCAAGAAACTTAACCTCTTTCTTCCAAAATTGACATTTGGAAAACTTCTCCTTCAGCTGATGCAGCCTCAACGTCTCAAGCACAACTCTAAGATGATTCACATGCTCTCTTTCATCCTTAGAGTATACTCAAATTTCATCTATAAACACTAGCACAAACCTATTCGAGTGCTCTTAGAAAACTCAGTTCATCAAATCCACGAAGAAAGTAGGTGCATTCGTTAACCCGAATGGCATTACTAACCACTTGTATGAACCATACCTAGTCCGAAATGCTATCAAAGGAATAATGTCCTCTGCCACTATTAACCGATGGAAACATGCGCCAAATCCAATTGGGAAAACACTTTGGCTTCATACACTAATCAAATGGATCATCTATCTCGACAAAGGATACTTATTCTTGATCGTCTTCTCGTTCAATTTACGATAGTCGATACTCATCCTCAATGACCTATCTGGTTTCTTCACTAACACCATGGTCGCTTCCTAAAGAGAACTGCTTTGTCTAATAAAATTCATTCCTCCTAGATCCACTAGCTTCACCTTCAATTCCTTCATCTCAGTAGGAGTCATCTTACAAGATGGCCTACTCATAGGTTCATCTCCTAGCATAAGATCTATCTGTAATGCAATAGCTCGTTTCGGTGGTAGTCTTCTGACTGGCTCAAAGACATTTGCAAACTCTCTTGCTACTCGAACTAGACTGAACTCTTCTTCCATTTTCATTGCACTTAACAAAGCACAACTACTTCGATTAGAATTATCCACTGAGAATATGATTCGATTATGGCTATCTGAGCTTCTCAGTGATATCTCCCCATCCTGGCAAAATATTCGAGCCTCATACTTGCTCAACCAATCCATATCCAAAATGATTATGATATCTACGAAATCAAAAATATATAGACTGCATGCAAACATATAACCTAACAAATCAAGTTCTAATTAGTCATATCTCATCCCCGGAGTTACATACCCTCCTATTGGATTCGCAACCCTTAAGGAAGTAACAAATTATGTGGGTCCTAAGCATATCCTATCAACCAAACACTGGGATATAAATGAATGTGATGCACCGGTATCAAATAGTACCCTAACTGGTATACTCTAAATAAAAAATGTACCTTCCATCACAGTCTTTCCTTTTTCAGCTACAGTTGGTTTAGCAGATGATGGTCCAACAGCAACAACTTTCCCTTGTTTGCCCTAACTGGTTCTGGGAATTGATTCTTATAATGTCCAACTTGGTCATAGTTGAAGCACTTCACATTCTTCTTATCTGCAGCCTTCTTCCCCTTGCCTGACCGACACTCATTTGCATAATGACACTTCTTGTCGCACTTAAAGCAAACCAAGTCAGCCTTTGCCTTCTTGGCAGCATCTCCCTTCTGGGCTCCTCTCTTCTTAAAGAACTTTCCTTTCTTTCCTTGAGAACTCTAAATCTCAACTGGCTTCTCTCTTGCACAAATATCATTATGGAAGATTGCTATCTCCACAACCACATTACAGTCAAGGTCGCCCTAGCAAGCTAAGTCCAAATCCCCGAATGAACCTCTCATTTCTCCTGAGGTCAGTGTCTATAGTATCATGTCCATATCGGCAAAATCATCAAACTTAGTTGCATCCGACATCTCTCCTTGCACCAAATCCATAAAATTTCTTAGCAATGATGACTTAACAAATTCAGATAAAAATCTCTATTCAAATCTCCCTCTAAAATCTGCCCAAGTCAACTCCCCCTCTGAAACCTCGATAGTAACAATATTCCACTAATGAAGTGTTTCCCTTTGCAACTGCCCAAAGGGTATCCTCCTCTTCTATGCATCATCCAAACGTAAATCAATAAATATTCTTTCACAATGTAACATCCAATCCTCAATTTCTACGGCATTCTCCATTCTCGTAAATGGTTTTCCATCAAGACTGGTGTAATCTCTACTCAGCCTAGCATGATTATTCCCAACTTGACCCATATGATTAGCTCCTCCAACATTTCCAGCAACTCTAGCAGCAACTCCTTCTTACATCATATTGATGAAGAATGATACATTGCCCCTATATCTACTGGTGGATTTCCAGCACCCACATTGGCATCAGCATTTTGGTTAGCATTAGCCTATCGACCCGGATTCCTCCTGGTGGGCGAGCATTTTCATTAGTTATGGTGCTTCTTCCACCAAGATTTCCTCTTTCATTTCCTGCTTCCATATCTTCTTTCTTAAAAATTGGCATAAGAGCCTTAGTAAAATATAGAAGAATGGTCTAAGAGGGAGGGAATTACATATTTATATATATCTATACATCAAATACAAGTACATTACTATAGCGTTAACCCAAATCCCGATCTTATTTTCAGATTCATTGGATTATGTTTGAAAACCTTCTAGGTTTAAGTTTCTTTTAAGTTTCATAAAACTATGCTTTGATACCAACTTGTAACATCACCTACTTGGAGGCCCAAAACTAATGGTTATGGATGCTGCAGTCATCCATAGTTATTAATCCTCGGCGACCAAATATGGTAATATCGGATACATTGATACAAAAGAAACACATAAATATGAAAAAGAATTAAAATATCAAACAAGTTCGACATTCCATTCTAAAACATTTCAAATTCATTACCTAATCCCAATACGAGAACCACGTTCAGAGAAAATATATTTATTATAACATACGCTAAGAGCGACATTCGAAGATGCCCCTTTTGGATGATTAGAGTATATATATAGGAAATTAGAAAACTTTACCTTTACAACAGGAACACAGCGGAATCAAAATAAAAGAGAACTCTAGATAGCTATCATGCCTCTAAAAGTCTTCGAAAGCTTATTCGTCAAAAGAGGTATTTGAAAACCTCGACTCTCAAACTAATAAAAATCAATTGAGTATCCGAGAGTTTAAGGGAAAAACATAAACTTCAATTCAGACATAAATCCTGGTTTTGAATAATAATCTACCATGTCAAACCATTTAGATACCTAGTGAGACCACGTCGCTTAGCGGAACGGGTTTTTCCCCCACTAATATCCTAAAACCTTTATACAATCATATATTATGCACTACATCCACAATGGTTAAAACAACTTAAAATAATAGGATGATATGTGTTTGTGCCAAAATTGGTCACAAACATCCAGTTGCCAATGTAAGCACCAGTTCACAGTGACAGATCACAGATAACAAGTATGTAGAGAATTAGAAATGAAGAACACTCAGAAAAGCAAGAGGAAAGCAGTAAAGAACACTGAGTTTATAGTGGTTCGGCAATCCAACCTACGTCCACTTTTAATTTGATGATTTTATTAATGTATGCTTGTTGATTACAATGAGTTACAACTGATTACAATAGAAAAATCTGATTGCAATGATGAATCCAATAGAGTCTGGACGTAGAAGAGCCCAAAAAAGGTCCCTTTTATGTAAGCTCTGGGATGCTATTTATAGACATGTGATGCAAATATATTGCTTAGATCTTGAGACACCTCTTTTGGCACATGGGCGGACCCACGCGATCAATCCGGTGTGGTTTGCGCTCGATCCGTGATCGATACGAACAAATTTGGTATCGATCAAGATTTTGCCCAATCAAGTCGAAATCAAGCATGAAAATTCTTTTGGTTGTACGCAAGCTTCAGTGAAAATTTTGTAGCATTTGGACTTGTAGATTGTGATATATGACTGATGCAAGTTCGTGTTTTTCGAAGGTTGTCTCCTTCGCATCGATCACCTCTGCCCTATTCATATCAATCGCCTCTGCCTTGTTTGTATCGATCGCCACTGCACTGTTCATATCGATCGTGATGGATATGAACAAGACCTTTCAATTGATGGATACGAACTGTTGAAGCTTGATCGATACGAACAACAAAGGATTGATGGATACAAACTGTTGAAGCTTAATGGAACAGACAAGATCTTTCAGTTGATGGATAGAACTGTTGAGTCATCATGGATACAAACAAGACCTTTCAGTTGATGAATGTAAACAGCCGAGGCTTGATGGATACGAACAAGACCTTTCAGTTGATGGATACGAACAGTTGAGGCTTGATGGATACGAACAACAGATGAGTGATGATATAAACAGTTGATTGCTTGAATTACATCGATTATATCTTGAGCATACGAACTCCGATTGACCTGAAATTTGAAACATAGCCTCTCCTAGCCTTGTGCATCATTCCCAGTCGATCCTGTCTTGAATGAAGCTCGGTAAAATTTTGACGACATCGATCATATCCTTGTTTTCAATCGATCTTTGATAGTGGTTACCATCATTTTTAGCCTATTTGTCGATATACTGGCCTTGACCAAAAGGCGGGATAACAATATGCAAACAAGTAAATCAATTCTGAATTTCCCATCTCTATTCATTTTGACTACCTGTCTTAACTATAGTTTCTAAGGTTACTATTAACCTATTAGTTTCCATGGGCTTACTAATAACCTGTTTAATGTTTAAGGACTCCATGTCCAGTTACATAGTTTTCATGGGATCACTAAGAACCTATTGGCCCGTGTCAGTATCTTTACTATTTTATGGGTTCTCCCAAAACCTATGATAACTCTAATATCTTTCCTCTTATCCTAGTTTACATGGGTTGACTAGTAACCTATTGACATATATCAATATCGTAATCCAGATAAAATTTTCATGGGCTAACTACAAACCTATTGTCCCCTGCCAATATGAAATCATAGTTTTCATGGGCCAACTATGAACCTGTCTTCCTGACATCTTCTTTTATACGCAGTTTTATGGGCTTACTATGAACCTATTGGCCCCTGCCAATATCTTTTCCTATACATAGTTTTCAAGGGCTTACTATGAACCTATTAGCTCCTGCTAATATCTTCTTTTAATATTTTAGCATCCTATACTCTAGTCCTTCTGACCTCCGGGATGCAATTCTACTCATTCAGGAGTTAAGTTAATTTATATTCGCTACTAGGTCAACCTAATTGGTTATTCTACCCTTTCCTAAATTACAGTTATGGATCCATTACAATGTGAATATATTCAAATATATATATATATATATATATATATATAAAGAAAAAAACATAAAAATACCAACCCTTATGGTTTAATATCTTTGAAATCATATTATATAAAACTTGGTTAATCGCTTTAACCCATTAATCAAGGAAAAATTCTTCAAAACTCCATTTCAAAACACTTTATTTATTCCATGGTTTTTCTTTTAAAATGAGACTGGGATATTTTTGTTTTGAAAACTAAGGCTTTCGAAACCTTAAAATATTACATTTGAAACCCTTGATAACCTCCTTCGAATGCATAGAAAACTTCTTTTCAAAACATTCCATATAAACATTTTGAAGCTCTTTAAATCATCTCTTTCAAAACCAGAATGTACCTTTCAAAAGTATCAAAACATTACTTATTAATCCTTGGAAACATAGCTTCGAAACCAATGAAAGTACCCATTTTGAAATCCATAGGTTTACTCAAAACATCTTGTGGGTCAAAGTGAATATACATGAAAGTATCTCTTTCGAAACCTTTAAACTTCTTATAAAACTGTTTGGGGAAGTTTGATAGCATCGGCACCATCCTTTCAAAAGCTTCAAAACATTTAAGAAAAACTTTGAAGGATGGCATCGAAACCCTCTTTCGAAGACATTGCCTTCGGAACCCTTAAACCCTTTCAAAAGCATTTAGGAAGTGGTTTAATATAAGTTTAAAACAAAGACAACCCTTCGAAAACATTAACGGCTTCGATACACTCGGAAGGCAAAAGATCAGCGGATGGGTTTCGGCTATGTCGTAATCATTACTTTTCAAAGCATCATTTTATAAATAAAGGACTCCATTCGAAAGCCTATACTCTTAAAACATATAATAGCAACCCCTTAAAAATCTATTTGGAAAACCCCTTTCGAAAGAATATGTTTCGACTCCTTCGAAAGCTTTAGTAAAACAAAGGCAGGCGCTTAAATTTAAAAACAAAGCAAAGGTATCGACTCCATCGGAAGCAATGCTTTTTACACGATGCCTTCCGCTTTTATCCAATCCACTTCGTACCAATATCATTGATACCATTGTATTGGTTTCAGCCTAAGTTGGTTTCGACTAGGTTAAAGCTAGAGTCAAAAGGCACTTCTAAAAAAGGTGGAACCCACTTTTCTGGATAAATCTGATTTAATGTCAATTAAAACAAACACTTTCTAACTAACCTACTGTCACGACCCGTCTTTCTTAACCCAGAAATATGCATCATGATTTAAGAAAGAAAGAGATAGAAGAAGAAAAGATAGAAAAGAAGAAACTCAACAACATTAGATTCGCACAGCGAAACGAATGAAATATAATATATCACATAAAATATTGCATGGTATCATATACATCAGAGTACACAACCTATACATCTCAATTTAGACAGTTATAAACACCCATCTATTATACAACTCATGTACATCACAGAGATACAAACACAAACACTAGCATAGCGGAACCATAATATATCTACATGCTAAAGCCTCATGCTCCAATTCTCCTTTATAAATTCATCATTGCTAACTTGAATCCCTTGGCTACTCGTAAAAATTTGAGTACCCAAGAGTCTAATAAAACAGAAAATAAACTCTGGGTCAGACATGGGTCTGCTGTGAGTAAACGGGTTAAAGTTGCTTAACTTTTAAAAAAAATCCTTCGAAAAGAAAGGTATCATGCAAGACTTCCCACACATAAACATGGAATTTTTTTTACCTTACGCTAACCAAAACATTTGATAGGAAATCCAGTGATGCTATAATAGTGCCTAGGGTTTTCAAGTAAATAAGAAATAGCTGAAATTGTTACATGATTAAATTCCAGCATACTAGCCACAGAGTGGGTTATACAGTCAAAACAAAAAAAGGCACATAGGAAGAATGGGTTTCCATCAATGGAAGAGCTATTGGGGTACCGCCCGTCACAGTACGTGGCCTAGATCAATGTACCAAGGATCCCTCCCGATCCCCTGCAAAACAAGGCCGGAACCATCCCTTACTGGATAGTCCCGAACAAGATAACCCCATGGTTGGCGCGGCCAACGACACACTAAGCCGAAATAATAAGGGACCTCTAGACAGGGGTAAATCTCATTCTACTTGGGTGCTACCTACTTAACTTTGCTGCACCTCCCCTATTTTATCCATTCCCGCTTGATGAGGCTTGAGTCTGCGATTACCTTTATAGAACACATCTATCTTGGAATGCTCATCGTCCTCCAGTGACGATGTTCTGAAAGCATTCGATCCATACAAGTTTGTTCCGGGTTCAAAAGAAATCGAAAGCACTATCTCGTTACTCTCATTTTGGAATCACCCTCAAAGTTAACGACCATAGCCCTTGCACTCTGAATTTCTATCTCGAATCTGAAAGTACTATCCCCGTTAACTCACATGACAGATTCAAATTCTAGAAAATTCGCTCACACAACATATATATCAATTCTAAATGAATTCAAGATGGAGAACATCCATACAAACTAATATCATCACATGCATCCAAATCAAACTATTTTTGGAAAGGTTTACTCACCATTTTATGAAACAGAGACCAGATTTTCTTGTCCAGGCTTTTGATCTGGAATTTTTTTACATTTGATTTGAATTCCTATTGCAGGCTTACTTGATTACGTTGAAGTTGAATCAGGTGTTGAAACTTGCTATTAATCTTCATCTTGATTGAAAATTTGGAACTGATTTTGAATTTTTCCTTCATTTCTTTCTCAGATTTTGGTTTTCCAGGTTTTATTTTACTTTTTTGATTTGTATTAGTTTTTAGTTGAAAAAGAATAGGAGAAGGATTAGAACTGAGAATGAAAAAAGTTTTCTCCTTTATATTTTATAATTTATAAATTTTAATTATCAAGGGAAAAGTTATTGCCATTTGTCCTTAAGGTTTGTTACTTAGCTTACACATATTCATATATTTTACAAATGTCTTAAATCACCCTAATATGTTTACAAGTGTTAGCTTTCTTTTATTAAATATAATTTGTCTTTTTATTAAATTATTTAAGTTCACATGTATTTATGTATTACATTTAAATGTACATAATGTTTGTCTTTTTCTTATAAATAAGCTTTTAAATTTTTATATATGTACAAATGTGAATTTATGTAGATAACATTATATATTACTTATGTTTTTGAATCAAATAAATGTATTAGATGCTTTGTAGATTTTTATTTTAGTTTTATGTATTTACTAACCAAATTGCCTCATGTTTAAATTTTTAAAAAGAAAGAATACTGAAAACAAAAGAAAATGAACTTTTAATTAAATCCCATTTTAAACTTAAGCTAAAATATAATTTTAAATAAAAAAGAAATTATCTTTGTTGATAATATATATAAAGTTTTAAATTTCAAATAACCTTTGAAAAGTATTATATTAAAATTTGAAAGCACCTTTATTAAACTCAAACCAAATACTTTCCATTTTAATATATACAAATATATACATTTTAAATAGAAAATATTTTTAACATTAGTTTTGAAAATTATTATTTTGAATTTTAAAACCAAAACTTCAAATCATAATATACACACATATATATTACAATTTGAAAACATAACTTTTATTTAACAAATGACTTCCTATTCGCAATATATATACCAAAATATATATTACAAATAGAATATATTTTTATTTGCTTTAAAAGATAAATATCACAAATTTTAAATTGTTAGAAAAGATATAAATATTGCCAAATTAATTATTTATTAACTTTTAAAAGAATAAACTTGCCAATTAAAATAATTTTAAAAGGAAATTACCAAATCTACGAGTAGCCAAGAGATTCAAGTTAGCTTTGATGAATTCTGATAGGGATATGGAGCAGGAGGCTTCAGCATTTGTAGATATATAGTGGTTCCGCTGTGTTGATCTCTGTATTTATATCTGTGTTGTATCTTGAGTTGTATGATTTACATGTTTTATAACTGTCTATTTTGTGTTGTATAAGCCGTGTAACTCTATTGTATATGATACTATGTAATATATTATGTGATTAATATATTTTATTCGTTCCGCTGTGAGATTCTGATATTGTTTAGTTCTTTCTATTCGATCTTTTCTCTTTTCTATCCCTTTCTTTCTTAATAATGATTCGTCTTTCTATGGAGTGAAAGACGGGTTGTTACAGTGAGCTGGAAACTTGCTTCAGGTTGCATTTGAAAACACACCTTTGTTCAGGCCTTAAGATAAATGGTTTGTAGGGTTTTGATTTTCTTGCTTTTGAAAATTCATCATCGACGGATTTTCTCATCTACTCCAGATCAGAGTTGTGCAGCAGAAGCGAGGTAGCAGCTATTCTAGAGTGGAAGCAACCCTGGAAGTTAGCAGTATTCTTAGATTAGAGGGTTTCTATAGGATCTGAAGGTGAGATTGGCGAGTGCTCTTGTTTGTCTTTTCCGGATAGGAGGAGTTAGTTTTCTACTGATGATAGTAGAGTTTGTTCTTGATTTTGGTTGATCTTGAGAGGATCATTCTGTTGGTTTGTTTTTGGTCCAGTTTGTTTCTAGAGGCATCAGCGTAGGTTGAGCTGATCAGGAAGGAGAAGGCAACCCAGAATCGTCAGAAGAGTTTTGTGGATAAGAGATGGAGGAATTTGGATTCCGAAGTCGGAGATTTGATTTTGGATAAGTTTTCTCCGATCAAAGGATCTATCAGATTTGGTAAGTTTAGAAAGCTAGCTCCGAGGTATTAGATCTTTTCTAAGTTCTGGTAAGGATAAGTGCTTTGGTCTTTGGGGTTGAATTGCCAGTTTGGAAAAATGGGATTCAATGTATTTCACGTATCTCTAAGGGAGTATGTGTATGATCCATCTCTGGTTTTAGAACCAGTAGTTCAGAAGGATTTGGTAGTCAAGCAGAAATTGTCTATGGTCTGATATCCTATTCAGATTGTAGATCTAGATGAGTAGGAGCACTGTAGCTTAGTAGTGTTGATTGTTTGGATTCGGTAGAGCGAGTAATCCAGTGTTTATACTTGGGAAACTCTAGATAATATTAGGAAGGTCTATCATGATTTGTGTCAGGATCATTAGATTTGTTTGATTGAGTAAATTGGTTGCTATGGTTGTTAGCATATGGTTGATAATATATGCTTGTGATTTAGAAATTAAAATCTTTGATGGGTTATTAAATTACCTTTGTTTTTAAATTTCGGGGACGAAATTCTTTTAAGGGGAATGGAATGTGATGACTCGGAATTTTAGGCAATATCAATTTAATAATCTATATTAAAAATTAAATTGATTTGATAATTGTGTTTTGTGATTTTAATTTAAACTGGCAAATTTATTCCTTTATAAAACAAATAAATATTTAATTGGTGGATTTTATCTTTTAAAAGCTAATAAAAATATTTTCTATTTATAATGTATATATATTTGTATATATTGTAAATAGAAAAGCTTTGGTTTAAAATTTAATAAATAAATAAAATCTTGTTTTAAATTCTAATATATATTGGTAATTTGTAAATTATGATTAAATCTAATATAAAAAATTTCAAAGCTATTTAAAAAGTTAATTATATAGTTCTAAAATATTTACGGTAAATATTATTTGTTTAAAATATCTTTTAGCTTAAGTTTAAATTTAAATAAGATTAACAAAATGATTTTTTTTATTTTCTTTTTAAAATATTGCTTGATAAATATGATTTGAAATTATATATAAAAGTTTAAAATACAATTTACAAATACATAAAGCATATAATATATTAATTCATTTAGTAATAGAAGTAATTTATAATCTTTTTATAGATTATTTAAAGTTGTCAAATTAGTTACTTTCAAATAATAATAATGTGTTAGGTGTAAATAGATTTTAATAGAAATAGAATTGTTATTTCAAATTGAATGTGTTGTTATAAAATTGACTTTAATTTGGATTTTTAAATCTAATTTGAATTTGAATTTGGATTTAAAACTGAAATTCAAAAGATAGATATTTAAAAATATTTGAATTAAAAATATATTTATAAGCTTTTATTTATATATATAATTTGTTTTATTTTCCATAAAGTAATTTATATATATAAATGAGTATTTGTAAATTAATAAATTAAGTAAAAGCTTTATTATTAACATTTAAATAAATAAAATTATGTTACGACAAGTGTTAAAAATTAAGAGACATTAGTAACAAATGTTAATTAATAAACAACACCATATGACAAATATTAAGGATTTTTACAAGTGTCCTTTATAATTTTAATTTTTCTTTTATTTTTACTAATCACATTGTTACCTATATTAACTTTGCTTTCCTCCTCTTCATTTCTTTTCTATCCTCTTCTTTTCAAAACTATGAAAAACTCCAGCCTGCAAATTTTATCAAAACATCCCTCAAACAATAAAACTGCAAATCATTTTCTAAAATCAAATAACAAAAGCCTGCATTCTTCAAACCTAAGTTAAACTAAAGCAAGCAAATCTGGAATTTAATCAAAGCAACTTTACCTCTGTTTTGAAAGCAAACTCATAATCAAGCAGTTCCATCTTTGTTTCAAATGTTAGCCCTGTAACGACCCCGGATTTTTATGAATTTAAATTGATAATTTAAATGAATTTTTGAATATAAAAAATTGTCAAATTAATTATAAAGGGCAGCGAGTTTCCTCGATTCAAATAGAAAATATATATAAATCATATGGATTTGAAATTTTGTATATATGTGAATATATATGTATATGTTGGATTTTAAATAAATTCTTATATAAATGATTTTGCAAAAGAATAATTAAATAATAAATAATATACTTTGGACACAAGTATAAAAATAAATAAATAAATTGATTTAAAAATTTATAAATGATGATAATTTGAGTTATATAAAAAAATATGTGCATATAGAGAAATATAAAACAATAATTTTTTAAGTAAAATTTATGATAAATATTTAAACTAAAAATAGAAGTAAAAAGAGATAAGAATAAAACTACTTATCAATATTAAGTGAAAAATATAAAATAAAATATACGTTGTAAATTTAATACATATGTTAGAAATATGATTAAAAGATAAATTACAAAACAATACAATATATTCAAGTGTGAACAATAAAAAGACAAGTATCTAAAAGCAAATACAAAGCAAGCTATGTAAATGAAAAATATAAAGAATATATATATTTACATAAGTAATAAAGCTTGCATAACATACAAAGTAGAAACCACATAATTATAAAATTATGTAAAATATAAAACAAAGAAAGAAATCAAACAAAATTACAAAGCAATATATATACTCAGCTGAAAATAAGAAGTAAGTAAATACATTAACTAATAACTTAACAACATAATTAAAATAGAAACTTATTTACATTATAAAGTGCTAATTTATAACCAATATATGAAGTGTGGTATTAACAATTGTATACAACAAGACAGTAAAACATGTTTATGCAGGCAAGTAAAAATAAAAGATCCATCTACATACACAAATAAAATAAAAACATGTACAAATGGAAAAGTAGTCAGTTTTAACTTTGAATAGAGATCTACAAAATATATGCAAACTATCTATGTACAAAAGAATTTAAAGAAAAGACTTGAAGTATGAAGCAAGATGTAAATAAGAAGCAAAGAAATTCAAAGCCTGCAAAAGTAGATTTGTGTACATGGCAAAAGTACATATGAATATGCTTACAAAACAAAGCAGAACTGTGTATATACATACATAACAAATAGTATAAGTTGTAAACAAATAGGACATTGCATTTAATGCAACATACCAAGGCAATTAATGCAAGCCTCTACAGCATGCTTTCTGTACAAATAATAAACTGCACATCTCTTTATATATATGAGTTGCCTCCAATTTGTTCAAAAATCTTTTACTGAAGAAAGAAGAAAAAAAAATACAAACATCATCATCTAAACTCCATAACTAATCATTCAAGTTCAAAACAAGTTGCAGATTTAACTCCAAGGTCAAAGTAGATGAAAATTATCCAGGCTTTCTTTTCAAATTTTAAAACAGTCAGGAGCTTTATATGCAAAACTGTGTTAGGTGAGCAAACTACCTCCTTCCAGTTTTCAACTTCATTTATATCTTGATTGTGATGAGTTTTCTGATGTTTGTGAGCGAAACCATCACTGCATGTTGGTATTGATACAAAGTATCATAGTATATATGTCTAAGTAATGTTTGTTTGCACTGGAAGCTTTCATAGTTATTGTTGATCTGTATTTCAAGTTTTGTACAAAGTAAAGCAAATAAATTTACAAAACTATTTATATAACCATTTGAACTTGGTAGTGAGCTAAATTCGAGTTTGTTTATATGAAACAAAGCCTGCAAACATGTTTAAGATTTAACAGTATGATATTAATACTGTATTATCCAACTACAGGTAAATAAGAAATCAAAGTTTAGAATTCAAATGTTTAAATTTGAAAATTCAATAACATATTTAAATTTCATACAAGTAATTATGATTTTTAACATGAATATTAAGATTTTTATGCAAAGGTATTAAAAGCAGTTTTGAAATGAAACAAAAATGGGTTTTTGTAAATTTTGGAAGATAGAGTTAACTTTAATTCCTGAAATTTGGAATGAAGTAAGGTTGAAGTCGTACTAACACTAGAAAAATGTCTAATTATTTTTCGAATTCATAAATTTTGGGTTTGAATCTAGAGTAGGGTTTAAGCCCGTATTTTTCAATGCTCTGTAAAGAAAATGATTTCGGCATCATATGCAAACCGAGTGAAGCGTGATTTTTGGTGGAGTTAGGGGAAGGTGCGACGAGGTATTGGTGAAGATTCAACGCCTACGGTGATGTGTGGTGGCCGCGCGATTGTTTTGTCAGTAGGGTTTTGTTGCCTTGTTCGAACTGCAGGTCAAAATTTGTTTCCATCTTGTAATTGAAAAACTGGGTTTCGATTGTGATACTAGGGGTGTTTTGTGGTTTGTGGGGACGGTAGCGAGTCGCCGCAGGGGAGGCGAGCCACCGTGCACGTGCACGGTGGAGAGGAGATGGTCGAGGATCTGGAGTCGTCGCGTGCCCGTGTTTTTCTGGTGTTTCTTCGAGTATGACTTCGGTTTGCCTCTGGGTCGTTTTCGTGAAATGGGTTTCTGCTGTTCTTTTATAACTTCAACTAATAAAAAAAAAATGAAAAGGGGGAGAAGAACTGAGAAAAAGAAGAACAGGGAAGGGGTGAGAGAGAGTGACACGGGAGATACACGAGGGGAAACTCGAGTTTTCTCGAGTAAGAAATGATGCGGTCTCGGTGCTTTCCCAGAATAGCCGTGAATAATGATTTTTGTACAAGTGTTTAACTTAGTTAATTGAGCAATGTTAGTTAGTATTAAGTTAATATGTAACTTAAAAGTTTAGTAAGGAAAGTTGTAAAGATAGTTAATCAGTTTAAGGTAAGAAAATTTAATTTATTACTTTAAGTAAGTAAATAAATAAACTAATCAAGTTAATTTAAATGATTTATTATGAAGTTGGTTTAAAGGTTAATTTAATTAATAAGTAATTAAAGAATGATTTATTTAATTATAAATAAATAATTAGATTAATTTATAATTAGAAATGATTAATAATGAATTAATCTAAGATAATTTCTTAAGAAAGTGATTAAGAAATATTATTAGTTAATAAGGATAATTAACTAAGGATTATTAAGTAATTGATTTAAAGTGATTAATGTTAATGATTTATTGGATTAAATAATTTAGATAATCAATTATAAATGATTTAGATGTAATTACTTAATGAAAATAATCTGATCAGAATTGGATAATAAATTCATAAGTAATTAAATTAATTAGAGATAAATTGAATTACATAGGATTAAACGATAAATAAATCCTGTTTATAAATGATTATTGGATGCTTGAATTATTTATGAATGATCGTATTTTATGAGATGCCTTGAATTGATTGTCCTCTCTGATCTGTAATATCTTGTTCTGTGAATTGAGCTATGTGAAATTTACTCATTTACTTATGTACATTTGTGTATTATCTGTGAATCTGTGAATGGAAGATAAGCGTTATAATTTATATCGCTTATCGAATATATTGTCGTATTTGATCGGTGATGATTGAATGGTTGTGCACTATTGCGTTAAACCCCTTGACCACACTTATACACACACAAATACGGATTTCATGAGGAAATCGGTTAAGTCACAGATGTTTGAAATAGTTTTAAATTTGAATTTTTAAATTCAAATGTTTTGGAAATGGAATCGGAATAAATGTGAAAAGCTTTTGGAATGGAAATTTATTTTAAATTACTTGATTAAGTTTGGAATTGAAATAATTTGATTTAAATTTGAATTCAAAAGTAGGAATTGAATTCTAAAATTTGAAACTAAGGATTAATGATATTATACTAGTCATTATGGGTTAAACCATTTTAAAAGTATAATTTTGAGAATTTGGATTTAACCAAAGAACTTTAACTCGTATAGATGAACCAAATTTTCAAAAGGAAACTGTTTGTTTTAAAAAGAATAAAAAGCTTTCAGATAAGAAATGAAATTCCAGTTAATTAGGGGAATTTCAAGATTGAATAGAGAAATGATTTTCCTAAGTTATGAATGAATTCTTTTTGAAAGCTATGAATTAAATCTGTTTATTTTTAACAGATTTAAATTGATGATTTGTTTAAATCAAATTGAAATGAAATTGTTTTGAAGACTATAAGTTAAATCTTTGATTTAAAGATTTAACGAGTTAATCAAATTGAAATGAAAATTGATTTGGAAAATCTGTGAATGAATCTTTTGTTTAAAAGATTAAAATGTGAAAATTGTTTAAACCGTCAAAAGGTTGTGAAAATGAATCTTTTTGTTTAAAGATTGAAATGGTAATTGGATTAAACCATTTGAAAGAAAGTTTTGAATTATTAAGTTGTGACTTAATTGAAATCCCATTATCCATTTTTTTTTGAAATATCGTGCTCACTATTCGGTTTAGCCGGGAAAGGACCTTTGTGTCGTATAACCCATTCCGAATATGTGATACGTCGTTATGGATAGCATTTGAAGACCGGTGATGAAGACTGGGTATTTGCGAAAGCGATAGGATGACCTATCGATTGTTTCTGCACCGAGTCGCGCCGGTATAGAAACTCCCTAAGTGATGGGAAATCCGATCGGGATTGTGAATATCCGGATTGCAAGGACTTCTTTGTAAGTGCCTTCGGTTCTGTTCGAACCCAGAACAGACTTGTATGGATTGTATGTCTGACATTACAAATTGAGATATAAAGCCGATTTCTTTCAAATATATTTCTGTTGGTGGCGGAGAATTTATTCTCCTAGCTTAACACCCTTCTCTGAGACGTACGAGCTCAGAGGTTATATAGTTGAAGGTTATCAGCGATATATTCCCAATTTGGTCATGTGCCATACTGAGTGTTGCTGTGAAATGATCATTGTGTTGATTATTTGTGATAGGATCATTTATTTGATCGTCTATCCTGGTGATCATTTCTATGATCATTTGTTGACCCAAAGCATGGCTTTTGTATAAAGTATGTTTTTGTGGACGTGACTTCGTCGAGCCTCACACCTCGGGAATGGTCAAAACAGGAAAGAAGCAGCAAGGTTATGAGGGGTAGCGCCCTTTAGGATATGTGCATTTCCTTCTGGAAAAGGGTGGTATCATGGTATGGAGCCCAGATGCTTACTCATGTTGAAAACACTTTATGATTGTGTGAATTGATTACGAGCGCTTGGTGAAAGGTCCCAAAGGACCGGGGGATGGCATATTCGGTCAGTTGTTACTCAGTTAGGGGTAACCCGGCCTTGTGTTGGTAGAGATCCGGTTTGGTTCTCGGGGATGTCCATCCAGAGGCATTCTCATGTGGCAATGGGAAGTTCCTTGGCCTGATCATTCGTTGGAAATCCAAAGAAACAATACGAGCCTTGTACAGTATTAGTTGTAGAACCTGCCATCTAATATGGTAGCTATAGTAGGCATAATATAATGGTACCTATGCTGGCTAAGATTTATATTCTACTTTCGAAATGATTTTTTCTACACTATGCACTAGTAATAATATCAAATGTTTCTTTTTAATGCGTATCAAGCATCTTTGACTAACATAAGAAGAAATCTCCTCCAAGTCTGCGTTTGCATTGTGTGTGTGGCAGGAGGTCTTATGGTAGTCTCATTTTAAAAAGCATTGCGAATTGACTTTGAAAATCTTTTGTTGAATGTTTTAAAAGATAAACTGTTTTTGTTGCTCACACCAGTCCCACGACTGATCCGGAGTTTATTGTTTCTTTCCTAAACTCTGGGTGCTCATTATTTTCTACACGAGCAGTCTAGAGTTGGGTTTTTCAGATAGTCAGGTTTAGTAGATTATCTGGAGTTAGTTCAGTCTTTGAACCACACCAGTCTTGCTTAGCTTGGTGCATCGTTATTGGGAGTTCGAGCTATTGATGGATTGATTCTTGGAAATGGAGTTGCAGTTCTAGGAGTTCTCTTTTGAAGACTATCTCAGAGTTATTGTTCTGCTGCTAGATGTTATCTATTTTCTTTCCGCTGCTATTTATTATATCATATCTCTGATGTATATTGATATCTATTGGATCATCTGTTGTATCAGATATTGTATCAAAGCTGTATATCAATGTATTATTCTTTTATTCCGCTGTGTTATTTACTTAGTGATTGTTATAAGCTCCGGCGAATCGGATTTGAACGGTCGAATCTATGGCATTCGAATACGATATGAAGTATGGATGTCGATTTTCGAGCGGGCAAAATCGGAGTCGTCACATTTGGTATCAGAGATAAGGGTTGAACTTTAGCTCAGGAGTGTAACACATTAAGTAGCTCATTAGAGATAGGGTGAAGTAAATCCTAGAATGAGTAATCCTTAAGATATCCGTTTTAACGCCTCAGTAAATTCTCTTACTATTCACTGATAGTGAGTATGAGTGCAAGAAGAGAACGAGATAGAGGACGGGAGAATACGACTATAAATGGTCGATACTCTGTAACAACAGTGGAAACATCTTTCTTATCAATTTCCTTTGATTCGTCTTTTCAATTCTTTTGATTGATTCGTGACAGCTACAAGAAAAAGTTTCGGTGCGGTGATGCTCTACGAATCGTTGTAGGAAATTTTTACTTCGTATCTTCATCGATTTCTTATCGGGTTTTCGATTTAAACTCTAATAAATGAATTAGAAATTAGAAATTTTAAATAAATTGGAAATTTTAATTGAATTAAATTGATTAATAGAATATGAAGAATGATTAGAATTGTATCGATAAAATGATTTTGTTTAAAACCAAAATTTGAAATTTTATTATAATTTCTTGTATCTATTATTGATATCCTGATTTGGTGAGCCAAATGCAGAACTGATATCCAGTTTGATCTGAAAAGATATTTCTCTATCTTTCATCTATCTGTGTTGTTTTCGTGCCTGCGAATTTCGACGACGAAATCCTTTTAAGGGGGGAAGTCTGTAACGACCCCGGATTTTTATGAATTTAAATTGATAATTTAAATGAATTTTTGAATAAAAAAATTGTAAAATTAATTATAAAGGGCAGCGAGTTTCCTCGATTCAAATAGAAAATATATATAAAGTCATATGGATTTGAAATTTTGTATATATGTGAATATATATGTATATGTTGGATTTTAAATAAATTCTTATATAAATGATTTTGCAAAAGAATAATTAAATAATAAATAATATACTTTGGACACAAGTATAAAAATAAATAAATAAATTGATTTAAAAATTTATAAATGATGATAATTTGAGTTATATAAAAAAATATGTGTATATAGAGAAATATAAAACAATATTTTTTTAAGTAAAATTTATGATAAATATTTAAACTAAAAATAGAAGTAAAAAGAGATAAGAATAAAACTACTTATCAATATTAAGTGAAAAATATAAAATAAAATATACGTTGTAAATTTAATACATATGTTAGAAATATGATTAAAAGATAAATTACAAAACAATACAATATATTCAAGTGTGAACAATAAAAAGACAAGTATCTAAAAGCAAATACAAAGCAAGCTATGTAAATGAAAAATATAAAGAATATATATATTTACATAAGTAATAAAGCTTGCATAATATACAAAGTAGAAACCACATAATTATAAAATTATGTAAAATATAAAACAAAGAAAGAAATCAAACAAAATTACAAAGCAATATATATACTCAGCTGAAAATAAGAAGTAAGTAAATACATTAACTATTAACTTAACAACATAATTAAAATAGAAACTTATTTACATTATAAAGTGCTAATTTATAACCAATATATGAAGTGTGGTATTAACAATTGTATACAACAAGACAGTAAAACATGTTTATGCAGGCAAGTAAAAATAAAAGATCCATCTACATACACAAATAAAATAAAAACATGTACAAATGGAAAAGTAGTCAGTTTTAACTTTGAATAGAGATCTACAAAATATATGCAAACTATCTATGTACAAAAGAATTTAAAGAAAAGACTTGAAGTATGAAGCAAGATGTAAATAAGAAGCAAAGAAATTCAAAGCCTGCAAAAGTAGATTTGTGTACATGGCAAAAGTACATATGAATATGCTTACAAAACAAAGCAGAACTGTGTATATACATACATAACAAATAGTATAAGTTGTAAACAAATAGGACATTGCATTTAATGCAACATACCAAGGCAATTAATGCAAGCCTCTACAGCATGCTTTCTGTACAAATAATAAACTGCACATCTCTTTATATATATGAGTTGCCTCCAATTTGTTCAAAAATCTTTTACTGAAGAAAGAAGAAAAAAAAATACAAACATCATCATCTAAACTCCATAACTAATCATTCAAGTTCAAAACAAGTTGCAGATTTAACTCCAAGGTCAAAGTAGATGAAAATTATCCAGGCTTTCTTTTCAAATTTTAAAACAGTCAGGAGCTTTATATGCAAAACTGTGTTAGGTGAGCAAACTACCTCCTTCCAGTTTTCAACTTCATTTATATCTTGATTGTGATGAGTTTTCTGATGTTTGTGAGCGAAACCATCACTGCATGTTGGTATTGATACAAAGTATCATAGTATATATGTCTAAGTAATGTTTGTTTGCACTGGAAGCTTTCATAGTTATTGTTGATCTGTATTTCAAGTTTTGTACAAAGTAAAGCAAATAAATTTACAAAACTATTTATATAACCATTTGAACTTGGTAGTGAGCTAAATTCGAGTTTGTTTATATGAAACAAAGCCTGCAAACATGTTTAAGATTTAACAGTATGATATTAATACTGTATTATCCAACTACAGGTAAATAAGAAATCAAAGTTTAGAATTCAAATGTTTAAATTTGAAAATTCAATAACATATTTAAATTTCATACAAGTAATTATGATTTTTAACATGAATATTAAGATTTTTATGCAAAGGTATTAAGAGCAGTTTTGAAATGAAACAAAAATGGGTTTTTGTAAATTTTGGAAGATAGAGTTAACTTTAATTCCTGAAATTTGGAATGAAGTAAGGTTGAAGTCGTACTAACACTAGAAAAATGTCTAATTATTTTTCGAATTCATAAATTTTGGGTTTGAATCTAGAGTAGGGTTTAAGCCCGTATTTTTCAATGCTCTGTAAAGAAAATGATTTCGGCATCATATGCAAACCGAGTGAAGCGTGATTTTTGGTGGAGTTAGGGGAAGGTGCGACGAGGTATTGGTGAAGATTCAACGCCTACGGTGATGTGTGGTGGCCGCGCGATTGTTTTGTCAGTAGGGTTTTGTTGCCTTGTTCGAACTGCAGGTCAAAATTTGTTTCCATCTTGTAATTGAAAAACTGGGTTTCGATTGTGATACTAGGGGTGTTTTGTGGTTTGTGGGGACGGTAGCGAGTCGCCGCAGGGGAGGCGAGCCACCGTGCACGTGCACGGTGGAGAGGAGATGGTCGAGGATCTGGAGTCGTCGCGTGCCCGTGTTTTTCTGGTGTTTCTTCGAGTATGACTTCGGTTTGCCTCTGGGTCGTTTTCGTGAAATGGGTTTCTGCTGTTCTTTTATAACTTCAACTAATAAAAAAAAAATGAAAAGGGGGAGAAGAACTGAGAAAAAGAAGAACAGGGAAGGGGTGAGAGAGAGTGACACGGGAGATACACGAGGGGAAACTCGAGTTTTCTCGAGTAAGAAATGATGCGGTCTCGGTGCTTTCCCAGAATAGCCGTGAATAATGATTTTTGTACAAGTGTTTAACTTAGTTAATTGAGCAATGTTAGTTAGTATTAAGTTAATATGTAACTTAAAAGTTTAGTAAGGAAAGTTGTAAAGATAGTTAATCAGTTTAAGGTAAGAAAATTTAATTTATTACTTTAAGTAAGTAAATAAATAAACTAATCAAGTTAATTTAAATGATTTATTATGAAGTTGGTTTAAAGGTTAATTTAATTAATAAGTAATTAAAGAATGATTTATTTAATTATAAATAAATAATTAGATTAATTTATAATTAGAAATGATTAATAATGAATTAATCTAAGATAATTTCTTAAGAAAGTGATTAAGAAATATTATTAGTTAATAAGGATAATTAACTAAGGATTATTAAGTAATTGATTTAAAGTGATTAATGTTAATGATTTATTGGATTAAATAATTTAGATAATCAATTATAAATGATTTAGATGTAATTACTTAATGAAAATAATCTGATCAGAATTGGATAATAAATTCATAAGTAATTAAATTAATTAGAGATAAATTGAATTACATAGGATTAAACGATAAATAAATCCTGTTTATAAATGATTATTGGATGCTTGAATTATTTATGAATGATCGTATTTTATGAGATGCCTTGAATTGATTGTCCTCTCTGATCTGTAATATCTTGTTCTGTGAATTGAGCTATGTGAAATTTACTCATTTACTTATGTACATTTGTGTATTATCTGTGAATCTGTGAATGGAAGATAAGCGTTATAATTTATATCGCTTATCGAATATATTGTCGTATTTGATCGGTGATGATTGAATGGTTGTGCACTATTGCGTTAAACCCCTTGACCACACTTATACACACACAAATATGGATTTCATGAGGAAATCGGTTAAGTCACAGATGTTTGAAATAGTTTTAAATTTGAATTTTTAAATTCAAATGTTTTGGAAATGGAATCGGAATAAATGTGAAAAGCTTTTGGAATGGAAATTTATTTTAAATTACTTGATTAAGTTTGGAATTGAAATAATTTGATTTAAATTCGAATTCAAAAGTAGGAATTGAATTCTAAAATTTGAAACTAAGGATTAATGATATTATACTAGTCATTATGGGTTAAACCATTTTAAAAGTATAATTTTGAGAATTTGGATTTAACCAAAGAACTTTAACTCGTATAGATGAACCAAATTTTCAAAAGGAAACTGTTTGTTTTAAAAAGAATAAAAAGCTTTCAGATAAGAAATGAAATTCCAGTTAATTAGGGGAATTTCAAGATTGAATAGAGAAATGATTTTCCTAAGTTATGAATGAATTCTTTTTGAAAGCTATGAATTAAATCTGTTTATTTTTAACAGATTTAAATTGATGATTTGTTTAAATCAAATTGAAATGAAATTGTCTTGAAGACTATAAGTTAAATCTTTGATTTAAAGATTTAACGAGTTAATCAAATTGAAATGAAAATTGATTTGGAAAATCTGTGAATGAATCTTTTGTTTAAAAGATTAAAATGTGAAAATTGTTTAAACCGTTAAAGGTTGTGAAAATGAATCTTTTTGTTTAAAGATTGAAATGGTAATTGGATTAAACCATTTGAAAGAAAGTTTTGAATCATTAAGTTGTGACTTAATTGAAATCCCATTATCCATTTGTTTTTGAAATATCGTGCTCACTATTCGGTTTAGCCGGGAAAGGACCTTTGTGTCGTATAACCCATTCCGAATATGTGATACGTCGTTATGGATAGCATTTGAAGACCGGTGATGAAGACCGGGTATTTGCGAAAGCGATAGGATGACCTATCGATTGTTTCTGCACCGAGTCGCGCCGGTATAGAAACTCCCTAAGTGATGGGAAATCCGATCGGGATTGTGAATATCCGGATTGCAAGGACTTCTTTGTAAGTGCCTTCGGTTCTGTTCGAACCCAGAACAGACTTGTATGGATTGTATGTCTGACATTACAAATTGAGATATAAAGCCGATTTCTTTCAAATATATTTCTGTTGGTGGCGGAGAATTTATTCTCCTAGCTTAACACCCTTCTCTGAGACGTACGAGCTCAGAGGTTATATAGTTGAAGGTTATCAGCGATATATTCCCAATTTGGTAATGTGACATACTGAGTGTTGCTGTGAAATGATCATTGTGTTGATTATTTGTGATAGGATCATTTATTTGATCGTCTATCCTGGTGATCATTTCTATGATCATTTGTTGACCCAAAGCATGGCTTTTGTATAAAGTATGTTTTTGTGGACGTGACTTCGTCGAGCCTCGCACCTCGGGAATGGTCAAAACAGGAAAGAAGCAGCAAGGTTATGAGGGGTAGCGCCCTTTAGAATATGTGCATTTCCTTCTGGAAAAGGGTGGTATCATGGTATGGAGCCCAGATGCTTACTCATGTTGAAAACACTTTATGATTGTGTGAATTGATTACGAGCGCTCGGTGAAAGGTCCCAAAGGACCGGGGGATGGCATATTCGGTCAGTTGTTACTCAGTTAGGGGTAACCCGGCCTTGTGTTGGTAGAGATCCGGTTTGGTTCTCGGGGATGTCCATCCAGAGGCATTCTCATGTGGCAATGGGAAGTTCCTTGGCCTGATCATTCGTTGGAAATCCAAAGAAACAATACGAGCCTTGTACAGTATTAGTTGTAGAACCTGCCATCTAATATGGTAGCTATAGTAGGCATAATATAATGGTACCTATGCTGGCTAAGATTTATATTCTACTTTCGAAATGATTTTTTCTACACTATGCACTAGTAATAATATCAAATGTTTCTTTTTAATGCGTATCAAGCATCTTTGACTAACATAAGAAGAAATCTCCTCCAAGTCTGCGTTTGCATTGTGTGTGTGGCAGGAGGTCTTATGGTAGTCTCATTTTAAAAAGCATTGCGAATTGACTTTGAAAATCTTTTGTTGAATGTTTTAAAAGATAAACTGTTTTTGTTGCTCACACCAGTCCCACGACTGATCCGGAGTTTATTGTTTCTTTCCTAAACTCTGGGTGCTCATTATTTTCTACACGAGCAGTCTAGAGTTGGGTTTTTCAGATAGTCAGGTTTAGTAGATTATCTGGAGTTAGTTCAGTCTTTGAACCACACCAGTCTTGCTTAGCTTGGTGCATCGTTATTGGGAGTTCGAGCTATTGATGGATTGATTCTTGGAAATGGAGTTGCAGTTCTAGGAGTTCTCTTTTGAAGACTATCTCAGAGTTATTGTTCTGCTGCTAGATGTTATCTATTTTCTTTCCGCTGCTATTTATTATATCATATCTCTGATGTATATTGATATCTATTGGATCATCTGTTGTATCAGATATTGTATCAAAGCTGTATATCAATGTATTATTCTTTTATTCCGCTGTGTTATTTACTTAGTGATTGTTATAAGCTCCGGCGAATCGGATTTGAACGGTCGAATCTATGGCATTCGAATACGATATGAAGTATGGATGTCGATTTTCGAGCGGGCAAAATCGGAGTCGTCACAAGCCATCTCTACAACAAGTTTCAAGATCTGTGCAAATCAAACACAACAGTTTCCAGATCAATCCAAAAACCTCTGTCCTCTGTTCTTTTAAAAGGTGAGTAGATTTTATTTTAAAAACAGTTTTAATCTGAAAATATAATTCTTATCGGTGATAAATTGTTGTTGTAATATAGATTGAAAGTATTTATATGAAGGCTGATGTGAATGCATGTGTATATATGGCAATGTCTTTGAAAATGTCTGTATGAATATAAATTTATATTCCTATCTATTTACAGGCTACAGAAAAAAAAGTTCAAATCTCTTCCTGTGATCGAATTTAAGCTTCGATCTTTAAATAAAAGATGATTGAAAGATTATAACATTATTCTTAAAAATAATTTCAAAAGGTTATAATAAGACATTATTTCAAATTTGGATTTTTACAGTAAATACATATGTCAAAAATAAATCATCACAATTTGGTAATTCGAATTCGTTAGGAAGTAAAATTAGGATTTTTAATGGAGGGATTATTGGGCTATGCTGTGATAAGCAATATTGGGTTTTTGATCGATCACAGTCAATCGACGATAGGTGAATGGTCGTAACTTAGGGCAGAGAAGGATGGGAAGTGGGGAATCGCAGGAATATTGGTCTGGGATTTTTTTTTGATGACTGAGGCGTTTCCTCGGTGACGATGTAAGGTTTAACGACAATTTGAGTCGACGAGGAACGCGAGGCGAATTTATCGTCGTGGAGAGGCCAGAGTGGTTCGTGGTAGGAGGAAATGAATCATTGGAGAGTGGAGTTGCTTCGGGAAGTTCGGATTGTGACCCAGTGGTCGGAGTCGTCGTCGCTGGGCGAAGTTTCGATCTGGTTAAGCTCCAGATTTTCGTTCGAATGCTATTTTTTGATTCGTTGTTGTAATCATTGATCGGGGAAGTCGAGGAGTACGGCGAAGGCGAGGTTGACTTGTTGGAGGCCAGGAAGTTGGCCAGAGTTCATGAAATTGGCCGTGCATGTGCACCGTGCCCATTGATGTATCTGGGTTTATTTTCGAGTTTGGGGAAGAAGTTCGTGCTCGGGTATGACTCGAGATTATTTGAGTTTTTCTCGAAGTAGTGGGGGTTTGCGAGTGGAACGAGTTTGGCTCGAGGAAAATTTGAGTTGGCTCGGGTTTTGATTAGTTTAGACTCGGGTTGTTTTTAACCTTGTAAAAATTGCTTCCAGATTTTAAAGATAAGTATAATATGAACGGTTGTTTTAAAGTAAGGGAAATCAAGTTTTAAAGGTAAAGAATGTTCAACAAATTTTCCAAGTTGAAATATTATTCAAGGTTCCAAACTAAAGAATTTAATCAAATTTTAAAGTTAATAAAATGACATGATTTCAAAGTAGAATGTTTAACCAAGTTTAAGTATGTTTAAAAATTGAATACGTTTTAATTAGGAGTTGATAATTGAGTTTTTAAAGAATAAAAATTTATTAATCAAGTTTGAACAAGTTTAAAGATGATAATTGATAATTTAAACGCTTTAGTTTGTTTTGTTAAAGTAAATTATACATTTTCAATTATATTTTATTTCTAAATATTTTTCTAATAAGTTTAAATGATGTGATTAAGTTTTATATTAAGACAAAAGAAGTTATCTTTAATCAAATGAACTAAAGTAATTAAAAACAATTAATTAGTAAAATTTATTAATAGTTAATCACTTTATGAGATTAATAAGATTAATTAATTAATATTATGTAAATTACTTAGTACAAGTAATTAGTGAATAGTTAATGAATATTAATTGGTTTAAAAATCATTAACTAATGGTTATGAATTGATTTATTTAATGTGATTAATTTAAGATTATCAATTAGATTAATCAATTAAGATAATCATTTTTGGAAATTGGTTAAGTATAATTACTTAATGAAAGTAATTAAAGGAATTAATTACTCATTGTAATTAATTAAGCTTATGTGATTAGTTTTAATTTAATTAATTAGTTTAATTAACTCAAGATAATCACTTGATGATTTGTTAAGTATAAATTACTTAATGTAATTTATAAAGTGTAATTACTTAGTAATTAATGGGTAATTACTTAGTAATTAATGGGTAATTACTTAATAATTGAAGAATGGAAGTAGTTTGGGTTTAATTACTTTGTGTAATTAATAAGAAGGATAATTACCTAGTGAAAGTAATTAAGAATTAATTACTTAGTGTAATTAATTTAAGAACTAATTAATAAACTTTATTTAGAAGTTAATTAAGTAATGTAAGTAAATAAGGGTAGTTAATTACTAAATGTGATTAATAAAGATTGATTAATGAATAAAGATAAATTAAAGATTAATTATTAAATATGACTTATAATTAATTAAGAAGTAATTAAGGGGTATTAATTAATCATTAATGAAGTAATTAAGGATTGATTAATCAAGGATAATTAATCAATGAAGTGATCATAAAGTAATTAATTAATGTAATTAGTTAAGGACTAATATAATTAATTATAGTTAATTAATTAATGAAGTAATTAAAGGTTAATTTCTGTAATTGGTTGAGGATAATTAATTTGTGTAATTAATTATAGGCTAATTACTTAGTGTAATTAGAGAATAATTAATCAAGATTATTAATTAAGATGGATAATTAAAGGAAGATTAATTATCTGGTTTGTAATGAATAAATGGTTAAGTAAGCAGGATTTATAATAATGGTAGTAATTAATTTAATTTATTTTAAATTAATTAGAGATGAAGTAATTAATTTAATTCATTTTAAATTAATGATAGATGGTGTGGTTAATAGATCTTTGCTTATGGATGGGTGAATGTTATTGAATGCCTTAAATTGTTTATCTCTGATAAGAGATATGTGCTGATTTGTGATATTGGGGGCTTTGGTTGAATTGTGATGATATGGATTATCTATTTGTGATAATATGAATTATCTATATGTGTGAATATAGATAATAAATTGAATCAAATTGTTTTAACTTTAAAAAAACTTGGACATTAAAATGGCATTTTGGATCCGGTGAGACCGTGATCGGATTTCCGAATTGAATATCTGAAAACCACACCGATCCAAATTAAACGATAGGTCATGAAATCTCAAGTGAAGTGAAGACTCGAAGTGTAAGAACTATTTGTCGTTAAGACTCTGAGGGAGATTCCAATATGAATATAATGGAGATAGTACTTTCAGTTTCGAGATGAAGATTCAGAGTGCAAGGGCTATTGTCGTTAACTCTTAGGGTGATTCCAAAATGAGTGTAACGAGATAGTGCCTTTGGTTTCGTTCAAACCTGGAACGAACTTGTATGGATTGAATGCTTTCAGAACATCGTCAGGTGGACAATAAGCATTCTAAGATAGATGTGTTCTATAAAGGCAATCGTAGCCTCAAGCCTCATCAACCGGGAATGGCTAAAACAGGGGAGGTGCAGCAAGGCTAAGTGGGTCGCGCCCAAGTAGGATAAGGTTTTTCCCTGTCTAGAGGTCCCTTTTTATTCGGCTGTGTGGGCAGTTGATCCATGGCCAACTGTGGGGTTGTCTTGTTCGGGACTATCCAATAACGGATGGTTTCGGCCTTGTGTCGCAGGTGACTTAGGGTGGATCCTCGGTGCGGTGATTTAGGCCATAAACTGTGACGGGCGGTACCCCAGTATCCTTGCCATCGTATGGAATCCAATCTCCAATAAGTGTCGTACGTTTCGATTGTGTCCAACTATGTTGGAATGTGAGATTTAAGCATTCTAGCTATTTATGTATTTTACTTGAAAATTCTAGACCCTAGTATAATATCGCTGGATTTCCTATCAAATGTTTTAGTTAGCGTAAGGTAAAAACTTACGCACGTTTATGTATGGGAAGTCTTATGTGATACCTTTTCTTTCAAATGTTTTTCAAAGTTAAGCAACTTTTAACCCGTTTACTCACCAGATCCATGTCTGACCCAAGTGTTTATTTTCTGTTTTATTAAACTCTTGGGTACTCAAATTTTTACGAGTAGTCAAGAGATTCAGGTTAGCTTTGACGAATTCTGGAGGAGATATGGAGCAGGAGGCTTCAGCGTTTGTAGATATATACAGTTTTCCGCTGTGTTGGCATCTATGTGTCAATGTTGAGTTGTATTTGAGATGTATGATAGACAGGTGTTTATAACTGTCTAGTTTGTGATATGTAAGCTGTATAACTCTGATAGATGTTGTATATTACGTAATATCTTATGTGATTAATATAACTTATTCATTCCGCTGTTGAGATTCTGATGTTGTTTCTTTCTTTCTTCTCTATCTTTTCTCTTTTCTATCCCTTTCTTTCTTATTCATGATACGTCTTTCTGTGGAATGAAAGGCGGGTCGTGAAATGCAACGACCCATCTTTCTCTCCTCAGAAAGATGCATCATCTTAAAGAAAGAAAGGGATAGAAAAGAGAAAGTTAGAGAAGAAAGAAAGAAACAACATCAGAATCTCAACAGCGGAACGAATAAATTATATTAATCACATAAGATATTATATAGTATACAACATCTATCAGTTACACATCTTATACAACACATATTAGACAGTTATAAATAATTGTCTAGTTATTACAACTCAAATACAACTCAGAGAAACCAATACAGCGGAAAACTATATATCTACGAATGTTGAAGCCTCCTGCTCCATATCTCCTCCAGAATTCGTCAAAGCTAACCTGAATCCCTTGGCTACTCGTAAAAATTTGAGTACCCAAGAGTTTAAGAAAACAGAAGATAAACTCCGAGTCAGACATGGGTCTGGTGTGAGTAACAGGTTAAAGTTTCTTAACTTTGAAAATCCTTTGGAAAGAAAAGGTATCACGTAAGACTCCCCACACATAAACATAGGTAAGTTTTTACCTTATGCTAACCAAAACATTTGATAGGAAATCCGGTGATATTATAATAGGGTCTAGGTTTTTCAAATAAATAAGAAATAGCTGAAATTGTTACATGATTAAATTCCAACATACTAGCCATAAAGTGGGTAATACAATTAAAACCGTAAAGGGAACGTAGGAAGAATGTGTTTCTATCAATGGCAGGGCTACTGGCGTACTACCCGTCACAGTACGTGGCCTAGATCACCGTACTCGAAATCCAAAATGCCATTTCTTACGTCCAAGTTGTTTTAAAGTTAAAACAATTCAATTCTATTATCTACAATCACACAGATTGATAATTCACATCTTATAAATAGATAGTTCATATCATCAACATTCAACAAAGAATCTCATACCACATATCAACACATATCTCATCAGAGATATCAAACAATCAAGGCATTCAATAACCATCCATAAGAAAAGAACTATCACACCATCTACAATTAATTTAAAATGAATTAAATTAATTACTTCATCTCTAATTAGTTTAAAATAAATTAAATTAATTACTTTCATCATTATAAATCTTGCTTGCTTAACCATTAATTAATTACAAATTAATTAATCATCCTCTAAGTATTCATCTTAATTAATCACCCTTGATTAATCATTCTCTAATTACTTTAAGTAATGATCCTTTAATTAATTACACAAATTAATTATCCTTAACCATTTACAGTAATTAACCTTTAATTACTCTCATTAATTAATTAACTATAATTAATTACATTAATCCTTAATTAATTACAATTAATTAATTGCTTTATAATCACTCATTATTGATTAGTTATCTTTAATTAATCAATCCTTAATTACATCATTAATTATATTAATTAATGATCCTTAATTACTTCTTTAATTAGTTATTAATCATATTTAATAATTAATCTTTAATTAATCTATATTCATTAATCAATCTTGATTAATCACATTTAGTAATTAACTACCCTGAATTAATTACATCACTTAATTAACTTCAAGATAAAATTTTATTAATTAATTTTTTAATTAAGTACACCAAGTAATTAATTCTTAATTACTTTCACTAAGTAATTATTCTTCTTATTAACTACACAAAGTAATTAAACTCAAAAATACTTCTAATCTTCAATTAATTACATCCTGTAATTCATCACTAATTACTTCACTAAGTAATTACTTTATAAATCACGTTAAGTAATTATACTTAACAAATTATCAAGTGATTATTTTAAATTAATTAAACTAATTAATTAACTTAAACTAATCACATTAATTTAATTAACTACACTGAGTAATTGATCCCTTTAGTTACATTCATTAAGTAATTATATCTAATCCAATTCCACAAATGATTATCCTTAATTAATTAATTTAATTAATTTTTAAAATTTATAATTAATTATTAAAATCAATCACATTAATAAATTATTTAATAATCCCTATTTAATGATCTTCATTAACTATTTACAATTCTTTAAATACTTTCCTAAGTAATTAAATTTAAATTAATCATCTACAAATTAATTAGTTTTTAATAACCAATTAATCTATCTCTAATTACTTAATTAATTAAGCTTATCTGTAACTTACTTAACCTTTAATTACTTGATTAAATTAATTTCTAATCATTAACTAAAAACTTACTTATCCAATTAATCATCCTTAATTATAAATTAATTAACTTCTATTTAATTAACTTACAACCTTTAATTACTTATTTTATTAATCCATAATCATTAATTAATTAAATTAATTAATGACTATTTAATTACCTTATTAGGTTAACCAATCTTAAATCATTTTAAATCCTAATTAATTTTAAGATAAAACCTTAACCTTAGTAATGACTTAATTATCATTTACAAAAGGAATTTGAAAACATTTTACTTTTAAATTTACTTTAGAATTTACATTGTAAATTCCATTTTAAATTTAAGATTTAAAACGATTAACACATCTAACTTTAAAAAAAAATTAAATCAATTTACAAACCTTTTAAATCAAATGTTTAAGAACACTTATTTTATATAAAAGAGATTTATAAAAGTTTTTAAAACAAAATTTATTTAAATTCAAATCTTGTTTTATTTTAAAAATTTTTAAAAATCTATTTTTCAATGCTGCTACGGGTTCAACCCGAAGCCTACTCGAGCTCCTACCCGAGAAAGTCCAACTTTCTACCCTTTTCAAAATTTGGTTTAAATTTTAAGTTTTAAAACAAGAAACCCAAATCACTCATGAATCAACTCGAGTCATTACTCGAGTTATCATTCCATAAACACGAGCTTTACTTCGAGATGTCACCCAAACCAAAATACCTGACACAACCTCACCATCGTGTACCTGCACCAGCATTGCCACCACCTCCGACCACCCACGAGGCCTTCCTCACATCGGCGGTCGTCCTCTCACCATATCTCGATCATCAGATCGTCAATACAAACGTGAATTCAGATTTGAGCAATCAAACCCAAATCTGGAACTAGAAGCACAACTTGGAACAACCTCGAACATGTTCCTACCATCGGAGGGTCAGCACTTTCGGCCATGCCTTCGCTTACCTCCATGCTTCCAATTCCCGGAGTTTAGAGAACTTCAATCCACCCTAGATGCCGTGGTGGACGCATTTCCAACCAATACCCTATCTAGGGCTACAGACTAGAACAGACACCTGCCGTTGCCCTAATGAATTGCACCCTCATCAGACATTTTCCCACCATTTCCGATCATTATTGCACCACCAAAGAAAACCCCGACCTTCACAAGCAAGTAGATCACCAGAAACCCCCCAAAACACATTATCTCTTCAACCTCAAACTGCTCCCTCATCCATCTTCTAAAAATTGTGATTTCAGTATTAAAAATCAAGTTTTTGGTTAATGCTTCAGATTAAATGCCTGAATAAATAAATTAAAGTGTTTGAATTTTCACTTATCCTAAGCATGCACTGTTGTTTTTAGTTTCCAGTGAGATTTTAGATATATCTTAACTTAATTAAAATTTTAAAATTTAATCTATGATGAAACAAACAACTTTTGTTTGTAACTTAAATCTTAACAAAAACTAGATCAAGTGATAATGAATTTAAATGAAATCTTGAGCCTGGAAAAACAGAGAATAGAGTACACTGACACATCAGCATGCACGCCTATACATCCATATATATTCGCAGCAGATTTGCACTTATATATACACACAATACATACTTATCACAAAGATCAACATTCAACCATATTCATACTTAAGTTTTTTTTTTAAAAAGTGTTACTCACCTATTTTGCAAATAAAGAACAGAGCCTTCCTTTTATTTTGAAAAAAAACTTTTAACACTTTAAAACTTTGAGTGCTGGAATATGCCTTTGATTATAAAAAAAACTACAATTGCTTGTTGTTGAAATTTTTTGTAGAGATGGGACATCCTTGGTTTGAACTTTATTTAGATAGATTTCAAGTTGAAGAAGAATGCATAGGCTTTGATTCATCTCAGGTTTGAAGAAGAATACACAGGCTAATGGTTTGATATTTTGGTTTGTGGAGGGATTGAGTTGCAGATTGTGTTGAGAAATTTGTACAGGGTTTTAGGTTTAGATTTGAAGATGATTAACAGGCTTTGAAATTTGATTTGTGGCTAGAGGAAGTACTGATTATAGATTTTTTTTTGAGAGGATTTAGATTTAATTTCTTAGCTTTTGAATTAGAAAAAGAATAGGATATGAGAAGTATATGTATTTATAAGTAGAAATGTGTTTTATTAAGAATAAAAGAAAATTTAAATTTTTAAGGCGACACTTTCATCTCAACATTTGTCATTTGTATTAGCTTATTACTTAACACTTGTTCAAACAAGCCTTTAGAAATTAACACTTGTCGTTTAAGTAATTAATACTTATTTTTAAAATGTTAATAAAAGCTTTTATTTAATTTACAAATTTACAAATACTTATCTATATTTATAAATTACTTTAAAGAAAATAAAACCAATTATATATATAAATAAAAGCTTATATATATATTTTAATATTTTAAAATATCCATCTTTTGAATTTCAATTTTAAATTCAAATTCAAATAAAATTTGAAAAATCCAAATTAAGGTCAATTTATAACGACACATTCAATTTGAAATAAAAATTCTATTTTTATTAAAATATATTTATATATATATATAAACAATGCATTATTATTATTTGAAAATAACCATCTTGCCCATTTAAAATAATTTATAGAAGAGATTATCTTATTATTTATAAATTACTTATATTACTTAAATAAATTAATATAAAACTTTTCAAAAGCTATTTAAATAAATAACTACATAGTTTCAAATTATTTATGGCAGATGTTAATTGTTTAATTGTTTAAAATATATTTTAGCTTAAGTTAAAATTACCCACGTGTAAACATATGATTGGTTGCCTCAACTTTTCATATTCTTTACCAAAAGAACCGTCGCTTAATCTCAGATCCAAACCAATGTTAATTTGGCAAATAAGCCCTTCCATTAAGCAAAACCAACAGTACAAATAAGTACTTCTTTTAAAATAATTAAATTTCCATAGCAAATCACTTAGGAAAATCCCTAAAATCACAGAAATTCACTTTTAACATGTTATCTAACATATCTAAATTTCAGCCCTAAATTTTCATTATAATTTTTGAAATAAATTTCTAAACCTAATTAACCATTTTTTTCTTTGAAAGTTCATAATAATCTTTCCATAGCTTGAAAATTTATCAAGATTAAAACCCAATTCCAAAATCATGTTTTACATAACATATAAATTCCTCATGGCATTCGAAATCAATTATAATCGATTTTACCATTAAAACCATGAAAAATCATATTTAAACTATCTCGTTTAAATCTAACATGTTATGATCTAAGCATATCATCATCCAAATCACCATAAAAATGGATTTAATCTTAAACTTGAAAAATATGATTAGGAACAAAATAGAGATGGTATGAGTTATTATTCACCTTGATTAAGATTGGAGATTGGATTCAGATTAATTTGCCCTAAGCTTGAATCCCTAGCTTTTGATTGAATTCCTCTATTCTTTCTTTGTTAATGGTCGCTCCTCTATTAGTTTGCATTTTGATTACATTTGTGAAAATGAGAAAAAGAACGTGAATGGTATAAGAAACGAGAATATATAAGGGTTAAGGTAATAGGGTGCCACTATTTCCCATTATGCTCTTGTGTAATTTAATTAGCTTGTAAACCATTCTTAAGCCCAATGAATTAATTAATTAAGCACATCCTTTAATTACTTATTCAAATATCAATCCCATTATCACTCCAATTATTACATTATTCTATTTAATTTATCTAATTCAATCTCCTAAATAATATTAAAAAATACTAGGGGTGTTACAAGCATCTGTACCGGTAGCCATTAGCAATATGGGAAATGTTTTCAGTGGTAATAGCATACACAATGATTTAGACATTTTGGTATTTAGTGCTTTCTTTTGAAATGAATGTGTGTGTGTGTGTGTGTGTGTATGCATTTCAGTGAGTGAGTTTGGTATAAGATATATTAATTCAAGGCATAATTGTAAGGAGGATATTTATGTTAAATAAAAAAATAAAAAATGCTTACTTGTGAGGCTGCACTCAGATCATAGCTCTTTTCCACTTAGCTATCAAGCCTCTTCCCTTGGGCAAGCACACTATCAATTGTTTATGCTATAATATATAACGAGGTGAATAAGATTTTCTATTAAAATTTAGAAACTGTCAATGTATTACAGAAAATAAATTGCATGTATTAATTGAAATTAGCATGTATTAGTTGAAATTAATCCATAAATCACAGAAAATAAATTGCATGTATTAATTGAAATTGGTCCATAAAAGAAACTTTGATTTGAGTATAATGCCTTACAGCCTAAATGGCATTAGAGATAGGAGCTTTTGTCATTTGAAAACCAAACCAGCTTTCATAACTAATCTCCAGTTGTAAGTTGCTAGGTAAACTATACAAGCTGAACACATGAAGATATCCGTTGAGACAATGTTTTTTCTTTATATGATTACAAACATATATGCTAAATCAAACTTAACACCAACAGTAAGATTTCAGAAAACTAGCATGAAAACTATAATGAAGAGCTTAATTAAGCTACGATTTAATAGTGTAATGCATATGAAATCATGAATTGGAGTGAACATTGGTGTTTCAGAGTGTAGAGAATGAATGTATTAACAATGTGACATGCTCAATATTGGTTAATGGTTCTCCTAAAGGTTTTATTTATAGCAATAGAGGTATTAGGCTAGGAGATCCACTTTCTCCCTACCTATTTACTATTGTTATGGAATACTTTTCAATACTAATGGAAATTGAAAAATAAATAAAAAGTAGCATTAAATCCATTAATAGGACTAAACCATCAATTATAGATTTGTTATATGTTGATGACTTGCTTTTTTTAAATGTAGACTAACAAAGTGCAATGGCCATTATGAGAATTTTTGAAAAATTAGAGATCATACCGGTTTAAAGATTAATGAATATAAAGGTAAAGTCTACTTCAATAAAGGTTTTTCAAGGAAAGTGGAGATTTTAAATATTTTAAAATTCAAGGAAGGAAGTATACCAGTAAAATATTTAGGATTTCCTCTTAGTGTTAATCAAATAAATGATAGAGAATGCACAAGATTATTTGACTTAATACATAATAGATTAAAAGGGTGGACTAGTAAATTGTTGTCATTGGCTGGAAGACTCGAGCCAACACACACTATCATCACAGTAATTATTATGTATTAGATTCAAGCTCATAACATTCCAGCAAAAGCAATTCACAAGATAGAAAGAATGTGTGCAAACTTTATTTGGAAAGGAAAGCATCACAAAATTGCATGAGGAAAAATTTGCAAATCAAGGAAAATATGGGGTCTGGGTTTGAGGAACATTAATGAGTTATGAGAAGTTTGTAAACTAAAAATATTTTGGAAGTTGGTGAATGGGAATTCATTATAGGAAAAATGGATGAAAACCAAGTATCTCAAAAACAAGAATTTTTGGACCGCAAGTATTGAAAATCCTCATTCTTTTTCATAAAAATATATTCTCAATTGCAGAGAAACTAGTATCAAATTACTGGAAAGAAAATTCAAAGATGAAAAACAAACTAGTTTGTGGTTTGATCCATGGATACATGGCAGAACATTGGTGAGTCTTTCGGGATGGAACAACATTTATACGTTTGGAGGGGCTTAAAAAAAATAGCATAATTCAAAACAACTGTTGGAATACATTTAATCATCCTGTTACATCAATCTTTAAAGCAGCTATTAAGAAAATCAAAATTGACCCAAACCTTCAAAAGGATATATGGGAGTGGAAGATTTCTTCAAAAGTTTCTTTCTCGTTCAAAAAAACTTGGGAGTTATACAAGGATGCGAAACAGAAGTAGATTGCACAATGTTATATGGAATAAATCAAATTGCCTAAAGATGTCCCATTATGCCTATTTCGCCATTATAAATAGGTACCAGCATGAGACAGATGTCTGAAATGGAATAAAAAAAGGGAAACCATTTGTTTTCTTTGTAAAAGTGAAATAGAAAGCATAGATCATCTATTCTTTGATTGTGTATATTCAAAACATATTTGGTACATAGCCAAAACAAAGCTTAAAATAAATGAAAAGCAGGCAGCGCAAAATATCAGGGAAAGCATCAAGTACATCCAACAAAATTTTAAAACAAAATCAAAAGAATTCAAGAAAGCAGGCATAATGCTAACAATAGTAATCTTTCATATTTGGAAAGAGAAAAACCAAAGGCTCCATACACAAAGAGAAACATAGTGTATTCAACTATGGAAAACAATTGAAATGGAAAGCTAGATTCTTCTCGGCAAATATACAAATCAGTGCATCCATTCAGACAATCCAAATTAGGTTATTTGGAAAATCGATAACTATGAAGAAAGGATAGAAGATTTCTTACAGGGTAGGAAAATCAATACTGATATTCCCCATGGCATACTAGTTTACCACTGTGGCAATCATTGGATGAAGGAGCCTAAAAGCCAGATTAGAACTAATCACGAGAATATATCTGCTGGAGGCGGCCATTTTTACCTCCAAATCAGGATCTGCTCTTGCAGAGGAAAGGGCAGTAAACATGATTTTAATATATATGAATCAAATAATAAGTTAAATATGAATTTTAATCAATCTTTCATATTACTTGATAGGGGCAGAAGCTACCGCTTACGCACCCACAATGCATTCGAGACTAGTTTCCCGCAAATGTAAACAATTTTGCAACTTGACATCAGTAACAGAGAATCTATGATAGCTTTTACAGAAGCAAGAATAACAATCAAATATACCACTTGTCTGTTTGGAACAAAGGCAAAAGTAATAAGCTTCGAGAACAAGGGAAGCTTACTACAATCAATCGGGATTCTCTAGACACCTTCGATTGAAGCTTATCATATCAAAGTAGAAAGTTTCGAAAGCAAAAGGAGCTTCTAATAATCGAATTTGAAACTCATAATAACCCTAGAGAAACTTTAGCAGATCCTCAAAATCAAGGAAAGTAGAGACAGTAAAGTAAAGGCTTCACCATGGAAATTCATGTAAAGGAGAATCGTGGAAACTGGAAAAAGTAGGAGTATTGCAATGAGCATTGTCGATAAACCATGATATTGTTTATTAATATATGAAATGGCAATAGTCCTGTAATGTCACATGGAATCACATTTTTGAACTATTTTGTGGATGGTTGGAAACTTAGTAGTCAGAACTTGCTATATTGCTCTCTTATAGAATAATCACAATTTTGCTATAATTATTAGACTGTAAGGTTGGTATCATAAGTTGTTAAACAATGAATATCATTTACTTTTAAAGTTGACTAAACATACTATTATCACTACTAATAGTAGTAAGCATTAACGAATTTGTTTGATGTCATAATAATGACAATTTCTGTATCAAAACTACTTACATCTTGTCCTCAACTACATACTCTTTTTTTTCAATTTTTATATTCCTCACTTCCATTTCCACGTTAGGATTCTATGCTTCGCAATTCATTTAAAGGGTTAACGTTGATGTGAAGAAACAGTATATATCATGCTTTGTTTCAAGTTGTATGTCTTTCTAATATAATGTGTGTGATATGAGTAAACCAAAGAAAGTCCATCGTAATAAATAAATATCATCAACACCACATGATTATGCTTATGCCAACTAATTAAACATTGAATAAGAGTCCATAAAGAGCACTGTCTTTTATTTTTGGCAATACCCATTGTTGAAAATAATCCAAATAAGAGGTTAAGAAAACTTTAAAATACCTAAATCGTTGTTATTAAATTAAATACTTCACCAAGTATTAAGAATAATAAATTACCTCGAAAGGAATGACAATAAGAAGAGTTTCAAGAACTCCAGCACCAAATCCAACCGCAACATAAAGTGATTGCTAATCTCATCCGTCTCCTTATTCTTGAACGCCTTTTGCAGCACCGCATTCGATCCCCTCCTTAAAGCATACTTTAAAGTCATATGTGTCACGAACGGGGTCAATACTAATAGTTAATGGTGCATTTGGAAAATTACAATTTGGGGATAAAATACTGATAGTAATCGACTATTAAATAACGTAGCTTTTTCCTGGCATATAGAACATGGGTTGTCGATGTTGAAACTGGGGTAGCCCACAGCGAAAATTATGGATGAATTTCAAAAATATTCCCTTATTGGATATTTATTGGACCTATGAAGTCTAATTCATTTAGAATATTTCTATATATAATTTAAATAAAGTATTTTATTTTATTAAATTTATAAATTGTATAGTTTTTTTAGATTAGGTATTGATATATATATATATATATTATACACGCACACATATATCTCTGTGTGTGCGTGTGCATGTGCATGTGCAACATTTCAACCATGCAAGGTATAAAAAGGCCCTGTATAGATATTGAGATTTACATTACGACGAACACGTTAACTCATCCAATATGCAAATATATATGTCGTCAAAATATATGTATGTATATATTCTATTATTGATATGATAATATTATATATATGTTAGGTTGGTTCAAATAATTTTATATAAGTATATATATATTTAATACATACATACATACATATATATATTTGTATACTTAATCTTATAAATAAAATATTAATATTATATATACATATTATTATAATATATTTATTTAAATATTAATAAGTTATAAAATTTGTTTAAAAAATCCATGAGTAAAATATATTTACATATAAATATAATAAAATAATTATATATAGACACAAAAATATGTCTATAATATATATATATATATAAATTGATAAACTATTCAAGATAAAAAAATTCTCTTTCAAACACCGAAGTCTTATGTACAGCTCCGAAAATAATTTATTATTATTTATTTAATTTTAAAATGCATTTGGTTAAAGAGGAATTCATAGTTTCGGTCGTGTGACTCGTTAGGTATAAATTCGATCAGCGATTAATATCAAACTAATCAAATATTAACGTTCACATGTCACTTAGCAGGTGGTGTGACATTTTAAACAAATTTATTTCTTACTTGGTTTCATAAAATCCAATTTTACTTTAATTAAGCGTTATTTGGTTGTGACTTTTATTTACACCAGTTCTTTTCGTCAAAACTATATCATTTTTAACTTATGGAATTTGGTAACGGTTAAAATTGCAATATCATTCATATTCAACTTCATAGTCCAAATACAAAGTCTTTAGCTCAATAATAACAATTTTTAACAAAAATGCTCTGGCCAGAGACTTTGACTTGAGTTGACTGTGATGCTAACCTCATATAACTGAGTAGATGAATCCTCTCTTGAATATATTTCTCTTCCAATACTTCCACTAAACCCAAGTATAGTCAATGGATTGACTCTATACCATTATTTGACTACAATTAAAGTAGAGCTTTCATATTAAAGATCAACAATATACTCAAGTCATGAGAACTGTGTAAATCAGTCACATCGATATTTTCTATTTGACTTAGTTGTATCGTTCAACAGAAAATTATCGAGTGAGTCATTCCATGATTATCCAATAACCATCAATACGTAACTCCTTGGTTCCCCCAACAACCATGAGTAATACACTACCTAATATTTGGAGAGCATTATGAACTTTAATCTCAACAGATGTATTGATATCTAGTCTCAATACATCTTGACTAGGAATATTGAAAATGATATATTTATTTTCATTGTGATAGATTATTCATGGTTATAACACTTTGTAACTATTATCACAAAATGTAACATTTATGGATTTGCATACAATTAAATTAATAAACTATAATAAATAATTAATATAACACATTATATCGAGTATATAATAAAAAGAAGCACATTTTATTTCGAACAAGACTGGCTCGAGTTAGATATACATAATAAATTACAAAATTGCCTCAAGGGCATACCCTTAACTCTATCAATCTTCCACTGGCTTTTGGAGTCAATTATGGAATCTTATTCCAACTAGATCAGTCCCCTAGTGAACATGTATGCTATTTTTCTTTAATCGTCTACTCTATCAATTAACTTTCTTTGACGCAGATAATCTGCCTTTATCATGTGGAACAATTCTGAATATGTCCCTCGACTTCTAGTAAGCTCTAAGTTCTGTTACGAACTGTATCATGGTATTATTATCAAATAACAATATTATGGATTCTCTATATTTGGAATCACGCTTAGCTCAATTATAAATTTGTGCAGTTGTTATATATATACATCGTTTTTATTGCGGCGCTATTCAAGGCAATGTACATAACCCTTTTTAATTGAATCACTCAAAATCTCTTCTGTTTGGAACATTTCCAACTTAAAGGATATTATATTGACATATTATACTCAATGCCACTTATGAAATTCAAGTCTGAATACTCCTTCATAAGGAGTTCTTTGTTTCTACAAACAGTTCTCTGGTATTTCATAATTATATGAAAACACTTCAAGCGACCATTTAGTGACATCTACTTGGATTTGATACTTGTTTCATGTGCTAAATACATAAAAAAAATCATGATATCATAGATGACATAACATGTATGATAATTTCTGTTGCCAATACATAAGGAATCCATATTATATATTCTGTATTAAACATTTAATTAAGACGTTCTTGCATATTGTTTGGACATTCTCCACTTCTTTTATACTTACTATAAAAGCCATTATTTATAAATTCGATGTCAAGTATTAAAATAACTAATGTTGATTTTAACACAAGTACATCATTAACAATTAGCATTGTGTTGTTTACTTATGGTTTTGGAAATATCTATGTACTTTTTAACTTTCTTTCTTACGAGAACACGCTTTCTCTACATTTTGATTGATAACAAACTATATGATATTTTTATCAAAACATTTGTTCAATTTTTATGCCTTTTAGAATGATACTTCAGTATCCATTCTCGGATGATATTTGAAAAACCTACAAACTCAATATCACTCTCACTGACTTCGAGACACTTTGGTTGTTATGTGCAGACAAACTAGTCTAAATCTATGTTCATAACTTTCTATTTTAGCACATATATAACAAAGCACAAAGTCATACCAAGAGATAATTTTGTGAGAAAAATTCGAACTAACTTGAGTGTAACAACCCGTAATTGAAAAGAGGTTAATTAATAATTAAATAACGAATTTATTTACGATCTAAATTAAGTAATTAGAAATACGGAGGAAATATTGGAATTGAAAAGGATAAATTTATTAATATATTTTTGGAATTATATAGGTAAATGATTTAAATAAAATAATTCATTAATTAAATAAAATTATGGAAAAATTGATTTTATAAAATAATAAAGTTGTAATTTATTGAAAAGTGATTTTGTAAAGGAAATGATTTGGTAAAGTAATTAAATCATATTGGGCTTGAGTGTATATATTTTATAATGCAAACAAAACAAGAAAAATAAAGAAAAAGAAGTAAATCCCAAAGCCCAAACATGCTCAAAATCAAAATCTAGAAAATGAGTATCCTAAGGATTCCATCTAGACAATTCCTTCATTTGACATTTCTATTTCAAACATAAATATATGCTAGGCTTAAATGTTTAATCATTTAGACAATTACCTCTATCACCAAACCTTACCACTTCATAAGAAAATACAAATGAAATTTACAAACTAAAATAACTTTAAACCCTAGTTTCTTAACATCTCTACACCAATTCCCAATCGAATAATCAAAGAGTTGAGCATCAGTTTGAGAGAGAAGTTGTTTCAGTGAAGAGAAAAAGGTGGAATAGTAAAGGGTAAAGGAGTAAGAAGAATCTAACAAGGCAAGTGATCTTCTACCATCAAGGTGAGTACCATTGCTCACAACTATGTCTGTTTAGTTATACTATTGTAAATTGGGATGGTATACTTGCATGTACATCTATATGCATTCTTCATAATCTCTTTGCATTATCATCTCCCGTTTTGTCGTCATCAAAAATGCAAACCTATGCATTAAATTTTTGGGGTGGTAATTAGTAGACAGAAGTAGCCGATGCAAGGGGATCAATACCTACTGATCAACCTTTGGCCTGGAGCCAAAATGGCTCTGACCATTGTCCGACCGGTCCATAGATCAAGCTTGATCGATGCACCACATGTATTTTGGTGTCCAGTGTTATGTGTGCACATGTATGTCAGGTTGTATATGTATATTTGTGTGCCTACATGAGTTAGTGTCCCTGTTTTTATATGTGCGCTGAGTGATTTCTCTGTAGGAAAGCTATGAAGATAAATAAAGCACTATTATGTTTGTGTATATGTTCCTATGTATGTGAGTTATATGAATGAGCATTTGTGCTGTTGATATATACATATATGTATGTATGTATATGTATATATGTGTGTGTGTGTATGTAAGTATGTATGTATTTATGTATGTATGTATGTATGTATAGATACATCTATATATATACATACATACATTATATATATATATATATATGTATGTATATGGAAAAGTCTATTGGGACACAAAATATAGACACAATTGGTGACACAAAGTATTTGTACCATTAGATTGCCTCCTGAATTCCACCACTACTAAAAAAGGCTAATATTCCAACAGCACGTAGCGATGGCTTCCGACGGCTTTCGACGGGCCGACGACGGCCGTCAGAAGCCGTCGGAAATTCGCAAATTACAAGCCCAATCGAGCCTTCTTCTTCCTCATTTTGCAGCATGAATTTTTTCTATCAAAAACCCCAAATCCCTCCTACAAGCTTTCAATCTCCAATTTCGAGTTTCCGGATCCTCCACGGCTGCCTAAGCAAACTCTATTGTTCTCAATCTCAGGTATAATATCTTCATTTGAGCAAAAATATAATTTTTTTCCCTAAATCTAGATTTGCATAAAATGATAAATTATAGCTAATTAGTGATCGCAATTGTTTCCAATCGCGTAATAATGGTTTATAGCATCCCGTGGTATACCTATTTCATATGTTATTGTGAAAATTTAAAGAGTATGTATAATTTGTGATTGTTTGTATATAGTTAGTAAAACTGTATTTTTTCATAAAATGCACACATTTAATTAACTAATGTCCCTTAGAGAGTTTTTGGCCCTGTATGACGAGTGTTGTACATGATCGTTATATAAATAGTCGCTTTTTTCAAAAAACAACCATTTATATTCATCTTGTACAATGTTTGTTGGATCTGTCCCTGTATTGGACAAGTTATGAACACAGTAAGCATTTACATTTTTTATGCTACTTCATCTCAAACGGTTCATGAAATTTTGGCCTAACTTTCTTTTTTGTTTCCTGCGTACACGCATTTGTGTACAATGTAGGAAACAAAAGGGAAATGCTGTCGAAATTTTGTTGAATCATTTGAGACGAAGTAATATATGAAATGTAAATACTTACTTCGTTTGTAATGGGAAGCAGGAGCCTGACCATGGAAAAATATCCTTTTGTACAAATTTTGTATCGATACATTAAAAAATAAAGTATGTCATATTTGAAAATATTTTTTAATTTGTAAAATAGTTCTTTAAATTCAAATGTTATATGACCATGAAAATAATCTTTTTCGAATTTGTATTCTTGAAAATGTATATTAAATTTTGAACTTGTAACTCATTTTCTCAAATAGGAAAAATGATTGATTATTTTGTTGATTGAGGAGATGGATGTACCAAAGAAAAGGATTGAGAGGCTCAATAAAGAAGATTTTTATAATGGTATTAACGTATATGTTTAATTCTCTTTAAGTAATAATGGAAACGATCTAGAAATTCGTTGTCCGTGTAGTTGGTGTAGACATTTGAAGTATTTGTTACCAGATGTTGTGAAAGTTCAAGTGGTAAGTAAATAATATATTGGGTATCATATAAGTTTTCAAATTCCGTACATTGGTTTCGAGTCACTTAGTTAAGAAAGCATTATGCATTACCAAAATATATTAATTCGTTACTTGAATGTCATTTCAAAAAAAATGAAAAAGACATGTTATTTAATTTAGGTTCCCTGATATATGCTGTACATATGCATAAATTTGTCACATTTACTGTTAAAGAGATCAAAAGCAGTGATATCTCGTAATGTAACGTACTATTATTTTTGTTAATAAATGGTTGAATCACAATTTAAAGACAGCCAAATAAAAATATTTTCAAATGTATACATTATACATAAGTAATGGTTAGAACTTCATTAACGAGTAAATTACTATAGCTTTGATTTTATTACATTAAATAACAGAAAGAAATTCAATGCGAAAAAATGGTAATGGACAGAGTTTTGAAATAGAGTGACTTTGCCATAAAAGCCTTAGGTTCTTCTAATGACATATTTATATTTATTTATTAGCGACTAAGGTAACATGTGGATTCATTTTTGAAAATACTCGAGTAACATATGATTTTTGAATATAAATATATAAACTGAACGAGTACTTGTACATTTGTTTTGAAATAAAGTAATACAAGGATAAAATTATTTTTCATCGACATAAATTATTTTATTGCTAATTTTTCTTCATTTTAGGACTAGTATCTTGATTAACAAGTATAAGTGAACATACAAATATGAAGTACAAATAGTTTACTAGAGTAGATTACATATGGCTGCAATAATTTGTAAATAAAGGCCTTTAGTGTTTCAGGTATCAAAATGGCAGTTTATGTTGTGGGAGCTACATCAATTAATGTTTTTTCCCATCATCTGATATGTGTAAAGTCTAAGTTCAAATGGTGAGTAATTTTTTAAAATACAAAACAATGTTTTGTTATGGTTGATATTTATCCAATACATTGTCAGCCTCATTCAGTCTACAATTTCGTGGTTCAGTCGCATGGCCCTTCTTAACCAATCTGCAGACCATTTTTTGAAATTAGTCATTTCCTTTCAAAATAGTTACCCCTTTGCTGGGTGACACAACTGTTCTTATTTATAAATTGGCCAAACTCCCTCTCATTTGAGAGATAGAAAGCAGAGTAATTTCAAATTTATTGCTCCCATCCTTCCCTATAGTTACTTTACTTAGGCTAAAATTTTTCAAAGTTATAGTATTTCAAAATATAAATCAACAATGTTGTAACTATAGTTATTTAGTGTTACCACAATCTAAGATGTTATCAACATGCACATACACTTACATAAACATGCATAAACTAAGTTAAATAACATTATCATACTGCTAATCATTCACATACCTGCACATACACTTACAGAGATCACGTAGCTAAATTAATTATTTATTACAAGCTAGCAGTTAGACACGGGGTAGGCAGAATAGAGCTCAGATCAATCAAGTAGAGATCGAAGATTTGCGGGCTAGAGTGGCACAGCTAGAGGAGCAGAACCGTCGGCAGGCCATAAAGACCACACAATTGCTAGACCAGTGTATCGTCGAGTACATACAGCAGTATGGTGGCCGCTTCCCTTCCTCTGCTGGCTCTAGTTTTGGAGGAGAATGATTGATTTTTTTGGTCGGTATGTTCTTTTTTCTGTTTTGTATGATTTGGTAGATGGTGGAGGTAGTTGTTGATTTATGTACTATGTTATGATACACTTAGCTTTTTTTGTAAAATTATGTGTTTTGACTTAATTTTATGTATTTTTTTGTTAGGTGAATTGTGTATAGTTTGTTTTTTGATATTTGGTAAGAATATTATATATTGGATTCTGCGGTATAGGTGGAATAGTGTTTGTATGGGAAATGTGGATGGAAGGCTATATTGCAGCATAAATATTAAAAAAATTGCAGTAGATTTCCGACGGCTTGTGATAGTTTCAGGTCATATTTTTCTGACGGCTTCCGACCGCTTTCAGATCAATTTTTCCAACGGTTTTCGACTGCTACTGACAAGTGTCAGAATCCATTTGAAGCCGTTGTAAGCCCTCGAAAATAAGAATGGCGAGATGTGTCGGAAGCCGTCGGAAACACTGCACCTCGACACCTTAATTTCCTACGGCATTTTCGACGGTCTCCGACGGCCGCCGACGGTTTTCGGCCATTGGAAAATGCTTTTTTCCTTGTAGTACATCTCCCATATAAGGACAAAAAGATCCAACAGTTTAGATCCCTTGTGTCACCCAATTGTGTTTAATTTTATGTCCAAATAGCTTCCCCATATATATATATACATACATATATACATACGTACATATATATACATACATACATACATACATACATACATATATATATATGTATGTATATACATACATACACACACACACACACACACACACATATATATATATCATATCTTCTTGCTGTTGCCTTGTATTTTTGCAGTATGGTTTTATGACTGCGTATTTCCTTCCCTCTGTGTGTGCGTGCATAGCTTTGCATTTTCATGCGTATGTGTGACTTTTTATATGTGTGTTGTGTGTTGAGTGAGTGCAATTGAGTGTTGCTGTGTACATGCATGGATGTGTATATGAGTGCTTGTATGTGTATCTCTGGATGAGTGTGTAGTATGTGTATTGATGTGTTATTGCAGAATTGTAGGGTGCTATGCACATGGGAATGCGAGTGGTGTGTGAGTGAAAGTGTGTGTTGTGTGCTTGTGTATACATTCATGCATCTGAGTCGTGTAAGTGGTCTTTTATTTGGTGTAACTCGTGGATCACTTAGAATATTTGTTGCTAATACAATGTTTTCATTGCTTCTATGCATAAGTAGCTGACGTGTAGTATTTATATCTTGTTAGAGTTATGGAGTTGATAATATTTTACATTCTAGTGCACCGCATGACAGTTGTATAAGCTTTCTAGCTTTGTTTGTATAGGTTCCATCTCCTTATAATGTTGTGCTTGTCTAGTTTTGATGAGAGGGTGGGGAGCACTGACTCTAATTATTGTAATCTAGATTTACTTTGATCTTGAATGTTTTTGAGGTCAACTGAGATTTGATAATGCTTATTATATTTGATTAGTTCAGTTAGAACTTTGAGTTCTTTGGTTGTTTTTTGTTTTTGTCTGATGGTTGTGTATTGTTGGGTTTGTACACTTTTTGTTATTAATAAAGGCATTTGAATCTTATTCTTAACCCTGTATTGTAATATACATATATATATATATACACACACATTTGACATGTTCTAACCTTGTCAGCTGCTATAGTGTGTTCTTGTCTAGATTTATTTTAAGATATAAACAAATACATGTTAGTTAAATATAGATAAACTAAAATCAATATATTGAATACATCAAAAGCCTAATTTATTTATATATACTTACATGTAAATGTAATGTAAATATGATTTATAAGTTTAATTATTACTAATATTTTATTGAAATAAAATATAAATTGTTACTTAGTTGATATTTATAGTTATTAAAGTATAATTACGAAATTTTAATACATAATTCAAGTTTTGAAAGTATATTTATGTGATTATGTATATGTCAAATTGACTTGGGTTTTTTATAATTATTTAAATTAGAAATTAATTGTTATATGCAATATTTGGTTTAATTAATTAACCATTTATAAGTACTTAATAGGTTATATTAAGGTTATAAACTACGGATGATTTATTATTATATATTTATATATATATTTAATTGTTGTCATATACATATATTTATTTGAAATCATCTATTTTTATGTTACTAGTCTGATAATTATATTCTTGTTTAATAATTTTTTAATTTTATAAATAGCTATGAACTTTGTTATCATGGATGTAGAATATGTTATAATTAATTTATTAAACTATTTTTTTTATTTAATTTTAGAATGTATAACGATCATCTGTTCTAAAGAATTTATTATTAAATATTAATTTGTTTAATATTTATATATTTTTTATTTTAGGATAATCAATTTTATATTGGTATTCTAAGTTCTGTGCTTTCTTATTTTCTCAATTTATTCCGTTGATATGAATGATTTACCATCGGTGTGGATTTTATGATTGATTTGATATCATATGGTGATGACATCCTTCTATATGGATTTGTGACATTTTATATTTTATTTGTGAGATTTCATTTCTGTGTGATGAGAAATTTGAATAAACGGAATAATGATACCGTCTGGTATGAGACTTTCAGTAATACTTTTTCGGTTATTCATTAGACTTGCTATATAGAAATAACTAATGTGGATCGAGTTTAGTTTATGAGCCTTAAATAATTCTCCTAATAATATGAGGTGGTATGGGACGTCGTTATGTTATTTGTTTGATTATTCTATGTAAGTAAATGTCACTCAAACGAGGATTACTCATCTATATGTGTTGGTACTCGCCGTGGCGAGTATATTATAGCCATGCATTGGCTAATGAGTAGAGCCATATGTCGACGAGGGATGAGAGCTCCAATATATCAAAGTCATGTGTTGACTTATACTGAGCCGTGTATCGGCTTATGTCTTTTGAGCTATGAGTAAGTATAGGATATGAGTACTATATGTCATCCACTTGTATCCAGCTTCCTATGTATTTTGGAAGTAAATCAGATTGGCCAGTACCTACCTTGTCGGCCTGATCATAGGGTCGCGTCCCAGATCCATGACACCATTATTGGATATTATATTTGATGCGCATTACGAGATTTGAGTTAGAAGACCCATAAGGTAGGTACCCTACAACCCCTAGTGTCACATAGGCTAACAATATGTTACCTATGGGGCAGAGTAGGGTCGTGACCGAGGCTATGTATTGATAAGTCATTACTGGATAAGGTCATGTTGTCTATCGAGGTGATTGAAAACTGTAGGAACATATCCGGCTACTAGTAGAAGGCTAGTAGACCTTGAGTTCCTAGAGCATGCTGTGTACTATCGGTCTTCCTTTCTAGTTCTGGGTCATGCATGTGTTGTGGATTGGCATATATTATTCAATATCCAATGAGTTGGCTATATTAGATAATGTGTGTCTAAAGTGTAGCCAGTCCCCGTATATCTATACTTTTCTAGTTTGACATTCTAGAAACAGCCTTTGTTTATTGAATAAGATTTGGATTATGATAGATTATCTTTGTGATTTGTATACTATTGGATATCATTTGGATGATTTGATAAGCTATCTCAAATTTTCTGCTAATTATTTGATTTTATGATATTATATTAGGACTTTACTATGTACTAACCTGATTTACTTGATGTTTTCATATTTTTTGATGATATTTTATTGTACGGTAGATTCATCGATCTGTTATGGATTTCTTGAATTATATTAATTAGTTTTGTATGGGTGATGACATCTTTATACATGGTTTTGCTAATATTTATGTCATGAGATGTTTAGGTTGTTGTGATTATAAATATACCTGTCTTTCTCTTTATATTTATAATACATGGTAAACATTGACACTAAGCCATATATTGATTATATTGAGATATTTGCCATTTAATATGAATTATACCTTATGACATTATTGTAATATATTTATATATGTGTGTGCACGCGCATGTGTGTGTGCGTGTGCGATTACGCTGTAACTGGCTCTATGTTCTTTATTATGAACCGTATATTATGTATTGTTCTGTCCTAGAGGCACACGTATTTATTACTTTATACCAATATTGAATACATATAGATAAGTTGTGTATTTGATGTTTTAATGCATACTAGTGTTAGTCCAAAAGAATATTCACGTGTATACCCCTTATAGCCTCATTCTCTGTATTATCTAATAGTATTACTCTATAATACTCTGGATAGTATTGGTATATAGGTGCAGTATTACATTGAGCACATCAGATAGTGAGTTTGTTATGTTAATTTCAACAAGTGGAATTTATGATGTTATTCTTATCAGTGTGGCTCATTATATTCCAACTGCATTTGTCTTTCTCTTAAATACACATATGCGACCAAAAGGATCATATCCTTTCGGATATAACTATCAAAATCATATTCTGATAATGTACTTGGAATCTTGTTTAGATTTGAGCATCGTACCATGTCATGGAGTTTCGATACTCTTAACGGTTTAACTAAACAACCGAGGAGTATTTACTCTTGATATTGACAAGATACTCACGGTTTCTCTTTGATGTACAAGAATACACATTAGATTTCTAATGTATTTGTGTTCATTTAGATTCAGTCAATTGCATTTCATCCCTTATAATCAGTTTTATCATTGGATCATATCCAAATCCATTTTTATATGAACAATTCTTGAAGAAAGTTCTTCGTTATGAATTCTATATTTTTTAAAATAACGGTTGTTTCTCAGTGCAACGGAATGAGCATTCATAAACATTTTATGAGCTGTCTTATTTAAAACTGATTTTGCATTAGTTCACAGTATATTTATGTTCACAACATAAATTAGTCATCTAATGACTATCGTTTCCAAAATTCTGTTAGGACGATTCATACAGATCTCTTATGTATAATTATTACGTACAGTCTTTCGGTTTGCACAACTTACCAACTCCTTGGCGTAGGATATGTAGGGATTTTTATAAACCCTTTATTTTGTAAGGTTTTGTAAACTATTCTTTAGATGATATTGTTTTAAACCTTAGTGCCACTCATAAGTACGCATCTTATAGAAATAATTTAACTTAACTTCATTCATTATTAATCTTGTTTTGTCCAATGAAGTTCGATTATTCCATATAAATACATCATTATGTATTATAAGAAGGAGTGGTCTTTTGAGATAGAATCTTTATTCATGTTAGGTACATGTGGAACTCCTTTCAATATACTCACACAATCGATCAAATCGAATCATTTCTATCGCCTTACATTATTTACTTCCCTTTTATATTCTATGGGCTTATCATAGGCGTATAAATGTGTATCAAATACAGATGTCCATGTCTGTCTTAACTCATCAGTGATTATGATGAAGTATGTGAAACTATTTCAGTATTTAATAGACTTATGGTACATCTATATGTATCAATCTGAAGAGTTCAACTCTTATGATACTCCCACTAAATAGGTGCATAGCCCTTTAGTTGTTTAAGATATAATTAACCTGTATCATATGATTCTTAATCATATAATAAAACTATTTCTCATAACCACGACTAAGTCTATAATTCCAAAATAATAGTAAATAATTTTAGATACTTCGGTCTTTTCAATTGCATCACTTTTTTTGTGAAATTAATACCATATTATAGTTTTATTTCATAACAAATATTCATAATATTCATACTGAAATATAACTGTTTGTTTTTCAGTCGACACCAAAAAATAGTCGCTATTTCATAAAAAATGTGTGGTATATTTTGCGAAAACAATTTTCGTAGCTTGATGCAATCAATAAGTGCCATATGTCATGTTCCCACTATTTCCACCATTACTATAATAGCATATTGAATTTGAAGGTCCGTCATCACTCATATAAATTATTTATTTCATATACTGCAACAAGTTTACAGCGAAGAGTTCTTTGGTCAATATCTTGAACTCAAAGAAATAAATGTCATGGAAAAAATTTCTACATGAAAATACATTTCGATATAGTAATCATATTTCTTATTCCAGTGTTAAGTATCGGTCATTATTATTACAATTCTCATTTTTGATGTTTCTCTATGAAGCAGATGTGGCTATTTACTCTCTTCATTCCAACTGTACCTTAAATCAAATATCTTGTACACTCGTTTTTCTTTCTAAATGGTCGAACCATACAAAAGAAAACCCTTACTATAATATTGTAAATAAATCTTTACAAAAGCATAGTAGATCATCCTTAACATTTACCGACATTAAATATGTTGCATTTTGCATAAACTGATCAAACTGACATTTTAATGATCAAGTTCTTAACTCTTTCTTGTAGTTTTAGCCTTGTGTTACATTTACCACAATATGATCCTTTTGTAATCAATAAAATTGAAAACTCAATCTCATGGTATTGTTTATTGGTTTATTTCGAATGAACTAACTTCACCGAAGTATCGTACATTACGAATTGTGAACGTTTTGAATGAATTAACACTTATATGTGATAGTATATGGGTCAAATATCCATACTTCTGTATTGCGTTTTGAGCTCACATTCATAGAATGTAATACATAGTCTCGACCAAACAAATGTGTAAGCGACCAAATTACGAGTGTACATATTAGTTGTAAAATCAGGCGCTTGCATAGATATTGAAACACTAACATGCAAGAAGCATTTATTATTAAGTATATATCATATTTATATTTGTCAATCTTCAGTTCAGTTCATTTGTATTCTTAATTGATAAGCATTTTATCAATCATATTAAACTCACAAATGTATCAATGTATATTATTTTAACATTATATAGCATATGTTCTTACAATATTAGAAATGCTAAATGTTATCATTTCATTTTTTTAGTAGAGCTCCCACTAGTCTTTTATGTTTCACCAACCCCTAAGCTAAAGCAAAGAAGTCCTTTTGACTTCACTAATGGGTGTTAGGACTCCTCCGTTTTGGACTTTCGACCTTGAGTTTTCTCAACAAGTCATAGACCCATGTATGATGGATAACTCCTTATCAATTGTATCTTATACAACTCCTAACCCTTGGTACCTTGTCCTCATTTCACTTCGACCTTGAGTTTGCTCAACAAATCGAAATGAAATCATTCACTCGGACCTACTATGTCATGAATGCCTAAGTATAGTTCATGTATCTTAAGTTTACTCATCAAATACATATAGTTGTCTTACATCATCTATTTAATATATCAATAATACTATACATAACATCCCTAGCTTGAGTTTGCTCAACAATTAGGGAATATGCAAGCAATTTATTAATAGGTATATGGTAGAGGACAACATTATATTAAAGATTCATAATCTTCAATATATTATGTTGTATCGACTTATGTAATAATATATTTCTTATGAAATACCATCGTGACTCAAGTGTCGGACACATCTGAAATCATGATATACGTACAATGCGTATGTAACTATCCTTAAGTCTATTTGGGTTTATTTGATGTTCCACCTCTAGTTTATACATTCACATTGTATAAGTTTTATTATTATATAACTTATATATTTTAATTAACTTATATAATAGTCATATGTATAATAATATATTAATTAAATATTATTTAATTAATTTTAATTAATTAACATTTTAATTAATTTTATATTATTTTGATATAACATCTGTACTAAATATTTATCACATACTATAACCTTTATAGTGCAACACATATATCATGTACATACATACATATATGTATGTGTGTGTATATGATTTAATTAATTCACTTTTAATTTATTTATTTAATTAATAACCTTTAACTAATTTATTTAATTAAACAATTTTAATTAAGTTATATTAATTTTGAAAAATCAAATTACAAACATACATGTATACTTATAATATCTTTAACATTTAAAAATATCATAGCATATATATCAAAAATATATAATACATGTATATATTCTTCATTAAATAACTTAATTAATTAATTTTATTAATCTTATTAATGAATTTTAAATTTCAAAATCAATTTATATTATTTTTCAAACATTTTGAAAATTTTTATCACATTATAATTTTTATAATATATGTATATCTTATTTTAAATTTTACTTTTAAATTTAAAATCTTACATTTTTAATTTTCAAACCATTTTAAAAATTAGCCCAAAGCCCAATTCAAATTTGGGCCTTTTCTATTAGGGATAAACTTTGGGCCATGAGCTTAATAGTTAACTCTAACATGGCTAATTTGGACCGTATAGGCTATTGGGTTTCGATAGTATTATTGGAACTATGTTGGCCCGCAATGGAAATTATTGGTGAATTTCAAAAGAAAATTCCTTTATTGGATCTCCATTGGGCCTATGAAGTCCAATTCATTTATAGCGTTTCTAAATATTATTTAAATGAAATCTTTTATTTTATTTAAATTCATAAATTGTATAATTTTGTTTAATATTTGTGTATATATATGTGTGTGCGTGTGTGTGCATCATATACACATATATGTATGCATGCGTAATATATCCACCCGTGTAAGGTATAACATATCCATATATAGATGTTGGTATTACATTGCAACAGATATGTGAGCTCATCCGATATGCAAATATATACATTATTTAAATATATTTATGTATATATACTATTATTTATATAATAAAATTATATATATGTGCATGTTTTAGGTTTGCTTAAATAATTTTATATAAGTATGTAAATATATATTCAATATATATACACACATACATATTCACGTGTATATATATTTGTGTACATAATCTTATAAATAAAATATTAATATTGTATATACATATTATTATCATAAATTTATTTAAATGTCAATAAGCGATTGGTTTTGTAAAAAACCATGAGTAAAATATACATACATACATATATATGTGTGTGTCTGTGTATATATATTAATAAAATAATTATATACAGATAAAAAGACAAAAATATAATATATATACATATATAAATTAATAAAATATTCAAGAATTTTTTTTATTTTAAAATCCCAGGTCTTGCACACAGCTTAGAATATAATTTATTATTATTAAGTTTAAAATATATTTTAATTTAATATCCATTCGAAAATTAATAAAATATTAATTAAAATTTTATTTCATAACTTTATTACAAATTTTAAATTTCTAGTAAATCCTAAATAATACTTTGTTGTTTGAAAAAAATTTCACAAATATTCCGATTTAAATTAATTTTAAAACGGTTTTCTTCATTTTTTGGCCAAAATTAAATAACTAATTTAGAAATAAAAATATTTACTTTTACGTTTTTACTGAGAGCTTCTTGATATTTATATAATTTTATAAAATATATAAAATAATTTTCATAGTTTATTTAAATTAATACGATTTATTTATATAACAAATTTATTTAAATGTTATTAAATAATGATAAATGTTTTATAAAAATCATTTTTTTACTGTTGAAAATTATTATTTCTATAATACTTTATATATATAATTATATGACTGTTTATGACTATGGTATGATATTGTAATTAATTGTAAACTATAAATATGTAATTGATCTCCCTCCAAGCCGTACATACGACTTTCATCGAATACGGCTTTCCACAGAATTCTATATGTATCTATGAGATCGAGTATGGAATTCTGTTTACTCACTTTAAATTGAGCCATCCACACCAGAATAGATGGAGTTTTCCGAAAAACCCTCAAATTATATATATATATATATATATATATATATATATATATATATATATATATATACATACATATATTAGTTTAGTAAAATACAAAATTATATTTTTTTATTCATAGCTGCACCGACCTGATATATATGTACATTTATATGTGTGTGTGTATGCATGTACGTAGGTATGTGCATGTATGTGTGTGTGTGTGAATGTGTGACAAAATTTCTTTTTATTAAACATATGTATACACATACGTTCATACATATACACAGACATGCATATAATCAGACTACATTGTGACAACATTATTTCCATATTAGAATCGTTACCAACTAACAATATATTATAGAACATTATATTGAGAATTAGTAACTACGATTTGATAAAAACCATACCATTTAATCCCAATATCTTGAAATACACCTTAAAAGGATGATTTCTCCGCTTTGAAACCTTTTCGATTCAACAGAGTGTTAGTCCTTGTACCGTCGACCACCAGCTATCGGATACCAATCGGTTTGATTTTGATTTTCACTTTAGAAATTAAGGGGATAGAGGAGAGGAATTTGGCTAGCAATAGATCGGTTGGAGGCTTCCAAAAGTCCACTAAAGGTTGAAGATAAAGATTCTTATATACAGGAGAATTAAAATATATTTTAGGATCAAGATCCTGCATCATCTCTTATAAGTTCTTTTCCAACTTAGCCCTCCATCTCAAAGTCTATGTTGCACCATCTTATTGCCACATTAACCCCTTATTATGGCCATTAGCTGAATTTTCCAACCCCCTTCATGGGAATTTAAACCCATTTATAGTCCAAATAAAATATCATACAATTAAATCCAATTTAATCACTTATATCGATATCGTATATCGATTGATATACTTATAACTATTATAAATATCATTATCAAATTTTAAAACTAATATTTCATAAATATTAGTTCATTTAATTAATTTATAACAATTATAAATTAATTGAATCGTTTTGTCAAAGGAGAATTCATCGTTTCGGTTGTATAACTCGTCAGGTGTAAATTCCGTCAACGATTAGTATCAAACTATTCAAATATTAACGTTCACACATCACTTAGACAGTGGTATGATATTTTGGCCAAAATTATCACTTAATGGGTTTTGATAAAATCCAATTTTACTTTAACTAAGCATTACTGGGTTGTGGCTTTTATTTACACCAATTCTCTTCGTCAAAACTATATCACTTTGAACTTAAGGAATTTGGTAAAGGTCAAAATCCCAATTCGTTCATATTCAACTTTATGGTCCAATCACAATTTACTTGATTCATTAATAACTATTATTATTAACCAAAATTCTATGGCCAGAGACTTTGAGTTGACTTGAATTGACCGTGATACTAACCCTATATAACCGAGGAGACAAATCCTCTTTTGAATAGTGTTTCACTTCCAATACTTTCACTCGACCCAACTGTAGTCACTCAATGAATGTCATGCCATGATTTAGCTATAATCAAAGGGGAGCTTTCTTTTTGAAGATCATAGTATTCTCAAGTCGAAAGAACTATGTAAATCAGCACACCAATATTTTCTGTTTAACCTTGGTTACATTAATCATTAGAAAACTATCGAGTGAGCCATTCCATATTTTTCCAACAACTATCAGTATATAACCTTTTAGTACCTCCAGTAACTATGAACAATATACAGCCCATTGTTTGGGGAGCGCTACATACTCTAGTCTTAAATGATGTATTGATATTCAGTCTCGATACATCTTGACTAGGAATATTTAAAATGATATATTTATTTTCATCGTGATAAATTACCCATGGTTACAACACTTTGTAACTACTATTACAAAATATATCATTTATGGATTTTATATTAAATATAATTTTAATAAAATTAATCAATTAACATAACACATTATATCAAGTATATAATAGAAAAAGAACACCTTTTAACAAGATTGGTTGTAGTGACCTATAAATTCAAGTAAATTTGAACATTTCGTCTTTGAATACTGAAACGTTTTGAAATATAGCTAAGTATTATAAATATGATTTTATAACATTACAAAACATCTTTTAATTAATAAAAAATGATAAGAAACTTGTTTTTAAATTTGTTTACAAAAATATATTCTTTACAAAAATCGGTTTATCAACAAAAAGTTTTTGATTGGTATAAGTTGTTCGAACTCCTATGCACTTGTCTAGTGATCAAATAAACATATTAGGAACTAGTTAACACTTTGATTCATAAATAAATAGGAACATCCTAGAAACTTCCAAGTGGATAAGAGATATTAACATGGTAAGGGTATTAAAGGAAATAATTAAAAGAAAGAGGTGTAAAGGAGAAGTGATGGTTAAGTGGGGGCCGGGGCGAACCTTCCATGACATGAGAGGAGGTGAAAACAAGGCTATGGAGAACCATCTTGAACCTGCACAAAGAGAGGTATACCCTTGAATTATAATCACAAATTTACAAAGCTAAAGCAAGCTCTCCTTAATATCTTCCTCTTTACAAAAATTCTAAATCAAATAATTTCAAATCAACTCCAAATCTACTCAAACATTTTCACAAGCCTTAGGACAACATTACAACACCATCCATCAAGTTACAAATTGAAGAAGTGAAGCTAACTTCCCCCTACCTCAAGAGGCCATGAGCATTTTAGGGGTGTTTGGGCTTAAAGGCAAGTGTAAGCTAGAAAGGAAAAGGAAGAAGGTGGTTGCAAGATTGAGGTTGGACTTGGGTTGCTTGGGCTTACTTGTTTGTTTTCTTAAAGATGAGTTTACTAACCACATTGAAAGAAAATATTGTGTATATGTGTTTTTTATAGATTGCTTATACGTTGTTTGAATTGATGTTGACATATGTTGAAACATTGGTTTTGATTCTTGCTTTAAAAGAAAATAACATATGTAATCCATATGTGTGGATTTAAATGGACTTGGAAGGACTTTTACGACTTGTAACAAGGCCTTGAAACAAATATAGGTTATAGATGGACTTTCGGTTAGATTGGACTTGGATTTGAAAGTGCTCTTATAATGATAGTCCTTATAGATGCACTTAAGAATTACCTTGTATTCGGCAATTTCTATGGAAATTTATAGAGATATCCTTATGGGTTTCTTGCCATATTAATGATGTTTTATATAAGCCTATTGCCATATATTTTTTAATATTAATGAGTTGAGTAACCTATCGAAAAGTGATCTTATTTCGACTTGTGCAAAACTGCCATGTTTTAGCCTTCTTTTAGAATTTAAAGGTTTGAAAAGGACTTTTAAATTAAGTATTTGGTTTCATTCTTTTTTCTAAGTGTTTGATAACTTCTATTAGATTATTTTAAAAGTTTTTCGACATTTTGATGAATCTTTAAGAATTAGGTATGAATTTTTAAGTAGAAGGATTTATTTATTTAAAATACATAAAATAAATGGGTCTTCTAATTTTTAAGTGAATTATAAAATAATATGTTTTGAGTAATGTTTTGGGTAAATGTTTTAAAACCTATTATAAGTTTTTAAAATTATTTTAAGTAAATACGGTTTTTAGAAAATGTGCTGACTATTTTGTCAAAGTATAAATATCTTACGTAAGAAAATATTTTTAAATTGTTTTATAAAATATCAACTTTTGTAAATAGATTACTATATTTATATATATGTCATTTCCAAAAAGATTTTAAATTATAAATAAAGGATTTAGAAAAGGGTTATGAACTGCTTCGTGGGTAAATCGTATTTTGTTTAATTATTTATTCGAAAAGTAATTAACAATGTTTAACACTAAAGCCGATGAAGTAGGCTTATCTATTTGTGAGTGTTAAGGTTGATGTTTGAGAAGGGATATGAGAAATAGATCTTTAACCTACCGACTTCACTCTTTACTGAGGAATAATTAAGTTGGGAATGTTGGAAACGTATTGATCGTGTCGATTATTTACTCGTTTATGAAAGTCATTAATAGTATACTTAACACTAAAGCTCAATGAGGTAGATTTATCTATTTGTGAGATTCAAGAATGAAGCATCTAGGCAAGGCTTTGATATGCAACCAATGCTCAAACTTACCTAGCTTCACTCTTGGACAAGGAAGAGTTTAGTTGGAATATCAGAAGTGAGTTAAGTATACAAATCGTGATTTTCATAAACAATCACTTTTAACTAGATAGTTGATTAGTCGAATATCGAACTTAACCAAATATTACTTAAGAAGTATCGAAAGACTTCACGATTTCATGCCAATGAGAAATCAGGGAGGAGCATCGGTACGAATCGCCTCTAGCTTTTGGTTACTTCTAAAAAAACTGGAATTTAGTTTACCAGAAATTCATCGATTGATTTGGAGCGTTTGGTAAATGGGGAGTGTACTTATATGAGAGGACTCAAAACCATAAGTACTTTAAAACCATATATTTGATCTATATTCTAGAAGCAGTTGTGAAGTGGAACGTCATAGAGTTGAATTTTATATCCTAAGGTTAAGTCCAAGGGAAAGGTCAATGTTAACATTTCGAACAATGCTATCATGTGGGACTGTCAATCTTAAGGAATACTTCAAGAGAAAGGACATCGTTAGTATTTTTCGAAGGACTTAAGGTAGGAATCTATGTGGAGATTCGAGATATATTCGAGGTGCTTGAACCCATGTAGCGATTCATGATCTGTTTGAAATAATGGAATCCATTTGGGGATTCATGTTCTATTTGACTGATAATGATTCGAGTGAGTGATGTCAAACGTAGCCTGAATATCGAAAATGAAAAAAAAAAAACCAGAGTAGGGTGCATAACCAAGGGGTCAGCTAACCCATAGGGCATATCAACTCCATATTTAGAGTATGCATATCAATGATGCTAGCGACAGTTGATGATATTTGTGATCACGAGTGTTTTTGCGTGAACTAGCTATGTTTACCTTATTGTATATTTTATCTTGAGATATACGACGCTCAGAAGGATATCTCTGATCCTTGTGCAGCAGTTCGGATTCGACTTGAATCGAGAAGATCTTCATGGAAATATCAACACATATGCGAACATGTCATAGTAGTATTGATTGCATAACTATTATTGCTGTAGTGTTCACATAGTAGAAATTTTATGATTCATGTTCTACATCCTAGAATTATCTATAAACTGATATATTCACTCACCGAATGGTTGGTTTCATTTGAGGGGAAAATTGTTATGGTATTCCATGCGGTCTCAAAAAGTGTTGTTATATGTTGCACATATTCCTTAAGTTTGTCATACAGGTTTTCCAGACTAATCTCGGTGTTATTTTCTTATAATGCTTGGGTTAGCACTGTGTATATTTCTTGATTTAGCTGTGGATGCTTTGGAGCTTATGGAGATGAGCTAGATGTTTATCTACCACAGTAATCATATTTCTGTTGCATAGCTATATGGTACGTATCAACATCTGTGAGTATAGGTTGTTGTAACTATCCAAGATGGTGATAGCACTTAGGTTTATAACTTTGAAATTTCTATATTCAGAGTAATCCTTTATACTATTCTTTTGATATTATATATTATCGTTAAGCTTTGAGATTATAATGTTGTTTTCTTCCTTTCTTGTTCTATTCTCTATTTTTATCTTACTATAACTTTTTCTCTTTCCGGCACTTGGGTACCTGGCACATGAATATCGTCGATGTATTCAGTGTCGACATTCGAGGGTCCAAAAGTTAGGTCGTTAAATTTGGTATCGGAGCCTAAGTTTGAACGAACACTTTTGCTTTAGTTGGGTATGGCTCATTAGAGATATGGTAAGTGATACCCTAGAATGAGTTTAGTGTATTATACATATAAAAGCGTATTTGAATTTTCAAAAGTAAAATTTTAAATTGTTCCTTCGAAAAATATTCTTCTGGTAACTCTTTCTTTGAAATAACTCTATCCTTTCATGTCCGAAAAAAGTTTTGCTTTGGTTAGGTAGTAGGAAACTCGATTACTAGGCATGCCAATGCTTGAAGTGGTCAGAATAGTACTATCATGAATTGTAGGGATCGAGCACCATTGAATGTCGCTCTAGTTAAGGAACCGAGGGTAAATGTCGTAGAGGTGGTCGTGCACATTAGGCCTCAGATGAGTTTTTCTTCACTCGATCGTGATTATAAGCGACTGGAGGGTAAGAGGTTTGGTGGTGCAGAGGTGATTATAAAAGCCTAGACTTGGATCAAATTGTGTGATATGATATTCAAGGATATGGAGCTGGATGACGCGAAGAAGCAACGGTGGAGCGTCATGACAGCTGACAGATGTAGCCACTGATAGGTGGAGTTCTATTACAGCCGATGTCTAGGAGAACGACTTCTCTTGGGCCCAATATAAAGAGGTATTTGAAACAAAGTTTGTTCTAGAAGCTGGAAATACTTTGTTGTTTTAGAGTTTCTTTGATCTAAAGCGGGGGCCATGACGGTGGTGGAGTATGAAAACCATTTCATTGCTTTGTCTCAATTAGGGATGGGGTTATTTGACACACCTTTGAAAAAGAATGAGATGTTCATTACGATATGTGTCCTAAGCTCTACTAGGATATGATTGATCACATCATGGGGTCTTTTGTGGGTTTAATGAACATGGCTTTGACTTTTAAGAGCTTGGCTCTGAAGCTGTCTATTTCTACACCAACAGGGGATAACAAGAAAAAGTTTCAGACATTGGGAGATATTTCTAGTGTAGTTCACGTAGACCTAGGCATAAAGGGCACTTTTCTTAAAGCTATAGGTCAAGGAAGGTAGGGCAGATGGCTAGAGCGTTGATAGTGAAAGCATTGATCGAAAAGGTTCCAAAGCTCGAGGCATAGTTTGCATTGAAAGATTGTTACGGTTGCCATCAACCTGGCTATTTTGTCAAAGATTGTCCTATACTCAAGAAAGAGGAGCGGCCTAGGGTTTTTGCTATTTTTGCAGCACCTTCCACTTCTGCAACTGCAAAGGGAAAACAAATTCTTGAGAGTATATGATTTATTTTATGTCTTTCCTATTCACGTTTGGTTGATACTAGTGCTTCGCATAGTTTTACATCCTGTAATCTTAATGATTGTTAAATCATGCTCGACCAGTTTATGAGCATTTTACCTTATCACTGCATGGATTACGTAAATAGTATTTGTAGATGCACTAAAACAAACATCTTGTGAATTGAGTTTCACTTTTTGACTATAAAGCGTTCGGTGATAATGTTAGGTGAACAGTTATGTTTAGCAAAAGATGCTTATTATAATAAAAAGGAAATATAGATTATTTTGGGAATAAATATTAGTGAAAATATTTTAAATGAGAAAGTAATTTACATAAGTATGGTTTATAAAACATGGTTTATAAACGAAGAGGATTTAAATAGAGGATTTTAAGAATTTAAATCCCCGTGTCTTTGAAAATGTTTTTCAAGATTTTGGAGAAAATAAAATTAGTGTTTTTGAAAGTAAATATTTGGAAATTAGTTTATGAATTAAGATCACGATACTTAGTATTATTATGCGAAGTATATGATACCGCTTTGAAATGATTTTGGTTAAGTACCAAAGGTATGGTTTGGATGTACTGAACTCACATTTATCGCTTGAAAATGATTTTAGTGATGATTGTAGCATCATCGATGTTCATTTTTGAGTTTTTAAGTGGAGGATGGTATAGAATTGTTTTGATAAAACAGATTTGGTTTAATCCTAAAAGTACGATTTAATATACAAAGTTATAAATATATATTACTTCAAAACTAGAAATTAGAAAAGTAATGGCATTATTTGCCTTCTCTTTTCTGCATCCATCAATGGCTTCATCTTTCTCGTTTCCGCATCCATCATCTTTTATTTCGCCTTCTCATGCTCTTAATTTTCCTAGAGCAAATTTTTCTATTGATGGTGATTCTCTATACAATTGTTCTTACACCCGAATGGTAGAGAATTTCAAGATTCCTTTTTCAATGCCTTTTGTCCAGAAATCTTCAACCAAGAATTGGTTCGATTCTAGAAGGAGAGGTCGAATCTTCTTTTGTTGTGGTGATTTTTAGCAAAGATTGTAAAATCAAATCAGATGTTTCAAGTGCGATAAATTCGCTCATAGGAAGTTCCAGTGTTTGTCGAAATCTATTCTGTCTCTGGTAGGTCAAAAGATCATTCTATAACAGAGCATGGGTTTCTTTTTGTTCTAAAAATTATGAAGCTTAAGAGAATTTTACTTGACCATCTATGGATTCGGAGGAATTATTGTAGTTCGAATAGTCTCGGTGTATTCTTGATGATTCTGTTATCTCTACTTTGACTAATATGGTAGTATTTGATTTCATTGTTCCTTCTATTCTTGATCCTGCAGTGTTGAGTTTCAATTATTCTGTGCCTGCTATCATTTCTAAAGGAGAACCAGAAATTCCTGAAAGATTTTATAAGAATGTTTGAATCCGTTAAATGATGCTCTTATTCTTGATAATGGGATTGTTTCATTGGATTGTTTAAATGAAGATTTTGGTCATTGTGTGTTTAGGGGTAAATGTGATGATTCATAGAAGGTTGTTGGGGCCTCTGTCGGCCTGATAAAGATGGTTATTGGTAGAGATGATATCAATAAGGATAATAGCACATTTGAGATACTTGGAGACAATGTTGTCTTTGATAGTCTGAGGAAGGATTTTACGGGTAGTGATGTTTAATGGAGACTGGTTTCCGAGAGGGAGCTCCGGTTGCTGAGGAGGGGTCTATTTCAACTGATTGTTTGGAAAAGGTCTTTGAGCATAATGTGTGCATTGATATATGTGAAGATATACGAGGGGATAGTGGCGATGTAGTGATTTATGATGGCATTGTTGCCTCTGTCAGTCTGATAATGGAGATTGTGGGTAGTGATGTTACAAACGTGTCAGGTTTTAATGATGGTGCTCGAGTTTCTAAAGAAAGTGATATCAGTATATATGGAGTTGTTGCACTCAAGTATGGTTCTCTTGCTGATATATATGATGCTCCAGTTGAAGGGATAGTGCTTTTTGATAATATGGTGGTAGTTTTAAGGGGGCGTTTAGATAATGATATTGATGCTCAAAAATATGATATTGCTAATAATGATGATCTAGTTGATGAGTTAATCATGGTTAATGAAAGTATTGCAAATTACTTGATGATATATGGTGAAAACTTAAGTGATGTGGCTAGAGACATTGAAGACAAGGTAATTTCTTCATTGTCTACCTCTGTTGCTCTGCTTAATAGTATGGTTTTGCCAGTAAGTTGTACTGATGATACTTGTGGTGATCAAGTATACAAAGAAGTACATATTATTGATGATTTGGTTGTGAGAAGGTTGTATGTCTCTGATGTTGGAGCTGGAGATTATCATGTTGGTGCTTGCATATCATGTGATATCTGCGTACATGGTGTTAGTGCATGCAGATATAATAATTATTCATCTAATGTGTTGTTCTGGGTTAATGATAGTTTTTCTAATTGCTTGGTGCCCTATGGTGTTAACTATTCAGTGCATTTGTTGACCAAGGAGCTAAATTCATGGATCATTGTTATAAATAGGGTAATGATGCTAAAGGAAATGTTGGGTATAGAAATAAATATAGGGAGGTTACATACTATTGGAGATTTGTTCAGTGATTCTAACAAGGTCATTTATTATTACATAAGGCCTTCCAAATTTATTGTATAATGATACCTCGCTTCTCTAAGAAGATCTTCACCATCTACTATTCAAGCCCGTGTTTCTACTCCTAAACCCAAAGTTGATAAAGAATTAGTAGGTGTACTTCAGCTATTAGCATTAGAAGAAGTTCCCGGTTAAAACTTAAAACTTCTAAGTCTTATGCATGAGTTTGGATGACTTTTTGGGGGTGTTTTTATGGTGTTTGTTGTTTTGGAGTCTGTATGTGGCTTGATTTTTTACGGTTTGTTATTTTGAGGTTTTTCAGGTTTTGGTTGTTGAGGTTGGTGTTGTGGAAATTGTTATAGAAGGCTGCTCTTTTCGTGGAGTCGTTTCAGTCATTAGTTTCTAGTTAGTTTAGTTTGCTTAGAGTGAGTTTTTAGTTTTATAGGCTTTTGGGAGGGTTTTATTTTTTATTTCTTTTTGTATGGGGGGTTTTTGCTACCTGCCAGGCTTGTTGGCTGCTCCTTTATTACTGGTGAGATATATATATATATATGTACATGTGTGATCTCCTCTACTTTAGAGGATCACACAGTTCTATCAAAAAAATCGAGAGTTTAGTTCTAAAGTTTTTATTTGAAGAAATTGAAACTTTGTTAAGTTATGACTTATGTTTGGTAGGTTTCATTTGTTAAAAAGAAACATAATTTTTGGTGATTTTGCATAGTTGGGAACTTTTGAATTGTTATAGAACAAGAATTATGTTTTATGGAATAATTCAAATGATATTGGTATTAATTGACATACTATTTGGATAATTGAATGTGAAAAAAAAGAAATTGGTGTAGTTAAGAATCCAATAGGATAAATACGCAAGTTATACGTAGATCATTTTATTAATATGACTATTCTTGATCCAGTATTCGATTGCATATTTTCAAGGTGATTAGCACTAGTCCAAACAAGGATTTTTACTTGATTCTTGACAGCAAACACTTGATATGGATTCATGATATGATCCTGATGTTTTCTATCATAGTATATGGCTATGTAAGGAAGACCGATGTTTCTTATCAAGAACCTAATCGAAGTCTAAACTAGATAAGTAGAGTGATCTATACTAATTTGAAAGTGAAACCTACATGATTGAGCAGGTGATCAGATCAGATATTGCATACGGAAGGTCCACGTGCATCGTACGAGCTTTAGGACATTTGTAGGATATGTTATGTTGACTTAGAAGAGTTTAGGGAATGGCTCTTCGGTTTGTTATGAGGTAGCATGAGTAATCATCTAAGTAATTACCTAAGGCTGTTGAGCGTAAGGTATGCTTAGTAGATTGTTTATCGTCCTTGGGTGATGGGAGATTTTTGAACCCGATCAAACCATGAGCATTGGTTGCTAGTAATTGTGAATGTTATTTGATTATTTGTGTGCTTGTTCCTTTGTTAAAATTAGAAAGTGCTATGAAGCAAGGATGGTATAAGGAAGACGAGGATAGTTTGAGGAAATTCTATCATGGGTTGCTTATAGACTAGGGTTTCCTTCTTATCTTAGTGTAACATCTCCTTACTTGGAGGTCCAAACCTAATGACCATCGATGCTACAGTCATCCATAGTAATTAATCCTCGATGACCAAATACGGCAATGTTAGATTCATTGATACACAAAAACACATAAATATGGAAAAAAAAAATTCAAACACAATCACATTCCATTTCAAAATATTTCCAATTCATTACATAATCCCATATTTGCAAATCATGTTCAGAGAAAATATTTATTACAACATACGCCAAGAGCGACATATGAAGATGCCCCCTTGGATGATCAGAGTATATACATGCAATATAACAACTTTGCCATTACAAACAACACAGCAGAATTAAAAGAAAATAGAACTCTAAATAGCTATCATGACTCATGCACGTCTCTGGAAGCTTATTTATCTTAAGAGGTACTTGAAATCTCAACCCGCAAACTACTCAAAATAAATTGAGTACCCCAGAGTTTAAGGGAAAAACATAAACTTCGATTCATACATAAGCATGATATGAAAAATAATCAACCATCTCAAATCATTTAGATATCTAGTGAAACCACGCTGCTTAGAGGAACGAGTTTTCCCCTCACTAGTATCTTAAAACCTTTATAAAACCATACACCGTGGTCCTGCATCCACAATGGTTAAAACAATTCAAAATAGTGTAATATGATGATATGCAAACCTTTGAAACATACTGGATTTTCCATCCTCTGTTTAAATTGACTAACTGTCACATTTATAGTTTCTAGGGTCACAATTAACCTATTGGTTTTTATAAGCTTACTAATGATCTTTATATAATGTATGGACTACCTATCATATTTCATAGTTTTTATGGGTGCACTATGAACCTATTGGCCCCTTGCCAATTAACTTAATTAATTCATAGGTTTTCCTGAACCTATTGGTGACTCCAATAACTTCTCTCTTATCCTAGTTTTCATGGGATGACTAGGAACTTAGTGACAATTGTTCGAATATAATTTTCATGTGTGCACTACAACCAATTGGCCTCTTCCAACCACTCTTTATACATAGTTTTCATAGGATCACTATGAACCTATTGGTAACTCCAATAACTTCATAGTGATAGTTTTCATGGGATCACTATGGACCTGTCTCACTGACAACTTCCATATTTAGGCCTCCTATATTCTGGTCTCTCCGACCACTTGAATACAATTCTACTCATTCAGGAGTTTAATCAAGTTATATTCACTACTGGGTCAACCTAGCTGGTCCTTCTACCCTTTTCCCCAAAATACAGTTATGGGTTCGTTTTAATGTGAATATTATATTTGAAGAAGAATGCATAATAATGTAACAATACCACTTTTGTGGGTTTAATATAAAACAGGGTTAATCCCTTTAACCAATTATTTTACCAATTCAAAACTCCTTTAATTTAACTATGGGTTTCTTCTTTTAAAAATAGTGTTTGGGTTATAAAACCTTTTGAAACCTACGAAACCTTGCTTTTGACTTTATCGGATGACCTCCTTTGAAAGAATTAAAACTATCTTCAAAACATTAGGCTCATGCCTTTTTAATACTTTAAAACCTTCTTTCGCAACCATTCGATTATATTAAAGTATTAACATTTGACTTTGGAAGCATAACTTCGAAACCAGTTGGAAGTATCTGTTTCAACACCATTGGAAGTAACCCTTCCGAAATCATTGAAAGTCCCCATTTCGAAACCATTGGGTTTATACATAAACTATTATTTATGTCGAAGTGAATATAGACCAAAGTATCTCTTTCGAAACCATTTTTTATCGTATAAAAATATTGGGAAAAACCTGATGGCATCAGCACCACCTCTTTCAAAAGCTTTAAACCATTTAAACGAACATTGAAGGGCAGAGTCGAAACCCCTTTTGACACCATTGCATTCGAAACCCTTGGACCCCTTTCGAAAGCATTTAAGAAGAGGCTTAAAACATTTTTTTAAAATAAACACTACCTTTCAAAAGCATTGATAGCTTCAACGGCATCGAAAGGCTAAAGAACGGCAGTAGTGCTTCGACTATGTCGGAACACCTTCATTCAAAATATTCTTTCATAATTTAAGGAACCCTCCGAAAGCACGCTTATGTTATGGCAACCCTTTCGCAACCTTAATGTAACGACCCGGAAATTTCGATCCCGAAATTTTCAGATAGTTAGTGGAAAGAAGAAAGAGAAAGAAGAAAGAGATAGAAGAAGAACAGAAAGGAAACACACAATCTCACATTCACAGCGGATAAAATATAATACGAATAATAGTTATACCAAAGAAACTGTATCTATCAATTTACGTCGATATATCAGAGTTATAACAATTTTATACAACATTGGATTGATACAATTTAACATGTCTCAGATATATACAATATCATAGTGGAACTCTCCATACGTCCCTGCCATCCAGCTCGCCTTCTGAGCTCCAGAACGTCCTTACCTGAAAATCTGTAATACTCGGTCTGACCCGAGCATTACATCAAAGTAACACCCGGGTCAGGCTGGAAACCAGCGTGAGTAAACTCATCTAACACGGAATACAAAAGCATACATCATAAATAAACCCGGGTAATTTATATCAATTTACACTCCACAAGTTATTATAGACATCACCTATCCCACATATCAATTTATAAAGAATCGAAGTGGTTTCGGGCATTTACTAATACCCGACTCCGGTCTCTTCGAATCCGATGTCATCTAAACCCAAGCTATCCAATTAAATACAAATTCAACTTAAATTATCGAATAACACTTTTACACAGCAATTCATAATTGATTGATAATCACATTATCATCATCCGTCCAACAAATTATATCACAAAGCAATTCATATCAGAGATATCATTCAGTTCAAAGCACCCATTATCATTTAATCCTTAAGAAGCAAAATTGATCACTTCCACCCAGTAATTATCCTTTAATTACTTCATATTGAGTAATTTCCTTTAACTAATTACATCCAGTAATTAGCCACTAATTACTTCTCTAAGTAATTATACCCCATTAATTACCTTAAGTAATTATATTTAACTCAACATCAAATGATTATCTTTAATTAATTAAATTTAATTAATTAACTAGTATTAACCACTTTATCTTAATTAATTACACAAATTAATTGACCTTACCCATACACATTGATTATATTGATCCATAATTAATTACTCGAATTAATTCTTCTATAGTTACTTACATTGATTAATTTTTCCTTTAATTAATCACAGTCATTAATTAACCAACCCTTAATTAATTTCCCTTAATTATACAATTCTTAAATTAATTACACTACGTAATTAATCCTTAACAAATTTATCTTTTAATTACTTACATTAAGTAATTATCATTGAATAAATCATATTTAGTAATTACCCATTAATTACCCTCCTTAATTAATGACATTAAGCAATTTTCCTTTAATTACTTTCATAATCATTAATTTAATTTCATTAAGTGATCAATCTTTAATCAATCAACTTTAAATTTATTATTTTAATCAATCACATTAATAAATCAATCCTTTAAATTGATTACATAAATTACTTCTCCTTTATTAATTATCTAATAATTAATTAAATATATTTTTTAATTGATTACACTAATCAATTAACCATTCCTAATACATTAAATAATTAATACTTTATTAAATTTTATCATTTAATTTACCTTCGAAAAACATATTGGATTTAACCCATTATATAATTACTTAATTACCACAATTTGAAAATATTTAAAACTTAAGAACTTGTTAATACTTAGAGAAACTTGGTTTAACCTTATTCTTTGAATTTACCATTTTAGATAAGGTTTTAATACTTGATTTTATAATACTTAAAACTTGTATCACCATTTGCTTCTAATTTGTAATTGCTTAATACTTTTAAAACTTGCTATTCTTTTATTAAAAACTTGATATCTATACAATTACAAATCCCGAGCAAACACTAAACCCTCTCCCTGAGCTAACTTCACCTCAAATTTAACCACTAAATATTAGAAAACATTCTTTCTTCCTCCATCCTATATTTCTTTATTTAAATTCACAACTCAAACAATCGGCCCACTATTTACGGCCCATCCAAAACTCAAAACCCACGAACAAAACGAACCCCTTTCCCCTTCATCCTCTTAATTCCCTTCAGTAAACAGCTCAAATCCAAACAACATACTCGAACACGAAGTCGTGCACGTATCCGTGCACGCTTTCTCTGATGATCGTTCCCTGTCGCCGATCATCCTCACAACTCTCGCATGGTCACCCCACCCTATCGAAACACTCAAACCTCGACGAACTATCCTGATAAAAGAAAACAAGTTTCAACACCTATTCAGCAGAAGATCAGATAAACATTTATCGCCTCGCTCCGCCCTCATCTACTACTGTCTATCCTCACCTTTCATCAGAAGAATCGCCTCCTCTTCCTACATTATTTCCCCTACGTGCGTAACATTCCATTGTTCGCCATGCTTCGCAATTTCATAAGAAATTGAACGCCAAACGAAGATCCGCTAAACCCTAATACTCAAACAATCTGCTTCCACAATCACTTAGAAATTCCAAAGTCATTTTTCTCGAGTTAACCATGCCCTACTCTTCCTCCTCGACGAATGCCCCGCCTCCAAATCAATCTAGCTACCAGAATTTGCCGTTATGCCCAAACCCATTCAACTCAGCCTACCTCCTGCTCTGTGCATCTAGAAATCACCCTACCACCCTTAAAAATCATATTTTCCCTCAACGATCGCGATAACACAAACAAAAACCCAAATCTTAATGAGCAAATTTTGACTGGACTTGATCACTTGCTGCAAAGCATACATAATACAAGTCTATACTTCAATATATTTACTGAAACCAGTTTTAAAATAAAGTAACCCTCATAACAAACAACTTTTCTTTTAATGTCACCACTTAAAACTAATTAGATTGAGTGATAATTTTTTTTTTGAAGTCAAGCCTAGCATATTATTTTGAAATTTAACAGAGCAGTGTAAAAATGGTGAACATCCTAACTTCCCTGGTTTAATCATTTATTTACTCATATATGGGTGCATATATTCAGAACAAAACGTACTTAACAAATCACACTTTTATCTCATGATAAAACATAACTACAGTACAATTTGGATTTTGTTTACTCACCTGAAAATAGCATGAAACAGAGCTCAAATCTTCAAAAAAGCTTTTGATAAAACTTGAATTGCTTTTACTTCAATGCTTTAAAACTGAGTTGCTTGCATTTAGGTTTGCATGCAGGCTAATGGGACTTAAACTTGCTTCAGATCTCAAGTTTTATAGAATGCAGTTGCATGCTTTTGGAGTTTTGAAAACTGAGTTGCAGACTTGATTTGCTACAGGGTTAGATGCAGATTTGCATGTAGGATTTGCTGTTGCTATAGACTTTACTTGTTTGCTTTAAAAATTCAGATGGAAGGGAATATGCTTGCATGCTTTAGTTTTTTTTTTGAAAAGAAGAATGCACAGGCTACAGGTTGAAGAAAAGTACAGGGGTTAACATGCAGGCTTTGATTTTACAGGGTTATGATCTGATCTTCAATTTGAAGGTGGATTAAAGATTGTATTATGAAGATGTTTTCAAGCTTTTGATTGAAGAAGAGTTTCAGATTTTTGATTTGAGGAGAAAACTTCCAGATTCGAACATGATTTTAATTAAAATTTTTTGTTTAGATTTTTGGGAACAAATTTGTTTCAGCTGAAAATTTTTCTTAACCTTGAAAAAAAATGAACATTAGAAAAAAAAATGAGGGTGAAAACATGTTTTATAAAAGTATAATTGATTTATTTAAAAATTAAAAATAAAACGACACATGTACCAAATCCTTACATTTGTCAATTAGAGTAGGTTATTAATTCACATTTCTCAATAGTTACTTAAGATGCTAACACTTGTTTTATACATATTTTACTTATTATTATTATTTTTATCTAATTAATAGTAAATAAAACCCTTTTTTCTTTATACATATATGTTTTTATTACCTCACAAGTGTAAAAGAAAATCTTTATTTATTTTACTCTTATACTTATATATAATTTCTATTATACTTATATTTCTTTTATGCTTAACACCTTAATATATATATATATAACTTATATATATATATATATATATATATATATATATATATATAAATAAGGTATGAACCCCTATTAAACCTTACTTAGCACCATTTTATTTTAAATACCCCTTTTTGACAATCATAAGATTAAATTCAAACAAAGCTTCCTATTCACAATTTACATATATATCTATAAAAATTACAAACATTATTTTAAATCCAATTTATTTTGAGATACTATCTTTTAGATTTAAATTTTAACCCAATTCAAATTCATTTTCAATTTAAAGTCCTATCTTGAAATCAACTCAAATATATGTATGTATTAAGCAACACAAATTAAATTTGTAATCAATAATTTTATTTAAAATCAACACAATTACAAATATAAATATTTATCTGATCAGATTCATTCGTTCAATTTATAATTCAATATTCCATTAATTAACCCAGTTTGTTAATCGATTACAGATGACCAAAAATTCGGGTTATTACATTCCTCCCCCCTTTGAATCTTTTCGTCCTCGAAAAGGAACGAAATCAGAATTTATTAAAATGATTATTATCAGAATTTTTTTTCTTTAATAACTTTAAAATAATTTAAAATCTATATAATATTACCAAAATAGTTTTATAAAAATACTTTTATAACTCGATGTTTCAACAAGTCTATCCTTGTTCTCATAGAGATTCGGTCATACGTTGATCAGACGTAGGACTGAAAATCTGTAAGTACTTAGCAGACCTATCATTAACATCCAGTGAAAATGCTTCGAAAATAACTTTATTGAAAATATTGAAAACAGTTTTTGAGAATAGAGGATATATCTTTGGTGAGAATGCTCTGGAAATCATCACCCCCATCCGTGGTCACAGTTACATTCCAGGGTTACGTTGCTGTCGCAGCAAAAGTCCATGTAACTGCAGGCTCTCCGCGGCCTCTCGATTACGCCATGGAACCCACACAACAGATCACAGTTACATCCAGGGTTACGTTGCCTTCGCAGAAAAAGTCCATGTAACTGCAGGCTCTCATCGGCCTCTGATTTTCGCTGTCGAAATGAAACCTCTCCACTCCTACATAGGTCGCAGTCTGCCGATATAAAATCAAACGCAGACTGTTGGCTCTCAGCGGCACACACGATTTTCGCTATGTTATACCATAGGTCGCAGTCTCCCGATATAAAATCAAACGCAGACTGTTGGCTCTCAGCGGCACACACGACTTTCGCTATGGTATACTCTACTCATAATCCCTAGGAACTAGTTTCGTCCGGACTCCTCACAGGATCAACTTTAGAAACCCCCCCTTGGGGCTCAAGGCAACACCACCCGGTGGTACTCCTGAGAAGTTCATTCCAAGTGAGCGCCTTTTTCCCCAGAGCCATCATCAAAACATTTTATACTATACACATATAGTATCTTTAAATCATACACCTAGTATGATCTCATACAAAGCTCCTTTACACAAAATCGATTATTCCAAAATCGATAATTCTCAAACTAGGCTTTCCAAATTTCAATATTGATTTTACCCAAAAATCAAAAGCCTTTCCAAATCCAAAGGTTCCCAAAACCTTTTCCAAAATCCTCATAAGGTCCTTTATACACACACACACACACACACACACACACACACACATATACATATATATATAATTTCCAAAACTTTGGATCATTTCAAACTTGTATAAAACTCCTTTATACTTCAAACACCTCCAAAAACCATTTTCTTCTAGCAAAAGATTCATCAAGGGGAGTTTTATCTTATATAACAAAGATATATAACTTTGTTTATTCAAAATCAAATATTCAAATTTGATTACTCTTTACAAACCACTTACCATATCACTTACTTCCATAAACAAAATTTCAACCACAGAAATATCCAATTTCCACTTTACTTCATCATATATTTCACAAAATATATTTTTCATTTCAAAAACCATTTCACATTTCTTATCCACAAATTCCCAGTATCAATTTTATTCAAATCCGTACGATGTACACATATCATCCGTACGCTATACCAATCTGATCGCTCACTCGATCACACAATTTCATTTCCGAACTAGTATTGTCCACCCGACTTCCTAGTGCGGACACAGATCTGGTTTCTTGATCAGAAACCGTCATTCTTCTTGCATAGTCATAACTATGATAGAGAATATCCAGAAGCAATCAACAATCCATACCCAGGTTCGCCTTCAAAAATCGAGTGAAAAATTCCAACTCGGATCGAAATAACTATCTCGAAATTCTATGCTCGAATCTGGATCAAATCACTATGCGAATAGAATAACATACGTACACCTTATGTATTTATCTTTATTGGTTATTAGCCAAATCAATTCCATTTCTATTCACTTAAATTTTCGCTTACTTACTCACAACTGCTTCGATCCCATTTGGATTATCACCTCTATTCTTATTTCGATTGGGTATTTAACCAATAACAGTTTAAACTCGGTCCAGTTTAAATTTAGAAAATAACTTGAAAAGTTAAAGAAATAGATAAGTAGTTGAAAAATAATTACTAGTTTGTAAAATAATTGGAAAATAGTTAAATAGTCATAGAAATTTTAAATAATAGCTATAAAATAGTAATTAGTAATTGAAAATAGTAATTAGTTTATAAAATAGTTAGAAAATTGTCAAATAGTTTCAAAAATAATTGTAAAACAAGTATAAGATAGTTTGGCTTTTAAAAGAAAGGTTGTATATATAATGAATAGTTTGGAAAAATAGGTTTATATTAAAAATAGTCCAGAGTCAAAACTGTTCAATTCCCAATCAATTCAATTTAAATTCCACCTTCATTTAAATTGACTTAACTCCAATTTAAATAACTTTAATTTCTATTGAAATAGATTCAACCCCAATTCAAGTTGAATTAATCTAAGTTTCTTTTCAAATTTAACTTTATTCAACCTTGATCACAAATTCTACTAATTCAAATAAATTTCAAATGAATTAGTTCCAGTTTTAATTCATTTCAACTCCAGTTTGAACTAATCTCAATTTCAAACTCCATTTCCAAATCAAGTTGAATTATTCTTGATTTCTTCTCAAATTCAATTCAAATTCCATTTGAATTTAAAACTTATTCAACTTTAATTACGATTCCAAATTATTCAAATCAATTCGGACTAATTTCAAATTGAACCCACTTCAATTTCAAATTGTATCAAATTAATCCAATTCAAATTTCCATTTGAATCTTATACTCATACATCTTCAATCACAATTTCAATCAATTCAAATCAAATTCAATTTGAACTAATTTCAAATTTCAAATTTAAACCATCTCGAATTATATAAATTCGAGTTAATACTTCAAATGTTGATTTAATTCCTTTAAATCAATTTACCTTTTTATTCCAACAATGGATTACCATACTCCATTTCTCATTCATTTAAACAAATCTAATTCACAACTTAAAGATTTTTAACAACAATAGGATGATATCATCTAATTCATCTCAAAACACCCATCAATTTACAATTTCCAGATCTCAAACCCATTTTGAGATCACACAAACTCCCAATTCAGATTAACCATTTAACTCCTCAAATTAAATCTCAATTTCATCTTGAAATTTCCAAATCAGATTGTTCATTCAAACTTATTTAACTTCCTCCGAGTTAAATTCAATCAATCCCATTTAACCTTACTCAAACTTGAGTTCTCCATTTCAAATTTCAAAATTCTAAACTTCACATTAATAATTTTTTCCCACATATAAGTTCAAAACTTATCACTTGGGTATCACATCTTATTCCAAATTCCAAACTCAATATTTAGAGTTTATTTCAAATCAACTTTGATATTATGTATATCCACATATATACATAATAATTTCTTTTACATACTAAGTTATACTTTAAAATTTTAAACCACCTTTGGTTTTAATTCAAAACAAATTTCTTTTTAAAATTTTCAAACAACTCTTGTTTGAAATAGGACCATTTCATTCGAATGCATTAAATAACATTATTTGTTATTTCTTTGAATTAATTACATCATTAATTAATCACATTCGGTAATTAACTTATTTCTTAATTACCTTCATTAAGTAATTGTCCCTTAAATTACTTACCTCTAGTTACTTCATTAAGTAACTCCCTCTTATTTATCAATTCCACTTATTATCCATTAATTAATCTCATTAAATAAAGTTTAATTAATTACATAAATTAATTGATTATCCTTATCCTGAAACCTTTACCAAATTCAAGATTTAATTTCGGTTTGAATCCATTTCAAACTTGTCTTTAAATTTAATTTCAAATTGGGTTGTAATTATTACCACTTAATTCTTTCTATTACTTTTAGTTTAATTAATACTACAACCAATTTCTTTAATATAATAGATAATCTATTTTTTATATAAGATTCATTTAGTTTTGAAATCATTTAAAAACCTTTATATAAGAAAATAACAAGTACGCTCTCTCATATTTATATACTCAACTCATCCTAGGGTACCACTTACCCTATCCTTAATGAGTAATCCCACCAGAGCCAAGGTTTTCTCTTAACCTTCTGCTCTGATACCAAATGTAACGACCCAGAAATTTCGATCCCGAAATTTTCAGATAGTTAGTGGAAAGAAGAAAGAGAAAGAAGAAAGAGATAGAAGAACAGAAAGGAAACACACAATCTCACATTCACAGCGGATAAAATATAATAACAATAATAGTTATACCAAAGAAACTGTATCTATCAATTTACATCGATATATCAGAGTTACAACAATTTTATACAGCATTGGATTGATACAATTTAACATGTCTCAGATATATACAATACCATAGTGGAACTCTCCATACGTCCCTGCTATCCAGCTCGCCTTCTGAGCTCCAGAACGTCCTTACCTGAAAATCTGTAATACTCGGTCTGACCCGAGCATTACATCAAAGTAACACCCGGGTCAGGCTGGAAACCAGCGTGAGTAAACTCATCTAACATGGAATACAAAAGCATACATCATAAATAAACCCAGGTAATTTATATCAATTTACACTCCACAAGTTATTATAGACATCACCTATCCCACATATCAATTTATAAAGAATCGAAGTGGTTTCGGGCATTTACTAATACCCGACTCCGGTCTCTTCGAATCCAATGTCATCTAAACCCAAGTTATCCAATTAAATACAAATTCAACTTAAATTATCGAATAACACTTTTACACAGCAATTCATAATTGATTGATAATCACATTATCATCATCCATCCAACAAATCATATCACAAAGCAATTCATATCAGAGATATCATTCAATTCAAAGCACCCATTATCATTTAATCATTAATAAGCAAAATTGATCACTTCCACCCAGTAATTATCCTTTAATTACTTCCTATCGAGTAATTTCCTTTAACTAATTACATCCAGTAATTAGCCACTAATTACTTCTCTAAGTAATTATACCCCATTAATTACCTTAAGTAATTATATTTAACTCAACATCAAATGATTATCTTTAATTAATTAAATTTAATTAATTAACTAGTATTAACCACTTTATCTTAATTAATTACACAAATTAATTGACCTTACCCATACACATTGATTATATTGATCCATAATTAATTACTCGAATTAATTCTTCTATAGTTACTTACATTGATTAATTTTTCCTTTAATTAATCACAGTCATTAATTAACCAACCCTTAATTAATTTCCCTTAGTTATACAATTCTTAAATTAATTACACTACGTAATTAATCCTTAACAAATTTATCTTTTAATTACTTACATTAAGTAATTATCATTGAATAAATCATATTTAGTAATTACCCATTAATTACCCTCCTTAATTAATGACATTAAGCAATTTTCCTTTAATTACTTTCATAATCATTAATTTAATTTCATTAAGTGATCAATCTTTAATCAATCAACTTTAAATTTATTATTTTAATCAATCACATTAATAAATCAATCCTTTAAATTGATTACATAAATTACTTCTCCTTTATTAATTATCTAATGATTAATTAAATATATTTTTTAATTGATTACATTAATCAATTAACCATTCCTAATACATTGAATAATTAATACTTTATTAAATTTTATCATTTAATTTACCTTCGAAAAACATATTGGATTTAACCCATTATATAATTACTTAATTACCACAATTTGAAAATATTTAAAACTTAAGAACTTGTTAATACTTAGAGAAACTTGGTTTAACCTTATTCTTTGAATTTACCATTTTAGATAAGGTTTTAATACTTGATTTTATAATACTTAAAACTTGTATCACCATTTGCTTCTAATTTGTAATTGCTTAATACTTTTAAAACTTGCAATTCTTTTATTAAAAACTTGATATCTGTACAATTACAAATCCCGAGCAAACATTAAACCCTCTCCCTGAGCTAACTTCACCTCAAATTTAACCACTAAATATTAGAAACATTCTTTCTTCCTCCATCCTATATTGCTTTATTTAATTCACAACTCAAACAATCGGCCCACTATTTACGGCCCATCCAAAACTCAAAACCCACGAACAGAACGAACCCCTTTCCCCTTCATCCTCTTAATTCCCTTCAGTAAATAGCTCAAATCCAAACAACACACTCGAACACGAAGTCCTGCACGTATCCGTGCACGCTTTCTCTGATGATCGTTCCCTGTCGCCGATCATCCTCACAACTCTCGCATGGTCACCCTACCCTATCGAAACACTCAAACCTCGACGAACTGTCAAAGAAAACAAGTTTCAACACCTATTCAGCAGAAGATCAGATTAACATTTATCGCCTCGCTCCGCCCTCATCTACTACTGTCTATCCTCACCTTTCATCAGAAGAATCGCCTCCTCTTCCTACATTGTTTCCCCTACGCGCGAAACATTCCATTGTTCGCCATGCTTCGCAATTTCAGACGAAACTGAACGCCAAGTGAAGATCCCCTAAACCCTAATACTCAAACAATCCGCTTCCACAATTACTTAGAAATTCCAGAGTCATTTTTCTCGAGTTAACCATGCCCTACTCTTCCTCCTCGACGAACGCCCCGCCTCCAAATCAATCTAGCTACCAGAATTTGCCGTTATGCCCAAATCCATTCAACTCAGCCTACCTCCTGCTCTGCGCATCTAGAAATCACCCTACCACCCTTAAAATTCATATTTTCCCTCAACGATCGCGATAACACAAACAAAAACCCAAATCTTAATGATCAAATTTTGACTGGACTTGATCACTTACTGCAAAGCATACATAATACAAGTCTATACTTCAATATATTTACTGAAACCAGTTTTAAAATAAAGTAACCCTCATAACAAACAACTTTTCTTTTAATGTCACCACTTAAAACTAATTAGATTGAGTGATATTTTTTTTTTTTGAAGTCAAGCCTAGCATATTATTTTGAAATTTAACAGAGCAGTGTAAAAATGGTGAACATCCTAACTTCCCTGGTTTAATCATTTATTTACTCATATATGGGTGCATATATTCAGAACAAAATGTACTTATCAAATCACACTTTTATCCCATGATAAAACATAACTACAGTACAATTTGGATTTTGTTTACTCACCTGAAAATAGCATGAAACAGAGCTCAAATCTTCAAAAAAGCTTTTGATAAAACTTGAATTGCTTTTACTTCAATGCTTTAATACCGAGTTGCTTGCATTTACGTTTGCATGCAGGCTAATGGGACTTGAACTTGCTTCAGATCTCAAGTTTTAAAGAATGCAGTTGCATGCTTTTGGAATTTTGAAAACTGAGTTGCAGACTTGATTTGCTTACAGGGTTAGATGCAGATTTGCATGTAGGTTTTGCTGTTGCTATAGACTTTACTTGTTTGCTTTAAAAATTTAGATGGAAGGGAATATGCTTGCATGCTTTAGTTTTTTTTTTTTGAAAAGAAGAATGCACAGGCTACAGGTTGAAGAAAAGTACAGGGGTTAACATGCAGGCTTTGATTTTACAGGGTTATGATCTGATCTTCAATTTGAAGGTGGATTAAAGATTGTATTATGAAGATGTTTTCAAGCTTTTGATTGAAGAAGAGTTTTATATTTTTGATTTGAGGAGAAAACTTCCAGATTCGAACATGATTTTAATTAAAAAAAAATTAGATTTTTGGGAACAAATTTGTTTCAGCTGAAAATTTTTCTTAACCTTGAAAAAAAATGAACATTAGAAAAAAAATGAGGGTGAAAACATGTTTTATAAAAGTATAAATGATTTATTTAAAAATTAAAAATAAAAAGACACATGTACCAAATCCTTACATTTGTCAATTAGAGTAGGTTATTAATTCACATTTGTCTCAATTGTTACTTAAGATGCTAACACTTGTTTTATACATATTTTACTTATTATTATTTTTTATTTAATTTAACAGTAAATAAAACCCCTTTTTCTTTATACATATATGTTTTTATTACCTCACAAGTGTGAAAGAAAATCTTTATTTATTTTACTCTTATACTTATATATAATTTCTATTATACTTATATTTCTTTTATGCTTAACACCTTAATATATATATATATATATATATATATAACTTATACATATATATATATATATATTTAAATAAGGTATGAACCCCTATTAAACCTTACTTAGCACCATTTTATTTTAAATACCCCTTTTTGACAATCATTAGATTAAATTCAAACAAAGCTTCCTATTCACAATTTACATATATATATCTATAAAAATTACAAACATTATTTTAAATCCAATTTATTTTGAGATACTATCTTTTAGATTTAAATTTTAACCCAAATTCAAATTCATTTTCAATTTAAAGTCCTATCTTGAAATCAACTCAAATATATGTATGTATTAAGCAACACAAATTAAATTTGTAATCAATAATTTTATTTAAAATCAACACAATTACAAATATAAATATTTATCTGATCAGATTCATTCGTTCAATTTATAATTCAATATTCCATTAATTAACCCAGTTTGTTAATCGATTACAGATGACCAAAAATTCGGGTTATTACACTTTTAAATTTTTTTTCAAAACCATATGCTTCGACTCCTTCGAAGGCTAAAGCAATACAAAGGCGGACGCTTTTCTTTTTAAAACAAACCAAGGTATCGACAACTTTGAAAGCCATGCTTTCGACACCTTACCTTTCGCCTTCCTCCAATCCACTGCACACCATCGTTGTGATACGTTGTGTATTGGTGTCGGCTTAGAAGATTTCGACTAGGTTGAAGGCGAAAGCTTCTGTGTCGGAAGGTACTTCCAAAGTTGACGAAAACTTATTTTCTGAGTAAACCTGGTTTAATACTACTTACAGTAAATCTTTTTCTAACTAACCTGCCACGTGTCAACACCAGATTGGTTGCCTTAACTTTTTCAAATTCTTTACCAAAATAACAACCGTTGATTTCAGATCTAAACATGGATAAGTTTATCAAATAAGCCCTTCCATTAAGCAAAACCAATTTTGCAAAGAAGTCCCTCTTCTAAAATAATTTGCATAGAAAATCACTTCGGAATTTTTTTCCAGAAATTCACTTTGATCATATTATCTAACATATCAAAATTCCAGACCCAAATTCTTAATATACTTTCCAAGATAAATTTATAAGCCTAAATAACCATATTTTCCTTTGAAAATTCATAACGATCTTTCCATAGCTTTGAAAATTATCAAAATTGAAACGCAACTCCAAAATTATGTTTTATACAACATAAAAATTTTCCATGGCAATTAAACTCATTAAAAATCGGTTTCACCCTAAAACCGTGTATAAATCCATTTAAACAAACTTGTTTAAATTAAACAAATCAAACTTCAAGCATATCATCATCTAATTCATCATAAAATCGAATTTACCCTTAAACCCGAAATATACGATTCAAAAAAACATAGAGATGGAATTATTATTCACCTTGATTCAGATATGAAGATTGGATTAAGAATGATTTCCCCTAAGCTTGAATCTCTAGCTTTGATTAAATTTCTCTTATCTTTAGTAATGGCCGGCCCTTCTTAATATTCTTTCTTACGTTTTAAAAATGACGTGAAAAAATAGAGTAACGAAAATATATTAGGGTAAGGGTTATGGGCAGCAAATTCCTAATATACCCTTTTGTAACTTGATTAACCAAAAACCATTCTTAAGCCCATTAATTTTTATATTAGGCACGACCTTAACTAAGTTTAGTCAAATCTCAATCTCCTTATCACTTAACATTTACATTATTCTATTTAATATATCTAATTAAATCACTTGAGTAATATTATCAAAAATTAGGGGTATTACAGGCTCCAGTCCTTAAAGAATTTCGTCCTTGAAATTCAGTAAGGACTAAATAATAAACATAGCAATTATCTGTAACGACTCATAACAACTATACTACTATACCTGATTAGCTAATATCTATATAAATATAATATAGACATACCCTCAAAGCAGATCATGATAAGTATCTTGAATCCTGTCTTCTGTCTTCTAAGTACAATCCTGCTCATTGTCGCTCCACTACACTTTCACCAGCTTGACTGTCTTCTTCCTCAGTCTTTTCTCATCTCTCACAATAACCCAAACTGGTTGTCTAACAAAAGTCAAATTAGGCTCTACTACTAAATCTTCCAACTCTGTCGAAGGAATAATGGCCTATGGATCGTGCACATACTTGTGAAGATGAGACACGTGAAATACATTATGGACACCTGCTATATTGCTCGGCAACTCTACTCTATATGTGAGCTTTCTAATCCTTTCTATAATATGGAATGGACCAACATTTCTCGGTGCCAATTTCACTAACTTCCCAAATTGTACCACACCCTTCATCAATGATTCCTTAATGAAAACCCTATCACCACTGAGAACTCTAGTTCTTTATGCCTCTTATCTGCGTAACTCTTCTGTCTGGATTGAGCTTCCTTCATCCTTTCTCGGATCAACTCAATCTTCTGTGACGCCTCCCTAACCGAACTGGACCTAAGACCAATCTGTCTCCAGTCTCTAACCAACATATTAGCGACTTGCGTGGCCTTCCATACAAAGCTTCAAAAGGCGTCATTCCTATACTAGTTTGATAACTATTAGTATAGGAAAACTCAACCAAACGTTAACGATCTTTTCAAGTGAACCAAAATCCAATACACAAGCTCTCATCAAATCCTTGAGCACCTTATTGACTCTCTCTTCCGCCATCCGTCTGAGGGTGATATGCGGTACTCATCTTGAGCTTAGTGCCTAACACATACTGTAGACTCTTCCAGTATTCGCTAGTGAATAAAGCATCTCGGTCGCTAACTACGCTACTAGGAACTCCATAAAGTCTAACTATGTTCTTCATGAACAACTTCACCAAATCAGGTACCATCCTGGTCAACTTTACTGGAACGAAATGGGCACTCTTGGTCAACCTGTCCACAATAAATCATATGCCCTCATTTCCTCTGCTTGACCTTAGCAACCCATCTATAAAATCCATGGATATCGAATCCCATTTTCAAACTCGAATCTCTAGAGGCTGAAGTAACCCACTCGGCTTCTGATGTTTGGCTTTCATTTGTTGACAGTTTACACACTGCCTAACCCACAAGCCAACATCTCTCTTCACGCCTTTCCAATGGAAGCTCCTCTTCATATCTTCATACATCATAGTCCCTCCAGGATGAATCGTAAACTTGGATTGACGAAACTCCTCAAGGACTTCTTTCCTCAGGTCCTCCATATTCGAACACACAACCATTATTTCTCTCCCAACCATCCTTTCCAATCAAAGCTAAAATCCTTTAGATCATCGATCTCAGTTCCAACCTCAAGCCTTCTAACTCTCTCAGCCAACACTAGATCCTCCTTCTGCTTAGAAGCAATTTTCTCAATTAATACTAGTCAAACTTCTAAACATGACAACCTAGTGGAACTCTGACTAGATCCAGCCGTCGATCTTAACTGCACATCACAACCGACTAAAGCTTCTAAATCCTTCCACTCGGTCAACATAGCTAACACCACATTCTGATGTTTTCTGCTAAGAGCATCTACTACCTTGTCATCTTTTCCTGGTGTATACTCTATACCAAAATCATATGCAGCCAAAAATTCTAGCCACCTCTGCTACCACATATTAGACTCCTTCTGGGAGAATAAATACTGTAAATACTTATGATCGGTATACAACTCAAATCTCTCCCCCAAGAGATAATGCCTCCAAACCTTCAAGGAAAAAATTACTACAACCAACTCTAAGTCATGAGTAAGATGTCTTGCTTTGTGCAGTCTAAGCTGCCTAGATGCGTAGGCAATGACTTTGCCCCTCTGCATAAACACAGCTTCCAATCTTGACCTACATGCATCAGTGTATACTACCAACCCTTAGTTTCCATCTGGAACTACTAACACTGTAGCATTGGTCGACAAATTTTTTAACTTAAGGAAAGCTTCCTCACATTTGTTGGACTAAACCAACTTCACCTCTTTCCTGGTAAGCTTAATCAAAGCACGGCTATCCACGAGAAGTCCTTAATGAATCTCCAGTAGTAGCCAGCAAGTCCAAGAAAACTTCTAATCTCGGTCACCATCTCTGGTCCCTTCCAATTGTTTACAGCTTCAGTCTTATCTGGATCGACTCACAATCCTCTCTCTGAAACCACATGACCAAGAAACTTAACCTCTTTCTTTCAAAAATGACACTTGGAAAACTTCGCCTTTAGCTGATTCTGCCTTAATGTCTCTAGCACCACTCTAAGATGATCTTCATGCTCTCTTATATCTTTAGAGTATACCAAAATGGCATATATAAACACCAATATGAATCTATTCAAATACTCTCGGAAGACTCGGTTCATCAAGTCTACAAAGAAAGCAGGTGCATTTTTTAACCCGAATGACATTACTAACCACTAATATGAACCACATCTAATTTGAAATGCAGCCAAAAGAATGCTATCCTCTGCCACTCTTAACTGATGGAACCCTATCGTGAAATCCAATTAGGAAAACACTCTATTTCCACAAAACTGATCAAACGGATCATTTATCCTTGGTAGAGGGTACTTATTCTTCATCATTCTTTTTTAACTTACAATAGTCAATAAACATCCTTAACGATCCATTTGATTTCTTGACAAATACTGTGGTCGTTCCCCAAAGTGAACTGCTTGGTCTAATAAAATTTCTTCCTTCTAGATCCACTAGCTGCACCTTCAATTCCTTCATCTCTGTCGGTTTCATCCTGCTAGGTGGTCTACTCATGAGTTCAGCTCCTGGCACAAGATCTATCTGAAACTCAACAGCTCATTTCGATGGTAGTCTTATGACTGGCTCAAAGACATCCGCAAACTCTCTTGCTATTTGAACCTGACATAGGTCTTCTTCCACTTCTATTGCACTTAACAAAGCACAACTACTCCGGTTAGAATTATCTACTGAGAATATAATTCGGTTATGATTGTCAAGGTGTCTCAAAAATATCTCCCAATTTTGGCAAAATATCTTGGCCTCATACCTTCTCAACCAATCCACTCCGAAAATGATTCCAAAATCTGCAAAATTGAAAACATACAAACTTCATGTAAACTTATGACCTAACAAATCAAGTTCTAACTGGTCATATCTCATTCTTAGAGTTGCATACCCTCCTATTGGATTCGCAACCAATAAGGAAGAACAAGGTATGTGGTTTTTAAGCATAATCTATCAACCAAATACTGTGATATAAATGAATGTGATACACCGGTATCAAATAGTATCCTAACTGATATACTCTGAATAAAAAACGCACCATCCATCATATTCTTTCCCTTATCATCTATAGTAGCCTTAATTGATGATCCAACAACAAAAACCTTCCCCTTTTCTGCCCTAACATGCTCTGGACACTAGTTCTTGTAATGTCCAACTTGATCACAATTAAAGCACTTCATATTCTTCTTATCTACATCGTTTCTTCCCCTTACATGTTTGGCACTCATGTGTAGGATCGACTTCACCCAAGCGGGGGATGAATAGGGTGATATTAATAATAATAAAAATTAATGTGGAAATATATATAATAATTACAGCATAGGTAATAACAGAATAATAAAATAAGAAATAGAATAACACAGATTTATCCAGCTTCGGCAATAACCTGTCTACGTGCTGCCTCCAAGGTTTCTACTAGAAATTAAGTAGTCAGACGCTTACATACGTAAACTTGCGACAACCGCTAATGATTAACCTAACTCTATGCTCAAAACCCTGCCACAACTCAGTCACTGAGTTGCGAATTCTCGAGCTATACCACCGTAGTTCATAACCTAGTCACACAACTAGAATTTCACAAAAGTTTAAAGGAAAATTACAAAATAAAATGAAATCTAAATTACAATAACAAAACCCTGGTTATAAAATTAAAGCCCAAAATAAAATAAACAACACCATCCCAGTTATTAATAAAAGAGGACATCTCCCCTTTTTCCTTCTGTATACTTCGGCTGATTTTTTCGTTCCTCTTCCAAAAACTAGGGCTTTGTTCGATTGAAGCACCAATTTGAAATTGATCGATTTCAATGATGATTTGAGTTGCATTCCCAATCGATTCCTTGGCCTTGATAATTTGCGGTGGCTTCAAGTTATGTCGAGCTTGAATGCAATGATTTGGTACGTGATTTTCTTGTTCGATTTTGAATTTGCTCGACTTCGATTTGAGTTATAGATTTGTTCGTGATTTAGCTAGCTCTGGTTTTTTCTTGAACTCGAATGCACCATTTATCGATGATGAATTTGGGTATTTGTAGGAACCGATTTCCTATATTTTCCTATAGAGTTTCAGCTTGAAACATTTTGAGATTTTTACTTTGGCCGTGGATTATTTGATCGAATGTTGGTTATGATATTTGACTTGTTCATCTCTGATACTTTAACTTGTTTGAATTTTAGTTCAGTTCTTCTCTAGTTCCATTCTTTACTGGTGCTACGACTTGTTCAAACGTATGACTTTGTTTGATTTTCTCTGAGTCGGTTCTATTCTTTTTGCCTTGGCTTCGTCTCTTTGAATTTGTGATAATATTTTAGGTAAAATTTGATTTTCTATCTAGGTTTGAATTTTTGACCTTGGCATTTAAATTTGTAGTTAAAACAACTTTCTGATTTCACTGGCTTTTTCGGCTTGATCAATTTAAGAAACAAAACTGTTACTTTTCTTCGAACTGTGACTTGCAACTGTGTTTACTGTAAACATATAAAGATGTATATAGATACATATATATATATATATCTGTGTGTGTGTATAATTGTTTCCTATCCACTTGGTTTCATTGATTTTTCATGGTTTTTGCTCTCTAGTCTGTATACATGTATATTAGTGCTTCTTGGAGTGTGGTTGCTTTACTTTGAATCATACTTACTGTCACACATTGCCATTTGATCTTGGTCAGGTATGTTGGATGCTCTTACTTGTTCTTGCATTTGTGTTCAGGTGTACATTTACTTAAGTCTGCATTGTGTGGTTGACTTTATCCTTATGCACATTGGTTTATTGATAACCTGCTTCTTGGTTACATGTGCTTATAGCTGTTCTTGTGCACTTAAGTGTTGAGGCTATATTAATGTTTCTGGTCCATTAAGCTAGCTGCTCCTTTGCTCGAAACTATTTTACTAGGTATTTCAATGTACATACATATATATGTATGTATATATGTGTGTGAAATTGGCATCAATTCTGGTTTCAAGTGTATGCATGCATCTTTGTTTCATATGTATGTAGTTTTCATTGGTCTTTGTTCACGCATCTATTTGCCTAAATACTTGTGCTATTATGTGTATGTATATAATTGCATATATGCATACATATAAGTTTATAGCTCTGGCCAGTTAATCCACTGTTCTATTGCTTTGCATCATGTGTTGCCTTGTATCTGACCATATGCATATGTTGAGTGTCACTGCATATATATGTATACATGTGTGTATATATGTGTTTTGCCTGCATTGTTCTGGTCTCTGTTTGAATGCTTGTGTTTTGGAGTTCATGTGTACTTTTGTTATATGTATTTGCTTGGGCATTTTGTATACGTTCATGTTCAAGTTGTAACTAAACTTGATTTTGAAGTCTGTTGCCAGTTACTTTGAGTATGCTTCCAGTTACCATTTTGAGCTACTTGCTTATTCACCGTCTACATTTATATGTATATATTGTGTGAGTTACTTGCTACTTCTCAAGTCTGGTTTGTGTGGTTCCTTTTAGTTAAGGCAGTTTCATTGATCTGGCGCACTTGCTTGTACAATCGTTATGCTTCACTTTGCTATAATCATTCAGTTCACCACTTTATTTTAACTGCACTGGCCTAGACCTGTTTTCACTTGTATGTTGGCTCCATGTGTACATGAGCATTGCATCCATGTTTGTGTGATCTTCTTGAAGTCTGGTTTACTTGAGTCTACCTCTGCTTGTCTCTCAACAGTTTTGTTCTGGTGCAAGGTCCTGATTTGGTCCGTGTGATTGCTTATTCATTGTGCACGCCGGTCGAGTCAAGTGACATGTTTGATTTGAGACTTCATGTTGGTCTTGCTCATTCATTTCTTCAGGTCTGGTTCAAGTGTCATGTGTGATCTGGTTGTGTACATTTGAGTTCGGCCATTGCATTGGACTTTTATTCATGTTAGCTAACGATTGAGTCTCATACTTGACCATCCTATTTTAGTTTTGTATTGCACCTGAGTTGAACCCATCATTTGGTTGGGTTTGACCTTGTGCTCACCTGTCCCTGCAATTTTATCAAGTGTATATCGGTGTGCACGGCCTTGTGGCATGTATAGTGATACACTATTCATGTCATAGGTTGTTCATGTATGATGAATTCAAAAGAAATGATGACGAACAACCCAAATAACCGAAGCAAATAATATTTTCAAAACACACACTTCATTGTACACTGCAAAAATATTTCTTTTTCAATTTTACTGCGCAGTGTTTATTTGGCAGATAATTCAGATGCGAGATACAAGCTGGAATAAAGTTGAAGATAAAATACGAGTGTGAGTGAATATGTAGTGAGGTGAAAGTTGTAGATTGAAAGATGTGTTGTAATTAAAATTATATTGTAATGGAAAATATATATATGTAGTGAGAGCTTAAATTTGTACTATTCAAAATTGTAATAAAATATTTGTTTGAATTTAAATTCTGTGTTTTTTATTTTATTCAACGAATATTTATTTAATTATGTGAAAAATAAAATAGTACAATAACAAATACATTTAAACAAATATATATATATATATATATATATATATATATATATATATGTTTATTATCATCAAACATAAATCATATACTATCATATTCAACATCATGAGCATAATGGCCCTTATTGTCACATTTGAAGCATAACAAATCATCCTTTGCCTTCTTGGAAGCATCCCCTTTTCGAGCTCCTTTCTTTTTAAAAAACTTCCTCTTTTTTCCCTGGGGACCCTGGGATTCAACTGAATCTCACTAACATAACCAGCCAGCATCTGTTCATGGCGAATGTCCATCTCCAATACTACATTACGAGGATCATGGATATGGGTCATGATCATTCTAGCAAGATCCAAAAGTCTCAGTCCTCGAATGAACCTCTCATTCCTCCGATGTCAGTGTCTATAGTGGCATATCCATATCGACACAGCTCATCAAACTTAGCGACATACTTGATTACTGACATATTACCCTGGACTAGATCCATAAACTTCCTCATCAATGCCGACTTAGCAACCTCAGATAAAAACTTATGCTTGAACCTCATTCTGAAATCAGCCCATGTTAGCTCTTCCTCTGAAACTCCGACAGTCACACTTTTCCACACGTGACGCGCTGCCCCGTGCAACTGCCTAGAGGCCAGCCTCCTCTTTTGCCCATCATCCAATCTTAGATCAGTAAAAATCCTCTCATAGTGCAATAGCCAATTCTCAACTTCAACAGCATCTTCTACTCCAGAAAATGGGTTTCGACTTAGATAGGTATAATTCCTACTCAACTTAGCATAGTTATTTCCAACTAGAGCCACAGGATTAGCTCCTCCAACATTACCAGCAACTCCAGCGTGCAAAATATTAGCAAACAACCAATACACCATCCCCTCATCTACTGGCAGATTTCCAGCACCTACATTGGCTTCATCATTTGGATTAACATTAGCCTGTCAACCTTCGTTCCTCCTAGTATGAGGTTGAGCATTTCTGTTGGCAGTGGTGCTTCCTCTACCTAGATTTTCATTTCTTGCATTCATATCTTCTTTCTCATGCTTTAGTAAGATACAAAAGAACGGTCTAAAAGAGAGGGAAACATGTACTTATATATATATATATATATATATATATATATATATATATATCAAATACATGTACGTTACCATAGTGTTAACCCAAATCCCGATCATATTTTCAAATTTATTGGATTATGTTTGGAAATATTTTATGTTTTAACTTTCTTTTTACAGTTTCATAAACCTATGCTCTGATACCAACTTGTAACATCCTTCTACTTAGAGGCCCAAAACTAATGGCTACGGATGCTGCAGTCATCTATAGTTATTAATCTTTTGCGATCAAATGCGGCGATGTTAGATTCATTGATACACAGAAACACATGAATATGGATAAAAAATTAAACTTCAAACATAATCACATCACATTTCAAAATATTTCCAATTCATTACATAATCCCATATTGACAAATCATGTTCAGAGAAAATATATTTATTACAACATACGCCAAGAGTGACATATGAAGATACCCCCTTGGATGATCGGAGTATATACAGATAATATAATAACTTTGCCATTACAAACAACACAACAGAACCAAAAGAAAAGAGAACTATAAATAACTATCATGCTTTCTACACATCTCGGAAGCTTATTTGTCTTAAGAGGTACCTGAAAACCTCAACTCTCAAACTACTCAAAATCAATTTAGTACCTAACTGTTTAAGGGAAAAACATAAACTTCGAGTCAAACATGAGTCTGGTATGAATAATAATCTACCATCTCAAATCATTTAGATATCCAGTAAGACCACACCACTTAGCGAAACGGGTTTTCCCCTCAATATTATCTTAAAACCTTTATAAAATCATATACTGTGCTCCTACATCCACAATGGTTAAAAAAAAATCAAAACAGTGTAAGATGATTATATGCAAACCTTTTGAAACATACCGGACTTCCCATCCTTTGTTTAAATTGACTAACTATCACATTTTATAGTTTCTATGGTCACTATTAACCTATTAGTTTTCATAGGCTTACTAATAACCTTTATATAATGTATGGACTCCCTGTCCTATTTCATAGTTTTCATGGGTGCACTATGAACCTACTAACCCCATGCTAATTAACTTAATTAATTCATGGGTTCCCTTGAACCTATTAATGACTCTAATAACTTCTTTATTATCCTTGTTTTCATGGGTTGACTAGGAATCTAGTGACAACTATCAATAACTTAAACCGGATATAGTTTTCATGGTTGCGCTATAAACCAATTGGCCCCTTCCAACCACTCTTTATAACATAATTTTCATGGGACCACTGTGAACCTATTGCTACCTCCAATAACTTTCTAATCATAGTTTTCATGGGATCACTAAAACTTCCATATTTAGGCTCCTATATTCTAGTCTCCCTGATTTCTTAAATGAAATTCTACTCATTCGGGAGTTTAATCAATTTATATTTACTACTGGGTCAACCTAGCTTGTTCTTCTATCATTTCCCCCAAAATACAATTATGGATCTAATTTAATATGAATATTATATTTGAAGAAGCATGCATAATAACATAACAATATCACTCCTGTGGGTTTAATATAAACATGGTTGATCCCTTTAACCTATTATTTTACCAATTCAAAACTCCTTTAATTTAGCCATGGATTTCTTCTTTTAAAAATAGAATTTGGGTTATAAAAGCTTTCGAAACCTTCGAAACCTTGCTTTCGACTTTATAGGATGACCTCATTCGAAAGCATTAAAATATATCTTCAAAACATCAAGTTCCTGCCTTTTTAATACATTAAAACCTCCCTTTCAAAACCTTTCAATTATATTAAAGTATTAACATTAAACTTTGGAAGCATAGCTTCCAAACCAGTTGAAAGTATCCCTTTCGACACCAGTGGAAGTAACCCTTCTGAAATCATTGAAAGTCCCCTTTTAAAACCATTGGTTTTATACGTAAATATTATTTGGGTAAAAGTAAATATAGGAAAAGCATCTCTTTCGAAATCATTCTTTATCATGTAAAAATATCACGGAAAACCTGATGGTATTGGCACCATCTTTTTCAAAAGCTTTAAACCATTTAAACAAACATTGAAGGACGGCGTCGAACCCCTTTCGACACCATTGCATTCGAAACCCATGGACCCCTTTCAAAAGCATTTAGGAAGAGGCTTAAAATATCATTTAAAAATAAACACTACCTTTCAAAAGTATTGGTGACTTCAACACCATCGAAAGGCTAAAGAACGGCAGCAGCGCTTCGACCAAGTCGGAACTCCTTCTTTCAAAACATTCTTTCACAATTCAAGGAACCCATTCGAAGCACGCTTATTTTATAGCAACCCTTTCGAAATCTTTTAAAATCTCTTTCAAAACCATATGCTTCGACTCCTTCGAAGGCTAAAGCAAAACAAAGGCAGGGGCTTTTCTTTTTAAAACAAACCAAGGTATCGACTCCTTCGAAAGCCATGCTTTCGACACATTACCTTTCGCCTTTCTCCAATCCACTAAGTGCCATTATTACGATACCTTATGTACTGGTTTTTGCTTAGAAAGTTTCGACTAGATTGAAGGCGAAAGCTTCTGTGTCGAAAGGTGTTATCCCGCTTTTTGGTCAAAGCTGGAATATCAACGAATTGGCAAGGAATGATGGATATCGGGATTGGAGATCGATTGAAAGCAAGGCGGCGATCGATGTCGTCAAAATTTGGTTTAACTCCGATCGAGACGAAATTGATTGGAGATGATGATAAGGATTAGGAAAGGCTATGTTTCAAATTTTAGGTTAATCGGAGTTCGTATGAAGGAGTTATGATCGATGCAAGGTAGGAAAGGCATGCTGTTCGAACCCATCAGGGGGTCGATATGATGATCACTTCGAATCCATCAGATTCGTACCCATCAGGTTTTGGTCAGTCCGACTCCATCAGGTTCGCATCGATCGAAAGCAAGGCATAGGGATGGTTCGAATCGATGCACTTTGTATCGATCGAAAGATGAGGACTTCGTATCGATACCGTTCGTATCGATCGGTATGGAGTCGACTCGATAGTGTTCGTGTCGATCAAAGGCAAAGCAGGATGAAGGACTTCGACTCGATGGCAACATAGGTTTCCCTCGTATCCATCAGGTAAGAACCTCGTTCGTATCCATCAGGTGAGGTCTCGTTCGTATCCATCCTTCACGACCACTTCGTATCGATGCCCCCCATGTTCCTTTCGTATCGATCGGCGCATGGATTCGATACGGGGCGGGCTCCTGGAATTGATGCGAAGAGGGGCACGGGCTGATGGATACGAGCATGGTCGTTGTGAAGTTATGGATATGGACAAAGTGTGGAACATGGATACGAGTGGGTCTTCAGGAAAAGAAGCATTCAACACGGCAAGAAAGGTGGATCAACCCGGGAAGCTCGCGCCACGTCATCGATGCACACGCGCTTTGGATGGAGTCGAACAAGGTGGATTCAAAGCAATGGATTCGAAGACGACAGCCAATGGACAACCCAAATTCGAATCGATCATATCTCCTACACCAGTGATCCAAATGCAATGAAATTTTCACAGGAGCTTGCTTACATGTTGAAGAATGTCCACACCAAATTTCATCTTGATTGGATGAATTTATGATCGGTTCGAATGGAGTTCGAATCGATCCCAAAGTGGGCCCAAATTTCCTGAGGCCGGTCGCGTGGGCCCACTCACGTGCCAGAAAAGGTCTCCCGGAGTTTGAGCGAGATCTGAGCCTCCTACGCCTATAAATAGCACTCAGAAGCCTACAGAAAAGTGATCTTTTGGCTATCAGACGTCCAGACTCTGCCGGATTCATTTCTATACTTTGATACAACTATTGTACTCAAAATTCTTCATTATGACTGCTGTAATCATCAAGGATAATCAATAAAAGGATAAAACTTTGGAGTGGACGTAGGCTGGAGATAGCCGAACCACTATAAAACTTGTGTCTTTGTTCATTATTTCTGAATTACTATTTGATACTTGTTGAGATCTGAGATTTGTGCTTGAATATCATTGGTTTGTGTTCATACACTGGTGCTTTCACGGTATTTGGGGTTTGTGATCAATTTTGGCGCAAACACTTTGGTGCTTTCACTGAGAAGGACTAGCACCCGCTACATCGGATTTGAAGTGCAGATTCGGAGATTTCAAGGAGTTTTGGGTTTGAAGACAATGACTAGGCAAAATAGTAGAAGGCAAAGGGCTGAGAGAAGCCAAGAGGAAGGAAGTCAACAAGCATCCTCCGGAGCTGGGGAAGGACAGGCTTCGATCTACATAACCCGGGATGAGATGGAAGCTATGCAAATTCTTTGTAAGAGAGATTATTGAAGAGCCAATAGGAAATGATGCAGACTTTCTTTGAGCAAATGAGAGCTGCAGGGATGCAGAACTTAGGAATAGCTACAGCCACGGTGGATGCAGGACAAGGAACTAGGGTTGTGGAACCCAATGGAGGACGGGATGCGGAGCCAGAGGGCAATCAACAAGGGCTTGGGGGCAGGCCCATAGGATCCAACACAGGAGGACCTTTGGAAGGAGTTCAATAGGCCAGGGCTAACATTGCTGCTAGTGAGCCACACGAAGAGTATGTGCCGGAGTTCCCTCGGGCATGGGGGGCAACCCTTAACAGACAATACTGGATTAGTGGAGATCATTAGAAAAACCGTGCGAGGTGGTTTGACCAACAGAGACTTGGAAGGAGTGAACAGGAGTCCGTTCGCTCGGGAAATAAGGATGGTTCAGAATCCACCTAAGTTCAAGCTACCTAGCGTGGATGTGTATGATGGTAAGGCAGACCCAACTGATCACCTGATGAGGTACACCAGGCACATGGAGGTGCTTGGGGCATCGCAGGAAGTAATGGCACGATGCTTTCCTTTGTACTTGACGGACTTAGCTGCAATGTGGTTTAGGCAGTTGGGAGAAGGATCTATCAGGACTTGGGGGCAATTGGTGGAAAAATTTTTGGGACAGTTTCGGATTCACGTTAAGAGGCCGAAGAATGTGATAACATTGACATCAGTAAAGCAAAGGATGGATGAATCGCTTAGAGCTTTTCTAACTCGATTCAGTGCGGCGGTTGCTTTGGTGGATCGGCCTGATCCATCGATGGTTTTGATGGCGGCAGTATCAGGAGTCAGGGAGGATTCAGATTTCAAGGTATCTTTGATAAGAGATCCCCCACAGGATCTCGATGAGTTCTTTCACGAGGCAGAGAGGTTCCTTCGGCAAGAAGATGCGAGTATGGATCTAAAGTTGAAAAAGGTTAATGCAACTGAGGAGAGAGGACCATCCAGCAAAGGTTCGGATAAAGACAAAGGAAAAAGGAAGTTAGACGATGATTCAGGAAAAGATAGGAAGCGATGGAAGGATTCGAAATTTTCCACATACACGGGATTAAACGAGACGCTGGAGCGGATATACCAGGATACTCGGAATCGCCTTCCCTACCGAAGACCGGCTAGGAGGGAACCATCAGAACGGGAGAGGACATCAGGAAGGCATTGTCTCTTCCATGATTTGGATGGACACGACACCAACAGTTGCAGGCATTTAAAGGATATAATCGAGGAGCATGTCAGGAAGGGACTGTTGCCTCAATATGTCAGGACTCGGAATGCAACGACGGAGCAGGAGCAACCGCCGCCTACCTCAAGCCACAATCGTGGGAGGCCCAGGAATGATGATCGATTGATCATCCACTGATAAGGATAATGTGAAATAAGTAGCAAACTACTTGCAAGAAACCAAGTCGTTTACACATGTACGGGGACGGAGATAGCCCCTAGGCATGCTCTGAATGATGATAAACTGTGAGGCTATAGTTTGTGAAATTTATCTTTTGCTTTTGGATCGAACACTGCTTTTCTTTTTGGATTTGGTTTTGGAGTTCGGTTTGAACTCCTGGTTTTATTTGCTTTCTGGTTTGAACTTTCTTTTAGATGAATGGTTTTCGGTTTTGGATGCTGGTTTGGATTTCTGCTTTTCTGGGTTTTGATTTGGATTTTGGATTGGATTTTGATTGGATTTTTATCTGGTTTTTGATAAACGGTCGTCGAGTATGGATTATGCCTGGCAAGGGGTGAGTCACTTTGCCCGAACGTGGTAAATTGACTCATTCAGGTCGTCGAGTATGGACAATGCTCGGCAAGGGTCCGGAGTGACCAGGATTCGGCCTAGGACTTAGGCCCTATATTATCAATTGTTATTTTCAGGTCGTTGAGTATGGACTATGCTCAACAAGGGTCCGGAGAGACCAGGATTCGGCTTAGGACTTAAGCCATGGCTTTGTACAATGTCCAGGGACACTGGACCACGGTCGTCAGGTGTGGATTGCGCTTGGCAAGAACCCGGAGAGGTTAGCTCAACGTCCAGGGACACTGGACCAAGGTCATCAAGTGTAGATTACGCTTGGCAAGAGCTCAGAGAGGTTATGGATTCAGATATCGACCCGGAGAGGTCCTGGATTCGGTTATTGGCTATTGGATAAGGATGGATTAGGACTTGGTTGTCGAGTTCGGATGGATAAGGGATTGGCTAAGGCTTTGGCTATTGGATTTGGAATTGGACAACGACTCGGAGCAGTCAAGGATGACACACCCTGGCGATATGGCTATGGACTTTGGATATTGGAATCGGAACTATCCAAAACACGCCTTCTTGCAACAAGGCATGTTTTGGGGGGCAAATGTTATCTCGCTTTTTGGTCAAAGCTGGAATATCAACGAATTGGCAAGGAATGATGGATGTCGGGATTGGAGATCGATTGAAAGCAAGGCGGCGATCGATGTCTTCAAAATTTGGTTGAACTCCGATCAGGACGAAATTGATTGGAGATGATGATAAGGATTAGGAAAGGCTATGTTTCAAATTTCAGGTTAATCGGAGTTCGTATGAAGGAGTTATGATCGATGCAAGGTAGGAAAGGCATGCTGTTCGAACCCATCAGGGGGTCGATATGATGATCACTTCGAATCCATCGGATTCGTACCCATCAGGTTTTGGTCAGTCCGACTCCATCAGGTTCGCATCGATCGAAGGCAAGGCATAGGGATGGTTCGAATCGATGCAATCGATCGGAAGGTGAGGACTTCGTATCGATACCGTTCGTATCGATCGGTATGGAGTCGACTCGATAGTGTTCGTGTCGATCAAAGGCAAAGCAGGATGAAGGACTTCGACTCGATGGCAACATAGGTTTCCCTCGTATCCATCAGGTAAGAACCTCGTTCGTATCCATTAGGTAAGGTCTCGTTCATACCCATCCTTCACGACCACTTCATATCGATGCCCCCCATGTTCCTTTCGTATCGATCGGCGCATGGATTCGATACGGGACGGGCTCCTGGAATTGATGCGAAGAGGAGCACGGGCTGATGGATATGAGCATGGCCGTTGTGAAGTTATGGATATGGACGAAGCGTGGAACATGGATACGAGCGCGTCTTTAGGAAAAGAAGCATTCAACACGGCAAGAAAGGTGGATCAACCGGGGAAGCTCGCGCCACGTCATCAATGCGCACGCGCTTTGGATGGAGTCGAACAAGGTGGATTCGAAGCAATGGATTCGAAGACGACAGCCAATGGACAACCCAAATTCGAACCGATCATATCTCCTACACCGGTGATCCAAATGCAATGAAATTGTCACAGGAGCTTGCTTACATGTTGAAGAATGTCCACACCAAATTTCATCTTGATTGGATGATTTTATGATCGATTCGAATGGAGTTAAAATCGATCCCAAAGTGGGCCCAAATTTCCTGAGGTCGGTCGCGTGGGCCCACTCACGTGCCAGAAAAAGTCTCCCGGAGTTTGAGCAAGATCTGAGCCACCTACGCCTATAAATAGCACCCAGAAGCCTACAGAAAAGTGATCTTTTGGCTATCAGACGTCCAGACTCTACCGGATTCATTTCTATACTTTGATACAACTATTGTACTCAAAATTCTTTATTATGACTACTGTAATCATCTGTAATCATCAAGGATAATCAATAAAAGGATAAAACTTTGGAGTGGACGTAGGCCGGAGATAGCCGAACCACTATAAAACTTGTGTCTTTGTTCATTATTTCTGAATAACTGTTTGATACTTGTTGAGATCTGAGATTTGTGCTTGAATATCATTGGTTTGTGTTCATACACTGGTGCTTTCACGGTATTTGGGGTTTGTGACCAATTTTGGCGCAAACAAAAGGTACTTCCAAAGCAGGCGAAATCCTCTTTTTTGAGTAAACCTGGTTTAATACTACTTACCTCAAATCTTTTTCTAACTAACCTGCCACGTGTCAATACCAGATTGGTTGCCTTAATGTTTTCAAATTCTTTACCAAAATAACTGCCGCTAATTTCAGATCTAAACTATGGTCAAGTTAATCAAATAAGCCCTTCCATTAAGCAAAACCAATTTTGCAAAGAAGTCCCTCTTCTAAAATAATTTAATTTGCATACATATCACTTTGAAAAAATCCCAAAAATTCCAGAAATTCACTTTAATCATGTTATCTACCATAAAAATTCCAGACCAAATTCTTAATATATTTTTCAAATAAAATTTATAAACCCGAATAACTAAATTTTCCTTTGAAAATTCATAACAGTCTTTCCATAGTTTGGAAAATTATCAAAATTGAAACCCAACTCCAAAATTATGTTCTATACAACGTAAAATTTTTCCATGTCATTTAGACATCATTAAAACAGGTTTTACCCAAAAACCGTGTATAAATCCATTAAAGAAAACTTTTTTAAATTAAATAAATTATACTTCAAGCATATCATCATTTAATTCATCATAAAAAAGAATTTATCCTTAAGTCCGAAAATATACGATTCAAAACAAAAATAGAGATGGAATTATTATTCACCCCGATTTAGATAAGGAGGCTGGATTAATATTTATTTCCCCTATGCTTGAATCTCTAGTATTGATTAAATTTCTCTTCTCTTTGGTAATGGCCGACCCTTCTTAATATTCTTTCTTACGTTTTCAAAATGATGTGAATGGGGAATAAATGATGGAAAAGAAAATATATAAGTGTAAGGGTTATGGGAGGCAAATTCCTAATATACCCTTATGTAATTTGATTAACCAAGAAACCATTCTTAAGCCCATTAATTCTTATATTAGGGACGACCTTAATTAGGTTTATTCAAATCTCAGCCCCTTTATTACTTAGCATTTACATTATTCTATTTAATTTATCTAATTAAATCTCCTGAATAATGTTATCAAAAATTAGGATGTACTTAGTATCGTATATCTTTTGTCATGTACTCACCACTTGAGGTGGAACCACTTAGTATGCATTTGATTTGCAGTTTGGTTTGTATATAGTTTTAATAATATGCTATATATACATATCTTGTTTCTTCCATCTTTTTTGGTTATCATCCTTATTTGAATTTCAAGGACGAAATGTTCTAAGTGGAGGAGAATCTAACGATCCATAAATTCGAGCATGGTCTTCGAATATCGAAACATGTTGAAATATAATTGCGTGTTATAAATATAATTTTATAACATTATTAAACATATTTTAATTAAAAAATAATGATAAGAAACTTGTTTTTGAAATTTTTTTACAAAAATATATTCTTTAAAGAAAAATCGATAGTGTGACTGAAAATCGATTTATTAATAAACAGCTTTTTGATCGATATAAGTTGCTCAAACTCTTGTGCACTTGTCTAATGATAAAATGAAAAAATTAAAAACTAGTTAACACTTTGATTCATAAAGCGAATAGAACATTTTAGAAATTTCCAAGTGGATAAGAGATATTAAAATATTAAAGGTATTAAAGGAATTAGCTAAAAAAAGAGGTGTAAAGGAGAAGTGATCGGGCAAGTGCAGGGTGAGCCTTTCATAACATGAGTGGGGTGAGAACTAGGCCAATGAATTATAATCACAAGTTTACAAAGCAAAACAAACTCTCCTTAATGTCTTCCTTTTCACAAAACGTCTAAAAATAATAATTTCAAATCAACTCCAGGTCAACTCAAACTTTGCCACAAGCCTTAGGACAACGTTAAAACACTTTCCATCAAGTTATAAGTTGAATAAGTGAAATCAAACTCCCCCTATGCCAAGAGGCCATGAGCTTTTTAGGGATGTTTGGGGTTAAAGACAAATGTAAGCTAGAAAGGAGAAGGAAGAAGGTTGTTGCAAAGTTGAGGTTAGACTTGGGTTTCTTGGAATTACTTGTTCTTTGCTTGAAGGTGAGTTTATTCACCACCTTGAAAGAAGATATTATGCATATGTCTTTGTTATTGATTACTTATACGTTGTTTGAATTGATGTTGACAAAAGATGAAACATTGATTTTGATTCTTGCTTTAAAAGCAAGTGGCATATATAATCCATATACATAGGATTGAATGGACTTGGAAGGACTTATAGGACTTGTAGCAAGGCCTTGAAAAAAATTACATAGGTTGTAGATGGACTTTGTGTTAGATTGGACTTGGTTTTGAAAGTGCTCTTATAGTGATAGTCACTATAAATGCACTTAGGAATTGTCTTATACTCGACAATTTCTATGAAACTTTGTAAAGAGATCCTTTAGGGTTTCTCATCATATTTGTGATGTTTTATGTATGCTTGTTTCCATAAAAAGTTTGAATGTTAAGAAGTTGAGTAATATGTTGAAAAGTTATCATATTTCTACTTGTGCAAAACTTCCCCATTTTAGCCTTTGTTTTGGACTTTAATGATTTGAGAAAGATTTTTAAATTAAGTTTTTGGTTCCATTCTTTTTTAAATTATTTGATAAATCTTATTGGAGTATTTTAAAAGTGATATGATATTTTTATGAATTTTTAAGAATTAGCTATAAAATTTTAAAGTAACATATAGAAAACAAGGTTTTTCTTATTTTTAAGTGAATTATTAAATGATATATTTTGAGTAATATTTTGGGTAAATATTTTAAGACTATTATGAGTATTTTAAAATTACTTTGAAAGTATTTTTAAGTATATATAGTTTTTAGAAAATATGTTGACTATTTATCAAAGTATAAATATCTTATGTAATAAAATATCTTTTAAATTGTTTTATTAAATATCAAGCTTTGTAAATAAATTACTATATATATTTATCATTTCTAAAAAAGTTTTAAATTATAAACAAAGGATAAAGAAAGGGGTTATGAATTACTTAGTGGCTAAATCGTATTTTGTTTATTTACTTGTTTGAAAAAGAATTAACGATGTGTAACACTAAAAATTGACGAAGTAGGCTTGTCTATTTTTGAGTGTTAATATTGAGGTTCGTGTAAGGATATGAGCAAAAAAATCTAACCTATCGACTTCCTTTTGATCAAGAAATACTCACGTTGAGAAAGTAGGAAACGCGTTAATCATGTTGATTACTTACTCATTTATGAAAGTCATTTATACTATACTTAATACTAAAAGCCAAAGAGTTAGACTTATCTATTTGTGAGATTTAAGAATGAAGTGTCTAGGAAAGGATTTGATATGCAACTAAATGTTCCTACTTACCCGGCTTCAATCTTAGACGAAGAATAGTTAAATTGAAATGTCGAAAACGAGTTAAGTATAAAAGTCATGGTTTCTTTCAACAATCGCTTTTAGCTGGATAGTCGATTAGTTGACTATCGAACTTGACTAAATATGACATAAGAAGAATCAAAAGGTTTTGCGATTTCGTACCAATGAAAACCCCCCGGGAGGAGCATTAGTACGAAACGTCTCTAGCTTTCGCTTATCTCTGAAAGAACTAGAATTGAGTTTACCGAAAATTCGTTGATTGATTTTGGAGTGTCCGATAAGTCGGGAGTGTACTTATATGAGATGACTCGGAATTATAACCACTTCAAAACCATATACACGATCTATGTTTTGGAAGCGGTTGTGAAGTGAAATGTTATAGAGTAGAACTATCTATCATAAGGTTAAGTCCAAGGAAAAGGTCAGTGTTAACATTTCGAACGATGCTACCATGTGGGATTGTCTATTTTGAGGAGTTTTCTAAAAGAGAGGACAACATTAACATTCTAAAGGACTTATGCAAGAATCTATGTGGAGGTTCAAGATCTGTTTGAGGAGCTAAAATCCATGTAGATTTTCGTGATATGTTCGAGACAATGGAATCCAATTGGGGATTCATGTTCTGTTCGAGCGATGAAGAATCGAGTGAGAGATGCTGAGCATAACCTCGACATCGAAATTGACAAAAACCAGAGTAGGGTGCGTAACCAGCAGGTTTCATCTAACCCGTAGGATATATCAACTTCATATCTAGAGTATGCTTATTCATGATGCTAGCGAGAGTTGATGATATTCAAAATCACGAATGTTTGTATGTGAACTAGCTATGTTTACCTTATGGTATATATTATATCTAGAGATATACGACGCTCAAGAAGGATATCTCCAATCCTTGTGCAGGAGTTCATGTTCGGTTTGATCCAAGGAGATCTCCATGGAAATCCATACACATATACGAACGCGCCTTAGCGGTATTGATTGCATACCTATTACTGTTGTGGCTTTCACAAAACAACTATTTTGTGATTTATGTTCTACACCTTAGACATTATCTATTATACCGATGTATTCACTCATCTGATGTTTGGTTTCATTTAAAGGGAAACTATTATGGTATTCCATGCAGTCTCAAAACGTGCTATTATGTGTTGCACATATTTCTTGACTTTCTCACACCGGTTTTCCAAAATGATTTGGGTGTTAGTTTCTTATAATGCTAAGGTCAGCACCGTGTACATTTCCAGATTTAGCTATGGAAACTTTGGGGCTTATGGAGACAATTTAGATCTTACCTACTGTAGTAACCTTATTTCTGTCGTAGTACCATACTGTATATATCAGCATAAGTGATGATAGGTTGTTATAACTGTCTAGGTTGATGATAGTACTTAGGTTTTGTAACTCTGAAATTTCATTATTCGGAGTAACCCTTTGTGCTATTCATTTGATATTATATAATATCGTTCAGCTATAAGATTCTGATGTGTTGTGTTCTTTCTTTCTTGTTTTATTCTTTTTTATTTTATCCTAACTTTCTGTCTTAAAAACACTTAAATGCTCGACACATGAATACCATGGATGTATTTAGCATCGACTTCGAGGGTCGAAAATTCGAGTCGTTGCATTGTTTATCGAGTTAGATATATATGAAAAATTAAATAATTGCCCTTAGGGCATACCCTTAACTCTATCAATAGAGCTATGAATCTAGCGGGTAAGTGGGGTGGAAGGCGAGATCATCATTGGTTTAAGGTCGAAGGTGAGAAAGGGTGGAACTAGGGATTCAAAAGGGAAATTTCTGTGTGTGTTTTTTTGGGGAGTGGATTATTTGGGTACATGGGACTATAATTGACGTTTCCCAATATTTATGTAAAACTACAAAGGGTTGCAATTGGCCTAAGCCATTGCAAATTTGTAATTATCCCAAGCCACTGTAAAATTATTTGCAATGGCTCTGGCCCGTTACAAATCTGCCACAAAGCTACATTGCAAAAAGGATAATATTTGGTACAAAATAACATGAATCGAAATTAATTCCAAATATTGTTTGCAAAATGCCTATAGTTCCAACTTATTCCTTGAAGATGTTTGCCTATTTTTCGCCCAAACACGCACTTTCCCTCGGTTGTGGTTCCAGTTGAGGCTTTTGAACTTGAGTTCATAAGTACTGTTGAAGTTCTTGAGTACATTCCAGTAGTTCAGATCCGAACCAATAGGTCTAATTACCACCCCTGCATGAGAGCATTTTGAAAAGTTTGTGTTTAGACATAAATGTTTATGTTTACACCAACATTCTTTCACTTATTAGTAAATACATTTTAGGAGCTGGAGTTAACTAGTGACATTTCCAAGATAAAAATATTTGTTTTTCAAAAGAAAGATCCAAACTCGTGGCCTCGTTAAAATTGAAATAATATTTTTGTCGAAGGACCCAGAGGTGCAACTTCATACGTAGGGTTGTTATGGTGATTATAAAATTTTCATTACCATATCATTGCCAGTCAAATTATTATCATTTTTGATATAAACACGCACACCATTATAGTAACGGTGAATTTTCCTTTTTTTAATCTTAGAATGTCAGTTGCCTTTGTTTTCAAAACCATTGACGACAATTATTTATCAATCTATTTATATTACAAGGATATTTATATAATTAATCGTATTATATGAATTTACAAGTAAACAAAGGATCAAATTTTGTTTGGGAATTTAAATCAAATAATGATCATTGCATTCTTTTTCTTTCTACTTATTTCTTTTATTAAGTATTAAGGAGAAATGTATGATGAAACACCATTATAGTCCAATAAAATGTTGAGATTTTTTTTTAACACAAAAGGTGGTTTTGTAGTAATAATATAACAATTACTAGTTTGTCGATATATAAGCTCCGTTATATCGACAATTCTACTTTATATGTTAAAATATTACGATGACGGTACTTGCAAAATGGCATCGATGATTGTCACCATAAAATCCATATCAATATATGTAAACACAGAGGCATTTTGGAAAAATTTTGTGACATTATAGTTATTACAATGATCACAAAAGTCAAGCATTTTGTTATAATGATCAACAAAGTTATGCATTTTATTAACAGTTACTATGGGTGAAAGTTTAAAAATCAAACATTGCAAGAAAATTACTAAACAATAGTAATTATATTAGGTTTTATCAACAAAACGATACAAGCACTATTAAAAACCTAGAGCCAAATTGTTGTAGTTTTTGTTTGTTACCTTCCTTATGCCTTATACTATCATATCAAGATTGCAGCCTGGGAGATATAGAGCGCCATTTAGGCCTTATTTTGCAATTTTGGCATTTCGGTTTTTTGCTTTGGCACTTTATTACGTTCTCTGCTTGAGATGTCGTTTGAGTACTAAGTTTTTCTTAAGACGGTAGAAAGCTAGATGCTTTTAATATATTTTTTTTAATTTGACTAAACTAAATACAATTACACTGGAAAAATAAACTCTGTTACTTTGTTTATTAATTGAAGTTCTTCCTCTTCTAACATAATTTTAAAATTTATCAATGCTTTATATATTTCATTTCATAATAGATAGAAAGCCATTTAATAATTATTCTTTTTTATAACTTAAAAAAAATGCACAATTTTTAATGTTTACAAAGCCTACTTAATCGGATTGTTGGTTCAAACATGTGAAGGTACAATAATAATACTCATTAACTTTTCATTCCTTTGAAGTATTAATGGTTCTTCATGTCACTTTCTTATTCTTTCCATTTTTAATTGTATTTTAGATATTTGATAGAATAACCTAAAGTAATCTACTACAAATAAATAAATAATAAAAACTAAACTAGTCAAAGTTATCGTATTTTTTATGAAGTCATCATTATTAGGTGGTTAAATTTAGTTATGGTTATGACATAACTTTCATCGTGTATTGTATAAATTTTATTACTATTATAAGCTGTAACACACACACATATTAAATTTATTAATGGTAAATTTAAATTGTGTACGCAAACCACTCATATTAAAATTAAAACAATAAATAGTAACTTTGTAATAATCAATACAATTTAAGGCTCTGATTGAAAGCTTTGCAATAGCATTTATGAGAGGTTTTGAAAGTACCGGCTTTGACAGTCGATGATCTTACCAGTTTAAATGGTTTACATGAAATGTTGTTATAGTCGATTGTATATACTTGAGAGTTTAACGTAAACCGATTATAATGGTTTTCTACCAAAAGTAATATATATATATATATATGTATGTATGTATTTATTATTTGGTTTTGTGAATATTAATTTTCCAATATATTAATCGAGAGATGATTGGAGAAAAAGTTAGAACTTTAAAAACATCCTCATCTCAATGGGTTGAGAATTGCCATTAAAATTATACTTCATTGTTTTTCACTAGTTTTAACCAGGCCCGGCCCTTTAGTAAAGCGAGAGAAGCTTTCGCTTAGGGCCACTAAAAACCTAGGGCACCAATTCACTAACAGCGATACAGAAGAAAAAAAAGTGAATCGCGATTTGGTGAACAGACGACGAATCTTCACCTCCAAGCAGTAGGCTCCATCTCCACCAAGTCCAGGCAGAAGGCTCAGGCCCCTATCATAGAACTCGGCACGCTCCATCTCCATTCTTCTTCATGCAGCAGCTCCATCTCCATTCTCCTCTAAAGATTGTTAGTAATAATCTTGATACTAATTTTATAATGGTTGGTATAAAAGACTGTTAGTAATACTGATTTCGACTGATTTTTTTTGGAGCTTATACTGTTAGTTACCAAATGAATCTTATAATAGTTGGTATAAAAGATTGCTAATAACACCGATTTATTTTGTGAAGCTAATATTGTTTGGAAAGCAAAAAATTGTTAGTAATACTAATATTTTTAGCAAAAGATAGTTAGGCAGCAGGCTCCTTCTCGGCACTCGGCAACTAGGGCACAACCCAAACACCACACAAATTCAGTTGAATGTACTACTTAATTTGGAATTTTGTATGTTTTAAAGTTTTAATTTTTGAGTTATTTTAGTTATTGTATTGTAATTTACTAATTCAGTAATTTGTAAAATGAACATCATCTATGTTCTACAATGCAAATTCAATTTCGATCCTATATTTTAATTTTAGGTTGGTTAGTTGTATATTAATTTGAGGGTTGATTTGTACATTTGTATAATAATTAATAAGGCTTAAATCAAAATTGGTATATTCAAACTGGTATTTGACATTAGTGATAATCGTATAACAATGATTTATTTGGTAATAGATGATGAATTTTTTAGTGGTTGTTCAACGTGCAATTTATCGCTAAATAACTATTTTGATGATTTAATTAACGATAATATCATTAGTTTTTGTTTAAAGTCTTGATTTTGCAATTGGTTTTAGGTAGCAAAACATCTAGGACCGGCCTTAGTTTTAACCAGCAATATTTGGTGCGAAAAAACCCTGCATTAAATTTATTTGTATACGTGGCCTTCCAAACTACTCAAAATCCAAGTAGAAAAACTCTAAAACAAAGCCCAAGTAACTTCCGTTATATACTTACCATTTAAACTTATTTGATGCAAAATTTATTTGTATGAAGTTACGTGGTGAATGCTCATCTTTGTCCAGGTATCATCTGAACTCCAAGTGGACTTCTAATGATGTTATTAACGGAAAATCAAAGGATGCACAGTAATTAAAATTAGGTTTGACAAATGCTGGACAGGCTCAATTAATTTCGGATAATCAAAGGAAAGTAGGTGCAATTGAACAAGAAATCGTGTCAATGAATTGGGGCGTGAATACAGGAGCTAATTGCGCAATCTGTCATTTCCCGGTGGGTACATTTGTATCATGTGAGAAAAAGACGTCCAACTATCATCAATACATCCTATTATCTATTTAGTTATATATGATCAACTCTTTGATATCTACGACAATGAAAAGCAACTCGAAACGCTGCAAAAATATTAATGCAGGAGCAAAAGGCATGTGAATTGACCCACCCGTGCCTTCCAGCAGGCATAGAATGATGGGGATGGTCATGGAACGACATATTCATAGCTATATTCATACTCTGCAACACAACAAGGGATAAAGTCTATAGTGCACGTGATATGCCTACAATTCTTAATTTTAAGACGATGAGATAATTGCAACTTGGAGCACCGTTTTCCTCTTTGTTTTCATCTTACGCCTATATTTCCTCATTCTCAAGCTATATACTATGCCCAACTTTACACTTATCTAGCCGTCTTCTCCATTGCATTATTCCTAATCGCGTACTCTTTATAATAAATTTAATATTGCATCCCATTACTTTTAACACCAGCTAAATCGAACCCGTTAATTTTTAAAAAATACACGTATTTTAGTCCCAACAATTTTACTAGTTAGACATGCCAGAAGAATTAATTGGAGACTCAAAGAGTTTAATTGGGTGATAGCCTTTCCCAAGCTGGTGGGTCTCCCCTCCTCCTTACATTAAAACCTCGAATCAAAATCAATCAAATGCAAACATGGGTCATTAGGCCATTATATGGTGTAGTGGAACACACAATAATCTTTAATAATAGTTATAATAGCGTGAACACATGTTATGCACTCAGTTTTATAATTAATATAAATAAATATCAAGTGATTTATCTAAATCTAAATTGCCAAAAAAATTCTAATAAAGGAAATATTTTGTACCAAAATTGATATTGAACAATAAAGAACTTAGCTAAAAACAATCGTACATGAAATAATAAAGCGCACGTAGTTTTGAAACTACCTAGTTTTAAACATCAATCTTCCTTTTACTAAAATATGGACTACTATTTTTTAGGTTCCCTTGTAACTTAAATACTAATTCAACTTTTAACCTTATATATATACTGCATAAACCATAAGAATAATCCTAACCGTAACATCGATGGAGTCTACATATGAAATCAATTTATCGATGTAATATTGAAATTACATCAATTATATTTTCAGTTTTTAATAATGAATTTTACGAATTGATTTAATCTAATTCCTCGATAGGTTAAGATATCCAATATTCCAAATGAGTTAAATTTATTTTCCTTGCTTTGGAATTTGATAGAACTAATAATGGTGAACCCATATTGAATTTGATAAGGATACTTCGATATACAAAGTGCATTAAAAAAATAACCTCCTCATATAAATTACAATGTATAAAGAAATCTTTTTTTTGTTATCTATAAAATATTGCAACTACATTCAAGTTATATTAGTAATACAAAGGATTAAACGCAGAATCTCTAACTGAAATTAACATCTCTACCAACTAGATACAATATGAAATCACAATGATTAACATGCATATAAGTCATAAGTAGTAAGTCGTGAAAGAAGGCTTTGGTAACTAGAGTGAACATGTATGGTTGTGGAGGACAAGAAAAGTTGTATCTCGGTAGAAAAATATTTTTTAGTTGATTACCTATTGTTACCCACGTATTCCTCAAACTATGTTGAAAATGGGCTAAGTAATAAACAAGTCTAGGAGAGTTGCTCTTGAAGTAAAAAAAACTAAGACAAAAAAGAAAGAGCTGGAGTCAAAGCAATCCAAATGATACTGCACAAAGAACTAGCCTTCGGTCACCGCACTTAATCTTAACCGAAGGAACCGTAGCCAAAAGATAGAAAGGGAATGAAACACCATGCTCAAGGGACGAGCCGGATAGATATCAGATCAATGCCCATTCCTAAAGCCTCGGTATTATATTATGTTCCCATATCCAAAATCTAACATAATTACAAGGAGCAAGAGGCAATGGTAATGCACAAAGCCAAAGCAAAACATAGACACTGTGCGATAACGCCATCAACCATTTTGGAAAATACAACACAACCTAATCAAACAAGGTTGCGCATGAGCAATGATACATTGCACACACGGGCTAAAGAACATGGGTAACCAAAATGCGTTATCGACAAAACTCATAATTTGCCAGCATCTTCAAGAACGGGTCTGCACCGCATATGTTGAAGGCAACCTAATCAGTATCGTAAGGAGTCAAAAAGCATTCCAAAGGGTTGTGCACTCGGCCACTCAAATAGTGCTCTAATGCAGATCCACACTCACATGCATACATCATAGATACCGACCCCTCCTCCTTCATAACATACCTGTTCACATTAACAACGAGGTCAACCTGAATCACAGCTAGATCAGGTCACAGCCGCAAGCATAGCAAACTAGCACTTAAGGTAAAGTAGGGCAGTGCAACCTCATTCTGATACGATGTCAAACAAACAAGTATAAATCAATAAACAGCCGAGATATGAGAACCCCACTCCAAATACTACAACCTTACTCCAAATGCCAGCCACACCTCGAAACCAAGAAGTAACTCCTAATGCCCTAAAGCATTATGCCAACCCCTTCAAAGAAATGCGACCTGCTCTGGTCCATGAACCTGCTTTAATTGTAAGAGTTCTCACCCAAATCGATGTTTCCCGCTAAAGACTAACTATTCAATTTCCCAAATCATGACTTATCGTCGAAGATATGTCAGCAATACAGACCCATTAAATTACAATATAGATAAATGACAAGTGGCAGGATTGAAGGGCAAAAATTGAAATAATGAATAAGGGGCGATTGTGGTAACCTTCAACCCATCTTCTACATTCTAAATAGAAGAGACCAAAGGACAAGAAAATGATCTTTTTGGCCTGATCATTCTATTTCTCTAAGAAGAAAATTCCAAGAAAGAATATTGTAAGATATTGGGGATGCCTTAGAAAAAACTTGTATTAAGAAGAAGAAGTATATAAGAAAGGTTTGACCTATGAACGTAGGATTTTCCAGAATCCGGACCACGTAAATTTTTTCTATGTTTCTTTACCTTTTTGTTTGCTATTGGTAAGTATTGTTGCAGATCATTGTTAAACATGTATTGGATTTGACCTGCCTCTCAAAAGGAGGGTAGGTCATGCCCTATATGCGATAGAATACGGATGTTATCATCTCAGTTCAACATTTATGAATTGCACAAAAATCAAGTCAGGAACGGGAAGGAGAAATGATGCATGGAATGTACCGCAGCTCATAAATTAGTTGCAATTCCAGAAATTAAAGCTCACTAGGTGAACATCAAAAACTAAAAACTTATTCAAGTTAACTTAGTTTTATATCTACCAGCCAAAGATTTTGTGTATAATTCAACACACCTATGCTTATTTCACAAGCGAAAATTGATAAAAATAATCACAACACAAATCATACTAAATTCATAGAGTTACACTTCATACAAAACAAAAAGCTATGCCGAGAATCAGATTCAGGCTCAGAAGAAGAGCTAGATATGATCGTTCTACAGTGGGATGATATACGATGGGGTGACCGTAACACCCCTAATTTTTAATAACATTATTCAGAAGATTTAATAAGATAAATTAAATATAACAATGTAGATATGACGGGATAAGGAGATTGAGATTTGTAAATAAACCTAAAGGCCATGCTTGTTCACTCTGATAGGCTTATAAATGGTTATAAATGATAATTAAACTAACATAGGGGCATTAGGGTAATTGTTGTCCATAATTCCCTATCCTTATACTCTTATCATTACCGTTTACGTTTATTTTATCACAAACAAAATAAATGTAAGAAACAAAAGACGAGCATGCCATCGATGAGTAAGAAGAGAAAAGAAAATTCAAGATTAAAGCTTAGGATTCAAGCTAGGGGAATCAATCTCAAAAAATCTTCAATTTCCTTACCCAAACTAAGGTGACTAATAATCCTAATCATCTCTATTTTGTTTTCAATCATATGTTTTCGGATCTAGGAATCAATCCATTTTATAATGATTTGAATGATAATATGCTTGGTTTTGTAACATGTTTGATTTAAAATCAAATTGTTTAAATATGATATGCACGGTTTTAGGGAAAAACCGATAGCAAATGACTTTAGAATGCTATGGAAAAATTATATGTCATGGGAAACATGATTTTGGAGTTGGGTTTCAATTTTTATAATTTTCCAAGCCGTGGAAAATTAATACGAATTTTCCAAGAAAATATGTATTATTAGGTTTAGAAATTGATTTTTGGTTATTATATGATAATTTTGGGTCTAAATTTTATATATGTTAGATAACATATTAAAAGTGAATTCCTGTGGTTTTCGGGGACTTTTACTAAGAATTTTATTATGGAAATTTAATTTATTTTAAAAGGAGGACCTAAATGATTTAATTTTTGTTAAATGAGAAGGGCTTATTTTTTTAAAGATAACCTTGTTTTAGATCGGAGAAAATGCGGCAGTTATCTCGTAAATAATTTGAAAATTTTAAGGCAACCATTCAAGTGTTTACACATGGGCAATTAGTTACAAAGAAATTACTTTATTCGGTAAAAACTGAATTTTACATAGCTAAGCGAGTTCCGCCTCCTTTAGAAGTAGCATTCGATTCAGAACTTTCGTCACTAATCAAGTCGAAACCATCTAGGTCGAGACTAAAGTCGAAACCAATACGCATGGTATCACTTAGTTGGTGCATAGTGGATTGGAGAAAGGCGAAAGTAAGTGTGTCGAAACGTGGTTTCCGATGGGGTTGGTACAATGGTTTTGTTTTCTAAAAAAAGCGCTTGCGTGCTTCTTATATGCTTTTGAAAGGATCGAGAACCGATGCTTTCGAAAGTGACTTTTAACTAGCTTTCGAATGAGAGTTGCCGCCTTAGTTTAAAGTAGTAGCTTTCGAAGTGGCTACTTTGTTTTCAAAATTAAAGTGCTCGAAAGGGGTAGTTTCAACCAGGTCAAAACCCTTCTGTCGCTTTGCCTTTCAAAGACACTGAAGATATCGTTGCTTTCGGAAGGTAACCTTTGTTTTGAAAACGTAAACCACTTCCCTCAGCTTTCGAAGGAGGTTAGGCGGTTCGAAGGCAATAGTTTCGAGAGGGGTTTCGGAGCAACCTTTAAGTATTTTACCCAAAGGACTTTTGCTTTCAAAAGGGTGGTGCTGATGCCATCAAGTTTTCCCCAATACTTTTAAGGATAAAGAATGTTTCGAAAGAGATACTTTTATTTATATTCACTTGACACAAATAATATTATAAGTATAAACCCAATGTTTTCGAAAGGGGTATTTTCAATGGTTTCGAAAGGGATACTTTCAATTGGTTTAGAAGCTATGCTTCTAAATGTTAAATGCTAATTCTTTAATACTTTCCAAAGGTTTCGAAAGAAAGTATTAAAGTGTTCGAAAGGCAGGGTCCTAATATTTTGAAAATGGATTTTTTTGCTTTTGAAGGAGTGCATCTAGTGAGGTCGAAAGCTAAGATTCGAAGGAGTCGAAAGGTTTTGTTTTTCAAACTAATAACCCAAACTCAATTTTTAAAAGGAGAAACCCATGGCTAAATTAAACTAGTTTTTGTAATGATTTTAAGAAGAATCTTTCCTTGATAAGATAATAGGTTAAAGGGATTAACCATGTTTTATATTTAACCCAAAGGAGTGGTATTGTTATGCTGTTGTATTTGCTCCTTCAAATACAGATATATTCACATTATAACGGACCCATAACCGCATTTTGGGGGATAAAAGGCTGAAGAACCAGCTAGGTTGACCTAGTAGTGAATAAATTGATTAAACTCCCGAATGAGTAGAATTGCATCCAGAAGGTCAGGGAGACTAGAATATAGGATGCCTAAATATAAAAGTTGTTGGGGAGACAGGTTCATAATGCACCCATGAAAACTATAGCTAGGAAGTTATTGAATTTACCAATAAGTTCATAGTGATCCCATGAAAACTACGTTATAAAAAGTAGATGGCAGGGGCCAATTGGTTTGTAGTGCACCCATGAAAGCTATATCCGGATTAAGTTATTGACAATTGTCAATATGTTCCTAGTCAACCCACGAAAACTAGGATAAGAAAGAAGTTATCGGAGTCACCAATTGGTTCAGGGTTACCCATGAATCAATTATACCCACAGAAGTGGTATTGTTAAGTTAATTGGCAGGGCCAATAGGTTCATAGTGTACACATGAAAACTATGAAATAGGACAGGGAGTCCAGAAATTAAATACAAGTTATTATTAATCTCATAAAAACTAATAAGTTAATAGTGACCCTAGAAACTATAAACATGATAGGGAGTTAATTAAACAGAGGATGGGAAATCTAGAATGTTTTAACTTGTATGCATTTCATAATAATATTTTGAAATGACTATGTTCTTAATCATTGTGGATGCAAGAGCACAATATATGGTTTTATAAAGGTTTTAAGATAATAGTGAGGGGAAAACCCATTCCGTGAAGTGGCATGGTTTCACTAGATATCCAAATGGTTTGAGATGTTAGATTATTTTTCATACCAGGCTTTATGTCTGACTCGAAGTTTATGTTTTCCCCTTCAACTCTGGGTACTCAATTGATTTTGAGAAGTTTGAGAGCTGAGGTTTTTAGGTACCTTATTAGACGAATAAAATTACCAGAGATGTGCAGGAGGCATGATGACTATCTAGAGCTCTCTTTTATTTTGATTCTGATGTGTTGTTTGTAATGGCAAAGTTTATATGTTTCCTGTATATACTCTGATCATCCAAGGGGCATCTTCATATGTCGCTCTTGGTGTATGTTGTAATAAATATATTTTTTCTGAATACGGTATATGATGATAGGATTATGTAATGAATTGGAAATGATTTAAAATGGAATGTGATCTTGTTTGAAGTACTAAAATTTTCCATATTCATATGTTTCTACGTATCAATGAATCTAATACCGCCCTATTTGGTCATCGAGGATTAATAATCATGATGACTATAGCATCCCTTGCCGTTAGTTTTGGGCCTCCCAGTAGGAGATGTTACAGCGACCCCGAACGTAAAGAACGGCCCATTAAGGAGAGAATAGAAGGCGGATCATCCAATTTAGTAAAAATGACTGCAGTACAACCATGAAAAGTACTATAGTAAACCTCACGTGGGACATAATTAGTGCTAGCCTAATGGTCGTCGCAATCTTGCGAATCAAATTCATAATCCACGTTGTTGTATAAGAAAGCGAGGTCAAGTCTAGGTAAAAAAATATGAAAAAACATCAATTGCTCGTCTCTTATCAATTTCTATTGTCGCCTTCTTTACCTTTTCATCATGAAGTTACTCTACCAAGGAACCCCTATCCATCCCACCTTGGGAAATAACAATGGAATCCAGGCGAGCTTCACATTCTAAGTTGAAAATCCTATTTTCAAGGGCATTCACATGCCTTATCGCCACCCCTCTAATTCATTCAATCTCACTTAAAAGATGCCTCTCGTCTTCTCAGTATTCTTAGAGAAGGGGCCAAAAAGCTCTTCTACGGTAGAAATGAAGAGCGAAATGTGAGTGTCGATGTTCCCATTTCTTTCTTATAATGATCATCCGGCTTGTTAAACTTGGCTTCATAATAAATTTTCAAATCACTCTTCCACATCATTAATCTATCCAAACCGTCCCTAAAGTGGGGTGCGGGGCAGGACATAGTCTAAAAGATGAACCATTGGCCAACGTTGTAGAACATTGTCTTCTGTGCTAATTTGCCTTGCAATCTACCCATCTAACTCTTCAAGCTTAGGCTTAACAGCTTTGATTTCGTTCGTATATACAACTACATATATCCTTTCGACATCCTTCAGTAAGCTTTCTAGTTCTGTGATTCCGACCAAGGAAGCCAGGGTAGAATCCAACTTCTCTGTAAGAATAACAACTTCTAAACTCTGAGAAGCGGGCTAAAAATCAAATGGGCCCACACGAAATGAAATCAAGGGAGAGTATAAATAAATAAAATAAGTACAAGAAAAAATCTACAAACTTCACAAAGGAACATTAATTCACATAACAAGTATATAACCTCAAACATGATGTAAGTTACAAAACCACTCTCTAAGCAATATTACCCTAAAAATACCTAAGACATGAAAGCTAAAGGTGGGCAGAATTAACGGAGAAAGTCCATCAGGGGTCATAACAAGCCCTAACCTAATGGTCAGTTTGCCCCTCTACGGTTACTTTAGAACCTATAATATTATATAAGATGTCAAGAAAGGGGTAGAAAAAAGTTCAAAAACATCCCTCGTGTATCGTAGAAGAATCCGCCCCCTCTTACTTTCAACTTTCTCTCGCTTAAGTCTTTCCAAGTAGGAATTAATAATGCCTTGACCATTACATATTGAATCCTCAATAAAGCCTCCTCCCTTGTTTTCTCTAAAGTATCAATTAGTCTGGCCTTAGTTTTCTTGTGTCTCAAAAAGCACCAAAGAATCTATGGGCATTATTTCTCCATCCTTCAATCCACGATCAGGAAGGCCCACTCGACTCCATAACCCTTGCCTGATCGATCATGGAAGAAGACCTAGGACTCGTAGGAAGAGCAGGAACCGCATCAAGGTGGTGTGCCAAAACCACTTTCTCGCTTTCGACGACCTCTTTCTCTCCGATTAAACGAGTAATCTCTATAGACATATCCTTAATAGTTTTCTTTTGCTACTCAATTTCCTTCTAAAGAACAATCCTATAAAGGCTCTCCTCATCCTTCATTGTTTGCTACATCTCATTTAACTTAGATTAAACAACATCAAGGCCAGTACGCAACCTAATATTCTTCTTATACCGATATGTAAGCGCATCTTCGGCTTCTTTAAGCTCCCTGTGAACGCGCTCTAACTGCTTTCCAAGTTCAACATTATCAATTTGGAGATAATTAACCTCTGCCTCAATACCGGCAGAGGGGCCCTTCACCTCAACCCTAAATTCAGACAAGCCCATTTCAGCCGACTCAGGAATGACAGGTGTTGAAAGAGGATCCTGTATGGAAACTTCATGGAGCATATTCACAGTTTCATAGGAGACAACCCAATTAATAACAAAAAAGGAATATATAACCTCAAAGACAATATAAAGATACCAAACAAAGGTCTAATATAAAACTTCTCTTATTAACTACATCAGTTCAACAAAGTTATATATAGAAAAGCATCAAAAGTAAAAAGGAATTCAACCCTCATGCAATTTCCTAAACATAAGCCTAAATCACTCCAAATGGAGGTTATCAGGCGGAATAAAGGTTTGTATATCACCACAAGCGCAGTACAAAGTCACTAAGTGACTCTTTTTCTTTAACTACTTGATCAATCCTTAAAAGTAACCCTTGGGTTTCATTTTTAAGAGTGATATATGATCCATCAAATTCCCCCTCACACTTACTAATGGCCGCAACACTAAGACCAAGACGGTCTAAAGTTTGGGTTTTGAGCCTACCCTCACTTTCCTTCAAAAATTAGCAAACGAAGTTTTTTAAAAGACTAAAATAAATAAATAAAAACCCACTTATTTGTTAAGCAATAGCATAGTAAAGCAACTATAAAAAACCATTCAAAAGCAAATCAAGAAACAAGTCCAATAGGTCGCATGTCTAAATATAAATACAAAAGATTTTAAATATCTACATGAGATTTGAATTAACCTTGGTTTAAGTTTTTCCCTCAACATTACTAGATGAAGGGTCCTTATGTTCCTCCCTCATTCTCTCATCCACAACCATCTATGATGAACAATCAAGAGAAGCATCCGACTCAGCATACTCTTCGTCCACTTGTCATAGCAATACTTGTGAACTGTGTTAATTTGAGACTACTCGCCCAAAAGTCAAGGCTGGTCTCTTTACTGATATCACATTTAGCTAAGACGTGTATATTATTAATCAAGTTGGAGGTTTCTATCCTAAACTTTTCTCTTAAATCGACCATCTCTTTTCCCACCTTGGACAACTCCTTCCTGACCTTCTACGATTTGTGTTTTTCTAACGTCAAGGTTTCTACCGCAGCCGCGGCCGCCTCCTCAGCCCTGACCTTTGTAGAAACGAGTTCAGTTCTCTCAGCTGTATAAGTAGCAAGGTTAACTTCAAGCTTAGCTACCCGATTAAGAGCGGTGACCTATTTGCTTTCATGTTCTCATGCTTTCATCATTAGGGCAATATGCAAAAGAAATTGCACATAAGTAATGAAGAGAACAAATGTATCTGGCATAAAATAAAACAAAGGAAAAAGTTCATATGCAGGACCAAGACTTTCCAGCAGACATTATCTTGGAAAGGGAAAGCTTGGGGAATGGAAGAGGAAGGACAGAAGTGGAGAAATGATGCAATGTGAAGTAACGAATTTCGGGCAGTCTCCCCCGTTCTTTCGGCAAGATCAGTATTGTCCCCTCGAGTAGCGAATAACAGACATGGAGGGTAGGATCAATATGCATAGGAGGAATAGGCAGTGGCGTTAAGTTAGAAGGGAAAGGAATGCCTAGAGAAGGAGGAGGGAAAGAAAAAGCCGTCTTTCTAGGGTCTCGACTAGAATTGAAAACCATGTATGCACCTGCATTCGAGAGGACTTTTTTGGAGGTTTTATCGATTGGCAGGCTGAGTCAAGGAGACCTGCATCCATTGTACCTACATAAAAGAGAAATGTTTAAACCATGAAAAGTTCCTAACAAAGAATGAAATGATAAAATAGTTAATATATAATTCATCATTGGTAGGATATACCCTAAAGCTCAACAGAGTGCTTAAAAATATCACAAGAAATTCACGGGTAAGGCACTGGAAGTTATACTTTTTCAACTTTTCCAGGTTAAAGAACTTATCTATTTTCCTCGCTCTGCATCCAATTCTGGAATGTAAGTTTTACACGACACATATAATTCAGTATCCTTCTTAGAGAAAACAACCTGAGTAGGATGATGGTGAAAAGAGGGGGGATGCTATGTAAATTTGAAACAAAAAGTATAAATTGGCTCATGGCTAGGTCTTCTAGGTGGTTTTTAGAAAATCCAACGTTTTATCTTGAGCGTAGAAAAATCTAGCACTGCCCTTTGAGGTACTTTTATTATTATAAAAAAGAAACCGAAGTTCTTCGTAAGTGACAGTGTAATCATCTTTAGCATAAAAATTACAAGTGGCTATCATAAGAGTGTAAGAGAAGGAGGCCAGCTGAGTAGGCACAAGATCAATATAGGCAAGCCATTGGCGAAGGATTGGACTAAAAGGTTGATAGATGCCACAACATATATGCTTGGGGGTGGGAATAAACCCAGTTGGGGGAGTATTGAAACAATCATAGGTTTTAGGAACCCTAGATTCGTAATACGAAAACCCAAATTGAGTTAAAATACCCTCGACTTTTCCCATTCGAGTAATTTTAGAAGGTGGAAATAAAGGCGAAAATGAAGAAGAATTCATATCGAAATCTCAATATTAATCGAAAGAAAAAGGTTCCAATTTAAGGAAATCTAATAGAAATTAAAAGGAAAAACCAATTTCTTACTTCTATCTAAAAAGAAATACGAATGCAAGGATATAATCGATTTTGAAATTTCTTTCTCTCCCGTTTCCCTTTTCTTGAACAAGAATAAAAATGAAGGAAATAAGGAGAAGGTGAAAGAAAAATGTACATACCTCAATAATGGCCACACGATTGTAATGATGAAGAAATATGCAAAATGTCGATCGAATTGCTAAGATAATAAGCACAAAGATTGATGCAGATTTAGATGCAAAACGAAAGGTTTGATTTAACAGTGGTTCAAACTATGGCCCAACAGGGAGATGATAGGTGGACAAGAGCATTAAATGCAAAAGTAGCCGGTAAGTATTATTTTATAGATGACAAGAAATGAAAAGATACAAGTACTAACAAGCCTATATCGAAAAGAACGGTTTCCATAGCTCACCACCATCGTTCAACAACAGTGTTGATTGTGTAGTTTGTGGACGACAAGTGGCAATCTCTAAAATGAGAAATGTGATGCTAAATTCAACCTCAGTCCTCCCCCAAATAGCGACGCAGAATATGCCAAGCGCACAAACATGTAACTTTTCACAAATCACCGCCATCTTTCGATAGCTATACTAACAATGCATCACTTAAACGACAACGAAAATCTCAAAGATGAAAACTGTGATGCTAAAAAATTACATATACGTACATACATACATATAGGTATGTATATAAGTAGATGTGAAGACCGGGAGAGCAAACAAGTCCACCTGAACAAGAATAACGGACTGTATGCTATCATAGGTAAAAAGCTCACATGGAAGATACAGTACATAAAACAGCCCTCGAAGATACGAAGATTTGAAGTAAACCACTGAAAAGTTTACACAAATCTACGATCATGTAGACTTAGGGGGCAAGCGTTACACCCGTATTCCTCAAGCTATGTTGAAAATGGGCTAACAATGAACATGTCTAGGAGAGCTGCTCCCAAAGTAAAAAACAAGACAAACATGTGAGAAATGCGGATTATGGATCTTAAGGCTAGAATTAACACTAGAGAAGGAGGGGGGTGAATAGTGTTTTAAGGAATTACTAAATCTTTTTGAGTTTATATTAATTTGAACATAAATGTAAGCAATATTCAGACATAGATATGATCATAGACACAGATGTAGAAATAAAGTAAAAGTAATAAAGGAAAGAACATAGAAGATTTTATACTGGTTTGAAGTTACCCTACATCCAGTCCCGCGCACAAGTACGGATTTCCTTTCAAAAGCAATTGTACAATTACACCCTCGATTTGAAGGCCACGAGGTACACCACTCCAGATTCACAATCCTCTGGGTAGGGATACTTGATTTTACGGGCAACAAATTCATCCAATTGATTTCCTAGGCTACAATCACACCTTTTCTCGCTTGATTGATTTCACAGGCTACAATCACACCTTTTCTCGCTTAGTTTATTACAAAGAAGCCTATAACTCTAAATAGTACTGAGATCTTGTTGAGATAGTGATAGAGAATCAAACCAGAGATGATCTAGTCAGATTCAATGTTGATTTCAGCAGAGTAATGGTAAAAATGTATATAAAGAAATGTGAAAGAAGAAGAGGAGTGAAATCAGAGAAAAACTGAATATAAATTCGTTTAATACTGCCCCAATTTATAGAGAACAACAGCCATGTCCATTCGTGAAAGGATATGACGAATAGACACTTCTTTTGAAATTCAAATTTTTGAAACAAACTGCCACCTTGTCGACAAGGGATACTTGAGGTTGTCGACATGCCAAAGCAAATTTTAATAATTTGTTTTTCTTTGAAAATAACTTCTATCTTATATTAAAACTAATTTTAAACTTTATAAATATACTAAACTATAGCTAAAATACATAAATAAGTATAGAGAATAATATTTGGATATATATAAAATTTTACTATAAATTTATATTTAAATCTAAGTATAAATATTAAAAGTTAAATATATTATTATTATTAAAAGATAGTTTAAAACCAAGGATTATTTGATTTTAAAAATAAAGATTATTTTGAGGCTAAAAAATATTTAAAACTGATATAGATGTTTTTTATTCTTTTAAAAGGAAGATTTTGAAATCATTTTGAAAACAAGATAAAAAACATTTGAATAAAAGTTAGTGGACACAAAACAATATTCCACTAGATTTTTCGTAGGTTCCATCCTACTTAGGGTTCCATCCATTTAACAGGCTCGAAGTGGATTCCATTCCACGAATAAATTAGATTATAGGATGCCAATGCTTTTCTAGGAGTTTTAACAAAATTCCTAATTAAATTACTTATTATTGAAATCTTGAACTCTTGATAATCTTGATACTCATGAGTTTTCAATCTTGATATCTTAAATCTCTATATTGTACAGTCTTCATTCTTGGTGCTTGCATGGTTGAATCCTACATATATATAGTATTTATATTTTATAACAATTCCATAGGTTGTTGTCATCAAAACTATCATCTCAAGGACTAACAAAAAAGTGAAAGAGCCGGAGTCAAAGTGGTCCAAATGATACTGCACAATGAACTAGCCTTCGATCACTGTACTTAATTTTAATCGAAGGAAGTGCAGCCAAAAGGCAGAAAGGGAATGAAATACCGCACTTAAGAGACGAGCCACAAAGGTATCAGATTTGCGCTTATCCCTATAGGTTCGGTATTATATTATGTTCCTATATCCAAAAGCTAACATAATTATAGGGAGCACAAGGCGATGGTAATGCACAAAGCCAAGCAAAAGATAGATATTGTGTAGCATTGCTATGAACCCTTTCAGAAATACAATGCATTCATGTCAAATAAGGTTGTGCATGAGCAATAGTACATTGCACACACAGGCCAAAGAACATGGGTAACCAAACCATGCTGTCAACAAAAGTCTTACTTTTCTAGCACCTTTGCGAATGGATCTGCACCATACATGTTGAGGGAAACCTAAGTAGTACCGTAATAAGTCAAAAGGCGTTCCAACGGGCTATGCACATGGCCACTCAAACAATGCTCCAACACAGGTCCACACTCACAAGCATACAACGGTGATACAGACACCTCCTCCTTCATCAGCAACCTCTTCACATCAACAACGAGGTCAATCTGAATCATAGCTAGCTCAGGTCATGGCCGCAAGCATAGCAAACTAGCACCCAAGCTAAAGCAGGGCAGTGCAACCTCACCCCGAAACGATGTCAAACAAACAAGTACAAATCAGAAACACAGTCGAGATATGAGCTTCGCAGTATCATGAAAAGATCACGTATCAACAACTACAACCTCACTCCAAATATGTTGGTCACACCCTAAAACTAAGAAGTAACTCCTAATGCCCTAAAGCGTATGCCAACCCTCCGCTTCTTCAAAGAAATGTGACCTGCGCCGGTCCTAGACTCTCGCTTCAATTTCAGGAGTTCCTTCTCAAATCATTGTTTCCCACCAAAGACTAATTATTCAACCGGCTAGACTTCCCACCAAAGACATGTCAACAATCCGGATACGTTAAATTACAATATAGATAAATGATAAGCAGTAGGATCAGAGGGCAGCAATTGAAACAGCGAGTAAGAGGCAATTATAATAACCTATGATCCATCTTTTACACTGTAAATAGAAGAGACCAGAGGATGGCAAAGGATCTTTTTGGTCTGATCATTCTGTTTCTTTAGGGACCAAAAAACCAAGGAAGAGTATTGTAAGGTATGGGGAATGCCCTAGAAAAACTTGTACTAAGAAGAAGAAGTATGTAAGAAGGATTTGACCCACGAACGTAGGATTTTTCAAAATTCAAACCATGTAAATTTTTTATGTCTGTTTACCTTTTAGTTTGCAATCGGTATACATTGTTGCAGATCATTGTTAAACACGAATTGGAATTGACATTCTAACACACAGTTGGAATGCAATTACTAGGTTATGTAAGCGTCCGACGACACAATTACTACCCAAAGGCAAGCCTAATATAACTTAAGTTTGTTGATTCAAATCTGTTGAAGTAATCATCATCATTGATTAATCCACGACCAAGTTGAGTGTTGTGAAACGAAAATTTTCACCAACACCTAGGCAGCTTACACGACATTACTTACTTTTAATAGGTATAAAAGTGATATATGAATTTGAATTCCTAAATAAGGGTATTAAGTCAGTAGATATATTAATATGCAAATATAATCAAGTGGTATTTTTGAGTTGAAAATCATATAAGTTACTACAACATTTCATATGACACTGAAAATTAGGGAAAATAATACTCATTTACTTTATATTATTGTACTTCATAAACAGGAGCATGCAATGATGATACATGAAATGATTCAGAGAGAAGTTTCATCTTTATCAGATATATTTGATGATGTTAAAATACTTTACTACAATTTTAAATAGGAAAAAGTTCTCATAATTTCATTTTTGCTTCAGCAATTGTTGCTTAAAGATAGCAATAAATTAAAGAGCCCAAGGAAGCCTCTAATGCCATATCTATCCATGAGAACATGCCCGCATGAAGGTGAAAAATACATGTTATCGCTCAAATAGGATAATGATCACTAGGTATGAATAGTTTTTGCCAAGGGGAAAATGAATGAGAATGTAAAACTGATGTCTAAACATTAGGTCTGAAATCGCAAAAAAGCAGGTTTGTGGAAATTTATTTGTTTTAGTCCCTTATAATTTCATGCATGTCAAGTAACACATACTTTCATTTCACCAATCCAGTTCAAGAATTTGTCACTTTTTAATTTAGACTACTTATTGATTCAAAATTATAGATCAAATATTTCAATTAACATTTTAACTAAATGTGATCATGTTTTGGAATATTCTTGTAATGTTAAATGTAGTAGGAAAAATTAATTTCTGAACAATAAGCTTAAAGTTACAAACATAGTTTCATAATTCATAATAAATGTAATATTCAAATTTCAAAAGTTGATCTAGTATATTTGATGTAATTGATTGCCTAATCCACCCATTATCTGAAATGGTACCCAATTATTATTTAGAACCAATCAACATATCACATGATCAATCCAAAACCAAATCTAACCTTCATGATCAGTTCGAGTTTAAGAATAAGCAAAACAAACATTAATAAATTTGAAAAAAGAAAAAAGACCAACAATCAATAAAAAACCCAAACATGTGAACCCACCCATTCAAGTGTGACATGTTTGGAGACCCACACATTCACCTATCTAAGAATAACGTCTTTAATATTCTTATAAATAATCCATACGAAAACAAAATAAACTTAACAGACTATTAAAGAATCAACTTTTTTCTTTACAAAAAAGAGGAAAATGAAAACCTATTTGACTGAAAATTTATCAAATTTTTTTGAAACATTATCATAAATACGAATAAGCACATCATGAATTGAAACACAACATTTTTCTTATGAAAAAACTCATATTACAAAGAAGAACAGTGCATAAATATTACTTTCAAAGGGAGCATCTAACCTTCGATGACATCTCTTTTGATTTTTCTTCAAATTTCTTAATAGCCGACTTTAATTATTTGTAAAATATTATAATGGACTTAAGGAATTATTGCAAGAATATGTAATAGTATTGGTAATACTAATTTATTAATAGCCCACTTTAAGTATCTATAAAAGATTATAATAGACTTAAGGAATTAATGCACGAATATATAATAATATTGGTAATACTAATTCAGTTAGCCATAGACCACACATATAATAGAAGAGAGACAAAAGAGTTTTACCAAATAAACGAGGGAGAGAAAATGAAAACTTCCATTAGAAGCAACATTTCCGTAAAATTTGCTATATTTATGCATAGTCCTACATAAATTCACCGTGGCTTAAAACGTTGAACATTGCAAGGAATAATATATAATACAGTTTAATTACATATAAATGCAAATTCATATATTCCTATAATTATGTTGCAAATTGTATTTGGAAGTCAAATATCCGAGAGTCTATAATAATTCTACACTATTATAACTAAACTAGTGTGAACTCGTGCTATGCACACAGAACTATCCCATGATTTATTTGGCAATGTAGTATTTGATGTGTCAAATATTTAAAACATGAAATACAATACTTATGCAAATACCAAAAAAGATTTATATATTGATATGGTTTTTTAGTATAAGGTATATATATAATATCGTATTCTTTGCATTATTTGCCAGCAACCCCAGAGAAAAATTATAATAAATGAACCATTAAAGACCGAAGAGTAGTAAACAGAAAACTTTGTCATTTATCATGCTACTACCCATTATTATCGTCATGAATCTAGTTTCAAACTACTTAATCATATGAGATAATTAAATCATTCCTAATAGGCATTGGTCAGTGAGTGATTGATCCCATAGTGGGCCGGTGAGCCCTACGTTGGGCTCATAAGTGATTGCCAATGTCGCTTTGGTGACATTGAAAGTCACTAAGTTATCCAACATTATTAATGCCGGATAAAGTGATGCATTGTCGAGGGTGAGCCAGTGTTGGTCAATCCAAGAAAACATTAGTTTATTTTACCGACCCACTTTGATATTGGGGATGCTCTTATGTCTGAGACTTGATCTAAATAAAGTCGAACAAAAATATTAAATTTGCATAATATTTGGCCAGAAAACATCAGACGACTATCTTGTTTAAAATTATAATTTTTGTTTATAAATGTATTATGATTTTGCATAAATTTTTTAAAAGCATGAAAACCCTAAACATACCAAAATTGTAGCGAAGATTTTAGGTTCCTAGCGGTAGATATTAACATAATATAGTGCTCAATGTACATAGAAGTGAAGTAATACATCACAAACAATGATGTAGTCGGCCGTGATTCTAGAAATGAAAAGTTAGCACGTAGTGTAGTTGCAGCAAAGCTCAAGTGATAAAACTTTTGTTTGGATTGCAAAGATTTTTGCTATTATGACTTTCTTTGGATTTCATAGACAATATAGAATTTCATTCCAAGAAAATGGGAATGCATAACAGAAAGTAATCAAAAGAGCATTATCGTAACAAATTAATATAACGACTTACGAACGAAAAAAAATCATTACAAAATCATTAAATCTAAATTTGCTTAGTAAATGGTAAACCGTAGGAACTGCAGTGTAGCCATTTATTTCGCAAAAATAATTGTATATAAGTAGTCATGTTTTGATCAATCATCGTCTTGGATATCGAATCTTTCTACACTTTTTTCTCTGAGAAAAGGGCAAATTTGAATGAACATGCAGAGCTGAGTTTGAAAGTCAATTGTATTCTATCCTAGTACTATTTTAAGCAGAACATAGTTCCCGAACGTGTGGTGTCTGTAATCTAGCACATGTACAATACAGGGTGAACGTGCTTGTCTATCAGCAAAAATGTTTACATTATGCGTAAGTTTGGCTTGGAAATATTACATTAAATTCATATAATTTGACATTATCGAAGAAGCATTCTTTGCATGTTAAATATACGCTTTCCACTAATGTATGGAATATATGTAATATACGATAAGATTAGTGTCTTCGATTAGAAACTACATTTCCAAAATTAACTAACCCAAAATACAATAATAGGCAATACTTAGCCAGTTCCTCAAGATCAAATTCTTAAAAGTCACAATGATACTTTTTTCTACTTTTACATTTAGAAGAATCATAATACTGTCAAATGGATAGTAGATTAGCTTACATAAAATCTGTACATTCCCTCATTTGTGCCACAACTTCATCTACTTTTCGGCCTCAACTATTTCAAATTGCCTCAATATCTTTTTGGCCTTCTTCTCCAAAGCAAATAACTGACATGACTCTGTTGAAAGAAAGTAAAGTGGATAGAACAAAACTAATTTACATTCTTTAGGACTCATTGTTTTGGATCTATATATATGTTATACGTCAAAGAATACACATTAAAATATATGTTAAACCCACTGATTCAACAGAAACAAAATTAGCATGTTTATCTTTTGGTGTTGTGAGATTCCAATTTGTACATTTGCAATGATATTTTCATTAATAGAATGACAATTATGCTTAGTGTGTACTGGTTCAAGGGACTTAGAGCCATTCATTAATGATAAATTGCCTGTCATGATAAAATTGTTTATGTTTTTAGTTTTAATACCTTTTTTATGAATAAATATCATAATAATAAGGCAATATATATGATTACTTCGTTATAGTTTATTGTACTGGACGTTACATGCAAAAACAAAAGCATTACACATATTTTGGCAATATTGTGTAATTATATAAATTTTAACAGACCCAAATTATAGTAATATCACAAGACTAAGCTAGTTCTTCGGGAATCAATTCTTAGTAGCAGTGATGGTGGTACTACTGATTGATTAATCTTATTTGCTTTTAAAATGAATTATAATTTGTCAAATGGAAAGTGGATTAGCTTAGATCAAATCTTTACACACCTTCATTTGTGCCACAAATTATTCCACTTTTCTAGCCCAAACGCTTCAAATTTCCTACATATCCCTTTGATTTTCTCGTCTAGAACTAATAACTGCCCATATCTGAATTTGTTACCATAAATCCAATCAAAGACATGCATATATTTCTATTTAAATAAAGCACAACATGATTAAACAAAACTGACTTACAACCTCCTTACATTCACGAATTTCCCATAGAAGATTAGTTGAAAATAAAAACCAATTCAGATTAATATATAATAATTAAATACAGGTTTTAGTAGCTTTACAAAGAATCCAGGAATAACTAAGAAGAAAATATCATATCTATACTGTTAAATGGTTATGGGATAAGCCTAAGCCTATATAACGTCCCATGATAACGAAAATTAGAAATAAGATTAAAGCATAATTATAAAGTGTAAAACATGTAGTCACCGACTTATTTTTAAATTAGATAAAATATATTAGTCCATAATTATCAAATCCATTTTCTACATTAAAGTTAAATTGAATTTATACTTAAAACGCCATTATAAGAAAAGAAGTTGAGAATTCCAAAAGGTGAAATCCAAAGGAGAAACACATAGTAGCAATTATTTGCAAAATAGATGCTGCTCAAAATTTATGGTATGTTTATTGTACCTAGAAGAATAGCAGGATTTGGAATTATTTCAAAATAACAATGTTGAAATTATATACATGAAAAAAAAACATTAAATCAAAAGCAGTTATGTAGCATAACTAAAGTTTATACATAGTAATAACAACCATAAATTCATTTAGGAGAGAACAGGGCAAAGAAATGCAAGGACTACATGTTATACGATGAATGTTCAAGATGAAGTCAGCATCTAAAATGCATTTTTGTTGACCACCGTATTAATTTACCTCAGCAAACTTAGCAGGATTATAATTGTTAATGTTTTCCCAACACACCTTTATAAATTGTATTCATAAACTTACTTGTTCTGTCCTTGATCCTTTATTTCAATAGTTTCACTGCTATTGCACTAAATCTGAAACACAGATAAAAAACAGTGAACCTTCTTAGTATGTATAAAGCAAATGAGTAACGGTTCACTATTTAGGTGGAAGAATACCTATGAAAGTCAAATGCAATACATATTTGGGAAATAAAAACACATCCAACTAATATTTCCAACATATAAGAGTAGGAATTTAATTTCTTAACTCATCAATGTTGATCACTGCTATGATAAATAAGTAGGTATCGTAGTCCGTTCTCATGCTAATTTATGTCAAATAATTACTTAATTTTCTTGTTTAAACTTACGTGATGTTAAACTTAAATTAAAAAGGTGAAGGCAAAACATTCACCAATTTAATGTCTACGTAGCAAACAATTCGACGCTGATGACTTTACATTCCTTCAGCATATGTAAACAAATGGTCGAGAAAATGAAACCTGTGAGTAGCATTATATTGATAAACACGTAAATAGACTACTATATAAATAACATAGCTATAGCATTTCAGCGTAAACCCATAAAAAATTCGGACTGATTATCCACACATCGTAATAAATGGGTTTATTGTGTATATAATTAACTACAAAGAATAGTTATTTGTTAGACATATCAGCATAATTAAAAGCTTATCAATAGCGTTAAAATTAGAAACTATGAAATTGTATTAAATGCTTTCCAATGTAGGAAGGGAAAATATTTGCTTGGTCCCATGAATATGGCAAGACAGTACGCTTTATGTCAAGAGAATCTTATAATTTTTTGCTAAGGTGTAGCATTTGCAAGTATTAGATGTCATGTAATTGACAAAATAATTATCCAAAATAATTATCCTTATTAGACATAACCACTTTAGGCAACACTGGTACAAACATATTTTATAGTTATTTACATAAATTTACTTGAAGAAAATTTTGATTAAACCTAATTTGCATTTATTATAAGGAATTACACAAATTATAATATATACTCATCAAGTAATTGGTGGAAACTCTCTGATCTATCCCCTGAATGTTTATTAACGTACATTACAAAATCCGAGGAAAGCGCGGGAGAATAGTCAAAATTCTAGGTCATTATGACGATGGATGGACGTTGGAGGGGATGCATTATTTTCCATATTACTATATATTTCCCAAAACATAGAAAAGAAAGTAAATTTGTTTTTTATTTTGTATGATAATTTTTTTCAAATTGATCGCCTTTTAAAAACAAATGCGTAGTGCGCATTTTTGTTTGGTTGGAAACCAAAAAGTAAACAGAGCAAACCAAACGATGCCTAAAATTCTAGAACTTATTTAATAAAAACATAACCAGAAAGTATCTTATGCCATAACATTTAGTAAATTAAAATTAAGTTACATGAAATAGAACAATTAAATTTATATATCATTGATTTTGTAGTTATGGTACACATAATATCCAGATAAACTATCAAATGAGCATCAGATACAACATGTTTAATATGCACGCCCACAGAAAGGACTTGAAGAGTAATCAACATGCTTAGATTGGACAGGTAAGAGAAAAACAACCAAATTGAACAAAGTAGTGCAAAAGAGAATACCTTATGAAGTTGGATATTCCATCTTCCCCAACATCTCTGCAAATTATAGATTCTACAATGTTTATGTTGATACTCCAATAAATGAGATAGAACCTCTGGTTATCTGTTTGGAGGCTATAAAAATTAGTGTTAACATCTTGGAATCCATCACATTAACTTTCATTAACTTCAAAGGTCATTCATCGAATCATTTTGTTCTCAATAGTTGTGATATTTAATCATTTATGAAAAAGTTTTCCTTGTTTTTAAGCGAGTCAACTACATTCTTAAGATAAGCGACTCAATAAACTCTACGATATGAGTGATTGAATAACAAAGTGAAAATTCCAAACCATGGTTTTCCACCTAAACTGAGAATAGTTCTGTGTTAGTTGATGGTCTTTGCAACTGAATGAACCTTCTAAAAATTAGGCTCAGTTGCGGATCAAAAAATAACACAGTCATTAAAACAAATAGATCTAAAACAAACAGTTTCGCCTTAGAAAGAACAAAAGGTTGCATTGCATTGTAGATCGATGGAAGTAGAAGGGAAACCAAAAGAACATACCTGGATTTTAGCTGCTATCTAATTCCAATTTAATATCCAGAAGAGGGAACATGAAATAAAATCAAAAGTCAGTTTAGTTCGACGGAAGATTCGACTTGACTTAAATAAATTACTTGAAGGGAAACCAAAACATGTAATCAACTTGACTTAAATAAATTGCTTGCTTAAATTACTCTTCATATGATTAAAAATGAAATCAGAAGATTGACCAAACAGTGTCTATTTAGTCATTTGATACTCTGTGGTCATTTGTTATTGCATGAGACAAACGAAATTGTCCTTTATAACCAATGGTTATTTAAGGAGGAATCAAAAAGCCCATTAATGAACAGCAATATAACTTCATGCCAGTGTCTGAACTTTGAATCAATTACCCAACAGTTGAATATAAATAAGCAACATGTCAGTAATCTAATTCAAGGTAGGATATGTTATAATTCATGTTTCAATAATATTCAGGATAAAAATATGATAACTATTGTCGCTAATTATATCAATGACAAAGAAGTGAAGGATAAAACTTCAAACCTATCAAACACCAAGTTATATAAATATCTGTATCAATTTTAAGGTAAACTACAGCTTTACATTCAAAAGTGAACTGGTATGACTTGGATCATTTTGCAAGACATCAAATATTGATAATTCACTTTATGTATATTATTTTGTAATAACTAATTGCAGTTGACATTTATAATAGTTTATGCAATCCCACTTAAAAATCACAGCAGGAACTGCCATTCACAATAGGAAACCGACCTCTAAAGATTAGCGAAGTGCAAAGCATAAGAGCATGCAATTAGCACATAACATGACATAATCGTTAGGTAGTAAAAAACCAGAGAAATTAGTGTGAAGTCTGCAGAATTATTTGAATCAATGAAGATGAAGAAACTAACAACGATTGTTGCATATTATAGAATCGCCAAGATAATGTCAAAAGCATATAATGTTTATATTGCAGAAGATCTTATGAATGAATTCATTGCTAGCGGCATGAAGCCTTTGATACCGTCCTTTCTTGAACTTATGTACATGTATCTTGACGTGAAAATGGATGATAACGTGGAAATTACATTCTACAAATGCATTACAACATGTAGTCCTAATCGTGTGATTTATAATATCTACTTGGAATCCTTAGTAAACTAAGATCGGGTAACCTTGAGAAAGCAAAGAATTTTTTATATGAAATGTACGATAATGTGAATATCGGTGCTACTTCAAAGTCATGTAACATAATGTTAGGAGGCAATCAGTCTTCTGGTTAGCATTACGAAAAAATAGAAGAAATTTTTGATATTATGAGACAGAAAAAATATAGTGAGAGTAGTCCCAATGTTGGAAACGAAAAAAAAAGCAATAGCAAAACATAAAATTTGATGCACTGAGAATTGTAATAAGCAAAATTATGCAAGGACAACAGCCCAACCGAGCCCGCTACCATTAGATGATAGATTTTGATGATGCTGAGTATTTTGATAATCAAATAGGATTTCTAAATAAGGAATTAAATTGAAAAAGAAATTTATTACTTAACAATCCAATCATTGAGTCAATATTCCATTTAAATAGATATTTTAGCATTAGATAATTTTATATTCATGATGTATGGAATTTATATATTATTTAAATATTTTTATTTTGACCTTAAAGTAAAAAAAATTAATATTCTACATCTACATATTTTTAACATCGATCCCAAATTTTTTATTAAATCAAATATATTCAAAATAGAGTACATGAGCAATCCTTAAAAAGTACGTACTATGAAGTTATTAAACATATCATGCCCCCACTAAATAATATAGTACACAATTACTATATTTAGCAATAATCAACGTGTATATAAATCAAATGAAACGTGTCCAATATGAAAATGACTTATCTCAAAGAGTAAAAAATGTGTTTAATGTATTGTGAAAATTTTATTTGCATGCTTACCAAAACAAATGAAGTTCTAGCCATAAAAACAAAGGTTGCAGTAATCTGCAGAACCATTTGCACACACAAGTACATCTAAAATCAAAATACAACATATAATCACCAAACTGTATTTCAGTAAATTCCAATAAATTAAGGAAATTGGCACTGTATTTCAATAAAGTCGATGACAGTAGAAGCACAAAATAAAAACAGCATCTAGCATCCAGATAACACAATTTATCATTGAACAAACTATTAGTGTCTTATCCCCTTCATATCTAAACTATTTTCATCTGAAGCAAGAATCCACACCCAAGACATCAAGTTTAGGATTAAAAAATTCTTTCTGAAATGATTTATTGCTCTGATAGCATGGAAAAAATGCCAAGAGGAACATATCCACTCAGGATATACCCACTAATGCTAGTATTTCAAATATAAGTCTAAAGGCAAGTGTAAAAGATATTAAAGAAAATTGTAAAAAGCAGTAATATATAAACTTGAAGATCATGTCGAATAGAAAAGCTGAAGACTTACAAAGCATTAACACAGATGCTTTAGCATATGTTATTCTCAAGCATACTCAAAAGAGAAACAACCAATTACCTAAAATTAACAGACCTTTGATAAAATATTTAAATATCGTACAACAGCGTTTACCTGATATACGTCCAATGAGGTAAAAAGGGAATGGGTTGATTCTCCAACCAATGGTGTCACGCTTCAATGGAACAGGTTATGCTTGCACGGGTAGAGGTCAGCGGCCCGTGAGGTAGAGGAAGAAAAGGCTTTGCATAAGTGGCGACGCCTACAATTTTATGGTTTAGGCGACTTGTAAGGGGAAGAAATAGCATAAATCGAAGGCGATTTGATGAGGCAAGGCACGGTTAGAAGTTCGAGTCTTTGCAGAGGAATAAGGATAGGGATTATGGAAAGCGATTTCGAGAGCTGGCTACAAAGGTAGGGCAAGGCGAAGGTAGTTGTCAATCGATTGGCTGGAGATTCAGATTCGAGGTTGTTAGCGATGGTCTAGGAAGATAGGTCAACGTTGACGATGGGTAAAAGGGTGAAGTTATGGACATGAATATTTAAGTTTTAGATGGGAAGCGAAGAATGGAGAAGGAAGAACTGCATACGAAAAGAAGAACTAAAAGAAGGTGGCGGTTGAGGTTGTAAGAAAGTAGGTTGAGGTTGTAAGAAAGTAGAGGGTCTTGTATGCTAAGGAAATCAAACTTACAGGAGGAGATTCAGATTCAGCGAGAGGACATTACAAAACCCTAGCTTTTTTGTTGGAAGCTGAGAGATGGAGGGGGAAGCGGAGATGTGGCGGGGAAAGAGGAAAAGATAAAACGCGATTGTTCACCTGACCAAAATCAAAGGAGGCCTCCGTGAGCTTGAAAAGCAAACCAACAATAATATAATAGAATAGGTATGACATTGCTATTTCATATATAGTTAAAAATGCTTAGATATTCAAGGAAATATTTCAAAATTTATTCTAATATTTTCATAAGTAAAAAATATACATTGATTTGCATGAGCTTCATAGTCATACAGTGTCACATTATGTGAAAATGTTTGAATATTATTGCCTTCTTACAACAACCGATAAAATAGAATAGTATGAATAACCAGTTATACTTACTAACTAATAAAATAAGCAACAAAGAAAACAATTCAAAATGGTAAGAAAAGTTTACGATGTCTCTATTAACATAAAGTATAATGGTAATAATATAAACCTATATTTTGTGCATTTTCTTATCCATGTCATCATTGTACTTCAAACATATATTATTTTTGAAAATTCGAATCAGCCCTTTATTTTTAGGTTTAATACATGAAAACCTTCAAAACATATTTTAAATTACACCCCTAAAATATTTTAAATAATTTTTATATTTTTTTCAAAAACTAAATCCAAGCTTAATCGCATGTTTCTATGACCAAAACTGATTACTGTTATTTCGGAATTTTTTGTTGAGAAAGTACAAATGTTTGCATTTTCCTGCAAATATTTGCACTTCAAACTGTAAAAATTTGCACCTTTTGAAAATGCAAATATTTTCATTTTGGATGAAATTAAATGGGTGTGTTTTTTAAAATTTGTTGTACAGAAGTGGTGATTGTGTTTTTTCCGATAATAAGAGTTTTATTTTATTAAAGCATAAAATTCATTTTGATGTCTCGGGGATTCAAATGCATGACTTCTAGGACCTCAGCCTGCAATGACATACCATTGCCAATTGAGCTAGTAGTCCTTGACTAGGTGGATGTATTTTGAAACTTTAAAATGGCATTTTACAAAAGATCTCTATTATTTTCACTTTCAAATATATTTGAATAGTTACAGTTTCTTAGTTATGATTAAAATTGATTTACTGACACAAGCAAACTGAAAAATGATAAGAAAATGATACCTTTGACTATGGACAACTAAAGTTGCTAAACTTGTGAAGAAAATGATAATAAAATTGCATTCAGTCTAATTGTTTTTTGAACAGTTAGAATGTGAACATTTCTATTTTGCTTTTATAGTGTTCAAAGGATGATTGCTTTCAAAAAATAATTTTTTTAATAATTCCAACAAACAAACAAAAAACAAATTTAAAATATCAAGTAAAATTATTGGTCATTTCAATAATTAACCAATTAAAAACTCACCCATCAATGGTCATCATCAAATAAAAAATAGAAATTATCATGTAAACCAACGACTGAAATATAGATTCCAAAAGTGAAATATAAATCAAAATCTTGTATACACGAATTAAGTAAAACTTAAGGATGCATAAGAAATTTGGATTTATTACACCTGCTACTAAAATAAAAATACTAAAATCCAAGTTTAAAAGCTCTGCCTATAGTACAATAACGAATGACATAACTTCCAATCGGAGAGAAACAAATAATACACTAATATTTAATGCAAAATAAAAGGAGAAAACTATGCATACGTACATACATACACACATATACACACACATATATATGTGTGTATATATATATATATATATATATATATATATATATTACTTTAAAAAAACTTTTGTTCACATATTGCTGGAAAAATGAAAAAAAAAGTTAAGTCGGATAAAAATGTAGGATTTTTCTAAATTTACGTTAGCTTTTTAACTCCATAAAGCAAAAAAAAAGGTATAAAGTCAATTTGTACAAATGAATCAATATTGACTACCTCAAGACTGAAATTGATATGATCTTGGATTAGTCCAAGCTGAATTTTAACAGCAAGCGGTTGTAAAGTTTATATCTCATTCAGTGAGTTCCTAAATCAAAGATGACTCAATTATTTACAATACAACCAAAGAAGGTTAGCCAAAATAGTTCATGAAAATAACAATCTAAATTATACGAAAAGAGGCGCTCCCCAAACAAAGTAAGACAATCCTTATCTCAAATTTCAATAGTCTAAAAAATAATTATAAACTAAAATTATTGGGAGAAAGAATACTAAAATTTATCATGATGTACACTTTAGATGAAGGAAGAATAAGCATATGTATCAATAGTCGTGTACAACATCATAGTAAGAACTATCTGCATAAAAAATGAGCAGGCCAACCCTAGTTTTCAAATAGAACTAAATAAAAGTGATGCTTGGTGTTCTTATGTTTAACTGAAATTAATTATGGAATAAAACCTTAGGGTAGAAATGTAGAATTAAATGCCGAATCATTGGGATTTATCATTTGAATTGATTAAATGAGAAGCAAGAGAAGCAAGAGATGAAAGCGGCTTTATATATAATATAATATATAGGATATATTTCCATTCATCATGCTTCTGGATAAGAAAAATATATACTAAATTGGATTTTGTAGAATATATCATAAGGAAGCAATTGCATTAACAAAGAAATTACAAAACAAATCCACTAAATTAACAAAAGCAAACATGTCTAGTTATAACATAATATACCCTATCATAATCATTGAAGATTCTTTAAGGGGTGCTGTAATTAACATGTTCCAAATGTAGAAAAGATGTATTAAAAAGCATGTGTGAACGTTTTAAATGCTCTAATTAATTAGCTGAATGAAATATCTTAATTTAAAAAATGTTAACCGTAGAACAAAAGATAGAGAAGAGATATGTTTGAAACGCGCAGAAGGTACTTCTCACATTTTTCTTCTTCGAGTATACATGTAACATCTTATTTAATTAGCATACTACCATTATCAATTTTACCTACATTAATTGCACTAATTAAGTGAATTAATTGCAATTGATTTTCAATTTAAATCCAATAGACTAATAAATGGGAAATATATAATAATTGTTACCATCAATCTTTAGCCACATTTATAAGTTTAATATTTTACAAGAAAAGGTTACAATTGCTTCCCTATCACTAAATTTCATACAGTTACCATTAACAGCATGATATTTCATTAGTTAATTAAATATCTACATTTGTTCTCTTACATTCAATTTCTAACCAAGTATAACGCTGAAATCATCTCAATTATTTGAATTTTCATTATAATTGTTAATAAACGACTTAAATTAACATTGTCACATTTAATTCTAATTATCATTTCCCAATTAAATTATAAATTTTTATTCTTTCAAATATTAAATCACAAATTCTATTAAATTAACTAATTTAAATTATCGAAAATTTACGGGTCATTACGCTCTCCCCACTGAAACTTTTTTTCGAAAAGGAAAAAAGAAGGGGAAAGAAGAAATTAAGTAATCAACATATCTAATTCAAAATATTAAATTTATAAACAATTGAATTTACAGAATTAAATAATTTAAATAAAATATATCAATTTATAACAATTAAATACTTTTATACTCAAATTAATAAAAGTTTGGAAAATATTTCACAAAATTATCTAAGTCCAAAATTCACGGAAAATTTCGACAAAGTCTTCACAGCTTCTAAAATTTCTTATGTTAGTTAAATTAAATTTCTGATGTGATTGGGAATTTATTTATGGCTGTTTGGTATATTTAAATTGTTGTTCCTATTAATTTAAATTAGTGTTAATTAAATAGTCACTTAAATTATGATCGAAATTATAATTTCCACTTAATTACCTTTAAATAATAATTTGTACATTGTGAATATTCATTGTTTGAATTGGATGATAATTATGATGGATGTTTGATTTTTAATATTGGATGATTGGATGATTTTTTTGATTTATATATTGTCCTCACTCTGCAAGTTTCTCTAGATTATTATTACTTGAAAATCATTACAGGTTGAAATTATAAACTCGAATGGTTTTCATTGATTTGAAATTGTTGATTTTTGGTACTGGTTGAAATGATGTATATATCCATATAAGTTATTGAATATGGATTATGCTTTGGAATTGAATTATTTTAAAAGGTTTAAGTTAAACTTCGAATTTTTGTAATTAAAGTGGTTAAACTTGATACCTCAAATTATTTGAAATCTTCCAATAATTATATTCACGTTGTACACTTGATAGGAGATGGAAAATCCCGTAACATCTCTGAAGCCATTCCACTCACATTTTATTTTAGATTAATTTGACTTACATAAGATCTTTTAGTTCTGACTCGAGTGTTTTGTTTTCATTAAGCTCGGGTCAACCTGAGTTTTTCAGTGCTAAGGACTATTTTCTGGAGGACGAAGACGAAGATCCAGTATATTATTGCTATTTATTATTATTATTCCACTACTTATTGTATTCCGCTGTATTTTTTTTTCTTCTGATGTATGTATAACTTTGATTTGAATTGTAAAAGTATAATCAAACGTCATTTGTAAAAAAGCTTCACGAACTGTTTATTTGATAATTATATTTTATCATTCCACTGCGAGATTCTGTGTTTTATTTTTTCTTCTTTTCTATGATTTTCTTATTTACCCCATTAATAATCCTCCCTTTTGAATGGTTTGAACCAGACATGTGTGGTTTATTGTCTATTTAAATCGTCCGAAAAGGTTGGTCGTTACAATAGCTTCAAAATATACACCAAAGCATGAAGAAATCTTACTTCATGGTGCATGGTGCATGCATCCAAAAAAATGGATTTACACATAGTAACCCACCGAAATGATTTCAAACAATAAATGTTATGCTTTGATGTAAATATACATGTATCAAAACTCTAGCGGTGTTGAGAATAGTGCATTTACATTAATATGTAGTTACCTATGAATTGACTTGAAATGCATAACATTTATTGTTTAAAACATACCAGTGGGTTAGTATGCATAAAGAAATTTATAAAAAATTAATTACCACAGTGGCTGTAATATATAGTATAGCATAATGACTCGACATAAAAGCATAATGCATATAAAAATGATAATTTGGAAAATAACATTTGATTGCCTTGAATTTAGTTAAAAGCAAAAGGAGTAATATCATATCTTGCTGTATCGATCAAAAAATGAGGCTGACGCCTTTCAGTGGACTATATAAGAAAAGCCTTTAAACGCTCTAAAATTAGAGATCGAAAATACACTTTGAAAACCTAATCTAAGAAAATTTACAATCCAGTTAACATAATTAGCTTTCATCTATGGTTGATATATTGTTGATGACAAAATAAAAAAGTTTAAAAGAGATGGCTGGAAAAGGTAATCTACTTAATGATGAAGCTAAACAAAATAAAAGGAATAAAGGACTAATCACAGATCTATAGCAAATTAGGTGTAGGTTAGAAGTCATACACATTTGGGTAAAATTATTAAGATAAATGTAACAGCTCAAAAGATTTTCGACTATGAAAATCGACACTAATACGTTCACTGTATAGAGGGTCGAGCAATCGCGTGCCGAAAATCCCAGACTGTTAGGGTTAAAAAGAAAAGAGATAAAAGAAGAAACAGAAAAACAAAAGCGCAGAATCTCACAATCGTAGCGGAACAAATATAATATGAAATAACAGCATTTTATACAAAGAAAAGCTGTAACTGTCAACATACATACAAGATATTAGAGTACAACAAATCTAGATAGTAATAATAACTTGTCCTCAACTACTGTCTATACAGTCCATAATACACAGAGGAATCTAATAAATACGTCTCTGCCGTCCAGCTCATCTCTGGGCTCCAAAACATCCTAACCTAAAAATCTGTAATACTCGGTCTGAAACAAGCATTACAATAAAGTAACACCCGAGTCAGGCTGGAAACCAGTGTGAGTAAACCCATATAACTTGAAATACTAAAGTTATAAAACTTCATTTGAAATCGTGGTAACTCGTACAATATGGCGAGTTTTATCTCGTTATAACCCAACACTTCTTATAAATCCGTTGATATTATAATAATGCCCAAATGCAGTTGTTTATTCGAAATGGTTAAATTATGTTAAAGAAATACCAGTCCCAGTTTATCAATCGGAACACCCAAACCCATAAAGGTTCGGAGTGATTTTGAAATCGAAATGATTCCGTATAACACTGATATCCGATCCCCGTCTTTTCGAGTCTAAATAACACATATTTAAATGGTAAATTGTCTTAAATAAATAATTTATTACTCAGAGTAACAATATCATTTGTGGTGACTTATTGCAGATGTCTTATTTCAAATAAAACATATCATTGATTTGGTCTCACCTTTTAAATTTGAAACAAATGTCCCATAGAACTAAGCAAAAGATATAGATCGTCAACCCAATTAACGATTTATAAACCAATTATCCAAACGGTTACTCATGGTTTTAAATTCACTTGATTAACCGTATTCATTTATATTTAAAACCAAATTAATTACAAATTAAACAATTTATTTAATAATAATTAGTATGAAATACCAATCATTATCCATAAGTTTAAGTCCACTAACAATTAATGATTTATTACCATTAAAGTTTCCTCTTTAAAATTTTGAAATACCATTTCGCTTTAAAATTAAAATGGGAATATGAATTATCTTTTTTATACATTATAAATCCTATTCCTTATTTTCCTTTCTTTGTTTTCTTTATCTTCTCCTTTTTCTTTTTTTCATTTCCCTTTATTCTTTTCTTCTTCTTAATTTTTTTTATTCTTTCTTTTCTTTTATCTTTAATTTCTTTTACCTTTACTCCTTTCTTCTTCTTAATTTTCTGGCTCATCCATTTTCTTTTCTCTTTACCCAGCCCGTCCCGTCCCTTCCTTCTTATTTCTTCCTTCTATTTCCATGTTCCTTCGTCCTACCCTACATCTTCTTTCCCAAACATGCACACGCTACACCATGCACGTGTACACGATGCCGAGCCCCTACAGTCCCCCTTCGACCACCGTCCCACGTCACCGTCCACCTCCAGCACCCCTAGCCACCACAATTTCCCTACGACAAACCGATTTGAAAAAAATCGATCTCAACATACTTCCAGTAAAACGATCCTAACCCTATCTTTGCCTCGCCCAGCCACCTCCGACCATCGGGGTTTCCCAAAATTCACCCACACCATCGCTTCAGTCACCCCATTCTTTTTCCCCATAGTGAATCTCTAACTAGTCCCTACGAAACAACCATCGTCTCAAAACCAAAGCTACCACAAAACACATCTCGAACCTTAAAATCATCTCGGCCAGCCAAATCACGCAACAAAAAAACGTCGAACCATTTTTCCCAACTCCGACATCATTCTAGCAATCCTCAGGCCCAATGACATGCCCCCATGACCCCACAATCGTCGAAATTTGACCAAAGTCTCGCCTTCGGTCATCACTCTTATTTTCGTCATATACATGATTCAAAATTATGAAACCACTGTCAAAATTCACCATTTTCAATGGCGAATAAATTTACATTAGTAAAGACATAAATCGTGATGATCGATTTTTCCCAAATTTTGGCTAACTCACTGTAAATGATATTTTTATTCTTTTATACTTGATAATAATTCACAAAATTTTTTTTGGAACAAAGTATAAATAAAAACAAATGTTTGCCCTTTTAACATCATGACCAGAATCTAAATAGTTTGCACGGTAGGAAATTTTGAAGTTAGATATATGTTCCTTTCCAACCTACAGAGCAAAAAAAAGTACAGGATTGGATTTCCTTTGGCTCTACATTGGAAATACATCTATATATATATATGTATATATACACCCTGTTTTCAAGCATACCACTCCCCAGCTTCTCTGTACACATTCAATATGTATATATAACATGCACACAATATGCAAAGAATGTGTTTACTCACCTTCTTGCTTATACAGAGAATTGTTTTGAGAAGAAAATGCTTATAGTCTCTTGATGATCCTCTCTATTTAGTTGTCATTTGATTTCTTTGAAGTTGTAATGGTAGATCTTTGTTTGTTTTCTACTAAATTTTGTCCGAATCACAAAAATGAACAAGGAATGTGGATATATATAAAGATGTAAAGGCTTAAGCTTGTTATAGTCTTTGATCCTTATCTGCTCATTATATATATATATATATATATATATATATATATATATATATTTCTTTATACGTAACTCATCACTAGCCTACTCTAAATCTATAAAAGAAAGAAGGGAACAGGAAGGCCAAAAAGTGGCTCCACCTTGTACAGGCCATACATTTTCGTTTTTTAGTTCTTTTTTACTTTGATTTGATTTCATGTGAAAAAGTTTTGAATTTTGCCTTGATTTGATTTTATAATGTGTATGTCCTAGGCTGATTTGATTTCATATGACAGGCGTTTGATTTTTTGCTATTGACAATGTTTCAATGTTTTGTATGCTTGAAATGATGTATTGTATGCTTGAGATGAATGTGCATTAAATGCTTGTTTCCCTAGGTTCATACACATATATACACATACATTTCATATGTATATTTTTTTTACCCAATGCATTTGTATTTGTTTCCGTATATATACATACTCATGTATATTTATATCTGAACATCATAAGACTTGTCTATACGATTATATATATATATATATATATATATATATTTGAACATTTTATCTTTATTTTATTTCGTGGGATTCATAAATATATATATATATATATTTGGTTATCATCATACACATTTATATTTATATTCATACATATTTTCCTTTTGTAATGACCCGATTTTCGACGCCCAAAAATCGACATCAATACGTCCACTATATCGAATGACGAACAATCGAATCCGGAAAACTGAATCATTAGGGTTAAAGAAGAAAGAGGTAGAAGAAGAAATAGAAACAATATCAGAATCTCACAATCGCAGTGGAACAATATATAATAAATAAATGATTAATCTTTAAAAAAAAAGTTATATATGTTTATACATTACATCATCAGAGTATAATACAATCAACACACAATTCAGGACGGTTATAACATCTCGTCCTTCCAAAGCTGAATATACAGCTTACACTGTACAACGAAAATAAATCTACGGAAATACGCCTCGTCATCCAGCTTGTCGCTTGAGCTCCACAACAGTCCATCCAGAATCTGTACTCTATAATACTCGATCTGACCCGAGCATTATAGTTAAATAACACCCGAGTTAGTCTGGAAAACCAGAGTAAGTAAACACACTCAATTGGATTATTAAATTTTCAAAATCTTTTGAAATCAAAGGTATCTCGTAAGATCACGCCACAAATAAACATGCCGGGTTTTTACCTTATGACAACCAAAACATTTTTATCAAATCCGTCCGATATTATACTAGTGTCTATAGAAAGTAAAATAGAATCTAGCTGAAATGCTTACATCTCTTGTTTCAGCATAGTTGGGCACAATCAAAACTGTACAGTCGCTTATTGGAATTGGATTCCATACAACGGCAGGGCTACTGGGGTACCGCTCATCACAGTACGTGGTCTAGATCACCGTACCAAGAATCCACCCTGGTCTCCTACATCACAAAACCGGAGCTACCCCTTACTGGATAGTCCGAATAAGTTCACCCCGTGGTTGGGATCAGCAACCGCCCACACAGCCGAAATAAAGGGACATCTAGACAGGGGTGACCTTACCCTAATTGGTTGCTAGCCACTTAGCCTTGTGTGCACCTCTCCTGTTTTAGCCATTCCCGCTTGATGAGGCTCGAGGCTATGCGTTACCTTTTTAGAACACATTCACTTAGAATGCTCATCGTTCTCCTGATGATGTTTTGAAAGCATTCGTCCATACAAGTCTGTTCCGGGTTCGAACGGAACCGAAGGCCCTATTCCTACTACATCCATTTTGGAATCACCCTCGGGATTAGTAGCAATTAGCCCTTGCACTTCGCTACTCCATCTTTGTCTCCCAGCTCTTGTCTTCCTCACGAAAACGTTCAAATCGAATCTAAGTGGTTTTCGTAAATTTAATCCCGATCCCGGACTCTTCGAAACGATCAGCGCATTGGCCAATATTAATAGTCGGTTATTTAACTATCAAACAACATTCACAAACAACAATCAGACTTAAATAATTTCCCAAAATATTTGTTTTTAAAATATCTTTGCAAGATATTTTTCTATACTTCAACCCTTTGAAAATAGTTTCAAATCACCTTTCTCTCGCGGAATAAATTTCCCAAATATTGTTTATTTCCACTGAAAATTACCCAAGTCTAAATATTTTAAATTTAAAAATAATTTAAATCACTTTATTCTAAAAATATAGTTTTAAACATCTAAATTAAAACTACTTAAACACTTTATTAAAAAATATATACTTTAAAAAAATATTTTAAATAAAACTACTTTATGAAATACAAAACTAATTTTATTTTAATAAAGTTAAGGCAAACTAAATTTTAAAATAAGAGTTACGAAATTCTACACAAGTTTTCAAATAAAACTATAACCAAACTATCTTTAAAATAAAACTATTTATAAAATATAAATATTAATAATTATTTTTTAAAACATAATACCAATTAAACTTTTAAAATAATTCCCACTATAGCTAATTTAAATAAATATTTACCTTTAAAATTCAACAACTTAAATAATAATTTATTAAAAACATTCCTTTGAGCAACTTCAAAACTTCTAATTTTAAAATCTGCTTTGAAAACGTACTTGGCTTTTCAGGGAAATACACTTTTCTTTTAAACCTTTAAAAATAAACCACTATTTATTTTAAAACAAATTACCCATTCCTTTATAAATTTCCATCGTGAATTTATACTTCCAAATATCCATTGATATCCTATTTCACTTTATAGACCAATTTTATAAATTCCATAGTCACATTCTCCTATTAAAACACAATTTCAAACTCTAAATCAATTTCCAAATCGATTTTCAAATTTTTACTCTAAAAAAAAATTCCTTTACTTACTCAATTTTATTTTAGAACCCATTAGATTTAACTTCATTATTATGATTTAAAATCTTATTTAAACTAAAAATATCAATTTCATATTTATTTTAAAATTCTTCTTTTATTTCTTCCTAAACCATTTTAATTCTGAATTTAAAAAGAATTTTTTTGATTTTTAAACAATACCACTTAGGCCCTTTATTTATTTCCATTTATTCAAAATCTCTTTTCTCGTACTCGGGACTTACTAATTAGAATTTAAAAATAAATTTTTATCCTTTCCCAATTCATTCTTTAATTTATTCCAATTCTCTATAATTATTTTACTTAAAAATTATCTCTTTTATTTTCCTTCAAAAATCCCATATATATATTTTTGATAACACAGTATACCCAAAATATATTCAATCAACCATAGCATCCAATATTTCAATTACCCATATAATCTATCTCAGATTTTCAAATAAATCATATCATAGAATATTAAAACAATCTAAATATTTTATGGAACCCAGTTGGATCCCTCCAACTTGTTTCCCTGCATCCACAGATGCTAACATAATATAAAATACTAATTCCACTTGGAGGTGGAATATCGCGGTATATGGGGTCATCCTCTATTATGCGGGGCACATAGGGTCTTATCCGCTATATAATGCGAGAATCAATCACTCCAATATATACTATATATAATATACCGCATCCAATCAATTCAATCATTAGACCAAAAATTTAAATTTAACTATTTGAATTTAAATAATAATACAAATGAGTGAGATTAACTCACCTTTGACCACATAGGCAACCCATTTCTAATCCGGCTTGCTTCTTTTCAGACTTTGACCTTGTATAAACATTAGGTGATTTATTAATATTCGAACTAATCGAACAATTAATTTCCCATTTAATAATTTTAATTTAAACCAATGATTTCTTTTAAACTAACTATTTTCTTTTAAAACTCTTTTAGTAGCTAAATAATTAAATAAGTTTATTTAACAAATTAATCAATATAATACATTATCTAGAAAGAAACTAATAAGTTTAAAATATGTATATATATTTATTTTATTATTATTATTATTTTACACATATCCTTATGAAAATGGTCCATATAAATTCCATAATCTCTATAAATATATATATATATATATATATATATATATATATAAAACAATCCATACTGCCCTTAAAATTTCTCTTTTCTAAATATTATCTATGAATAAATTATTTTTCGTTTTCCCCATATATATACGCGTGCTTATATATATATATATTTATAAAAATCTTTTTCCTTTTCTGATCCTATATTCATATATATATATATATATATACACAGAATTTTTTCTCTCTGCTGTAAATCAAAAATCCTACCTATATAATTCCCTAAAAATTTCTATTTAGGCTATAAATAATTTAAATCTAAATTTAAAGATATGAATATACAAGTAAGTAAAAATAAGAAAGACGAAGATCGAATACCTCGTCGTCGATGAAATCAGACCATGCCCTTTAAACCAGTCGCCTTGATCCCCTCACCCACGAACAACGTCGCGACCCTGAGCTCATGCGCCTCCCTTATAGACATCGCAGCTAGCCTAGCCTACTCGCGGGTTGCCAATCGCAACGCCTAAATGCCCAAATCGTTCCCTAAGTCGAGAACCACATCGTGAGTCAACAAATTTCGAACAACTCGATTACTCTATAAATTCGACCTCGGAAATGAACGAGAGAGGAAGAAAATATTATCGCGATTTCGATCTGATTGATATGAAAAATGAGAATAGAGGCTCGGCTTAACTTATGCAATCAGAGAAAGGATTCGAATTCGATGTGGATTGGTCTGGGTTGCGAAACTAGGGCGTGAAATTTTGAGGAGTATGAACTCGAAATCATCGTATGAAAGGGAAGAGGCTCGACCGACTTTCCAAAAAGAAACTGGCATTTGAAATCGAAATAAAAGAGAAGAGGGGAAAACATTTCTTTGCATTTTGTATGTTCGGCATTATTTTCTTTTGATAAAGGAGACGCGTGTTTGACTGCCAAGCACACATGCCAACCCTGTTGAACACGTGCTTGAAGAGGTAAGCAACGTGTTGGATCCCAGGCTACAATTTTGACTGGTTACCATTTACAAATTTTGATCTTAATTTGAATTTCAATCATATTGAAATCGAGCTAAAAATCTCAATCTCCCATCACGGCTTGCCGCTAGATATTTATAATGTTAAACCCCTATTCCGAATGCAATGGAAAAGGTTTCGAGTCCTAATTCGGTCCTATGGGGAAGATAGCTTTTTGGACCCAGTTTTTATATTAAATTATCGATATAGGTTTCAGCACGTATATCTACCGTAGGCCAAACGAACATTCCAAACACTGTGAAAATTGAAATCCGATAATAATACAATATTACGGATCCAATGGAACTGTCGAATTCCACGACTGTGCCTCGGAAGGCTATTTTTAAATATCGAAGATAACGATATATTTTCAAAACTTAACAAAACACTTCCAAATTCAAGTTTAACATTTCTACTGTCTCCAGTATAATCAATATAAATTTTATAAGCCATCGAAATATTTTTAACCAGCTTAAAACTCAAGATTTAATATTTTAACCAATCTCTAATTATTAAATTCAATAAATTTAATTGCCAAATAATAATGATATTTGAAATTCAAGTTAAACCAACTTTCAAATATTTAAAATCAATCAAATATTCCAATTTTAAATATCTAAAAAATTTGGGTTCTCACATTCCCCCCTTAAAAGAATTTCTTCCCCGAAATTTCTAGTTAACAAGAATGATCCACAACCCGTTAACTATTTTCCATTCTAAACAGTTTAAACAATACCCGAAACAATCTCTTTATAGAAGACACTGTTACTCTTACTAACTTTCCAAACTTTTTCCATAGGTTTCAACCATATCACTTAGTCAACCATTCAGATTTAAATTTAAAATCAAATTTAAAATCAACAAAATTTTCTCAAAATTTTCGAACTCCCTAAATTTTCGAATTTTTTTGTCAGCGTCTCCTTTGCGTGGCTAGTTAGGTACAACTACAGAATGCCTCTACGGGTCCCCAGATTTCAAAAGTAAACAAAATGCCAAGTGGCAAGATAAGAAAATCACCAAATTTCATACAGAAATTTAAATACATACCTTTTGTCGAGCAACTCAATTTATCTTCAAAAATCAAAACACCAATTCCCTTTTCCTTTATAACACATGTCTATCCTACTTAGCAATCATATCCAATCATAGCTTTTAAAATCATTTTATTCATTTGTATATAAAAGTTTCAGTATCTAATTCATTCAAGCCTGTACGATGTATATATATCATCCGTACGCAATACCAAATTTGATTGCTCACTCGATCACACAATTTCACTTTCAAACTAGTATCATTCACCCGGCTCCCTAGTGCGGAATCAGATCTGGTTTCTTGAGCAGAAACTGTCATTCTACTTGCATAGTCACAGCTATGATAGAGAATTTCCAGAATCAATCAAAAATCCATATCCAGAGTTCGCCGTCGAAAATCGAGTGAAAGATTCCAACTCGGACCGATATAATTATTTCGAAATTCTGTGCTCGAATTCTGGATTGAATCGCTATACGAATAAAATAATATACGTGCATCCTATGTATTTATCTACTTTGATTATTAGCTATATCAGTTTTCTTTTATTCACATTATTCCGATATTCCATTCACTTATTCACAACTATCCCATTTCACAATTTTACTTAATCTTCATTCAAATATTAACTTAGAATCAAATTTTACTTAAGAATTTCACCATTCCTTCTTAAGTACAATACAAATATTTTATACCCTTCCTATATTTTGTTTTACTTTACCACTTTGGTTTATCTCTACTTCCATTCAGATCTTAAATTTGTTTTCCATTGACAAATCAAGTTTCAATTTTATTCTGAATTCAATTTACCTTCATTTTAGATATTAATTCCATTTTCCTTTATGTCAAACAATATCCAGTTAATCATTTCTTTAATTAGTCCCACTACTAATTTATTTAAATCTCAAACACTTCTATTCCCAAACTCTTACTATTTTTAGTCCACTACGAACTAATTCTTCAACTTCACTTTACTATGCACAATTCAAATTAAATAACATCCTAATATTCAAATTTAATTCATTTGCTTACCATTAAATTAATCAATACTTACTAATTTTAATTTCAATACTTTGTTTTATTTAGTCCAACCCGACTAATTTCCCATTTAACATAATTCAACACAATTCAATTTTAATTCCAATATTCAGCTTCAATTCTAAATTTTAAGGTTCGATAAGTTTTTCAACTTATTTATATCCTATTCACACTCTCTTGAATTTACTTTATTTAATTAACTTTCTTTACTAACTTATTTTATTGTCACATTTACTTGAAATTGTAAATTCATTTATTCATTCACAAATTTACTTCTACCTTAATAAATTTTATTTAAGTAAATATTTTACCAAGCCTATTTTGATTCATTTCCTCAAAGCTCTCCTTTAATTAACTTAATTTATTTAAATACCAATTCAGTTCAAATTTTGAACTTCTATTTCATTTACTAGTCTTTTTACTTCATTTATTTTACTTACTTTGCTAACTTATTGTATTGTCACATTTTACTTTAATTTAACTCTTCTTTAAGTTAAAATTTTCTATTCTAGAAAATTTTCAAATTTTGCTAATTGTCAAACCCATTTACATTTCCATAAACATTTCCCATTTATTTCCAGAGTTTAAACAATTGCTTAAACATTCCAAAACATTTTAAACTAACTCCAGAGTTTTCAACAGTCACTTAAGTACTTCAAATCATTTTGAAATCAATTATATCCAAAATTCTGTTATATCAAGCTCTTGAATTTTAAAACCAAACCCAGTTTTGCAAACAACTCCAATTTAAAATCTCCAAGCAGCAATTCCTCTCTTGGAAACTCGAAAATGAACATAGATGATGCTGCAGTCATCACCGAAATTTATTTTCCAACGTCCGAAAAGAGTTCAATGCTTTATAAACATTTTATAAATATTTTTAAATTCCAAATCTTCCCAGATTTCAAATCCAATTCAAAAATATTTCTCAAATAATATCACCATTATACCTCCAAAACCTTAGAGAATTATTTTCAAACCCAAAGGAATTTATACTTTTCCCAAAATTCCAAATTCCAAACCCTTCAAATTCATATTCAAACATTACTCTGCAATTTTTATCTCATTTTTAATTATAAATCACATTCATAATTTACATTTCAAATTCCGTTCTATAAATTAATTTATTTCCTTAACCTTTAATTATTATATTAACTTCTTATCCAATTTCACACTTAAATTATAATAATTTAATATTATCACTTTCTAACAACCAGCAACCATGTACTATAATATTTTACGGTAAATTATTTCTTTTATATTCAAAAATAATTTGGGGTAAAATTATTTCACTTACCCTTATTTTTAAAACAATACTGTATCGGTTTATCTTGTTTAAGTGTTTAGAAACCCTTATCGATCACATGGCGTCCCACATATCGACCAAAATTCATAAACACTTTACCGATAAGTCAACACAATAATTTTTTTTTTATATTCACTAATAAATATGCGCTCATACTATTAGTACTCTCAAACTCATTCTAGAGTACTATGGACTCTATTTAATGAGTAATCCCCACCAGAGCCAAGGGTCTCGCTTAACCTTTCGCACTGATACCAAGTGTGACGACCCGATTTTTTGACACCCGAAAATCGACATCAAAACGTCCGCTGTATCGAATGACGAACAATCGAATGACGGAAAACCAAATTATTATGGTTAAATAAGAAGGAGGTAGAAGAAGAAATAGAAACAATATCAGAATCTCACAATCGCAGCGGAACAATATATAATAAATAAATGATTAATCTTTAAACAAAAAGAACTATATCTGTTTATTCATTACATCATCAGAGTATAATACAATCAACAACACAATTCAGGAAGGTTATAATATCTCATCCTTCTAAAGTTAAATATACGACATACACTGTACAACAAAAATAAATCAATGGAAATACGCCTCGTTATCCAGCTCGTCTCCTAAGCTTCACAACAGTCCATCCATAATCTATACTCTATAATACTCGGTCTGACCCAAGCATTATAGTTAAATAACACCTGAGTCAGTCTGAAAAACCAGAGTGAGAAACACACTTAATTGGATTGTTAAAGTTTTCAAAATCTTTTGAAATCAAAGGTATCTCGTAAGACCACGCCACAAATAAACATGCCATGTTTTTACGTTACGATAACCAAAACACTTTTATCAAATCCGTCTAATATTATACTAGTGTCTATAGAAAGTAAAATAGAATCTAGCTGAAATGCTTTAATCTTACGTTTCAGCATAGTTGGGCACAATCAAAACCGTACAGGCGCTAATTGGAGACTGAATTCCATATAATGGCAGGGCTACTGGGGTACCGCCCGTCACAGTATGCAGTCTAGATCATCGTATCGAGGATCCACGCTGATCTCCTGCATCACAAGACCGAAGTTACCCCTTACTGGATAGTCCGAATAAGTTCATCCCACAGTTTGAATCAGCAACCGCCCACACAGCCGAAATAAAGGGACATCTAAACAGGGGTGACATTACCCTAATTGGTTGCTAGCCACTTAGCCTTGTGTGCACCTTCCCTATTTTAGCCATTCCTGGTTGATGAGGCTCGATGCGATGCGTTACCTTTTTAGCACACATTCACTTAGAATTCTCATCGTCCTCCAGATGATGTTCTGAAAGCATTCGTCTATACAAGTCCATTCCGGGTTCGAATGGAACCGAATGCACTATTCCTACTACATTCATTTTGGAATGACCCTCAGGATTTGTAACGATTAGCCTTTACACTTCACCGCTCCATCTTCAACTCCCAGCTCTTGTCTTCCTCATGAAAATGTTCAAACCAGGTCGAAGTGGTTTTTTAAAATTTAATCCCGATCCTGGACTCTTTGAAATGATCACCGCATTGGCCAGTATTGATAGTCAGTTTTTTAACTATCGAACAATTCACAAACAACCATCAGACTTAAATAATTTTTCAAATTATTTATTTTCAAAATATCTTCGCAAGATATTTTTCTATACTTCAACCCTTTGAAAGTAGTTTCAAATCACCTTTCTCTCGTGGAATAAATTTCCCAAATATTGTTTATTTCCACTGAAAATTACCAAGTCTAAATATTTTAAATTTAAAAATAATTTATATCACTTTATTATAAAAATATACTTTTAAACATTTAAATTAAAACTACTTAAACACTTTATTCAAAAATATATACTTTAAAAAAATATTTAAAATACAACTACTTTGTAAAATATAAAACTAATTTTTTGAAATAAAGTTAAGCCAAACTAAATTTTAAAATAAGAGTTACGAAATTCTATACAAGTTTTCAAATAAAACTATAACCAAACTATCTTTAAAATAAAACTATTTATAAAATATAAATATTAATAATTATCTTTTAAAACATAATACCAATTAACCTTTTAAAATAATTCCTACTATAACTAATTTAAATAAATATCTACCTTTAAAATCTTAACAACTTAAATAATAATTTATTAAAAAGATTCCTTTGAACAACTTTAAAACTTTTAACTTTTTTTTTAAAATCTGCTTTGAAAACGTACATGGCTTTTCAGGGAAATACACTTCTCTTTCCCACCTTTAAAAATAAACCACTATTTATTTTAAGACAAATTATCCATTCCTTTATAAATTCCCATCGTGAATTTATACTTTCAAATATCCATTGATATTTATTTCACTTTATAAACCTAATTTATAAATTATACAGTCTCATTCTTCTATTAAAACATAATTTCAAACTCTAAATCAATTTCCAAATCGATTTTCAAATTTTTACTCCACTTAAAAAAATAAATTCCTTTACTTACTCAATTTTATTTTAGAACCCATTAATTTCAGATTTAACTTCTTTATTATGATTTAAAATCTTATTTAAACTTAAAATATCAATTTAATATTTATTTCAAATTTCTTCTTTTATTTCTTCCTAAACCATTTTAATTCTGAATTTAAAAATAAATTCTTTGTTTTTTTAAACAATACAACTTAGGCCCTGCATTTATTTCCATTTATTCAAAATCTCTTTTCCCATACTCGAGACGTACTTATTAGAATCTAAAAATAAATTTTTATCCTTTCCCGATTCATTCTTTAATTTATTCCAATTCTCTATACTTATTTTATTCAAAAATTCTCTCTTTTATTTTCCTTCAAAAATCCCATCTATATATTTTAGATAACACAGTATACCCAAAATATATTCAATCGACCATAGCATCCAATATTAAAATTACCCATATAATCAATCTCAGACTTTCAAATAAATCATATCAAAGAATCAATCTAAATATTTTGCGGAATCCAGTTGGATCCCTCCAACCTGTTTTCCTGCATCCACAAATGTTAACACAATATAAAATACCAATTCCACTTCGAGGTGGAATATCGCGGTATATAGGGTCGTCCGCTATTATGCGGGGCGCATAGAGTCTCATCCGCTATATAATGCAAGAAATCAATCACTCCAATATATACTGTATATAATATACCACATCCAATCAATTCAATCATTCGACAAAAAAATTTAAATTTAACTATTTAAATTTAAATAATAATCCAGATGAGTGAGAATAACTCACCTTTGACCATGCATGCAACCCATTTCCAATCCGGTTTGCTTCTTTTCGGATTTTGACCTTGTATAAACATTAGATGATTTATTAATATTTGAACGAATCGAACAATTAGTTTCCCATTTAATAATTTTAATTTAAACTAATGATTTCTTTTAAACTAACTATTTTCTTTAAAACTCATTTAGTAGCTAAATAATTAAATAAACAAATTAATCGATATAATACATTATCTAGAAATATACTAATAAGTTTAAAATATACATATACATACATACATATATATATATATATATTTGAAAACACATATCCTTATGAAAATAGTCCATACAAATTCCATAATCTCTCTCTCTCTCTCTCTCTCTCTATATATATATATATATATATCTATAAAACAGTCTATACTACCCTTAAAATTTCTATTTTCTAAATCTTATCTATGAATAAATTATTTTTTGTTTTCCCATATATACACGTGTGCTTATATATATATATATATATCTTTATAAGAATTTGTTTTCTTTTCTGATTCCTATATTCATACACACACACACACACATATCTTTACAGAATTTTTTTCTCTCTGCTGTAAATCAAAAACCATACCTATATAATTCCCTAAAAATTTCTATTTAGGCTATAAATAATTTAAATCTAAATTTAAATATACAAGCAAGTAAAAACAAGAAAGACGAAGATCGAATACCTCATAGTCAACCAAATCAGACCATGCCCTTTGAACCAGTCACTTCGATCCCTTCACCAATGAACAACATCACGACCCTGAGCTCGTGCATCACCTTTACAAACATCGCAGCGAACCTAGCCTACTCACGAGTTGCCAATCACAACACCTAAATGCAAAAACCGTTCCCCAAGTCGAGAACCTCATCGCGAGTTAACAAATTTCGAACAACTCGATTACTCTACTGATTCGACCTTGGGAATGAGCTAGAGAGGAAGCAAATTTTATCGTGATTTCGATCTGATTGATATGAGAAATGAGAAGAGCGGCTCGGCTTAACTTATGTAATCAGAGAAAGGATTCGAATTCAATGTGGATTGGTCTAGGTTGCGAAACTAGGGCGTGAAATTTTAAGGAGGACGAACTCGAAATCATCGTATGAAAGTGTAACAACCCAGGATTTTGGAGGTTACTGTTAATATTAAATTATAATGAAAATTATAATTTAATATTTTGTTTAAAAAATGAATTGGACAATAAAATGAGTGATTATATTGTTTATTTTATATAAGCAATATCTTGATGAATATAATTTGGGATTTGAAATTTAAATAAGTCATATTATTTTATTTGAAGCCTATTTAAACATTTGATGGTTGAAAAAAAAAGTGTAAATGAATGAAACAAAGTTTGAAAAACTTTATTTTTGGATTTGGATTCAAAATAAATAATTGTGATGGTTTAATTTTAGTTAATTAGTAATATTGGAAATTTATTCCAATGTTAGCCTTCTATTGTAAAATAAAAGGAATAATACGAAGAAAATAAAATTTAGAAGTGTGATTAGCCTTGGAATGATGTATTAATGTTATAAAAATGTTAAAACATTTTAATACACTTCATTAGACTTAAAAATAAATTTTATTTGGTTGAAATGGATGAAAATAGTGATTTTTCACTAAAAATGGGAATATTGTGTTATATGGGGAAAATAATATTTTTAATTGGAAAAAATATATTTCGATGATTAAAAAGTGTTAGAATGATTTATTGCAATTTATTTGACCCGAAAGAAATTTTTGTTTAAGTTATTGCATTAAAAATAGTGTTTTATGGTGTAATTTGTAAAATATTATGAAAGATAGAGTTTTATTTATAAAAATAACTTTTTATTGTCGAAATAATTTTTTTATATATAATAAAAATTTTGTTGCGAACAATTTGTTGTAGATATTTTGTTTGGTTAAAAATGAGAAAACTAGTGTATAAATTGATTAAATAGGTTAAATATGTATATAACATAGGAATATTTCTAAGTATATTTGTCTTGGGCTTATTTGGGTACGTTTTGAATCCATTAACATTCTCTAGAACCATCTAGAAAAGATTAATAATGTGTAAAGTAATTTTTTTCTCATCTTCCTCCCCAAAACAAAAGATACAGTAAATAGAAAGAAAGAAAAATAATGGCTTTCTCCAATTGAATCTCAATTCCACTCAATTTTGCCGTTAATTCAAGAAGAATTTCACCAAAATAAGAATAGAGAAAGGACTACACCTTCAAGCTCCTGTCTTTCTTCACAAATTTGGGCGTTTTCTATCTAAAATCAAAGGTGAGTTTTAAAACTCACATTTTCTAGCATTGATTGAGATTTCAAGGTAAGAAATCTCAATTGTGAAATTGCCGTCACTAATTTGGACATATCTCTTTCATTTTAAGTTGGAATTCAATAATCATAGATGATATTGAAAGCATAGACATAGATCTATAAGTTTGATGTTTTGAGTTTTGATTATTTTTTATGTTTATAAGGTGAAAAATCCATACCTTTGTGACTGTCATGTCATTGACAGATAGTGTTTATATATTCACCTTGAAAGTAATTTGATCATAACTTTCTTGTTACCAGTCGGAATTTAGAAATATTTTAAGTTCTGGAAACCTTATGACTTAGGCTATAACTTTGATGTTTTTATTTTTGTGTAGTTTTGTTGTCTATATGGTGAAAAATCCATATCTTTACGACTGTCCTGTCATTGACAGAGAGTGTTTACATATTCACCTAGAAAGTAATTTGATCATAACTTCCTTTTTACCTATCGGAATTTAGAAATTTTTGAAGTTATGGAAACCTGAGGATTTAGTCTACAGCTTTTATATTATAATTATTCTCATATTTTGTATATTTCTATGTGAAAATATAAATTCTTTATAGTAGAACCGAAATATATGTAGTGTTTAATTTCCGTGTTTGATGATATTCTGACGATTTCGAAGATTTCAGTCGCATTCTTTTTTTTAAAACTTGATGTTATTAGATGGAAATGATGTCCATGAATATATTATCTTAGATTTGAAGAAGTTTGAGATTAAAGTTTTATTTAAATTCCATTTAAATTTAAATAACGGTTAATACCGATATGTGAGTATTTTGAGGGTTTTAAATGATTTTAATTTCAAATAAATTCTTGAAAATTTCTAAAATAAAAATAAATCATTGTTTATGAAATAAGTATTTTGTAGTATTTTTAAGATATTTTTTTATTAATTATTCATTATTTTAAAGTGTTTGTATAATAGACGTTCTCTTTAAAATAATGGATTTTTCTGTACAAAGCTTTTAAAATGGTTTCTAGATTGTTTAAGAATTCTATTTTCTCTAAAAAATTATTTTAAATGTAATTTAGCCTATGTTTATGAGTTTTGACGTATAAGAATGAGAATTAAACAGTTTAGTAAAAAAAATACGTGGTATGGGACATGCATTTTTGCTATATCGCATAATATCGGACTTGTACGATCGAAACCAATTTGAAGTGTTATTTTGAGTTGATTTAGAAGTTACCAAACTTTGGTGAAGATTATTGGTTTGAGAATTACTCTTTGAGTACATTCGATGACGAACCAATCTAGATGCATTTTGTGACGGCCGATGAAATGAGGCAATATTGATGTTGAGTTTTAATTTGCAATTATGGTTAGAAATAACCATCACGATGTTCTTTTACTTGCCTAGGAGATGAGGCAAGCTGTTATGATGGATTGATGATGATTTTGATATTTATGATGTATTTTTACTTGTCGATAAAATGAGACAAGTCTCGATGTCACTTAAAACTCGTCCAAGTAAGAGATAAGACGAGTTAGGTATCTTACACTTGCCGATGAGATAAGGCAGTGTTTATTTGATGATGTTTTTTGATGGTTTTCTAATGTGGCATCGACTAATGATTAGTTAACCAATAGGTACGAATGTATGGTATGGGACGTACGTTGACGCCTATTGGGTTCCTATTCGAGAAGTTGAGACACATTCACGATGTTACTAGTGCTACAGACCGAGTACTCGATTGGAGTCATCACGATGTTCATTAAGTTATTACTCGACTCCAATCATCACGATATTATTACTCGGGTTTTTGTGACTGGGTTTCATCAAGATGTTTCCGACTATAGTCAATCAAGATGATCACGATGTTATGATGTTATGTGACCCCAAGTCATCACGATGAATGGTACCAAATAATGGTAGTACCAGTCAAGATGTAAATGCACGTGCTGTTTTCCATGAGGTTTTAGGTGTTTCGATTTCACTATTTTGATGATGATGCTTTAGTATAGCCTTATGTATGAAAAAGGCTTATTGACATACATGGTTTTATTTGTGATTTCGAATACGATGTTTTGGATTCTTTCTGGGCTCTATCAAGATGGATTTGAGACATTATATATATTTATACCAATGAGATGAGGTATAAATTATGATAATGCTTTTCTGATGAGTGTTAATAATAGATTTAAGATATATTTATATTTATACCAATGAGATGAGGTATAAATGATTATGGAGATTCCTTTATAATGAGTTTAATGATGGATTTGAGATGTATTTATATTTATACCGATGAGATGAGGTATAATAATTAAGAAGTTTCTATTAGATGGGTTATATTTCTGATGGATTCTTGAAGTTTTAATTATCTTATGAAGATTTACTTTATGGTCCATATCCTCACCCATTTCATTCAGTTATATATATAATTAGGTGAATCATGTCAATATAAGATACATATTGTATTCCTCTATGCAATCATGACGAACCATTGATGTATCACTCTGGAGATAACTTGATGACTTATATCATTCCATTGGTAACGATGGAATGGTTTTCCCCCTATCTCTTATCATCACCTGTACTAATGATAAGTTCTAGCTAGCCTGACCCGTGTGTTTTCACTCGGGTCAGACCGAGTTGTTTCAGGTATCATCTATTGGGCTTAGCTTGAAGTTGATGTTGGATATCAGCTCTTCTTTCTCTTGAGTAGTTTATTTCTTCCGCATACTCTGATGTTTTTACATTTGATTCAATGTATATGGTGTGGTCGTGTACCACCTTTATTGTATTCATATTGTATTGTACTGAACGTGTATCAGTGTATATGTATATATGATGTTGGTTACTGTTCTGTGATGTGATTTACATTCAGTTATGGTATTTTGTTCTGATAGATCCGTTGGCCACCTATAGTTTTGGATTAAGCATTTACTGGGTATGTCGATCCACTTGAGTTGAAAAATTATAATGCATTTATCGACTTATTCAATGGATGTTTAAGATAAAATTATAGAGGGTCGCCCTTAACCAGCCTTATTCTCCACTTTAGTAGACGAAATTACTTGTTAATTCTCTTTGCTAAGGTGAGTTTCGGGGTGGGGCGTTACAGCTTGGTATCAGAGCTGTGGTCAGAACAAAGTAGAATAAACAGAAAACAGTATGTATATCATGATACATCGTAGTACAATACGGGTGAATCATTGTCCTTTATTCAAGCTTGTTTTTGAATCGAGCCTTGATTCTTTTTTGAGTTTTGGGATTGTTAAGATGGAATATGTCTAGGAATATAGATAAATTGTATTCCGTCGTATTCCGTAATAGAGTTGGTGTCATCTTATCTTATATAAAATCTTATTTGGGGATTATTAGATTTTTATTTTTGTCGATACGTGTGAGTTCGTATCGATGGAGCTGATTGATTTCTTTGGGCATTCTTGTTGCATTTCTTTGAGAGTTGTGAATCCTATTGAAGGGATCCACAACGATTGGCTTGTTGTGAGCATTCTGAGTTCTTTATTTGTTGCTGTTTTAGTGAGTGTTTGTTTATTACTCACTATCTTGAGATGTATCTGATTTGAGATGGATTGACTTATTTGATGTAAAGTCTGATCCTTTTGTTGTTATAGGATCCTATATTTATTTAGGCATCCTAATTTGATTGGTTTATTATTTCTATCACTTTGGGATGTTAATGATGATTTTGAAGTTTTTGTTTTCACTCTAGAGTATCGATATGTTGATGATATATCTCAAATTCCAGTCATGGTGACTTTGTTGAGTTTCTTTGAGTCTGTTTGGATTTGACATCCAATCGGGCAGTCGAGTGTTGAGGTAACCTTATTCTTGGCTCTTAGCTCTTCGGTTATCCCTCCACGAGGATATCCATTAAGGAAAGGGTGAGTTTCTGGATTGTTCGAGCTTGATTGAGTTTATCATTCATTTTCAGTGAGTTATCCTTTTCGGATACTCAATCGGTGTTATTTTTTTTGTAGCATTACTTTGTTCGAGGTAATGATTTGTTGTTTGTGTGCTTCTTCTCCTTCGAGAAGAATATCTTGCTTATCTAGTATCTTGATGATTTTTGGGAGTGGCTCATGACATCGTAAGATTGACGAACACTCTATCTCCTTCTGTTGATTTTGAGAATCGAGTATTCTAGGAATATCTTGATGCATTCTCTAATGCTCTTTGGTTTGAGTTTTGAAGCTATATAAATATGAGTTTTAAAGAGAAATTTGAAGCTTTGAGATATTAAAAAAATAATAATCAAAGAATATTCTGAGAATATATTTACATGAGTAGTATTTCTTTTATAGAAATAATTTGTGAGTGTTGGGCTGTCCATTGAGTAGTTAAGAGTTCTGGTCGATACGCCTGATCAACGTTATCGATAGGAATCTCCTAAATGCTATTATGAGACAATCAGACACGATGGTTTGTGTTTTAAAAATTGAGATTTTGAAAATATTATTTTGGGATTAAATATTAAATTTATTTTTGAATGGTAAGTGCAACCATCGATTTTAGAGACGAGTAATAGAGTGGCGAGGCAGTTTTGATCGTTCGATCAACTCTGCAGCCAACATATATATTTATTTATTAGAGATTCAATGGCGAGGAAATTCCATTTACTTATTTTTAAATTATAAAGATGAGAATATAAATGAGATTATTTTTGAGTTGTTCTTTATTGGAAGTATATTTTGAGATTTTAGAATCTATATTGTATGCATTGGATGTTTTAAGAGAAGAGTTATAAGAAAATTCGAAGATTGTTTTAAACTATTTAAGTGGTTAATTTAAACCCTTAATTAATTTTGAGGAATATTATTATGGATTTACAAATTTCTTTGGAAATTAATTTTGAAGTAAGAGAATAAATTTGGACTTTTAATTTGAGTTTTAAATAACTTACTAAGTAATATAGTAAAAAGTTTGAAAATTTTCAAATGTTGAAAATTGAGATTTAGAATTTAAAAGATGTTGAGATTTAAAAATTCTAAATATCTTGGATTAAAAGATAGTTCGAGCTCATATCCTTGTTCTTGAGTATATTCTATTTTTGAGCTATTATTAACGACATGCATTTTTCGCAGTCGTTCGATTTGGTAGCCTTGTGAGAAGCCATCTTGTGATTTATCAATCTTGTCGATTGTGTCCACCCTGTTGTGAGGATGTTCTTTCCATATATTTTTGCGAAAAATCTTATCGATGATCTTCTTTATTGCTTAGAGTTTGGGTTTAAGTGAGTTTGATCCCGACTCTACTCGTAGAGTTTTGTGAATTCAATCATTTTCGATTGATTAATTGTTGATCATTTTAATGAGTTTTGATTCAAAGGCGGGATATCTTCAAAATTCTTTTGAGTTACTTGGAAAATTCGATGTTTTGCTAATCACTATATTAGTATTTGATGGTCCACTGGATTAACCAAGTGAGTTTTTTCTTGTTCCTCTCTACCATTCTATGTTGAGAGTATGAATGTTTGAGTTTTGAGTTTGTCTTTTATCTTTTTCGATTGAATTTTTGTGTTGTTTACAGCCTTTTTCCACTAGAAATTGCGAGGACGCAATTTTGTTAAGTGGAGGAGTCTGTAACAACCCAGGATTTTGGAGGTTACTGTTAATACTAAATTATAATGAAAATTATAATTTAATATTTTGTTTAAAAAATGAATTGGATAATAAAATGAGTGATTATATTGTTTATTTTATATAAGCAATATCTTGATGAATATAATTTGGGATTTGAAATTTAAATAAGTCATATTATTTTATTTGAAGCCTATTTCAACATTTGATGGTTGAAAAAAAAAGTATAAATGAATGAAACAAAGTTTGAAAAACTTTATTTTTGGATTTGGATTCAAAATAAATAATTGTGATGGTTTAATTTTAGTTAATTAGTAATATTGGAAATTTATTCCAATGTTAGCCTTCTATTGTAAAATAAAAGGAATAATACGAAGAAAATAAAATTTAGAAGTGTGATTAGCCTTGGAATGATGTATTAATGTTATAAAAATGTTAAAACATTTTAATACACTTCATTAGACTTAAAAATAAATTTTATTTGGTTGAAATGGATGAAAATAGTGATTTTTCACTAAAATGGGAATATTGTGTTATATGGGGAAAATAATATTTTTAATTGGAAAAAAATATTTTGATGATTAAAAAGTGTTAGAATGATTTATTGCAATTTATTTGACCTGAAATAAATTTTTGTTTAAGTTATTGCATTAAAAATAGTGTTTTTACACTAAAATGGTGTAATTTGTAAAATATTGTGAAAGATAGTTTTATTTATAAAAATAACTTTTTATTGTCGAAATAATTTTTTTATATATAATAAAATTTTTGTTGCAAACAATTTGTTGTAGATATTTTGTTTGGTTAAAAATGAGAAAACTAGTGTATAAATTGATTAAATAGGTTAAATATGTATATAACATAGGAATATCTCTAAGTATATTTGTCTTGGGCTTATTTGGGTAAGGTTTGAATCTATTAACATTCTCTAGAACCATCTAGAAAAGATTAATAATGTGTAAAGTAATTTTTTTTCTCATCTTCTGTGACGACCCGGAATTTTGAGCAATATCAATTTAATAATCTTTGATAATAATTAAATTGATTTGATCATTTTATATTATAAATTGACAAGTTAAATTTATTTTAAAGATAAATGATAATAATTTGTTAATATCTATCAATAAGTTTCTTGACTATATGAATAGGCAAGATTAATTCTTTTGAAAGCTAATAATAAATTGATTTAGAAATACTTATTTTGATAAATAAGAAGTTTTTAATGTAATAAAACTTTGTATTCAAATTATAATATATATGAATGTATATATATTGTGATTTGATATTTGTTTTAAAATTTAATTTGGAAATTAATAAATATAATATTAGAATATGTTCTATTTGAAATGTGTATATATATATTTGTATATATATATATTTGAAATAGAAAATTTTTAATTTGAATATTAATAAGAGTTTTCAAACTTGAATATATTTAGTTTTGGAATTTAAAATGATAATTTGATTTAATGACTTTAAATTGATAATTGAGATTTAAATTTAAAATACCAAAGTTAATTCCTTATTTATGATAAATATGTACTTTAAGTTTTTAAATAAGATCTAATTTAAAATAGAAGTTTCAAACATATAAACATGATTGGATTAAAATGTAAATTACTTGTTTCATATGAATATCTATTAAAAGATAAGTATGCATATTTTATAATTCATATAAGTATTACATATACATGTATATTAGACTTTAATAAATTGTTAAAAATAAAATAACATTTAAAAGAAAACATTAATAAAACATATAAATAATACTTATATAACACATGTAAGAATATTAATTTACATTAAAGACACTTGTAAATAAATTGGTATAGGTGTAAGTAAATTAGAAACTTGAAGTGACAAATGTCTTCTACATTAATAATTAAATTTAAGATTTAATTGTAAATTATAAAATGTAAGTTTTATTATTCAGCTGAAATATTTTCTTCAACTCAAACAAGAATGCATGTAAACCAAATCAAAAACAAAAGAATACAAATCTGTGAATCTGGAAAATGCATGCAAATCAGAAATAGAAAATCTGGAAATTTCAATCTGAAATATATGAAGAAGCCTGGAAATCTTCAACATACAAACATGCAATCTGGAATCAAATAAGCATCAGAAAGTAGATCAACATTAATTCAGAAGAAAACTTCAACATGCAAATTAAATTGAGGCCTGGAACAAATGCAGTTCCTATTCTCTGCTACAGGTGAGTAAATGAATCTTTAAAAAAAAACAGTTTTAAAACCTGAATTGCATCTTGCTTCTGAATGTTGCCTTGATATCTGAAATGTTTGATTTGAAATGAGTGCATGTTTTAGGAAGTATGAAATTTTAAATGCCTGTGAATTGAACTGCTGTTCTCTGTCCTCTGCATTAATCAAGTGAGTAAATAAATTTTAAAAACAGATTTAAACTTGAATTCTACCTTGGATTGTGAATAAATGTCATGCTGTTGCTTGGATATCTGAATTGAATTAAATGTATGTTTGTATGTGAGTGTTTAATTGTATGTCTGGAGATAGATTGAATGCCTACAGTTTTCAGTGTGGTTATGAAACAGTTTCAAATATTTATAATAAATTCAATATCTTGTTCTTGAATTTGAATCCGAACTTGAATTGTAAAGAGAAGTTGTTTGAATTTAAGTAAGCTATAATCTAAAAATTGTTACAGATTTTTAAATTGAATGATTTGTTATAAATTTTCTGAATTTACAGTAAAATCTTGGTTTGAGTCAAAAAATTTTTGAATCCAAACCTGAGTTTTGATTTGATAATCACAGTGCAAATGTGAAATCATGATTTTAGAAACTTGAATCACAAATTTTAGATCAATAATTTGTGAGAATTTGGGAGTTTGTGTGTTTGAGCATTTCGACCAAATTGATGTGATTGACGGCAAGGTGGTGAACGGAACCATGCATGAAGATAGAGTGGTCTAGAGTGGTCTCTGGAAAATATGGAGGGGGACGGTTGATGGCCATGGTGGCGGTGGGAGGCAATTTTATTCTGGTGCCCTAGTTTTATTGCGGCAGGAAACTGCGGTGATTTCATCACCATAAGATAATCGAGCGTGATGGGCTTTGGGTTGATGGAAGTAGAGTCGAAGGCGAATTCGCGGCTGAAGGTGGTGGCACTCAAGGTGGTCAGATTGGCAAGGGGAACTCGGTGGCGGTGACGATGGGTGTTTTTGCTTCAGGAAATTTTGGGCTCGAATGCTCATATTTTGATTCTCGATCAAAATGGGATTTCTGAGTTTCGAATTGTGATGTTGGGAACGTAAGCGACTTGGAGGAGCTCGGCGTGGAGTTCGCCAGCGTTCGGCACGTTTGTGCACGTAAACGTGCACAAATTTTGGGTATCAGGTGGTGTTGGTTGGGTTGGAGGGGACGAAAGCGAACTCGAAGTATATCTCGTGTGGGATGAGGGTAGGACTCGAAGCAGTGGGGTAGGAAGGGAAACTCGGGGAAATCATCGGGTTCTGGAGTAATTTACTCGGGTTTGGGTAGGAGTTACTCGGGTATTAAGTATTCAGGGAAAAGATGAGTTGTTTAAGTTGTTAATGCAAAGGGAATTTTATCTTAGAAATAAAGTTTTTTTTAAAAAAAAAAACAAAGGATGATTAATTAATATGGAAATTAAGTAATAATTACTTAAAGCAATTAAGTGATAATTAATCAGGGAGGATTAATTGAAGTGGATAATCAAGTGATGTTAGTTAATTAATTTGTAATTAATTAATGAATGAGAAGTTGGATTGAAGATAATCCAAGTATTTAATTAAGGATTAATTTAATATAAGGATTAATTAAATTAATCAAGTTTAAATCAAACTTGTTTATGAATGGTTAATGATTGGATGATATATGTATCATTGAATGAGTTAATGATATTGGTTGTTGTTGGATGGCATTGATTGATGGATGATGATATGTATATGCTATATCTGATTGTGATATATATGCTGCTTTGTGATATGTATAGACGCATGTTATAATAGATGCTTATCTATCTGTGTTGTGAATACATCCATTTATGTTAAGTGATATTTCTGAATATATATTGTTTAAATCCCTTAAGTACAACTTGGACATTAAAATGGCGTTTGGTTTCGATGAGACCGGGATCGGGTTTCCATATTTGGAATCCGAAAACCACATCGATTCCAATTAAACGTTTGGACGTTAATCCAAGTGGAGCAAGTGAAGACTCGAGGTGTAAGGGCTATACGTCAGTATAACTCTGTGGGTGATTCCGTAATGAGTTTGACGGAATAGTGCTTATAGATTCGAGATGGTGAATCAGAGTGCAAGGGCTATGGTCGTTGACTCTGAGGGTGATTCCAAAACGAGTGCAACGAGATAGTGCCTTCGGTTTCGTTCGAACCCGGAACGAACTTGTATGGATTGAATGCTTTCAGAACATCGTCAGGCGGACGATGAGCATTCTAAGATAATTGGTCCTATAAAGGTAATCGCAGCCTCAAGCCTCATCAACCGGGAATGGCTAAAACAGGGGAGGTGCAGCAAGGCTTCGTGGGTCGCGCCCACTGGAGGGCAAGATACATCCCTGTCTAGAGGTCCCTTTATATTTCGGCTGTGTGGGCAGTTGGTCTGCAGCCAACTGCGGGGTGGTCTTGTTCGGGACCGTTCAGTAAGGAACGGTGCCGGTCTTGTGTTGCAGGGGAGTTAGGGTGGCTCCTCGGTACGGTGATCTAGGCCACGTACTGTGACGGGCGGTACCCCGGTAGCCCTGCCATTGATGGAATCCAAAATCCAATAAGTGCCTGTACGGTTTTGATTGTGCCCAACTATGTTGGAACGTGAGATGCAAGCATTCCAGCTATTTCTGTATTTTATTTTGAAAACCCTAGACACTATTATAATATCACTGGATTTCCTATCAAATGTTTTGGTTAGCGTAAGGTAAAAACTTTTCCATGTTTATGTGTGGGAAGTCTTACGTGATACCTTTTGTTTTCAAAGGATTTTCTAAAGTTAAGCAACTTTTAAACTATTTACTCACACCAGACCCCTGTCTGACCCGAGTGTTTATTTTCTGTTTTATTAAACTCTTGGGTACTCATATTATATATGAGTAGTCAAGTGATTCAGGTTATCTCTTGACGAATTCTGGAGGAGCTTTTGGAGCAGGAGGCTTCAGCGTGTAGATATGATTAGAGTTTCCGCTGTGTTGTTGTCTGTATGTTGTCTGGTATTGTATTAGACAGAAATGATATAACTGTCTAAATTGAGATGTTTAGTTGTGTACTCTGTGTATATGATACTCTGTATATGTTCTATATTATATTTAAATCGTTCCGCTGTGAGATTCTGATGTGTTGTTTTCTCTTTCTTCTCTTTCTTTTCTTCTTCTATCCCTTTCTTTCTTATTTAGTGATGCGATTTTCCGGTAGTGGAATTTCGGGTCGCTACAGCTGGTATCAGAGCATTAGGATGAGTGAATACCTAGGCTCTGAAGTATATCTTTCTTTAGGGAGCATTAGGTTGAGTGAATACCTAGGCTCTGGAGTGGTGTCTATCTTGAGAGAGCGTACTTGTAATTTTTATATAAATATATATATTTATATAACTACCTAATCTGTTGGGTTATCTGTTCGGATTTTCCAACATAGGTTATAAAGGTAGATAAGGTAGAAGTGTGTGGAACACGACTACCACTATTGGTTGAGGCTTATATGTTGTAGTTGGAGGTGTTTATCGAGATTGTAGACCTAATACTGTCTCGAATAAGATTTGGTGGATTGTAGAAAGGATTTCTTTGAGTCCAAAGGAAGTCTTTTTCAAGGATTGGAGTATATTCTTGAATTGTGAGGTTAATTTGCTCTTAAGTGAGCAGGGATTTCCGGGAGTTGAGTTGTCCGCTGAGCAGAAGCAAGTGATGGTGTCTTGATAGCTTCAAGAAGGAATAGCTGTGTGATGAGATGCATTTTCCATAAATGGTTCTGAAGATGTTTCTTTTGAAGCCAGTTTTAGATGGTGTTGGAAGAGCATTGATGTCTTCTACAAGGAAGGTTCAGATGTTCTGAGATTTTCTGGATCTCAAGTAAGGGTATCTTATCTTTGTTGAAGTAGGAGACAGTTCTTTGGAATCTGAACTGAGTGGATCACAAAAGTGACTTGCGATTAGTTGGGAATCTTGGAGTATTCTTTGGTTTGAGATTGAGGCATCTCAAATAGAGATGAAAGATATGGAAGCTATGGAAGTAGTCAGAGATCTCCAGATGTTTTTGAGGAAAGCTGAGGTATACCCGAATCAGAGATTGAGATTTCTTATCGACTTGGATTTTCAAGAGTAGTATTGATGGTTCAATCTTATAGTGGGATGACTCTTGGAGCGAGAAGAGTTTGGAGAGGCAGCTCAGGATTCTTTGGATTGATCATCTTATTCCGAGTTAAGATTCTGCTAAGATGTTTTGACCAAGTGGAATGGTCAATAAGATTTTTATGAGTCGGATGAACTGTGTTTGGTGGTAGATTGTGCTTGTGTGCTTCGATAGCATTCTTATCTGCTCTAGATCAGAGTTGAGCAGCGGAAGCGAGTTGGGAATTATTCTAGTATGGGAGCAACCGGATGTTGCAGTAAAGGAATTTCTACAGGAAATTCAAGTATGAAGGATTTTTCTGGATTTGGTAGGTTTGGTTGTCTAGTACAACTGTTTGGCTATTCAGATAGGAGATATAGGTTTGAAGTCCATTGATGTTTGTGGTATAGAGTTGTATTTTGGATTTCAGCAGATTATTTTTGGAAGAGCCATTTTGTTGAGTAGGACCTGGAGATTTGATTTAAGTTGATGCTGCTGTTTCTTGAAGCAGTCAGCAAGGGTTAGGCTGATCAGGAATATTGAAGGTGACTCAGAGCATCTGAAGAGTTGTGCAGTTTAGAATTGAGGGATTTGGGATGTGTAGTTAGAGTTTGGATATTGATTTGGTTTTATCCAATCAAACGTGATATAAGACAGGGTATAACTGGAGAGTTAGCTTTGAAGGTATTTGGAGTTTTTATGTGTTCTTTAGAGATTTGATTTTGATCTACATGATTGAATTGCCAGTTTGGATAACTGGAATTCATTGTATTTCACATATCTCAGAGGAATATGTGTATGATTCTTTGAGTGATAGAATCAGCGGTTCAGAAGAATCTGGTAGTTGAGTTGGTTTTGGGATTAGTCTGATATCTTGTTCAGATTTGAAGAATCAGATGAGGAAGTTCTTGGTTTTAGTAGTGTAGTTAGTTAAGATTCTATAGAGCGAGTGTTCCAATATAGGTGCCTGGAAACTCTAGATAATATTAGGAAGTTCTATTCAGAATTTTTCTGGATAGATAAATTATTTGTTTGTTTGTTTGAATTGGTTGCTATGATTGGTAGTGTATGATTGATTGTTTGATTGCTGATAGGAATTTAAATTCTTTAACTGGGTTATTAAATTATCTTTGCTTTTAAATTTCGGGGACGAAATTCTTTTAAGGGGGGAGGAATGTGACGACCCGGAATTTTGAGCAATATCAATTTAATAATCTTTGATAATAATTAAATTGATTTGATCATTTTATATTATAAATTGACAAGTTAAATTTATTTTAAAGATAAATGATAATAATTTGTTAATATCTATCAATAAGTTTCTTGACTATATGAATAGGCAAGATTAATTCTTTTGAAAGCTAATAATAAATTGATTTAGAAATACTTATTTTGATAAATAAGAAGTTTTTAATGTAATAAAACTTTGTATTCAAATTATAATATATATGAATGTATATATATTGTGATTTGATATTTGTTTTAAAATTTAATTTGGAAATTAATAAATATAATATTAGAATATGTTCTATTTGAAATGTGTATATATATATTTGTATATATATATATTTGAAATAGAAAATTTTTAATTTGAATATTAATAAGAGTTTTCAAACTTGAATATATTTAGTTTTGGAATTTAAAATGATAATTTGATTTAATGACTTTAAATTGATAATTGAGATTTAAATTTAAAATACCAAAGTTAATTCCTTATTTATGATAAATATGTACTTTAAGTTTTTAAATAAGATCTAATTTAAAATAGAAGTTTCAAACATATAAACATGATTGGATTAAAATGTAAATTACTTGTTTCATATGAATATCTATTAAAAGATAAGTATGCATATTTTATAATTCATATAAGTATTACATATACATGTATATTAGACTTTAATAAATTGTTAAAAATAAAATAACATTTAAAAGAAAACATTAATAAAACATATAAATAATACTTATATAACACATGTAAGAATATTAATTTACATTAAAGACACTTGTAAATAAATTGGTATAGGTGTAAGTAAATTAGAAACTTGAAGTGACAAATGTCTTCTACATTAATAATTAAATTTAAGATTTAATTGTAAATTATAAAATGTAAGTTTTATTATTCAGCTGAAATATTTTCTTCAACTCAAACAAGAATGCATGTAAACCAAATCAAAAACAAAAGAATACAAATCTGTGAATCTGGAAAATGCATGCAAATCAGAAATAGAAAATCTGGAAATTTCAATCTGAAATATATGAAGAAGCCTGGAAATCTTCAACATACAAACATGCAATCTGGAATCAAATAAGCATCAGAAAGTAGATCAACATTAATTCAGAAGAAAACTTCAACATGCAAATTAAATTGAGGCCTGGAACAAATGCAGTTCCTATTCTCTGCTACAGGTGAGTAAATGAATCTTTAAAAAAAAACAGTTTTAAAACCTGAATTGCATCTTGCTTCTGAATGTTGCCTTGATATCTGAAATGTTTGATTTGAAATGAGTGCATGTTTTAGGAAGTATGAAATTTTAAATGCCTGTGAATTGAACTGCTGTTCTCTGTCCTCTGCATTAATCAAGTGAGTAAATAAATTTTAAAAACAGATTTAAACTTGAATTCTACCTTGGATTGTGAATAAATGTCATGCTGTTGCTTGGATATCTGAATTGAATTAAATGTATGTTTGTATGTGAGTGTTTAATTGTATGTCTGGAGATAGATTGAATGCCTACAGTTTTCAGTGTGGTTATGAAACAGTTTCAAATATTTATAATAAATTCAATATCTTGTTCTTGAATTTGAATCCGAACTTGAATTGTAAAGAGAAGTTGTTTGAATTTAAGTAAGCTATAATCTAAAAATTGTTACAGATTTTTAAATTGAATGATTTGTTATAAATTTTCTGAATTTACAGTAAAATCTTGGTTTGAGTCAAAAAATTTTTGAATCCAAACCTGAGTTTTGATTTGATAATCACAGTGCAAATGTGAAATCATGATTTTAGAAACTTGAATCACAAATTTTAGATCAATAATTTGTGAGAATTTGGGAGTTTGTGTGTTTGAGCATTTCGACCAAATTGATGTGATTGACGGCAAGGTGGTGAACGGAACCATGCATGAAGATAGAGTGGTCTAGAGTGGTCTCTGGAAAATATGGAGGGGGACGGTTGATGGCCATGGTGGCGGTGGGAGGCAATTTTATTCTGGTGCCCTAGTTTTATTGCGGCAGGAAACTGCGGTGATTTCATCACCATAAGATAATCGAGCGTGATGGGCTTTGGGTTGATGGAAGTAGAGTCGAAGGCGAATTCGCGGCTGAAGGTGGTGGCACTCAAGGTGGTCAGATTGGCAAGGGGAACTCGGTGGCGGTGACGATGGGTGTTTTTGCTTCAGGAAATTTTGGGCTCGAATGCTCATATTTTGATTCTCGATCAAAATGGGATTTCTGAGTTTCGAATTGTGATGTTGGGAACGTAAGCGACTTGGAGGAGCTCGGCGTGGAGTTCGCCAGCGTTCGGCACGTTTGTGCACGTAAACGTGCACAAATTTTGGGTATCAGGTGGTGTTGGTTGGGTTGGAGGGGACGAAAGCGAACTCGAAGTATATCTCGTGTGGGATGAGGGTAGGACTCGAAGCAGTGGGGTAGGAAGGGAAACTCGGGGAAATCATCGGGTTCTGGAGTAATTTACTCGGGTTTGGGTAGGAGTTACTCGGGTATTAAGTATTCAGGGAAAAGATGAGTTGTTTAAGTTGTTAATGCAAAGGGAATTTTATCTTAGAAATAAAGTTTTTTTTAAAAAAACAAACAAAGGATGATTAATTAATATGGAAATTAAGTAATAATTACTTAAAGCAATTAAGTGATAATTAATCAGGGAGGATTAATTGAAGTGGATAATCAAGTGATGTTAGTTAATTAATTTGTAATTAATTAATGAATGAGAAGTTGGATTGAAGATAATCCAAGTATTTAATTAAGGATTAATTTAATATAAGGATTAATTAAATTAATCAAGTTTAAATCAAACTTGTTTATGAATGGTTAATGATTGGATGATATATGTATCATTGAATGAGTTAATGATATTGGTTGTTGTTGGATGGCATTGATTGATGGATGATGATATGTATATGCTATATCTGATTGTGATATATATGCTGCTTTGTGATATGTATAGACGCATGTTATAATAGATGCTTATCTATCTGTGTTGTGAATACATCCATTTATGTTAAGTGATATTTCTGAATATCTATTGTTTAAATCCCTTAAGTACAACTTGGACATTAAAATGGCGTTTGGTTTCGATGAGACCGGGATCGGGTTTCCATATTTGGAATCCGAAAACCACATCGATTCCAATTAAACGTTTGGACGTTAATCCAAGTGGAGCAAGTGAAGACTCGAGGTGTAAGGGCTATACGTCAGTATAACTCTGTGGGTGATTCCGTAATGAGTTTGACGGAATAGTGCTTATAGATTCGAGATGGTGAATCAGAGTGCAAGGGCTATGGTCGTTGACTCTGAGGGTGATTCCAAAACGAGTGCAACGAGATAGTGCCTTCGGTTTCGTTCGAACCCGGAACGAACTTGTATGGATTGAATGCTTTCAGAACATCGTCAGGCGGACGATGAGCATTCTAAGATAATTGGTCCTATAAAGGTAATCGCAGCCTCAAGCCTCATCAACCGGGAATGGCTAAAACAGGGGAGGTGCAGCAAGGCTTCGTGGGTCGCGCCCACTGGAGGGCAAGATACATCCCTGTCTAGAGGTCCCTTTATATTTCGGCTGTGTGGGCAGTTGGTCTGCAGCCAACTGCGGGGTGGTCTTGTTCGGGACCGTTCAGTAAGGAACGGTGCCGGTCTTGTGTTGCAGGGGAGTTAGGGTGGCTCCTCGGTACGGTGATCTAGGCCACGTACTGTGACGGGCGGTACCCCGGTAGCCCTGCCATTGATGGAATCCAAAATCCAATAAGTGCCTGTACGGTTTTGATTGTGCCCAACTATGTTGGAACGTGAGATGCAAGCATTCCAGCTATTTCTGTATTTTATTTTGAAAACCCTAGACACTATTATAATATCACTGGATTTCCTATCAAATGTTTTGGTTAGCGTAAGGTAAAAACTTTTCCATGTTTATGTGTGGGAAGTCTTACGTGATACCTTTTGTTTTCAAAGGATTTTCTAAAGTTAAGCAACTTTTAAACTATTTACTCACACCAGACCCCTGTCTGACCCGAGTGTTTATTTTCTGTTTTATTAAACTCTTGGGTACTCATATTATATATGAGTAGTCAAGTGATTCAGGTTATCTCTTGACGAATTCTGGAGGAGCTTTTGGAGCAGGAGGCTTCAGCGTGTAGATATGATTAGAGTTTCCGCTGTGTTGTTGTCTGTATGTTGTCTGGTATTGTATTAGACAGAAATGATATAACTGTCTAAATTGAGATGTTTAGTTGTGTACTCTGTGTATATGATACTCTGTATATGTTCTATATTATATTTAAATCGTTCCGCTGTGAGATTCTGATGTGTTGTTTTCTCTTTCTTCTCTTTCTTTTCTTCTTCTATCCCTTTCTTTCTTATTTAGTGATGCGATTTTCCGGTAGTGGAATTTCGGGTCGCTACATCTTCCTCCCCAAAAAAAAGACACAGTAAATAGAAAGAAAGAAAAACAATGGTTTTCTCCAATTGAATCTCAATTCCACTCAATTTTGCCGTTAATTCAAGAAGAACTTCACCAAAATAAGAATAGAGAAAAGACTACACCTTCAAGCTCCTGTCTTTCTTCACAAATTTGGGCGTTTTCTATCTAAAATCAAAGGTGAGTTTTAAAAATCACATTTTCTAGCTTTGATTGAGATTTCAAGGTAAGAAATCTCAATTTTGTTTGTTGCATGTTTAATTGTGAAATTGCCGTCAATAAATTGGACATATCTCTTTCGTTTTAATTTGGAATTCAATAATCATAGATGATATTGAAAGCATAGACATAGATCTATAAGTTTGATGTTTTGAGTTTTGATTATTTTTTATGTTTATAAGGTGAAAAATCCATATCTTTGTGACTGTCCTGTCATTGACAGATAGTGTTTATATATTCACCTTGAAAGTAATTTGATCATAACTTTCTTGTTACCAGTCGGAATTTAGAAATATTTTAAATTCTGGAAACCTTATGACTTAGGCTATAACTTTGATGTTTTGAGTTTTGTGTAGTTTTGTTGTCTATATGGTGAAAAATCCATATCTTTACGACTGTCCTGTCATTGACAGAGAGTGTTTACATATTCACCTAGAAAGTAATTTGATCATAACTTCCTTTTTACCTATCGGAATTTAGAAATTTTTGAAGTTATGGAAACCTGAGGATTTAGTCTACAGCTTTTATGTTATAATTATTCTCAGATTTTGTATATTTCTATGTGAAAATATAAATTCTTTATAGTAGAACCGAAATATATGTAGTGTTTAATTTCCGTGTTTGATGATATTCTGACGATTTCGAAGATTTCAGTCGCATTCTTTTTTTTAAAACTTGATGTTATTAGATGGAAATGATGTCCATGAATATATTATCTTAGATTTGAAGAAGTTTGAGATTAAAGTTTTATTTAAATTCCATTTAAATTTAAATAACGGTTAATACCGATATGTGAGTATTTTGAGGGTTTTAAATGATTTTAATTTCAAATAAATTCTTGAAAATTTCTAAAATAAAAAATAAATCATTGTTTATGAAATAAGTATTTTGTAGTATTTTTAAGATATTTTTTTTATTAATTATTCATTATTTTAAAGTGTTTGTATAATAGACGTTCTCTTTAAAATAATGGATTTTTCTGTACAAAGCTTTTAAAATGGTTTCTAGATTGTTTAAGAATTCTATTTTCTCTAACAAATTATTTTAAATGTAATTTAGCCTATGTTTATGAGTTTTGACGTATAAGAATGAGAATTAAACAGTTTAGTAAAAAAAATACGTGGTATGGGACATGCATTTTTGCTATATCGCTTAATATCGGACTTGTACGATCGAAACCAATTTGAAGTGTTATTTTGAGTTGATTTAGAAGTTACCAAACTTTGGTGAAGATTATTGGTTTGAGAATTACTCTTTGAGTACATTCGACGACGAACCAATCTAGATGCATTTTGTGATGGCCGATGAAATGAGGCATTGATGTTGAGTTTTTATTTGCAACTATGGTTAGAAATAACCATCACGATGTTCTTTTACTTGCCTAGGAGATGAGGCAAGCTGTTATGATGGATTGATGATGATTTCGATATTTATGATGTATTTTTACTTGTCGATAAAATGAGACAAGTTTCGTTGTCACTTAAAACTCGTCCAAGTAAGAGATAAGACGAGTTAGGTATCTTACACTCGCCGATGAGATGAGGCAGTGTTTATTTGATGATGTTTTATGATGGTTTTCTAATGTGGCATCGACTAACGATTAGTTAACCAATAGGTACGAACGTATGGTATGGGACGTACGTTGATGCCTATTGGGTTCCTATTCGAGAAGTTGAGACACATTCACGATGTTACTAGTGCTACAGACCGAGTACTCGATTGTAGTCATCACGATGTTCATGAAGTTATTACTCGACTCCAATCATCACGATGTTATTACTTGAGTTTTTGTGACTGGGTGTCATCAAGATGTTTCCGACTATAGTCAATCAAGATGATCACGATGTTATGACGTTATGTGACCCCAAGTCATCACGATGAATGGTACCAAATAATGGTAGTACCAGTCAAGATGTAAATGCACGTGCTGTTTTCCATGAGGTTTTAGGTGTTTCGATTTCACTATTTTGATGATGATGCTTTAGTATAGCCTTATGTATGAAAAAGGCTTATTGACATACATGGTTTTATTTGTGATTTCGAATATGATGTTTTGGATTCTTTCCGGGCTCTATCAAGATGGATTTGAGACATTATATATATTTATACCAATGAGATGAGGTATAAATTATGGTAATGCTTTTATGATGAGTTTTGATAATAGATTTAAGACATATTTATATTTATACCAATGAGATGAGGTATAAATGATTACGGAGATTCCTTTATAATGAGTTTAGTGATGGATTTGAGATGTATTTATATTTATACCGATGAGATGAGGTATAATAATTAAGAAGTTTCTATTAGATGAGTTTTATTTATGATGGATTCTCGAAGTTTTAATTATCTTATGAAGATTTCCTTTATGGTCCATATCCTCACCCATTTCATTCAGTTATATATATAATTAGGTGAACCATGTCAATATAAGATACATATTGTATTCCTCTATGCAATCATGACGAACCATAGATGTATCGTTCTAGAGATAACTTGATGACTTATATCATTCCATTGGTAACGATGGAATGGTTTTCCCCTTATCTCTTATCATCACCTGTACTAATGATAAGTTCTAGCTAGCCTGACCCGTGTGTTTTCACTCGGGTCAGACTGAGTTGTTTCAGGTATCATCTATTGGGCTTAGCTTGAAGTTGATGTTAGATATCAGCTCTTCTTTCTCTTGAGTAGTTTATTTCTTCCGCATACTCTGATGTTTTTACATTTGATTCAATGTATATGGTGGGGTCGTGTACCACCTTTATTGTATTCATATTGTATTGTACTGAACGTGTATCAGTGTACGTGTATATATATGATGTTGGTTACTGTTCTATGATGTGATTTACATTCAGTTATTGTATTTTGTTCTGATAGATCCGTTAGCCACCTATAATTTTGGATTAAGCATTTACTGGGTATGTCGATCCACTTGAGTTGAAAAATTATAATGCATTTATCGACTTATTCAATAGATGTTTAAGATAAAATTATAGAGGGTCGCCCTTAACCAGCCCTATTCTCCGTTTTAGTAGACGGAATTACTTGTTAATTCTCTTTGCTAAGGTGTGTCTCGGGGTGGGGCGTTACAGAAAGGGAAGAGGCTCGGCTGACTTTCTAAAAAGAAACTGGCGTTCGAAATCGAAATAGAAGAGAGGAGGTTAAAACATTTCTCTACATTTTGTATGTTTGGCATTATTTTCTTTTGATAAAGGAGACGTGTGTTTGACTGTCAAGGACACGTGTTAACCTTGTTGAACATGTGCTTGAAGAGGTAAGCAATGTGCTGGATCCCAGGCTATAATTTTGTCTGGTTACCATTTACAAATTTTAATTTTAATTTTAATTTCAAGCGTATTGAAATCAAGCTATAAATCTCGATCTTCGATCAAGGCGTGCCGCTAGGCATTTATAATGTTAAACCCCTATTCTAAACACAATGGAAAACGTCTTGAGTCCTAATTCGATCGTATGGAGAAGATAGCTTTTTGGACCCAGTTTTTATATTAAATTATCGATATAGATTCCAGCGCGTGTATCTACCGTATGGCCAAACAATCACTCCAAACACTACGAAAATCAAAATCCAATAATAATACAATATTACGAATCCAATGGAACTGGTTTCGTCGAATTTTGAGACTGCGCCTCGGAAGGCAATTTTAAATATCGATTTAAATGATATATTTTCAAAACTTAACAAAACACTTTCAAATTCAAGTTTAACATTTCTACTATCTCCAGTATAATCAATATAAATTTTATAAGCCATTGAAATATTTTTAACCAGCTTAAAACTCAAGATTTAATATTTTACCCAATCTCTAATTATTAAATTCAATAAATTTAGTTGCCAAATAATAATGATATTTGAAATTCAAATTAAACCAACTTCCAAACATTTAAAATCAATTAAATATTCCAATTTCAAACATTTAAAATTTTTGGATTGTCACACTTTTACTTATGTATGGTTATATACATATATCTATTTATATACATTACTTCGTATAGGCATATATATATATATTTACATATATTATCCATAATTAAAGTTTGTATTTTCTAAATATATTTATAGGTATTTTATCCTAATTTAAATGAGGGAGTTTATTATTTATTTTCTATGAGATTTATCATATTCGGAGATTTCAAATATAGATTTTTATATAGCTTTGAATCAATTTATATATATTCAATATTTTTAATCATCAAAAATTATCTATTCGACTAATATAATTCAATATTTCAATAATTAAAATCACTTAATCGCCCAATTAATCAACGTTAAAAATCCGGGTCGTCACATTCCTTCTCGCTTCGTTCCTTTTCGTCCCCGAAAAGGAACGAAGCGAGAATTTTAATTCAATGTTTATTTTAGTTAAATCATTCTTTTAAACATTTTAACTCTTTTACTCTTTTGTTTTAAAATTTTAAAACACTTTTAAAACTACATAATATTACCAAACTAGCTTTATAGAAAATACTTTTCATAACTCGATGTCTCAACAAGTCCATCCTTGTTCTCATAGAAATTCAGTCATACGTTGATCAGGGTAGGATTGAAAATCTGTAAGTATTTAGTAAACCCGTTTTCAACACCCAGTGAAAATACTTGAAAAAACAACTTTTTGTGAGAATGCCCTGGAAATCATCACCCCTTTCGTTGGTCACAGTTAGCACGACGTCGCCATCTCGACGAAATCCTTAGCAAACTGTAGGCATCCGCACCCCTTGATTTCACCATGGAACTGACACAGATCGTAACTTCACCCAGAGTTACATTGCCATCACGGCAAAAACCATGTAACTGTAGGCATCAGCGCCCTCGAATTTTGTTGCCCAATGAAACTTCACCACATAGATCGCAAACTACACCAGTCGAGTCCCAATGTAGCCAGTAGGCACTCACTACTATATGACTTTCGCTATGGACCACATAGATTGCAATCTACCAATGTTACGTCACTCTCCCAGTGAAATCAAATGTATACTTTAGGCAATCACTGCCCCTCGACTTACGCTGTGCAACGCAGTAGATCGCAGTTACACCAGAGTTACGCTACCGTCACAGCGTAACCTCAATGTCTCTGTAGGCATCAGCACCCATGACTTACGCTACCCCAACGCAATCCACAGGAACTACAGTTTAGTCTAGATGTTCTATGGGATCAAAATTTAGAACCAACCTTAGGGCTCAAGGCAGAACCACCCCGTGGATCTCCTACTATAAGTTTCAATTCTAAATGAGAGCGCCTTTTTCCCCATATTATTCTTAAAACAATTTATATTATACACATATAGTATCTTTCAATTTTAACCATCGTATACTTTCAAAATATACTCTTCCATTTCAAAGTCTTTTTTACTTCTATATCTGACTTTGCTTCCATTTCACAACTGCTTCAATTTCCATTTAGGTTATAACTTCAATTTTTATCTCAATTGGTATTAAATATAAACAGTTTCCACTCTGACCTGTTTGAATTTAGAAAAAAGCTTGAATAGTTTTAAAATATTTAAATGGTTGTAAAATAGTTAAATAGTAAGTATATGATAGTTTGAGTTAAAAAGAATGGTCTGTATAGTAACTAGCTTGGAAAAATCCAAATGATACGAATATCTAAGAAAGTAGATTTTTAACAGTTTATATCAAAATTGTTTATTGGAAAATAGTTGCAGAGTCAAACTGGTTCAATTTTCGATCCTCCGTTTCAGTAAATTTTCAATTTCCACTTCCATTTAAATTGATTCAATTCCAATTCAATTCGAGTTAACTTCGATTCCCATTTTAATTCAAAACAACTCCCATTTTGAATTTAAACTTATTCAGCTTCGATTACAATTCCTATTAATTCAATTTAATTTCACCTTGAATTAATTCCAATTTCATTCTCCAATAAATAAAAAGTGATTTTATGTTAGATCATACTTCTACAAAATATTCCACACATTGATAGACTACACATTAGTTGGTTCAAACATTACAATCATAATGAAAGCTTTACAAAAGTCATAAATCTAGATGCCTTCACCACCACCCAGGGGTTAAGAAAAGAACAGGGCCCAAGCATTCTTTACAAGGACATCCCTATGGACTTCCTTCCAATGGGCAAAGCATGTACATGCACTTTTCAACAGGATGTCCCCACTTATGGCATTTACCATAAAAGCTTTCTACCCTCCCATCTATCTAGATAACCTTCACGCCTCTCGCAGAACGTTCCACAACCTTACCTTTCTTCCATCTCTTTAGCAATTCCTAGAGATGTGTTCTATCGTCTTACAATGATAGCAAATAGTTGACTGGTCTTGTGGGCTTACGCTTTCCTTTCCTCACTTTAGGGCATTGTTTTAGAAAACGTCCATTCTCATGACACCTAAAGCATAAGATCTCATATCAAAACCGTTGGAATGTACCTTTCAATTCCTTTCTTGTTTTACTACACTTAGCTACGTAATGACCTTTATTGTGACACCTGTAGCATGTGACATTATCATAAGGCCCTGGTCTAGCCCTTTCCTTAACCCGTTTCTCATACTCCGGTATTGCTTCTTCTAGTTCCTTACGTGTAGCTGCTTTCCGCTCCCTACATCTTGCCTTCCATTCTTCACTTTTAGCCATCACTCTCTTGGATTGGAGTCTAGTGGGACTTCATAACCTATAATTTAGACTATGATTAGCCGAATTTCAGCTTTTATTCTTATTTTTCGAATATGTCTATATATATATATATATTTCCAATCCATTAATGCGATAATCTAGTTCATTTTTTTCCAAAATTCGAATTCCGTTTTATTTCAAAAGCCGTTTGAAATTATCCATACATAATCTCCTATTAAATCTATACTTCTCTTTTCCTTTTTATCTATTTAACTTCCCTAAGTTAAATTTTTTGCTTTCACATTGAAATTTTCCAATTCAGGCTGTTCGTTCAAAACTTATTTAACTTCCTCTAAGTTAAATTTCCCACTCGTTCAATCCATTAACCTTACTTAATTTAATTTTTTCACTCCAATTTTAAGTTTCTTATTAATATCCCTTCCCACTTATAAGTCCCAAAAACTTATTTCCCTTTGGGTTGTACATTTTACTCTCAGGGGAATTTCAGAATTCAACACTTAGTATTTATTTGATATCAACCTTGAACTCATATATATCCACATCTATACACACACACACACATATTTATCCATTACATATCAACCCCACTTTAAATTTTAAACCATTTTGGTTTTAAATCCAAACAATTTATCTTCAAACAATTCTTGTTTTAAAACATGATTTCTATATTCAAAAATATTCTAAATAACATTACTTATTATTTTTTTAACCACTTTGAAACAATTCCGAATTCTTCTTGGGTTAGATTTAAAATTTCACAATTTAAATCCATTTTAATTTACAAGTCATACGTATATAAATTCAGCTTATAACATTTCACTCTGTCTCATCATTGTTTATTTATAACAAACATCTTTTATTAAGATACCATACCCAATTTATGATAATTATCATATTTAGAAATCAAACACACCATATTTATCATCATAGTTTATTGGAAAAATATAATTAGGGTAAATTATTTCAAACACTTTGAGAATTCTTTTTGAATTTTCCAGGATTTAAATTTAGTTCGAATCTATATTTTAGCTTAACTTAATTGTATAGTTCACGCTTATCCAAATTTCTATTTGGTGATATGATTACCACTTAAATTTTATACTTTTGTTTCCTTTTAACAACACCCAATTACCTTAATATACTATAATTATTAGAAAAATTATTTCTTTATATATCAAAATATAAGCTTATATAATAATCATTTTTAAAATCATTATATAAGAAATTGACAAGTACGCCCTCATATAATACTCCCAACTCATTCTAGGTTACTAATGACCCTATCTCTAATGAGTAATCTCCAGCAGAGCCAAGGTTCTCACTTAACCTTCAGCTCTGATACCACGTGTAATAGCCCGAAAGATTTTCGACCCCGAAAATCGACACTAATACGTTCACTGTATAGAGTGTCGAGCAATCGTGTGTTGGAAATCCCAGACTGTTTGGGTTAAGAGGAAAATAAATAGAAGAAGAAATAGAAAAAAAATAGCATATAATCTTACAATCGCAGCGGAACAAAATATAATATGAATTAACAACATATTATACAAAGAAAAGCTTTAACTGTCAATAAACATACAAGATATCAAAGTACAACAAATCTGGACAGTTATAATAACTTGACCTCAACTACTGTCTATATAGTTCATAATACATAGCGGAATCTAATCAATATGTCTCTACCACCTAGCTCATCTTTATGCTCCAAAACGTCCTAACCTGAAAATCTGTAATACTCGATCTGACCCGAGCATTACAATAAAGTAACACCCGAGTCAGGCGGAAAACCAGCGTGAGTAAACCCATATAACTTGAAATACTAAAGTTATAAAACTTCATTTGAAATTGTGGTAACTCGTACAATATGGCGAGTTTTATCTCGTTATAACCAACATTTATTATAAAATCCGTTGATATTATAATAATGCCCAAATGCAGTCGTTTATTCGAAATGGTTAAATTACGTTAAAGAAAAATTAGTCCTAGTTTATCAATCTCAATACCTAAACCCATAAAGGTTTGGAGTGATTTTGAAATCGAAATGATTCCGGATAACACTACTATCCGATCCTGGTCTCTTCGAGTCTAAATAACACAATTTTAAAAGGTGAATTGTTTTAAATAAACAATTTATTACTCAAGGTAACAATATCATTTGTGCCGACTTATTACAGATGTCTTATTTCAAATAAAACATATCATTGATTTGGTCACACCCTTTAATTTGAAACAAATGTCCCATAGAACGAAGCAAAAGATATAGGTCGTCAACCCAATTAACGATCTATAAACCAATATCCAAACGATTACTCATGGTTTCAAATTCACTTGATTAACCGTATTCATTTATATTTAAAACCAAATTAATTACAAATTAAACAATTTATTTAATAATAATTAGTATGAAATACCAGTCATTATCCATAAGTTTAAGCGCAATAACAATTAATGATTTATTACCATTAAATTTTGTCTTTAAAATTTTAAAATACCTTTTCGCTTTAAAATTAAAATTGGAATATGAATTATCTTTTGTATGCATTATAAATCTTGTTCCTTATTTTCCTTTCTTTGTTTTCTTTATCTTATACTTTTCCTTTTTTTCATTTCCCTTTACTCTTTTCTTCTTCTTAATTTTTTTATTCTTTCTTTTCTTTATCTTTATTTTCTTTTACCTTTACTCCTTTCTTCTTCTTAATTTTCTAGCCCATCTATTTTCTTTTCTCTCTACCTGGCCCATCCCTTCCCTTCCCTTCGCCCTTCTTTCTTCCTTCTATTTCCCTGTTCCTTCTTCCTTCCCAACTTCTTCTTTCCCAAACGTGCACATGCTACACCGTGCACGTGTACACGATGCCGAGTCCCTACTGTCCCCCTCCGACCACCATCCCATGTCACTACCGACCTCTAGCACCCCTATCCACTACAATTTCATAATGAAAAACTGACCTGCGAAAAATCTATCTCAACATACTTCCAGCAAAACGATCCCGACCATATCTTTGCCTCGCCTAGCCACCTTCGACCACTGGGGCTTCCCAAAATTCACCAGCATCATCGCCTCAGTCACCTTATTCTTTTTCCCCCCATACCGAATCTCCAACTCGTCCCCACGACACAACCATCGCCTCAAAACCGAAGCTACCACAAAACCCGTCTCGAACCCTAAAATCATCCTGACCGGCCAAATCACGAAACAGGAAAACGTCGAACCATTTTTCCCAACTCCAAAATCACTCCAACAACCCTCAGGCCCAACGACATTCCCTCACGACCCCATGATCACCAGAATTTGACCAAAGTCTTGCCTTCGGTCATCCCTCTTCTTCTCGTCATGTAGGTGATTAAAAATTATGAAACCACCATAGAAATTCACCATTTTCAGTGGTGAATAAATTTACATAAGTAAGGACATAAATCGTGATGATCGATTTTTCCCAAATTCTGGCTAACTCACTATAAATGACATTTTTATTCTTTTATACTTGATAAAAATTTATAAACAATTTTTGGAACAAAGTATAAACAAAACAAATGTTTTCCCTTTTAGCATCATGACTAGAATCTAAATAGTTTGCACAGTAGGAAATTTTTAAGTTAGATATATGTTCCTTTCCAACCTACAAAGTAAAAAAATGTCCAGGCTTGGATTTCCTCTGGCTCTATATTGGAAATACATACATACATACATACATACATACATACATACATATATATATAAACACCCTGTTTTCAAGCATACCACTCCTCGGCTTCTATGTACCCATTCAATATGTATATATAACATGTTCACAATATTCAAAGAATGTGTTTACTCACCTTCTTCCTTGAACAGAGAATTGTTTTGAGAAGAAAATGCTGCTAGTCTGTTGATGATCCTCTCTATTTAGTTGTTATTTGATTTCTTTGAAGTCGTAATGGTAGATCTTTGTTTTCTTTCTACTTAAGTTTGTTCGAATCACTAAAATGAACAAGGAATGTGGACGTACATACATACATACATACATATACATCTATATATATATATATATATATATATAGATGTAAGGGCTGAAGATTGTTACAGCCTTTGATCCTTATCTACTCATATTATATATCATACATAAACATATATACTTACATACATACATATATATATTTCTTCATACGTGAACTCATAACTAGCCTACTATAAATGTATAAAAGAAAGAAGGGAACAGAAGGCTAAAAAGTGGCTGCAGCTTGTACATTCCATACACTTTCATTTTTTTGTTCTCTTACTTTGATTTGATTTCACGTGAAAAAGTTTTTATTTTTCCCTTGATTTGATTTTATAAGGTGATTAGATATGTCCTAGGTTGATTTGATTTCATATGACAGGCTTTTGATTTTTTTGCTGTGGACATTGTTTCAATGTTTTGTATGCTTGAAATGGTGTATTGTATGCTTGAGATGAATATGCATTGAATGCTTGTTTCCCTAGGTTCATACACATATATGTACACATACATTTCATATGTATATTTGTTTTTTACCCAATGCATTTGTATTTGTTATCATATATATATACATATACTTACTTATGTACATATATATTTGAACATCATAAGACTTGTATATATGTTTATCTATATATTTTTGAACATTTTATCTTTAATTTAATTTGTGGGATTCTTATATATATATGTGTGTATATATATATATATATATATATATATATATCCATATGCATTTATATTTGGTTACCATCATACACATTTATATTTATAATCATACATATTTTCCTTTACTTGTGTATGGTTATATACATATATCTATTTATATACATTAGTTCGTAAAGGCATATACATATATATATTTCTGTATATTATCCACAATTAAAGTTTGTACATCTTATATATATATATATATATATATATATTATAGGTATTTTACCCTAATTTAAATGATGGAGTTTATTATTTATTTTCTTTGAGATTTATCATATCCAGAGATTTAAAATATAGATTTTTGTAAAGCTTTGAATCAATTGATATATATTCAATATTTTAATTATCATAAATTTATTCATTCAACTAATAAAATTCAATATTTCAATAATTCAAATCACATAATCACCCCATTAATCAATGTTAAAAATCTGGATCGTCACAATAAAATTACAGGAAGTTGACAAAGATTTTCTTTGGTGAGATAGTTGAACTTCATGTAAATACGGAGGTACAATTGAAGTTTATCTTGATAAACAGAAAGAATTTGGTGAGTATTGAAACTGGTGGACAATTTCCTATTTTGTAATTGGCAATGATGCTTGGTGTACTTTTTCCTTTAACTGAAATTAATTATGGAATAAAACCTTAGGGCGGAAATGAAAAGCAAGAGAAGAAAGTAGTTTTATATATGGTAAAATAGATAGGATATATTTCCATCCATCATGCTTCTTAATAAGGAAATTATACAAATTGACTTTTGCAGCATATACCCTAAGGAAGCAATTGCTTTAATAAAGAAATTACAAAACAAATCCATTAAATTTACTAAAGCAAACCTATCCAGTTAGAAAATAGCTAGACCTATCATAATCCTTGAATAATCTTTAAGGGGTGCTGCCATTATTATGTTTCAAATGCAAAAAGGATGTATTAAAAAGCATGTATGAACGTTTTAAATGCTCTAAAAAATTAGCTGAAAATGAAATATCTTAATCAGAAAAATGTCAACTGTAGAACAAAAGATAGAGAAGAGATATGTATAAATTGTGTAGAAGGTAACTTTTATATTTTTTTCTTCGAGTAATTATAACTTCACAAAAATACAATATACACTTGAGCATGGAGAATCTTACTTCCTAGTGCATGGAACATGCATCCTAGAAAATTGGAATTACACATAGTAACCCATTGAAATGTTTTCAAACAATAAATGTTATGCATTAATGCATATATGCATGTATCAAAACTCTAGCGGTGTTGAGACTAATGCATTTACATTAATATGCAGTTACCTATAAATTGGCTTGAAATGCATAACATTTATTATTTAAAACATACCGGTGAGTTATTTTATATAAAGAGAAATTTATAAAAATCAATTAACAGAGTGGCTGTAATGTATTGTAGACCATGATGCATATCAATAGGATAATTTGGAAAAATAACATTTGATTTGATTGTCTTGAATTTAGTTAAAGGATAAAGGAGTGATATCCTAGCTTGTTGTATCGAGAAAAAATTGAGGTTGATGCCTTTCAGTGGACCAAATAAGAATGCCTTTAAACGCTAAAAAATTAGAGGATGGAAATACACTTTAAAAACCTAATCTAAGAAGATTTGCAATTAAGTTAACATAATCAGCTTTCACTTATGGTTGATACATTTTTGAAGACAAAATAAAAAATGTTTAAAAGAAATCACTAGAAAAGGTAATCTACTTAATGATGAAACTAAACAGAATAAAAAGAATAAAAGAATCAAAAACATAATCATAGATCTAAAGAAAATTAGATGTAGTTTAGAAGTCATAAAAATTTAGGTAAAAAGATCAAGGCAACTTGCAGGAAGTTGACAAAGATTTGCTTTCGCGAGATAGTCGACCTGCATGTAAACATGGGGAATATAATTTAAGGTTAGCTTGATAAACAGAAGGAAAATGGTGATTATTGAAACTAGTGGATAATTTTCAGTTTTCTAATTGGGAGTTAATGAGCAAAATAGAAATGAAAGCATATGGAGAGGAAAATAAATAGAGCTATGGAAGCCGAAGTGGAATAGACAACTACTATAGCTGTTAAAACCTGGAGATTAATTCAATTGAGTTGGAGGAGGTGAATGGAGATAAATTCTAAAATCAATAAGAGATTAGTACATGAAAAGAGATTGAATGAGAAAGAAGAATTCAAATGGTCAATATTGAGCTATATATATATAGTATATATATAGCTTTGGTGTCATACCTTTTTGGTGTCAGCGTGAACTACCAAAAACATCCTTCTATAAACCAAACTTTAATATCATTTAAAAATAGGATCTAACAATTAAACTTCTTTTACAAATTCAAGACGACCCTCCATAGATATTATCAAATTTTAATATTAGTTAAAAATAAGATCTAGAAAATAAGTTTTCTTTACAAATTCGTTCTTTATTAACAACAAATATAAATAACATTCAAACTAACAAAAAATTAGATGTTGCAACTCATAAATAAAAATTCAAACTAGCTACACATAATTTCAATGCAAAAATATGGTTAAATATTTATACACATCATTTTCTCTTAAATGTGTTAAACACATACAATTTGTAGAAAAAGAATTCACGTACGATGGCGCTTGCCATAACGCTCATCAATATAAAGAGTATAGTTGATCTGTATATGTATGTAACGTTGGGTCTCCACCACCATATATATACATATATGATTTGGCTCATAACCACTTCTGCCACTTAAATTACTATATTATATTTTACGATGACAATTTATAGCTTTCGCTTTTGGTAGAGAAACTAACATTGCATAAACGAAGAATATATTATTTTATTAAAAATAGATATTTTTACCCTTTCTAATTAGATTGAACAATTTATTTGTTGCCTTGTACAATTTGATTTTAGTAATAAATAATTGATTGTTATAAATATTATCAAATATTTAGTAGCTAGGCTGTGAAAAACTATGTAAAAACCGTTTTTTTTGCTCTTTTCCAAGGTTCAGTCTTTTCTAACATATAAAAAGACGTCCCAATTGAGATTAAAATTCCATCTTTGGTTATTTTATTTACTCTATTTTTTGTCTTCTATTATTTATAGTAAACTAATGGTAAGAAATTGTGTTTTTAGAATCGATATAAATGGTCATTTTTTGATTTGTGTGTTTGGAACTGATATCACCATTAATTTTGTGTTTAAATATTACTTTTTCTGCTTTAAACTATTTCAGCATGACTTGCATGAGATAAGATCTAAGGCAGGGACAAAATCTCAAGAGGGTGAGAAAACTTCAAAAACCCATCCTTGGTCCAGATTATAGACTTCAACTCGCCTGCATGTAGCCGAAATTGCTAATAGTCTCCCGCCAGCCATACAATAGTTAATTCATTCTTAGATCTTGTACACACTACTGTCTCTTGCCATCCAAAGTACCTTAATTGCAACAACACATTTGTAGTAATTTAGATTCTAGGCAACTATACCCTTACTTAAACATCTACAAATACTGCTAACTACTCTAATATGCTAAAATGGAAGTTTAACCACCTTTAAATAATAATAATTCATTTTATCATCTTTTTAAAATCAAAGCAACTAAAAAAAATTGAACAATTTATTATTTTTTTCAAGAAAACAAATAAAATGTCACTAAAACTCTATTATTTTATATTAGTATGGTGAAGGTGGATCTGGTTTAGACTTTTATTCAAAAAATCAACATATAAACATACTTGTATAATCACACCATCGTGGAGAACCAACCGTTTAAAGGTATAGATTCAAGAAAAAATAATATCATGAATTTATGGTAACGAGTTTGTGCTTAAGATTGTTTCATAATTTTATAGTATATAGAAGAACTACATATTTTCTTGCAAGTACCATTTAGTTACATGTCCAATGCAAATGTATAAATAATATAATAACATACCATTCATGTTTAAATTAAAAGTATGTTGAAAAATCTAATGAATAAGTCCATCAATAATGCATCAAGCTCATGTAATATTGCCTCCCCATAATTTGAATAAACTACCATACCATGTCACTAAACAAAATAATCATCAGATATAAATGTCAAACAAACTAACATCAACATTGAAACTCAGATTTTGAAAAATGATAGAAAGATCTCCAACATCATACAATAGCCAGATATAATAGCTAGATTCAACAACAACATTTTTTATCCTCTACATTTTTGAATCATTTATGTAAGAGTATACACACATACATACATATAAGATCAATAACACCCTCTATTTAGCACCAGTTATAACCTGCTAATATCATCCATAAGTTTATGTTTAAATATTTGGTGCATGTGACGAGAGAGAGAAAGAACAAAATATTTAAATAGAAATTTGTGGCTGATTTCAAGGGGCTACAATATAGTGCTAAATAAGAAGGAGCTATTACAAAATGATGCTAAATGAAATGGGCTATTGATGCTAGCTATATATATATGTATGTGTAATTGTGTGCGTGCGTGTGTATATATATATATGTTTGTGTGTGCTTGTGTGTGTGGAAAGGATCAACTACACCTCATTTGGCTGCACCTTAATTCCTTTTTGATATCCACCAAACAGTCTGAATTAAATAATAATGTAGTGGTATGACAACCTACCTTTCATTCCACAGAAAGACGCATAATCAACAAGAAAATAAATAGGTAGAAAAAGAATAGATAGAAAAAAAAGAAATAACAACATCAGAATCAAACAGCGAAAACGGAACAAAATATAATATTTTACGTAACTATTACATAGTCTTATACATCAGAGTTACTTAGTTACGCAACATCATCATATTAGACAGTTATAAAGACTTGTCTATTCATTACATCCAAAATACAACAAACAAGCAACACTACACAGCGGAAATAGATAGATAGTTACATTTGGACTCCTGCTCCAAACTTCTCCGAAATTCGCCAAGCCAAACCTGATCACTTGGCTACTCATAAAAATTTGAGTACCCAAGAGTTCAAGAAAACAGAAAATAAACTCCGGGTCGGACATGGGTCTAGTGTGAGTAAACGGTTAAAGTTGTCTAACTTTAAAAATCATTTGAAAACAAAGGTATCACGTAAGACTTCCCACACATAAACATGGGTAAGTTTTTACCTTACGCTAACCAAAACTTTTGATAGGAAATCCAGTGATATTATAACAGTGTCTAGGGTTTTCAAATTAATATTCACATAGCTGAAATTGTTACATGATTAAATTCCGACATATTAGCCACAAAGTGGGTTACACAATCAAAAACCATTAAGGGTATGTAGGGATAATGAGTTTCCATCAATGGTTGGGCTACTGGGGTGCCGTCTGTCACAGTACATGGCCTAGATCACCATACCGAGGATCTACCCTAAATCCCCTGCAATAGAAGGCCGAAACCATCTCTTACTGGACAATCTCGAACAAGACAACCCCATAATTGTGTCCAACAACTTCCTACTAAGCCGAATAAAAAGGGACCTCTTGATAGGGTTAAATCGTGTAATACTTGGGTGCTACCCACTTAACCTTGTTGTACCTCCCCTGTTTTAGCCATTCCCCATTGATGAGGCTTGAGGCTACGATTACCTTTTAAGAACACATATGCTCATCGTCCTCCACTGACGATGGTCTAATAGCATTCATCCATACAAGTTCGTTCCGCGTTCAAACGAAAACGAAGGCATTAACTTGTTACACTCATTTTGGAATCACACTCAAAGTTAACGACAATAACCCTTGAACTCTGAATATTCATCTTGGTCTCCACTTGAGATATCACGACCTATCATTTTAACTTTGATCGATGTGGTTTTTAGATAATCAAATTTGATATCCGATCCCGGTCTCATCGAAATCCAAACGTATCTTAAAGGCCAAGTTGTTTAAGGTTTAAACAATTTAATTCTATTCAATACATTGAATTCGCAAAACATTATCATAGATAAATATCACACATTTATCACCAACTACATCTAAAGCATATCACATCCTAGAATATCACAGATTGTCATGCAATAGATATAAATCAATCCAGACATTCTACTCAAACAATCATCGACAAGCAAGAATTATTGATCCGTACTATAATTAATTTAATTAATTCAAAATAAATTAGTTACTTAAGAATTAATCACTTAACCTTGCTTAAATCAATCATTAATTAATTACAAATCATTTAATTAATTAATCATTCCTTAATTACTTTTATAGTCAATTAATTAATCTTTAATTACAGATTAATTATCCATTAATTATCAATTAATAAACCCTAATTATTAATTAATAAAACTTAATTACAAATTAAGTACTTCTTAATCACCAGTTAATTAACCTCTAATTACTTAATTAATTAATCTTTAATTACTTAATTAATTAATGCTTAATTACAATTTAATTAATCCTTAATTTCTTAATTAATTAATCTTTAATTAATTAATTAACCTCTAATTATCAAATTAATAATTCTAAATTTCAAATTAATTAACCCCTAATTAATTAGTTTATAATCCTTAATTATCTATTAGTTAATGCTTAATCATTAATTAATTAAACTAATTAATTATTCCTTAATTACCTTATTAATTTGATTAATCCTTAAATCATTATGACCTTGATTAATTTTAATATAAACATTATCTTTATTAATGACTTAATTATCATTAACATATGCATTTTAAACATTACATTTAAACTTCATTTCTAATTTAAGATTTAAAATAACTTACAAAATTTTAAATTAACAAAATTAAAGTTAAACAAGTTACAAAACTTTTTAATCAAATGTTAAAGTAAACATTTATTATATATAAATGAAATTTATATAAGAAAAGTTTTAAACTAAATTTTATTTTAAATTTTCAAAACCTTGCTTTTAAAAAATATTTAAATGCTGGTTTAACCCATGCTTCGGGTTCAACCTGAAGATCACTCGGATCTTGCGCCGAGTAAAACCCACCTTCTTCTTCTTCTTCTTCTTTTAAAAATTTAGTTTAAGTTTTAAAAACTGACACATGATTCCACTCAAGTACAATTACCCGAGGATGAACTCGAGCAAACAACATACAAACCCAAGTACTCCTATGAGTCCACCCCTCTATTCCAAACATACTGACATACAGACCCAACTGTGCACATGCACTGGCGATCAGCGCCACCCTAACCACCGCCAACACTCCTCGCACATCGACGATCGCCAACACTCCTGATTCCGACCACCCAAACTTCCATACAAACCCAATATCGAAATCGAACATTCTGACCAAGCCTGGAATTCAACCTCACGCCTGAATCCCCCTCGAACTACCGACGTCGACCACCGAAAGTCCTGAGACTCCGGCTACACATTCTCTAGCTATCCACACAGCCATCCCCCTTGGTCGGATGCAACTCAAACAACTAGAGACACCGCAATGGTCTCGTTTCTAAATTCGACCATTTTAGGGTTAAAATCCTTCTTCGATCGATTGCCGACGCCACGGTGACGAAGAAAGTCACCCGCCATTTTTCCCCGACTCGGCAACTCCCCAGCAACCTCCAAACGAAACTTCGACCACTCCGAGACCTTCGGCCGCCATATTTAGCTCAAAAACCAAATTCCGATCATTATTGATATATACACTCGATTCAAAACTAAAAAATCGCGATCCAGCTCTTAAAAATCATGGATTAAGACAGTGATTCAGATTATCAAGTAGATCAAAGGATCATGCTACTAGAATTAAACATGTTTGTAAATTTTTACTGTAATTTTTGATTTTCCAGATAATATATATACCAAACATATTTAAAACTATTTTTAAATCCTAGTTAATGTTTAAACAAACTTAAACTATTTGAAATCTAGAACCTAACAGAGAACAGAAGAAGAGATTTTGGAATTTTTATCAAATCTAAACTCTATAACATGAAACAGAGATACACACAGATATATTAGATATGCATACTACAATACATTCATATACATAGAGATATCACTTATATATACACATGCAAAGCATAGTTCATTTCAACAGATCACATGCAATAGATTTTCACTTAATCAAGCTTTTTAAAAAGGATGTTTACTCACTTGTTTGAAGGACAGGGAGCTTTGAAACAAATGCTTAAAAATTGGAATTTGAAAAAAATATATGCTTGAATCTGGAAACTTTGAATTGTTGTGATCTTCTTAAAAACTGAAATGCTTGTTAAGAGATGGTTTATGTTTTGAAACTGAGGTGTTCTTGCTTTTTTAGTTGATTTGAGGTTGCTGATTGCTGTTTTGAGATTTTTCTGGCTAGAAAAATTTGTGTTTACAGGCTTGTTTTCTTGCTTTGATTTTTCTTGGTTTTGAAAATTGTTTTACAAGTTTGAGTTTCTTTGTTTTGAAATGAATTATAGGCTTATGTTTTGAATGAAGATAGGAAAAGAAAGGGAAGAGCAAAGATACATGTATATATAGACTAAATTTGTAATTTATTAAAATCAAAGAAAATAAAAATAAAAAGAGGACACTTGTTAATTCAACTAACATTTGTCATTCATATAATTTAATCTCATTACACATGTTACTAACATAATTGAATATATAAACACTTGTCATTATGTATTTTTAATTATTTTTAAATGTTAATAAAAAGCTTTTGTATTTATTTACTAATTAATAAATACTTTTCTAAATTTATATAAATATAATTCTTTAAAGAAAATAAAATAAAAACTAATTATATTCTAAATAAAATCACATATACTATATTTTAAAATCCTAAATATATTTAAGATATATATCCTTTTAATTTCAAATTTAAATTCAAATTCAAATTCAATTTAAAATCCAATATTAAAATCAATTCAAATATATATATATATATATATAGACATATATTAAACAAACCCAAATTCAATTTGAAAATAATAATTCTATTTAAAATTTATTTATCTATATTTAAAAACAACATATTTATTATAATTGTTATGAAAATAACAATTTTACCAATTTTAAATAATTAATAAAGGGGATTATCACATTTTAAATTGCTTGAAATTTTCGGGATATCACATTCCTCCCTCCTTAAAAGAATTTCGTCCCTAAAATTTAAAACAAAAGATAGTCCAAAATTTCTATTTCATTTCAACAATTTCATGCATACGTATCAGTCATACACTAACAACCAAACAAACAATCCATCCAAATAAACATTACAAGTTATCCGGACACAAATACAGATAAGCCCTCCCAAAACTATCAAGAGTCTCCCAAGTACAATCTCTGGAATCCTCGCTCCACTGCACCTTGACAAGCTTCACCACCTTACTTCTGAGTTGCCTCTCTTGATCAACGATCTGGACAGGATGCTTGACAACAGATAAGTCCGGTTCGATCTTTAAGTCTTCTTGCATAGCTGGCTTCACAACAAGAGATGGATCGTGCACATATTTCCTCAGATGAGATACGTGAAAAACATTATGAATTCCAGCCATCCGGACTGGCAATTCAATCCTGCAGGCCACAATACCAATCCTTTCGAGCACTCAAAACGGACCAACATACCTTGGGGCAAGTTTTCTCGTCTTCCCAAATCTTATCGCTCCTTTAATCGAGGAAACTTTGACAAAGACCAAATCTTCGATCTCAAATTCCAATTGTCTTCGTGTCTTTTCTGTGTATTTCTTCTGGCGATCCTGCGCTGCTCTCATTCTCTTCTTGATAAGCTTCACCTTCGCAGATGCCTCTCGAATTAAATCTGGACCAAGAACAAGACGATCTCCTGACTTTACCCAAGAGGATGGGGATCTACAAGGTTTTCCATGTAAAGCTTCATAGGGTACCATCTTGATACTTGCCTAGTTAATGTTATTATACGAGAATTCCACTAAATGTAGATGGTCCTTCCAAGATCCACCAAAATCCCATACACACACCCTTAGCATATCTTCAAGAATTCGGTTCAGCCTTTCCGTTTGTCCGTTGGTCTGAGGATGATAGGCTGTACTCAAACTCAATCTCGTACCCATAGCTGATTGTAAAGCCTCCCTAAACTTGCTGGTGAAGATAGGATCACGATCACTTACTATGCTGATTGGAGCACCATGCAGCCTGACAATCTCTCTGAAGAAAATCTCAGCCAAAGATGGTGCAGTACGGGTTGCCTTAACTGGAATAAAATGGGTGCTTTTGGTTAACCAGTCAACAACTACCCATACTCCTTCATTTCTCTTCCTAGTCCTTGGCAAACCATCGATGAAATCCATAGAAATCATTTCCCACTTCCACATCGGAACTTCCAAAGGCTGCAATAATCCTGCTATCTTTTGCTGATCACCTTCCACTTGCTGGCAGATCGCACATCCATTAACGAAAGCAGTAATATCCTTCTTCATGCCTGGCCACCAGAAAACTCTCTTCATATCCTTATACATCCTTAAAATCCCTGGGTGGATACTTAGCCTGGATCTGATAAGACTTTTTGCTTCAAATCCTTGAAATTTGGAACACAAATCATTCCGTTGATGCTCAATGATCCTTAATCATCAATCTCAAAACTGGAACACTGACCATTTTTGACTCTTCTGATGATTCCTCTCAATCTTCTATCTGATTCTTGGTTACTCGAAATCCTTTCCAAAAGAGACAGAACAACTTCCAATAAAGACAGAACTGTGTTCCTACTTAGAGCATCTGCCACAACATCTACCTTTCTTGGAGTATACAGAATATCCAAATCATACGATGCTAGAAATTCTACCCACCTTTGCTGCCTCAAATTCAGATCTTTCTGGGAAAGAAGGTACTTCAAAGGTTTGTGATCTGTGAAAATCTTGAACTTCTCCCCCAAAAGATAGTGCCTCTAGATCTTCAAAGCAAAGACGATGGCCAACAACTCCAGATCGTGCGTAGCGTAATTCTTTTCATGTGGCTTCAACTGCCTGCTCGCATACGCAATTACTCTTCCATTCTGCATCAACACAACACCCAACCCTACTATACAGGCATCCGTATAAACCTCAAACTTACTCTTCCCATCCAGAATAGCCAACATAGACGCGCTTGTCAGCTTCGCCTTCAGATTTTGGAAAGCTTCCTCACATTCAGAGGTCCACTTGAACTTTGATCCCTTCCTAGTCAACTTGGTTAAGTGTGAAGAGATCTTGAAATAATCCTTGATGAACTTTCTGTAGTAGCCTGCTAAACCCAGAAAACTACAGATTTTAGTCAGAGTCTACGTTTACTTCCACTCCAGAATAGTTGCTACCTTGGCTGGATCTACAGAAATGCCCTCTCCAGATACAATATGCCTCAAAAATCTGACTTCCGATTTCCAAAAATGGCACTTCGAAAACTTAGCCTTCAGAACATGCCTTCTCAAAGTCTCCAACACTATTTTCAAATGCTGCTTGTGCTCCTCTTCATACTTAGAGTAGACAAGAATATCATCGATGAACACAAGAACAAACTTATTCAACACATCCCAAAAAACTCGGTTCATTAGGTCAAAGAAGTAGGCTGGAGTGTTGGTTAATTCGAAAGGCATAACCAACCACTCATAGAAACAGTTGGGTCCCCTAAATGCAGTCAAGGGTACATTGTCTTTAGCTCCCCTTAACTGGTGGAAACCGAAGCCAAATCCAGTTGGGAGAAAACAGAAGCTCCATGCAGCTGCTCAAAGAGATCATCTATACGAGGCAAAGGATACTTATTTTGTATGGTCATTTTGTTCAACTCTCGATAATCAACACAAAACCATAGAGACCCATCCGACTTGGTGAAGAACACTAAAGCAGAACCCCAACAAGAAAAACTGGGCCTAATTAATCCTTTCTCCAACATATTTTGAGTCTGCTTCACTAGCTCCTCCCGCTTTCTAGGAGCCACCCTTCCGCTAGGTTGAATCACTGGTATCGCTCCCGGAACCAAATCAATACAAAACTCTATCTCCCGATGCTGAGGTAAACGCTTGACTTCCTTGAAGATATCTAAAAAATCTTTGACCACTACGATATCTCCTTCCTCCTCTTGAGAAGTCTCAACTCCATGTAAAAGACTACTCAAATGAATTACAGAACTATCATACATCACTTTCGCAACCCTACCCAGATCAGTTTCCGACGAAACTGTTCTCTCTTCAAAGATCAGAACAGCCCTATACTTATCAAGCCAATCCATCCCCAATATAAGGTCAAACACCTTAAAGTCCAACACATAAGGGTCGCATGAAAAACTATGAGACATATAGGAAATTCTCAGATCCTTACAGATCATATCTAACTTGGTTACTCTCCCTATAGGACTAGATACAAGAATAGGGCGGTCTACAGTACTAGGGGTAAGATGAAACTTCTCTATTGATTCCAAAGCCATAAAGCTAAGAGAGGCACCCGAATCAAACAATACTTTAATATACTTGCCATCTAAAAGTAATGTACCTTCCAACACTCCTTTGCCTTTAGAAGAAGTTGATGGTGCACCCTCCAGAGTAAACACCTTGTTCTGCGGAGCTTTTTGAAGTAGCAGACAAGCTCTCACCATATGTCCTAGCTGGTGACAGTTGAAGCATAACAATTTCTGAACCATTGCTGAACCTGGTCCATTCTGACACTGCTGCTACTGAGTTCTGCCCTGAGGACACTGATTAGCCAAAAGGCCCTACTTGCTGACAAATATAACATTTCCGAGCTCCGTTGTTGCTTCTGGGTTTCTTCTTATTCTGCTTCTTCCAATTTGGATTGAACTTTCTCTTATTCGGGTTGGAAGAATTCCCTCCTGATGCTGCTACAGATGCCACTGGTTTCTTATTCATCAACTCCTCATATCTAAGTGCCATATCAATCAACTCTACAAAAGATCCCTGCAAATGCGCTGTCATCTTCTCATGAAAATCTGGCCTCATTCCTTGCATAAACATCTCACGCTTTTTGAGGGGAGTGTCTATGAATCCTGGACCATAGCGAGATATTTCATTAAGTTTAGTCTCACATTCTGTTATAGTCATGCTTCCCTGCTTCAAATCTAGAAAATCTCGGTACAGACGAGTTCTTCCAGCTGTAGGCATAAATTGTTCCTCAAACAACTCCTTAAATCTATACCGAGAAATGTCGTACTCTAAGATATTTGCTATAACTGCATCCCACCAAGTTGCAGCACCTTCTTACAGTTGCCATGATACCATCACTCTTTTCTGCTCGTCAAACAAATCCAAACTCTTAAAGATGCGCTCGCATGAGCGTAACCAAGCCTGGATCTCAATTATAGTCTCCGATCCTTTAAAAGGCCACCCTTCCAGATTTGTGAAATCTTTACACAAAGCAGCAAAATTAACTCGAGGCGGTGCTGGAATCTCAACCTCACTAGTCGTCTGACCTCTTCCATTATTGGTCGATGTGCTCCCTGCAACTCAGCCACTCCTGCCTCTTGAACTCTTGTTGGCAACCTGGACAGGTAACCCAACAAATTTAGATAGGTATATAGTTATTTAAAAATTACAAACAACACTCTCAAGATAGATACCACTCTAGAGCCTAGTTATTATCTCAACCTATGCTCTGATACCAACTGTGACGGCCACTCTCTGCTGTGGCCACAGTGGTACCTCGAATTTGCTTTTATGACCGACCTCTCGACTCGCAACCAACCTAAGGCCTTATCTACCTCAAAGGGACATGTAGGGGTAAGAGTCTCCTATTCGCCACCAAACGCAAAGCGAGAACCCCCTGTCATGTTGTATTGACGCAAATCCGATCCCGGTCTCATCGAAATCCAAACGTATCATAAAGGCCAAGTGGTTTAAGGTTTAAACAATTTAGTTCGATTCAATACATTGAATTCACACAGCATTATCACAAATAAATATCACACATTTATCACCAACTCTATCCAAAGCATATTACATCCTAGAATATCACAGATTATCATACAATAGATATAAATCAATCCAGACATTCTACTCACACAATCATCCACAAGCAAGAATTATTAAACCATATTAGAAATAATTTAATTAATTCAAATTAAATTAATAACTTAAGAATTAATCACTTAACCTTGCTTAAATCAATCATTAATTAATTACAAATCATTTAATTAATTAATCATTCCTTAATTACTTTTATAATCAATTAATTAATCTTTAATTACAGATTAATTATCCTTTAATTATTAATTAGTAAACCTTAATTATTAATTAATAAAACTTAATTACAAATTAAGTACTTCTTAATCACCAGTTAATTAACCTCTAATTACTTAATTAATTAATCTCTAATTACTTAATTAATTAATGCTTAATTATAATTTAATTAATCCTTAATTACTTAATTAATTAATCTTCAATTAATTAATTAACCTCTAATTATCAAACTAATAATTCTTAATTTCAAATTAATTAACCCCTAATTAATTAGTTTATAATCCTTAATTATTTATTAATTAATGCTTAGTCATTAATTAATTAAAGTAATTAATTATTCCTAATTACCTTATTAATTTAATTAATCCTTAAATCATTAAGACCTTGATTAACTTTAATATAAACATTATCTTTATTAATGACTTAATTATCATTAACATATGCATTTTAAACATTACTTTAAAATTAACTTTTAAATTTCATTTCTAATTTAAGACTTAAAATAACTTACAAAATTTTAACTTAACAAAATCAAAGTTAAACAAATTACAAAACTTCTTAATCAAATGTTAAAAAAACATTCATTATATATAAAAGAAATTTATATAAGAAAAGTTTTAAACTAAATTTTATTTTAAATTTTCAAAACCTTGCTTTAAAAAATAAATTAAATATTGGTTTAACCCTTGCTTCGGGTTCAACCCGAAGATCACTCGGGTCTTGCCCCGAGTAAAACCCACCTTCTTTTTTTTTAAATTTAGTTTAAGTTTGAAAAACTGACACATGATTCCACTCACGTGCAAATACCCGAGGATGAACTCGAACAAACAACACATAAACCCGTGTAATCCTTCGAGTCCACCCCTCTCTTCCAAACATACCGACACACTGAATTAACTGTGTACATGTACTGGCGATCAGCGCCACCCTGACCACCGTCGACACCCCTCGCATATCGACGATTGCCAACACTCCTGATTCCGACCACCCAAACTTCCATACAAACCCAATATCAAAATCGAACATTCTAACCAATCCTGGAATTCAACCTCACACCTGAATCCCCCTCGAACTGCCGACGCCGACCGCCGGAAGTCTAGAGACTCCGGCCACACATTCTTTGGCTATCCACACAACCATCCCCCTTGGTCCGATGCAACTCGAACAACCAGAGACGCCGCAATGGTCTCGTTTCCAAACTCGACTTTTTAGGGTTAAAACCCATCTCTGATCGATTGCCAACGCCACGGCGACGAAGAAAGTCACCGACCATTTTTCCCCGACTCGACAACTCCCTAACAACATCCAAACGAAATTCCGACCACCCCGAGTCCTCCGACCGCCAGATTTAGCTCAAAAACCAAATTCCAGTCATCGCTGATTTACACACTCGATTAAAAACTAAAAAATCGTGATTCAGCTCCTAAAAATCATGGATTAAGACAATGATTCAGATTATCTAAGTAGATCAAAGGATCATGCTACTTGAATTAAACATGTCTGTAAATTTTTACTGTAATTTTTGATTTTCCAGATAATATATATACCAAACATATTTAAAACTATTTCTAAATCCTAGTTAATGTTTAAACAAACTTAACCTAACAGAGAACAGAAGAAGAGATTTTGGAATTTATATCAAATCTAAACTCTGTAACATGAAACAGAGATACACAGATATATCAGATATGCATACTACAATACATTCATATACATAGAGATATCACTTATATATACACATGCAAAACATAGTTCATTTCAACAGATCACATGCAATAGATTTTCACTTAATCAAGCTTTTTAAAAAGGATGTTTACTCACTTGTTTGAAGGACAGGGAGCTTTGAAACAAATGCTTGAAAATTGGAATTTGAAAAAAAAATGCTTGAATCTGGAAACTTTGAATTGCTGTGATCTTCTAAAAAACTGAAATGCTTGTTGAGAGATGGTTTATGCTTTGAAACTGAGGTGTTCTTGCTTGTTTAGTTGATCTAAGGTTGCTGATTGCTGTTTTTGAGATTTTTCTGGCTAGAAAAATTTGTGTTTACAGGCTTGTTTTCTTGCTTTGATTTTTCTTGGTTTTGAAAATTGTTTTACAAGTTTGAGTTTCTTTGTTTTGAAATGAATTACAGGCTTATGTTTTGAATGAAGATAGAAAAAGAAAGGGAAGAGCAAAGATAGATGTATATATAAACTAAATATGTAATTTTATTTATGTTTTACAACCTCGTGGTTGATTCCTATTTTAGATTTGTTTCCGATGATCTTTTGGATCTTCGATGCCTTTATTATAGACCGTCTGGTGATTCCTTGGTTCTTGATTTGGATGGTAAGTATGCTGAGTTAAATTCTATCATGCTTGCTGATACTACCTGCGATCGATCTTTTATTTACTCTTCTGATGCTGAGATCTATGATCCTTCTCTTGCTCTCCTATTTCACCCCTATATTGGACTTCTTGGGAATGACTCTCTGGATTCTTCCCAGGTGGATGTTGACATTGGTGTTACTACCACTTTGGAGGAGACATAGTCTTGTTAGTTATTTATAGTAGCCGTGACATGTCTGTCACACTCCTGTGCTGTATTTTTTTCTTTTTTAGCAGTTAAGGTGTCTCTACCTTACTCCTGTACTTCATGTTTTTATTACGTTCATAATAAAAAGTGGACGGTCCACTATAAAACCGGCTGGCCTTAATAAAATAAATAAATAAATATATAATTTATTTAAATTAAAAAAATAAAAATAAAAAGACGACACTTGTTAATTCAGCTAACATTTGTCATTCGTATAATTTAATCTCATTACACATGTCACTGACATAATTTAATCTATTAACACTTGTCATTATGTATTTTTAATTATTTTTAAATGCTAATAAAAAGCTTTTGTATTTATTTACTAATTAATAAATACTTTTCTAAATTTATATAATAAAATTCTTTAAAGAAAATAAAAAAACTAATTATATTCTAAATAAAATCACATATAATATATTTTAAAATCCAAAATATATTTATGATATATATCCTTTAAATTTCAAATTTAAATTCAAATTCAATTTAAAATCCAATTTTAAAATCAATTCAAATACATATATATATATATATATATATATATATATATATATTAAACAAACCCAAATTTAATTTGAAAATAATAATTCTATTTAAAATTTAATTATCTATATTTAAAAACAACACATTTATTATAATTGTTACGAAAATAACAATTTTACCAATTTTAAATAATTAATAAAGCGGATTATCACGTTTTAAATTGCTTGAAATTTTCGGGATATCACAAGTGGCATGAAAGAGAAAGTATTATTATTTAAGTTGGAATTTGAGGTTAAAAAAGGGGATTAGAGATGTAGCAAAACTGAGGTGTAGCCGATCCTTCCCATATGTATACACACTTGTGTATGTGTACGTATGTATATGTACACACACACACCCATACATACACACATATATCTATGTGTGTTTGTATATACATATGTATACGTATGTATATATATATATATATATATATATATATATATATATATATATATGTGTGTGTGTGTGTGTGTGTGTGTGTGTGTGTGTGTATTATAAATATGATTTATATATCAAACACAAATGAGAGGTTTTGTGTGTGCCCACACACATATGCATACATACACACACACACATACTTACATGTTTTAAAAGAAATATGACTTATATATCAAACAGAATGAGAGTTTGTCATAAAATTAGTACACACATGTTACAATGGACATAAGAAACAAGAAGCTTCAAATGAACCATAATGTAGTGGCATATGATGGTGAGACAAATTATAATATGGGATGTCTTACACATTAGTAACTACATGATAAACCCCGATTCACCTGGCTCTTGTCATCACAACTCCAAATCAATCTTGAAGACAATGTTAAGCTCAATCGAGAAATGAGTCTTCTTTCTTATTGGTTTTCCAATCGGTTATGTTGCTTTGGTTGCATTAGTAGAGGCAACATCAATGTTTTGATGTGTTTTACTGTTTGACTTGTAGCACTTCACACTAAAAAAAGGTTATTTTACAATGATAAATAAACTTTTCCATAACATCTAACAATATAATTTCACATTGCTATTGTTGGAGTGTCTCGCATTGAATGTTGGTAATAAAACTGATAATAAAAGTGCCACCTCATGAAGATAATAGAGGTGGAATAAGATACATACGAGTTTGATTGTTTATAACAATAAGACATTTTTCTGCTATAATGTGATGAGCAAACTTTATTTTTCTCTATGGAGGGATATGCGGATGGATCCTGAAAATTCAAGAGCTAATGCACATATTTATACATATATGCATACCCAAACATGCACACACATATCTCTCTATGTGTGCGTAACACTGAACCAACGACCTTGGTTGATATATCATTCCATGTTATTCTGGCCAGTAATTATATTCCTCGACTGCCATCATTTCTTGTTATTGTTATGGCATGTAGCTTATGGACCCAAATCCGAATAATATTTTGAAATATAAATTCAATTTCAAATCGAAAACCACTTTAATTTACTAGAATAACATGTAAATAGCGCTAAAATGAGATGATAGAAAACCATCATAGCTCAGTGAATGTACATGCTAAGGTAGATACAAGATCAAGGTAACAAATTTAATCCATTTACTGAATATGTTCACTTAAGTAGCATATTATTGATCAGTTTAAGATGCTGGTACAATAATCTTACAAAATTTTGATGGCAGTACTAAATCATTGATCAACACGCTGCATCGGGTCCATTTCATAGTAATTTTTTTAAAATTATTTGTTTGTAAACATACTACTATAAGTTTGCAAGTAGCGCAGTAGAATATGTGTTAGACTAGTTGATAAGTTAGAAATAGAAGGTTGTAGCTAATAATATAATAATCACATTTGTAATTGTTAACCAGTTTAAAGAGCCTAAATTTAATTGAATCCTACTTCATTGAATTATACCACTCCCTAATTCTCCCATTTGTCGAAGTATGACGTTGTAATGCATCATCCTTTCATCACTACTGCAAGTTGCTTGCAAACTGGAAGCCCTTTTCCATCATTTTAAAGTGCAAAATATTAACTGCAAGAAGATTTCTAACTTAGAACAAAGTCCTATAAGAGTAGAATTAGCTTGAACATCACAAATAGAAATTTCACGGCCATCATCCCATAAGAAAATATATCCAAATTTCTTTTTCTAAAGTAAATACACAACCCAGACATAGATATTTTGGACAATATATCATGTTTTCTAAACAGGAATCTAACTCCTATTAGTCTACACATTTGAGATAAAATAAATTTGTTACATCACTAGCAAAAGGCCTTCAATTAGTTAAAATATTAAGGTTATTGATTTGAAGGACAAGAAGCCATGAAAATCTGTTTGAGGCAAAATGATAATGTTCATATTCAACTGAGTTGCATTACATTATATACAGACACATTGTGTATGCGTGCTTATGCACATAGTTGTGTACTCACTCATCTAATCATGTTATGCCAATAAATAAAATCAACCTTGATGCAAACAGTGTATTCAAACATACAAACACAATAACATATCATATAATAATATATTACACTAATTCCTTCCCTCAAGCCAAACTCTCTCTTTTCTTTGCTCTTCACATCATTTCTCCCTCTTCTCTGCTCGTTCTTTCCTTATTTCACCTTCTCTTCTTTCTCCATGCCCATACTATCTTCCACATTCAACTCCTTTCTCAATCTCGCAAAATGTATTAAAGATAAGGGCTTAGTTAGTATGTCTGGCATTTGATACAACACTTGAAGATGATTTATGCTTATTGTTCCATTTGCAAACTGATCCTGGCAAAATATAAATCTAATTCAATATGTTTTGTTCGAGAATGCAATACCGGATTTGTAGCAAGTGAGACTGTGCTTAAATTATCACACCACACCGTTGCATTGTAATTTCCTTCATCGCACACTACTGACAACATGGATCTTAACCATATAATCTCCGACGCAACACTGGCTACACTCCTACACTCTGCCTCGATGCTTGACTTAGAGACTATCAATTGCTTCTTCGAGCACTATGACACTATATTCTACCCGAGATATACACAATATCCACTTGTTGATCTTCTATCATCCGGATCTACTCCCTAATTTGCTTCTGCATATGCGTTGATACTTAAATTTTTATTTATGCACAATTTTATTCCATAATCCAGTGTCCCTGCTAGATACCTCAGTATCCTTTTCACAGCCTTCCAGTGATCAGTTGATGGTTGTTGCATGAACTGCCAGACCTTATTTACATTGAATAATACTTTTGGTCTTGTGATAGTGATATATTGCAAGGCCTCTACTATATTCTATACTGATGTGCATCTTCTATGGGATCTCCTGCATTTCTGGACAAATGAAAGTTGTTAATCATAGGGTAGGTAGTGGCTTTGCCCTATCCATACCTGCTCTTCTCAGTAGCAACTGAATATAGTTTCACTGACTAATATGCAGCGTACCAATCCTTAAATACTTAATCTCAATGCCTAGAAAATACTTCAACTTTCAAGATCTTCCAGTTTGAATTGGTTGTCTAGGTATTGAGTTAACTTGGCTATTTCTACTTTTCTACTTCCAATTATAATAAAATCATCCACATATACCAACACATAAGTTGTGTAACCGCTGCCTCTTTTAATGAATAACAATTTATTTGATTTTGTTGCATGATAGTTTAGTTCGGTCAGTGTCATTTTCAGCTTCTCAAACCACACCCAGAGTGCTTGTTTCAATCCATATGTGGCCTTATTAAATTTGCACACTAATTGTGACCTAGATTCACTTTTAAACCCTTTGGTTGTTGCATGTACACCTCTTCTTTCAACTCAAATTTAGGAATACACTATGAACATCTAGCTCACCTTTGTATAAAGTTTTAATTAGCATGACTCTATTGGTAGTAGGCTTCACAACTGGTGAGAAGGTCTCATTGAAATCAATCCTGTATTGCTGAATATATCCCTTTGCCACAAGTCTTGCTTTATACTTTGCTATTGATCCATCTGAATTTGTCTTTAGTTTGTAAGTCCAGTTGCTACCTAGTACAATTTGGTTATTTAGTAATCTAACTAGACTCAATGTATTATTTTTTATTAATGCTTTATACTCTTCCTCCATTGCTCTCCTCCACTCTGTATGTTTAATTGTCTACTCATAAGTCTCTGGTTCTTTATGACTGCTGCTTGCCATGTATACTTTTGGCCTAAAGATTCCTCTCTTAGCTCTAGTAAAAGATTAATGAGATATACAACTGTTGAGAATGCATTTTGCTGGAATTTTAGTAGTAACAATGCTTGAACTAATAAGGTTGAGCTAGGCTCTACAACATGCCTATACATACTTTCCACATTCCATTTTGTTGAGAGGTGTGTGGGCAGATAAATCTATGTAGTATGCATTTTTCGTTAAATGTATCCTTTAATAGTTTAAATTCAGATCCTCCATCAGTTTGAAAGATCTTGATCTTTGCATCAGGCTGTCTTTCTATGTGTATGATGAATTGTCTGACTGCCACATAGTTCTCAGATTTCTGCCTTTGGAAGTATATCCAAGTTCTAGTACATGCATCCGCAAATGTAATATAGTACTTGTACCTATAATATGAGTTTATGGGTGCAGGACCCCAATGATCACACTCCATAAGCTCTAACGGATTATTATATTATGTTTTTGACAAATTAAATGGCTGCGTATGACTCTTTCCTATCTGGAATTGGATAAAATGTAGGGTAGTATAATATTTTTACAAGAAATATTGATTTTATTCAAAAGACATTTCATTACACTTACATTTGGATGGCCAAGCTTCTTATGCTTTATATCTGTTGGTGTAGGATTCCACACGAGACCACTCAAATAGAAACCCCACAAGCACAACGGAAGACAAGATCGTGATAAGAAGTGTAAAAACAACCAATCAATAACTCAATTACAATCTCAATCGATCCAAAAGTAATCACAATCCCAAACAAGCAATATAGAAATAAAAGCAATAACGAAAAATAAATCCCACAGGGATTTATAGTGGTTACACTAACGTTGTGTTAGTGTACATCCACTTTACGAGAGAGCTTTTATTAATAGTGATGAGAAGAGTACAAAAGATTGAACATAATGATCAAATTCTAATTAGAAATTGGTATTTGTGGAGAAGAGAATTGAAGAAAATTAGGTTTTGATAAACCCTAATTTGGTGGGGGCTAATCTCTTGCGGTTGCTTGCACGCATTGGATCAGAAACCTGAGGCTAGCTCATATAGGAGAATAGAAACCCTAGGCAATATTTCGAAATTGCCCCTGCGGATATCACAAATTTTCACCTAAGTCCGTACGAGAAAAAACAGACAGAAGACGTTTCAGATGTCTAACCAAAAGGTCAGACGTCTGGTTTAACTCACTGGAATGACTTCGCTTCAGATTAGACGTCTGACCCATTTGGTCAGATGTCTAACAGAATTCCCTAGAAGCAATGCTGTCCAAATTAAACCTCTAAAATAAGTTTTTATCACAACTCAGCCCACTTCGGTTTTTCTCTTATAACTTCCACCTCCAAACTTCGATTTGTGAACCATTTTCTCCGTTACGAAGCTACTTTCGACCTCTACAAATCCCTATGTAGTGTCGCCAAAATTCAACTTTCCACCTCGACACTATATCTATCTTCAATTTCAATGGTACCATACCATCAACGACAACCGATGGCGCCAACTATCACTTCTTCTACCTTCAACCAAATATGAATGCTTTCCCAATGAGCTCCGGCAAAGCCACCGCTTATTGCATTCCACTAACGAGCTCAGGCAAAGCACCAGCCCGCTAATGAAATGTTGAAAATATCCAAATCCTAGGCTATCTCACCAAAGACTAGCACTTATCGAGAAGATAGACTTCAATCTTTTACCGATACTCTTCCTCATCTACCACCAAGTTCCTCTGTTAACCATGCCACCCCATGGCACCTAGCACTTCTCTAAGCGAATCAAGTTCGAGCAATGCTCGAACTTTCCAACCGGCAATGCATTAGTGAACATATCCGCTGGGTTATCCTTTGTGTGCATTTTTCGAAGATATACTTGCTTATCTTCATCCATGGCTACTAGAAATGACTCTCTCACCTCAATATGCTTAGTCCATGAGCTAAACGCCAAATTCTCTGCCAAGTGAATAGTACTCTAGCTATCACATCGAACATCAATACTATCATGCCCGAATCCCAAGTCACACAACAATCGCTTCAAATAGAGTGCCTCCTTTGCCGCCTCCACTGCGACTATCATCTCCGCCTCCGTAGTGGATAAAGCAACTACGGTTTGCAATCTAGATCTCCAACTTATGAATGTACCCCCAAGTGTGAAGACATATCCGAAAGTTGATTTTCTTCGATCCCTATCGTCGGCGTAGTCCGAATCATAATAACCAACCAACTTGCAATCCATCGCCTTACTACCACCAAAAACAAGACCATGAGATGATGTGCCTCTAAGGTATCTTAATATAAGCTTCACAGCTTCCCAATGCGATTTCTCCGGATTAGCCATGTATCGACTAACCATCCCGATGGCATTTGCAATACCGGGCCTCGTACACACCATAGCATACATTAGACTTTCAACCGCACTAGCATATGTCACCTTTGCCATATAAGTCTTGTCTTCCTCCAAGATAGTGATCCTTTACTTGAAAGCTTCGTATGCAAAGGTAAAGGTGTATTTGATGCCTTTGCATTCTCCATGCTAAATCGGAAAAGTACTTTCTCAATGTACTCCTTTTGAGTTAGTTTCAACTCAAAATTCTTTCGATCCCTTACAATTTCCATGCCCAATATCGTTCTTGCTTCTCCAAGATCCTTTATTTCGAATTCCGATTTCAAACTCAGTTTTAGGTTATTGATTTCATTCTTATCCTTAGAAGCAATGAGCATGTCGTCCACATACAAGAGTAAATACACCCAACAATCATTTTTCAACTTCTTGAAATAAACACAAGCATCTTTGATGCTTCTTTCAAAGACGTTTCCAAGCATGAAATGATCAAACCTCTTTTACCATTGTCTAGGTGATTCCTTTAAACCATATAGTGATTTCTTCAACTTGCAAACCAAATTTGACTTACAATCTACAACAAAACCTGCCGTTTGCTCCATGTAGATGTCTTCATCCAAGTCCCCATGCAAGAAGGCGGTCTTCATATCAAGTTGCTCCAACTCCAAGTCGTAAATAGCAACAATAGCAAGTAATATTCAAGTAGAAGTATGGCGCACAACCGGTGCGAATATCTCATCATACTCCTTTCTTTTTCCTTGTGCAAACCCCTTAGCCACTAGCCTAGCTTTGTATCTTCCATTGTCCTTCACCTTGTATATCCATTTGCACCTAATAGCACGGTTTCCTTTAGAAGGTGGAACCAAATCCCAAGTTTGATTCTTCAACAATGATTGCATCTCTTCCTCCATGGCACAAATCCATTTCGACCTATCAATCGACTTCATGACATCATCAAGGTCCATCGGCTCATCTTGGACTACATGAAGAGCATAGTCTAAATTATCACAAAAGCTAAGATAGTTCCAATCACCATATCTTTCGGGCGGTCTTATAGTACGACGACCAACCCAAGTAGCAATACCATCACCTAAACTCCCTTCGGCTCCACCTTGAACTAAATCTTCTCTAGAATCATGTACATCACCAACACTACTAGAGGCACTCTATGGACTATGTGATGTAACATCAACCGCTACTTCCTCACAAGCATCTCCAACTACTCTACTCTCTCTATTCCTTGGACAAAACGTGGAAATAATTTCCTTCTCCTTTGATTCATCATGAACCAAATCCGAAACATCCGATGAGTTCACATTCTCCTTGAACATCGCCAACTCATCAAAAGTAACATGATGAGAATTCACCACCTTCTTCGTTTCCGGATTCCAAATCCGATAGCCTTTTACACCGTCCGTATAGCCCAGCAAAATTCACTTGAAAGCTCTTGGTTCAAGCTTATCATTTCCCGAATCATGCACATAAACCGGATTGCCAAATACACGAAGATAACTCAAGTCAATTCTCTTTCCCTTCCACACTTCCTTCGGAATTTTGTTACCAATAGCTGAGCACAGAATTCGATTAACAATATGCACCGCGGTTGACAAAGCTTCAGCCCAAAATCCCTTAGCCAAACCCAATGTCAATCTCAAGCATCTAGCTTTCTCAAGTAGAGTACGATTCATCCTCTCCGCAACATCATTCGACTGCGGATCTCCAGGTGTAGTAAAATGCCTCCGAATACCATGATGCTTGCAAAACTCCAAAAATTCTCCGGAAACATACTCTCCGCCATTGTCAGACCTAAGAACCTTCAATGGCTTTCCACTCTCATTTTCAACAAGAGCCTTCCACACTTTGAACTTTGCAAATGCCTCAGACTTGGCCTTCATTACATACACTCAAACTTTTCGAGAAAAGTCATCTATAAAGGAAATATAATAGCGATCTCCACTTAAAGAAGCTACGGGTGCCGGTCCCAAACATTCGTGTGAACATACTCAAGAACCCTTCTAGAATCATGCTTTCCCTCGCCGAATGAAACTTTAGTTTGCTTCCCCATGAGGCATTCTTCGCAAAACTCTAACTTGTTGAAACTTTCTCCATCGATCATCTCTCTCTCTTCCGAAGAACATCTAAACTCCTCTCCGAGACATGACCCAACCTCAAATGCCACAACCTAGTCGCATCCAAGCCACGAGAACTATCAACTCCTATACAAGTTTCACCTTCTACAGTCACTCCTTGAAGAAAATAAATATCATGAGTCCTTGCACCCTTCATCACCACAAGTGCCCCTTTGAAACCCACAAGCTATCACTCTCAATAGTGATCTTACAAGCTAAAGAATCCAGCTGCCCCAAAGAGATAAGAGACTTCCTAAGTCCCTAAACATAACGCACATTAGTGAGACCATGAACCACTCCGTCAAACATTCGAATTTGCATGGAACCAATGCCTTTCGACTTGCAAATAGCACCATTTCCCATAACAATTGAATTTCCTTCTTTGTTGATGTAAGAAGAAAAACAATTTCTATTTGGCGTCATATGATAAGACGCCCCAGAATCGAGCACCCTTTGCTACCCGAAACATCTGATGCTAACGCCGACAAAACATCTACATCTCCCTCACCAACTGCACTCTCCACCACTACTGATGAAGATGCTACTTACTTCTTTGCCTTCTCCTTGTCCGGACACTCATTCTTCCAATGACCGGGCTTCCTAAAAATATACCACTTGCCTTTTATTTCCTTCGACTTTCCTCTCCAACCGGGGTTCCTTGATTTAGAACACCTCCGGTTCTCCTTCTTCACATACCTCTCCTTCTCCACAAATAAACCATGAAACAATATTTCTTTATTCATACTATTTTTAACCAAACATACTTATAGATGAAACTCAAAGAATACTTTGTTATTTCTAGCAAACTGTGAGATACTTATGAGATCCTTTTGATTTAGGGTACTCTCAAAAGATTTCTTATGAGTTATGACCTATCATTTCTGCCTGAATTGATGTTGGCATGACCTATATGTGATATATAAAGTGGGCTACCATTTCCCATATGTATTGAATTTTTACCTTGATATACAGCTCCACCAAGATTCAAGTTCTATAGGTTATTGGTCACATGACTGATGGCTCCTAAGTCGAGAAACCATGCTTCATCTCGTGCCAATCCAGCTTGATTGTCATGAAGAAAACTATGATCTCTTGAATTGTTCTTTGTATCAGTATGAAGTTGGCTTAGGTTTGCATTAGTTGAACAATTTCTTTGGTTGCCTTGATTAGCTGAAATCTGTTGGCTATTTGTGAAATTGGAATCAAATCTAAAATAGCACCTGAGAGCAGTATGACCAAATCTCTCACAGATCTGGAATCTTGGTCTGTTGCTATCACTTCTTCCTCTACCTCTTGATTTTCCATACAAACTACCTCTGCTATAGAACTGATCTGATCTTTGACCATGCGTACCTCTACCTCTAGTGATCTGATTTATAGGGATAATTTGGGTTCTTGGTTCTTGAATTTGCTATGTAGTTAGTTGAAAATTCCTGGGTGGATATATCCTTATGTTCTGGCCTGCTTTTATGTGAAAGAAGTGTGAAACTCACGTATTGCAAGGTTGGTGATGTTTCTTTAGAGGAGATCACGGCTATAATAGCCTCATAATCACTGTCTAAGTAATTGAGCATGGTAAGAACATGTTCAGTCTCTATCACCTTATGACTAGACGACTCAAGAAGATCGTGTAGTGTATTTAGCTGACTGAGGTACTCCTTGATAGTAGGATTTTCCTTCTTGATATTTTGCAATTGTCTCTTATAGTACAAATCTGGTAGAGGATATATGGAAGACCAGACTTCATATGAAGTTTTACATCTAATGATTTGAGATAAGAAGTTGATATTAATGGAAAATAGCCATGAGCATAATAAACTATCTTGCCTTTGATGTGTTACAAATTCAGGATTGATGGCACTCTTTCCTTCATAATTGGTTATGAACTGTAGTGGGTTTGAGACTATAGGATCAATAAAGCTTTGTAACCTGTAGCCTCTAATTGCCGTTTCAATCTGAAATTTCCATAATAAGAAGTAATTTTCATCCAAAGTCACAGTGACAAGTTGGGTTTGGAGATTGATGATAGTCTTCAGAGAATCTTCAAGAGTTTTCTGAGATGAACTATTACTTACATTTCCTTGATTTGTTGAATCAATTTTTGATTAGTGATCATTATCTTCTAACATTTTTCTTACTGTAATCCGATATGGAGTTGGAATCTAATGATTGGTTTGAGAATCTTGATTAGGATTTTAAGGTGATTCAATTATTTAATGAAGTTAGGTTTAATTTTGGGAAGTGATTTGGGAACGATCTAGGGTTTTGATGATGCTATGATGATCTAAGGTTGTTTCTTGGATTTAGATGAGAGATGCCGCTAGGCTTGAAGCTTTGGTACCAAGTTAGAATATGAAAGTTACTGATTTAAAGGAGAAGAATCCATGAAAATATGTTTAAGGCAAAATGATAATGTTTATATTTAACTGAGTTGCATTGCATTATATACAGACACGTTGTGTATGTGTGCCTGTGCACGTAGCTGTGTACTCACTCATCTGATCTTATTACACCACTCATTACAATCATCTTTGATGCAAACAGTGAATTCAAACATACAACTCAATAACATGTCATATAATAATATATTACACTAATTTTCTAAAATTGTAGTTTTCCTATGTGAATAAGCAATGATTTTTTTCCTTTATGCTGTTGAGTTTCTAGAAGGTTACTTTGTAGCCATATATATTCCCACTTTACACAATTATCAACATTTAAATAATTCCCCAAGGAACTTTCCATTAACAATTTATGAAAGACTTCAGGGTCCAATTATTTGGAGGACTCTCTGCTAATCTTTTCTAAAAACCTAGTTGGAAGAAGTAAGAAGAAAATTTACACCAAGTTTTTACATGTCAACTAATATGTGTGGCAAACATTGACAAGCATCAACAAGAACATTTTCCCTAACATAGTGAGACCTGGGTATAGTTTCATTAAAAGGCACAATTAAGCCTACAAAGAAGAAGAAAAATCAAAATGTAAGTGCCTTTATCGTTATTTGAAGCTAATATTAAAAAGATATTACAAATTATATCTGTAGCTTACAACGTCTGTGATATGGTCTCATGCAAAGAGTTTGCATAACATAGAAGTTTGATATAGCAGAGAACATAATGTCATGAGCTTGATTCTCATTAGAACCATATTTTATTTTTGGTTTACATATTCTTTTATATCTGTAAAAGATTTGAATAGAATTGAATTTGAATGAGTAGTTTGATATTTGTATTGAACAATTGACAATAGAGAAGATGATAGTATACTAAAATAAGCAGAAATGTTATTGATCTCTGTAATATTGTTCATATTCATATAATCCACAATTCTCAGTGTATATTTATATTATACAAAGTAATATTGGGCTTACACCACCTGGCCCAAGACATAATACAGTATGTTAAGATAATAGAAGAGAGACTGAAGCATAACGCTTCATTTCTTTTACCCCCTCAAACCGAAGTTAGGGTTAGGGCATGGCGGCCAAAACTTTACTTTCGTCTGCTTCAAATCTTCAGAAAAAATTCAGTCTTACACGAAGAACCAAGGTCTAAATGAGTAGATCTACTCAGTTCATCTAGATTTATGCTTTTTGAAGTTGAATAGCTTGAAATTGAAGAAACAATGGAAATTGAAGATGGATTTTGCACTTAAAAGATTAAATTTGTCAGTAGTTTCTCCTCCATCCTCTGGAATCTCTTTTACCTTCAAGTCGCTTCGAAATCTGACAAAGTTTTGAGCCGATAAAGCCTTTGTAAGAGCGTCTGCTAACTGGTAAGATGTAGGTATGTAGTTTACTTGTAAATTTCGCTTTAACACATGCTCTCGAACAAAATAAAGATCAATTTCTATATGTTTCATCTTCGAGTGTTGAATAGGATTAGCTGACATGTATACAATACTTTGATTATCACACCACAAAATTGGTTTGACCTGTAACGTGAGTTTTAGTTCACTTAATAATAACTGAATTCAAATCATCTCTGTTGTTGCACTAGCCACACTTCTATATTCTGCTTCTGTGCTAGATCTGGATATTGTAGACTATTTTTTCGAACATATAGGATTATTGCCGAGATAAATGCAATATCATGTTACAGATCTTCTGTCATCTAAATCATTAGCCCAATCTACATCTGAATATCCAGTTAAAGTAAGATTGTTGCAATCCTTTAGCAGTAGACCAAAATTTGCAATTCCTTTTAGATATCTCAGTATTCTTATAACTGCTTTTCAATGATTATCCAATGGTTCCTGCATAAAGTGACAATTTTTTTTCACACTGAACGATATATCAAGTCTAGTGATAGTTACATACTACGAAGCACCAACAACACTTCTATATTGTTTAATGTTAGTTATGGGTTCTCCCCTGTTCTTAGTCAATTGCTGACTGCTTATCATTGGTGTTGGTTGAGGCTTTGCTTTATCCATATTTGTTTTGCATAGAAGCTCTAAAATATATTTCTGTTGACTTAAGAACATTGTTGAATTTGATCTTCTTTTTGTTGAGTCACAAGCTTTATGAAAGTTTTGATTTCTGACAAATAAGGCGATTGATTTCTGACAAACAAGGCGATCGACAAAAACAAGGTCAATAGAGCTATATATGGTACTCTAGATTATAGGTTGATTATTTGTTGTTGTAATAGTAATAAATTTGTTAAAATCTATCCTCAAATAATCATGCATATCAAGGGAATCAATATATATACGAATAATTTATAAGTTGCATGCAGTTGCACAATTCAATGTGCAATTTAACAGGCACCGGTCGACCGGTCAATATAGGTGCGGTCGACCGTTCCTGTGTAAATTGCACAGTGAACGTGCACACATGCACATAACGTATATATATATTTGAATTCCTGTCTACCGGTCCATTTTTGACCTGTCGACCGTTTTTAAACAGAAAGCAACTTTTCCAAAAGACACTTCTCTTCTCCAAAGGTTGCATCTCCTATCTTTCATCAATGATCATAACTCTTAATGGCAACTGTTCACAAAGAGTTACAACTATTTTTCTCTATATATACTCATCTAAATCATTGATTCATACACAAGTTTTTACAACGATTTCATATATTCTTTTAATCTAATCTCTGATCTCAATACTGTATTATAAAAGCTCTAAATTATTTATTGAATCTTTGAAACTATTTCATATCCTTTGATTCAATAATATACTTTCCTTAATCTTTTCAAAACATCATATCGCATACTTTGAGGATAAGATTATAGGAAGGGTGTACTGCTAGTGACAAATCCGTGTTTTCAAGAACACAAGTTGTCAACAACAATTGTATTTGTTCTTTTGTTGAAGTCCTCTGTGTTGTAAGAGGCAAGTGTTGAAGTCCTCAGTGTATTAGAGGCGTGAAATCCCATTCGGTTGTTCGGGTATTGTAAACCTGTTCCTCCGGGTGAAGCGAGGTAGTTAATAGTGAAAATCCAGATAGAAGTCTGGGACTGGACGTAGGACGGTGCTCCGAACTAGTATAAAAATCTCTGGTGTGATTTTTTTCTATTTTCTATTTACAATGCTATTATCATCTATTTCTGCATTTGTATTGTAATCCATATTACACGATCCGTGTATACTATATTAGCACATATAATTGTATACACACCACACTTTCAATTGGTATCAGAGCACGGTCATCATATAACCGTAACACAGTTATTTGATATACTCTTGTAATATGGCAAATAACGCAAGTACTAGCACTCAAAACACCACTTACACAGAAGGGCAATCGACACAAAGACCTCCATTTTTCAATGGTCTTAACTATAGTTATTGGGCAACACGTATGTCATTCTTTATGCAATCAAGTAGCTATGATGCTTGGAATGCTACTCAAAGAGAAATAGTGAATCCAACAACTGATTATTCAGAATGGACTATGGCTGAGAAAACGGCAGCGGCCGTAAATGCAAGAGCAATAAATATGTTGTTCTGTGCATTAGACCAAAATGAATATAACCGTGTTAGTATCTGCACTACTGCATATCAAATTTGGCAAACGCTAAAAATCACTCATGAAGGTACTAACAAGGTTAAACAAGCCAAAATAGCCATGCTGAAAAGTCAATTTCAAAATTTCAAAATGAAACCAAATGAAACAATCAATGACATGTATTCACGGTTTCAAACTATTCACCATGCACTTATTGGGTTAGGACAAAAGTATTCTGATTTTGATGTTGTTTCAACAGTCCTACATTCTCTGACTAATGAATGGGAAGGAAAAGTATTAGCAATTGAAGAAGCTAATGACCTTTCCGTCATGAAGCCAGATGAATTGATAGGAAATTTAATGTCCTATGAAGCAAATTTGCAGGCTAGAAAAGAACAGAAAGAAGAAAAGAAAAATGTAGCATTTCATGTTGAGAAAGAAGAAAATGAATCAGATTCTGAAGATGAAGATTTGGCGTTCATTGCTAAAGGTTTCAAAAAATTCCTAAAATATCGAAAAGCCAGTCGCTACAATAAAAGGAAACCTGGATCAAATAAACCATCTTCATCTGCTATAGAATGTTTCAACTGCCATAAAAAGGGACACATGCAGAAGGATTGTCCAGAACAAAAGAAAAAGTCAGAAAATGACAAATTCAAATATAAGAAGGACAAATCAAAGAAACGAGCCTTCTCAGTAACATGGGATGATTCAGAGTCATCTTCATCAGAAAGTGAAAGTGATTCGGAGAATGAACAAGCTAATGTTTGCTTTATGGCAACAGAAGATGAGGTACAAATTCCTACATTTGATGAATTACTTGATATTAATGCTGAATTGATAGTCAAATATAAAGACTTAAAACGTCAATTAAAAGTAGTCAAAGCAGATTTAAGTAGAGCAGAGTTTGAACGAGATATGTTAAAAGATGAGAAGAAAATATTAGAAGAAGAACTTGAAAATATTCAAGAATCATCATCTAATGTTGACTCTCAAATATCTCTTTTGAGTCAAGAAATAGAAGCTCAAAAAGAGAAAAATAATGCTCTCACTACTGAAAATCATGAACTTAAAGCAAAAGTCAAAATTCTAGACCTAGAAAAAGCTAGTTTACAAACAAAGTTTGATGACATTACTCAAAATGTTTCTAACTTTAACAAAGGTCGAGAAAATTTGACTAAAATCATTGAAAGTTCACAATCTATTTCAGATAAACAAGGTTTGGGATATAACAAACATGAAACTAAGAAACATCTTAGAAATAAAAGGAAGAAGAAAGTACAAAAAACTGAAGCTAAGAAAAATCTTAGTTTATTATATTTCAAACCAAAACTAGTGGTGAAATTTCAAAAGAGAAATGTCAAGACTATCAAAATATGGGTACCTAAAACAAATAATAATTTGATTAGGAACAAATACATTCAGCAATTCATGAATAATGTACATTTTAATAAAAATTATATATATAAAGGGGATACCGGACCCAAATGGGTTTGGACTCCTAAGACCTAACTCTTAGGACCCTATAAAAAGTGGGTACCATGAACTTAATTCTATTTTTTGCAGGTCCCACTGAAGAAAAGAGGAAAGTGGATATTGGACAGTGGTTGCTCAAAGCATATGACGGGAGACAAGAGCTTATTAACAAATATTAAATACTCAGATGGTGGCTCAGTCACTTTTGGAGACAATTCAAAAGGTTATATCATCGGCAAAGGCGATGTGAGCAATTGCGGTACATCTAACTTACCTCTTATTACTAATGTCATGCTAGTTAGAAATTTAAAACACAATTTACTTAGTATTAGTCAGTTATGTGACAAGGGTTTTATAATTTCCTTTTCAAATAATAAGTGTAGTATTTTAGATAAAGACCATAATTTGGTTTTTGAAGGTTATAGAGACAGAAATATATATATTCTAAATATGAATATTAATCATAATTCAGATATGTGTCTTGTGGCTAATGACAATGATCCATGGCTATGGCACAAACGTTTCTGTCATATAAACTTCAGAACAATTGACAAGCTAGCCAAAAACAATCTAGTTAGAGGACTACCCAAAATGAGTTTTAAAGTTAACAACATTTGTGATGCATGTCAATTAGGAAAATTGACCAAATCATCGTTTAAATCCAAGAAAGTCATATCAACATTACAACCACTTGAGTTACTGCACATGGATTTATTTGGACCTACTAGAGTTCAATCAATAAATCACAGTCAATATGTGCTTGTAATTGTTGATGATTTCTCTCGTTATACATGGACAATTTTCTTAAAAAAATAAAAGTGATACTTTCGATCATTTCAAATCTTTCGTCAAAAGAATTCAAAAATCAAAAGGAATTAAAGTTAAAAATATAAGAAGTGATCATGGCGGAGAATTTGAAAATAATGAATTTGAACATTTTTGTACAAAGAAAGGTATATATCATAATTTTTCGTTTCCCAGAACTCCACAACAGAACGGAGTAGTAGAACGAAAGAACCGAACTTTACAAGAATGTGCAAGAACATTATTGAATGGAACCACCTTACCAAAACATTTCTGGGCAGAAGCTGTCGCAACTGCCTGTTATGTTTTAAATCGTGTGTCCATAAGACCTCTTACCAAGAATACCCCTTATGAATTGTTTAACAAAAGAAAGCCCAAAATCTCATACTTCAAAGTTTTTGGTTCCAAGTGCTTTATTTTAAATACGAAAGACCAGCTTGGAAAATTCGATCCAAAAGCCGATGAAGGAATATTTGTCGGTTATTCGGAACGAAGTAAGGCCTATCGGATATTTAATAAACGAACCAAAACTATTGAAGAATCACTTCATGTCTCTTTTGATGAAATTTATCAGCATCCTCACACAATATCAGATGATGACGAATCAATAGTCATTGATAATCCAATCATCTCAAATACTGATTCTGACTCAGAAGTAATTATTGAGAATACTCCTCAAATATGTGAATTACAATCACCACCAAGAATATTAAGAGACCATCCGGCCCAAAATATAATAGGTGAAATAACATCACATGTCAGAACAAGGAGTCAACTCAATCAAATGGGTCATGTCGCTTTTCTCTCAAATATCGAACCCAAGAATCCAAAAGAAGCTGCTACAGATGATTACTGGATCATTGCCATGCAGGAAGAACTAAATCAGTTTGAGCGCAATGACGTTTGGGAACTTGTTCCGAGGCCAACTGATCAGTCAGTAATTGGTACTAAATGGATCTATAAAAATAAGGCTGACGAACAAGGAAATATCACCAAAAATAAAGCAAGATTAGTAGCACAAGGATACAATCAGGAAGAAGGTATCGATTATGAAGAAACTTTTGCACCAGTTGCTCGACTAGAAGCTATTAGAATTCTATTATCTTTTGCTTGTCATCATAATTTCAAACTTTATCAGATGGATGTCAAAAGTGCTTTTCTCAATGGATTTATCAAAGAGAATGTCTATGTCGAACAACCTCCTTTATTCGTACATGAAAAATATCCTGACCATGTGTTCAAACTTAAGAAAGCTCTGTATGGTTTAAAACAAGCACCTCGTGCTTGGTATGAACGATTACGTAGCTATCTTATTAATTCAGGATTTGAAATAGGCAAAGTCGATCAAACTTTGTTTATTAAACATTCTCGAAAAGATATTCTGGTTATCCAAATATATGTAGACGATATCATCTTTGGTTCAACAAACGATAAACTCTGCAAGGAATTTGCAAGTATTATGACCAAAGAATTCGAAATGTCTCATATGGGAGAACTATCTTATTTTCTTGGACTTCAAATCAAACAACTTTCAAACGGTATTTTTATCAATCAAGAAAAATACTGTGAAAATCTTATCAAACGCTTCGGATTACAAAATACATCTGGTAAACCAACTCCTATGAGTACAACTACACATCTTGAAAAAGATGAAAGTGGTAAGAATGTTGACCAGAAATTATATCGAAGCATGATTGGTTCTCTTCTTTATCTTACAGCTAGTCGTCCAGATATATTAATGAGTGTTTGTTTATGTGCTCGTTTTCAAGCCGATCCAAAGGAATCACATTTACGAGCAGTGAAACGTATAATTCGTTATCTTAATAATACCAAAGATTTTGGTCTTTTCTATCCAAAAGAATGTCCATTTGAATTAGTATCATATAGTGATGCTGATTTCGGTGGCTCACGAACAGATAGAAAAAGTACAAGTGGTACATGCCATTTTATTGGAAAATCACTTGTCTCTTGGTTTAGTAAGAAACAGAATTGTGTTTCACTATCAACATGTGAAGCTGAATATATATCAGCGGCTCTCGCTTGTACTCAAGTACTATATATGCAACAAACACTTCAAGATTTTGATATTCATTTATCAAATTCTATTATATACTGTGATAACACAAGTGCTATAAATCTTTCTAAAAATCCAGTGAATCACTCTCGAACTAAACACATTGATATCCGTCATCATTTTCTTCGAGATAATATTGAAAAAAGAAATATATGTCTTGAATATGTCCATACTGAAAATCAATTAGCAGACATTTTTACTAAGCCGCTGCTCGAATCTAATTTTATTAGATTACGAAGAGAGCTTGGTTTAATTTCAAGAAAAAATCTTGACTAAGCAATTACTAATGTACACCTTCTCTTTTGGTTATTCTCTTAATTATAATTTTTTGTTTAAACTAAACTAATGTCTTTTCTCCTAGTAACCGTATCTTTTACTTAACCTATTTTTTATATTAAATATTAGCCATTGCTTTATTTAATGGTTAAAATCTATTTACTCATTTTATAAATTCAGTTTTAAAACAAAGCTATTTTTAGATTTACAATAAAATTTCTGCTTATATTTTCGTGGTTAAAAGTTATCATTAACTCACATCCATAAGAGTATATATAAGAAACTTATATATATAAGCTTGCAAAATTTTTTATTTTGTTCATCTTTACTTCTTATCTAACCATAATACTATATTCAACTTACACTATGGCTCATATTTGTGACAAATGTGCGCAAGAATCTCACATTTCTATTACAAGCTCTGAGTCGGACGAATATTATTCTCCTACTACTCCAAAACAAAAATCGAGCTGTCATCATCAATGCTCTTATATGTCTGATAAAACTCCAAATTCAAAACGAGTTAAAAGGACACTATTCTATTCTCCTCGAACCAAAGCTCAAATTGATGAGATACACCACTACCAAAAACATCAGATAGACCTTCAGAGACAACTCCATTACGGGCAAAGTCAACTTTATCACGAGCAACAACGGACATCGGCACGATTGTCTGTTTTAGAAAAGTTGGCAACATTTTTCTGCGGTTCCAACAAACATGACGTACATGAACCAATGCCATCTAGGCCATCAACATCTAAAAGTCCTAACTCATGGGATCGGAACTATGAAAAGAATGAAGGAGCTCAGAAACAATGGAGTCCATGGTCGAATCGTATTGAAGGAAACAACGATAATTCTAATGACGAACTTTCTCATTAGATTTATATATAGTTGTTATATATTTATCTATCTCTTGTATAATGATGGTTATATTTTGTATTATGTATAAAATATAATATATATATATATATATATATATATATATAGGTTGATATATAATAAAAAACTTGAAAAAGAATCCTATATGCACAACAGACCAGAACCGGTCGACCGCCCATATTATTGCCAGTCGACCGTTTACTCTCTGGTTGAAAACAGTCGACCGGCCAAAAGTTATAGGTCGACCGGTTACGCAATTTTCAGTTTTTTATATATAACCCTATACGTTACTTTACCCTCTACCCTCATTCACTCTCTACTCAAACTATTCTCTATCCCCAAATCACAAACCCTAGTTCCCATTCTTCAATTCCCAAATCACAAATCCTCCAACAATGGCTCCTCCTCAAAAGAAATCAAAGAAAGGAGCAATCTCTGAAACTTCATCTCATACCATCTCCGTCAAAAAATGGCTTCAAACTCCAATTGCTATAACACGATGGAATCAAATGACAAATTACAAGTTTCATCCGGGATCTTTTATCAAATTTGATGATTTCACAGCTTACGGAGTTCGAAGGTTAGCCGATAATGCCAACATTACTCCATTGATAGATTTTTCGGCAAATAGTGTGGAGATAAATCATTTAATGATTAAATTATTTTACGCCAACATGAATCTTGATGAATATCAACATGAATCTTGATGAATATCAACCTGATAATCCAAACGGCGTCATCTGGTCTATGGTCTGTGGAAAACAAATTTTTCTTACTCATGCTAGAATTGCCTCTATACTTGGCATACCAAATCGAGGCGAAGAATTTTCATCTACCTTCTGCGAAGTTTTCACCCGAAATAGTACAAGTCATCAGTTTATAGAAGACAATAGTGATGGCACTAAGTCTATTGGACTTCGACCGACAGCAAGGTTACTTCATCGGGTCTTGATGCATTCTCTTTTTCCTAGACTTGGAAATTATGATGCAGTGTACAAAGAAAACTTCAAGGCACTCTATGCTATCTATGGTGAAATCCAAATCAATTGGGTTCACATGCTTTTTGATGAAATTCTCAAGGTAAATAATTCAACCCGGCCTCATTTCTTCTATAATGAATATATCATGAGACTTTTGTTAGCTTGTGGGGTCAATCCTCCTGATTCTGCAACTTCAACACCAAAATGCATTGATTCCATAACCATCAAAAGAATGAAGCTTCCTCCACCTTATCTTGAGATTATGCCTTTTGAAGAATGGCGACAACGAGGACCGAGAAAACAAAGAGCAACTTCCTCTCGACCTCATCCCGATGAGGTGAAACTTTTAAGATCAAAGTCATCAACAAAAGAATCTCTTGAAACCATTGCGCGTAATCAATTTCTGCTTGAATCTCGTCTCAAGCGTATGGACTCTAAAATTGATAAGCGCTTCAATAAGGTCAAGTCGTTCTTCGGTATGCTATGGGACGCTATATCATGTTCCTCATCCACCTCTGTTCAAGCACAAGATCCAGGAAAACGTCCTGCTGCTCCAGTTTTCACATGGACATCATCTGACGAGGGCGAATCGTCTAGAGGGAACAATGATGAGGAGGAAGAGGAAGAAGATGAAGATGATGATGATGACGACGATGACGATGATGAAGAGGAGATTCGATCTGCTTCATCCTAGATTCTGTTATGTTTTAGCTCTTTAAAAACATTCTTCGACACTTGTACTAAATAGTGTCGTTATTTATGCTTTTCAATTAACATTATGTTCTGTAGTAAACTCTGTTATGTCTTTGATGTGTTAATGATTTATTTTTCTATGCTTATCATATTCATTTTATGCATATCATATTCTAGTAATCTGTTACTCCTTTTTGTCGATGACAAAGGGGGAGAAAGGGCTAACAATTGCTTGCAGGAAGAAATCACATACTCAGGGGGAGATTCAGATTTGCAGATATATATATTGTCATCAATCAAAAAGGGGGAGAATGTTGAGTCACAAGCTTTATGAAAGTTTTGATTTCTGACAAATAAGGCGATTGATTTCTGACAAACAAGGCGATCGACAAAAACAAGGTCAATAGAGCTATATATGGTACTCTAGATTATAGGTTGATTATTTGTTGTTGTAATAGTAATAAATTTGTTAAAATCTATCCTCAAATAATCATGCATATCAAGGGAATCAATATATATACGAATAATTTATAAGTTGCATGCAGTTGCACAATTCAATGTGCAATTTAACAGGCACCGGTCGACCGGTCAATATAGGTGCGGTCGACCGTTCCTGTGTAAATTGCACAGTGAACGTGCACACATGCACATAACGTATATATATATTTGAATTCCTGTCTACCGGTCCATTTTTGACCTGTCGACCGTTTTTAAACAGAAAGCAACTTTTCCAAAAGACACTTCTCTTCTCCAAAGGTTGCATCTCCTATCTTTCATCAATGATCATAACTCTTAATGGCAACTGTTCACAAAGAGTTACAACTATTTTTCTCTATATATACTCATCTAAATCATTGATTCATACACAAGTTTTTACAACGATTTCATATATTCTTTTAATCTAATCTCTGATCTCAATACTGTATTATAAAAGCTCTAAATTATTTATTGAATCTTTGAAACTATTTCATATCCTTTGATTCAATAATATACTTTCCTTAATCTTTTCAAAACATCATATCGCATACTTTGAGGATAAGATTATAGGAAGGGTGTACTGCTAGTGACAAATCCGTGTTTTCAAGAACACAAGTTGTCAACAATAATTGTATTTGTTCTTTTGTTGAAGTCCTCTGTGTTGTAAGAGGCAAGTGTTGAAGTCCTCAGTGTATTAGAGGCGTGAAATCCCATTCGGTTGTTCGGGTATTGTAAACCTGTTCCTCCGGGTGAAGCGAGGTAGTTAATAGTGAAAATCCAGATAGAAGTCTGGGACTGGACGTAGGACGGTGCTCCGAACCAGTATAAAAATCTCTGGTGTGATTTTTTTCTATTTTCTATTTACAATGCTATTATCATCTATTTCTGCATTTGTATTGTAATCCATATTACACGATCCGTGTATACTATATTAGCACATATAATTGTATACACACCACACTTTCACTTTTGATTTCTATGCCCAAAAAATAGTTCAATTCTCCAAGATCCTTAATTGAAAATTGTTCATCAAGATATTGAGTAAGTTTGTTGATTTCATTTTCATCATCCCTTGTAATAATTAAATTATCAACATATATCAGAATATATATACTTGAATTTTTATTGAGCTTAATGAATAAAGAGTTATCTGATTTGGTAGATTGATTTCCTAAACTACATAATGTGGTTTTCAATCTATCAAACCAGACTCTTAGAGCCTGTTTAAGACCATATATGGGCTTATTCAATTTATAAACATGATTCATATCTGGTTTTTAACCTTGAGGCTGCTCCATAAATATCTCTTCCTGCAAATTGCCATTCAAAAAAGCATTATTGACATCAAGTTGCCTAATATTTCAATGTTTATATAAAGCTATAGATAAAATAATTCTTATGGTTGTAGATTTGACTATAGAAGAAAATGTCTCATTGTAATCAAACCCATACTCCTGTGTAAAACCTTTGGCCACAAGTCTGGCCTTGTATCTAGCAACTGTTCCATCTGGAATTTTCTTTATTTTGAAGACCCATTTGCACCCAATTATATTTTAACTTTATGGAGGATATACTAAAATCCATGTTTTTTTTCATGAGATCATTATACTCCTCATCCATAGCTACTTTCCAGTTGTTGTCAACAATAGCTTGCTCAAAGGTTTCAGGCTCATCTGTACTGGTTACTGCTGTATGTCACTTCGGTTTGAAAATACCACCTTTTTCTCTTGTGATCATGGGATGACCTGCTCTTGCTTATGGTTGTTCTTCTTCATTTTTTTGCTATTTTCTGATTAATCTTCCTGATTTGCTATATTGCTTCCACTTACTTGTTGTGATTGCATATTTGTATTTGCAGGAGATTGACTGTGATAGTTGGACTGCTCAGATGGTTCATGACCTGGTTGATCATGAACTATGTGTTGGGAATCATCTGCTCCAATAGTCCTTTCATTCTTTCAAGTTTGTAGATCATTAGTACATATAGGTATGTCAGGTATGGATACATTTGGATTATAAATCTTCCTGCTTGTTTTTATTGTTGAATTGCTGAAAGGAAATACCTATTCATTAAAGATAACATGTCTGCTAACATATATCCTTCCATTATCATCTAAACATTTACAACCTTTTTGATTGCTTCCATATCCTAAGAATGTACATGGTTTTGATCTGAAATCTAATTTATTGCCATTGTAAGATCTTAAATAAGGAAAACATAGACATCCAAAGGTTCTTAAGTATTGATAATCACGTTTAACTCCAAATAGTTTTTCTATAGGAGACATTCCTTTAAGAACCTTTATTGGTAATCTATTAATTAGATACACAGCTGTATTAAAAGACTCATGCCAAAATTTCAGTGGCAAAGATGCTTGAGCTAATAAAGTAAGACCTGTCTCTACAATATGTCTATGCTTTCTTTCAGTTAACCCATTTTGTTCATAAGTATATGGACAAGTAATTCTATGAAATATTCCCTTTTATTGAAATAGCTACTGAGTGGCTTATACTCAGTTCCACCATCAGTTTGCATGATTTTAACCTGACAGCTAGTTTGTTTTTCTGCTAGAGATATAAAATGAATAACAACTTTACAAGTTTCAGACTTAGATTTCAAAGAATATATCCATGTATGCCTTGAAAAAGCATCAATAAATGATATATAATACCTGTATAATCAGAAAATATTGGAGCTAGACCCTATAAATCTGTTGCAACTAATTCCAATGGTTTTGAATATGCTGTTAAAGAATCACTAAATGCTAATTTGTGACTCTTGCCCATTTGACCATAAGAGCATACATATGGCAAAGATATATCAATAGAATCAATTTTATTTTCTTTGAGAACTTGTTTAACTACATTTATATTACGATGACCAAGTTCATAATGCATAGATCAAACACATCTTTATTTCCTTTTTCCTAACTAACTTCAACAATATTGCAACATTGATGATTTCTCACAGGCATTGCTGAACTAATAAGATTGAATCTGTACAGACCTCTCACAGCATTACCCTGTAACAAAATTTCTTTAGTTATAGTGTCTCTAACTAAACAACAATTTGGATAAAATTCAAAATAAACATCATTGTCTCAAGCAAATTATGAGACACTCATGAGATTTTTCTTTATTTTCGGCACTCTTAACAAATTATTCGAAAATAACTGTCTTGCACCTTTGATAGATGCATTTCCAATATGAGTAATATTAATAGACTCACCATTTCTCATGCAAATTGTTTTTTTACCTCTATACTCTCTATTGCCAAGATTTAGATTATCAAGATTGCTAGTAATATGATTTGTAGCTCCTGAATCTGGATACCAACATTCATCATGTATATGTTTTGACTTTCCTGTTGTATCTTGATTGATTGCTCTATTATTATCAAATAGACAGTTTGTATCAGATTGCACTTGTGCTTTATTGACACTTGGACTACCATTTCTCTTATTATTCTGATTTTGATTTGGCATATAATTTGCATTAAATCTGAAGTAGCACTTCTTGCTGTATGACCCAATTCCTCACATATTTGGAATCTTGGTCTGCTGTTGTTATTGTTTCCCCACCTTCCTCTGCCTCTGGATCTATTTGAATTACCCCCTATTTGAAAATATTGACCTTGTTTGTTGATACTTGAACCTATGTTTTTATTACTAGTAGCATAATTAATTGATAGATCTGAATCTTGAGGTCACTTATGCTCAAGTCTTGCTTCATGAGCAAGTAGTGTTGAATGAACATATTCCATAGATGGTAAGGTGGGTTGAGATGATAAAACTGCAACTACAGCCTTATACTCATCACTGAGACCATTCAATATGGACAATACATGTTCAGTTCCAGTAATCTTTAACCCAGCCGCTTCTAACATGTTGCATATATTGTTAAATTGTGCAAAATAATCTTTCATGGGTTGATTATCCTTGCTGACATTTTGAAGTTGTCTCTTGTAGTGCATAATCTTTGCTGCAGATTGTGTATTGAATATTCTTTCCAATGTAATCCATATCTCATTAGCAGTTTTGCATCCTATAACTTGTGATAACAGCTTTGTATTGATAGAAGATAACAACCAAGAATTTATTAATCTATCTTGCCTATAATATCTTGTGTATTCTTCATTGCTAACAGTTTTCCCTTATGTATCAGCAATGAATCTTGGGGGAATTGGATTGGTGCCAAGAACAAAATTTTCAAGGCCATACCCTTGAATGGAAGTTTCAACTTGAATCTTCCATAGAAGATAATTATCTTCTTCTAAATGGATGGTAATAAGCTGACTTTGAGGGCTAATGACAGTTTTGATCAAATTTTCTGCCACATCAACTGTCTGCTGTTGAGAATTGTGATTAGTATATGATGTTGCTGATGAGTGATCTCCTTCAGCCATGAGGAAATTAGTTGCAAAGAAGCAATTACAGAGTAAATAGATGAACTTGCAAATTCAAGAAAGCTTGACTGCAGATATACCAGGTAAATTGCAGTTGAATCCAATGATGATAATATAATCCGATGGATTCTTGGTAGGGAGATAGTTATCTTTCTACTTATGATTGCTTTCTTGATTTCAGAAACTGATTTTCTTTCAACTGAACTTGCACTTCTTTTCAATAAAACTTGTTGCAGCCAGAAATCTATCTATTTCTTTGGCACAGTACCTTTTTTATAAACAAATTCAACTTTATATACCCAGATGATGAAAATATACCTGATGGGTTTCAAGAAATCAAATAATGATGTTCCTCTGATGATTTCTTGAATGTCAGTAGACTTATATTTTCGAAAAATGCTTTCAGAAATGCTCCAAAGGATCTTGAATTCTGGCATCTCTCAAAATGAAGATCGATACTTCAGATTTTGCTTTAATTTCAAATATGCCGTTAGGCTTGTAATACTTGCTCTGATACCATGTAAAAGATTTGAATAGAACTGAATTTGAATGAGTAGTTTGATATTTGTATTGAGCAATTGATAATAGAGAAGATGATAGTATATTGAAATATGCAGAAATATTATTGATCTATGTAATATGCTTCATATTCATACAATCTACAATTCTAAGTATATTTATATTTGTACTAAGTAATATTGGGCTTACACAACCCGACCCAAGACATAATACAGTATGTTTAGATAACAGAAGCGATACTGAAGCATAACGCTTCATTTCTTTTAATATCCATTATTATTAGGTTGAAAGATGTTTGGAAGATATATGAAAGAGAAGCATGTATGATATATCTGCCTATGATATTTTATTTAAATGTAATCACATTTATTTTGAATTTTTTCCAATTTGGATATCACTTACAAAATAAGTATTATATAATGGTTTTAACATGATATACTTGACCAATTTATCATTTAAATCATATCTATCAAACAATATTGATAAAATGATTATACAAATAGGCAATAAATAATGAATGACTAAACATTATTAATGGTTAAAACCTAGAAGGTGTGGCTTGTTTTGTTTTAAAATGGATGCATAGATTGGACCATGGTTAGTTCTACATCGCAAGATACCCTAAAGGAGATAGATATATATGGGATTGGTAGCACGTAACAATAAGGGATTCCTTTTGTTACGGCAAACATTCCCATGAATATATATGTGCTCTAAGGGATGAAGAGATATCCAATCATGACGTTGGCACCGAAAAGAGAAAACACCCCTTCTAGGACCCATGAAGTTGGACCTATGCATATCACTTATACCTTCAAGGTGCTTCTGCTCTTATCACTTCTTTTAAATGAATCAAAATGTTATTGAAGGACACCGTCATTAATATTCAACTTCCACGTTCCAGAAACTCCTTTTTTAGATAATTTAATGACGTCATTATTTTTCATAACACTATTAGAAGAATTTGCCATTGACAATTAATCTAGAAAATGATAGCTTCCTCTGATACCAATTTATTATACAAAATTTTAATTAATTTGCCCTAATTCCAAATCATTGTGAAATAGTTATACTTGTGCGTGGAAACAATAAAAATGGATCTAGCTTACCGATTAATTATCAACCGCCAATTAAATAAACAGTAATCACCAAACAAAAAATAGAAGAGTGGAGAATATAAAGATTTAACATGGTTCGACCAAATTGCCTACGTCAAGGGACTCAGCAACTATCCTTTATTTTATTAAAAAATGAGAATATAAGAGAGAGAGATCATAAAATTATGGGTAGCAAAGCGGAATGACTAACCTATAATTACGAATTGAATAATTAATTTTCTCCAAAGACTTGTTTGTGCCTAAAACCCCTAATTTGATTTAATTGCAAAAATTAGAGTTTAATGAAGAAGAGGATGATGGTGGATGTTGTCTCACATACACTAATGTAAAGATGAACTTCCTTCATTTAAATATACTTAAGAATGAAGGAATTACTTGAAGATTAAGTAAACTAATTGTCCAATTGTCTTGAAACATTTTCAAATAAACATGACTTTATTTCAATACAAATAAATAATGGTGATCTTGATTTTCATAATTTTCCTCAATTGATTGAATCTCAATGCGTAAAATTTACTTTCTCCATATAATAAATCCATTGACTAATTAATGGTTAACTAATTAACTGGTTTCCATTCCTCATATAACTTTCCTCTTTTTCTTTCCGCATATAGCTTAGTTGGTCGGTCGATTAAATCAATTCATTAATTCATTTCTTCTTTGGAAAATATTTGAATCACATAAATTCAACAAAAACAAGGTTTAAGGTTTCAATAGCAGCATCGAGATTTCCATCGTTCCATTTTGGTTCTAATAGGAGCCAAAAGCAAAAAAATCCAAACTTTGATTCAATCAAAATATATCAAACTTCGAGTTTTACATGAAATAAAAAATAATTAATTTTGAGTTTCAAATGTACGAATATTCAAATCTCAACAAACATATAAAATCAAATAAAAATATAAATTTGAAATTTAAAAATTTAAGTAATGAATTTTTAATGCTACAAATATTTATGATTAATCTGCATTCTTCCTTCGTACCTTCTTTTCAATTAAAGTTGCATTGTGAATTTGTTTTAATAAATTAAATATATATATGTATGTATGTATGAATGTATGTATTTATATTTGTCTGTGTGTGTAGTATTTCAAAATCAAAACTATTTTTTTTTGCTATTTATGAATTAGATTAAAATTCCTAAACTTACAAACGTACGAAACCAAGATTAAGACTGAGATCTTAAACCTTACTTAAAACCATAGCTTACACTATAATAAACATATACATATGGAAAAAGAAAGAAGTGACGTCGAAATTATGTTAACCGTCTGATTTGAAATATTGATCTATGAAATATAAATATCATTATGTTTATAACTTTTATGATACTGAGATGAATCCATAACATAATGCATCGAATGAATATTAATTCTTGTTTTAGTTAAAAAATGAATATATCACACGGTTCCATTAACAATAGCATGTATAAATAATGTCACATACTATGAATTAAAGTTGCAGAAATTCAAAAAAATTGTACTTTAAAGTATCCAAATTTTAAAAAAAATTTAAAATTAGAAATTTTTAATATTAGAATGTTTATATACATGCATGGAGTTATGGATACATATGATATAACATTAATTTTGGAAAGTTTAATCCAAATGGATTTTTTTATTAAAGTGCAAGAAAAGTACTATTGCTACATCACATTTGGAAAATGCTTTCTCTAGCATGTCATGAATGTCATTCATCTCCAATAAAATCAAATTTTATAATATACTAAATGTTCATTATGGAAAATATTTTTTTGTTATTAGAACAATCTAACAACTTTATTATGGTGGGTAATGCATACTTATCATATAACATGACAACAAGTACCAAGTGAATAAGTATTATATACATACCAAAAATCTATTTAGGAGGAGGCAACGACAGGAAAGGCAAGGCTAGGCGGCGGGAGTTGCGGCGGAGGGCTATCGTGTAAAACCCCAAATTTGCATACCATTTGAGTCGACAATAAACCACACATGTCCTACCCAAATTGAACGAAAAGATGGACCTTTAACGATAAGAAAAATAGACATAATAGAATCTCACTAAAAAAGAATAACATATATTATTGAACAGTAATCTTTACATTGGAAAATTTTAATATACATATATCTGAGACCAATCTAGATTCAGCCTGGATAGTTATAAACACCTGTCCTTATAAATGCTAAAAAACATCAAACAAATGCAGCAAAAATAAAATGCATTCATAAGTTGGTGAAAATCTCTAGCTCTTCTCTGGAAACTCCAAGCGTCTTCAGCTAATCCTAATACTACTCAGATCTAACTCGAGGATTGAAAATACCATTATCAGGCATGATAAACCAGCGTAAGAAACATAATTCATAAATGACAGTGTCAAATATCAGATTTGACGGTAAATCCATTGAAAAGAAAGAGTATCTCATAAGACCACGCCGCATATAAACATGGATGGATTTTTATATTATGACAACTAAAACATTTTTATCAGATCATTTGGTATTATTTTTAATGACATTCTTTGAAAATATTTGCAAGTAAACTTATTAATCTTAGACAAAATTGTTACATTGATTAAATTCTAGCAAAATGCTACAATGTAGGTTCTACAATCCAAATCGTAAAGGCACTTATTGGAGATTGGATTTTCATACAAATGAGTAGGCAATGGGACTACCTTCTGGCAGTACATCTCTAGGGGAAATTATAGAGAACCACACATGGATCCTCTAAAACACAAGATCGATTTACCTCTAACTAGATAGCACCAAGTACATCATCCTCCAATCATTACCGACCTATCCGAGCGCTCGTTTGGAATACACCTCATAATCTATACCCGAACACTATAGCAGGTAGAAATATATCTAGAAGAGGATGATCATATCCTAATGGTTGCGAACCACATAGCCATGCTGCATCTACGCTGTTTTGGTCATTTTCAGGTGGGAGGCTTGAGGTAATGATTACCTTTCATAAAGCACATCATCATTCCTCTTTGAATGCCACATTGCCATCCATAATCACACAACAGATTCCTACAAACATACCACCTCTAAACTTAAACATTTCAAAGAATAGTGTTAAGCTAAGAGAAGTTACTTTCTCCGCTACCAAGCAGATGATACGTTTTATAGAGATCAATTAATGTGATTTAAAAATGCAATGTCAAACATTCGTTCGTACAAGTTTTCTAGGAATATGACAAACCGAAGGCACTACTCTTACCGCATCATGTTTTGGGAATTACCCCTTGGATCAGTAGCGCTTAGTCCTTGTAAATTGAAGATTTTCATAACGGAGCACTACGTCCAAATGTATGATATGGTAAATTTCACCTTGAGGGACTAATGGCAAGTATCCCTTCATCATGAATATCTTCGTCTTTACATGATCTTATCTTCAACATATTTTACTTCGAATGTAAATTGGTTCGAAGCAGTTTTCAAATAGGAATCACCCAAATCCAACCCTGGTTTCTTCAAAATTCAATTATGGATAAAATATGAATATGGGTATACATGAATTATTAAGCCTCTTTTCTCTTTAATTCTTTGGTTTATAATATCACTTTTTAAATTTTCCAAATCATTTCTCATTTTGCTAAGGGAAAATATTTCCAATTATTCATTAAATATTAATCAAAGATTTCATAATTTTTAAACGGGTCAAATGATGTTACTTAAGATATCCTTTATTATAAACCTAAATCAATTAAGGCTGAGTAAAAGAAGGTATCTATAGAAATTATACTAATTACACTCGATACTAATTTCTATGTTCAACAAGTCCTATGGGTAAAATAACGGTGAAATCACCTTTTAAATTCCATGAATAGTACGAATTCCCTCCTTAGAATTTAACATCTGCAACGATCCCAGATTTTAATTAATTTTAAATTTATAATTAATTTCATTTTTTAATAAAAATTGTGAAATAATGAGTAATTAAAGTAAAATGTTAGTTAAACTATGAAATTATTGAGGAATGTATTTGAACTCGAATGTGAATTGAGAATTAAATTGGATATTTGAACATAAACAATATATAAAATAGATTGAAAATTAAATTGGGATTTAAATTTAAATATCTTAGGAAATAAATTTGTATTTGGATTTTGGATACGGTGTTAAACAAAACATTTCAAATATATTTATAATTATATAAGATATGAAATGAACATATTAAATACTTCTAGAAGTATATAAACTATAAAAATAAATAACATAAAGTAAAATAAAATATAAACAAAATGTACTTACAAAATGTATTTGCAAAATAAAATATAAAAACATATATATGTAGACAATAGAATATTTAAGTTAGAAATAAACTTTAAGTTAGAAATTGAAATAGGAATGTATATAAGATAAACTATAAAATATAAAAGTAAACAAATAAATCAAATAAACTATGTAAAATATCAAAATAAATAAATTTTCTAAACTTATACAACATGTTAACTAGAACTTCATTTATATTATAAAGTAATTAGATAAAGCAAATAGATTAAAACAAAACAAACCATATATATATATATTCAAATCTAGGCCTAACAAATAAAGGTAAGTATGAACAAACAAATGGCTGAAGCAAAACTGGATAAGTAATACTAGTATAAGTAGCTTGCAAAAGAAAAGAAAAGAAAATATACATTCATATCTTTGTACACATGGAAAGTCTAAGAAATTAATGCCATGTCCTAGCACACAAAATGCAAATCATTTTACCCCACCAAACAAAGCTGCAGCCATCCAAAGTAGAAAAGGGAATCTCTTTAGTCAATACAAAGTAAACAAACAAAAGTTTGATAAGTAATATAATATGCAAGTTTGTAAACAAGACAGCAAATATCTTTGTGCAAATGAGATATGTACGAAGACATAAAGGACTTAAGCATTTAATGCTAGCAACATTTAGTCAATTCGAATTATTATTTAAAAAAAAAATCAATTCAGGCAACAAGAGAAAAATCTAATCTGATATTGTACTAGACAAAATAGTATTACCCTGTGTTTGTACAAAGAGAGTATGATCTCCTGTAAACTCAATCTATATACATCAGCTTCTCACCAGTTCGATCATTCCAAAACACTGAGAAAACTCTAAAGTAATGTCAGTTAAAACTTAAACATCAAAACAAAATCAAGGCAAAGATCAACCAGAAAAACAAAACAGAGAAGAGAATCAAAGAGGAAGGCTTCAGCTAACATTTCAATAACCTGTTTCAACTTGAAACTCTGTTCTTTCTTTTAAATCACTGTGAGTAAATCTTTGACCCCTTTATACTTTAAGTTGCATGTGATTAAATCTGGATGAATGTTTGTGAAATAAATTTATGGAAGTTAATATGTTTGTGTATATATATAGATATCAAATAGATTGAATAAGTATGTTTGTATATATATTCATACAGGCCTCTGTTTAACTTAAAAGGTTTTCAAAACCTGATTCAAACTTCAAATTCTCCTCCTCCATCGCTTTTTAAGATAAAATGTCTAAAAGAAATAGGTTTGAATGACTAAGATTTAAATTTTAAAAATAGTTTCCAATGTATTTATGGAATAAATATTATAAAGCTTGAAAATTACAATGAATAAACATTTTTATCAGAAATTCAAGCATCATGGTTTCAAGTTTCAGTTATATGACTGAATTCACACTTAAATTTTATGAATTTTGATGGAAATATTGAGATTTTTAACTTCGAAATTATTGAGAAATTGTGAGTTGTTCAGAACTTGAATTTTCATCAATTCGCGGCGAACGATGCAGTGTTAGGCGACGTGGTTGTGGTCAAAGGAGGATCATGAGCTAATGGTCAACGGAAAATTGGTAGCTGAAATTCCCAATCACCGAGGTAAGAAAACGACATGAATTTAGGCTTCAAACTTGCTTTTGGGTCGCTTAGGTTCGTGGAGCCGCCGCGATCTCTCTAGATGGTCGATGGTACGAATCTTGGGGAAAAGAGGCGTCGATGGTCAGGGAACGTGTGGTCGAAGTCGTGTGACCTCCGGTGGTCAGTGGCGAGGGCATTGAAGGGTTTTCTGATTTGTTTGGTTCCAGTTTTTGGGTTCGAAGCACTCGATTTTATTCCCAGTTGTTTTCGATCGAATTGGGCTTTGCTTTCAATCGTGGAGTCGTTTTGTGACTTGCTGATGGTGGCGGATTTCGCCAGAGCGGCGACGACGTGGCGTGCACGTGCACGGCCATGTTTGGGAATCTGGAAATTTGGTTTTTGTTGCAGAGGGTTAGGGAAGATGATGGGAAGCTCGATGTCGCGCTCGTGAACGTGACGATAGGTCGAAGAAATTTCTGGGTTCGTACTCGAGTTACTGATGCTTTTGTTTTAAACTTAAGTTAGAATTTAATTTACTGTAAGAAAAAAAATAAAGGAAGAAGAAGAACACAAGTAGAAGAAAGGAAGGAGCAGAGGGAAGACGTGAATTTGACTTGCGTAACTCAGTATTTTACTCGGGGGTTTCCAGTGTTGGCTCGAAGCCAATATAGTACTGACTCGGGAATATAAAAAAATATTCAAGTTTTAAAGCAAAGTTTAAATTAAAGTTTCAAAACAAAGGTCTAAATATAAATTCAAGTACAGTTTTGAAATTTAGTTTGGAAATAGATTTTACAAATTCAAATTGTTTTAATAACATAAAGGTTTGAGCAATTAAGTAGAAATTAAAGAATTTGAAAAAATAATAATATAGAATTCAAAATTGTAAAGTAATAAATTAAAAAAAAAATTAAATCAAATTGTAAACTTGAGTTTAAATCTACCTTTAAATTCCAGATTTTGGAATTAAATAAAGTTTTATAACTTTAAATGTTTACACAGGTTAAAATTTTAAGGTAAATCTTAAAAAAATGTTGAATTTAAAAGGAATTTGATTTTAAAATCTTTTAAAATTCTTTCATAACAAAATATTACTTTAGCATGTGAATTTAAAATGGATAATTTAATCATTTAATTAATTAACGACTTGGATTAATTAATTAAGTAATTAAAGGTTTAAATCATTAATTAAAGTAATTAATTTGAGAAGAATTCATTTATTAAAGGTTAATTAATTAATGAAAGTGATTAAGAAATGATTTTAAGGATTAATCACTTATTGGAATTAATTTTTTGTATATTTTGATTAATTAATTAAGTAATTGGTTCAAAGGTTGGTTTAATTAATATGATTAATTAAGAAAATTTAATTAATTAAAGTGTTTGATAAATTGATTGATATCAAATGATTTGTAATTAATAAATCAAGATTGGATAATAAATTCATAAGTAATTTATTTAATTGGAAATAAATTAAATTAATTAGGATTAAACTATAAATTAATCCTACTTATAAATGGCTATTGAATACTTGACCTTACTTATGAATGATTGTATTGAATGAGTTGCCTTGAATTGATTGTCCTATCTGATCTGTGATATTTTGTTCTGTGGATTAAGCTATGTATAATTTATTCATTTATTTACATTTGTATATTATCTGTAATTGACATATCTGTGGTCTGTGATCTGTAAATAAAAGATAAGCATTATAGTTTATACCGCTTCTCAACTATATTTCTGTATTTTGATCCGTGATGATTGAATGTTGTTGCACTATTGTGTTAAACCCCTGGACCACACCATACACACACGATGGATTTCATGAGGAAATCGGTTAAGTCACAGATTTGTATCAAATTTAGAAATTGAATTCTTGAATCCAAAATAGTTTTGAATTTTGAATTAAGAACTTTTGAAATGAATATAAAAAATAAAAGTTATTTTAAATAACTTGATAAAAACTTGGAATTTGAAATAATTTGATTTAAATTTGAATTCAATGTTTGAAATTGAATTCAATGACTTGGAATTTTGGTCTAAAACATTATACAAATCATAAAAGATGCTTATATGGGATCTTAACCATTTAAAAAGTGTGGTTTTGGAAATGTAAATTTGAATTCAAGTTCTATACTTGAATGGCTTTAATTTGTAATCAGTTTTTCCAAAAGAAAAGAAAACTATTTGTTTCCAAATAATAAAGCTTTCATATAAGGAACGAGTTCCTAATTTGTATTAAAACGATTTCAAGTTTGAAATGGAAACGCAAATAGTTGGAAGACTATAAATTGACCTTTGTGAAGATGATTGAACTTTGTTTTGAAACCGAAGAGAATTTTGAAGGGTGAATCTTTTATATTATAAAATATTTAAATTGTAAATTGTTTTGAAAGCTATCAATTAAATCTTCGATTTAAAGATTGGAAGAGTTAATCCAATTTTGAAATGGAATCGTTTTGAAAGCTGTGTAAATGAATCTTTGTGAAATCTGGGTGAAACTTGGTGAAATAAATCTTTTGTTTAAAAGATTTGAAAATGGTAATTTGTTTAAACCATTTGAAAGAAAGTTTTGAATTATTAAGTTGTGACTTAATTGAAATCCCATATCCATATGTTTTAAATGTTGCGCTCACTATTCGGTTTAGCCAGGAGAGGACCTTTGTGTCGTATAACCCGTTTCGAATATGTGATTCGACGTTATGGATAGCATTTGAAGACTGGTGGTGAAGGCCGGTTATTTACGAGAGCGATAGGATGACCTATCGATTGTCTCTGCACCGAGTCGCGCCGGTATAGAGATTCCCTTAGTGACGGGAAGTCCGATCGGGATTGTGAATACCCGGATTGCAAGGGCTTCTTTTGAAGTGCCTTCGGTTCTGTTCGAACCCGGAACAGACTTGTATGGTTATGTGTCTGACATTACACTTTGAGTTATAAAGCAGATTTCTTTCAAATACTTTTCTGTTGGTGGCGGAGAATTTATTCTCTTAGCTTAACACCCTTCTCTGAGACGTACGAGCTCAGAGGTTATGTAGTTGAAGGTTATCAGCGATATATTCCCAATTTGGTAGTGTGGCATGCTGAGTGCTGCTGTGTGTCGATCATTTGTGATCAGAGCATGGCTTTTGTATAAAGCATAGCTTTGTGGACGAGACTGCATCAGGACCTCACACCCCGGAAATGGTCGAAACGGGAAAGATGCGGCAAGGTTATAAGGTTCGCGCCCTTTAGGGTGTGTCATTCCCTTCTGGTAAAGGGTGGTATTATGGTATGGAGCCCAGATATTTACTTATGTGGTGGCTCCAATCTCATTTACTGTGTGGTAGTTGCTTTAGAGGCGCCTCGGATAAAGGTCCCAAAGGACCGGGGAGTGGCATGCTCGAGAAGTAGTTACCTTGTTACAGAGGTAACCCGGCCTTGTGTTGGCAGAGATCCGGTTGAGTTCTCGGGATGTCCCCCAGAGGCGTACCCATGGACAGTGGGATGTTCCTTAGCCCGACCATTTGTTGGAAATCCATTCATCCAATACGTGCCTTGTACAATTTTAGTTGTAGAACCTGCCATTTACTTATGGTGGTCACCACTGTTTAGATGGTAGCTATAGTAGGCATAGTTTGAAATGTCTATGCTGGCTAAGATTTATATTCTACTTTCGAAATGTTTTCTACAATGTGCACTTATAATAATAATATCATAAACTTTCTCGTATCAAGCATGTTTGACTATCATAAGGAGAAATCTCCTTCAATTCTACGTTTGCATTGTGTGTGTGCAGGGAGACCTTATGGCAGTTTCATTTTCCAAAAGCATTGCGGATAATTTTCACTTCTCTTGTTGTTGTTTTAAAGATAAATAACTTCTTTTGTTACTCACACCAGTCCCATGACTGACTCGGAGTTTATTGTTCCTATCCTAAACTCTTGATGCCCATGATTTTCCATATGGGCAGTCTAGAGTTGGGTTTTCATATAGTCAGGTTTAGTAGATTATCTGGAGTTAGTCCAATCTTTGGATGTGGACGAGACCTGCTTATCTAGGCGTCACGTGATGTTGGTTCGAGCTAGCTTTGGATGAGAGCATTGGATTTGGAGATGCATTCCTTTGAAGTTGTTATTCCGCTGCTGGTGTTATCTATTTCCTTTCCGCTGCTATTTCTTGTGTCTTTGATAGTAATTATATTCAGTTGTATCATTCTGTTGCATCTGTCATTGTATCAATGCTGTATATATTGATATTTATTTTTCTTCCGCTGTGTTTGTACTTAATGGTGTTATAAGCTCCGGCGGCTCGGATTTGAATGGTCGAATCTGTGGCATTCGAGTACGATGTAAAGTATGGATGTCGATTTTCGAATGCGAAAATTCGAATCGTTACACATCAAGTATAAGAAGATTATTTCCATATAATCCATTATAACTTATTCATAAATTTTGAAAATTTAGTCTTTTATACTTTTAGATTTTAGAAAATTCGAAACCTTTTTGAGGAAAATGTTGTTTGAGGAGATCAATTTAACGATCCCCTCCATTGGGAATGTAACACTTCGCATTTTTAGATAATTAAATAATCAAATAAAGCTGAACAGTGAAAATAAACATTTTTGGAATTATTACAATATGGCCTCGAAACTTTTACCATTGTGTCCATGGCGATTTCCTGATCAATTTTCATATATAACATGCCGAAATTCGAGTTCATATGAAGAAGTTACGAATAGAGTAACATATTTGAATAAATAAAAGGGTAGGTTCACCTAGAGCAATGTAAGGTCGACCCAAAAAGGCTTAAGGTCGACCCTCATAGTGTCCAAGTCGACCTATAAGTCGACCCGCAATGTTGTAGGGTCGACCCGCATTTTCTTTGAGCCGATGTATGTTTCGGTGACGATTTTTGTAGATTTTATGCGATCGGAGCCGTATGTTGATAGATCTGATGGCTCCAAAAGATTTTGTAACATGGTGGCTCCAGATTCAATCCAAAAATCCGACGGTCTGAGATCCCTAAACTCCACTATAAATGGGACCCTATGCCCATCTATTTTCTTATAATCAGATTTTCTCCTAATTTGGTTCATTGCCTGAGGCATTAACCCTATATAGAAAATATTTCTAGGGAGAAGATCTTCTTAATGGAAATATTAGATGCCTTAGAAAGGGATCCAGAAAGACAATGGAGCAAAACTAAGAAGGATATGTGAGTGATTTAAATTACATATCTTTTATGTTTATGATATATTATCGTTAGATTCCCGTTAAATATTTGAATTCAGCATGTATTTCAGTAATTAATTCTGTTAATTAGTTATGTTGAGACTGTAAATTTTATACGAGAACTTATATTTAATTATTATTTATATGGAAAAGAAAGAAAGAAATCTAATTAAATATGAATAATATTAGGCTTAATAGTTATAGAGAAAGGTTTAAGCCTAAAAGCAAGAAATTTATAGTAAATTATGTTAAAACGGGAGAAATAAATTAGAAAAGGGAAAATCTAATAAATTGATTTGGAAGTTAGTGATAGATTAGTTGGTTGGTTTAGAAAAGAGAATACAATTTCATAGTTTAATATTGCTAAAATAACGATAAATATAATTGCAAGAATAAAAGAAAGAAAAAGGGAATTAGTGTAAAATAGAGACATTTCTGTATTTTGCATTACCCAATGGTTAAAGAAATAACAAAAGAAATATCTTGCAATTTCGAATTATTGTTTATAGCATTAATTTATTACTAAAATATGGAAATGGATTTTTAGCACAGTATTTGTAACCAATCAAATAGAATAGAACTACTTTCCAGAATAAAAGAGAATAAAGTAAAGAATTAAAGAAATTAAAGAAGAAATCAAGTTAATTATTTGACAGGACTATAAACAATAAGTAGTAATGTGCTTAGATCTGCATTTACTGCGCAAATAGTGGAATAAAATCAAATAAGTTATTATGATTAAATTTGTGACAGTCGGACGTAGTCCTAAACCAAGATTGTCGTATAATATAAGAGAACTAAAGAGAATTCAATATCATAATAAAAGAAGACGGAGTAGAATAGAAAAGAGATATTTGCAGTTATATTTATAACATGAAGATTATATAAGAATATAGAACTAACAATTGCGAGTATAATTTTAACATAGTTTATAATTAGAGATAAGAGAAAAGGCTTATTTTAAAACTTATACTAAGTTGATAAGCAAACTTAGAAGAAAGGCCTATACCAACAGCATTCCCTTTCGATCATGAACTGATGGTCTCACAATAGTTAGGTGAGACTGGGACACGCTTATGTTGATTAGGGTAAATAAGTAGCCAATATAATAAAAAAGTAAACTAAATGCATAATGAAAGATTAGACGTAGGGTCTAATAAGATGGTAGGATGCGTTTGGAGCAGTCCAATGGATGAAGAGCCTAACGAAGCGGTTCATCAAAGATTTCAACATAGAAGAAGCACATCCAACTTAGTTATTTTGTGCTAGAAGGAAGTATGAAACTTCAACGGGATGTCAGGGTACTCTAGGATGGCCCTTTGGGGAAGGCTGCCTTGATTGCTTTTACATTGCAGGCCTAAAGAAGCGGACCTTTATAGGCAGTCAAAAGGTTGATGAATGGAGCAACATATTCGTATGACACCGTACTCTGACTTGCGAGTAGGTTTTAGTAGGCATGACTCATGGACAGGACTCAAAAGGATAGCCGCGTGCGGAGATCAAGCCATCATCAACCAAGAGCGAGTTCGGAAATGACTAAAGTTAAACCAACAAGCCAATGAGTCTTTCACTGTCAAGATATTGGATGAGAGGCGTAGCCAATTGGATGTTAAGAGTGTTTGCAGTAGGGCATAGCCCCTTAGCTCTTTAGAGGTTTTTCGATTAGTTGAGGGATGGCTGCGTGGGGCCATAGCCACGATGAGAAAAGAGATAGACCAAGTGAAATATCTATGTTATAGGCCTAACAAAGCTGTCCTTTACATATATAGAAAATCCCCGATCGAGTTCCATATAGGGTCGACTTTGTTAAGCAGGATTCAGGGAGTAGACAGAACAATTATGTACACTCCTCAAGGAACGCACTGGGTGGTACACTGAGGATGTCTGAACATTAGTATAGGTTAGTGTGGACGCAGTTTTACGTTTTCATAGTAGACTACAAAACATTTGTATTGTAAGACTCATGAAGCTGTCCATTACAGATGTAGTCATAGAACGCTCTAGGAACAAGATGGTATAGTCCTTTTCTAGGAGGATACAGAAAGTGCTATGGGCAGTACCTAGGACCGATGCGGTCATTGGGCATATAGCTACATATATTTTAGTTGTTAGGTTTTGATCCACTAGGGAGTAGATGGGTACGCTTCACACATAGAGGCGAGAGTACTATAAACCTAGTAAACCAAATATAATAGAAAATGGAAATAAAACGATATATGTAGAGTTAAGCTTAGAAGTGTATAATTTGTCCATTCACCAGAACTATAGTTTTGATCCCCTCCTCATAACATCAAACAGGTTAGATAGATGGTAGAGACTTTGTAGCTTTAAGACACTTGTTTAGAATGTGTTATTATCTTGGCGAGTATTTATTTACTATTATATTTTAGTCAGTTCCACTGTGAGATATTTATTTGAGCTCTGATATATTTGTCTTTACCTATTTGCAGGATACCAAATACCCAACTCGAACTTCAATGGGCTTGGATTTAGCATTTTTACAAAAAAAATCCGGACCCAAGGGTATTCAGGTTGTTACATTTGGTATTAGAGCCTAGATTTAGGGTTCTTAGGTAGATAGTGAGTGAACGTATTTGTATTTTTGAATAAAATATAAATATATTATGTCTAAAATATAAATAGCACCAAATTATAGTTTTTTAACATATGGAAAGTTTTTAGAAGTACATTTGTGCATAGTTTGCTATTTGGGTTTGGGATGACCGAAAAGTGTGGAGCTCTAAGTTATTACCAATTTATAGTGTACAATAAGCTATGTTTTGAGAGAAGATTAGTATCCATATGTCATAAGAAGTTGGAAAGTTCCCTAGGGATAATAGGGAGAGTATTTTTATTTTTGAAGTAATTAGAGATTTATTAAGGAAATGAGATTTCCAAGGTTTAGAAAGGGTCTACCTAGGGTAGTAAGAAGAAAATATATTTTATGTCTAGCCCAATAAAATGAAACATTTGGAATTAAAAAGTTGAAAAATATAATTGTTAATATGTTTGAGGAAGTAAATATTGGGTTTTTGAAGAAAAAATGGTACGAAATTTAAATTGTTTTGTATATGATGTGAATTTTAATTCTTTTTGAAGAATTATAAAGCATATATAGCTCGCTACTTTCCTTGTAGGCAAACAAAGATTTTAACCAAATTCTAGAGTGTGTTAAGTATCGAAACATAGGTTATAACATTTATTGTTGTAATAGATGTTTTCGTGAAAAATAAAGGAAGTATTACTATGACACCATTGTTATAGTAGGTGACTCACAAAGGAAATGTTTTTACATAGCATATGAGATTTATTAATATTTATTTTAACTGAATCCATATACTAGTATTTTTGGGTTCTAGTAATGGTATTTTACGCAACATCTATTTTAACCCAAATAAAAATGTGTTTTGAAGATAATTTCTAAGTAGAGAAATAAAGTTGTTTGTATGCACACCTATTATTTAAATAAGTATATCAAAAATGTTTTCTAGTTATGAAAATGTTAAAAAAAAGTTTTGTAAATGAGTTCTTTTGGAAAAAAAGATGTAAGTTAAATATTAGGAAATTAATAAATTTCATAAGAAATGTCTATTATAAGTGAATATAGATTAAACATACTTTAATCTATTGGAATGAAATGAATAATTATATAATTTTCTATGAACCAAAACACAAATAAAGTGTTTTATACAAGTTATAAGGAATACATGAAGGAGATGTACAAGATATGGAAAGCACCATATTTTGTATAGCCTATCTCGATAAGATATAAAACAAGTTCCTTGTAATTTCACATAAACATGAAATTCTCTTTTAAAGGATTCATAGAAAGTTGTAGTGTTAATGGTTTCTCATAAGAGTAAGTAATTCCAATACATTAAGGTATAAAACCATTAGGTGTAATAAGAAGTGTAATAATTAGAGATAGTTTTAATTAGAGAGCCCTAATAGGAAAGCTAAGCAATCGAAATTTCATATTTTTCCATTGATAATGTGCATTAGTTGCTTGCCTTTGTAGAAAGTCCCCATTTGTAGTAAGTTAGAAACTCCTCCAACGTTAAGTAACTGGAAGAGTAGGAAAGTTAAGAGATTTTTGATAATATAATTGTTCTTATCTACTTCAATTTTAGTAAATTTGAAAATCTATGAAAGGAAGATGTTTAGAAAACATGCGAGGACATTTTTGGAAGTTAAGAAAAAAGATTTTTTTTTTAAGAACAAGCAAGTCATGTTTTGAAGAAAAATGGTTTTGTGAAAAAGTAAATAAGTTTTTGAAAGAGAAAAACTTAATAAACAGTTAAATTTCAAAAGTCCAAAATATTTTAAAGGAAAGCTGTAAAGGTCTTTAAAAGAAAACGAGGAATAAGTTTTGAATTTAGAATTTGTAAGTTTTATCCTCTAGGTTTGGAGAATTATTTAAATTCAAAAAGCTATAAAGATGCAAGTCTAGAAAGATAAATATTAAGTAACCAAGTACATTTGAATTTAATAGAAACATCAAAGTAACACTTTTAAATGTAAGAATTTTAGGATTTTATGTTTCAAAAATTTAGAAGCTTTAATTTATAAAATAAAATGATAAATACCAAACCAAACTTTTAGATATGGAGTAGATAGGAATCATTTCTTAGGTATGACAGGAAAATGGGTAAGGCTATGTAGTAGATAGCAGTGATTACTTTTAGTAGTAGTAATAAAAGTTCCCATAAAGTGTATATGACACTTGTGAGAAACTAGGAATGTTGTTTCATGTGTGTGGACTATAGAAGAATAGTGAAGTGATATTAATAAGATAGTAAGACACACGTGATTAGGATAAATAGACCTTAGTGGGGGAAAAATGAAAAGTAAAGTTAAAGAGAAAATTTCTCCATCTTAGTTGTCTTTTTGGATAGAGACTGCACAGATTAAAATCCTTATTCATTGCAGTAAATGAGACTTGGGTATTCCATTTTGAGTATGGAAAGGAAGAGATGAATAGATCTAATTCATCGTGAGTAATACAACATAAGTTAGTAAAAAGTAATGGGCGGCAGGAGGAGCTTTGAGTTACTTGGATTCCTAGAGTAGGACCTTTTTGTGTCATAGTGGACATGGTCCTAGGCCTCCAAGCCCTAGAAGATAGTTGTGTTTAGCTGCTATATTAAAGAAAAATAAAAGCAGATAAAATCAACTAAAAGAAAAATAGTAACAAAGCAACAGAAACGTCGATAGAAATAAATGAGAATTGCAAAAGAAAATTACTTTTTTCCCATAAATTAAGCTTGGGAAGAGTTTGTAAAAGAAAGTTTTTCTTATGTAAACCTGCTTGGGAAAGAAAATAGAGGTTTTTATAAAATAACGACATAAGTTCCAAATACGGGGAAAGAGGTGCACAAAAGTGAAACAGTAAGGTTTTTCGTTTTCTACCTTCTTTCTGACATAAGAAATCGAGTTCGGAAAATTAGATTTTTTCTGAAATTTGAATATTAAAATTTGTGCGGTAAGTTTTGGATGTAAAATTCATTGAGCTGCACCCCTATTCAGTAAGAGTGTGGGAAAAATTAGATGAAAAACGTTTTGAGTTTTCAAGAGATTGCATTCATGTAGAAATTGAAAGTATATTTAGGGTGTGTGCATCATGTTTTAAAATAAATTTTTAAACAAGAAAAGCATTCACATAGGAGGTACCGCTTAAAAATTCATATACGTGCATATATTTTATGTTGAATGACACTTTGCACAAGGATACGGATGGCCAAAAAATTGGATGTACACAAAATGGATGTGATTAATGCAAGGAATTATATAATTTTACCGTGGTCGAATTTGGGGGTTGAAATTTCCTAAAGGGTGGGAGAATGTAACACCCCACATTTTTAGATAGTTAAATAATCAAATAACGATGAACAATGAAAGTATTTTTTTTTGGAATTGTCAGAATACGACCTTGAAACTTATACCATTGTGTCTTGGTGATTTTCTGATCAATTTTCATATATAACTTGTCGAAATCCGAGTTAACATGAAGAAGTTCAAATAAAACAAGATATCTGGATAACAAAAAAAGGGTAGATCGACCCAGAGCAATGTAAGGTTGACCCAAAAAGGCTTAAGATCAACCTCATAGTGCCTAGGTCGACCTATAGGTTGACCTGCAATGTTGTAGGGTCGATCTGCATTTTCTTGGAGCCGATGTTTGTTTCAGTGATGATTTTTGTTGATTTTATGCGACCGGAGCTGTATGTTGATAGATCTAATGGCTCCAAATGACCCTCTGACGTGGTGGCTGCAGATTCAATCCAAAAATCCGATGGTCAAAGATCCCTAAACTCCACTATAAGTAGGACCCTAAGCCCGGCTATTTTCTCATAATCAAATTTTCTCCCAATTGGGCTAATTGCCTGAGGCTGAACCCTAAATAGAACATATTTCTAGGGACAAGATCTTAATAAAAATATTAGACACCCTAGAAAGGGATTCAGGAAGGCCATCGAGCAAAGCTAAGGATGACATGTGAGTGGATTTAAATTATATATATTTTTACATTTATAATATATTATCGTTAGATTCCTATTAAATATTTTAATTCAGCATTTATTACAGTAATTAACTCTATTAATTAGTTATGTTGAGACTATAAATTTTATATGAGAACTTATATTTAATTATTATTTATATGGAAAAGAAAGAAAGAAATCCAATTAAATATGAATAATATTAGGCTTAACAGTTATAGATAAAGGCTTAAGCCTAAAAGCAAGAAATTTGCAGTAAATTATGCTAAAACGGGAGAAATAAATTAAGGAGGAGAAAATCTAATAACTTGATTTGGAAATTTGTGATATATTAGTTGGTTGATTTAGAAAAGATAATACATTTCCATAGTTTAATATTGTAAAAATAACGATAAACGTAATTGCAAGAATAAAAGAAAGAAAAAGGAAATTAGTGTAAAATAGAATCATTTCTGCATTTTGCATTACCCAATAGTTCAAGAAATAATAAAAGAAATGTCTTGCAATTTCGAGTTATTGTTCATAGCATTATTTAGTATTAAAATATGGAAATGGATTTTTAGCACAGTTTTTGTAACCAACCAAATGGAATAGAACTACATCCTAGAATAAAAGAGAATAAAGTGATGAGTTAAAGAAATTAAAGAAGAAATCAAGTTAATTATTTGACAGGACTAGAAACAATAAAAAGAGATGTGCCTAGATCTGCATTTACTGCGCAGATAGTAGAATAAAAGCAAAGCAATTATCATGATAAGTAAATTTGTGATAGTCGGACGTAGTCCCAAACCGAGATTGTCATATAATATAAGAGAACTAAAGAGAATTCCATATCACAATAAAAGAAGACAGACTAGAATAGAAAAGAAACACTTGCAATTATATTTATAACATGAAGATTATAGAAGATTATGGAACTAACAATTGGAGGTGTAAATATAACATAAGTTATAATTAGAGATAACATAAAAAGCTTATTTTAAAGGGACAGTTTGGCACAGGTCCCTAATAAGTTTCAAAATACACAAAAACCCTAGTAAAAAAATGTTTGTAAATTAGGTCCTTAGAATTAATTTACTGAATAATGGCATACACTTATACAATTATTCAGTGAATAATTGCAGACATTTATGCAATTATATTAAAAAATTGCAGACATTTCCAAAGTTATTCACTGAAAAATTATGGAATTTCCGCAATTTTTTCAAAAAATTCCGCGATTATTCACCAAAAAAATTGCAAAAATTTCCGCAAGTTTTTCAAAAAGTTGCAGGAAATTCCGCAATTATTCACCAAGAAAATTGCAGAAATTTCCGCAATTATTCAACGAAAAAAATTGCATAAATTTATGCAACTTTTGGATATAATTGCATAAGTGTCTGCAATTATTCAGCGAATAACTGCATAACTACATGCAATAAATTAGTAACTTAATTCTAGGGACCTAATTTACATACTTTTTTTACTGGGATTTTTGTGTATCTTGAAACTTATTAGGGACTTGAGCCAAATATTCACTATTTTAAAACTTACATTAATTTGATAAGCAAACATAGAAGAAAGGCTCATACCAACAGCATTCCTTTTAAGTTAGGAACCGATGGTTTCACAAAAATTAGGTGAAACTGGGACACACTTATGCTGATTAGGGTAAATAAGTAGCCAACAGAATAAGAAAAAAAACTAATCGCATAATAAAAGATTAGACGAAGGGTTTAATAAGATGGTAAGACGCGTTTGGAGCAGCCCAATGGATGAAGAGCATAATGGTGCAATTCATCACAAATTTCAGCACAGAAGAAGCATGTCCAACTTAGTTATTTTGGGATAGAAGAAAGTACGAGACTTCAACGGGACGTGACGGTAATCTAGGATGGCCCTTTGGGATAGGCCTAACGAAGCTGCAACCACGAAGGCAGGTCTGTAGGTGTTCCATCAAGAGAGTATGCCTTGACTGCTTTTGCATTGCAGGCCTAACAAAGAAGACCTTTGTAGGTAGTCAAAAGGTTGATGAATTGAGTAGGATATTCGTATGACACCGTACTCTGACTTGCGAGTAGGTTTTAGTGGGAAGGACCCAAAAGGATAGTCGCATGCGGAGATCAAGCGATCATCAACCAAGAGCGAGCTCGGAAAAGACTACAGTTAAACCAACAGGCCAATGATTCTTGTAACAACCCAATATTTTTGAAATTTATTTTTATTTGCTTTAAATTATTTTTTATAGTGAAGGTGAAATTTTTCTAGAATTAATGGTAATATATTGGAATTTTTAGGCTCTGTTTCCTATTTTTAAGCAATTTCTTTAATTCTTTGGATATTTTCCATGAATTTAATTATTTATTTCACCTTGAAAATGTTTTAAAAATCATTTTTATTTCAAATTTTGTTTTATAATATTTTTAAAATAAAATACATAATTTTCCAATGTTATTGGAATTTTCTTGTAATTTTTAGGCCATGTTTGCTATTTTTAGCAATTTTTCTTATTCCTTTTTCTATTTTATATTAAATTAATTAATTATTTTATTTTTTTCTTGCTTAGTTCGGTTTTAAATAATCATTTCTGAGTTTTTGTTTTTATAAAATTAAAAAGAAACAGAAATGCAAAGGGTTTAGAAAGTTACAAATTTAAGGCTTTTCACCTTCAAAACTCTTCATTTTCTTTAAACTCCTCATTTATTTTGTTTTGGCCATGTAAAAATAATTGTTAAGCCGTGTATCTCATTATCTTTTCACGTAAGAAAACATCCTCGCATCATTTATCACGGCTTCAACAAGATTTGGTAATGGCTTCTCTTTCTCTTTTCTATTTTTCTTCTTATTTTTCTATGAATTATGCCTTGTTTTCTCATGCTTTTTGCTAGGCTTCTCCTCCATAGCCGCAGCCACAAACTCCTACACTCCTCCCCTGCCATCATCACTACCTATTCTTCCAGCCATGACCAAGGTCGAGCCATCCATGGTGGTCAAACCCTCCAAAATTGCAACCTACATGCCTAAAAACATTGTTTTTGACCATTGTTGCCTCATTCCCTTCAACCACCACCTAAATCACCACCATAGCCGCCACCGCCACCACTGACCTGACCACCACACACCCTTTCCACCTCCGTCCAGTCATGATGCACCCTTAGGCCAAGCACACTTTCCATGGCCGAGCCCTCTAGCCAATCAAAACTCCCTTTTTTTGCCTAAAGACCCTTCACCTCTTCATGTATGAAACTCCACCTTGCTCATGACATGAACCCGACCCATGCTAACCTAGACCTAAACCAAAACTTTACCAAATCTGAAACAAAACATACCCTAGGCCGTGACAAAGGTTTGAGGAAGCAAGGCAAAAGTTTGGCAATCCGTTTCTCTTTTATTTCAATGTTATTGCATGTTATAGTCATATTGAATTGTGTTGTTTTGTTTGTTTATTTTGGGTTGTACACAAGAGTTGTAGCTTGGATTTAACCTCCACTCAAGTTCGTAGTTGTGTCATCGTGCCTTATTGTCTATTTGTGCCTTTGGTTTGGAAATATTCAGCAATTAGAGGTGAGTAAATCTCACACGACAATTATATACTTATGCAGTTGTAAAACAACCACAACTAAATGTGTAGAAATATTTATGATGTTATAACTGCCATGTGATTTTATATATATGATGTTAACATGTTAAATTATATGTCATATCACCTGTTACATGTCACATCACCTGTTACTATTATATATTGTTAAACTGTTCATTTTTATCTGTTTATCACACTGCAAATTCCCTGTAGGTTAGAAATCACTATGGGTTGAAATGATACATACCCGAATGGACTTTAGAATAAGGAAAAATCGTTATGGGCTGAAATGATAGGCCTAAACGGTTTTTAAACTATTCATTTTGACTTGGGATTGCGGGTTTGAAATGATAGAACCCGGATTTTTATTTTTAAACTGCGGACTGAAACGATACATATCCGTATCACGTAAACTAGGATAGAAAACTATATACAGACCCGTGGTTATTTTATAAATGTTTTCTAGAATTTTAAATATTTTAAATTATAAATAAATGAAAATTTTATTTAAATTGGATTTTTATTTATTAATTATAGAAATTTGGAATTTTCTATAAGTAAAAATGTTGAAAAAAATGAATGGTTGCATTGAATTTTTGAAATATAACTTAAGTGGAAAATTGGAATTCTAGTTAAATAAATTAAGTTATATAAATAAAAATTGGAAATCAATTTTTTTTGAAAAAAAATGGAGAAAATTTAAGTGTTAAGTCGTTTATTTAAAAATGTGAAGAATTGGAATTTTACACTTGAATTTATTAAAGGAATCTGTTGAAAATTGGATTTAATAATAATAAATTTATTGTATATAAATAATATGTTAATGAACATTTTATTGTCAAAAATATGACTTTGAAATATTTAAAGGATTTAAAATGAAGTTTATCATTTACTGGAAATACACTAAATTCTGGAAATCACTTTTAATAGCATTCAGAAATGCTATGGTTTCTGAATTGAACTAAAAATAGTGTAAGTAGAGCTATTACAGCATTTCTGAAATGCTGTAGTTGCTGTAATTGAATTTAAAGGCTAATATTGGACTCAGGCCTATTATAGCATTCTCTCGAAATGCTGTAGTGGTCTACTGTGTTTGTTGAAATCAATTTAAACCTTTGTTTTGAAATCTGAACTACCGCAGCACTTCTGAAATGCTGTCTTTTCTGTTTTGAACTATAATTCAACTAAAAACTGAGTTTTTAACAGCAGTTTTAAGTGCTGTCTTTGCTGAATAAAAATGTTTTCATATATAACTTATAACAGCTTTTTCTAAATGCTGTAAAAGGCTGAAATTTCTATAGTTATGGTTTTTGACTTAGTAAAGGAACTTTGAATGGTTTGAAACTTTGGAAATTGAATACTTGAAATGAAAGAACAATAAGTCCACTTTTAAAATGATCTTAATGAATAAATTGAATTGGAAATGAATCATTTTAAAGAGAAGTTCAAATTGAAATAAATGAATGTTATCTTTGAACTTTAAAAGGGCATTAAGTTTGATAATTTGCATTTGAATTTAATAATGATTTAAAAAGGGAAATTTGAAAAGATATGTTGTTTTGGAATATTGACATGACTTTTGGGAATGATTAAATCTTTATTGGATAAAGAATTGAGTTTTGAAATGATGTTTTCTTTTGAAGTAAAGTATTATTTTAAAGTTATAACCATGGGTTACAATAACGATTGGTCGGCAAAGAGACCGGGATCGGATATGGACATACTCTCTGTCGATACCGAAAACCACTTTGACTAACCGTGTACGCGGTGGAGATTCCAGAATGAAGTAGGATGGTGACGACGTTCGTGTGGTATGTTACGTGGACCCAACTCCCGTGAGTTGGCATAAGGTGGCTAAAACAGGAGCGATCTCGGGCCAGCTGAGGTAGCACCTCTTATCGGACGCATGTCTTCGATACCATTCTATTACTTGTGATTGTTTGGTGGCCACCCTCCGATTTTGGGAATGTGTTCCGAGGTGGGCGTATGTGGCTGCTGCGTTACCACCAGCCCGTGTGCGTAATTGGTATATGTACCCTGGCATTGCCTTGTGTGCCATGTCATCTACCATACCGAGCCTTTACTACGAGTTTCTATTTGTGTCGTACCTATACGGTATCTTCTCATAGTCTCCCGATCAGGAGATATGCAGGTACTGTATAGACTATTGGCATTAATTGTGTTAAGGTGGAAAATGTAAAGCCTTAACGCTATTTAAAAGTATGTTTATTTTACTGTTAGACATTATTATAATAGCGCAATATACTATATAGTAAATATTTTAATGGATCCTTAGAGGATGGGCGGTCCCAGGCATCTTCTAAGTTATTTGTACCTTTACTACAGTTCACTTGAGTTGGTTTACACTGGATAAGTATGTATGTCTTGACCCGAGTGTTTGCTTTTTATTTACGCTCGGGTTAGCCTGAGTTTATTCACAGATTTGGATTCCCACTCTCTGAAGGTCTGGAATCGCTGGAGATTTATCAGCTTATCTAGTTATCTATATTTCAGTTCTGTTGTTCTGTTGTCAGCTTTGTATTAGTGGACTTCTTTGTATTTGGGATTTGATGTCGTATTTACTTTCAGTCAGATATTATGTATTTTGTATTTGGTTTTTAGACTTTGTGATATTAGCTTCATGAACTACTATGGTATTTAATTTCCGCTGTGAGATATTCTGATGTTCTATGTCTGTGATTCTGTGATTTGATTTTTATTTGCTCCAAATTTTTTACAATCTGTTATTTTGTACTATTCAAGTCTGGCATGTGTAGACTATTGTCGATTTGAATAGTGGAAAAGAGTGGGTCGTTACAGTTGGTATCGGAGCGTGGTTTTAGGCAAACCTTAGCCCGCGGAGCAAAAAACTCGTTAGAGATAGGGTAGAAATATCCTAGAATGAGTGAAATCAACTTCAGAATCATTTCTTTGTGAGAGAACGTATTTTCAAAGTATAAAATTATTTTTAAATGATCTTTAAAAGGGTTTTTCAAAGATTATTTCGATATAAACTTTTTCTTGTTTTAAAAGCAAATTTTCTAACTCCTTTCCTTTCGTATCTACCTTGTTAGAAATTTATGTAATTAGAATGTTCTTCCAAGTGAATTTATTTTGTCTTATCTTTTCTTTGTCTTATCTCTACCTGTGTCCTAATATTCATTCTTGAATTTTCAGGATGAATCGTAGGAATTCTAGAGGTCAGGGTTGTGGTGCTGTCCTAGTTCCAGTCCCAGCTCCTTTCCGTTTCACTGTTCTTTGCAAAGAATTTACTCAGCTTGGAGAAACCAAGTTCACTGGTTCCGAATCTATCATTGATGCTCAGCAATGGCTGAGGAGTATCGAGAGGATATTTACTCGTCTTGATATTACTGATGCCCAGAAGCGTCAGTTAGCCGCATGGCAGTTGCAGGAGGCTGCCCAAGATTGGTGGGAGTCGGTTATGGCTAACACCATTGAGGCTGATCTTACTTGGGAACAGTTCAGGTATCTTCATGTGTCTCTTTGAATTCTGTTTTGTATCTTTTCATGCCTTGTCTAAGCTTATCTATCATTCTTCTCAGGGAAGCTTTCATTGCTAAGTGGATGCCAAAGGCGGTGAAATCCCAGCTTTATAAAGAGTTCATGGACCTCAAGCAGGGAAGCATGTCTTTTTCAAAGTACGAGAGGAAGTTTAACGAACTTTCTAAGTTCGGACCTGGTCTCATAGACATTCCTCTGAAGAAGAATGAGAAGTTTATTGCTGATGATCGTCTCGAGTACTACAGTCGTCTCATTTCTCATGTTCATGGCACCTTTACCCAGCTTATGGATATGGCTCTTCGTTATGAGAACCCTACTTCTAAGGGTCCTGCTTCAGTTGGTGCTCCATCATCTCAGACTTCTTCTGCAAATTCTAGGAAGAGGAAGGTTAGTTTCCAGCAACAGAAGAAGAATTGGCTCAAGAATCTGGGTTTGGGATCTTCAGCATCTGCTCCATCTCAGAGGCAGCCAGTTGAGCTTTCCTCCATCACCTGCTTCAAGTGTGACCAGAAAGGGCACTATGCGAATAGTTGTCCTACTAGTGTTGGTGCTGCCATTCCTCCACCTGCTCAGCCAGCTAGGCATGAGCTTTTCCACAACTGTCTCCAGCCTGGCCATTTTAGGAAGGATTGCCCTACCCAACAGAAGGGTAAGCCTTCTGGTATATTTGCTGTCACCTCTGCCTCTTCTCCAGCACCTGCTCCTTCAGCTCCTAGTGATGACCAAGGTACGCTCCAAGGTTCCTTTTCTTTGTTTCAGCATCCGGTTCGTGTTCTGTTTGATACTGGTGCATCCCACAATTTTATATCTGTTGATTTGTGTGATAAGTTTGAGCATCTCCTTTCTCCTGAGTATGTTTCTGAACCCTTATGCGTTTCAAATCCAATTGGGGGTCCTGCAAACCTTAATAGGATTTGTAAACAAGTGAAGCTTCTTTATTCAGATCATCGTTTCAGTGGCGATTTCTATGTTTTGGGCTTCGATGCTTTTGATTTGTTGCTTGGTAGTGATTGGCTTGGTAGGCATAATGCTCACATCTCTTGTAAAGCCCAGTCTGTTTATCTTGAGGATGATCTGGGTAATTCCTTTGTTATTCAGTGCCGCATGCCTCAGGATTTTGCTGGCAGTTTTATTTATTCTCTGGATTCTGCTTCTTGTGACCTTCATTCGACCTGTGTGGTCAAACTCTTTCCAGATGTTTTTGGTGAAGTCACTGCTTTGCCTCCTAAGTGGAAGATAGATTTCCGCATTGACCTTATTCCTGGAGCTCGACCAGTTGTTCTTCCTCCTAGAAGAATGGCACCTCGTGAGAAGGTTGAGTTAGCAAAACAAATTAAGGACTTATTCTCCAAAGGTCTAATCAGACCCAGTCATTCCGAATGGGGAGCAGCGGTGGTTTTTGTAACCAAGTCAGATGGTTCTCTTAGGATGTGTATTGACTATAGGGAGTTAAACAAGCTCACTATGAAAAATAGATATCCAATGCCTCGCATCAATGACATGTTTGATCAGCTTTATGGTGCTACTTGTTTCTCTCAGCTTGATCTTGCCACAGGTTTTCACCAGCTCAGAGTCGCTGAGGAAAGTATTCCTAAGACTGCTTTCCATACAGAGAATGGTTTTTTCGAATGGTTAGTCATGCCTTTTGGTTTGACTAATGCTCCTGCTTTCTTTGTTGATTTGATGAATCGTGTTTTTCGAGATGTTCTTAATAAATTTGTTCTAGTCTTTGTTGATGATATCCTTGTCTTTTCTAAGACTAAGGCAGAGCATGAGTCACACTTGAAATTTGTTCTAGAGATTCTTAGAAGCCATCAATTGAAGGCTAAATTTTCTGAATGCCATTTCTGGAAGGATGAAGTCCGATTTCTTGGACATATTGTTTCTGGTAATGGAGTTTCTGCTGATCCAGCCAAGATTGCTGCGATCAATGTAAGTCTTTCCTTCTTTCTCTTTCCTTTATCATTTAATTATTCTATCCCTTATGTGGTTTTCATTTTCCCTATTTTTGTTACAGGATTGGGAAACTCCTAAGACTCCATCAGATATTCGTAGTTTTCTGGGCCTTGCCGGTTATTACCGGAGATTCATCGAGAATTTTGCTCGGATTTCTGCACCGCTCACTGCTTTAACTCGTAAGAATGCAAAGTTTATCTGGGATAAGAAGTGTGAAGCTGTATTCGCTGAGTTAAAGAGCAAGCTAACTTCCGCACCAGTTCTTACAGTACCGAACGGAAGTGAAGGATTGACGGTATATACTGATGCTTGTCGTGAAGGATTGGGTGCTGTTCTCTTGCAGGATGGTAAGGTCATTGCCTATGCCAGCCATCAGCTGAAAACCCATGAAGCTAATTATGCCACCCATGATTTAGAGTTGCTTGCTGTTGTCTTTGCTTTGAAGCTTTGGAGGCATCATTTGCTTGGAACCAAGTTTGAGCTTTTCACCGATCATCAGTCTCTGAAATATATCTTCACCTAGAAGGATTTGAATCAGAGGCAAGTTCGTTGGCTTGAGTTTTTGGCTTCTTACGACCTTGATATTAGCTATACTCCCGGTAAAGCTAATGTTGTGGCCGATGCTCTGAGACGGAAGAAGGCATTGTTGTGTCAGCTTGTTGTTTCTTCTTCTCCTCTTTTGGATCGCATCAAGGCTAAGCAGGATGAGGATAGGATACTTAGGCTTATTAAGGAGAGTGTTCGTAACAGAGTTGGTGGCAGTAGTAGCGGCAGTAGTGGAGCTCAGCTCGATGACAGAGGGGTTTTGAGGATTAATGGTAGGATTTGTGTCCCGAATGTAGATGGTTTGAGGCAGGAGTTACTTCGGGAGAATCATCGATCCAGACTTTCTATCCTTCCCGGCGTGACAAAGATGTATCAGGATATGAAGAAGCTTTATTAGTGGAGAGGGATGAAGAGGGATGTCTCTAATTTTGTTAGTAGGTGTGCGACTTGTCAGCAAGTCAAGGCCGATCATCAGAAGACTCCTGGTTTGTTGCAGCCTCTTGATATTCCCGACTGGAAGTAGGAACAGGTTTCCATGGATTTCATTGATGGATTGTCGAGGTCTAGGAAGGGCAATGAGAGTATCTGGGTTATTGTGGATAGGCTGACCAAATCTGCTCATTTTATTCCGGTCAAGTCTACCCGTTCTGCTTCTAGCTTGTCTGAGATCTACATGAGGGAGATTGTTCGTCTCCATGGTGTTCCTCTCAATATTGTTTTTGATCGTGATCCTATTTTTACCAGCCAGTTTTGGAAAGCTTTTCAGAAATCTTTGGGTACTCATCTGAATCTGAGCACTGCTTACCATCCGCAGACTGACGGTCAAACGGAAAGGGTGAATCAGATACTTGAAGATCTTCTTCGTGCTTGTGTGCTTGATTATGGTGGATCTTGGGAAGATCATTTGCATCTTGTCGAGTTCACCTACAATAATAGTTATCAGGTATAATCTTATCTTTTGTTTTAAGTTCATATTAATATTTTATCTATTCCCTTTCTATCTTTGAATTCAGGCCAGTATCAAAATGTCTCCATTTGCTTCTTTATATGAACGACCTTGTCGATCTCCATCTTGCTGGATTGAATTTGGTAATCGTCTGATTCTTGGTCCTGATATGATTCTGGAAGCTTCTGAGAGAGTTGAGGAGATTAAGAGAAGGTTGAGGGTTGCTCAGGATAGGCAGAAGAAGTATGCTAATAGGCGTAGGCGGAAGCTTGAGTTTGATGTTGGCGATATGGTTTTCCTTAAGGTCTCTCCCTTGAGGAATGTCATTCGTTTTGGTCGTAGAGGGAAGCGTTCTCGCAGATTCATTGGTCCTTTCCGCATTTTGGAAAGAGTTGGTTCCTTGGCTTATCGTCTGGAGTTACCCGAGAAGATTTCTAGAGTGCATGATGTATTCCACATCTCACATCTTCGTCGGTATCTCCATGACCCATCTTTGGTTGTTCAGCCTTCTGCTCTTGACAGCTTGGATATTGAGCCTAGTCTGACTGTCGAGTGGAAGCCACTTTGTATTGTCGATAGAGGTACGAAGCAGCTAAGAAGGAAGTCTGTTAGTCTAGTCAAAGTACAATGGAGTACGGATGATCGTGACTGTACTTGGGAGACGGAGGAGAGCATTCGTGCTTCAAATCCAGAATTGTTTATTCCAGGTACTATTTTTGTTTTCTATCTTGTTTTCTTTTTGTTTCCTAGTTTTCGTTCTTTTCGAGGACGAAAAGGTTTGAGTGGGGGAGAGTGTGACAACCCAATATTTTTGAAATTTATTTTTATTTGTTTTAAATTATTTTTTATAGTGAAGTAGAAATTTTTCTAGAATTAATGGTAATTTATTGGAATTTTTAGGCTTTGTTTCCTATTTTTATGCAATTTCTTTAATTCTTTGGATATTTTCCATGAATTTAATTATTTATTTCACCTTGAAAATGTTTTAAAAATCATTTCTATTTCAGATTTTGTTTTATAATATTTTTAAAATGAAATACATAATTTTCAAAGCTATTGGAATTTTGTTGTAATTTTTAGGCCATGTTTGCTATTTTTAGCAATTTTTCTTATTTCTTTTTCTATTTTATATTAAATTAATTAATTATTTTATTTTTTTCTTGCTTAGTTTCGGTTTTAAATAATCATTTCTGAGTTTATTTTGTTTTTATAAAATTAAAAAGAAAAAGAAATGCAAAGGGTTTAGAAAGTTACAAACTTAAGGCTTTTCACCTTCAAAACTCTTCATTTTCTTTAAACTCCTCATTTATTTTGTTTTAGCCGTGTAAAAATAATTGTTAAGCCGTGTATCTCATTATCTTTTCACATAAGAAAACATCCTCACATCCTTTCTCACGGCTTCAACAAGATTTGGTAATGGCTTCTCTTTCTCTTTTCTATTTTTCTCCTTATTTTTCTATGAATTATGCCTTGTTTTCTCATGCTTTTTGCTAGGCTTCTCCTCCATAGCCGCAACCACAAACTCCTACACTCCTCCCCTGCCATCACCACTACCAATTCTTCCAGCCATGACCAAGGTCGAGCCATCCATGGTGGTCAAACCCTTCAAAATTGCAACCTACATGCCTAAAAACATTGTTTTTGACCATTGTTGCCTCATTCCCTTCAATCACCACCATACCCGCCACCACCACCACTGGCCTGACCACCACACACCCCTTCCACCTCTGTCCAGTCATGATGCACCCTTAGGCCAAGCACACTTTCCATGGTCGAGCCCTCTAGCCAACCAAAACTCCCTTTTTTTGCCTAAAGACCCTTCACCTCTTCATGTATGAAACTCCACCTTGCTCATGACATGAACCCGACCCATGCTAACCTAGACCTGAACCAAAACTTTATCAAATCTGAAACAAAACATACCCTAGGCCGTGACAAAGGTTTGAGGAAGCAAGGCAAAAGTTTGGCAATCCGTTTCTCTTTTATTTCAATGTTATTGCATGTTATAGTCATATTGAATTGTGTTGTTTTGTTTGTTTATTTTGGGTTGTACACAAGAGTTGTAGCTTGGATTCAACCTCCACTCAAGTCCGTAGTCGTATCATCGTGCCTTATTGTCTATTTGTGCATTTGGTTTGGAAATATTCAGCAATTAGAGGTGAGTAAATCTCACACGACAATTATATACTTATGAAGTTGTAAAACAACCACAACTGAATGTGTAGAAATATTTATGATGTTATAACTGCCACGTGATTTTATATATATGATGTTAACATGTTAAATTATATGCCATATCACCTGTTACATGTCACATCACCTGTTACTATTATATATTGTTAAATTGTTCATTTTTATCTGTTTATCACACTCCAAGTTCCCTGTAGGTTAGAAATCACTATGGGTTGAAATGATACATACCCGAACGGACTTTAGAATAAGGAAAAATCATTATGGGCTGAAATGATAGGCCTGAACGGTTTTTAAACTATTCATTTTGACTTGGGATTGCGGGTTTGAAATGATAGAACCCAGATTTTTATTTTTAAACTGCGGATTGAAATGATACATATCCGTATCACGTAAACTAGGATAGAAAACTATATACAGACCCGTGGTTATTTTATAAATGTTTTCTAGAATTTTAAATATTTTAAATTGTAAATATATGAAAATTTGATTTAAATTGGATTTTTATTTATTAATTGTAGAAATTTGGAATTTTCTATAAGTAAAAATGTTGAAAAAAAATGAATAGTTGCATTGAATTTTTGAAATATAACTTAAGTGGAAAATTGGAATTCTAGTTAAATAAATTAAGTTATATAAATAAAAATTGGAAATCAAATTTTTTTGAAAAAAAAATGAAGAAAATTTAAGTGTTAAGTTGTTTATTTAAAAATGTGAAGAATTGGAATTTTACACTTGAATTTATTAAAGGAATCTGTTGAAAATTGGATTTAATAATAATGAATTTATTGTATATAAATAATATGTTAATGGACATTTTATTGTCAAAAATATGATTTTGAAATATTTAAAGGATTTAAAATGAAGTTTATTATTTACTGGAAATACACTAAATTCTGGAAATCACTTTTAATAGCATTCAGAAATGCTATGGTTTCTGAATTGAACTAAAAATAGTGTAAATAGAGCTATTACAGCATTTCTGAAATGCTGTAGTTGCTATAATTGAATTTATAGGTTAATATTGGACTCAGGCCTATTATAGCATTCTCTGGAAATACTGTAGTGGTCTGCTGTGTTTGCTGAAATCAATTTAAACCTTTGTTTTGAAATCTGAACTACCGCAGCACTTCTGAAATGCTGCCTTTTCTGTTTTGAATTATAATTCAACTAAAAACTGAGTTTTTAACAGCAGTTTTAAGTGCCGTCTTTGCTGAATAAAAATGTTTTCATATATAACTTATAACAGCTTTTTCTAAATGCTGTAAAAGGCTGAAATTTCTATAATTATGGTTTTTGACTTAGTAAAGGAACTCTGAATGGTTTGAAACTTTGGAAATTGAATACTTGAAATGAAAGAACAATAAGTCCACTTTTAAAATGATCTTAATGAATAAATTAAATTGGAAATGAATCATTTTAAAGAGAAGTTCAAATTGAAATAAATGAATGTTATCTTTGAACTTTAAAACGGTATTAAGTTTGATAATTTGCATTTGAATTTAATAATGATTTAAAAAGGGAAATTTGAAAAGATATGTTGTTTTGAAATATTGACATGATTTTTGGGAATGATTAAATCTTTATTGGATAAAGAATTGAGTTTTGAAATGATGTTTTCTTTTGAAGTAAAGTATTATTTTAAAGTTATAACCACGGGTTATAATAACGATTGGTTGGCAAAGATACCGGGATCGGATATGGACATACTCTCTGTCAATACCGAAAACCACTTTGACTAACCATGTACGCGGTGGAGATTCCAGAATGAAGTAGGATGGTGACGACGTTCGTGTGGTATGTTACGTGGACCCAACTCCCGTGAGTTGGCATAAGGTGGCTAAAACAGGAGCGATCTCGGGCCAGCTGAGGTAGCACCTCTTACCGGACGCATGTCTTCGATACCATTCTATTTCTTGTGATTGTTTGGTGGCCACCCTCCGATTTTGGGAATGTGTTCCGAGGTGGGCGTATGTGGCTGCTGCGTTACCACCAATCCGTGTGCGTAATTGGTATATCTACCCTGGCATTGCCTTGTGTGCCGTGTCACCTACCATACCGAGCCTTTACTATGAGTTTCTATTTGTGTCGTACCTATGCAGTATCTTCTCATAGTCTCCCGGTCAGGAGATATGCAGGTACTGTATAGACTATTGGCATTAATTGGTTAAGGTGGAAAATGTAAAGCCTTAACGCTATTTAAAAGTATGTTTATTTTACTGTTAGACATTATTATAATAGCGCAATATACTATATAGTAAATATTTTAACGGATCCTTAGAGGATGGGCGGTCCCAGGCATCTTCTAAGTTATTTGTACCTTTACTACAGTTCACTTGAGTTGGTTTACACTGGATAAGTATGTATGTCCTGACTCGAGTGTTTGCTTTTTATTTACGCTCGGGTCAGCCTGAGTTTATTCACAGATTTGGATTCCCACTCTCTGGAGGTCTGGAATCGCTGGAGATTTATCAGCTTATCTAGTTATCTATATTTCAGTTCTGTTGTTCTGTTGTCAGCTTTGTATTAGTGGACTTCTTTGTATTTGGGATTTGATGTCGTATTTACTTTCAGTCAAGTATTATGTATTTTGTATTTGGTTTTGAGACTTTGTGATAGTAGCTTCATGAACTACTATGGTATTTAATTTCCGCTGCGAGATATTCTGATGTTCTATGTCTGTGATTCTGTGATTTGATTTTTATTTGCTCCAAAATTTTTACAATCTGTTATTTTGTACAATTCAAGTCTGGCATGTGTGGATTATTGTCGATTTGAATAGTGGAAAATAGTGGGTCGTTACAATTCTTTCACTATCGTGACGTTAGATGATGGGCATAACCAATTGGATGTTTAGACTGTTTGCAGTAGGGCACAACCACTTAGCTCTTTAGAGGTCTTTCAATTAGTTAAGGGGTGGCTGTGTGGGGCCATAGCCACGATATGAAAAGAGACAGACCAAGTAGAATATCTGTATTGTAGGCCTAACGAAGCTGTCCTTTACAGATATTGAAAATCCCCGACTGAGTTCCATATAAGGTAGACCTTGTTAAACAGGTTTCAGGGAGTAGACAGTACGATTACGTATAGTCCTTAAGGTATGCAGTGGGTGGTACATTGTGGATGTCCGAGCATTAGTATAGGCTAGTGTGGACACAGCCTTATGTTTTCATAGTAAACAACGGAACATCTGTATTGTAGGCCTCATGAAGCTGTCCTTTACATATGTAGTCATAGAACGCTGTAGAAGCAAGACGGTAGAGTCCTTTTCGAGGAGGATACAGAAGGTAATATGGGTAGTACCTAGGACCGATGCGGTCATCGGGCATACAGCTACCTATATATCAGCTATTAGGTTTTAATCTAGTGGAAATTAGGTTGAAGGGCTTCTATTTGCAGGGTAATAAGTTTTAAGGACGACACTTCTGAAAAATTAGTTTTAAGGACAATTTACAGCATAATGATAAATTTATTTATCTTTTTAAGTTATAAAGAAAAATGATAAATCTTTTTATCATTGTTTCTGTACAACTAAAAATGATAAATTCTTTTATCTTTTTCCTATAAAATGTCCTTAAAACTAATTTTTCAGAAGTAGTGTCCTTAAAATTTATTACCACGCACAAATAAGCCCTTGAAGTGAAAATCTTCTTTAATCTACTAGGGAGTAGACGGGTACAGTTCATGAATAGAGGCGGAAGTACTATAAACACAGTAAACCTAATGTAACAGAAAATGAAAATAAATCGGTATGTGTAGAATTAAGCTTAGAAGTGCATAATTTGTCCATTCACGAGAACTTTAGTTCTGACCCCCTCTCCATAACATCCTATAGGTTAGATAGATGGCAGAGACTTTCTAGCTTCGGGACACTTGTTTAGAAAGTGTTATTATCTTGGGGAGTATTTACTTACAATTATATTTTAGTCAGTTCCGCTGTGAGATATTTATTTGAGCTCTGATATATTTATCTTTATCTATTTGCAGGATACCAGATACCCCACTCAGGCTTCAGTGTGCTAGGATTTTAGCAATTTTTTGAAAAATCCGGACCCACTGGAATTCGGAGTATTACAGGGCCAGTCCGGATAGCTAGGGAGAGCGGGAAAATGGATTTCCAAACTTAAGCCTAGACATCATCTCTCTGTCACCCATAAGACGGTCAAGTTAACTGAAAAAATCTAAGCCTTAATTATTCTCATTTATAAAAACTTTCAATTCATCATTAAAACACTTAATTATTTATTTAAAAGCATTTATAGATGATTTAGGAAAGAATCGTTAAGTTTAAATCTTCATTTCTAAAGTTATTAAAACTGCCATAGAAAAGTGCTTTTAAAAGCTTATTTGATCAAAACCATTTTTCTAACATTTGGAATTACATATTTATAACTCTAGTCTCCTTTAAAACTTTTTACATATTTTTCAAATTTATTTCATATTTTTAAACATTTAAAAAATATCCATTTTAAAGGATTTACACTTTGATCACTTTGGTCCAATTCTAAAAAATATTATTTGGACATATTTTAAAATGTAAAAGAAGAAATCTTGATTTTTTTCTTCATTTAAAAGCCATGGTTATGATAGTCCGAAAAATTCTTATCTCGAAGAATTTCGAGCTATATTCCACTTCGTATACTCATTTGAATTCATTGGTGCAAAATCGCGAACTACCGTTACACGACGCAAGTTTTGACTTGTTCTTCAGTATGGGCCATAACTTCTTCCAATTAAATTTCTATTACTTAAAAACATTTATAAACTATTTTAAATCAATATTTTAGTATTTGGTTTATTTAAAAATCCATTTTCACTTTATTTCGCAATATTTCATATTGTATTACTCAAATATTCAAACTTCCATTTTTTAGCTATTTATTTTACCAATTTTCTTTTCCAACTTAAGAATAATTTTAAAAGATGTAAATTTTTAATTCAAACACATTTACTCCCATTTTCATAACACTTCCAACTTTTAGCTTTAACTTCTTTTTTTGCAAATCAATTTCTAACTTTTCCAAAACAAATTATTTTCTATAGTTAATTCGAAAAGAGGCTTAACTAAACCAAGTATATCGTATATAATTCTAAAAAACGTGGTCTCATATCAACTATTCTAAATCATGACAAATAAAGAAGCTATAACTAACTTTATTTAAAGTGTTGATTAAATCAACATTAACAAATCATCCATTTATCCATATAAGCAAATCCGTTCTAACATCCATATTTTAAACCAATAGTATCAAATCAACATATTATCATTGGATATAAGCACAGGTATCGCAATAACAATCAAAATAGCATTTCAATGTATAAAGAGGCTACTCACATTCGTTTTGCAAATCCCATTCACTATGAACTAAACTAGCTTTCCTTTGCCCTATTACTACACAGCATCATGTACAAATGGAGAAGTAGCTGGCTTAAAGAAGTGGAGTGCTTAGATCGAGGGGTTTGGCATTGGGTGTTGGGTGGGTACAGGTGTGCGTGTGGGGCATGGGCTCGGCCGTGTGACTTGTGGGATTGGGTTAGGGGAGTGTGCAGGTTTGTGGTGGGTTTTGGAGGTGGGTATGGACATAAGAAGGGGGTGTAAGCTCAGGTGGAGGTGGGTTTGGCTCGGGTGCGGGGTGTAGGGTAATTTGGAGCGGGTTTTGTTTTGTTTTTTAATTTAAAGAAGAGAAGAGTGGTGGCTTTAATGGAAGTGATTGACCAATGTGATGATGGAAGGAAGATGAAGAAATGTGTAGAATAAGTTGTGAAGCAAGTGAAGAGAAGGTGTAGTGTTTATATATGAAGTTTCTTCTCTAAAATGACATTTCTACTCTTATTAGTCATGTCATTAATTTCTCTTTTTAGGTACAATTAAACCATTTTTATAAACATGATTTAACCCTTAGGTGCAAAGCATTAAATGTGGAAGAGATTTTTGGATTTATGTTTGTACTAAGTGTAATAATTATGCATTTTCATTTTAATTAAAAAAAATCATAAAAATAAAATGCTTCTTTTCCATGCATGATTTGATTACTAAGTACTAAAGCATTTATGGAGAAAGGATGTTTAAGTACTTTTTTGACATGGTTATGTTTACTAACATATCTTTATAAAATCAAAATATTTTTCTTGTTTTAACAAAAGTAAACATCATTTGTCTTTTAGTGGTAAATGTTAAATTTGCAAAAATTGTTAATAACCAAGTATATGTGTTTAAAAGAAACCACGCTGCAAAATATTGAAAACAACTTTTGTTCGGCAATCAGTCGTAAATTTGGAATTGGATTTTCGGTCATGTTTAAAGTTTCTATTTAAACTATTTAGTAGGGTAAACAAAATTTGAAAACAAATTTTCTATCGTCAAATGAAGTTTATTATGGCTATATATATTTATACCATTTAACACATTCCCAAAACTTATACTTTCAAACTGCAAACACGGGACATGGAACTGCAAAAGTGCGATGCCATTATATCTTTTGTTTTTAAACCATGATTCAAAACAAATCAATAATTTTTTTTTACAAAATATCATCCCAACATCGCCTCATTTCATTTCATCCTCATTTCATGTCATCCATTAATACACGCCAAATCTATATCAAATCTTGCTTTATGTCTTTTCAAATCTTATTATAATATATGTCACATCAAATCTTATTATATGTATATATATCACATCAAATCTAATTATAACATCAAATCAAAAGGTTATTATAACATGTAATTTCATTACGAATTACATTTCAGATCTACGTAAATTATTACTTTGTGTCTTTCCTAAGTTTTTAAATATATTGTGATTAGATGTTTGCTTTTTCATAATAGTGATTTATATTGTTGTTAAGGTGTGTATATTATTATTGAAGTTGAAAAAAGGTTTAAAAAACTTTTCTCGTTATTTATTAGTGTTTAAAATATTATAACTTGTGTTACAATACATTATATTTAAATATATAAAAAATAAATAAAATCTATCAAAGTGATAAATTTGCGAGTCATTACCCACTCCACACTTAAAAGAATTTCATCCTCGAAATTTAAAACCCAAACAAAAGTTTGCCCATAGTTCATTTTTAATTTTAATTCCATAGGATATTCATAGATCATCCATGTGGAATATCTTATTCGATCTCCTATTCGAAAACACAACTTTACTTTTGAATTAGTACCAATCCCCTGTTCTTCTAAGGCGGAATCCAATCGGTCTTTTTGATCAGAAGCCTTTGCTTTCCTTGCATAGTCCTCAACTATGATAGAAAACTCAAGTATCAACCACAAACCCTCAACTATGTTCACCATCAAGAATCGTGTCATAAATCTTTTCTTGAACCGGTGTAAATACCTCAAAGTTCCGTATTCGAATCTTAGATCAAATTTGTACGATGAAATGACCTATGCATAACTTATATATTTATTCATATTGGTTTTTCTAAACCATACCAAATTCTATTTATTTATAACAACCCATATTTTTGAAAATTAAAAATATTAAATTAAATAAAATTTTGAAATTTAATATTGTAATAAATAGAAATTTATGATTTATTAATGAGAAAAATAATTAGAATTTGATTTAATATTATTGTTTGAATGTTATTGACAATTATTTTAATGTAATTCCAATTAACTAAAATTATTCTATAGTTAATTTGGCTATAATTGTAAATAAGGAATAAAATAATTATTGGAATCAATTGTTGGAATTAATGTAATTAAATATTGAAATTAATGTGAGTTAAAGTGATAACTGTAGATTCTGAATGTAATGGAATGTAAACTAATGTTAATTATATTCATAAGGCAATAATTGATTCAATAATAAGAATGTAAAGCGAAATAAACATGTAATTGAAATTAAAATATAATTAACTGGATTTTATTTTAGTTGTAATTGAACATAGAATTTAGTGCAATATTTAAATCTTGGATTTAATTTGGAAATAGGTGTTCTAAAAGACAATAAGTTTCTATGTAATCAAGAATGATAAAATTGTAACTCTTAATTTAGAATTTAAAAGTGATTGAATAAATTTAAAAATAATTTATTTAATTAACGTTAAAAGTTAGCCATTCTGGTCATAGTCTCGGATTTTGATGAAACCAGTTTCATGGAATTCGTAACGGTGAATTACTGTAGGATTTCAAGTTTTGTAGCAATCTGACTTGTCGCTTGATCGTGCAGGTTCGAAATGCTTAGAAATCAAGTAAATGAATTTGATTAATATAATTTGATTTTAAAAGCTAACTTCTTCATACAGTGGAATTGGGTTTAAGACTGGTTCTACTGAGTTTAAAAAATATCGAAAACATATATTTCGATATATTTGATTTATTTTCATTTCGGGAAAGAGACGGGCTTTTCGGGTCGTTGTTATCGTTTCGACCCAATTTGATCTATCCATTCATTCTTATCCAACTTTTTATATAAATAGATTTCTTTTCTAAAACCCTAGCAGCCTTTTTCTTATTTCTGTGCGTACTTTCCATCTGCTCATTCCTTCCTCCCCAACATTAGATAATCCCAAACCCAAAATCCCAATTCAAAAATCAAATCGAAAAATTTAAACTCCTCAAACCATGCCATATTATATATCATTGCGAAGCTCTCATCGGATGTAACATATATCTGCAATTTTTTTAATTGGAGGTTCGGTTTGGCCAGAAATTGATGAAACATTCTCGACCATCCATTCTAGGTTTTCGATTTCAACGGTGGATCGTCTATTTTACGACGATCGGGAGGTATGGGCTTGTGGAGGGCGATCTGTAGAGTAGATCTTTTAGTTTACTTTGTGTCAAAGGTGTCAGAAATTGCCAGAAATTGCCTTAGAATGAAGCGGTGGTGGAGCATTAGTAGGGGAGTTGGAGTTCGCCGCGTGAACGTAGATGAGGCGGCCTGCCAAGGCGAGCGTGATGGAGTTGTCCGATCTAGTCGATGTCGATCGTGGGTGGAGCGGCAACATCTTTAAACTGGCACTAAGGTTGAGGGTTACGTGCATACGAGGGTTTGAGTCGAACGGTGACGATTAGCCGAGGTAAGATATTTTCAGATGTGCCCTTTTACTGTATTTTATTTTAAATTAATTTAAATCTTCTAACCTTAAATTTTTTGTATACAAAAACTCGGTTTTGGACGCGGTTTTCTCCATTTCAAGCGTATTAAAATTAAGGACAACGTGGAATTATTTTGGCTACATTCTGAGACTGTTCAAATTTAGGGCTTCATTTGGATTTTAATTCGACTTGAAAATCAAAAGTGAGTGCTTTAACCCACTCACAAATACTAAACCATCTTATGTTGGTTAAATTAAATTTATGATGTGATTAGAAATTTATTGATTGTCGTTAAGCATTTTTAAATTATCATTTAAAATTTAATTTGAATTTATATTGAAGTAAATTGCTATTTAATTTAATATTTAAATTGTTAATTAATACCTGATAATGATAACAAGTTAATTATTGTGATTTATTAGCTGATTTGGATGTTGATTATGATGGATGTTTATTTTTTATCATTTTGGATGATCTGATGTTATTTTTATTTTATATGTTGTTATCACACTGCAAGTTCCCTTAGTTATTTTTAGGAAAATCACTATGGTTGAAATAATACATATCCGATCGATCTTATAGATTAGGGAAATCATAAATTCAAGCGATTTATGGATTTTGATAATTGTGATTCGGGATACGGGTCGAAATGATATATATCCAGAAATTTAAATTTATTGCGGGTTGAAATGATATATATATATATATATATCACTTTACCATATGAAAGAAAATTATATAAGGACACCGGATTTGTTAAATTAAATGGTTTAAAATCTTAATTTGGATTTTTGATTAACTGTTTTTATTTTGAAGAAAATAAATTATAGATTTATAGGAATTTAATCATTTTCTAATTCAAGCTTTGAAAGTTGAAGTTGAAAAGGTTAAAAAGAAATTGTTTAAGAATTAAATTGGGAAATGTAAAGTTAAAGTCGATTTATGATGTTCATTGGAAAATGTGAATTATTTTGAAGATTTGGATCTTAAATGTAACAACGAAGTTAAATTTTATTTAATAGTTTAAATAAGTAAATTGAAATTGGGATTGAAATTGGTATGAATTGAAATGGTTTTAAATAAGAATGGAATTGAATTTAAATCACTGATTTGAATTGTTGAATCGAAATTGAAGTTAAAAATGAATGTTTCGGAAATTGAAGTTATTTCGAATTGAAATTTGAAATCACATTGATTTGGAACTAAATCGAAACTGAGTCATTTGAATTAAAAGATTAAAATTGAGTTTCCTTGATTTGAAATCTAGATATGGCCCAGATTTGTTGAAATGGAAGAAACAATTTGACCTGGTGCTATTTTCATAGTAAATTATTTTAACATAAACTGTTTGAAATCTATCATTTAAAAATTCAGATTATTTATATTTTCAAAACTATTTAATCCATAAACCATTTCCAGTAATTAAACTATTTTATATTAAACTATCTTAACTGTTTAAATAATCCTTAAAGTGTTAAAAATAATTAAACTATTATAACTAGTTTAAACTATTAAAACTATTTTAAAGTACTTTAAACTATTTTTAAAACTATTTTAAACTATTTGTAATTATCCAAACTATTTCCTAAAATTCAAACTGTGCAACGTTGAATTGTTTATTTAAATCCTTGATTTAAAGGCGAATGTGGTTAAATGATCTTATAACTTACGTTGGAATTTGAATGATATTTTCTCACGAAACGACATATTTTGAGTAAATATGATGGCTTTGAAATGAGGGATATTTTGAATTGAATATGATATTTTGATATCAAATATGAATCAGTTTTGGGAAAGTAAATAACCAAATGGTGTGAAATAAGCATTTAGTTGTTTAAGAGACCGTGATCGGATATTCTCATACTCTCTGCCAATACCAAAAATCACTTTAACAACTGTGCACGTGGTGGAGAATCCCGAATGTAATAGGATGGTTTAGCAAATGCTACTGGAATAAAGTAGGAGAACGATGATGGATAGCCTTGACCTTTAGGTCATAATTAAAATGACTAAAATAGGAGACATGCCGACCCAAGTAGGGTCGCTCCCCCTATCAAGCACATTTCTTCGATACCATATTTATTACTTTGTGATTGATTTGGTGGCCATCCTTTGATTTGATTATGAGAGAGTGTCTCCAGGTGGGCGGTAGTAGCTGTTATGCGTTACCACCAGTCCAGATCCGCAAAACGGTAGTATCCTATCCTGGGAATTACCTCGTGTGCCTTGTCATATTTATCCTGATCGCGCCCACTACGACTTTAGTTTGTATTGTACCTATGGAGTGGTCATTGAGTAAACCATCAGTTTGGTGGAGCTTACCGTATCTGTATAGGCTACGGTATTTATATAAAAATGTGTTAAGAGTGATATGGGTAATGTATGAACGCTATTTTAATACTTTACTTTACTGTAGACATATTATAATAGCGTATTGTATTACATATGTATATAGTTTAACGAATCCTTAGGAAATAGAATCTCGAACATCTCTTAAGCTATTGCACGCACGTTAGTCATTGGATAGGAGAGTTAAAATCCCTTAAGCATCTCTGAAGCCGTTTCACTCATATTTATTTATTTTGATTTAATTATATAAGATCTTTTAGTTCTGACTTGAGTGTTTTGTCTTTTCATTATGCACGGGCCAGCTTGTGTATTTCAGCACGTTGAAGACTATCTTCCTGAAGGACAAAGACGAAGATTTAGTATGTTATTACTATTTATTATTTTTATTCCACTGCATCATGTTGTTCCACTGCATTATTTATTTATTCCCACTGTATGTATAACTCTGATCTGTGTTGTAAAAGTGTAATCAAATGTTATTTGTAAAACAGCTGCATGAACTGCTTATTTGATTGTTATATTTTTTCATTCCGCTGTGAGATTCTGTATTTTGTTTTTTCCTTTCTTTTCTCTTATTTTCTTATTTACCCCATTAAAAATCCTCCCTTTTGAATGGTTTGAATTAGCACGTGTGGTTTATTGTCGGTTTAAACCATCCAAAAACGTGGATCGTTATAGTTAGTATTAGAGCTTTAGTTTAGCAATAACCTTAGCTTTGTTGGGACTGACCCATTAGAGATAGTATAGTAATACACTAGAATGAGTTGTTTGAGTGTGTGTGTATATATATATATATGTGAGAGAGCATATTTGTTAGTGCTATAAAAAATGTTTTTTTATATTGTGTTAATTTGTTCTATTTAGTATTTATAAAAATTTTGGTCGGTACATATGACGCTTTAGGGACTTCTAAACACTTAATAGGACAGACCGACACAATAAATATAGGTAAATGAAATAATTTTTCTAGTATTATATTTTGTATATAAGATAATAATTGTTATAAATAGATATAGTTGGATGTGATATGTTGTTTGTTAGGAAGGGAAATTTTATAAATACTGATTTCAAAATAGGATTTACAAACAAAATGAAATTAATTGGAAATTTGAGAACTTACGTTCCAGGGTTTTGAAATTTGTTTTCAAAGGATTTTTGGAATATAATACTAGTATTATTTGAAAGTATTTTTGAATAAATATTCTCAATGTGATTTGGGAGAAATGTTTTGAAGGAGTTTTGAAAAGAAATAAGTTCTATACTCCCCTCTCTTGTCGTTGGAAAATAATTTTGGTGATGACTGTGGCATCATCGACTTTCATTTTTGAGTTTCAAAATGGGAAGACCACTATAATAACTTTTCTACATATTATTTTGATAAACAAATTTTAATTTCTTAAGTAGTATTATATATATATATATAAGGTATGAATATTTATTATTTCAAAATGATTTGAAATGAACATGGTAATTTAGTTCTTAAGTTCCTATTAAATTTATGATTTTTAGTTTAGAAATAAATTAAAAGTTTAATAGTTGGAAACTTTTAAAATGAAAAATAAGAAATTAAGAGTTAAGTGGTTAATAAAATGTAAAGAAATTGGAGATTTGTCACTTGCAAATATAAGGGTAATGAAACTAGAAGATATAAATTACTGAAAACTTTTGCTAACTAAAATGAATAAGATAAATTTGTATAATATTCAATTTGTATTTTTAAAAACATGGATATAACTTACCAAAAATGTTTAAAATTAGAAATGTTAGTAGGAATATGTGATAGAATATTATACATGTAAAAGCTCAATGATAGAAATGCCTTAAACATGAACATATGTTTATAAATAAAAGAGTTAAGATGTTACTAGAATATTATGAACTTAAGTTATGTTTTGAGGTGATTTATAATTAAATCGAATAGTTAAAAAGGAATACTTTTAAGTAAGTAATTACAAACTTAAAGAAATGATTGAAATGATTCATTACTGAATATTAATATTAAATTGAAATCAAGCTATATAAACAGTGAAGGTGAATTAAAAGGTAGAAAACTTAAGTATGAGTTTATTCACTAATGAATAATATTAATTGGAAACCTAGTTATGTAAGAAAATAATAAATGAGAATTAGATTTACAAAGAAACTTATATAATATTTTAAGAATTGATTTATTGGTGTTCTAAATAATTGAATGGAAAATAACATACATAAATGAATGTAAAGTAACAAAAGATGACATTGTATGGTTTAATGAAAAAAGGGTAAATAATGTGTAAAGAGACCAATATAAAAAACTTAAATAAAATTTAATTTCTTGGTTGTTTTGGCTTATGGGATGCTTGGGAAAGGAAATTCTAATTGTTTGGGGCATGTGAATAATCTATTAAGAAATTACCTAAGGTTGTTGAGCATATGGTACACTTGATAGTTTGTTTATCATTCTTGTACAATAAAAGGTTTATGAACTAGACAAACCATTAGTTTTAGTTGCTATGGACATGTGATGGGTTCTTTGGTTACATATAATGGTCGTACTGTTTTGTTTGCATGTAATTATTATACATTGTAACCAATCTTAAACAATGGGAAGTAAATCAATTGCATGTAAATCAATTAAATATGGACGAAATAAATTGTAAACAATTGAATAAATAAATTGAATATACATATATTGAATTTAAATTAATCAAATGTTAATGAAATGAATATTGGTCACCTGGATGAAACGGATTGAAATAAATTAGTTGAATGTACAAAAATTAAAAAATAAATGAAAAAAACATATATGATTGTATGTTGTGTATTATTAGGAATTTGTTTAATATTGTTTCTTATGGTTGCTATACTGATTGTATGTTGTGTTATATGCTGATATGGCTTTTTATATACATGATCTCATTTGTTGTTTAGTGTTTAGTATGTACAAAGGGCGTATGCTAGTGTTGGAGCTCGCACATTTTATATCTTTTGCTCGCTTAAATGTAAGCTAACTTGCTTATAACACTAATAAAGGTACACATCTCGGATTACATACCGTATTTTCATATCATATATTGTTATCCCATGGCTTGGGAAGTTTTATTTTTAAAATATGATGCATACATATGATATTATTGATATTATTGTTTTTTCAGACCAAGCCGTGCAAAGGAGACTCTGTTGAATTTTTTCATAAATTTATGACTTAGAGAATTTTTGTGAAAGTGAAAATATTTTCAAACTTGTATTAAACTTGAATATGAATATTTAATTGTTTATAAATTGGTATATATTATTTAAAATACTTAATTATGTAAGTTAAAGTGTTTATAAATTGAATAATTTAAAATAAATTATATAAAACTTCTTAATTCCTTCTTGTTTCTTTTCGAGGATGAAAAGTTTTGAGTGAGGGAGAGTGTAACGACCTGTATTTTTGATAATTAAAAATATTAAATTAAATAAGATCTTGAAATTTAATATCGTGACAAATTGAAATTTATGATTTATTAATGAGAGAAATAATCAAAATATGATTTAATATTATTGTTTGAATGTTATTGAAAATTATTTTAATGTAATTTCAATCAATTGAAATTATTTTAAAGTTAATTTGGCTATAATTGTAAATAAGGAATACAATAATTGTTGTAGTCAATTGTTGGAATTAATGTAATTAAACATTGAAATTAATAGAGTTAAAGTGATAATTGTAGACTATGAATGTAACAGAATGTAAACTAATGCTAATTCTATTTATAAGGTAATTATTGATTCAATAGTAATAGTGTAAAGCGAAATTAAAATATTTAATTGAAATTAATATATTATCAACTGGGTTTCATTTCAGATGTAATTATATGCTGAATTTAGCGCAATATTTAAAACTTAGATTTAATTTGTAAATAGGTATTTTAAAAGATTATAAATTTCTATGTAATCAAGAATGATAAAATTGTTAACTTTTAATTTAGAATTTAAAAGTGATTAAATCAATTTAATAATAATTGATTTAATTAACGTGAAAATTAGCTATTTTGTCCACTGTCTTGGATTTTGAAGAAACTAGTTTCATCGAATCCATAACAGTGAATTATTATAGGATTTAAAATTTCGTAGTGATCTGAATTGTTGCTTGATCATGCAGGCTCGAAATGCGTAGAAATCAATTACATGAATTTGATTAACATAATTTGATTTTAAAAGCTAACTTCTTCATACAATGGAATTTGGATTTGAAACTAGTTCCATTGACTTTAAAAATATCGAAAACATATATTTCAATATATTGGATTATGTTTCATGGAGACTTGACCAGGCAACATAGTACTCGGCATACCCACCGTTCGGATCAACTGGTTCATTTGGCATCTCCGTACGGACGTCATTCAGAAACGTTCGGTACCCAGGAGCGGTCGGCCAAAGGCATCGTTCGGCTAAAGGCTTCGTTCGGTCAGGATATCGCTCAGAATTCAGGAGCGATCGGCCAAAGGCATCGTTCGGGTAAAGGCTTCGTTCGGTCAAGATATCGCTCGGCATCCAGGAGCGATCGGCCAAAGGCATTATTCGGGTAAAGGCTTCGTTCGGTCAAGATATCGCTCGGCATCCAAGAGCGATCGGCCAAAGGCATCATTCGGGTAAAGGCTTCGTTCGGTCAAGATATCACTCGGCACCCAGGGGCGTTCGGCCAAATGCATCGTTCGGCTAAAGGCTTCATTTGGTTAAGATATCGCTCGGCATCCAGGAGCGTTCGGCCAAAGGCATCGTTCGGCATACCAAGGACATCCGGCATTCAAAGATGGCCCAGCCTTCTCCCCAGCATGGCCAGCTTCGATTGTTGCTCGATCTACTCTTCCCACATAACAAACGCACCGTTCGGCATAAAGAGGACGGTTCGGCATTTGGCTGTTTGGCCTGTTCGGTTTGGCACACAGAGACCACTCCATTTGGGCCGAGGTATTCAGCTACCAGGCCCACCAGGGAAGTCCAACCCACCTTTGTCTATAAATAGGAAGGCTGGGACACATTGAAAAGGGATCTTTTTCCGAGAACACTGGGGAGACTCTGCCATTTTTTATACTCTCTTCTCCTTCATTCAAATTTGTATTCAAGCGATTGATTTACAGGTTGTATCTCTATTCAAGTAATGGAGAAAGCAATAAAGATTAACCTCAAAGTGGACGTAGGCAATTACGTCAAACCACTATAAATTTGGTGTTCTTGTTCTCTGCATTTAAATTTACACTCTGTTCTCCATTTTAATTTACTTTCTTCATTAATCTCTCTACACAATCTTTCTAAGGGTGTTAGTGACCAATTTTGGTGTTTTCACTGAGAATTGAATTCTCAGGCTATTAGGATCTGCTTTGTAGCTACTGATTGTATAAATCCTCCAAGGAGATCCAAAATCATTGACAAGGCATCTTTTGAACCTACTTAGAGTTACAACCAACAACTCTACCATGGGGAGACCACGAACTAGATCGGCCTCTCATAATGCAGATGTCCATGAAACTGCTAGCGTACAACAAGTTGGACCTGAAAATCAGCAAACAACCAGAGGTGCAGGGCCCTCCACCCAAATCCAAGAGGAAGTCGTTTCCTGAACGGAGTTCAATGATTTGATAAGAGAACTCAAGGAAAGTAGAAGGAAGCTTGCTGAACAGATTCAAGCCAAAACTAACCTCATGACTTAGCTCGCTCAACAGCAGCGCCGGAATGCTGGAGGTAACCCTGCCCCTTATTCTGAATCTGATAGCTCAACCTCAGTTGACGAATCTCCTAGGCATAGACACCGTAAGGACGAAGGTGCACAAGCAGGCATTAGGAATCATGCCCGCGAAGAGAGCGGACACCCGAATCTCCAAGACCCAAATCAGGCGGGACATCAACCCGCACGGTCCCATGGAACGGAACCCAACCTTCCATCCTCCATACAAACTCCGGACTTAACAGCTATGGTCAGGCAGTTGATGAGAGAAAACGAAGGCTTGACCAATGAAGATTGGGGAGTGACCAGAAGACATATCCCCTTTACGGATGGTATCCTGCAGGCTGAGTACCACAAGAAGTTCAATATGCCATCTATCCCAGCCTATGAGGGGAAAATTGACCCCAGGCAGCATGTGATGAGGTATGGATGGATGATGGATTCTACAAGAGCCAATGATGCAACCAAGTGTAGGCGCCACTCTGTCTGGAATCGCCACCATGTGGTTTACTCGACTTCCCCCGCGATCTATATCCAGCTTTGACGAATTGGCAATGAAATTCATAGAGCAGTTCAGAATACACACCACTCGTCCAAAAGATGTGATGTCCTCATCGAGCGTAATCCAAGCTCCGGGAGAGTCATTTGAAAGCATACTTGCAGTGATTTCATGTTGCTGCTACTGAAGTGAGCAATCCAAACGACCATGCAATTTTGTTGGCGGTAATGCACGGAGTGGATCCGGACTCTGAATTTGGAGATTGGTTGGCGGGAAAGCCCCCAGCCACGCTGGAGCGTTTTTATTCGAAAGCTCATCAGTTCATAAGAAGGGAAGAAGCTCGATGGACAAGGCGAGACAAGGCACCAGAACCAGCTCAGGAGACTGAAAAAAGTAATGTCGCCATGAAGCAAACCGGCGATAATTCGAGAAAGACTCAAGTCAACGCCCAAAACAAGCCTGGGTAGTCTAAAGGATTCGGAGGTGGAAATCCTGGAAAGAAAAGAGAGACAAGGAAATGGAAGTCAAGGATCACGACCTACAATGAATACACCCCGCTCAACGCATCTATTGAGAGCATCTATTTGTCAACTTGCAACACTTTTCAATATAGAAAACCATGCCCAAAAGAATCAACGAAGGAACAGAAGCGAACCGGGAAGTATTGTCGCTTTCACGAGTCTTATGGGCACAACACAGAGAAGTGTAGATACCTCCATGATGCTATAGAAAAGTTGATTAGACAAAAGAAGCTGTAGGAGTTTGTAAAAGACCCGCAAGACGGAAGACAAGAGACATCAGACCCCGGACGCGGGCCGACTCCACGCCAACCAAAATAACCTGCTCGAACTATGGGTAGATTGGTTATCAACACAATTGCTAGTGGACCTCATCCTACGGATAAGAATTGGCAGGAGATGGAGCGATATGCTAACTCTTTAAGACATGCAGAGTATGAGTATTGCTCAAATGTGGAGGATGGGACTCCTGCAAAGCAGCAACACACGATGGATGATGATATCGTATTCAGGAGCAGAGATGCGGAAAAGGTGGAGGCTCCTACCATCGACCCGATGGTCATATCTGCGATAATCGGGCCTACGTTCGTAAAGAGAATTCTAATTTATTGCGGAAGTTCCATAAACATCATCTTCAAGAAAGCATACGACCAAATGAAGCTGGAGACCAAGGATTTGAAACCGTCTAAAGGCAGAATCCACGGCTTTAATGGCGCAGCAACGGATGCACTGGGATATGTGGAGTTACCAGTTGAACTGGGGCAAAGCGAGCGTAGGAGGGTGCGAATCTTACCATTCATAGTGTTGGATGTCGACTCTCCATATAACGTATTTCTAGGACGTCCAGCCCTGGTAGAATTTAGGGCAGCATTGGCCCCTTGGTGTCTGACATTAAAATTTCCCACAGACGGTGGTGTTGGAGTGGTGTACGGCGATCAGGCGACCAGACGTGCCTGCCATGTGGCTGAGCTGAGAAAGGCTCAGCGTAGAGAGAAAGGAAAGGTTGTTGACCGCTCCGTCCACAGCCGAAATGCTGATGATTGACAAGTAGCGCCCGAGCCCTGGCTCGGGCAACATTCTCGGATCTATAGAGACATAGATCCGAGAGACGATGATGGGGAACCCAGAGTGACAAATGTAGCCCCGGCTGAACTAACCATTGACATCCCAGTTAGCCGGAGCGACCCATCACGAGTTCTTAAAATTGGGTCGCAACTCGACCCTTTGGCCGCTGAGATCCTTACCGATTTCCTCCGAGCGAATCTTGATGTTTTCGCCTGGACACATTCTGATATGTGCGGGATTTCTCCTGCGATTGCAAGTCATATGTTGAACGTAGACCCGAAACATGTACCTGTGAAACAAAAAAGGAGAGGCATGGACCCGGTGAGGTCTGCGGCTCTCAAAGAGGAGGTGGACAGACTCAAAGCCAACGGGTTCGTCCGCGATGCCCTCTACCCTAAATGGGTATCTAACCCGGTGCTAGTAAAGAAGGCAAATGGAAAATGGAGGACCTGTGTTGATTATTCTGATTTAAACAAAGCATGCCCTAAGGATAGTTTCCCGTTGCTTAGGATTGACCAGCTGGTCGACTCAACTATAGGACATGAGCTATTATCATTTATGGATGCATACTCTGGATACAATCAAATCCCAATGCACCTTCCAGACCAAGAACACACCAGTTTCGTCACAAACATGGGATTGTATTGCTGTGTAGTAATGCCATTTGGATTGAAGAACGCAGGAGCAACTTATCAATGCCTGGTGAATCGAATGTTCAAAGATCAGATTGGTAAAACAATGGAAGTCTATGTGGATGACATGCTCGTGAAGTCACGACATTCAAACAACCACATCCGAGACTTGGCGGAGATGTTTAACATACTAAGGCATTATGGAATGAAGATCAACCCATTGAAGTGTTCGTTCGGCGTAGAGCAGGAAAGTTTCTGGGACTCATTGTGAATTCCCGGGGAATCGAGGCTAACCCAGAGAAGATTCAGGCTATCCAAGATATACAAGTGCCCGGAACCATAAAACAGGTACAAAGCTTGAATGGAAAGGTGGCCGCGCTGAGCCGATTCATATCCAGGGCCACAGACAAGTGTATACCTTTCTACGACGTCATAAAGAGAGGAAAGAGGAATTTCGAGTGGACATCCGACTGTGAGGAAGCATTTCGGGCTCTTGTAAGGCACTTGGAAAGTCCCCCGATATTATCGAAACCAATAGACCATGAAATGTTGTACGTATACTTGGCTGTATCCCAGCACGCTATCAGCACAGCCCTGGTTCGCGAGGAAGACGGGTCCAGAAGCCCGTTTACTATGTTAGTAAATGCTTGACAGGGGCAGAAAGAAATTATCCAAAGATTGAAAAACTAGCATATTGCTTGGTGATTATAGCACGCAAGCTTCGCCTGTAGTTTCAGGCACACTCAATCAGTGTTTATACTGATTAGCCTTTGCGACAGATACTCCAACGACCGGAAAATTTCGGAAGGATGCTAAAATGGAATATTGAACTAAGTCAGTTCGACATCACCTACCTGCCGCGAAGGGCCATACAAGGACAGGCACTAGCTGACTTCATTGCTGAATTTTCTACGACAGGCGAATTAAACGATCATAATGTCATACCTTCCATTCGATGGAAGATGTACACCGATGGGGAATCTAACGAACGTTGTTCGGGGGTTGGCATAGTTCTCGTAACTGCTGAAAACCAATCGGTCTGTTACGCTTTGAAGCTCGAGTTCGTAGCAATGAATAACGAAGCCGAATATGAAGCGTTGATCGCCGGCTTGAAACTTATCAAAAACCTGGGAGTAAAATCGGTTGAAATCTTCAACGACTCACAACTGATGGTGTACCAAGTACGAGGTGACTACCAAGCAAGGGGGCAGAGACTTGCCCCATATTTGGTTCGAGTTCAGGAGCTGCTAGCTAATCTCGAGTACTACGATATTTCACATGTCCCACGTGAGCAAAACAGAGCAGCCGACTCGTTGGCAAAATTCGCAAGCACAGGCGATGCACAACAAATGGGAGTATTTCCTGTTGAGACCCTCCATACTTCGAGTATAGATATGATGGAGGTAGATTTTGCGTTGGAAACAGAAAAGGAGAAGGAATCGTGGATGACATCAATCAAGCAGTACTTGCTATTCGAGACTTGCCCAAAGAAAGGAGCGAAAGACGATAAGTCCTTCGTAAGGCTTTTCGTTATGTAATACAGGATGGAATAATGTTTCGAAGGGGATTCTCGACCCCACTACTCCGATGCATTTCTCATGATGAGATAAAACGAGTCCTGGAGGAAGTCCATGAAGGAGAGTGCGGCAAACATACTGGGGGGCAGACATTAGCAAAGAAGATCCTCCGTTATGGATACTACTAGCCAACTGTGAATCGGGATGCTGCAAACTATGTGAGAAGATGTGACAAATGCTAGATATATGCTAAAATCCCACGAGCTCCGCCGACGGAACTCACGCAAATGATTAGTCCCTGGCCATTTGCAATGTGGGGAATTGACTTAGTTGCTTCTTTACCCATAGCCAAAGGTGAAGCGAAATATGCTGGCCACGATAACCACCAAGAAGGTTATTAATTTCGTCGTACGAAATATCGTATGCCGCTTCGGCCTTCCACGAACCATCATTACAGACAATTGGACTCAATTCGAAAGCAAGGAGTTCAAAGAATTTTGTCAGAAATATGGCATTGAAAAGAAGTTTGCAACGGTTTCTCACCCGAAGGCCAACGGACAAGTGGAAGCCATAAACAAGATAATCAAGTCCATATTGAAAAAACGTCTAGAAAAGGCTAGGGGCAGGTGGGTGGATGAACTTCCAACAGCACTTTGGGCCTACAGGTCCACCCACAAGACCGCGAATGGCCACACTCCATTCGCGTTGGCATATGGCACGGAAGCTGTCATACCCGTGGAACTTGAAGTCCCATCACATTGGGTAACTTATTATGACCCCGAGTCGAACCAGAATCTTTTATTGGAATCGTTGGACTTCATTGATGAAAAACGCGAGAAGCCAATTTAAGAGCGGCCGCATACAGACATAGAATCGCTAAATACTATAACGAGAAGGTCCGACCAAGAATTTTTAGTGTGGGAGACCTCGTTTTGAAACGAGTTTTCCTGATCCCGTCTCATATGAATCCTACATAGGATGGTCCATACGTCATCGAATGGAAGCTTGGAGAAGGAACTTTCAAGCTAGCGACCGTCGATGGTGCGACAATCCCCCGAGCATGAAAAAGCCAGCACTTGCGGCATTATTATACTTAGTCTATTTCTTTCATGTATCAGTTGCACTTACTTCCAGTATGCTTTTATTTCTAATTCTTGGCATGTAACATGGCAATTTAGCCTGCTCTCATTAATAAAGGCTTGAAGCCATCTTTTCCATGAATTACTAATGTCTCTACAAATGATGATCCTATGACGGGCGAACAAAATTATGTTATTCCGGCAAACGTACGAATGCACACGGACACTTAAAATCTCCAAGTCCCCGAAGTGCAGACTGGAGTACTCTAAGTCCCCAGAGCGCGGACTCGAGTATAAACGATTTAAAATCTCCAAGTCCCCGGAGTGCGGACTGGAGTACTCTAAGTCCCCGGAGCGCGGACTCGAGTATAAACGACTTAAAATCTCCAAGTCCCTGGAGTGCGGACGGGAGTACTCTAAGTACCCGGAGCGCGGACTCGAGTATAAATGACTTAAAATCTCCAAGTCCCCGGAGAGCAGACAGGAGTACTCTAAGTCCCCGGAGCATGGACTCTAGTATAAATGATTTAAAATCTCCAAGTCCCCGTAGTGCGGACTGGAGTACTCTATGTCCCCGGAGCGCGGACTCGAGTATAAACGATTTAAAATCTCCAAGTCTCCGGAGTGCGGACTGGAGTACTCTAAGTCCCCGGAGCACGGTCTCGAGTATAAACGACTTAAAATCTCCAAGTCCCTGGAGTGCGGACGGGAGTACTCTAAGTCCCCGGAGCGCGGACTCGAGTATAAATGACATAAAATCTCCAAGTCCCCGGAGTGCGGACGGGAGTACTCTACGTCCCCGGAGCGCGGACTCGAGTATAAACGATTTAAAATCTCCAAGTCCCCGGAGTGCGGACTAGGGTACTCTAAGTCCTCGGATCACGGACTCAAGTATAAACGACTTGAAAACTCTAAGTCCCCGCAGTGCAGACTGGAGTACTCTAAGTCCCCGGAGCGCGGACTCGAGTATAAACGACTTAAAATCTCCAAGTCCCCGGAGTGCGGACTGGAGTACTCTTAGTCCTCGGAGCGCGGACTCGAGTATAAACGATTTAAAATCTCCAAGTCACCGGAGTGCGGATTGGAGTACTCTAAGTCCCCGGAGCATGGACTCGAGTATAAACGACTTAAAATCTCCAAGTTCCCAAAGTGCGAACTTGAGTACTCTAAGTCCCCGGAGCATGGACTCGAGTATAAATGATTTAAAATCTTCAAGTCCCCGAAGTGCGGACTGGAGTACTCTAAGTCCCCGGAGCGTGGACTCACATATAAATGATTTAAAATCTCCAAGTCCCCGGAGTGCGGACTGGAGTACCCTAAGTCCCCGGAGTGCGGACTCGAGTATAAACGATTTAAAATCTCCAAGTCCCTGGAGTGCGGACTGGAGTACTCTAAGTCCTCGAAGCACAGACTCGAGTATAAATGACTTAAAATCTCCAAGTCCCCGGAGTGCGAACAGGAGTACTCTAAGTCCCCGGAGCGTGGACTCGAGTATAAACAATATAAAATATCCAAGTCCTCGGAGTGCGGACGTGAGTACTCTAAGTCCCCGGAGCACGGACTCGAGTATAAATGATTTAAAATCTCCAAGTCCCCGGAGTGCGGACTGGGGTACTCTAAGTCCCCAAAGCGCGGACTCGAGTATAAACGACTTAAAATCTCCAAGTCCCTGGAGTGCAGACTGGAGTACTCTAAGTCCCCGGAGCGCGGACTCGAGTTTAAACGACTTAAAATATCTAAGTCCCCGGAGTGCGGACTGCAGTACTCTAAGTCCCCATAGCACGGACTCGAGTATAAATGATTTAAAATCTCCAAGTCACCGGAGTGCGGACTGGAGTACTCTAAGTCCTCGAAGCGCGGACTCGAGTATAAACGACTTAAAATATCCAAGTCCCCAAAGTGCGGACTGGAGTACTCTAAGTCCTCGGAGCACGGACTCGAGTATAAACGACTTAAAATCTCCAGGTCCCCGGAGTGCGGACTGGAATACTCTAAGTCCACGGAGCGCGGACTCAAGTATAATTGATTCAAATGACCAGGTCCGCTGAAGACGGACTGAATACAAATGACTTGAAGAAATCGAGCCTTCAGCATGCGTATTAGAAAATATTCTAAGTGCTTGGGGCGCGGAAGAAAAAATAGATAGTTCTAAAGAATTTCCGAGCTATATGAAGATGAACCGAGAGTTCTATCATATTCACAACAGCTTGGATTTGAATCACAATCACAAGGAAAATTGAATGACAAGAGCCATGGAAAGACAGAAAAACTAAGTTTTATTCATCAAAAATAAGTTTCCATTACAACTCCTTTGAAACTCGGAATCAAAAGTTTATTTACACAAACTAAGAAAACAAAAGTACCTGCCTAATCTAAACTAACTCTTGTTGAATGAGAGTAATGATTACTTCTTATGCTTCTTCGCCTTCTTCACCTCCGTTGTCTTCTCAGACAACCCCTCTCCTCCGCGTTTACCCTTGGTACCCTTCTTTGATGGAGGAGTGACAGCCGGAGAATTATGAGGGACATCCACGGGTTTAGACCTGCCAGGGAGAATGATCTTCAACGGCTTATTCAACGGATCATCGAGGTCCATGGCTTGAGGTTCGACCTTGATCTTGGTCGTTTCTCTCTTCTCTTTCTCTAGCCACTCCTTCATAATCAGCTCAGACGTGTGTTCGGAGGCGCCTGTGATCTCTACTTCATAACTCCCCTCGATGGGAGAAGAAGTCTCAGATTTGTCTTCATCTAGCGCCCCAATCACCTGAGTATCTAACCCAGGAGCTTCTCCTGCCTGACTAGCCTCACCTATCTTCTCCTCCACCTCCTTGGCGACATTGCTCCTTGGAGTGGGCCCGGGATCAGAACGACCTACGCGAAAGCATGGAAAACAAACATTAGAATACATTACTCCCAGGATGTCGACATTTGGAATCTCAAAGTGAATAGTTATCTACCAGATTCTGGAAGGCTCTCAGCCGTCAAGGGGGTCACATCCTCCGGAATGGGGAACAAAATATGGACACCAAGGCCAGGGTCCTCCGGATTGTAACCAATATGCTGCTCGAATGGATCGAGTATCAGCCGATCGACCGATCGAATAGGCGCATGAGTTGGAGGCACGACCTCGGATGGACCAGTAATAACTTCTTTCCCTTTATTTAAGGGGGAGCCTTTGCAATAGATGGCTTTGGCCGCCGACAAGTCCAAAGGCTCATTTTCCTTGAGATATTCTTTTATCAATGCCCCCTCATCAATCTCTTCGGTACCGTGCTCGGCCTTCCCGATTTCTATCAAAGCCTCCCACGCCTCGGCTAAAGATTCAAGATAGCCCTCGGTCAAAAAGGTCAATTCTCGATGCATGAGAATGCGGGCATTGAACTCAGCAATTAGCGGGTCAAACAAGCTTTTGACCTCTTCCCTGCCCTTTTCTCTAGCCGCCTTGAGACGCGAATCGATATCCACGGATGCTATCTTCTTGCACTGTTCTCGGACTTTACTCTTTATCGCCTCAACCTGGGAAAGCTCGGCCTCAAGTTTTTCCTTTAAGAGTCGAGTAGTAACGATTTCGTCACAGTATCGTTGTGACTCTTCTTGAGCGGCCGTTTTCTCTTCCCTCGCCCTACGGAGCTGCTCCTCAAGTTCTTTGGCGCGGAGACTGAGTGCGTCCCTCTCCGCTGAACTGAGTCCTTCTCTAGAGCCAAGGCCCCACATCGTTGAACCACCTCGTCAAGTTCTTTCTTATGAGTTGACTTCAGATGAGTAACGGCCTCAATAGTGTCCTTAGCTCTCTGATGGATGACCTCAAGCTCAGACTTGTAAGTGGCCATTTCTTCGTCCTGAGCTTTAATGATATCCTTGTCGTGGATAGCCTCAAGCTTCAGGAGGTCGTTTTCATGCTGGTGCTCCATGGAAACTTCAGAAAGTTTTTCAGCTAGATGAACAAACGCGTCATGTTGAACATATACGTCATTCGTACAGGCAATGGCGCTCTGTTTTGCATGTCCGGGAATAGGGTGAATCGCCGGGAGGAATTTCAGGCCATTGAAGCAGATTTTCGAAAATTTATCTTTAAGCTCGGCCAGTCTCTTTGATACTGTTGGGTCTGTTGCGGGAGCGGGGGAGACGGCTTTGAAAGTTCACCCCTCCTGTAAGAATCTCGAGACTGTCGAGTGGAAGAGGAGTTGGAGTGTTAGTCCCGAGGAGCATCAGGTTGCGACCTCTTATGGCCGCGCTTGTCTTTACTTTTCTCCGCGTGAGAAGAGGTATCCGGGTGGTATTTTAGCTGATAATAAGTTTTTCTTCGAGATGACGAGTCCCGGGAATGATAGTCTTTATCGCCATCACCATCCCTATCTCGACGTCTTCTGGAACCCGAGTCCCGTCCAGAGTGGTGAAGAACAGACGAGCCACGAAGGCGATCGAACCCATGAGAACGCCCCATACCACCTGTACAGAATTCAAATAACAGCGAATTAGCAAAGAGTAGTGTGACGCCAAAAGTCTAAGCGAAAATTGAAGTGCAAGTGTTCGTGTGTGTCCTAGTGTCTCCCCCCAACGGACCATTCGCTTTGCTAATAGGAGTTTTCTCTCCCTGACTCTGGGTTGGAGCGCCCACGTCGTCTCTGATGGACGAATGATGTTTGAATGCCTCCGGATCGTCAAAGTCATAATTGAGCAGATCATCTGGAATGGAGAGGTTCGATAAGCCCTTTGAAGAACTTTCTACGTGCGCGAAGAAGCCTCTTTCTCCGTCGGAATAAGCGTAACTTTCGAAGTTCCACCAACCTTCTCCTTTCTGATCTTGTATGTCAATCCCTTTTTCCTCTGTGAAGGAGAAGATGGCATTTCGATATCGTGCACTTCAACTATAGGATTTTGGGCTGGAGCCAAATTCTCACCTTGTGCTTCGGGTGTTTCACCCTCCTTGATTTCCCCCTCTTCTTGTACATCAGGGGTGTGGCGTGCTGACGACTCAGCTAATTTTTTCCCTTTGCCAGAGACCGGTCTGGGTACAGTAACTCCTTCGAGAAGACTTACCCGGTGACCTTCTTCTAACAATCCGAACCTAGATAGTGACTCATTTGAGATAAGAGTTCGGATGTCTCATTCTTCGGCGGGAAGAGCTCTAATAGCTTCAACGGCCTCAGAATATCCGCGGCCATCGGGACGTGGATTGATACATGAGAAGATGAAACAAGAATTTCAATAGGCATAGCTTCGACCAAAACATGAGTATCATTCCAAAAATAAGACTTACTTCCTTCGACCCATCTCCTCGTGAAACCAGGAGGAAACACACATTAAACCATTCTTGTTTGTACAGGGCAGATTTGCTCTACGCCCCAATTAATATTTGGCTTTTACGGTATGGCTCGAGGAACATGTAAGAGGGGCTATCTCCCTGCTTTTTGATCATATATATGTATCTGATGTCGCCAGGAGTTGGGGGCCTAGAGAAAACGGTCATGAAGAGGATGTAGGTGCCATAGATGAAGGCATGACCGTTTCGGTGCAGCTGCGACGGGAGGATATCGATGTATTGCAGCACGTCCCGAAGAAATAAATTGAACGGTGGCACGCTGCCAACCCGGCACATGAATTTATTGCATGCCGTATATCCGACCGGGGCCAGGTGTGGCCGGTCGCGCCCTGATGGAACCAGCACGTCGTCAAAAGGTATTCCATGGATGGAGCATATTCGTAGAAGTGCGACTTCATTAATTTTTGAAGCCTGTGAGTCGACAGGGTTGTCCAAGAAAATCGATGCCTCCAGGGCATCGGGGGCTAAGTTATGTGCAGGGGAGGTAGATGGATTTGAGACGTCTGCGACTTCCTGTCGAGAGGATGGCCTTGGTTTGTTAGAAATCATGGCGGAGCTGGATTTTTTCGACATCTTCAACAAGTAGAGAATTTGGCTAAGCACTTGTGTGAACTATACTTGAAAAATGTTCGACGTTAGAATTAACAACACAAATATCCCCCCAAGTTGTGTGTGAACTAGTGCGATCAATCGTATATAAGCATTGAAAAATTGAAAGTCACAGAATTAATTAAACTTCGGATCGTCGACTTTGAAGACCGTCATCACTGACGGTCTCCAAAAGCCTGCTTTATGGTGTTCACAATTTCGGATTCAGTAAATGTTGGAAGAAATTTTCCGTTTATGTCGATTTAAGTTCAGACTTGTGACTACTGAAACTAGGAAGTTTATAGTTCGGATCAGTTCGATATGCTAATATGCTAGAGTGCTTGTCCTTGTTTTGTTATATGGTTCGGCATTTATGATTGTTCGGCGTTGATATGGTTCGGCATCCATGTTTGTTCGGCCTTGATATGGTTCGGCATCTATGTTTGTTCGGCCTTGATATGGTTCGGCATTTATGTTTGTTCGGCCAAGCTGTCGTTCGGCCAAGCTACCGTTCGGCCTGAAACTTGTTCAGCCAAACTCTCGTTTGGCCTAACTATCGTTCGAACTAGTTAGCGCTCGGCAAAGTATCATCCGGCCAAGATTCTGTTCGGCCGAAACAACACTCAGCATCCTGCCCAATTCATACTTCCTACCTAACCTACCGTTCCACTGCTCGGCATGTGGCGAGCCATGCCGAACTAAAGCTACACCGAGCCCCAACGCTCGGCACTCCGTCATCATTCGACAAGTCATGCCAGAACATACCGTTCGGCATTCTAACCATCTCCCACTCCTCCTCTATTCTTTTTTCCCAATCTCGTTCGGCACAAGGAAACCGTTCCGAACCACAAAACATCTCACCCTCGTATGCTCGTCTCTAGTCATTCCTCCTTTCATCCTCATCATTTAACTCTATAAACCCTTAGAATACCTTAATCAAGGCCCGACCCTATCCTATCGCTTGAGGACTCGGGCATAAAAAACTTCTCTAGTTATGAAAAGGACTTTGATGGAAGGATCGATACCTAATTAGTTGATCGAAACTGGGAAATGATTGATGAATCATTCGAGATTGTTAACTAGAAAGGTCAGCAAGTACAAAGCAGCGGTGGAGGAAGGCACCAGGTTTTATAGGGGAGAAGAAGAAGTTGAAAAGACTATGACTGGTAGAACCGGTCAAGGCAATATCGTTCGGCTACCCCGGTTTGTTCGGCATCGGCTACTCTGGTTCGGTCGGCATCCCGGGTACTCGTCTTCAGCTAGATTGTTCGGCATACACATTACGTTCGGTACGCGGCATAACCCCGTCAAGTGAAGTGAACCAAGGTTCGAAGAGGAGCCCAGAGGACACGTAATTCAAAGCGCATCACGTTCGATCACGCGATACACTTTGGGAGGCAAGTGTTTCCTGGAGACTTGATCAGGAAACTTAGTACTCGGCATACCCATCGTTCGGCTCAACTGGTTCATTTGGCATCTTTGTACGAATGTCATTCAGAAACGTTCGGTACACAGGAGCGGTCGGCCAAAGGCATCGTTCGGCTAAAGGCTTCGTTCGGTCAAGATATTGCTCGGCATCCAGGAGCGATCGGCCAAAGGCATCGTTTGGCTAAAGGCTTCATTCAGTCAAGATATTGCTGGACATCCAGGAGCGATCGGCCAGAGACATCGTTCGGGTAAAGGCTTCGTTCGGTCAAGATATCACTCGGCACCCAGGGGTGTTCGGCCAAAGGCATCGTTCGGCTAAAGGCTTCATTCGATCAAGATATCGCTCGACATTCAGGAGCGTTCGACCAAAGGCATCGTTCGACATACCAAGGACATCCGGCATTCAAAGATGGCCCGGCCTTCTCCCCAGCATGGCCGGCTTCGATTGTTGCTCGGTCTACTCTTCCTACATAACAAACGCACCGTTTGGCATAAAGAGGACGGTTCGGCATTTGGCCGTTCGGCCCGTTCGGTTCGGCACACAGAGACCACTCCATTTGGACCGAAGTATTCGGCTACCAGGCCCACCAGGGAAGTCCAACCCACCTTTGTCTATAAATAGGGAGGCTGGGGCACACTGAAAAGGGATCTTTTTCTGAGAACACTGGGGAGACTCTGCCATTTTTTATACTCTCTTCTCCTTCATTCAAATTTGTATTCAAGCGATTGATTTACGGATTGTGTCTGTATTCAAGTAATGGAGAAAGCAATAAAGATTAACCTCAAAGTGGACGTAGGCAATTACGCCGAACCACTATAAATTTGGTGTTCTTGTTCTCTACATTTAAATTTATACTCTGTTCTCCATTTTAATTTACTTTCTTCATTAGTCTCTCTACACAATCTTTCTAAGGGTGTTTGTGACCAATTTTGGTGCTAACAGATGACCTATTTTCGTTTTGGGAAAGAAACGAGCTTTTTAGGTCGTTATTATTGTTTCGACCTAATACGATCTGTCATTCGTTCTTATCCATCTGTTTATATAAATAGATTTCTTTATGAAACACCAGCAGCCTTTTTCTTACTTCTATACGTAATATTATTTCCATCTCCGCCTTCCTTCCTCCCTATTGTTAGATAATCCTAAACCCTAAATCCCAATTCAAAAATCAAAATGAAAAATTTAAACTCCGCAAACCATGTCAAATTATATATCGTTGCAAATTTCTCGTTGAACTCATCCTACATCTGTAATTCATTTTTCAATTGGAGGTTCCGTTTTGCCAAAAATTGATGAAACATTCTCGACCGTCCATTCTAGGTTTTTGCTTTCAATGGTGGATCGTCTATTTTACGACGATAAGGAGTATAGGCTTGTAGAGGGCAACCTGCAGAGTAGATCTACGGGTTTACTTCATGTCGAAGGTGTCAGAGATTGCCTTAGAATGAAGCAGTGGTGGAGCATAGGCGGAGGAGCCGGAGTTCATCGCGTGAATATGGATGGGGCGGCCTGTCAAGGCGAGTGTGATGGAGTGGTTCGATCTAGTCGATGTTAATCGTGGATGAAAGGACAACATCTTGAAACTGGCGACTAAGGTCGAGGGTTGTGTGCGTACGAGGGTTTGAGTTGAATGGTGATGATTAGTTGAGGTAAGGAATTTTTAGATATGCCCTTTTACTTTATTTTATTTTAAATTTTAAATTTGAATCTTCTAACATTAATACTTTTGCATACGTTGAACGTGGGTTCTCCATTGTAATCGTATCGAAATTCCAGACAATATGGAGCTGGTTTGGCTGCATTCTAAGACTGTTCAAATTTCAGTCTTCATTTAGATTTTAATTCAACTTTAAAAATCAAAAGTGAGTGTAACCTACTCACAAATACTAAAACATCTTATGTTGATTAAATTAAATTTATGATGTGATTAGAAATTTATTGATTGCTGTTAGTTATTTAAAATTTAATTTGAATTTTTGTTGAAGTAAATTGACACTTAATTTAATATTGAATTTAAATTGTTAATTAAATACCTGATAATGATAACCAATTAATTGTTGCGATTTATTGGCTGATTTGGATGTTGATTGTGATGGATGTTTATTTGTCGACATTTTGGATGATCTGATGTTATGTTTATTTTATATATTGTTATCACACTGCAAGTTCCCTTAATTATTGTTAGAAAAATTACTATGGGTTGAAATGATACATAACTGAACGATCTTATAGATTAGGAAAATATAGCTATGGGTTGAAATGATAAGCCCAAGCGATTTTATGGATTTGGATAATTATGATTCGGGATACGGGTGGAAATGATATATATCTGGAAATTTAAATATATTGTGGGTTGAAATGATACATACATACATACATATATCTATATATGTATGTATATATATCCGTATCACTTTACCATAGGATAGAAAACTATACACAGACATCGAATTGGTTAGATTAAATGGTTTAAAATCTTAAATTTGGATTTTTGTTTAACTATTTTTGTTTTAAAGGAAATAAATTATAAATTTATATGAATTTAATTATTCTCTAATTCAAGCTTTGAAAGTTGGAATTATAATGGTTAAAAAGAAATTGTTTAAGAATTCAATTGGGAAATGTAAAGTTAAACTCGATTTTTTAATTCAGAAATTTGAATTATTTCGAAGATTTGGATCTTAAATTTAACAATGAAGTCAAATTTGATTTAAGTGGTTTAAATAAGTAAATTGAAATTGGGTTTGAAATTGATATGAATTGAAATGGCTTAATTAAGAATGAAATTGAATTTAAATCATTGATTTGAATTGTTGAATCGAAATTGAAGTTAAAAACAAATGTTTCGGAAAATAAATCTATTTCGAATTAAAATTTGAAATCACATCGATTTGGAACTAAATTGAAACTGAGTCATTTGAATTGAAAGATTAAAATTGAGTTTTGTTGATTTGAAATCTGGATATGGTCCAGATTTGTTGAAATGGAAGAAATAGTTTGATCTAATACTATTTTCAAAGTAAATTATTTTAATAGAAGCCATTTAAAATCTATTATTTCAAAATTTATATTATTTAGATTTTCAAAACTATTTATTATATGAACCATTTCCAATAATCAAACCATTTTATATTAAACTATTTTAACTATTTTAAAAATCTTTAAACTATTAAAACTAATTTAAACAATTAAAACTATTTTAAACTATTTTAAAATACTTTAAACTATTTTAAACTTATAAAACTATTTTAAACAAATTTAAACTATTTTTAAAACTATTTTAAAATAGTTATAACTATCGAAACTATTTTCTAAAATTCAAACCGTGCAAGGTTGAATTGTTTATTTAAATCCTTGATTTAAAGGAGAATGTGGTTAAATGATGTTATAACCTATGTTGGAATTTGAAATGATATTTTCTAGTGAAATGACATATTTTATGTAAATATGATGGTTTTTAAACGAGGGATATTTTAAATTGAATATGATATTTTGATATCAAATATGAATAGGTTATGGAAAAGAAAAAGAATCAACGGGTGTGAAATAAGCGTTTGGTTGTTAAAGAGACCAGGATCGGATATTGTCTTACCCTCTGCCAATATCGAAAAACACTTTAACAACTATGCACGTGGTGGAGAATCTAGAATTTAGAAAGCGTTTGGTGGTTAAGTTATTGCACACACGTTAGACACTGGATAGGAGATGTAAAATCCCATAAACATCTCTGAAGTCATTACATTCATATTTATTTATTTTGATTTAACTTACGTAAGATCTTTTAGTTCTGACTCGAGTATTTTTTCTTTTCATTATGCTCCGGTCAGCCTGAGTATTTAAGCACGTTGAGGACTATCTTCTTGGAGGACAAAGACGAAGGTTTATTATATTATTACTATTTATTATATTTATTCCACTGCATCATGTGTTTCGCTTCATTATTTATTTATTCCTGCTGTATGTATAACTCTGATCTGTATTGTAAAAGTGTAATCAAATGTTATTTGTAAAACAGCTTCATGAACTGCTTATTTGATTATTATATTTTGTTTTTCAGCGGTGAGATTCTGTGTTTTGTTTTTTTCCCTTTCTTCACTTATTTTCTTAATTGCCCCATTAACAATCCTCCCTTTTGAACGGTTTGGGTTAATGCGTGTGGTTTATTGTCAATTTAAACCATCTAAAATATGGATCGTTACATTATTCACATCCTTTATTATTCACATTTATTTTTTACCCTACTATATTTCCTTTGGTACTAATAACACTTGGGAACCCTTCTCCAAAATTTTACTTATGTCTATAAACATCTACAAACACAACTTTTGTTTTATTAACCTTTTAAAACTTACATTTCATAACCATTCACTTTACACTAAATCCATTTTTATTTTGAATTATCTCTTACAACATTACTCAAGTTATAAATAATTCATGACTTATATCTATATTTGTATAATACACCTTTATATCCTAAGAGTATATATACAAATTCCAAATTTCAAATTGGTTTTACATAATCAGGATATTTCACAAATTTAGAGCTTGTTGTAATTTACTATTATCTCAAATTCATTAGTTATAAAACTCATTTCTATTTTAATACTATTATTATTTTCTCAGCTTTGAAGAACAAATTCAAAATCATCGGTATTTAAATCCTTAAATTATCAGCTTTTAAATCCTTTTTATTTATAATCACATTTATAAATTATACTTATCTATTTACTCAAAACATTTCACCATTGTTTATCTTTACCAAAAGTTTTTCATAAATTTCTTAGCTCTGAGTTATATGTGATATGGAAATTTTCGACGGTCCAAAATCATTGGAAATCCCATTTTATTCTATCAATTTGTGATGCAAAATTATCTTTGGAAACACTTTTTATAAAAATGCTCTTTTATTACTAATCAATTTATGAAAATAATCCACATCATCTCTTAACTTAAGAAAATTTTATAGATTGAGTAACTCCAAAATGATACCAAGGAACTGGGTACTACCAATAGTATCGCATACCCCCTTAACAGGAAGGGTAATACTTACGAGAAGTGTTTACCATCCGAACATAGCTCCTGCCCATTTTTAGTTACTTTCAAAGCACTTGAACTAGTTACTCTAAGATACTTCCTTTTAAATCCTTTATTTGAAATTATATTATATGTATCTTTACAAGTTATTTACTATTACGGTTTGTTATCCTGCCTTTTGGCAAGGCCGTGACACCAAGAACTTGACTGGAAACAAAGGATAGTTCGTCTTGGAGATCGTTAATGCACAAGTCTACTATGGATATCGGTAAATTTTGTCCGAGTCCGGATGAGGCTAGAATTGATACAACATGACAACCAAAGTTGTGAAAGCCAATATTTCAAATTTCAAGTCAATCGGAGTTAATATGCTCAAGATATGATCGATGCAAGCTAAGGAAATCAACATAGTTGTGTCCATCAATTCGTATCCATCCAAAAGCGCTACTTCGTATCCATCAAGCCTTGGCATAGTATTTTATTCGTATCCATCAAGCAGCCATCTATTCTTATCCATTGTCATGCAATTTCCTTGTTTATATCCATCAAAGACGGTCTTCTTCATATCCATCATAAGGCAGGCCCACTTCGAATCGATAAGCTGTTGCCCATTTCGCATCCATCGACTGCAATACAAGTGTCTGATTCGTATCGATCAAACATGATACGTACTTTGTATCGATCAACCATAGATCGATACAAAATAGACATTTCCCATCGATACGAAAAGAACCAAGCACTTGATTTTATATAAATATAACATGGTAGTCGATGGATACGAATAAGAGCAATGTGGTCGATACGAACAGGACCAAATACGATCGATACGAACAGTGAAAAGATTATCGATACGAACGAAGCAAAGATGATCGATATGAATAAGGCGCATACGTACGAATAAGACTTGGTCACTCGACACAAAAAGCGGGTCAATCCGAGGAGTTAGCGCCACATCGACTTGTGAGCACGTTCCCAAAGAGCAATACGAACAGACGGATACAAAAAGTATCGATTCGAACACGTCATCCTATATAAAACCAAATTTTGTATCGATCATAACTGATGATCTAGAAGTCCAAATGTTATAAAGTTTTCACAGGAGCTTACGTACGACCTAAGGAATGTTCATGCCAAGTTTCGACTCGATTGGGTCAAATCTTGATCAATACGAAATTCATTCGTATCGATCACGAATCGAGTCAAAATCGCGTGGGGTCGATCGCGTGGGTCCACCAACGTGCCAAAAGAGGTCTCTCGAGATCTGAGCGAGATATTTGCATCCCACGTCTATAAATAGCTCCCAGAGCCTACAGAAAAAGGATCTTTTGGCTCTTCGGTGTCTAGACTCTGCCAAAAAAAATTCTTGCATTCCAAGTTCACTGTTGTACTCGAAATTTACCACTATAATCCGCTGTAATCAGTTATAACTAGCAGGCAAAATTAATAAAAGATTAACTTTTGAGGTGGACGTAGGTCGGAGATAGCCGAACCACTATAAATCTTGTGTCTCTGTCTACTTCTTTCCATTTTTAAGTATATTATTCTTCATTTTTTATCCTCTACATTACTTAGATCTATGATTTCTGATCACATACTGCTAATATGTGTTCATACACTAGTGCTTTCACGATATTTGAGGGTTTGTGACTAATTATGACGCAAACACTTTGGTGCTTTCACTGAGAACTGAGCTCAGGGATTCTACCGTTTGGATATTAAATTTGAAGGCTTAAGGATTCAGATTTGAAAAAATATGGCAAGGCAATTAAGTAAAAGGCAAAGGGTAGAAAGGAGCCAACATGAGGAGAGTTAGAGGCCTCTTCTAGAGATGGAGCAGGTCCAGCTTCGACCTACATCCCTTGGTACGAGATGGAAGCTATGACGGATTCAATGCATAAAAGATTGCTGAAGAGCCAACAAGAAATGGTGCAGAGCTTCTTTGAGCAGATGAGAGCAGCCAAAGCACAGAACCTTGGATTGGCTACAGTTGTTGCCAACATAGGACAAAGAGCTGGAGCTATAGAGATTGTTGGAGGTCAGATCCAAGACAAGAATGCAGAGCATGAGGGCATCAACAAGGACCTGGGGGCAGACCCTCGGGATCTGATATTGGAAGACCCATAGATGGACCTCAGTAGGCTAGAGTCAACGCCAACATGAATGAGCCACATAAAGAATATTACCCTTAATCCCCTTCGGGACATGGGGCAGGATGGAAGCATGCTAAGGAGACAATCCCTAGACGGAGACGAACAAATGGCTGGATTAGTGCGATGGATTATGAGGGGAGGATTGCCAAGTGGAGGCTAAGAAGAAGTTAGTCGTAGTTTACTCACTCTGAATATCAGAAATGCCAAGAACCCTCCTAACGTCAAGCTACCTACGTTGGAGGCTTACGATGGAAGGTCAGACCTGACCATGCATATTATCAGATACATTAGGCATATGGAAGTGCTATGGGCATCCGAGGAAGTGATGGCACGGTATTTCCCTCTATATTTGACAGATTTGGCTGTGCTTTGGTTCAGGCAGCTAGAGAATGGATCAATTAGAATGTGGGGTGAGCTAGTGGAACGCTTCATGAGAAAGTTTAGGGTCCACGTGACGCGACCCAAGAGTGTGATGACCTTAGCTTCGATGAAGCAGAGGACCGGAGAGTCCATAAGAGATTTTCTACTATGATTCAATGTAATGGTGGCTTTAGTAGATCGCTTGGATCCATCAATGATTTTGATGGCGGCGGTAGTAGGAGTTGCAGAAGGTACATAATTTAAGGATTATTTGTCAAGAGATTCACCATAAGATCTTGGAGAATTCTATCATGAGGCTGAGAGATTTATTTGGCTAGAAGATTCACGTGCCAAGAGGCAGGGAATAAACGTCGTGCAAGGCGAAGGAACCTCCAAGGAATAGTCTGGGACAGACAAAGGAAAGCGAAAGCAGGATGACAGATATGATGGTCCTGACGAACGAAAGAAATTCCGAGAGCCTAGATTCAAACAATACACTGACTTGACGATAAACCTGGAATGGATTTACACGGAGACTCAAGGGCAGCTCCCTTATCGAAAATCACCCAGGAGAGATCCCACAGTATGGGAAGTAGAAGTGGAAAGTATTGCCTATTCCATGAGCTGGAAGGGCATGCTACTGATGAATGCCGCCATTTGAAGGATGAGGTGGAAGAGCATGCTTGAAGTGGTAGATTGCCATAATACGTGAGAAATCGAACAGTGGCTGTACGATCTGAGCAACTACCGCCTACACCCAACAGAACTAATTCTGGATCGGGATCATGACTCGTCATCAATTGATCATTATGGCAAGGGCCAAGTTCAGGACATGAAATTTGGTCAATTACATAAAATTCTCAGATTTGATTTCAATAAAAACGGCTATTCCACTTACATATGTAAAGGAACCAGAGAGATCCCCATGCATGCTCTGAGATGGTAATAGATCGCTCTGCCCAAAGAGGCGGTATCTAGATTTTTCCTTTGTTTGTAATTGGACATTTGGAACTTGAACTTAATAAATGAACATGAATTTCACAAAATAAACCTTTGACCAAAGAGTTAAAGGATGAATATTGGAAGTCAGTTTGAAATTAATTGCTTTATGACCCTACCTAAATGACGGGGTCCGGAGTGCAAGAAGTGAGTTGCATCATCGGAGAGCGACATGATCAACTCACTTAGTGTCGTTCCCCATTTATCAGAGAGTGATAGGATCGGGGTTCGATAAGTGCTTGGAGTGGCTACAATCGGCTTAGGATTTAGGCCATGACATTGCTTAATGTTCAAGGACGCTGAACTTGAGTGCAGGGGGTGCCGTCGCTTCGCTAGAGAGCGACATAATCGGCTTACTTGACGCTATTTCCCCTTCACCAGAGAGTGACAGGATGTGATCCAGCAAGAGCCCAAAGAGGCTATGATCGGTCTAGAAGGACCAAGACATCGCTATATGCCCTCGCTAGGGCCAGAGTGCAAGGGATAGAAAGCAGCGCCGGAGCATGATATGATCTTTCTATTCGATCGTTAAGTTCGGTATGGACTTAGCAAGGGTCAGAAGTGGCCGTCAATGGTCCAGGATGCCATAAGATTTGATTAATGACTTCCACAAGTTGAAATGGATATGGATTAGGCTTCAAACAGCCACAAACTTGATTGAGGATACTATAGTTATGGCTATGATATTGGATTTGAAGCTAATCAAAACATGCCTTTCACCAAAACACATGTTTTGGGGGGAAAATGTTATCCCGCTTTTAGCAAGGCCGTGACACCAAGAACTTGACTGGAAACTAAGGATAGTTCGTCATGGAGAACGTTAATGCACAAGTCTACTATGGATATCGGTAAATTTTGTCCGAGTCCGGATCAAGCTGGAAATGATATGACAATCCAAGTTGTGGAAGCCAACGTTTCAAATTTCAAGTCAATCAGAGTTTATATGATCAAGATATGATCGATGCAAGCTAAGGAATCAACATACTCGTGTCCATCTATTCGTATCCATCCAAAAGTGCTACTTCGCATCCATCAAGCCTTGGCAAAGTCTGTTATTCGTATCCATCAAGTAGCCGTCTATTCGTACCCATTGCCATGCAACTGCCTTGTTCGCATCCATCGAAGACGGTCCTCTTCGTATCCATCATAAGGCAGGCCCACTTCGAATCGATCGGCTATTGCCCATTACACATCCATCGAGTGCAATATAAGTGTCTAATTCATATCGATCAAACTACGTACTTCGTATCGATCAACCATAGATCGATACGAAATAGAAATCTCCCATTGATACGAACAAAACCAAGCACTTGATTTTATATGAATATAACATGGCAGTCGATGGATACGAATAAGAGCAATGTGATCGATACGAACAGGACCAAATACGATCGATACGAACAGTGCAAAGACTATCGGTACCAACGAAGGAAAGATGATCAGTACCAATAAGGCGCATACGTATGAATAAGACTGGGTCACTCGACGTGAAAAGTGGATCGATCCGAGGAGTTAGCGCCACGTCGACTTGCGAGCAAGCGCCCAAAGAGCAATACAAACAATCAGATACAAAAAGTATCGATTCGAACACGACAGCCTATATGAAACCCAAGTTTGCATCGATCATAACTGACGATCTACAAGTCAAAATATTATGAAATTTCACAAAAGCTTACGTACGACCAAAGGAATGTTCATGCCAAGTTTCGACTCGGTTGGGTCATCTCTTGATCAATGTGAAATTCGTTCGTATCGATCACGGATCGAGTCAAAATCACATGGGATCGATCGTGTGGGCCCACCCACGTGCCAGAAGAGGTCTTCCGAGATCTGAGCGAGATATTTGCATCCTACGCCTATAAATAGCACCCCAGAGCCTAAAAAAAGGACCTTTGGCTTTCTGACGTCCAGACTCTGCCAAAAACGTTCTTACATTCCAAATTCACTGTTGTACTTGAAATTTTCCACTATAATCCGTTGTAATCAGTTGTAACTAGCGGGCAAAGTCAATAAAAGATTAACTTTTGAAGTGGATGTAGGCCGGAGATAGCCGAACCACTATAAATCTTATGTCTCTGTCTACTTCTTTCCATTTTTAAGTTTATTATTCTTCATTTTTTATCCTTTACATTACTTAGATCTATGATTTGTGATCACATACTGCAGATCTGTGTTCATACACTGGTGCTTTCACGATATTTGGGGGTTTGTGACCAATTCTGGCGCAAACACTTTTGTTTATAAAAACCCCATTTATAAATCCATTTCATAAAATTATCATAACTTCCTTTTAATCATATTAAACTTTCAAAAATGCTTTTCCAAAATTCTAGGATCTAAATTCTAAAATATCTTCCACATTTATCTTATAAAAATCATTTTATTTGTAAAACGCGCTCATAACTTTGTTTATCTTAGATAAATTTTTTAACCTTAAACCAATATTATTATCAAACACCTTATAGTCAAATTATGGAACTAAATTCATAAGGTGTTCGTAGTTAAACCTTTATATCAGATAATCAATCAATTAGTGATAATAACTGAATATTATCATTCCTTAACAACCAAATACTCAATAGATAACTATATCATTTTGAAAATATCTTTTATATCCAAAATATAATCCTAGGTAAAATTATTTCATTTACCAATTTTTCAAAACAAAAATCATTTGTATAAAACATTAACAAATACGTGCTCTTATATATAATACCCTCAACTCATTTTAGTGTGTCACTTACCCTATCTTTAATGGGTTACTCATCCTAGGGTATTACCAACCCTATCTCTGATGTATTTTTACTCCACCAAAGCTAAGGTTCTTGCTTGACCTTCAGCTCTGATATAAGATGTAAAAGACCTGAATTTTGTACCCTTTGAGTCGGCAATAAACCATAGATGTTCCACCCAAATTGAACGAAAAGATGGATCTTTAAAGATAAGAAAGAAAAATAGACAGAACAGAATCTCACTCAAATGGAATAACAAATATTATTGAACAATAATCTTTATAGAGGAAAATTTTAAAATACATATATCAGAGTCCAACCTAGATTCATCCTGGATAGTTACAAACATATGTCCTTACAAATGCTGAAAAAACATCAAACAAATGAACTGGGAATAGAATATGTTTATACGTTGGTGAAAATCTCCAGCTCTCCTATGAAAACCCCAAGTGTCTTCAGCAAATCCTAAAATTACTCAGATCTAACCCGAGTATTGAAAATACTAGGATCAGGCTTGATAAACCCGCGTAAGGAACTCAATTCATAAATGACAGTATCAAATATCAAAGTTGGTGATAAATCCTTTTGAAAAGAAAGAGTATCTTATAAGACCATGCCGCACATAAACATGGATGGGTTTTTAACTTATCATAACTAAAACATTTTTATCAATTTTTTTGATATTATTTTTAATGACATTCTTTGAAAAATATTTGTAAGTAAACTTACTAATCTTAGCCAAAATTGTTACATTGATTAAATTCCGACATACCAGCTACAAAGTAGGTTCTACAATCAAAATCATAAAGGCACTTATTGGAGAATGGACTTTCATACAAATGACCAAGTGAAGGGACTACCTCCTAGCCGTACATCTCAAGTGGAATGTACCGAGAACCACATATGGATCCTCCACCAACACAATACTGGTTTACCTTTAACTAGATAGGTCCGAATACATTATCCACCGGTCGTTACCGACCTAACTAAGTGCTCGTTTAGCATACACCACATAATTTAAACCCGAACATTATAGCGGTTAGAAATATATCTAGAGGGGATGATCATACCCTAATAGTTACGAACAACATAGCCTCGCTGCATCTACCCAGTTTTGGTCATTTCTGGGTGTGAGGCTTGACGTAATGATTACCTTTCTCATAGCACATCATCTTTTCTCTTTGACTGCCATATTGCCATTCCATAATCACACAATTAATTCTTACAAACGTATCACCTCTAAGCTCGTATGTCTCAGATAAGGGTGTTTAGCTAAGAGAATTTTCCTTCTCGGCACTAAGCAGATGATATGTTTTATAGGGATAAGTCAATGTGATCTGAAATGCAATGTCAGATATTCGTTCATATAAGTTGTCTAGGAATAGAACAAATCGAAGGCACTACTCCAACCATGTCCTATTTTGAGAATCACCCCTAAGATCAGTAGCGACTAGTCCTTGTAAATCAAATATTTTCATAACGGAGCATTTCTACCAAATATATGATACGATAAATTTTACCTCGAGGGACTAATGGCGAGTAGCCCTTCATCACGAATATCTTCGTCTTCAAATGATCTTATTTTCAACATGTTTTACTTTGAAATGTAAATTGGTTCGAAGTGGTTTTCAGATGGGAATCACCCAAATCTGACCTCGGTTTCTTCAAAATCCAATTATTGATAAAATGTGAATATAGGTATACATGATTTATTTAGCCTCTTTTCTCTTTAATTCTTCGGTTAATCATAACCCCTTTTTAAATTTTCCAAATCATTTCTCTTTTCTTAGGGAAAATATTTCTAATTATTCATTAAATCTTAATCAAAGATTTCATAACTTTTAAATGGGTCAAACGATGTTACTTAAGACATTCTTCATTATATGCCCAAATCAATTAAGGTTGAGTAAAAGGAATCCATAAAATTTATACTAATTATACATAATACTAATTTTCGTATTTAACAAGTATTATAGGCAAAATTGCCTTTAAGTTCCATGAATAGTACGAGTTCCCTCATCGGAATTTAACAGCAAGTATAAGAAGATTATTTCGACACAATCCATTGTAACTTATACATAAATTTTGAAAATTTAATCTTTTATAATTTTACTTTTGGAAATTTCAAAATCTCTTTTATGGAAAATGCGGTCCAAGTAGACCAATTTAACCATCTCCTCCGTCGAGCCATTCTAGATAACTAAGGAGAGCAGGGAACTCGCTTTCCAAACTCAAGCATAGACACTATCTCTTTGTCACCCATAAGGGAGTCAAGTTATTTGATCGACTCTAAACCTTAATTATTCTCATTTATAAAAACTCTCAGATCGTCAATAGAACACTTAATTGTTTGTTTTAAAGCATTTATAAATAATTTAGGAAAGAACCGTTAAGTTTAAATCTTCATTTCTAAAGTTATTAAAACTGCATAGAAAAGTGTGACAAAAGTGCTTTTAAAAGCTTATTTGATCAAAATGATCTTTCTAACGTTTGGAAATTCATATTTGTAACTCAAATCTCCTTTAAAACATTTTTACATATTTATCAAATTTATTTCATATTTTTAAGCATTTAAACTATCTATTTTAAAGGATTTTATACTTTGGTCACTTTACCGCAAATGCGCGATTTTTCTGAAAATTTGATTTGGAGATATTTTAAAATATACAAGATGAAATCTTAATTTTCTTTCTTCATTTATAAGCTATGGATATAATAGTCCGAAAAGTTCTTATCTCGAAGAATTCCGAACTATATTCACTTTGTATACTCATTTGAATTCTTCAGTGCGAAATGGAGAACTACCGTTACGCGACGCGCCTAGTTTTGACTTATTTTCAATATGGGTCATAATTCTTTCCAATTAAATTTCTATTACTTAAAAACATTTATAAACTATTTTAAATCAATATTTTATTATTTGGTTTATTTAAAAATCCATTTTTACTTTATCTCTAAATATTTCATATTATATTACACAAATATTCAAACTTCCATTTTTATAATTGATTATTTTTCCATTTCTTAATTTCCAACGTAAAATATTTTTAAAGGCTATAGATTTTTATTTCTAACACAGTTACTCCAAATTTCCAAAATACTTCCAACTTTTAGCTTTAACCTTTTATTCTCAAATCAATTTCTAACTTTTCCAAAACAAATTATTTTCTATAGTTACTTCATAAAGAGGCTTAATTAAGCCAAGTATATCATATATAATTCTACATAAATGTGGTCTCAAAACAACTATTATAAATCAGGACAAATAAAGTAGCCATAACTAACTTTATTTAAAGTGTTGATAAAATCAACATTAATAAATCATCCATTCATCCAATATTCATCCATATAACCAAATCTATTCTAGCATCCATATTTTCAACCAATAGTGTTAAATTAACATATTATTATTGGATTAAAGTATGAGTATCATAACAACAATCGAAATATCATTTCAATATATAAATAGCTTACTCATATTCATTTTGCAAATCCTCGTCACTATGAACTAAAGTAGCTTTTTTTTTCTATTTCACTATACAACGTCACGTACAAATGGAGATGTAGCCTTCTTAAAGATGTGGAGGGCTTGGACTAGAGCGTCCAGCCTTGGGTGTGGGGTAGGTACGGATGTGTGCGTAGGGTATGGGCTTGGGTGTGTGACTTATGGGCTCGGGTTGGGGGAGTGTGCGGGTTGTGGTATGTTTTGAAGGTGGGTATGGACGTGGGTAGAGGATATAGGCTCGGGTGGAGGTGGATTTGGCTCGAGTATAGGGTGTAGGAGATTTTGGAGTTGGCTTTTTTTAATTAAAAGAAGATAAGAGTGGCTACTTTAAGGGAAGTGAATGGCTATGGTGATGATGGAAAGAAGATAAAGAGATTTGTAGAATAAGTTGTGAAGGAATTGAAGAGAGGGTGTACTGTTTAAACATGAAGTTCCATCTCTAAAATGACCTTTCTAACCTTATTAGTCATGTCATTAATTTATATTTTTAGTTACACTTAAACCATTTTTATAAACATGTTTTTACCCTTAGGTTCAAAGCATTAAATATGGAAGACATATATGGACTTAAGTTTTATACTAAGTGTAATGATTATGCATTTTTCATTTTAATTAGCAAAATTCTTTAAATTAAATTGCTCCTTTTCCAAGCATGATTTGATTACTAAGTACTAAAGCAATTATGGAGAAAGGGTGTTAAAGTACCATTTTGAAATGATTATGTTTACTAACATATCTTTATAAATTCAAAATATTTTCCTTATTTTAATATTTTAACAAAGTAAACTTCATTTGTCTTTTATTTCTAAATATTAGATTTTGCAAAAAATATGTTAATAAGTAAGTATATATGTTTAAAAGAAAGCATGTTTGAAAACATTGGAAACAACAATTTTCGGTAGTTACTCATAAATCTGAAATTGGATTTCCGGTCATGTTTATAGTTTCTATTTAAACTTGGTGGGGTAGAAAAATTATGAAAGTAGATTTTCTATTGTCATTTTAATATCAATGAAGTTTATTAAAGCTATAAAATAATATTTATGCCATTTAATACATTCGTAGAACTTATATTTTCAAACTGCAAACACACGACCTCGAACTGCAAAAGTGCGATGCTGTTACATCTTTTGTTTTAAACCATGACATAAATCAAATCAATAAAATTTCTTTTTATAAAATATCGTCACCACATCACCTCATTTCATACATTAATACAAGTCAAATCTACATCAAATCTTGCTTTATGTCTTTTCAAATCTTATTACATATATGTCACATCAAATCTTATTATATATATGTTACATCATATCTTATTATATATATATATATCACATTAAATCTTAATTTTAACATCAAATCAAAACCTTATTATAATGGCATTTCATTACTAATTACACATCAAATCTACATAAATTCTTAATTTATGTCTTTTCAAATCTTTTAAATATATTATGGTTAGATGTTTGCTTTATCATAGTGGTGATTTATATTGTTGTTAAGGTGCATATATTATTATTTAAGTTGCAAAAATGTTTTAACAACTTTTCTCATTATTTATTAGTGTTCAAAAATATTATAACTTGTGTTATAATACCTTATATTTAAATATTTTAAAAATAAATAACATTTATCAAAATGATAAATTAGTGGGTTGTTTCATGCGGTTATCTAGAGGGATGGAGCTGTGGTTTGCGATGTGGAGAGGGTGGCTTTTTGATGACTTGCATGGCGTCGTGGGGGCCAGGCAATGTTGTTGAATGGAGAAGCGATGTGGAGGCTCGATTGGAGTGGCGACACTGCATCGGCGATTTAAAATTTAGGTGAAGTTTTTTTATGAAACTGAAATATAAAGGAATAGTGGGAGTTAGAGGGAGTTATTTTAGGAAGGGGCCGACGACATACCATTGTTGTGTCAATGTCCAAATATGGACGTCGGCTAGGAGTGATTAATTTTTCGTAGATAATTGTTTCCTTATGACTTATCGACTCAACATTGATGCTAAACTTTAGGCATCGACATAATGTTTGTAATGCCAGGTAGTTAAATTGCCTCTTTTCTAGTAGTGAATAGAGTGCAGTGGCCTCAAATATAAGTAAATATCCTAATTTGGAGTTTAGTAGAGATTTTGCGCAATCTTTCTAAACCGATCCCTCTCTAATGATGGTTGTAGGGCATTCATTAGAGTAGTATAAATGCTTTAAGTGTTGGAAATCTTCCAAAATATTCCTCTATATTCGGTCTAGATGACATACATGCAAATCCACCAAAATAGGCTAAAAATAGATTATTGATGAAAGAGTTAGTGCTATGATATGGGGAAAATTATGTAATTTGTCACATATATTTGTAGTCAATCTTATTCGTAGTAATGACACGTGTTTTACTTAATATACTTTGCTATATTGTGATATAACTAACCAAGTGATTAATTTAAAGTTTATAATAAGAATATCTTAAATAAAATATTATATGTATAACTACAAGTAGTTACATTTGTGATTAATTAATCACAAAATAAAATGATATTTTCTTTTAATTATTCCTAGTTAAGATGTTTTGAGAAAAGGATATTGATTCATCCATTAAGACTAGAGTGTGTCACACTATCCAAATATTGAACGGTGTATTACTTATAATTGTTGGGACATCAAGGGGTTACATACTTATAGTTATTTGATAACCATCGAATGATTTGTCGAAGAATTTCCTGTTGGTTGATAACATCTAGATCAAACAGAAAATCTCATTATGACGATGTTACATAGTTTCCTCAACTTGAGAATGTTGTGGAACTTCAATGTTAATACTGCACTTTTATTATAGTTAAATGATGCGTATGACCCATCGAGCGAGTATAGTTGGGTTTGAGTTGAAGTATTGGATGTGAAACACTATTAAATGGATATTTCATCTTCTTAGCTGTACAAGATCATTGTCAATTGTAGTCAAGTCAAAGTTAAAATCTCTAGTCAAAATAGGACAGTTAATAATGTTACTATTGAACGAAAGACTTTGTTTGTGGCTAGTTAAGTTGAATGTGGATAATATTATAGTCTTGACTAGTACTCGACTTCATCCACTCTAATGTGATATGGCATTGGTGAAGAGGACGTGTGTAAATTATTGTCACTATTGGTACCGCTTAAAATAATAGAAAATATGATTTTTACCTAAAGATCTACAAACGATGAATTCAACCAAACTGTCACAGCACTAGCAAAGGTAACGTACGAATGTTTATATTTGAATTGTTCAATGTTAATCGTTGACTAAATTCACACCTTTGAGTCTCATAGCGGTATTTATGAGTTCTTCGAAAACCCACACGATTTAGTTGGTTTATAAAGTATTATAAATTAATTAATATTAAAGAAAATTTAATTATTAATGTATTAAATATTTTTGGATGTAATTAGTAACTGAGATAGCTCCTTGTTCTGGAAGCTATTAATAATTATATGGATAGATATATAAAAGTATATGTGTATCGATATACAATATCGATATTTATATTTAAATAGGCATTAAATATACTTAATTACTTAAGCCAGGCCTTAGGATTTTTGTGTCCACATGGAAAATAAATCATGGCTGGCTACAAGAAAGAAAGAAACGGTCGAAATATTGATTTAGATTTCATTAGAGAATTAAAGAGAAAGGCTTTAAAATGCGAAAGGTTTTCATTTTCTCCGTAAATCAAATCTTCCTCATTAATTCATGAATTAAACATTTCCTCCTTCTTCTTTCCCTTTTCAGTGGACACTTTTTCTTTCTTTTCTCCCATGACCAATTTCTTTTCCATCCCAAATATCATCAAACCAAATAAAATAAAAGTGGTTCATCCGATTCTATCAAGCTTGAGTGGTGATTCAAGTAATCTAGGAGATTATTCATAAATCAAGGTGTTACAAACAACATGATATATTCAGGAGAACTTCATATCATTCGTTCAACATGTTTAACCTTCCCTCAAGTTCATATATACAAATAAATATTCTATTTCCACTTATTATATTTGAGTGAAATTTGTTCATGCTTGTAATTAATAAAATATTGAATCAATTTCATATGCACATTTGAGAAAATTTATTATTAATGTATATTTGATGTTGGTTGAAGTGAATCAACACAAACACATACATATGCATTTCATAAATATAATTTATTTAAATAATGAATTTGGTTTTTAATTATTAGAACCTTATATAAATATCTTTATGTTATTTGAAATAGTAAAACACGTAAATTTGAACATTTGGTTAAGTCATCATGATTTCAAGCTAAAATATACTCTAATGTTTAATTATTCAAGCAAATATGTTTGAAACTTTAATTTATTAATTGATTTCAAATCATTATATATGTATACACACAACCCTAAGTTAGTAATTATATGGTTATATATATATAATCTAAACTATATATCTGGTATTATTATTATGCGTATACAAACTATATTCATATATTATTGTATACCTAAACACATGTATATACTTAGACATTTATATTCCCAATATGTATTTGAATTATAGTGTGTGTGTAAGTATAGCATATATGCATATACCGTAGATATGAATCCCAACACACACGCACACGCATATTCTTTTTATTACTATATTGTTATGTCATACATATGTTCAATTTTGTGATACACACCCTATGTAATACTATGACCTTTCACTTAAAAAATTGCAAATCAAAACTCCCAATTAATTGCACATGCACGTCACATTTACGACCTCTTATTTATACCCATAAATTGGAATATAATTTTTCATCAAATTAACTAATAGAAAACAAAAATAAATAAATTAAACTCCCATCACACTTATGATCTATTATTTCATATGCCTACATGTTATCATGGTATGTTATGAGTGTCTATATGACATATTCTAAACAATCACAAAAATTTGACTTAAATGATTAATCAAATAAGTATAAAATATTTTAAATGACATACGATTTTCCTTTAATATATTTATTGGATATAATACTAGTTAATTGACTTCTTAGGTCCATTATGATCCAAATAGGGAATTTTTGTAAAATTTATCAATTTCATCTGCTACACAACGAACCCGGTTTCTTTAATGGTATCAGAGCCAAATAAACTTTATAGTCTAATTAACTAGCATTAAGGGCCAACTAATAAAATTTCTTTTACTACAACAAAACACCCTACCGCAATTGGAAAAAACCATTGTAATAGAGCTAAGACAGTGGTTTTGTAAAAGTCATGTAAAGCTAAGTTGTAATAAGGTAGAGCTTTTTGCAATTGTTTTTTAACTATCGTAAGGACCAATTGTAATAAACATTTTTACAACTATTTTTGTCCATTGTATTAGATCTTTTACAACTGTTTTTTCTACATTATATTACGTCTTTTGCAACTATTTTGTTTGTTATTAATAAATGCAAAAATAAATTATAGGCACTACTACAACATGCATCTATAGTGTCATTTTGCAATCGAAACCAACATTATAGTAAAAACAACCAAAATCATTCACATTTACTAAAAATAACACGAAAGATTCACATTCCAAAATGCCTAAAAGGAACAAGAATATTGTTACCTTGTAGTTTTCTAAAATCTGTAATACATAAACGACTAAAATGGTACATGATGTAGAAAAATTCAGCACCTTCTTTCATTCTAATGAAATACAATATTCAAATTCTTCCTATGATCATATGAAATGAAAATAGATGACATGATGCATCACAACCATGGAAAATAGATTCTAACAATATAAGTTATATTAGACAACAAAGAAAAATAGCAAATATCATACAGAACATTTTATTAAAATAAAAGAAGAAGAAACCATCAATGTAACATAGGAGCTTATTTTAACAGTATAGAAGACCCTCAACTAAGATAAAGTGACATATAATATCGAAGCAACGCTTCAAGGACTACTCACATACCTTTATTAAGGAAAAACATACTCCCTAATGTTCAAGGAGCAAAGTAAATAAATCTCAATAGTTAAAAATATTTAAGCAGCAAAGCGCTATAAGTCCATTGAAGAAGATATTGTAAACATTTTACTCTTTCAAATAAACAAATCAAAATAACCACTATAATAACTTGACCTAGCTTAGTTTCCAACACTTTGGCATGCTTTACTTTTAACCATTGTGGATGTTCGATAGCATAAAGAGTCCAAGAAGGTTTGAACCACAGGCAGTGGTCATCACAATGTCATGATTTCTCACGAATAGCTCATATAGTCCCATCCCAAAAATAAGCATTATTGTTCCCTAAAAGTGCGCGTCAATAACTTCCACCATTACCAAGATAACATTTCCTTTACTTATTTATCGACGTACACATTATTAATATTTGTGCACCAATAAACACTCATCTTATTCCTCTACTTACTCGTTGATAAAGCAAAGAATGGAACCTCATCAATGCTCACTTTTAAAATAGAGAAAATTCTAAGATGTGGACTCATCATCAGCAACGTTGTCTTCCACATAGTATTAGGTTACAATATGCAATTCAAACTCCAAACATCAATCCTTCATGCTTTATTCTTTCTTTCATCATTTAATGGTTATCCCCATGATACCATAAGAAAATGAACTTTCTAAGAGATCGTAGCACCATAAGAAAAGTACAAAGATAAAAGATAAAATAAAAACATGAATTAATGAAAATTTGTGTAAAAATATCGTTAAATAAGTATATAGATATTGCTATGAAATTCATGATTCAATGATGCCACTTAACCAAGGCTCTCCTCAAATGCGAATCCAACGAGATGATATGGTTTATGTAACAACCCACCTTTTTCAACCTTTGGGTTCAACGACCAAATAAACACTAACATCTTGAAGGTCGGAAAAGACAAGTCGCTAGGTACGATAAGAAGAAATAATACAGTTCTTTCTAATAACTTTCAAAATCTCACAACAGAAGGAAATAAACTATATTATATCAATAACGAAGACCATTTCATACCGCCATAGTATTTACATAATGTCATATACATATGTCTTTATGATACTAATCAAACCCAATCCATTTGCACAATCAAGTACAATTCGTATATCTATTTATATTAATTTTGATATGTGCAGTAAGATCCTTATCTTTCATACCATCTCATCTCCAAGCTCCATTAACCAAGAGATATAAATAATTGGGAAATTAGAGTGGGTCAAACGTAAGCCTTTAGTAAGTGATCCATACATGCTCTACGTATATTACAAAGATAATACTATAATGTGATAAGAATCTATTTTCTCGATCTCCACGTCTCAATCACGTCACTAAAATAAAGGGTCACTCTATGATCTAATAAACCATACTGTCAACTATCATATCCTAAATCTATCACATACTAGACTTAGGTCCTGGACCTGCCTCGATGCACTGCAAAACTGCTTAACATCCATGTCTCCTATACGCAATGGACTCAGGTCTTGGTGCAACTACCTTGCTTTCTATGCCGTAATAATTAATAAATTTAACTGAAATAAAAATGTCGAATTTGATTTGTGATAATTATTGTTTTTCCAATATATTTTTACTTAATTTAAGACTATTTAACAATGGACTTTGGTTAATGAATTTAATTGATTTAATAAATTCATTTTAAATAATATATTAAAATTGAATAAAATATCTTAAATAAATATAAAATATTTTTAATGGAGTAAATAATTTTCATATAATCGAAATATTCGGAAAATAAATTTAATTTGTAATAATACAATGATTGATTAAATATGAATATACAAGTATTGAATTAAATAAAATTGTGTAGTTATCGGATTATATTTCGTAAAATAAAGTGTTAATAAAATCAAATTAGATTGGAATAAATTTAAAAATAAATAAACAGAATTATTCAAAACAAAAGTAAAGAAAATAAAATATAAATAAATAAATAGGCAAAGTATAAATCAACAGAGCAGCTCATAATTAATTAGCCCAAGCCTACACTTGTACTCATAAATCCTAACCCCTCTTTTCTAAACCCGACTACATCACATCTTCCCATTTTAGCACTAACCCCTTAGAAAATTCTTGAAATCAAATCGAATAAAAAATAGTCATACACGAAGGCGCTTAAGCCTGGCAACATCGGCAAATGCTGAGGAAGGGGGTGGAGGCGCTCGTTACGCGCGTGATTGAAGGCAGTTGCGAGTTGGTCTCACGATGATGCACATGCACACGTTCGTGCAAGTTGGCGGTGGATGGCGATTGGAGGAGTTTGATGCACAAGGTTGTGCGAAGATGGGGAAGCAAATGCTGCTGATTTGTTGATTAATGTACATGAGTAAGCAAGCATATGCGAAGTCCCATGCACGATAGTGGAAAAAATGGAGATGACGGAAAAGGCGGAGAAAGTTGAGATAGTTGTTGGCAACTCAATTGGTGACTATTGCTTAAGGCAGTAAAAGTATCGATTGGAATTTTGGTGATTTTTCAAACTCAAATCTATATCTGTTTTTCATTGTCTGCTATATATTTATCTCGATTATTGATTGGATTGCTTGGCTAGATTGATTGTTTGGGATATTGGATGTGATTTTGTGTCTAATTATGAAATTTTATGTATGTTGGATTATCAAAATGCAAAGAAGATGCTGTCCAAATGTATTTTGATTTGTGTAGTTTATTTATATTTTTGTGTGCATCGTAGGATTACTAGAGTTCGATGGAATTCGACTCGGGCCACATGATAAATTTATATAGACGATTGGTTGATATTTTTGAAGAATTTTGCTCTATGATTTATATTTGGATTTTCTATTGATTTTCTTGTTTTAAAAGGTTTTAGAAAGCTTTGAAAATTATTTAAGGGGTGTAAAATTAGATTGAAGTATATTTACAAATAAATAATAATGGTTGGAAAATAGAACAATTGGTTTGGGTATAAAGTTACTTTGAAAATGAAAATACTGAATTTTCAATAGTATTGGAATGTATGAATTTCCTATAAATGTAAATGAAGGGTTTTAATAATATTTTCAAAAGAAATTTTTTTTTTGTAAAGATTATCATTATTTACTCTTACAGAGCGCATGATTAGGAGCCACCAGATAGGCTAGTATTCATCCTAATGGTCTTAATCATAGGGTCGTACCTTAGATGCATGATGTCACCTTGTTGAATTTGTAGGCTGAAAGTTACTATTGTCATTTGATCCATTTCCCAAACATCACTTAAGGACCAACAGTCTATTACCAATGGCAAGTAGTAATCGTGACCCATGCTCAGTGTAGTCTGACAATGTTTGTGACATGTAGATAGATATTAGGGTTGCAATTCTAAAAGTAATAAAGGATCTATAGGAAACAGGCTTTGGTAATTAGCGTTTCCTGGTGTAGTGCTGCGGTACATCAATCTCCCATCTAGACGACTTAGGTAGATCCATTATACACGAGACCTTTAAAAATACCACCTCACTAGATACAATGATTATTTAACATTAAAGACGGACTGCGTGATCATTTATCACTTGAGATAGCCTAACCAGAGATAGCTGCATGTTGTGTGCTTGCCTTTCATTCTCTCATAAGAGCCTATGACCGACAGATATTTTACTATGATTTGTTGTTTCTGTCTACTAGGGTCATTCAGTCGAGAGTTTCGTCCCTCTAAGGACTGTGGGTCGAGATAATTGGTTTTGTACAATGACATTTGATTGACTTTGATGCGTTTAATGAATTTGTGTATCTTGGTATCTCCGAAGGCTTACCGTCAGAAGTTACCATTTCCACTAGGACTGTAGGTTGAGATAATTATTTGAATATCGCTCTTGATATTTTGTATGAGTTGTGCTTTATTTGGATTTGTTTTTTCAGCTATCTCCAAGGAAAAACAATCAGAAGTCTTTTACTTCCATAAGGACCGTAAGTCATTGGATACCCATTTTTGTACTTTATATGCATTATGTTCTATTTGGGTTAGTGATGCTTTGATTATTTATTTGGGATTTTGCATTTCTTGATTTATCTTCCAGGGCTTAACAGTCGGAAGTCTTCACTTCCATTAGGACTGTAAGTCAAAGCAGATTTTTTTTATTCTTATGCTTTGTATGAATTGCGATTCATACTTTTATGACCTTTGTTGATATGCAATGTGCTCGTCAATAGTATTTTGTGGTCTTGATGAGTTTGATTGTATCACACAATTTATTTGCATTGTGATTCGTATATTCTTTTTTGTGTTCCGTGGGTGATTATTGAGATGTGTTGAGTGGTATATTATTATGATGCTATGTTGAATATTATGTTATGTTGTATTCATGTTATGCCTTTATATTACTATGCTTTACCTTTATGTACTCACCTTGGATTTAGATATAGTCTAACGCGTTCATTATTTATATAATACTCGGGGTCAATCCATGACTTTTCAGGTATAGACACATTAGCCATTTTGGATATTGGACTTTAGAGGAAACAAACACACACACAAAAACACACACATTTTATCGTATTTTTAGAAGTTGACTATGTATATTTTCCTTTAGATGTATCCTTTTATTTTTTTTCTGATGATATGGCTATGAGTGATATATTTTGTACTTAACTTGATGTATATTTTCAATGTAAGTCAGAAACTCTATTTTTTTACACATTCTATTGTGTCATTTGTATATAATGTATATTGTTATGTCCTAATAAACCCACATTTTTATTACTTAGTGCCGATATCGAGTACGTATATTAGGAAATTTCAATGGGATAAGAATATGTATCAATGTTAGCTTAATGGAATGTTCACGTATGGTCGCTCTTAACAAGCCTTATTCTCCGTATTACTAGATTATACTCTTTAGTAATATCTTTGGTAGTATGAGTACAGTGGCGGGGCATTATATTAGACACATCTTAATTGTTATAAGATTGATAACGTCCATGCCTCAATAACAAATGGATTCGCATCCTAGACCTCGCCACTTATGCTCTACGAGTATGCTTATCGTCTCCTCCTCTCTGGACCCGCCTTACATGCTACATGATAGTTCACACCCTAGAACCACCTTCTTGTGCTACAGAATCGTCGTCTAGGCCACAACCTTGCAACACAGTAACACTCACATTTCTACCAACCAATAACATAACTGTTAATACATAACTGTTCTACCCAAATATCACGCCGCGAACTCAAATCAACGTGGTCGTCATCAACCTCTTAGCACCGAATTTACCTTCCAAAACGCTTTAAATAGACTTCTCAAAAATCGACAGCGCAACTTTGTTTCATTTCAATTTGTCCCGAATGGGTCTAAGTTCAACCAGACTCGATGTTTGGCATTCGATGGTCCAGTGGTCGACCAAAGCGATCAACCAGCCAAAGTAAAGAATTCATTTCTGATCGCGATCATTTTCCATTTCTTGCATCGTTTCGCCTCCAATCGCCTCTGTTTTGCCTCCGATCGTCTGATATCCATCTCTAATGACCATTACTACATTTCTATAATGATTTTTTAGGGTAAAAGTTTCAAATTCTTTGTTTTATTTATCTAATTCGAAGAAATAGTGAAAGTTTGGTTTTGGTTTACTGTTTATCAATTCTCTCTTAAATCCCATATCAAATCTGAATTTCTCGATTGATGGTTGATTATCTAATGCTTCAACCCTTCTTTCTGGATTGTTGTGCCACTAGGCCTCCAAATTCTCCTTCAATTTGGTATGGATGCATAGTATTTATTGTCTACTTCGCAATGCCGCTGGTTGCATATGGATCCATTAAGAATCAAGCAAGATACTACAATTTGAAATTTTAAAAGAAAGAGAAAAAGGTATGAACCAACATTAATTTATAAAAAGAACTTACATACCCTAGTTAGCTATTTATACATGGGGAGAAGGGAAACAGTCTCTAGAACTCAAAATTCAAACTTTTGGCGCTCTCTTAGCTCCTTTATACAGACTCTAAATTAAGCAAATGTATATACTACGAAAATCAGAAAAATGAGAAGGTCGCAATGACGTAAGCTTCGTCGTCAAATTTCAAAGTTAGAAAAATGACCAATTTGACTCTTCTTGTTTTAAATAAATTTTATTCAAAACTAATTCAATCATATAATACTATTATTTTAATTACAATTTAACTTAATTTTTTGTGGTGTTACATTCTCTCCCTACTTGGAAAAATTATTCCCTGAAGTTACAAAGGAACGAAAAATACAATATAACTCTCATGTTGTTCATCAAACACATATCAAATAAGTGTACGAATATAGCATCCAATGTATCTAATAAGCTTAAATAAGTTTAAGAAAATAGTATGAACAATATATAGGTATGAATGATGCCATTAACTTGCAGTTTCTATACTTATGATGCACAAATGCAGCTAATACATCCTATATTAATGCAATAAATTGAAATATCAAGCATGGTGCATAACATCATAATATAATCATATATTTCTATATAAATATAAATCAGACGGTATTCATTCTATAACCAAATCATCTAAAGCATCCAATCCTATTCCTAAAATAATCCAAACGAAAGAAATCAAAATAAATTAAGGAACATAATAGAAAAGAGTTGAGTATGAGTAGCCTTAATCTTTACTTTAGGCTCCCAAGTACTCTCAACCAGCTCCTTCCTCCACTGAACTCTAACCAACTTTACCACTTTATTCCTAAGTTGTGTCACCCCATATTCAACAATGCAGGATAGACCAGGGGATGAGCTTGGCTTAAGTTCCAACTCTACCTCTCCAATTGACCAGGTGCAAATACAGTTGTCAGATCATGGACACATTTTGGTAAATGTGACACGGAATACATTATGTACTCCCACCATCTTCTCCGTAAGCTCCACTCTATACGCTAAACTTCCTGTTCTCTCCACATTAGAAATGAACCAACAAACTAGGTTGCTAACTTCCCCGAACTTTCGAACCTTACTACCCACTTTAATGGCGAAACCTTCATAAAAACTAAATCTCCAACTGCAAATCCCAAATATGGCTGCCTATTATCAACGTATGACGTTTTCCAATCTTGTGCAACTTTCATCCTCTTACTAATAAGCTACACTTTCTCTACAGTGTCTCTAACCATCTCTAGCCCTAATATGATCTTATTCGTAGAGTCCCACTAGCACGAAGGTGACTTACCTCACCTTCCATACAATGCTTCAAACTTTGTCCAACATATACTACTATGATATCTATTATTGTATGCAAATTCCACTAGAGGTAGGCGATCCTTTCAAGATCCCCCAAAATCTAATATACATGCCCTGAAAAAGTCTTCCAACCCTTGGTTCACTCTCTTAGTTTGTCTATCGATTTGCGGGTGATATGTTGTGTGTAGATTGAACCCAGTCCCCCATCCATCCCGTATACTCCTCAAAAAATGCACTTGTGATAAGTGGATCTCGGTTACTTACTACACTTGCTTGACCTCCATGTAGTAAAACTACCTCCATGACATACTATGTCGCTAGTATTGCTACCATTGTAGTAATTTCTACCCTAATAAAGTGCGTGCTTTTTGTGAGTTGATCTACTATAACTAATGCACTTTCATTTCCTCTCCTAACCCTAAATAGTCTATCTATAAAATCCAGAGATATGTAATCCTACTTCCACTACAATATGTCTAACATAAGTAATAGTCCACTTGGCTTCTTCTGTTCCGCTTTCACCCTTCGGCATGTCATACACTTTGTTGCATATTTTGCCACAAGCCTCATTATCGCTTAGTAATAGAATATCCTCTTTGCATCTCGATACATCTTATCTCCACTTGGATGAATAGTCATCCTAGAGTGATGACACTCACCCAAGACCTCCTCTATCAATTGCTTGTGGTACATAACATTCTGTCTCTCTTTAAGTAGCCCTTTTGGTCTTTGGAGTAATGATCCAAATGGATCAATCATTCACCCCGACCTAATTGCTCCATGATGCTAATTAATGATGCATCCTATCCTTGACTCAACCCATATGATCCACTAGGGAAAATATGAACTCCATCACTGCTAACAACCCAACTACATATTCTGTTTGGGGTTGAAATCCAAACTAAAATAAACTCCAAATTCTTTCATTATAATAGCATAGCATTCACTTCAATGTTCTCCCTACTACAGGCATCGGTACGTTTCCCTTCTTTTTTAGTGTAAGTAATCCCAAAGTCATATAATAATAGGAACTTCATACACCATTATTGTCTCAAATTCAAATACTTCTGAGAGAACAGGTACTCGAGGGATTTTTTGTCCATAAACGACTCAAATCTCTCTCCTAACAGATAATGTTTCCAGCACTTCTATGAAAATATAATTGAAGCTGACTCAAGGTCATGCATCAGATAATTCCTCCCATGATTCTTAGGTTGTCGACTTGCATACGCCAGTACCCTTTCCTTCTTGCATAAGGACAAAACCAAAACTAGTACCACATGCATCGATCAATGTACATGATAAAAGGTTTGGTGCCATCAGGAATAACGAAAACTGGAGCACTTGTCAACAATTCCTTTAATCATAAAAATGCCCGTTGTGACGATTCATGCTTTGTAATAACCTAAATCAACGTCAAATGGCAATGTCTGACTCTCAAATACCACAAAAGACGATTAGTGGTGTAAAATTAAAACTAAAAATCACACATGGCATATCGATGCAATCTTATAATGGGAACATAACATATAATATACTGAATATACTTGAACGGAACATGATAAACAATAAAAAAGAGACTACACCAGCAAGAGCAATCGATAAATAAATATCAACACAAAGAGTCAGAATACATTTGTGATATCCCGGAATTTTGGAAAATATAAATTTAATAATCTGTGTTTAAAATTTAAATTAATTTGATAATTTATCGCAAATAAATTTGATTCGATTTAATAATCTTCTTTAATTAATATTTAATTAGTAAATTTATCTAATAAATTGTTTTCTATTTATAATATGTATGTATAATTGTATATATTTTAAATAAATAAGTTTGGTTTTAAATTTAATTAGTATAGCATATTTTCTAATTATAACATTTTGAAATTAGGAAATTATGATTTATTTTTTATTTAAGCTTTTCGAAACTATTTAATAAAATAACTATACGATTTTAAATATATAAGATAAATGTTTTATTTGTTTAAAATGTATTTTGACTTAAGTTTGAATATTAAAATAAAGTTATAAAATGTTTGTTTTATTTCTTTTTAAATATTGATTTATAATTATGATTTGTGAATTAGATATGAAATTTAAAATACAATTAATATATGAAACATTTATTCATTTAAATAACAATTAAGTTACAATCTCTTTTATAAATTTATTTTTAAATGATTTAAAATATTATTTTCAAATGATTGATTTGTATATTGTTTTTATTTATAATTATAATTAGTTTATTCTTTAATTATTATCTAAACATAACTAAGTATCTAATTAATTAAGTTTAAACTTTCATTTAACTTTTAATTAAAAATACTAATCACTTAAAGGACAAATGTAAGTATTTTAGAAACATAGTTTAACATGTGTTGAGTGATCAAATAAGTAAATTAACAAGTGTAAGATATAAGACATGTGTCAAACTTTATTTTTTATTTTTTTTTAGATTTTAAATAAATCATAAATATTGTTATATAAACTTGCATTTTCCCATTTCTTTCTTTTTCTCATTTTCATTCTTAACAAAGAAATTTTCTTTCAACTGAAACAATCGTCAAATCATATTTAAACTAAGAATCAAAATTCCATAATCTGAATTTATCTTCAAAGTACAAAATCAAATCCCTAATCTATTTTCAAAAATCTGCAAACCATCTTCTAAAACATGCATAAATCAAACCCTTGTTCAAATGCATATCAAATTCCTATAAACCAATTTGAATTCACTCTCCCCAAAAAGAAAATCTACATTCCATTTTCAAGCAAGCAACCTGCATTTCTTTAAAATCTAGAAATAATGCAAACAAACCTGCATGCAACAATTAAAACAAGATAGTCTGCATTTTATTCAATCTGAAACAAAGGCCTGCATTCATTCTTCAAAAACCTAGAAATGACCACTGCATGTAAAACCTGGAATTAAAGCAAGCATTCAAATAAGTTTTAAAGGATTCAAGAGAGAAGGCATTTTAAAGCAAGCAGGTTTCCAAAGTTTCACAGGGAATTTCAAACTGTGCTCTGTCTACATGATTAAAGTCAGGTGAGTAATTTTATTTAAAAAAAATTAGTATAAAAACAGGTTGCATGTTAGATGTATGAAATAAATATTTTGTGAATGTTTAATTGTTGAATGCTCTTATGTATGTTGTATATGCCTGTGATATCTGTAGTCCTCTCTGTTTCAAAATTTTTTTAGCTTCTTGTTTTAATTTAAATTCAAAACTTTCAGTTTTGATTGTGACTTAAAGTATACTCATTTGTTTTATCACATACTTTAGACTAATTTTTTTACTTAAGATAGAAATTAGTGAATTGTTTCTGAAATTTGGAAAAAACAAGCAAGTTTGGAAATAAGCAAAAACTCAAACATTACAACTTAATGTTTCAGAGTTATAAATCATCATAATACAAAAGTATGATTTTTAAAAAACAATATTACAATTTTTAGTGTTAATTCCAGAGAGCAGTTCATATTTTACTGTATTTTACTTTTAGGGTTAACACAGATGATTTATGTGTTCGATTGTGTTGAATTTGTTTTTGGAGAAGGTGGAGTTACCAGAGATGTTGGGAAAATTATTGGATTGAGTTGCAATTCGTTTTTGATGTTGAGATTTGATTTTCAAGTTTTGAACCCTAGTTTTCGAGGTTAGAAAAGAAGTGATCTTTTCGGCAAGTACAGTTGATCGAGTTCAACTATTCTTTGGGCACTGGGAATTGATGAGTTGACGAAGAATCGCTTGAGTTTTAGGGGTGACGGTGGTTGGAGTTTCTAGGGAAAGGTGTTGACAGGTTTGGGTTGTAGCGTGTACTGTTTTGTTCTAGGTTTGGGGATATTTGGTCGCGATCTTGAATTAGAGCAAATGTCGTTGGGGTTGGTGTTTGGTTGGCCTGAAGGGATGATCGACAACTGCGGGGAGGTCGTGGAGTTAACCTAAGGTGGCCGGCGTCGCTGTACATGTGCACAGAGGGTGGTGGCGGATATGTTGGTGAATGTTTGGTGGTTTCAGGATTTTTGTTGCCTCGAGATGGTCTTGGGGGATTTGGGTTGTAGCTCGAAGCAAATAGGTTTCTGACTCGAAGTAATATTAAGGTGGCTCGAGTATAACAACTGTTTCAGGTTTTATTAGAAACAGAAAACCTGTTACTGTTTTTAAAAATTAGAAGTAAAAGTTTAAATGCAAACTAAAATTTGAACTAAGTTTGAAACCTGAATTTAGATTTGAATTCAAATAGTTTAAATCTTGGTCTTTGTAATAATTTGAATTTTTAAATTTTAGTTTGGCTTTAAATAAAAACAGAAAACCTGTTTCTGTTTTTAAAATTAAAAGAAAGTATAGAATGCAAATTGAAATTTAAACTGGGGTTTTAAAATCTGAAATTGAACATGATTTCAAAGTAGTTGAATCTGAGTTTGGAATTAATTTAAATTTTTAAATTTAAATTTAGTTTTAACAATTTTTAAGGTATAAAAGAACATTGGTTTGAATTTAAACTGGAAAGTTTAAATTGTAAAATATAAGTTTTGAAATAAGTTTGAACCTGAGATTTTAAAATTTGGGATTTGGTTTTGAATTTCAGTTTTTAAAATAAAATAAGTTTTTAAATTTAATTTGTTTTCACTATTTTAGAAATGGTTAATTGGCTTTGAATTTTAAAATGAAGATGTAGAATGTAAGTAATTTTTTTTGAAATTTTAAGTTTGAATCTGGAATGAAGATTCAAGTTGTATTTCAGATTTGAAATTAAAAGTAGATTTTTAAATTTGTTTTAAATAACCTGGAATGTTAAGTGTGTTATTAAATTGATTTGAATTTAAATTGAATTGGGATTTTTTTTTTTGGCAAGGCAAATTGAATTGGGATTTAAATGCTTTAAACTTATTTTATAAAGTGGATATTTCTTTTAACATATGAGATAAAGGTTTTGAATTGTTTTCAAAACCTTGTTTAAGTTAAAATTTGTATTCATTTTAAAATCCTAAATTTTAAAATGAAGTTTAAATGGAATATAAAGTAAATTTAAAAACAATTTGTTTTTAAATGCTTAATTAAGTAAGAAATGTTTATCTAAAGGATAAATGGAATTTGATGAATTGGATTCATTAAATAATTAAGTTAATTTAAAATGAATAATTGATTATTTAATTAATTAATAATATGGATGATTAATTAAGTAATTAAGAATTTTTAAATTGATTAATTAAAAACTTAAGATTAATTAATTAAGGTTAATTAATCTATAATTAAGGATTGTTAATTAAATTTTAATTAATGATTAAGATTTACTAATCAGGTGATTAATGATTAATTAAGTTTCACCTAACACTTAATTAATTAAATAATTAGAAGTTAATTAGTTGGTAATTAAATATTAATTAAATTGTAATTAATAATGATTAATCTGAGTTAATTTCTTCAGTAAAGTAATTAAAGATTGTTAATGACGGTCATTAACTTAAGATTATTTAACATTAATTAATGTGATAAATTTTTAAAAATTAATTAGATTAATTAATTAATAATAATCATTTGTGAAATTGTTTATGTTAATTACTTAATGGAAGTAATTAATGAATTAATTACTTAATGTAATTAATTGTGTTAATGTGATTAGTTTAGATTAATTAATTAAGTTTAATTAATTTAAACACTTGATGGTAATAGATAATTATCTTATGTAATTAATGGAATTATAATTACTTAGGGAAGTAATTAATTAATAATTACTGGATGCAATTAAAGATGTGTGATGATGGAAGTAATTTAGATTAATTTACTTTAGAATTAATTAAGGGATTAATTGAGATAATTAATTAAGAGTAATTAATTTATTAATGAGTAATTAAAGGAAGTTAATTACTGGATGTTATTAATCAAGGGTGATTAATATATGTGTTTTAATTACAGATTAATTATTTAAGGTAATTAATTTATATAGAGAGATTGATTAAATTAGAAATCATTAATTAATAAAATTAATGATGTAAATTTAGAATTGATTAATTAAGAAATAATTAATAAATGAAGTAATTAATTTATAAAGGATTAATGTGATTAACTTTAGTTAATTAATTGATTAAGTAATTAAAAATTAATTATTGTAAGAGTTAAGTATAATTAACTTGTGTAATTAATTTAAAGGCTAATTACTTATTGTAATTAGGGAATTATTAATCAGAAATGATTATTTAAAATGGATAATGAGATGGTGATTATTTAATTGATTTGTAATTCACTTAATGGTTAAGTTAAGCAGGATTATAATGATGAAGTAATTAATTTAATTCATTTTAAATTAATTAGAAATGCGAGTAATTAATTTAATTCATTTTAAATTAATTATAGATGGTGTGATCATTAGATCATTGCTTATGTATGGATGGATGATATTGGTTGCCATGTATGGTTTGTAATCTCAACCATGAGATGAGTAATATTATATGATATGGATGCATTGGTTGCATTATGATGCTGATATGGATTATCTGTTGATGATGATAATGTTGATTATCTATTGTGAATCTGAGAATTATCTATCTGTGTGTATATAGATAATGAATTGAATTGTTTTAAACTATAAAACAACTTGGACTTAAAAGACACGTTTTGGATTTCGATGAAACCGGGATCAGGTTTTCATATTTGGATATCCGAAAACCACATCGATCCAAATTAACGTTTGGTCGTGAATCTGAAGTGAAGATGAAGATTCAGAGTGCAAGGGTTATCGTCGTTAACTCTGAGGGTGATTCCAAAATGAGTGTAACGAGATAATGCCTTCGGTTTCGTTCGAACCCGGAACGAACTTGTATGGATTGAATGCTTTCAGAACATCGTCAGGTGGACGATGAGCATTCTAAGTGAGATGTCCTATAATGGTAGTCGTAGCCTCAAGCCTCATCAACCGTGAATGGCTAAAACAGGGGAGGTGCAGCAAGGCTAAGTGGGTCATGTCCAAGTAGGACGGGATTTACCCCTGTCTAGATGTCCCTTTATTTTCGGCTTTGTGGTGCGGCTGCTGATCACAACTGCGGGGTGGGTCTTGTTCGGAACTGTTTAGTAAGGAATGGTTCCGGTCTTGTGTTGCAGGGGAGCGGGCGTACTCCTCGGTACGGTGATCTAGGCCACGTAGTGTGACGGGCGGTACCCTGGTAGCCCTGCCATTGTATGGAATCCAAAATCCAATAAGTGCCCTCGGTTTTGATTGTATTACCCACTTTTATGGCCAGCAGCTGGAATTTAATAAATGTAACAATTTCGGCTATTTCATATTTACTTGAAAATTTTAGACCTATTATAATATCAGTGGATTTCCTATCAAATGTTTTGGTTAGCGTAAGTTAAAAACTTTTCCATGTTTATGTGTGGGAAGTGTTACGCGATACCTTTTCTTTTCAAAGGTTTTTCAAAGTTAAGCAACTTTATCCTGTTACTCACATCAGACCCGTGTCTGACCCGGAGCTTATTTCTGTTTTTCTTAAACTCTTGGGTACTCAAATTTTTACGAGTAGCCAAGGGATTCAGGTTAGCTTCGACAAATTGTGGAGGAGGAATGAAGCAGAAGGCTTCTGCGTGTAGATATATAATTTTCCGCTGTGTTGGTATCTCTGAGTGTTTTCTGTATTGTATTTGAGTTGTAATAACTAGACAGGTGTTTATAACTGTCTAGTATGTGTTGTATTATCTGTGTACTCTGATAATTGTTGTATACTATGTAATACTTATGTTATTAATATAATTTATTCGTTCCGCTGTTGAGATTCTAGTGTTGTTTCTTCTTTCTATTCTTTCTTTTCTCTTTTCTATCCCTTTCTTTCTTAAAGATGATATGATTTTCTGTGGTGAGAAGGTCGGGTCGTCTCAACATCGACTCCATTCATATGGAGTTTTGAATACAATATCTAATATATCCCAAGCATCATATACAAAATAGCCTGACTGCTATGTACTACGTCAAAAACAAGTGTGTGCATATATATACCCCCAGAGTTGACATGATATAAATAGAGAACGACAAAATGCGGGTCAGACTTAAAGTCCCTTGTGAGGAGAACTATCTCAAAATAATGTATATCATAACTATATACAAATAAATAGGGCTAAGGCAAAGCCGGTCCTCTCCATAAACATGGCTCATGGGTAGTCCGGACTATCCATAAATAAGTAAAGTAAATGTATCTCAAAAGATAGGAAATCATACCATTACGTGCTCTTCTCCTGTAACTAACAAGTCAGCACAGCTAATATAATGTGACTGGCATGTAACAATATATTATGATATATGTAATATGGTATATCAATGAAATGGGTAATATATATATATACACACATATATATATACATATATATATATATATATATACATATATATATATATATAATGTAAGTCTAACAAAAAATATGCAATAACAATAAATATAGCTAATAAGATGCCCGATCATAATAATAAACTATAAATAGAGAATATAGATTAGTATCCATCATTGCTGATGGGTGGAGTCCACTAAGGATATCTCACATGGTCCAATAATCGCCATGTAGGGTCCAAAATAAATAGATTCAATACCTAACCGTATCATAATCCCTGAGCCACATTTAGTGTGATCGAACTTGTGTAGACCTCAATGTGTTCCTTACCGAAATATGAATATCTACAATTGGTATCCATGCCGAATTTCCAATAGCTACCGAAGAGGCCTATTAAGAGCCACAACTAAGCTATAGATTCTCATAAAAAACAATACCTCAAAAGAAGTTATCCCATAGGTCCTGTTGCAGCATCCAATAGACTATGAAACAATTTATGACCTACTCTGGATTGGCATCCCATTCTCTCTTCGCCTCTGCCTCAGGGCCACATCTACATGTCATGTCATCTCAATAGTATAATGGATTAATTTTATAAAACTGATATCATCTGAATCCCCGGCTTCCCCTAACATCCCACATCTATGTTGATCTTCCCATTACGAGATTGTGTAACACTCCTAATTTTTATTTAACATTATTCAGGGAATTTAATTAGATAAATTAAGTGGAATAATATGAGACGATAAGGAGAATGAGATTTGTTAACTAATTTAGGTCAAGTCTTAATTAATCAATAAATAAGACTGTTTTAAACATAGAATAGAAAGGGATTAATGAGAGAGGCATAATGGGAATAGTTCTTAATTCATTCCATAAACCTTCCTCTTTCATTTATTTTCTAAAATCAAAACAAAACCTAAAGGGGGCCAACCATTACCTAGAGAAAAAAGAAGATGAAATCTAAGAAATTCCAAGTGGAAAGCTTAGGAAAATTAATCTACATCAAATCTCAATCTCTCTTATCCAATCCAAGGTGAAAAATAGTTAACCATCTCGTTTATTATGCTTTGTTTTTGGATTTAGGATTAAATTCCAAATGTGTTGTGATAACATTTCATGTTTGGATTGATAATATTATTATTTGATTAAATGATGGTTTGTTGGAATTTTACGGAATTGGTTTAATGGCTTTTAAAGGAGAAACCTAATTTTTGATCTTCCATTAACTTGAAATTTGAATATGGATAACATTATTTTGGAGGTGGTTTTTCAATTTCATAATTTTTCAAGTTCATATGAATATTTTATGAATTTCGTAGTGGAAAAATGTATATATTTTCAGGTTTTTAATTATTAAAGATAATTAAATTAATATTTCAATCCTAAAAAATTTTGTATATGGAAAAAGAAAGAAATTTGAAAAACCGGTGATTTTTAGGGATTTTTTCCTAATTGTTATAATTTTCAATGAATTTGTTATTCTATAAATGTTTATAATTAATATAAGTTAATGATAATAGTTATAATAGGTTTGCAAAATTATTCGAGAAAGTTGCATGTAACCTACTGAAACTTCAATAAAGAATATGAAAAGTGTTATATTATTCAATGAAAAATTGACATTAGGCAAGAGTTAGTAGAAAGTTTTAACTTTAAAATGAAATAAATCAATTTTTAAGTACACTACAGAAATGCCATTGGCATTATAACTAAGAGTCTCGATACCTTATATTAATAGAAGCTCGACAACTATAAGAGCTGATGCATGTGATAGCTACTCAACAGCTATGCGATATATCCGATTGCATAGGGACTCAACACCTTGTGTTTTTAAGGGTTCGATATCTCATACTTTGAAGAGACTCGACAACCCCATAGTTTAGAGACTCGGAAACTTTTCTTTTTTTAAAGTTCGACATCCTTAAGTTTTAGAGGCTCAATACCTCATATTTTTAAGAACTCGACGCCTCTTTCTTTATAGTGACTCGATAACTTCTATGTAGCTATTCGACAGCTATGTTTTTAGCAGCTCGATAGCCATCTGTATTACTGACCTAATACCTACGTTTTAGTGGATTGGCAGACATATGTTTTACAAAATTGATAGTTGTATTTTAGAAGCTCGATAGCCCATGATTTCTAGATACTCGACATGTATATTTTAGTGGCTATACAGCCGTATGTTTTACAAACTTGAAGCTATGTTTTAGAGGCTCGATAACCATGTTTTCTAAATGCTCAACATCCCTATTTGGATAACAAGTGTTTTCAAAAGCTATGTAAAGATGATAATGCTTTGGCATAAGATTTTGGCTAAGTATTCAGGTTATATTTTCCTTGCTTTGAGAATGATTTCATGTGGTTTATGTAAATGTTTTCAAGAAAACGAAATGGTATTTTAGCCTAATTTTATAGAATTTTGCCAAAGGAAGTAATTATTTAAACTTAAGTAGTTTTGTTCTGCATAGGACTATTGTTTGAACATATTTTGATGAATGATATTATATGTTCTAGTTATCATTTGATTAGTTAAATCTATATGTTTATCATTTGTCATGCTCACATTTTCATTACCTAACATTACACCATGGGATTTAGGAACATAATTACCAGTTAGGTTGTTCTAGCAATGAGTATGGTCAGACTACACCTTTGAGCGAGTAGAATTACTTTCAGGAGGTCAGATAGATCAATTGTGTTAGGATGTCTTGAACTGTTCAAAAAGATATAACTCATGGATTTAAAACCAAATAAGAGTTTAGGTGGGACTGGTGTAGGGTCGCACCCTATGCTTTAGTCATTAGCCCCTCGTTGGTAAAGGTCCGCGATTCCAGTGCGTAGGGCTTTATTAATAGTAAGAGTAAAAGATGTACATGGACAGAAAGGAATTAGTAGCTCTATATGCTCACTATATCGTTTAACTGGATTTCCTCTTAACTATATTTGGAGATTTTAGGACATCTGGTTATGTTTTGGCTTGAGTCAGCCTGATAGGTTATTAGTTGGCCTGTGAAAACCAATAGGTTCACAATGACCATAGGAAAACTATGATTTGAGACAAACAGTAAATTTCAAGGGATGGGTAAACTTTGAGAATGCATACCCGTTAAGGATAGACTACTCATATTTACCCATATTGCATACATATGATTATCATGTTCTTTTCTAAACATTGTGGTTGCACGTGCATGATTTATGTTAAGATCGACATATTTTGATAAGATACTAGTGAGGAAAACCCATTCCGTTCTGAGGTGTGGTCTCACTAGGTATCTGTTTTTGGTTCAAGATGCTATATTATTATTCACACCAGACTTTTTGTTTGACCCAAAGTTTCTGTTTTCCTTAAACTCTTGGGTACTTATTTTAGTAGATCGAGAGTAAGGCTTTCAAATTAGACGAATAAGATTCTAGAGACATGTAGGAAGCAAGCTAATTTAGGAGTTTGTTTCTGCTGTGTTGTTTGAAGTTTTTCTTTGTTTGAATGGATGTAATGATAGAATTTATAACAATCAAGTAGTTAGGCTCTAATCATCCAAGGAGACATTTTCATATGTTGCTCTTGGAATATAATTGTATTTACTATATTTTCTTTGAACGTGGAATCTATGGGATTATGTAACGATGCAAAAGTTTATTAATGAAATGTGTTTTTAAAATTTCTATATTCATGTACACTCTATGTTGTATATATAATCAACCGATCTTATTTATCATCAGAAAATAATATTATGGATGACTGCAGTATCAATAATACTTATTTTCAGGGCTCAAAATGGAGGATGTTATAGATTGCATCGACGTGCCTAGGTATGATATTTGGTTTTATTTTTACCCTGATGGATTATCGTTTATAGTATTTAATATTCGGGAGTCAGATGTTGTCATTCTATGTTGATTCATCGTATCACGAAGGGCTGGTCGTCAACCACTTCAGGATCTAGATTCAAGTATAAGTCAGGTTCTTCGTAGTCAAATGAGTCAAAGGTGCTGATATCCTTGCAAAATCCTTAATATATTTGCAATTAAATCCAACTAAACTTAAAAGGCCACGAACCTCCAAAGCATTCTTTGGCATCTTCCAATCTCTAACTATAGTTGCCTATGTCTCCTGCCAACCATCTACTGACACTGCATGCCCAAGAAAATGAACCTCTATTTTCCAAAAGTGACATTTTGAGAACATAGCCTTTAACGAATTTCTCCTTAAGGCATCCATTACTTCTCTCCAATGAACATCATGCTCCTACTCACTTTTGGAATAAATAAGATTATCATCCACAAAGACCACTATAAACTTATTTAACCGCTCTTGGTACACTTTTCTCATCGAATACACAGAATAAGATGTATCATTAGTTATCTAAAATGGTATGACTAACCACTCAAACAATCCATCAAGTGTAAAGAAAGTGCTCTTTCGGACACTATCTTTAGCTACTCTTAATTGATGAAACCCAATTGCTAGAATGAGCTGAGAGAAAACCTTTGCCCTGACTAATTGATCGAAGAGTTTCCAATGCAAGGCAAGTGATAATGGTTTTTCCTTGTCAGCTTATTCAATTCTTGACAGTCGATGCATAACCTTAGACGTCTGTCTGCCTTACTAGAGAAAAAGACAGGTGCTTCCAATTTTGAAATATTTCTCAGAATAAATCCTTTTGGAAATAACTTCAAGACATGCTTATCCAAATCTCTCCTCACCTTTGGAGCCATATGCCTAAGGTCCATCACTATCGGCCATGCTTCTTTCTCGAGATTTGATCCAAAATTCGATTTCCCTTCAGGGTGGGAGACCAAAAACATTTTCAAATACATGTGGATAATCATGCACTATGGGCATAAATAAGAACTCTTCTTGTGAAATATAAATACATATCTATTACAAAGTATCAGGATCATAACATAAAATCAAATAAAGTCTTTTGCCATTCCTTAATAAAACCATCCTTTTGTCACAATCCAATATTACTTCATAGTGCAACATCTAATGCATTCCCAAAATCAATACATATCCTAACAAATTTAATACATATGAAGGGAACTCCATACCATGTACAACCAACTTTAAGCTATGAAATAACATCAACAAATGGGTCGATCCCCTATAGGGTTGGACTTCGAAATGGATTCGTGCATAAATAAGGGAATCAAATAAATTCAATACACCTTCCATCACAATCTATTTCCCTTTCTCCTAAACCAACGGTGGTGTGATATTTATGGTTTGGACGACATCTAGAGCATTTTCCTTAACCACTTGTTCTTCCTTCTTCAAAGTCAGGCGATCCCTCTTTGTTTGGCCAAACCGATCACAGTTGTAGCATTTTATGTTTTGTTGGTTTAGGGCCTCCCTACAATCCTTCAAAAAATGTCCCACCTAATTAAAGTTTAACATCCACCTTTTAAATGTTCACCCTGCAATTCTTTGCAATGTGTCCCACCTTCTAACATCACTTGCACACAATAGCCAACTTCTTCCCTTGACCACTTTGAGGTCTATTACTATTACAATTATTTTATTGTTATACCTCTACTGCCTAAATTAATTCTTAACCCATTCTCTCATCCATTGAATTCAACAATGCAGCTTCTACTAACCCCTCAAATGTTGCTCTATATGGATCCCGATTCAATGCTAACTCTCTCAAAGTTGAGTTCAAACCCTTATAAAATTTCAATGCCTTCTTCTCTTGAGTGCTCAACAACTCATTACAAAACCTGGCCAACTCATTAAACTAACTCGCATACTCTTCGATTATCTTCTCTCCTTGTTTCAAATGAATAAACCTACTTAATAATGAATACCACATTAATCCAAAAAAGAATTTTATCTCAAACTTTCACTTAAACATTCCCTAAGTAATGGTATCCTCTTCCACTTCTGCTGTCACTACCTCTCAACAATATGCTGCCTCAACTTGCAAGTGCTAGAAGGACAATTGCGTCCTAGTAATATCACTAAGTCCCAGCAAGTTTAAAATCTTCTCATAGGTGCTAAGCCATGCCTGAGTCACCAAGTATAGTTCCATCTTGACAAAAGGCCAAGGCAAGAGAAATCCCTATATAGCTTTGGAAAGTCAATAGTTGGTGGTGTTTGGGCTGAAATTACACCTTGGGTAGTGGTGGCTATGGGTTCAGTGGGTTGGCACTAGCTTGGCTCGTTGCTTGGATATAGCGTCTGAACCATATTGAGATATTAAATTTAAGAATATCTAGTATGTCTACTTGGGTGCTAGTCCATGCCCTAGACTCTACCCTACTAGCATTGGCTACGTTGGCCTCTATTCTAGATTTGACTGAATTACTCATTTCAGTTATGTACAAAAATGGGGTTCATTAGCAACTCCCCAATATATAATAAAAAAAATTAGAACACCAACTGGAGTGTGCATATGTTCTTGACTCCTACATAATATATTTAATGGAAAATAAAAATTGCACTCTCAATATGTTCTTAATCCCTAATCCAAGGTATGTTTTTCTTTTATACCAAATGTAACAACATGCGTTTTCCCTCGGGTTCAATTCCCGAATCAACATTGACACCTCGAAATATAGAAAAGACAAGTCGTTGGATATGATAATAAGAAATAAATATAGTTCTTTCTAATAAATTTTAGAATCTCATAGCGGAAGAAAATAAAGTATAATGTATGAATAATCATGACCATTTCGCAATATCATAGTATTTACACAATATCATATATATATATATATATATATATATATATATATATATATATGCTTTTACAATACTAATTAGATCACGATCCATTTACACAATCAAGTTTAAGTAATAATATCTATTTACAGTATCTATAATATGTACGGTAAGTTCCTTGTCTATATACCATCTCATCTCTAAGCTTTATCAAACTACAGATATAAATAAAGGGGGAAAATAGGAGTGGGTCAGATATAAGTCCGAGTGAGTGATCCATAGTTGCTACATATATACTACACAGATAATACTATAACATGATAAGAGTCTGAAGTCTCGACCTCCACGTCTCAGTCACGTCTCTAACATAAAGGGTAACTCTACTATGTAATAAACCATACTCTACCGCTTTTGGTCAACTATCGCGTCCCAAAACTATCGCATACTGGACTCACATACTGGAGCTGCCTCAATGCGCTATAGAACCGCTTAACATCAACACCTTATATATGTAACAGACTCATGTCTTAGACCCACCTTAATCACTACAAGACTGCTTAACGTCTATGCCTCAATAACAAATGGACTGCATCTTGGACCTCACCCCGCATGCACTATAGGTATACTTATTGTCCCCTTCACGCTAAAAGAGCACTCACACCCAGGACCCACCAACTTGCACTATAGAATAGTCGTCCGTGCTCCTCCTTACACCCTAGTACTGCTCACATTTCTATCGACTAATAACATCACTATCAATACTAACTATTTAAACCAAATCTCATAACACGATCTCAAATCAATGTATTCCTCATCAACCGCTTAGCACCGAATTTACCTTCCAAGTAGCTTCAATACACTTCTCAAAACTCAACAACACACCTTTATTTCATCTCGAATCAGCCCAGTTGGGTTCAGGTTTAACCAGACTATGTTTGGCTTTTATTGTCCACCATTCGACCAGACTGATCTACTAGTCATCGTTAGAAATTCACTCCCGACCATGATCATTTTCCATTTCTTGCATCACCTTTGGTCGCCTCTATTTTTCCCTTGAAAATCTAGTATTCATCCTTACAACTATTGCTACATTTTTATAACGATTTTTTGGGTTAAACAATGTAATAACCTGATGTCTAGAAGCATTTAATTGGGAATCCGAAAATAAAGATTAAATATTAAATGTGTTTTAACATAATAAATGTGAAATTATAGAGAATGATTTGAAAATTAAATGGAAAATATTTTTATCGAGATGAAAAGAATAAATATTGATTTGGTAATTTATTTAATTATTTTAAAATTTAATGTACAAACTAATACTGATACAAAACGAAAATGATTGAATAAATTTTATCAAGAATTACATTTGAAATAAATAACATTTGAAATAATTAAAGAAATTTTATTTTAATCATTAATGGAATTAGACATTTAATTTATAAATAAGTTTAAATAGATATTTGAACAAAATATTAAAATAAATAGATAAATAAAAAATAATTTTATATGATGTAGATAATGTTATTTGGAAGATAAAAGAATTGAATATGGCTTTATTTGATGAACCGGTAGGTTTGAATAAGAAAAAAAAAGGAATTTTATAAAAGAAAAAAAATAAAAAGTTGAATAGCAAGCAGATTAAGGCCTAAAACCCAAAAAATTAGCTTAAACCTTCAAATTTACATTTCCATACAATCCTAAGTATATTGGAAGAGGCATCTTTTAGTTAAACTCTCGTTTCAAACTCTCTTCAAAAATTTAAAAAATAAATAAATAAATTATTATAAATTATCAAATTTAATTATATGCTTCATGACACCAATCTACATCAACAGTAAAGAATAAACCAAAGATTTGATCATCAAATATTTTGATTAGTGATTTACATCAAAGAGCAAGCAAGCTAGAAGAAGGACCAGAAGTGGAAATTGAAATCTTGAACTTTTGGTGAGTGTTCTAACTCTCAATTCATGTCTATTTTGATAATAATATGCTTGAAGTATATCCTATGTTTCTCTGATCATGGAAGATCCATTTTTTGTTAATGAAACTTTGGCTACTATTGATGATCCATAGTTATATATGATAATTGAAGGTATTGGGGAAGTTGATTAGTGATGTGCGTGTCAATTAAAGAAGAGGATGACTAGAATTTGATCAGAGCACATAATTAGGTTTCAAGCAACTTACGGCACTAGTAAGGACGCCTATTGACCACCAACCATTCGAAAGTTATCGGTCGATCGGTGGGCGTGTTTCCAGTAAAAAAAAGTAAAAAAATAAAAATAATAAAAAATTAAATTAAAACACATAAATAATATATAACATTGAATAACAATATGGTATACAATTATAAATGTATAAATTATTAATAATTAAAATAATGATATTATATTTAATATACACATGTATTTAAAAATTTAATATTTAAAGTCTAAACATTAAAACCGTATCAATTATTATATTAGAATATTATAAAGTCGAGTTTATTTTAATTTCAAAATATATATTTTAAGAAGTAAATTAATAATTTAAATATTATAATATAATAAAGTATCTTTTATTTAGAATTAACGTTTTAAAACGAAATAAACTATAATTTTTTAAACAAATCAATGCCTTATAAATCATATATATGTATGTATGTCAGGGTATTCTATGCGACGAGGAATATGAGTAAGCATAGTTGCAATACCATCCGGTATGAGAATTTTGACAATATTTCTCTGGTTATTCATCGGACTTGCTATATTTAAAATTTTGGTGATTGAGTGTAGTTTATAAGCATTGAATAAACGACTGAGTATCACACGGTGGTATGAGACATCGTTGTGATATTTATTCGGTTATTCTTTGTGAGTAAATAACTCTTAGATGACGAAATGGGAATACTGAGATAATATTATGTGAGGTGATGCTCATAGGTGTGGGCAAGGTCGATGCGTATATTTATAGATAATATGTATCGTCTATCATGATGTACTCCTATTATTAGTGTTGGATAGAACTAAATTAGGCTAGAATCCATCCAAGACGCCAGATTGTAGGGTCATAGCCTGGATTCGTGACACCTTAGTGAGTATTACTGGGCTAGGCGACCCATAGTATAGGTGCCCTTTAGCCCTGGTGTCACTTAAACTAGTAGTCAGCTACGAATAGAGGTGATTGTAGGGTCGTGACTGAGGCTTTTCCTAGACGAGCAACTAGGTGGATATGTATCAAGATGACCCGTGAGGTAACCAAGGCTGCAGAGTTGGGTTAGGTGACCCATGTGTGACTCTAGAGCAGGCAAACGACCATCAATTTTCCATCTGGTTCTAATGAAGTGGTATATAGGCATATACTATTAATACGCCGCATTTAAGTAAAATATTAAGTTAAGTGACCGGGGGTTAGTCGACCCACATGTTAATATTTAACTCTACTTGGGATCTTGAGTCTGTCATAAAGTCATTCCTTATCACTGTTTACTTTGTGATACACACACACACACACACATATATATAATTAATTAATTAAAGAAATTGGGCTTGTGTTTATAATTACTTTAGGGCTTTCGAATGCACAATACAAATTTACCGTTGAATGAAATAAATGAATAAATGACAATGTATATTCACTTGTCCATGCAAATACTTTTCCTTTTCCATGTTTATGTATAAATATATTTTACATGTATATTATTACTATATTACCTTTATTGATACTTCATTATAGACATAGTCTAACCTATATGTTATTATAATAATGGGGTTAGTCCGATGTATTTCAAGTGCAGGTGCAGGTACTCTGTAGATCCTTTGGACATTTGGACATTGTGGAGGCTGGTAGTTAAATTAGGACGATACATTCCCTTTTGTATTTTGTTTCCTTGTTCTGTATATGTTATGATGTAGTGATGTATATATATTGTAGATTGGAGACTATCATTCTGTTAACTTATTGGACTATGTATATGTTATATATTATATTTTATCTGCTTTCTAACTCTATGAACTCTATTTTTATTCTATGTTATGTGTTATTCTACTCTATCCTGGAGGCAAACGTGTTTATTTCTTTATACTGAGACTGCATACAACTATGTTTATTATTATATGATATGATATTTATACCAGTGTTAGTCCAGGTGAATATTTATGTGTATACCACATATAGCCTTATTTTCTGCATTGTTCGACAATACTAATTAGTAATACTTTGGATAGTATGAGTATAGAGGTGGGTGTTTCAAACAACATCAAATTTCATGTTATACTCATCTACTTTGAATAAAAGAGTGAATATTTGGTTTCTTAAATAATAGTAGCCCTTTCCCTATAGTGATAATAAGCAGGGTCCTAATTACCCTTTTTATGACCCCTTTTAGCTTGAGATTACTTCTTCCCTTATTGTCGTTTTACTTCCTCTTGCCTCCCCTGCTCACCTGCGGATCCGGCTCTTATTTAGGAATAATAGTAGCCAAATTAGAGATCATATGTAGACTCTCATGTCAGAGAATAGGCTTCTCGAAGGACTTATAAAATAACCCACTAGCATTTCCATGAGATAATCATTTAAGCCCATATGAACTTCTCATTCTTATTCAGCAGAGTATCGACAAAGGATATGCTGTACTTTGACAATATATCAAACTCAAATACATACTTTGAAATTAACATATGTCCATGCTTCAAGTTGGCAAGTTTCCTGAACAGTACAGACTTTTAAGCGATCGATAAGTACTTTTCCTCAAATATGTCTTTGAACTACTCCCAAGTGAACTGATCCTCAAGAGTAATGATCTTTATAGTGTTCCAAAAATTCATTGCCTTACCATAAAGTTGCTTGGATTCAAACTTCCTTTTCCTAGCATTTTCATGCCCTAAGTCTTCAAAGATACACTTGTAGGTGTCTAACACTATTGCATTTCTGAAGCTGATTTCATCCCTTGGAACAGTTTGCCACCGAGACTTGAGTAGTGATTCAATTTAGTGAAGTCGGTCCTAGGTGCTTGCACCAATCCACGACCACTAATAGTAATAGTAGAAGCAACCTCTTGGGAATTTTGCAGCACGTTCCTCATTATCTCAATGAACATAGTCCCCCGAGCCTACTCCTCATCTAGTCCATACACAGAGTTTCTTGCAACATTTTTCGTTGATAGGCTCATTTTTACAATCTGTAATATGAATGATCAATCTCTCAGAAAGGGAAGCTGCATAAGAGGAAATCGTAAATGTAATATGGCTCATACTATATAATACTATATGATTTATAAATCAAAATATATAACAACTAGTCTCTCTCGTATATCTCTTGATCCATCCTAGAGCGATAACTCATACATTATCTTAGATGAATCCAATATCCCTTTGGTTTACAATGCAACCTAAGCTCTGATACCAAATACAATGATCGTTCTACACCATGGTACCCAATACACTTGTATATGAGAAAGTTAGGGCTATGGCCTAGGGGCAATTATGTTATTTGTTACATATATCTAACTCAAAGACCAATCTTATTCGAAATATAGGTGTTCTGTTTCTATTATATACTTGATATGATGTATTAAATTAATTAATTAATTTAATAGAAAGTATATTTAATAGAAAATCCATAAATGGTATGTTTTGTGATAGTAGTTACAAAGTGTTGTAACCATTAATAATTTATCACAATAACAGCAAATTTACCATTTTAAATGTTCCTAGTCAAGATGCATCAAGACTAAATATCGATTTATCTATTGAGACTAGAGTACGTAACGCTCTCCAAATGTTGGATAGTGTATTACTCATGACTATTGGTGGCACCAAAGGGTTACATACTAATGTTATTGGGTAACTATGGAATGACTCACTCGATAGTTTTTTTTGGTTAAAATAAGGTCAGACAAAAAATATCGATGTGATTAATTTACGTAGTTCTCTCGACTTAAGAATATAGTGGATCTTCAATGTGAAAGCTCTACTTTTATTATAGTCAAATCATGGCAAGGAAACCATCGAGTGGCTCAAGTTGGGTCGAGTAGAAGTATGGGAAATGAAGCACTAATCAAGAAAGGATTCATCTCGGTAGTTACATGGGGTTAGTAACATAGTTAACTCAAGTCAACTTAAAGTCAAAGTCTTTAGCCAGAGTAGTTCGATTAACAATAATTATTATTGAACTAAGGACTTTGTGTTTGGACTATTGGGTTGAACATGGATGATATATTTACTATTGTATATTAAATTCAAATCAATATACTAATTAAATAATTTATATAAAATAATGTGTGTTTCAGAAATCAATTTTAAATTTTATAAAATTATTTAATCCTTATATAAACTCTCAGCCAAATAATCAGAATTTTAAAATCAATTTTAATATTTAAAAAAATCATTTAATATTCGATTGAAAATATTTAATTAATTAAAAATAACATTTTGACTGAGAAAATTCTAGAAATTTATTCTAACCTTATAATATCATGCTAGAATTTTTGAAAATTTAAAATTCGAATAATATACAACAAATTTTCTTTATTATATTTCGACTAATTAATTTATATATAGATATTTTAATACAATAAAATTATAAATAAATTATTGTTATACCGTGCATTTTATCTAGAAATGTTTATACACACATACATAATTTTTTTCCATAATTAACAGATATATATACACACTAATAATTATTTAAATATTATTAATATACCTATATTTATGTGTGTGTATTTAATTATAAAAATTAATAATAATTTTGTTACTATAATACTACATGTATGTGTGTATATACATATGTAAAATGATTTTAAAAAAACTATTATATTTTATGTGTGTGTGTGTGTGTTATTCAAGATTTTAATACTAAAGGCAAAATAGGAATACATGATGGAAAATCCTAAGGATGTCAATGCTGCCAATGAGGAAAGTCGTATTTTCTTGGATGTGAACATAGCTTTGCAGCTGGAAGCCAATATGAAAAGCCAACAACTACGCAATAAATGGTATGATGAAGGTGATAAGAACACTAAATTTTTCCATGACTCTCTTCGAGTCAAGCGTGCCAGAGAAAATATATACAATATTATGGATGATTATGGTTCTGTATTTTCTACTCCTGAATCTGTGGACAAAGCTTTTGTTGATTATTTCACAAATATTTTTAGCAATTTATCTGGCTTCTCTCCTGACCTTAACCTTATTTCTTCCCTCCCTCTGCCATGCATGTCCGTACTTGAATCAGAAGTTTTAATTAAACCTGTTACCGATGAAGAAATCAAGACTGCCCTCTTCTCCATGAACTAACATTCTTTTGGAGGTCCTGATGGTCTTAATGTAACCTTCTTCATTGCTACGTGGACTATTCTTGGACATGAGTTTAGTCTTGCTATCCATAATTTTTTTAACAAGTGTAAAATGCTGAGAGAGATCAATGCAACGAATATTGCTTTAATTCCTAAGGCTTCTCCCCCGCCAAAGTTTCTTCCTTCAGGCCTATCTCCTGTTGTAATGTACTGTATAAATGTATTTCAAAAATTCTTGCAACTAGGCTAGTTTGTGTACTGCCATCAATTGTGTCTCTCAATCAAGCTGCATTATCCCATCTAGAAATATACTTGATAATGTTCTTCTTGCCCAAGAATTGATGAAAGATTATGGTAAATGTAATGCCACTCCTGCTGCTGCGCTTAAAATAGATATATCTAAAGCATATGATTCCATACATTGGGTTTCAATTGTGAGGATCATGGCAATGATGGGCTTTCCTAAAACCTTTGTTTCTTGGGTATATACTTGTATTTCTACCCCGACTTTCTCTGCCATTGTTAATGGTAGGCCTGTTGGCTACTTTGGTTGCCAAAAAGGAATTAGGCAGGGGACCCTATTTCTTCATATATTTTTCTTTTGGTTATGGAAGTGCTCAATGTAATTCTCCAGAACAAATACTCTCAAAGGCTCATTAAGTACCATCCGGAGTGCTCTCTGCAACATATCACTTCCATCATGTTTGTTGATGATGTGATGATTTTTACAAAACCTGTAGCTTCCTCTTTAAGTGAAATATTAAGTGCTCTGCATACCTTTTACCTTATGACAGGTCTTTCCATCAACAAGTCCAAATCCTCCTTGCTTATTGCAGGAGTCTCTGATGTTCAAGCTGCTTGCTTGTATCAACATAGTGGGTTCTCTAGTATGCACGCTGACATGAGGTATCTTGGTCTTCCCATCATCACTAAAAGAATTACGATAGCTGACTGTCTTCCCCTATTTAATAAGATTACTTCTGTTATGAATGCTTGGGAAAATAGAAGTATGTCCCAAAGTGGAAGGCTTGTTCTCATAAAATCAGTTGTTTTCCCTTCCTTGGTTTATTGGGCACGCTCTGTTATTCTCCCTAGCAAGTTACTGCTCTTCGCTCTGCCATGAACAGATTTTTCTGGACTGGCAGTATGTTCAACAAGAAACTTTTGCCATGTTCATTTTCTAAATGTGAAACTACATTACAGTTGGGAGGCCTGTGTATTATAAATGTTAAAAAATGGAACACTACTGCCTTCAGTAAACATTTCCGTGATGTCATAATCAAGAAAGACAGTCTTTGGGTCAACTGGACTTGGACTTATAATATCAAGCATGTGAGGTTTTGGTTGATGGACATAGCACAAGACAGTAGTTGGATATGGAGGAACATTCTTAAGCTCAGGCATGTGTACCTTCCTATGATCCGGTACCATGTTCACCATAACACTGACACTAGTTTTTGGGACGAACCTTGGGTTAGTTCTGGTATGATACTATCTACATTTTTTGATAATGCAACTATTGTTCAGTCTGGTGTTAATCGTCAAGCTAAAGTCAGTGAGTATTTTAACAATGGTAGAATCCAGCTTCCTTACAATAGTAGTCAAGTTGTTAGGCAACTTTGGAATACTATTCAGAGTACAAGCTACAGTTCTGACCAACCTTTATAGGTGACTTGGAATAGTAAGCCTCATTGTATTAAGATGGTTTATAAACACTTAATTGGTGATTCTATCTTACCTGCTGCTAAGTGGTTCTCTGTTCTTTGGACCAATGACTCATCATCGAGAGAGAATTTTATGTTTTGGAAGGTTGTTAGCAGTGCTCTCCTCACCAGACATGTGTTAATTAATTATGGGATTAGTTGCAGCCCTGAATGTGTATTTTGTGAGCAGTTTGTGGAAACAGTTGAGCATCTTTTCTTTGATTGCCCAAGACTGTATGCATTGGTTGAAAAGATCGTGAGTAGAATTCAAAGCACTATTGCTGTTCCCTTTTCTGTTATTAACTGGAACGTAATTTTAAAGGCAACGAGGTGGAAGACTAGCGGTTACAGAGTGTTGATGATATGCATAAAAATTTATATGGATATGATATGGAAAGAGAGAAATGCGATAATCTTTGAAAATAAAAGAAATAGCTTTAGCACTCTTTGGTCTGAAGTTAAGAATAGAACTTACATGCAACTGAGAAGGAGGGAGTGCCACATCCCTGGCATTATGATCAGTAGTTGGAATTGATGTTTGTTTGTTCTTATGTTTTTCTATGTCGTCTGCTTTGTTTCCCTGTTTTCTTTTCTTTCTTTTTTTTCTTTTTTTTATTCTAAGCGTGTTTTGAATCATTTTTATTGTGTTGCAATAAACTGGTAGGGAACCTGTTAACCCCGCTGGCTTTGCTAATTTTTTTAATACTATAATATATATATATATATATATATATATATATATATATCATTAACATTTTGTATATAACTAATACATACATACATACATGCAGACATACATACATACATATACATATATATATATATATATCATAAATTTACATGGTTTTTAATATGTATAATATGAACCAACATGTACGTTGCGATGTAAGTCCCAACGTTTATATACAGTCATATTATACCTTTCACAGACTATTATGCTACATATGCACATGCACACATATATGTATATGATATATATGTGTATTATTATATCTAATTGAATATAAATTAAATAAAATTCTATCTATGATTTGTAAATTTGAATGAAAAAAGGGATTTTATTTAAATTAAATTTAGAAATGTTCTAAATAAATTATAATTCATTGACCTAATAAAGAGCCAATAGGGTAAAAAAAAATTAGAAATTCACTCACTGCTTTCGCTGCGGGATAGCCCATTTTCGACAATGGTATCAGAGCCTAATAGCATACATGGTCTAAATTAGCTATTTTTAGTTAACTATCAAGCTCATAGCCCGAAGGTTTTCACAAATAGAAAAGACCAAAATTTGAACTAAGCCTTGGGCTAATTTTTGAAATTGTTTGAAAATTAATACATAAGATTATAAATTTAAAACAGATATACATATATCATAAATTTTATAATATAATAAAATTTTCAAAATGTTTGAAAATATTAAATACTAATGCCGAAATTTTAAATTTATTGATAAGATTAATAAAATAAAATAGTTAATTAATTAAATTAATTAATGAAAAATATATGCACATATCATATATGTTTGATATATGTTATGCTATTTTAAAATGTTCAAGATCCCATAATATACATGTACGTATATAACATGATTTTCGAAATTAACATAATTTAATTAAAATTATTCAGTAAAGTAATTAATTAAAGGTTAATTAATTATAGAGATTATTATTTGATTAAATTAATTAATTAAAGGTTAACTGATTGAATAAATTAATTAAAAGCTAATAATTAAATAAATGGGGCATTTTACTATAAGGACAAATTATGCGGTCCAATTAGTTTCTAGAACACACATCCACAGAAATTAATTTCAAGGCCGAAATTGAAAGAATAATTACTTATAAGGACAAAGTCAGCTGTCCAGTTACTTTCGAGGACATAATTTCAATGTTTTTTTGGCCTTAGAAACTAATTATTTTGCATTTTGTCCTTAAAAGTAATTATTTCAGTTGTGTGTACTAGAAACTAATTTCACTTGCCAAAGAGGCCCTTGTGGCTAATTTGCACTAAATAAAAACACACATATATGAGATATATATATGTTATGCTATAAAGGCTATAGTATATAGTAAATATTTAATATAAATGTTATATTAAAATAGTGTAAAATTAAGTAATATGTTAATTAATTAAATAAGATTTAATTTGAATATTATTATACATAAGACGATTATATAAGTTAATAAAATATAAAAGTTATATTATAATAAAACTTATATGATATAAATGTATAAACTAAAGGTGGAACGTCAAATAAACCCAAATACACTTAAGGAATAAAACATACATATATGTATGTATACCATGATTTTTGTTGTTTTAAATACTTGAATCACGATGGTATTTCATAAGTAATATATTATTCCATAATTCGATATCACTTAATATAATATATTGAAGATTATGCATCTTCAATTTAATGTTATCCTCTACCATATATATATATATATATATATATATATATATATATATATATTAATAAATTACTTGCATACTCCTTAGTTGTTGAGCAGACTCAAGCTGGGGATGTTATGTGTAGTATTATTAATATATTGAATGGATGAGGTAAGATAACTATATGTATTTGTTAAGCAGACTCAAGGTACATATATTATACTTAGGCATCGCGGTATGGTAAGAATGAGTGAATAATTTTGTTTCGATTTGTCGAGCAGACTTAAGGTCAAAGCGAAACTAAGACAAGGTACCAAAAGGCTAGGAGTTGTATATAATAATATTGATAAGTAGTTATCCATCGTCCGTGGAGATATGACCTGTTGAGCAGACTTAAGATCAAAATTTCAATATGGATGAACCCTAACACCTACTAGCGAAGTCAAAAGACTTCTATGTTTTGCTTAGGGTTTGGTGAAACATAAAAGATTAGTGGGAGCCTTATTAGAAAAATGAGATGTTAACATTTAACCTTTCCAATATTTTAAGAACATATGCTATATAATGTTATAATTATCTACACCGATAAATTTATGCATTTAAAATAATTGATAAAACGTTTAGCACTAAACTATACAAACAAACAAAATTGAAAATTGACAAATATAAATATAAAATATACTTTCTAGTAAATGATTATTGCATGTGAATGTATCTATACCCATGCAGGTGCCTAATTTTACAACTGTTTAATACATTGGTAGTTTGGTTGCTTACATATTTATTTAGTCTATACAGTGTATTACATTCTATGAATTTCCAACTCAAAAGCAATACAAGACTATGGATATTTGATCCCTATTCTATCATATATAAGTGTTATATGGGGAATGTTCATAGTTCAGAATGTACGATACTTCGATGAAGTTAGTACATTTGAAATAAACCAGTAAATAGTATTATGAGATCGAATATTCTATTTGATTGATTACAACATGGATCTTATTTTGTTAAATGTAACATTAGACCAAAACTATAAGAAAGATCTAAGAGTTCAATCACTGAAATGTCCGTTTGATCAGTTTACATAAGGTGCATCATATTTGATGTCCTTATATGCATCGTTGTAAAATGTTTCTTATGATGTTGTTGTAAGGATTTTCTTTGAATGGTTCGACTATTTAGAAAGACAACGAATGTATAAGAGTAGATATGGTCAAATGTATAGTTGGGATAAAGAGAGTGAATGGTCACTTATGCTTTGTAAAGAAACATTGGAAACGAGAATTGTACATTAATAATTTATACTTAATATTGGAATAACAAATATGATTTATATACGAAATGTAATTTCGTTTATAATTTTTTTTCTATGAGATTTATTTCCTTGAGTTCAAGATATTTGACCAAAGAACTCTTCGCTATAAAAAAGTTGTAGTATATGAAATAAATAATCTATATTAAGTGAATGACGGACCTCTGAATTTAGCATGCTATTATAGTAATGAAAAAAATAGCGGGAGCATGTCATATAACACTTATTGATTGCATCAAATTACCGAAAAATTCGTAAAACATACCGAATATTATTTTTGAAACGATGACCATTTTTCAGTATAGACTATAAAATAGGCATAGTTATATTTCAATGTGAGTATTATGAATATTATTTATGATATAAAACTATAATGTGGTATTTATTTTGACAATAAATGTGATGCATTGAAAATACTAAAGTATCTAAAATTATTTACAATAATTTTGGAATTATAGACTTAGACATAGTTTTAAGAAATAATTTTTTATTATATGATTATTAATTATATGGTACCGGTTAATTATATCTCAAACATTCAAGGGCAACGTACCTATTTAGTGGGAGCATCATAGAAGTTGATGAACTCTTCTGATTGATACATGTAGATGTATGCAATCATAGGTCTATGAATACCAAAACATTTCCACATACTGCATCATATTCACCAATGAGTCATTATAGACATGGACATGTGTATTTGATATGCATGTATAAGTGTAAGATAAGCTCATAGAATATAAAATGGAAGGAAATAATGTAACATGCGATAAATCCGATTCGATATGATCGAATAGGCGAGTATATTAGAAGGAGTTCAGTATGCACCTACCATAAATAAAGATTATGTTTCAAAATGTCACTCCTCCATATAACATATAACTATGTATTGATAAGGAGTAATCAAACTTTCTTGGACAAAGCACGATGATAAGTGAAGTTACGTTATATTCTTTTTATAAGATCTATACTTAAGAGTGGTACATAAGGTTAAAATCAATATCATCCAAAGAATAGTTTACAAAACTGTGTAAGATAAGGGTTCAAAAAACCCCTATATATCCTAGGCTAATGAGTTGGCGGGTTGTGCGATTCGAAAGACTGCACGTAATAATCGTACGTAAGGGATCTTATATGAATTGTCCCAAAAGAATTTTAGGAATGATAGTCATTGGATGACTAATTTATGTTGTGAACAAAATTATAATGTGAACTAATGCAAAATAAGTTTTATATAATTCAATTCATGAAATTATTATAAATGCCCGTTCCATTGTACAGAGAAACAACTATTGTTTTAAGAATACCAATTTCACGGCGAAGGAATTTCTTAGAAATTATGGGTATAAAAATGTATTTGGATACGATCCAATGATAAAACTGGTTACAAGGGATGAAATGAAATCGACCTAACCTAAATGAACAAAAATACATAAGAACGTATAATGAGTATTCCTATACATTAAAGAGAAATTGTGAGTTTCTCGTCAATGTCAAGAATAAATATTTCTCAATTGTTTAATTATAACATTAATAGTACTGACTCTATGATATTGTACAATGTGAAAATCAGAAATAGATTCCAAGTACATTATTAAAATATGATGTTGATAATTGTATCTGAAAGGATATCATCCTTTTGGCCGCAAATGTCTCTTTAAGAGAAAAAAAAAATGCGGTTAGAATATAGCGAGCCACGTTGATAAGTACAATACCTAAAATTGCAATTATTGAAATTGACGTAATAAATTCACCATTCGTCGTGCTCAAGTTGGTTCAGATTTTACTCACAAAATTATCACCTAGTATGGCTTTATATATATTGGTGCATATGTATTGAAATAGAAAGTTCTAAATATAGATTTAGACTAGTCTGTTTGTATATAGCAGTCAAATTGTCTCGAAGTCAGTGGGAGCAATATTGAGTTTGTGTTTTGTTAAATACGATCCAAGAAGGATGCAAAAGTAACAATCTGAAAAGCATCAAAATTGAGCAAGTGGTTTGATATATGTATTAAATAGTTTGATTGTTAGTCAAAATGCGAAGAAAGCGTGTGTTCATAAAAAAGATATTAAAAGGTACATAAATATTTATAAACATAAGTAAACAATGCATTACAGATTGTTAACGAATTACTTGGTTATTTTAATACTCAACGTTGGATTTATAAATTATATACTTTATAGTAAGTATAAAAGGTACTGGAAATGTCCTATAACGATATGCAAGGACACCTTATTAAAATGTTTAATGTGGAACATGTAAAATGGATTACTTATACTTGGCAGTAGGAATTATCATACATGTTATGTTGTTTACGATATCGTGAGTCGTTTATGTATTCAATACACGAAGAAAATATCATGTCTAAATTGACATGACTGAATGGTAGTTTGGAGTATTCTCTTGTGTTTACGAAATACTAGAGAATTGTTCATAGAATCAACGAAATCCTTATAAAGGATCAGGCTCAAACTTCATGAATGATATTGAGTATAACATGTCCATAATAAAATTTAAGTTAAGAATTTTTAAGTTTGAAATGTTGCAGATAGAAAAGATTGTGGTTGATTTAATGAATGTGCTAAGTACATTGACTTGAATGGCATCATAATAAAAGCAATGTATATAATAAATGCATAAATTTATAGCCGAGCCGAGGGTGATTCCAAATGTTAAGAATCCTATAAAATTATTATATGATTACAACGTCATGACATAGTTCGTAATGAAACTTAGAGCTCACTAGAAGTCAAGAGACATACTCTGAATTGTTCCATATGATAAAGGTAGTTTATCAGCATTGAATAGAGTAGATTGGCAGATTAGATAATTTAAATACATAGTATACCCGTTCGCCAATGGGCTAACCCAAATGGTTTTGAAGAAATTGATTCGAGAAGTTGGAATAAGATTCCAAAATTGATCCTAAGTGCAAGTGGGAGATTGATAGAGTTAGGGGTATTTCCTAGTGATAATTATGTAATTTGTTATATATATCTAATTTGTTGACCAATCTTGTTCAAAATAAAGATGTGTTCTTCCTATTATATACTTGATATAATGTGTTATATTAATTAATTAATTTAACTAAAATCATATTTAATAGAAAATCCATAGATGATATATTGTAGGTACAAAGTGTTATAAGCATGAGAAATTTATCACAATAAAAACAAATATATCATTTTAAATGTTCCTAGTCAAGGTGCATCAAGACTGAAGATCGATATATCCACTGAGACTAGAGTATGCAACACTCTCCAAATGTTGGGCAATGTATTACTCGTGACTGTTGTGGGTACCTAGGGGTTACGCGCTAACAGTTATTAGATAACTATGGAATGACTCACTCTATAGTTTTCTATTAGTTAAATACAACTAAGTGAAACAGAAAATATCGATGTGACTGATTCATGCAGTTCTCCTAACTATAAAATACTGTGGATCTTCAATATGAAAGCTCCACTTTGGTTATAGTCAAATCATGGCACATTGTCCATCGAGTGACAATAGTTGGGTTGAGTGGAAGTATTGGAAGTGAAGCACTATTCAAGAGAGGATTCGTCTCCTCAGTAATATGGGGTTAGTGTCACAGTCTACTCATGTCAAATTAAAATCAAAGCCTCTGGCCAGAGCAGTTCGGTTAATAATAATTGTTTGGATTATTGAATTGAATATGGACGATATTGGAATCTTGACCATTACCAAATTCCACAAGTCCAAAGTGATATAGTTTTGATAAAGAAAATTGGTGTAAATAAATGTCGCAACCGAGTAACACTTAATAAAGTGAAAATAGATTTTACCAAACTAAGTGAGTGATAAATTTGGGTAAAATGTCAAACTAAATGTCGTGTGAATATTAACATTTAAATAGTTCAATGTTAATTGCTGACCTAATTTACATCTGACGAGTCATACAACTGAAATGATTAATTCTCTCCAGCCTAAGAGATTTAATTAACTTATAATTATTATAAATTAATTAAATCAATTACCATTTATGAAATATTAATTACAAAATTTTGAGTAAGAATTAAGGAATCAATATTATTATATATATTTATAATATTGTAAATATATCGATCGATATGCGATATCGACAAGCAATTGAATTAGATTTAATTAATAATATTTATTTTGGCTTAAATGAGTTATTAGCCTATGATGTTATTTCGACAGCAGTAAGGCTTGTAGGAGGCGGCTAAAAAAAACTAGAGGGGTTTGGAGATGGGTGGTTGTTATTTGATGAGAAATGGTATGAGATGTGATCCTTATTTATTTCTATTTCTTCCACTATAAAAGGACTCCTGACCCTACTGCAAAAAGGACTTTTGTCTACCATTTCCCGATCATTGCTAGCCGATCTTGTCTATGATTCAAGGACAGGAAATCTGTCGAATCGAGAATTTCAATGGAGGGAGAATACACCATTACAAGATGTGCTTAAAGGCATTAGTATTAGGTATATATTGACTATACTATATGATTTGTAATTTCTGAATAACAGTATATTATTCATATGTGTGTGTTAGTGTGTATTAATAGTTAGGTGATGATTCTTATATGTATCAATGTTGTCACATACTAGATTGGTTATATGTATATGTTTATAAAAAACATAATTTTTATGTAGATCTGAAGTAAACAACCGCATGTATTTTGTCTTTAATTACCATTGTTATCCAACAAATTGACTAGCCAGTGTTTGAACAAACTTGATGGATCGGACATGAAAGTTATCGAAGTAGAGAACCTAGAGAAATAGTTGATAAGCCTAAAAACCAAGTGTGATCAAGACCACAAGGCGAGTGCAAGGACACTTTGGAGTTCAACAAGCGCTAATCCATCTAAGTGATGGATCGGTACCGATCATCCCAGTGAATCATACATATCCAAAGAATCTGACCTAAAATACCTCAAATCCCGTCTACTTCCAAGTATCATTGATAACAACCTATTCCAAGCTTCATAGGATCGATCGCATGCCATTTGACTTCGAGCATCTCAAGCACATATAGTCAGGAACTCCATTCTTCCACCAACACAACTTGTTAATCCAAAAACAAGCCTCTAACAGAGGAATCAAGATGGGGAACATGTAGCTTAATACAAGTCACACCATAGCACGACAATGGAAGAAGTCAATAAGGTAATCTTATGGATCGGTACCGATCCATGCCTATGGATCGATATTGATCCATCATATTTGCTGATATGGCCGTGTTTTCTCGAGCTTAAACGCTATTAAATGTGGAAAAGTTGGTGTGATCGTGGATGAGCAAGTTTCTTCGGCTATAAATGGGCATTGAGGGGAATCATTTGGTGGACCTTTTGGCTCATTTAACAATTTTCACTATAACCTCTTGTAATCATGAGGATCCATACTGATCCATAAGAAAAGAAGCTATAACAGCAACCAAATCATCAACAAAGCTAAGGGGACATAAGCAATGATTAGTCGAACCATAATAAAACTTTTGTGCCATGTTATTTCCTGTTTTTTCTTACTTTCTTCACTCTTTTCACTATTATATTCATTTAGGTGTTTTGCCACATTTTGGTGAAACCATTTTGGTGCTTTCATTGAGAGCACTCGGATTTAACAACTTGAAACATGAAATTAGAAAAGATGACGAGACCATCGACCAAACAAACTATTGGAGAAAGCCAGCAAGGATGTGAAGGTAACCAAAAGGTTTCCTTAGGATCTAATTCCTCATCCATCTACTTAATAAGAGATGAGATGTAGACGATGATGTCGAAGATGCACAACAGAATGATAACCCCCAGGAAGAGATAATGGAAGGATTCTTCAGGAGAATGAGACAGATAGGAAAAGCCAGATTTGTTGCAAACCAGAACCAAAAGCCTAAAGCTAGAGAAAATGCACCTAGGAGTAGAATGAAGCAAACCAGAGCGACCCTCGAAGGAGTCGTATGGATCGATACCGATCCACGGGCACAAATCGATATCGATCCTAACAACTTAGGGACATATCCAACTTTAACTTAGGTGGAAACGAAGCAAGTCCAAGAAATAATGATGAGCATTTGAAAGTGAATCAAAACGTTGATGCTTGACTAGAGGAATACATGCCAGAATTCCCTCGTACGAATGAGGGGTAAGCTGGGAATGCAAACAAAAGAGTTCCTTTAGATGATATGATAGACTTGTCGAGATAGTTAGGGAAGAAAAAATGGGTGGACTGCCTTACTCAGGCCTGGATGATGCGAATGGGTGTCCATTCACTTTGAATATTCAGTACACTAGGAATCCAATGGAGTTTAAACCGCCGACAATGGAGACATATGATGGAAAGACAAATCCAACGGTTCATTTGATGAGGTATATCTGGTACGTGGCAGTGTTGGTTGCATTTGAAGAAGTGATAGGACATGTTTCCTTTGTATTTGATAGACTTAGCAGTGTTATGGTTCAAACAGTTGGAAAACGGCTCCATCGGCATATGGGCCGAATTGGTGGACAAATTCATGAAATGGTTCTGGGTTTATATTTCATGACCCAATAATGTAATGATGTCATCAAGCGTGAAGCAGAGGTCCAGAGAGACCCATAGGATTTTTGAAAAGGTTTAATGCGATAACTGCCACGGTTGATATGCCGACACATCAGTGGTTCTGATGGTGGTGCTTTCAGGAGTAGCCAGTAAAATAGATTTTAAATTTGCTTTAGAGCAAAATCCTCCAATGGATCTCGTAGAATTTTATCATGAGGCTGAAAGATACCTACATTAGGAAGACATTGAAATTGAGAGGGCAAAAGCCAACGCTGTAGATGGTGAAGGACCATCTAGGTCAGGATTTGGCAAAGATAAACGAAAATAAAAGGATGATGATTTTAGAGGATCAAAACGGCAAAGAAGAGAATAAAAGTTACCTTCTTACGCTTAGTTAAATGAAACCCAAGAGAGGATCAATCTTGATACGGGGGGCAGATCCCCTATCAAAAGTCGACAAAGAGAGATCTTACCAACCAAGAAAGAGGATAGGGAAAGTATTGTCTATTCCACGAGATGGATGAGCATGAGACAAATGATTGCAAATGCCTACATGACCTAATCGAGGAACATGTTAGACACAACCAGTTGTAGCAGTACGTCAGCAGCTAAGCTGCGATGATGGAACAAGAGCAGCCATTGTTTGTAGAAAATGGAAATGGCCTTGGATCAAGGTCAAAGATGGTCATCTCACGATTAGGACATTAGGGAATATGGTTTGCTTCTCATACTTTAGTTCCTTTCCAATAAGTAATGTAGAATTACAATCGAGCTACTTACTCGTGTATGGGATCTCGATCGGTCTCCATGCACGTTCTACATTGGATGCTAGGCTGTAATGCCCAATAAAATGCTTATAATGACGTTTGACTTTATGCATGTTTAGTACTTGAATTTGAGCCCCGTAGATGAATGCTTGATTATTGAAATCCACTTGAATGTGATGACTAATATTGATTGTGATAGTCTTATCTAGAGAGGTAGGATGATATCCATAAGGTGCAAGTCCCTACTTGAGAGTATGTGAATTGGACATATAAGAAAAGTATGTCACCTCATTGGAATGTGGATGGATGGGCTTGCTTGTTGTTGGGCCTCCTTGCCGGAGAGAGAGTAGATTGGACTTCGCAAGGATCTAGAGAGATCGAAGGTAAGTCACCTCGTCGAAGTGTGAGTGGATATGATTGCTTTGTCATTAGGTTTCCTCACCGAAGAGCTAGTGGATTGGGATCGGTAAGGGTCTGGAGAGATCAAAGGTAAGTCACCTCGTCAGAGTGTGAGTGTATAGGCTTGCTTGGTCATTGGGTTCCCTCGTTGGAGAGCTAGTGGATTGAGCTTAACAAGGATCCAAAGAGATCAAATCTTAGATTGGATGATAAATGGTTCGGCGAGTTCGAGGAACGACCTAAATGTGTCAAATCATAGATTGGTTGAATAAATGGTCCAGCAAGGTCGAGAAACGGTTTAGATAGGTTGAAACCTAGATTAGATGTTGAATCACCTTGTCGGAGAACGAGCAGGTTGGACTTAGAAAAGATCTAGAGAGATCGAACCCTAGATTGGATGTTAAACGATCTAGAGAGTTTTTGGCTTGAAATAATGATATAGAGAGATCAGTGATAGCACTAATTATCCTAAGAGATCGATAATTAAGTTGACAATCCGAAGAGATTGAAGGTTGGAATAGCAGTCTGGAGAGATCAACAAACGATCCAAAGAGATCGAAGAACGACCCAGAGAGATCAAAAATGGAATTGTGGTCTAGAAGGTAGAAGATTTGATTAATGATTCAAGGTGACCAGAAATTGAGTTGGTCATATGATACATGGCTTAGAGATCTCGAAAACTAGACTTTGGTTTCGAACACTTATTGACCTTGAAACAATTCGATAGCAATTACTGAATTAAGCCATTGATTTCGACACATGTTTATTTACTTCTAGATTAACACTGGACGGTCTTGATTTACGATGTACTATATTATACGATAATTCCAGAAGAACATAGAATGATGATCATTTCTGACTAATACTCAAGCAAGGACTCGAGTCCTTAGTTATTATGGTTTGGAACGGTGTTCGACTTACAAGTGGATCCGAAGGAACCAGATGATTCACCGCAGCTTGGTCGACTGATTGCCAAGAAATTCAACCACTAACGTTTCGTCTGCTTCGATATTCAAAGCACACCTTCCATTCGCAAGGCATGCTTTGCAGGGCAAGTGTTATCCAGCCTTTTGACCAGACAATGTTTGGACGAAATTGATAGGTCAGGCTTGAAAGTTTCGAGGCAGGGAGTCCAGATTGATAGCTAACATGCCCAAAAACCAAGTGCGATCAAGACCACAAGGTGAGTGCAAGGCACCTTGAGTTTAACAAGCTTTAATCCATCTAAATGATAGATCTGTACTGATCCATCCTTATGGATCGGTACTGATCCATAGAATCTCGCCCATGATACGTAAAATCCCCTCTACTTTCATGCATTGTAGATAGCAACCTATTCCAAGCTTCACAAGATCGATCACTTGCCATTTTTCTTCAAGTATCTCAAGCACATGGAGTCAAGAACTCCATTCGTCCACTGATCCAACTTGTTGAACCAGAAATAAGCCTCCAATAAAGCAATTAAGATGAGGAACATGAAGCTAATAACAAGTCGTACCTGGACAAGACAATGGAAGAAGTCCATAAGGAAATCATATGGATCGATACCGATCAGTGCTTATGAATCAGCATCGATCCATCATATTTGCAGACATGACCACGTTTTCTAGATCTTGACCGCGACTGGATGTGTGGAACATGGGCGTGATTGTGGATGAGCAAGTTTTGGTGACCTTCAGCTATAAATAGGCATGGAGGGGCATCATTTAGAGGATCATTTGGTTCTCTTAACAATTTTCTCTATAATCTCTTGTAATCCCGAGGATCTGTACCGATCCATAAGAACAGAAGTTGTAAAGAACAACGAAATCGGCAATAAAGCTAAGTGGACGTAAACAACATTTTTCGAACCACTATAAAACTTTTACGTCTTGTTATTTCTTGTTTTGGTTTACTTACTTCATCTTTTCTCTACTATACCTATTTGGGTGACTGTGTCACATTTGGTGCAAACAATTATCATTTTATCAATTAATATGTGCATATATCAGTATGTTATTTAATTTTAATTATATGACTTAAATATATTTATGGCATCATATCATGCAAATAATTGATCTATATTTTATAAATGCATATTTACAATAATTATAAAGCTTCGCAATTGCAAAAAAAAAATTAATTTTTTTTATTATTTTTAAAATAACATACAAATTAAATAATTCATATAAAATAATATATGTTTCAAAAATTAAATTTTAAATTCTATAAAATTAATTAATCCTCGTATAAATCGTCAAACAAAAAATTAAAATTTTAAAATAAATTTTTATATTTTTTAAAATCATTTTAATATTCAGTTGTAAATATTTAATTAATTAAAAAATAACATTTCGACTGAGAAAATTTTGGTAAAATTATTTTAACCTTAAAATATCATGTCTGATTTTCTAAAAGTTTAAATTTTGAATAATATAACACAAAATATTTATTATTACTATTTTATTATATTTCGACTAATTAATATATATATATATATATATATATATATATATATATATATATTAAACTTATAGATAAATTTTTTTGTACTATGCATTCGATCTAGGAAAGTTTGAATATATATATATATATATATATATATAAATTCTTATTTTCATAATTAATGGATATATATATAAATACAAATACTTATTTAAATGTTATTAATATACCTATATATATTAAATAATTAATAATAATTTTGTTAGTGTAATACATACACACACAGATATATATATATATATGCAAAATAATTTAAAAAATATTATATTTTATTTATATATATTACTTAAAATTTTAATAATATAATATACATGTCTATAAATGATTAATATTTTATATATAAGTAATATATACATATATACACACACACATACATATATATGCACATATTTTTTAATATTTATATGAGTAATAAGTTTACATACATATATATAATTGGATAACATTTAATACATATAGTGTGAGCTAACATGTCCGTTGCGATGTAAATCCCAACATTTATATGTGGGCATGTTATACCATGCATGGATTATTATGCTACATATGCACACACATACATACATATATATATATATATGATATATATGTGTACACCTATATTTAATTGAATATATTTAAATAAAATTCTATCTATAATTTATAAATTTAAATGAAATAAGAGATTTTATTTAAATTAAATTTAGCAATGTCCTAAATAAATTAGATTTTATAGGCCCAATAAAGAACAGTAGGAGATTTTTTTTTGAAATTCACCCATAACTTTGACTGGCCCAATTCCAATAGTATAATATGCTGCAATTATACTCGACCATGTGGGGGTGACAGTCAATGGTAAGGTAATCGAACTAAAATAATAACCGATTAGGGTTATCTCATACCAAAACTTCTCTCTCCAGCTACTCCAAATACACCTTGCCACCTTCGTGGAAAGATTTTTCCTCTTTAACGATTCGCTCCCAAGCGAGGGCATGTATTCTGGGATAATTATCTTTGAACCACTCTAGATTTTCAAAATTTGAGCACATTGGCATTATACTAGTTCGATGGTGGTTCAAACTTTTCCACTGCATGCTCTTCTATCCACTGCCTCAACTTCTCCTTTGACAAGTGCATCAACATCTTTAACATGCTCGAGCACTTTGTCCCTAGCATAAAGCAGGACTCAAAATCGCCAAAAACCTGGAAATAAAGACTTTGCACATTTTCTTTGACTCCTAACTGGTGGTATTCCAAGTTCAGAAAGAGCATCAGGCAAAGGGAACGAGGTTACCTCCTTATCTAAACCGGGTTCTAATCTGCTCGACGACCTTGTATGCTATATGATAGCACATATTCCTAGAGACTAGAATGAAAAGGCTGCTTCATTGGCTAAGTTGGCTAGTTCTGGAGATGCGCAGCTCATGAGCTTGGTTCTAGTAGAAGTACTTTCGACTTCGAGCATCGACCAGATGGATGTTGATTGACTCTTGTAGGCTAAACTTGAAAGGAAGAAAGGATGACTCTGGCTAAAATTTATTTACAGAGAGGGATCCTTTCGGAGAGAAGGAATAAACGACGAAAAATCCTTTACCAAGCCTCGAGATACATCACGCAAGAAGGATTACTGTATAGGAAGGGTTTCTCTGTCCCCATGCTTTGGTGTTTCACTCATGACGAGGCCAAACAAGTCCTAAGAGAAGTTTGCGAAGGTGTGACAAGTGCTAGAGATTCACTAAAATTTCAAGAGCCCCGCTGACAAATTACTCAAATGGTCAGTCCTTGACCATTTGCGGTTTGGGGCAAAGATATCATCGGTGTTCTGCCTATACCTAAAGGTAGTGCGAAGTATGCCATCATGACTGTTGATTACTTTACCAAATGGGTTGAGGTAGGGCCGTTGGCCAAGATTACCATGAAGAAAGTAATCAACTTTGTAGTTCGGAATATTATCTATTGCTTTGGAGTTCCATAGGCAATCGTTACTGATAATGAGACCCAATTCGACAGTGTGAAATTCAAGGACTTCTGCCATCGACACAAATAGAGAAGAAATTTGCAGTTGTAGCACACCCTTAGGAAAATTGACAGTTCTAATCTATAAACAAAATTATCAAGTCCATTCTTAAGATGCGATAGGAGAGGGCCAAGGGAAAGTGGGTCGACGAACTCTCGTTGTAACGACCCAGTATTTTAGGTCGCTAGATTTGAACATTTAATTCATTTTAAATGTTGAATATGTATTATAATTTGAATTTTGAAATAAAATATTTTGGTTAAATTAATAAAATTGGTTAAACTTCAAATATGGTAATTTAATTGAAATTTGAATAATAATAATTTAATATTGAAATTGGAATAATGAGTGATTCTAAGTGTAAATAGATCTAAAATTAGATTCTAAAATTTATTTCAAGTCTATTTGGGTTTGAATTTTAATATTGGACCATTGGATGGAATTAAAAGTCGATAGATGTAATTTGGAATTTTATATTAATTTAATAATGAAATTTAATAATATAATAATGCAAATAATCAGATTTTGATTTAAACTGAATCGGGATGATTTCTAATGTGAATATAAATTTTATACGAGTTATAATAGAGTCAAAAAATTTTAAAAGTGAAGTTTCAAGTGATTTCGACGATTTTGAAAATCGCTCGAAATAATCGACGAGTTAAAATAGCCTTCCGGGGCATAGTCTCGGAATTCGGCAAAACCAGTTCCATTGGATCCATAATAGTTAGTTATTATTGGATTTCAATTTTCGTAGCAATCGAAGTTGTCGTTTGACCCCGACAGCTTAACACGCATAGAAAATACTTTAATCAATTTAATTTAAAATTGATCGTTTATTTCCGTAACTCGCGCATACGACCAAATTAGCTTCCGAAACACGTTCCATTGTGTTCGGAACGTAGGTTAAACCTTAGAAACGCCTGTCAGCATGCGTCGTTTGGAGATCGAGTGAAAAAGTTACTTTAATGTGAATTAAATATTAATATAATTGGATAAACGTGTGTGTGTGTGTGTACGCGCAACCGAACCCTAACCCTATTATTCTTGAGCCGCAATCTTCATTCATTTCATGGTCGAAAATCAACTTCATTCCCTCCTTATTTTCTCTTCATCCTTTAATTTTTAGCGAATTCTTTCAACATGAAAAAGGTAGAGCTCACCAAGCTCTTGTTATCCAACGGTAGATCTTGCTTGAATTTGTCGTTTGATGGCGTTTATGGCTTCCATTTGCTGGAGGTTCGTACATTATTTTCTGAGGCTAGGGGAGTTCGAGTTGAACTATCTCCTAGCCGTGGGTGAGTGGCGACCCCCTCTTTGCTGTAGCGTTGTTTTATAGTACGTTGATGGAGGAGCGAAATGAAACCCTAATGGGAGGCTATGGGTTTGTGAGAGCCTGGAGATGTTGCGTGGGGAAGAAAGGAGGGATGGCCTTGGTTGCGTGCTGTAGGATGTGCGGGCTGATTATGTTTGGGTATAATATAAATTAAAATAAAAAGGAAAAGTTTGTTTTAAAATATTATTCAAACTTTAATAATTTGTAACTTGAACATACGTTGTCAGATTTCGACGAAATTGGCGACGCCGGAATCGCAGAGACGCGTACTACGTAATGGAGTAGTTTTGGAATCATTCCGAGCAAGTAAAAATTTAGGTTAAATCAAACATCGTTCGATTTAGTTTAAATTTGAACGCTCGCCGAAAACCCAAGGTGAGTTTAACTCACTCACATCTGGAATACTGGTTAATTTAAATAGTCAATATTTAAATGATTGCTTGATTGGTTGAATATGATAATTATTATCAAATTGAATCGATATTTATTTATTGTGCTAATATTTGTGGATGCAGGGAAACGGATTTGAGAGATCCAACTGGATTCCTCACAAATAGAAAATTTTATTTATATTCTGATATATATCTCATTGATATTCTGTGGTAAATTGTTTTGGATCTTGTTATGCTATGCTCTATTACATACTGTGTTAGATTAAATTGAAATTTAATTGTGATTGTGTTGTGATTTGGTGAATATAACCCGAGGATTTAAATTAAATAAATGAATTGGGTTTAAAGGAAATAAAAGAAAATTCTTGAGTAACGAATTTTAAAAGAGATTAAATTCATGGAATGGGTTGAAAATTTGAAGTGTTTGGAAATTGTGATTTCAAAAGGAGTTGTGAATTGTTTAAAAAAAATAGCGAGATTTATTTTTAAAGAATGGGAAGTTTGCTTTCTCTTGGAAATTTTATTTTGTTTTTAAGAAAGCTTTCAAATTATAAATTTGCAGTTTAAATATGTTTAGAAAGAAATATTATTTATTTAAAATGGTTTTTTAAAGAGAAAGCAAATATTTGATTAAGTAACTATAGTATTTAATTATTTTAAAGGTAAAGTAGTATTAAGTTTTCAAAAGGAAATTTTAATATGAATATTTTATTTAATAACCTTATTTTAAAAGTTAAATTTTATTTATAATACTTAGGAAACCCCTATATATTTCCTTAAGTATTATTCTCAATTAAATAATTCCTAGAGTTTATTTTAAATATTTTAAACGTATGTTTGAAAATGATTTCCAGGAAATAGCAACGTGTTTAAAAATAAAAGGAGCTATTTTAGAATATTGAAAGGATTTTACGGGATGAACGTAAAATTGAATTGGGATAAAACGTGTTGGATTGATAAAAAGAATTCTTTGGTTATTCTAAGATGGAAGTGTATTTCCCTGAAAGCCAAGTATGTTTTTTTTAAATAGATTTTTGAAGCGTTAGAGTTTGAAATTATATTAAAGAATGGTTTCAAGGAAATTATTTAAGTTGTAAGAATTTTAAAGGTGAACATGTATTAAAGTAGTTATAGAAGTAATTATTTTTAAAGGGTAATTATAATTATGTTTTTAAAGAATATTATTATTATTTATACTTTATAAAATGGTTCTATTTTAAAATAATCAATCAAAGTATTATTTAGAAATTGTATAGAGTTTCATAACTTTATTTTAATATATAGTATGACTTAACTTTATTCTAAAGATAATAGTTTATATTTTATTAAGCAGTTTTATTTGAGATATTTTTAAAAGTATATATACTTTTTGAATCAAGTATGTAAGAAGTTTTAATATAAATGTTTAATGTATTTTCATGAATAAAGAATTTAAATTATTTTAAACCTTAAACATTGGTATTTGGATGTTTTTAAGGGAAGTAACAATTTTGGAAATTTATTCCATGAGAAATTGAGTTTGAAAAGTGTTTTCAATGGGATTTGAAAGGGAAAATTATATCCTGTAAAGATATTTTTAAGGAAATAAATAATTGCGAAAATTATTTATTGTGTGATGGATGTTTGTGAATGTTAATTGTTAGTTAAATCACCGACTATCAATATTGGACAAATGCGTTGATCGTTTCGAAGAGACAGGGATCGAGATTTATTTCTCGAAAACCACTTCGATCCGGTTTGTACAGTTCGTGGAAAAATGTGTTCGAAGTCGAAGATGGAGCGGCGAAGTGCAAGGGCTAGTCGCTACTAATCCTGAGAATATTTCCAAATGGATGTAGTAGGAATAATGCCATCGGTTCCATTCGAACCCGGTACGGACTTGTATGGACGAATGCTTTCGGAACATCGTCAGGTGGGCGATGGGTATTCTAAGTGAAACGTTCTAAAAGGTAACGCTTAGCCTCAAGCCTCATCAATCGAGAAAGACTGAAAATCAAGGGATATGTAGCAAGGCTTGGTGGGCAGCACCCATTTCCGAGTAAGGTCATTCCTGTCTAGATATCCCTTTTATTTCGGCTTAGTGGTGCGGTTGCTGATCCCAACCGCGGGGTGATCTTACTTGGGACTATCCAGTAAGGGGTAGTCCGGTCCTTGTGTTGCAAGGGATCGGGCGTGGTCCTCGGTACACTGATCTAGACCAGGTACTGTGACAGGTGGTACTCAAGTGCCTAGTCATTGTTGGAAATCCATTCTCCCTATGATCCTTTTACGAGTTTTGTTTATATTACCCACTCTGTGGCTAATAGCTGGAATTTAATAAATGTAACAATTTTGGCTATTTTATAAGTACTTGTATATAGACCCTATTATAATATCAAAGGATTTCTATAAAAAGTGTTTTAGCTATCGTAAGGTAAAAACCCGACATGTTTATTTGTGGCGTGGTCTTACGAGATGCTTTTATTTTTCAAAGGATTTTTGAAACTTTAATAATCATTTTGGATGCATTATTATCAGTTGGTATTCCAGACTGACTCGGGTGTTATTTCATTATAATGCTCGGGTCAGATCGAGTATTATATGTTCAGGATAGGGTGCTATGGAGCAGGAGAGGAGCTGGAGCCCGAGACGTATTATCCTTACTTGTATATTTTTATCCGCTGCTGTATGAAATTGTCTGACTAGTAATTGTTGCTTGTTTGAGATACTCTGACGATATATTGTATAGAACTGATATAGCTTTCATTTTGTGTAAAGATCTGATATTATATATTATATTTTATTCCGCTGCGACTGTGAGATTCTGATATTGTTTAGTTTCTTCTTCTTCTATCTCTTCTTCTTTAACCCTAGTGGTTCGTATTTCTGATCCACTTGAGTTAATTGATGTAGAATAATGTTGTCTCAAGAGCTACGGATTTGCGGGTCGTTACACCCGTTAACACTTTGGGCTTATCGAACCACCCACAAGTCAGCAACTGGTTACTCTCCATTCTTGTTGGCATACAGATCGAAGGCTATGATTCTGGTCGAATTGGAAATGGCTTCTCATTTATTGACGTATTACAATCTACAGACAAATGAGCATCTTCTTCTGGGGTCCCTTAATATGATCGATGAGAAGTGGACCGAAGCTGAGTTAAGTGCAGCTGCATACAGATGCTAAGTTGGTCGATATTACAATACCTAAAGTTAGGATTCGAACGTTTGAAATAAGTGATTTGGTCCTCAAATGGATTTTCCCGGTCCTTAAGAACTTGGGCCCAAGTTGGGAAGGTTCGTACTCAATAGAGGAAAAGCTTGGAGATAGCACTTTCAAGATGGAAATTGTGGATGGGATCTCACTCCCGATGGCATGAAATAACGAGCACCTACGATGCAATTTCACTTAGAAACAAGCTTGTAAATCATTGGCTGGAGCCATGTAATAAGACAGATTCTGTCATTTTCCGCCTTTTATGAAATAATATGGCCTTTCCTGCTCGAAAATCCATCTCTTCATTACTTAAGAGTTGTGTCTTGACTGAATCGAATGAATATACATATGGTTAATGCCGGTGTGCACGTACTCGGAGATAGGTGCTGATCAAACATTTGTGGCCCATGATCAGGCACGTGAAGTTCCTTTTGGTGTTAGGAGATTGATGCCGACCAACTCTTGCCTTTCGATTGGAGACATGAGTGTAAACTTAAGCCGGACATCGCATGACTGTCCGCACACCAACTCTTGCCTTCGGACTAGTGGCAGAAGTATAAATTTATGGACATGACCTAATCGTCCATTACCCAACTCTTGTACTCGATCTGATGGCAAGAGTATAAACCTAAATCGAAAGTGACATGAACATCTGTAAAATAACTCTTGCTTTTGGCAGGAGTATAAACTCAAGTCTAATGTAGCATGACTATCCGTACGCTAACTCTAAACTTCAGATTGAAGGTGGGAGTATAAATCAAAGCAAGCATGATACCGATGTTCGTACCACTTAACTCTTGTCCCTAAACTGGAGGCACGAGTATAAACCAAAGTGGATGTGACAAGACCATCCAACTCTTAACATCTTGCCCGCAGTTAGCAAAATTGAAGATCCATGCCCAGAATAAGGCGGGATCTAACTTTCAATCCTTCAATCGATTCCCAAAGTTAGGTGTGAGCGAATGTTAACATCCTATATGAGGATGTATGAACCATGATCTTAAGTAGTTAAATCTAAACAAGCGCCCGTGTGAGCCTGGAAAAGGATAACCAAACCGCTGTTCTAAGTGATTAACTCCAACTAATACCCAAAGTTTGACACTTTAACAGTTAATTTTCCTAGGAAAGAAAAACAAAAGGCTGGTAAATTACAAAAAGGGCTAAAGAATTTGATCTAATAATAATAACTAAAAGGAATAGATCGCAAGTACATTGAATGAAATAGTGTATTTCTTAAGTACTTAGACAAATCCATACAAGGAGTTAGCGAAACGAAAACCTTTGTTATTCACAGGAAATTTTGAAAGCTGAGTACAAGTGTTATTAACACTAGAAACAAAAGGCAAAGCGGGGCTGAACCCATACAAAGCCAGCCAAAAACCAAAATAGACTACAACTACCATTAAAAAGTAAGCCTATTTATGCCAAATAAACGGGCATTCACTTCATTGGTTTTGTTCTCCTTTGTTTCTTCTTAGAGTCGGGAGAAACATCCCACGAGCTTTTACCTTGTCTTTTCCCTCCTCTTCCTCCACTTCCTCTTCACTTAGGTAGAGTACTATGCAACGATCCAATAGGCACGCTTTGAGTGCTACCAAGCGGAGGAATATATACTGGAGCAAAAATAGTTTTCCCAGGTAAGTTAATAGAGGAGTTGGAGTAACTTGAGTAATCTCTATGGTAAGGAGGATGTCTTTCCTAAGTTCCTACTCGAGCTCATGCATGGTGGGACCAAATAACGGCTTGGTAACCCAAATAATAACGTCTTCATCAATCCGACTTTCTTGAGTCCTACCAGCCCCTTCATCCAACAAAGCATTAATCATCTGCTCGTCAAGGCCGGGAATATCATCAGTCGGGATGATTGGAATGTTTTTAAAGTGGTAACGGTAACAGATTCTATGGCAGTTGCTTATAATCCTGACTAAGAGTCCATGTCGAGAAGTGAAGCAATGTGAGGCTGACTCGAGGCTTGAGAAACAAAGAGAGAAAGATTAGCTATGTTAATCGATGACACATTAACTTTCTGGAATACATGAGAAGTCAATGAGTTACCTTCTTTACTTTGGAGCCGGCATAAGCCGGAGTGCCGTCGGAGTTTCCCTCAAGAATCAGAGAGAGGGTGGTAGGCCTATGGATATAAGGCCTCTCGGGATCATACCTAGGCACTGGAGAAGCTTGGGACCTAAGCGTTTGGCTGGTAGTAGCATCATGTAGTGTTGATCCGTAGCCTTCGCCCGAGTTTTTATGCGTTGTTGAGGCAAGCTCCGGATGAAGGATAAGTTGGCTATCTTTCAGAATATTAGGCTTATCTCCTACCAAAACTTCTCTCTCTAGCTGCTTCAAATTCACCTCACCACCTTTGAGGAAAGATTTTTATTCTTCAATGATTCACTCCTAGGCGATGGCAAGGATTCTTGGATAATCATCTTTAAACCCTCTAGATTTAAGAATTTGAGCACGTTGGCATTATACTGGTTTAGCAGCAGTTCAAACTTCCTTATCGCATGCTCTTCTTCCCTCTATTCCATAACTTCGACTTCTCTTTTGACGAGTGCGTCAACATCTTTAACTTGCTTGAGCGGTTTGTCCCTTCCCTCCTTAGCATGGAGAAAATCTTCACAATAAGTCTAAGCTTGTTGGTGCACTTTGTCCTTTTCTTTTGTTTCACGCTCTAATTTGTTTTAAAGTTCAGCCGCATTTCTATTTGTTGTATCCCTCTCCTTTACCAGAGCATGGTTTCGGTGGAAAGCATTCTCCATTTCACCTTGTTGCTTAATCCACTCCTCTTTGAGTGCCTTGGTGGCCTACTCGGCCTTCTTCTTGACTTCGACTGGGAATGTTCTCAATTTCTTGACCTCAACATCGAGATTAGCAACGATTCTCTTGTAATCTACTTCGATTAGTCTCTGATTGTCGATCTCTAACTTCATGTCACTATAGACTTTGGAAATTTTCTCGGCTAACTTTGACCATTCGTTATATTGATTGTGAACATTGATCACACAAATAATGGTCATCTTTTATATGTCACCTGCGATTCTTTTTAAGTTAGGCACAAACATAAGGCCATCAAAGAAAATATTTGGAAACATTTCTTTCAGTTTACCCATTAAGGCATTAGTTACAATTTGTTCCTCTAAAGAGATAGGTGGGACTACAACAAATTCTTTTCCCGGCCCATTTTGGGAAGTTTCAGAGCCACTCTTGGGATGCTACTATTGGATGACCGACTAAAGTGAGATGGCACCGGAGGTTGCACAAGGATGGAAGCTGGAGAAGGGGCATGATAAGCATCACCAGGTAACACGTCATCGCAATGATCGGTTTTCCTATTTGGACTTCTAGGAGGAGGTGATCTAGACCTAGGGCGACCTTTGGAAGCAGAGTCATGTCATGAGCGATCTCTGTTGTAACTGCTTTTATTTCGGTCATCTCTATCTCAGATAGAATGGTAGCCAGACTCGTAATTACGACCGCTTCCCTAGCGGTATGAGCTCGACCAAGGCTTTTATTCTTAGGATTCTTTCTCCTCCAATGACCAATAAATGTATCTCTTTTTATCCATGGATCTTGCAAGTACAAGAACAAGTTAGGTCAAAAAAGTAAGGACATAGGTTAAATGCGAGCATTGCGAAGTGCATGTATGTGGGTGTCCTAGTGTCCCCCCCGACGAACCATGAGCTGGAGCTTTACTCATGGGAGTAAACTCTCCCATACTGATAGGAATAAGGTCCTTATCAATACGGATAAGGGAGTCGATGCTCTTAATGCTAATATTACCGACATTGAAAGATCCAAACTTGGCAAAAATTGGCCCTAAGCAACGAATGTTCCTATTGAAGGAAGAGATGGAGTTTTCTCTACATCTATGACCAGTGGGGACTGGATAGAAGTCTAAAGCCTGGGAGATTTTCATGATTAACCTCTTCTTTGAAGCAAGTGGTTGGTCGTCCCTATATTGTTCAGGTTGAGACTCATTACCCACATCGATGTTACCTTGGCCAACCTCGCCACATTCACCAATAATTTTTCCTTCCTCGGCGTCTTCTGGTGCTGGTTCAATGTTTTCTTCAACTCTGTCTTCAGGACTAGAGGCAAACCTAGATCAGTCCCGCCTCTTTTGAGCAGGTGGTTATCATCATCGTCGTCGTCATTGGAAGCTATTCAGACGATGCCGGTACTACTACCCTCTTCTAACAAGCCATAGGTGAGAAGATTTTCAACTGACGGAAGAGTTCTAATATCTCTATCTCTTCAGTAATTGCATAAGAGTGTTGACAACATCTGAAAGCGTCGAGCTGATGGGTCTCGCTGGAACATCTGGATAGTAAAGAACGTATGTAAGTTAAGTATGCATATTGTTAAACAAATTCATATAACGCACATGGAGAGGGAATTACGTTCAGACAACCATCTGAGTGCAAACCGAAGCAGACAGTGGACATAGAACAACTCGATTTTGAAGTAACCAGCTTGTTCCATGCCCCAGTAATCACTATGCAACCCTTAGTCGGTTCTAAATAAATCAAAGATGAACTTTCCATTCAAATTTTGAAACTATATATATATATATCTAGACATACACATATACACATATATGTATGTTCAGTGAAGACCATACATGTGCCAAGGAGAAAGGCATAGCTACTCGAGTGCAACTATGTTGGAGCACACCTCATAAAATTTAGAACTGGATGGACGAATTGATTGAATGGTGGGACGCAACCTGCTAAGCATATGTTCCTATTACTGTCAATATAACCCTCCAAAGGATTGTAAGCTCTTTGATCGTGAGATGGGACCATGATGCCATTAGATGGAATTCTATGCTTATTGCATATTCTCCAAAGAGATCTTCCTTCGATTTTAGAAGCAATAGAATCAACAAGATCTTCTAATAGAATGGCATCCTCAAGAGTGTCGAGTGCTAGATTTATCTCTGCTCCGCCACCGTTATACTGGATTTTCAAGAACTTGTTGCTCAACTTTAGGATTTTCTAGATGTTGTTGTTCAACCCGTGGAATCACTTGTTGTGCTCTTGCTGACCTGGAGTTTGCAATGCATGCTAAATTGGAGTTGTTGGGCATGTGGAGTTGTAGTCAAACATGATTCGACATCGTATTCAATATTCTTAAATGTTGATATACCTTTGTCTTAAGCGGTGAGACGTTTGTAACATTTTGGATGATTTCTATGAAAACTCGACAGATAATCAATATTATAAGATTAATTAAAAGTTGTACCCCCATGCTAACGGAGATTCTAGTACGTTGTCCTGCAGTTAAATTTTTCGATATTATCTAACTATTTATTTTAGTAGTGCATTTTCAAACTCCGAATATCACTCGACATGACCATCATCGCTGACCATCCCGATAATTTCTTTGTCATTGGCCATTCTTTTAAAAGAGCAAGACCAAGAAGAGATCCCTCATTCACAAGGTACGATAACCATGTGAATAAAAGATTAGAAACTTTTCTTAAGTGTTGGAGTTAAACATCTCCAAAACTTAAACAAAAGTATTCTTCTCCTTCTGTCCTCATCACTTCCCCGAACCATGGCTGCCGACCTGAATTCCATCCACATCCTAGCCAATCTATGCTCATCCATATCTATATCCATAGCCGAATCTATCACCTACCTATGAAATTCGAAGCAGGACTTTGGATCATGCCTATTTACTCAAAAGGAAGGTTAAAGTTTGGTTTAGATGGCATTAAGTCGAGGCAAAGCGAGGTGAACAGCGTTAGGTACAGGTGGATATAGGCGATGGTGGTCCTAAAAAGGCAGAGCGAGGTGGAGTTGAACTTCAAAGTCGAGGTTCTTAATAGCAGAAGCTAAAGAGTTTTAACTTGGTTTGGTTGGCAAGAGTAAAGTGAGGACAAAAAAGAGGGCTTGGGTTATATACCCTATGGAACCCGTATTCTCAGGAAGACTTGGAAATTTCTCCAAGTCTGGAGTCGGTACCGACTCCTAGGTTAGTGGTCGTTACCAAGTCCTATTTTTTAAATAATATATATATATAATATACATACATATATGTGTAAACATACGTATGGTATATGCATATGTATGTCGATGTATATTCATGTATAAACATGTGATGGAATGCGTGTGCACATATCCAATACCCGACGGCCATAATCAAAAGGAGACTAAGTTCAAACCTGAAAAATCCATGGATCAAAATAGTTTGAACTCATCAAACTTAGAATGATGAATCACAATGATACATTTCAGATTTATAGTCCTAGATACTGGCAGAGCATTGGGACGAGTGATAATGGACATAACTTTTCACAGCAACGATTTACGAGAAGGATAATGATCATTCAAAGCACAAAGTAGAGTCCTTCACGACTATTCGGACTTGTCTTGATTCAAAGCACGTCTTTGAAATAAGATGTACTTTGGAGGAAAAGTGTTATCCAACCTTTTGACCAGGCAATATTTGAGCAGATTGGACGAACCAAACTTGGAGTTATCAAGGAAGAAAGCCCAGAGGGATAGTCCATGAATCCATAAACCAAGCATAGGCAAAGTCATAGTACTAATACAAGACCAACCCAAGCAAACACGATAATTAATCCACCAATCCACCAACGTTAGGGATCAGTACCGACCCCACTCTATGAGCCGGTATCGACTTCTGTTTCCACCTTAGGTGGACCCCATCTTCTGCCTGAGCCTCCAACATGATTCCTTGAGCCTATATCCAGTGTTGGTTTGTCTATTCAACGTAATTCTCCGTCGATCTCCATAAATACTTGAAGCTGCAATTCTGTTCTTCCACAACTTCATCATTTGGACTTGGAAACAAGCTAATATTGGGGCTAACAACTATGGAATCATGAAGATAACCACAAGACGATCCGAGATAAGAAGTCAAAGATGGTCATTTTGGAAAACTTAGAGATCGATACCGACCCCTACCCATGGATCAATACCAAATCCTATCAACTGATGATGTTGCACCTGTATTCTTGGGAGGATTGGTCTAAATCATATACAATGGGTATAAGATATTTTATGCGAGATATTAGGCGCCCTACCTCTATATATAAGATGGTGGAGCTCATTTTTTAGGATATTTTAGCTCTAGTTATATTCTGAGCTATATTCTTGTAATTCTGAAAATCTTAGTGTCGGAGTTGTACCGATCCTTAAGAACTTCTACCACCTCAGAAATAAGCAATAAAAGATTGAAGTGGACCTAGGCCTTGCTTTGTCGAACCGCAATAAATTGTTATGTGTTCTCTTTTCCTCGTTTTTCATTTACATTCTTCATATTTTATTCTTTACTTTAATTCTTGCGTGTTTGTGCGATGGTTCAAATATTTATAATATATCTCACAGTGCAAGGATAAAATTGTTAGATTTTAGTGATCCATATTTATGTAGAATTTGGAGATTCTGAAGTCTAGGTAGAATATGACTCTAATCATTGCATCTTTTACTGTGTAAAGAAGGGAATGAATTACTAAATAGGAAAGTTTTATAAAAGTGTTCAATAGCTCCTCAAAGAAGATATTTTTTTCAAGACTATTCTAAATAGATATCTATATGATTCATTAGATTTGTGTGGGAAAAATGTTTAATTTTCTAAGGGTTTAGAGATTGAGACATCTTTTTAATTTTTAGGCTTGCTTTTGTAATTTTTTGGTGGATTAATAAAGGTTTTTTGGAGGAATCTATTTTTCATTATTTTTTCTTCACTTCTTATCTCTTTTACCATCTAATTGCATACGGATCCTAAAAATACCCTTAACAGTTGTATCGGAGCCTACTACATAAATTGTCTGAAGAGAGTTTTGGTTATGAGGAAGATAAGTGTTGAAGAACTTAGCGGAAGAAATTGGGGGTTATGGAAGACAAAGATGGAGGATTTTCTATATTTCAATGATCTTCACCAACTATTGGAGAATAAAGGGAAGAAACATGGTAATGTGTTTATAGCAAAAGGGGAAACTTTGGATAGAAAGGTTGTGGCGGCTATTCGATGTTTTTTAAAGAATATGGTATTTCATATTATTGCTAATGAAACATCCGCTCATTCAATTTCAAAGAAATTTATGCAAAGAACTTCGCAACAAATAAGGCTCTTTTTATGAGAGGATTGATGAATCTAAAATTAAAGGAAGGTAGTTGGTGTAACGACCTGCCTTCCGACCTTCAGAATTCGACACTAAGACATCCATGGTATTCACGTGTCGAGTATCCGAGTGCCGAAAAGACAGATTGTTGGGGAAAAAGAAAGAAAAGATAAAACAGAATCTCACATCGTGATGAGTAACATAAAATATACAACAAATCTTTACAAAGAAAAATTTAAACTTATTATACATATTTAATCAGAGTCAACTAATCAGTTAACAGACTGGATAATTATAATAACCTGTCCTCACAATTGCTATTAAATAAATAAATAGTGCAGCGGAAATAAAATATACGTGAATATGACTTGGAGGCACCCGGCTCGTCCCCTGAAACTGCAAGTCCCCAAACAGAATCAGTAAATATGCTTAGTCTGACCCAAGTATTATAAGAAAAAATGTCCATATCAGCCTAGTAAACTAGCGTGAGAAACACATCTCAATTTAATTTTATGTTATAAAAATCTTTTGAAAATAAAGGTATCTCATATGGCCACGCCACACATAAATAAGGACAGGTTTTTACCTTATGATAACCAAAACATTTATATAGAAAATCCAATGACATTATGATAATGTCTAGAATACAAATACATACTAGTCATAGCCGAAATTGTTACATTACCAAATTTTAGCATAATAGGTATACAATCAAATCCGAAGGCTCGTATTGGAGAATGGATTCCAATTATGAAAGGGTAAGGTCTACCCACCGAATCTGTCCACCTCTAAATAAAATGTACAAGAGTATACAACATGTTGTGCCTCTGCTACTCAGGACCAGCCCTTCCCCTTACTAGATAGCGTCGAATATGATCACCCATGGTTGCGATTGAACAACAATATTAGGCCCCGAAGCATACATAGAGATATTGACGCTAGATCTTGAGATGATCATACCCTAATGGGAGCGACCTACATAGCCCTGCCACATGTTCATGCTTTAGTCATTCTCCCGGTTGATGAGGCTTGAGGCTACGATTACCTTTTTATATAGCAACCATCTTAGAATGCTAACACTGCCCTCCAAGCAGCAATGCGGTGCCAGCGTTCATCCATACAAGTTCATTTTGGGTCTGTACGAAACCGAACGCACTACCTCTACGACACCCAATTTTGAATTACCATCAGGATTAGTAGGAAGTAGCCCTTGCACTTCAAAGAACTTCATCTTCGGCCATCTTCAAAATGTTTACCATTCGAACACTTATGCCGGTTCGAAGTGGTTTTTAGATAATATGTTTGATTCCGGTCTCTCTGAACTGGCAATGATGATTCAAAACAGGCCAAGTTTTATAGTTGGTTATTTAACTATTAAATAAACAAGAAGCATCAGTTAAATCGAGGATTTGTTTCCATAGGGAAACCAACATTGGTTAAGCACATAAGTAGCCACTAACCTCTTTAATAAATCCTTTCATGAATGAAAATCACTTTATAAACACTTGTATCAAAATACTTCCACAAAGATATATTTACGTACCCTTCATGCTTCTTTCAATACATGGATAAATATCCATATACTTATCTCAACATATAAGTATGTTCATAAAAACACTATACTTTCATTACCCAGAAAATGTATTTATACAACTCTAAAATCTTTTGTAGAGCTCCTTTTATAACTCTCTAAATCCATTTATAAAAACTCTTTTATAAATTTATAAAAGTACTTACAAACTTCTTTTATAAATTTACAAACCCATTTATAAAAATTTATTCTTTACAAAACTCCTTTATAAAGATCTTTTATAAAAATCCCTCATAAAGTTATTTTATAAAATATTTTCTAAAATCCCTTTATAGAATTTCTTTATAAAGCTTTCAAAGGTCCTTATAAATCCATGCCCTATTTCCATTTATAAACTCTTCAATAAATCACTTTTATCAAATGAGATTCCTTTTCTAAATCAATTTATTATTTATAAATACAATTAATCAGATAAATTAATTTACTTTAATCGCCCTCAATAAATAATAAATTAACTTTCTAATATCATTAAGAAAATAATTTGTTAGCCCCAAAACATTTTTTATATAATAATTAATAACTACGTACAATATTAATTATTTAATAAATAACTTTTCATAATGAAAATTTTGATAAATAACTTCAAAACAATATTAAATATAAATAAAATACTTTTAAAAGCATGTTTAAACAACAATTAAAAAGCCTTAGACGTTATCAAATAATAGTAATTTTACCATCGTAGAGTACTTCCCAAAAACTTCAAAACATTTCTATAAAAGTTAGAAAACAACAATAAAAATGTTAAAGTAAAATAGAGAAGTTTTGAAAACCAAAATTTTAAGTAAATTATTCAAGAAAGCCCAAATTCAGCTTTAAAAATCATTCTCGAATCAAAACAAATTTTCAAGCCCAACGACAATTAATAGTATAATTTAGGCCAATACCCACCAACACACTTAACCAATGTTGTTATTGGTTTTTATCACTACAGGGGATAAGTTTTTAAATCATAATAATTCTTAACCAATAGGCTAACCATCGGGTTTGATATTCAATAATTAATATAATAGGAATACTATTAAAAATAACACAGCAATTGCAAGGAATCATGTTGGATCCCTCTACAAATTTCTTGTATATCAGTTAAGTCCCTCTAATTAGTTTCATATATTAACCTCTTTAAAATGACAATTCATCAAAACCAAAAAATCAATCAAACAAAGCATGCTATAAATAATCAATAATTTTATCTACTACAAAACATTACTAATTAACCAGAAGGTGAGTTATACTCACCGAAACTCCAATTGGCCCTGAAGCGTTCCAATTTGAACTAAAATCGAACAACATCCTATTTTAGCCCAATGTTGGGGGTGTTTCCACCGAGCCATTACAAGAAGGGTACCACCGAACCAAGCCTTTCCACCTCACTGCCGAACCAAGGCCTCTCCAACACCTACCGGACCAACGCCCCACCGGACCAACTCCACTTCCATGAACGACCGAACCAACCCACTTCACCTACCACCGGACCAACCTCGACCGAACCAACCCACTTCACCTACCACCAGACCAACCTCTACTGGACCAAGCCACTTCACCTACCACCGGACCAACCTCTACCGGACCAACCCACTTCCATGCACCACCGAACCAAGGCTTTGCCGTACCAACGTTGCCAGGCCAGATTGCATCAGCCCAGGCCCACCAGCAGCTATATACATCCAGGACCCCTACCCCCAGCCTCACTCTATAAATAGAGGGGCAGGGGTAAAACAATGGGGGACAAGTTTGAGAGCTCAAGCACGGATAGAACTTTCAAACAACTTTCAGATACTTGTAATCAAAGCTTTGTACTTATAACCTGAAAAGTAAAGGAGAATAACATATAAAGTGGACGTAGGCACATTCGGGCCGAACCACTATAAATCTGCATCTTTTACAGTTTAATCCATCTATTTTATATATTTGCATAAATCACCCAAATCACTAAGAACAACACATAATCAACTAAATCATACGACTTGGAGGTGTTTGCCCATTTTTTGTGCAAACATTTTTGGTGTTTCCACTGAGAACAGGAGCTCGAAGCTTCAGCTTCTCCCACTTAACCCCTTTTCTATCAGCATCGTTCATTGCTTGGAAAACATGCCTCCCGGATGGAAGAAAGATGCAAACAAAGGAAAGAACATCGCAACTGGCAGTGTTCCAGATCCAGTGATCAGAAACCAAGACAATCGTCCGGTTCCAACAGCAAATGTAAATCAGGCAAATCCGACAGCCCCTGCTAAGGAACAACCAATTACAACGGCGGATCTGGACAGGGTTGTGGCTGAAGTAACTAACCGCTTCGCATCTCAACAAGAAGCCTTGGTGGATCAACTCATGTCACGCTTAAGGGATGTTGAAGAAACCAACCGCAACACTGAATCATGGGGTGAGTCCCGGTCTGGAGGATCTAGGAGACGACAAAGGCCTTTCTTCTTCAAAGAGCCTAACAGCAGAAACAGCTATGGTAGGAGCCGAGCCCGGACTCAGCCCGAATTCCGACCCGAGGAAACGCTTGGAACCGAACCCAACGGGAGAGGTACCAGGCAAGGGTCAGATGTAGCTGAGCCCGCCATGCCACCTAACCATGGAAACACCAAGGGACGGGGCAGAGCTGGAGTCCAGCCCGAAGTTGGACCCGTGGAAGTGCCGAGAAGAGAACGCAGCAGGGAAAGATCAAGGCAAGGGCCAACTGTGGCTGACCCCAGCATGCCCCCGGAAGACAAGAGGCAGCCGTTGGAGAATGTTAGGAGTGATAGACGATACCATCCCTACAGGTCATCTGGACGGAATCAATCCCGCAGGGAAGAACCAAACTCATTTCTATCCGCTCCAAGTTCTGATGAAACGATGGCGCGATTGTTCAGAGAGTACGTCCAACGGGAACAAAGGGATCGGGGGATCGGTGCTAGGGTAACTAGCTCCTTCATCCGCAATATCGAAACTACCATCACCCCCCAGGAATGGAAAATGCCAACAATGGAACCTTACAAGGGAACCTCTGACCCCGTTGTACACTTGCAGAGATACACACAGCATATGCTAATGAGCGGAGCAACAGAGGGAGTGTTGTGTAAATGCTTTCCGCTATTCTTGGCAGATCTAGCTACCTCCTGGTTCTGCCATCTGCCCCAAGGATCCATCAGCTCATGGGAAATGTTGAATGAAACGTTCATCAGCCAGTTCCGCATTCATGTGGAACAACCCAAGGATGCTTATTCCCTATCTAATATCAAACAGAAGCCCGGGGAGACAGTGCAACAATATCTAACCCGATTCAACGCCGCAGCAGCCGCAGTCCAAGATGCCGACGAGAAACTTATCCCAATGGCCCTCTGTAGTGGTGTGCATCTGGATACTAAGTTTGCTAGGAGACTAACGAAAGAAAAGCCAGCTACCTTACCCGATTTCTTCCACGAAGCCGGGAAATATATGAGACTTGAAGACGCTGCCATTGAAAGGCAGAGAGGGCAACAAACCAAGGCAGCTCATGGCAACACATCCGCAGTAGCAAAGGACATTCGAAGAAATGACTCCAGAGATAGTTTTGGGGGAAAGAAGGGGGAAAGCGCTTATATAGGCCAAGACCGAGATTTGACTCTTACACTTCTCTAAACGAAACAATCGAAAACATCTTCTTGGCCACCCAGGATGAAGTTAGATACAAGCGCCCCCCGCACAAGAAGGAATTAGATAATGCAATTAAATCTGGAAAGTTCTGCCGATTCCACGAATCTCATGGGCATGACACCAATGAATGCCATCATCTCCGGGACTTGATTGAAGAACACATCAGAAGGAAAAGACTAGAGCGCTATGTGAAAGGTCAGAACAGGACTTCAACTCCTGTCAATGAGAACCCAGGACTGCCCCTCCCGGAAGTAGGCGGAGGAAATCGCAACACCAGCGGCTCCAGTCAAGAGAAGATAGTGGTCCTTACCATATCAGGAGGACCACATATCGCCGACGGAATCTGGGAAGAGATGGAGAGATACGGTACGGGGTTCCACTCAAAATCATATCGGAAAATGGACTTCAATTTGACAGCGAGGAATTCACCGACTGGTGTCGAGAGAACGGAATTCACAAAAGCTTCTCATCTGTAGCTTATCCCCAGGCAAACGGACAAGTCGAAGCTGTCAACAAAATTCTCAAAACTCTAATCAAGAAGAAACTTGAAAAGTCAAAAGGCGCTTGGGTGGATGGACTTCCTATGGCACTTTGGGCCTACCGCACATCTTATAGAACATCAACAGGACATACTCCTTTCTCTTTGGCATAAGGATCGGAGGCCATGCTCCCGGTTGAAACTGTAGTGCCCTTCCATCGTAGGATCCACTACAACCCAGAAGAGAACGAAGAACTCCTCCACATGTCTTTGGATCTAATTGAAGAGAGAAGAAACGATGCAGCACTCAAAGCGGCAGCTCACAAGCAAAAAATGGCAGCACAATACAACTCTAAAGTCAAACACCGCAGCTTACAAGAAGGAGATCTTGTCCTCAAACGGGTCTTTCCGCGCCCCAGAGCGCTAGATCCAATCTGGGACGGACCCTATGTAATTCATAAAGATCTCCACAACGGAGCTTATATTTTGTCAACAGTGGACGGAGAGGTGTTCCAGAGGGCATGGAACATCCAACACCTTCGTCGATACTTTTCTTAACTTGTACTTCCCATATGAAGTGAATTAATAAAGAGAATCAGTGGACGTAGGCATTTTTGTGCCGAACCACTCTAAAAATCTTGTCTCTTTTTTAACTTGTTCCTTTATATCTTGGCTGCTTGTTAAGCTTTATCCTTTTCTGTTGAACAAAATCCTGTATAACGACATTTCCATTCTGGACACTTCACAGCACAACCTCACCTGGACAAAACCTAACAGGTACTATACGAATCTATGCCCTCGTCAATAAGACACTTTTGCTCCAGCATCCCTCTGCTGCGGGTTAACTCATTGCTCACGACGGCCCTCAAAGCCAACTGTAATGAGCCGATCATAAGCCACCGAGAAGGCCGACTATAGCCGAGGCAGCTCATTACGGCGTTCGGCTCGCCGGCGACTGTGAACCGATTATAAGCCCCAACATAAGGTGTGGCCAGCCAGAGGCAGTTCACAGTTGACGATCGGCACCCACGCTAGCCGGCCACGGTAAATCGAATAATACCCACGAATACGGGCCATAATGGCCCGGGTAGTTACTGTGCGCAATCTCGGCTCCGATGTGTCTTAAGTACGACTGTGGTAAAAAAGAAAACTCCCCCGAGGCGTAAGATGAGTGACGAATGTCTCCAAGACCCACAGCTAGGGAAAGTGACTACAAAACCCGTTTTCCACAAACTTAATCACATCGAAGGCCTTTCGTGATAGGAAGTTTTACTATTTCTTATATTTCCATTTTATTTATAAAAAGTTTCCTTCTATCCTCTATAACGATCACTAAAGTACGGGACACAAAATGGGGGACACTCGCTAGTGGAAATGAGAACTCACAACTGGATAACAGGTCACTCAGCCGCATTCCATCGTCAGTCACACAAGATATTCAAAGCTACCGTCTATAACTAAAACATGAAGGGCGGTACTTCCTTTTCTTGTACATAAACATGGAGCTATAGCCTATTCGCACATCACACTAACATTGCGAGACATGAAATTATATTTTAAGCAAGAGCTTAGCATCAAACACGATTAAAGCACATGCATATACACAGCTATATTTCTTATGCAACACATCAAAATAACGACAGCATTCAAATATGACAGAATCAGCTTATGTTATAAAATTATATAAGAATAAAATCATTCGCTACAAAGACATAATTACATAATTACGGCCTGAATGTACATTAATGTTTTGGACTAGTATATTCAGGAATGCCAAGTAAACCAAAAAAGTAGTCAGCTGCAGCAGGGCTCCGCCTCTATCCCGCTAGCCCTCCGGGACCTACTTGACCGCTGGATCAGAGCTCCCAACATGCTGGCCAGAGGTCCCACCTGTCCGATTTAGGAGAAAAATCCATCAAATAAATGATACGCAATCAAGTTAAGAAAAGATTGAGAGGGAAGACTTACCAGCATCTGCTCCCTGATCATCATCCCCCAACTGCACACCCACTTCCTCGGCGGTAAGCAGCCGGATGCCCTCCTTCGCTTCCACTTTCTCCTCCTCAGTAAACTGGGCCGTGACCATATCCATTCTGAAAGCTACACCACCCTCCTTATCCGCCTCAACCTTGGCCTCCTCCAAAGCCCAGAGATATATCCTAGCCATGACCCGGGGACAATCGTCCATCCAGGACAGGTTGCCCTGCTTCCAAGTACGGAAGTACATGTCCTGGAGCATCTCATCCATCATCCCCTCGTTCTCCTCAAACTCCCTCATCCGGGCCTCGGAAGCCGACAGCCTTGCAACGGCAGCATCTCTCTCCAATCGGTATCTCGAGCAGTCAGCCTGAAGGGATTTCCGCATCGCCTCCATCTCGTCCTTTAGCTTGGCTTGAGTAAGCTCTGCGGTCTCAAGCCTCCCAGATAACTCCTCTATCTGCTCCAGATCCGCTCTTCGAACTTCATCCACCGTAGCAATGGCCATATCGATTCGTTCCTTGCAGGCGGCCTACATTTTTCGTAGCTCGGCTCTGTTAGCCTCCTCCATAATTTTCTTTAGCCGTTTGGAGGCTGCCTCATGCTGGGAGATCTGAAAGGCCTGATCGGCAAGCTGTTTGGCCTGATCGGAAACCATTAGCCGCAACCGAATGTTAGCACTTTCGATTTCCTATCCAGCCTTGACCAGTCGGGCATGATGCGCCATCGGCCTCCTGGTCTCCTCAGCCACCCGATCGATGTTTGCCTTGGCCTCATCCCCCATAGTCACAATCCGAGTGGTCAACAAGTCGAGATCCAAAGACTTAGCCTCATCAAGCACCCTTACCATAGGATTGCGAGGTAGGAGGTGCTCGCCGGTAACCTCATCGAAGGAAATATCATGGAGGTTCGAGTCCAGATCTGGATGACCCGCAAATGGGTTACGAGCCAAGCCGGGACGATCAACATGAGTAACGGTAGGATTCTCGGATGGATGTGGAGATGGTATGGACTCAGTATCCTCCCCCGTAATATCATAAATAGGCTGGGTTGGAGGCTGAGGTCCAAGCGAAGGTTCGAACATGGAACGCCTCCTCTTTCTCTTTTGAATATCCTCTTCAATGACTCCGAGAAGAGGACGGTAGCCGACTACGCCCCAGGAACGGTCAGTCGAGGGCTTCGGTTTAGCAGAAGCTTTGAGGAGTTTGAACTGTTCGAGGCGGTGCTGCATGTCTGATGTCTTGGCCACCTTACCCGTTCTTGAAATAAAAACCAAGTGTTACAAGCATGTATGAGACTATAATCCAATAAACATGTGAAGTTAAAAGAGGAGTCAAGAATTCACCTAGAACCGCCGGAGTTGCCCTAGCTGAAATACTCTCAGAAGATGGACTGGCACCAGTCCCGGCCTTATCAGATTTCTTCGGTTTCTCCACCAAAGCCGACCCTTCCTCCAACCCCTCAAAGGCTTGGCGGAAAGCATCATCCGTCCACTCTTGAATCTCACCCTCTTGCCCAGAGGTCAAGGCACCAACGCCACCACCACCCTGTCCTTCGCCACCGTTACCACCATCACCTTCTCCATCACCTCCGCTCTCCTCCTTGCCTCTTTCCTCCTCTCTACTTTCCTCCTCCGGAACATCTGGGCATGTGTTGGGAGAGGGTCCATCAGATTTCTTGAGCTTCTTCCCCCCGACGACTGGAGGTATCGAGAAGGGTCTCCTCTTGCTACTCTTTGTCGTGGCCCCTCCTTTAGCTTTGGCAGGTCTTTCCTCGGTCGTATCCCTCTGCTTGACCACAGACCGATGTGGTAGAATCAAGTTGTGTCCCAGGAGAGTGGCATTCCTGTTTAGGTAAGAAGCTGACCTATCCCTTCCCGAAATGGCCTCTATCTCCGCGGCCATCTGAACCAGGTGATCATTCTCCACGACCGCAAAGCCACCTGTCGCTAGCAAGAAATAAAAACACATAAGAAGAAGCATCTCGGCCAGAACAGAAATTATAAATAAGCTTCAACTTACAGCCAGAGGTTAAGTGGTGGATAGAAACGGAGTCATCCTGAACAAAGAACCATTCCTTCTTAAACATGGCGAACTTTGAATACAAGTCCAGGACCGGCTTGAAGGACACGACCGATTCCAAGCTGATGTAGGGAGACCCCTTCTTGTAACCTCTCAAGTTATATAGATACCGAATCTCCCAGTTAGAGGGGGGTGCCCGTACTTTCCCTGGAAAATCACGAATAGGCACACCAAGATAGCGTAGGAGTTGGGCTGGACCTAGAAAGGGGCCACCTTCAAATAGGTGACGAAGCTAATTATCCAAGCATTGATTGGAGGAATGGCCCCACACATGCAGTGGTACCTACTATAAGCGAAGTATCCTTCAGGGGGATTATATGGCATGACCCCCTTCCCTGGCAACAACATGCGTCAATCCCAAAGGAGCGGGAGATAACATCAAGCTGCTCCTCTCTGAGAGAGCTCGGAAAGCAATCAAGAGGAGAGTTCAGAAGCTCTTGAGGACCATATCCGTCCACTAGTGATCTCGAGGTGGGTCCCTGTCGTCCCGGACCTGGCTGGGCTGGGGGCACCACAGGGGACTCTCTTCTGTCCGTAGATTTTCTCTTTTCTGATCGAGTTTCCACTTTGTGAGACATTATCTGCAACACAAGAAAGTACATCGTTAGAGCAGGAGTATGAAAATATAAACAAACAAGTACATGCGGCCTGGAGTCTCATTCTCAATACGAAACATAAAAGTTTGAGGCTAAAGTCCGTTCGGCCTCGCACTTCTCAAACTCCCAAGTCCATCCGGTAGTACAAGGTCGAAAGGCCATTCGGCACTCAAACTACCGAGCCCATTCGATAGAGCAAGGCAGAAGGCCATTCGGCACTATACTCCTCAGCTCATTCGGCACTCAAGCACACTCGGTAGTTCAAGATTAAACCCCATTCGGCAATCACCTGACTCGACAATCTAACGTGAATCGGCAGTGAGTTTGATTCAGCAGGAGAGAATCTGATTCGACTATCAAGCTTGGTAGGAATAACGAAGGCATAACACCCCTACTTATAGGCGTACGCAGGATGACCAGACCGGCTAGTTCGGCACATAGGATCAGATGAAATCACCCAAGCTAGAACAAAGCGCGACATATACAAGCATATGCCCCACTTTGGGGGGCAAGTGTTGGGGGTGTTTCCACCAAGCCATTACAAGGAGGGTACCACCGAACCAAGCCTTTCCACCTCACTGCCGAACCAAGGCCCCTCCAACACCTACCGGACCAACGTCCCACCGGACCAACTCCACTTCCATGAACGACCGAACCAACCCACTTCACCTACCACCGGACCAATCTCGACCGAACCAACCCACTTCACCTACCACCGGACCAACCTCTACCGGACCAACCCACTTCACCTACCACCGGACCAACCTCTACCGGACCAACCCACTTCCATGCACCACCGAACCAAGGCCTTGCCGAACCAACGTTGCCAGGCCAGATTGCATCAGCCCAGGCCCACCAGTAGCTATATACATCCAGGACCCCTGCCCCCAGCCTCACTCTATAAATAGAGGGGAAGGGGTACAACGATGGGGGACAAGTTTGAGAGCTCAAGCACGGATAGAACTTTCAAACAATTTTCAGATACTTGTAATCAGAGCTTTGTATCTGTTACCTAAAAAGTAAAGGAGAATAACATATAAAGTGGACGTAGGCACATTCTGGCCGAACCACTATAAATATGCATGTCTTTTACAGTTTAGTCCATCTATTTTATATATTTGCATAAATCACCCAAATCACTAAGAACAACGTATAATCAACTAAATCATACGACTTGGAGGTGTTTGCCCATTTTTTGAGCAAACACCCAAATTTCAACTTTCTCCAAATTCAACCGAACCAGTTGTAGCGTGAGGCTATTGTCAAAATTAGCACAACACAAAAAGTTTCATCTCGGTTGGACCTCATATGAACAAGTTATTCAATTTATAAAATTTTGAACTAAAATTATTAATTAAATACACTAATTACTTTCTTTAATAAATTACTCCACCTAAACTCTTCTTCCCAAATCCTAACTAGTAGTGCCTGAACATGCCCGAAATAAACACAGAGATACACTTCGTGCATGCACGGCAACCCCACCTTCACCGTCGATGGAAGTAAGATCCATCTTCATCGACAAACTCTTCCCCGCCTCCTCTTTGATCTACCCTCAACCACATGACTCGGTAATACCACATCGAAATGCGACCTGGCCTCTACTTCCACCCCATGTGCCAGTCGCGATTCCCTCCGGAGCACCATTCGCCTGCAAACCCTAGTCAAAGATGAAGCCTTACATGAAAAATCCAACGACGACCCCTGTATCATCTATCATCTATCATAAATCGAGAAAATTATAACCCTAGTTTGCCTATAAATTGTCGAGCACAGTAAATGGTAGCCGCTCTACTCCAATTCATGCCCAACCATAGATTCATGCTCCTAGAGTTCAAAGATCAAGCCTTTAGAATTTTTAGATTTAAATTTGAATTTCCTTAAACTTTTGAAGGAGGAGTATTTTCATTTTCTTGCTTCAATGTGTAATGAATTAGAAGCGTATGGGGTAGATCAGGAAAAATGGGATCGGAGAAGATGTTGGGTGATGAGTGTTTGACTCTAGTTTATACTGAGATTTCCAACATTACGCTGTACAGATCCCTAGTTGCGTGTGAACTTAGAACGATAAAACAAAAATACGGTCACGCTTAGAACAGTGATGTGATCCCAAAGCAATAATAATATACACTGGTTATAAAGTTTTTAAAATCACAAAACACAATCATTTGCTGAAAAATCATCAAACGACAATTTAAATATTTTTCAAATTAAAATCATGGAAAAATTAAATAAAATAAATTAAAAACATGTCAATAGAATTCGAGTCATAAAAATAACAATATATTGTTTGATTATTTATCTGAATCATTTATTACAGTAAATAGATGTACAAATTCAATTCACTGTTATTGTTTATAATTTAAAAGGAGTTTAACAGGTCCATTTACTCAATTAAATTAACATTCAATTGTAAATCCCATTAGTTGAAACACTATTCAAATATTTATTCACGGTTCAAGGGTTTTAAACAATCTCTACAATTTAATTTAGGTTATAAAGCATTTAAATCGATATTTTAATGATTAAAATTTATTAACTATTCAAAATCACATAACCAAAATTCTACGTCGTTACAATTGGAGAACATCTTAACGATTTTCAGGCATGAATCAATTGGCGGCCACGAATTATAAAGTGGATGATGAGACGTGGGCCTGGATGTTAATGAGTTCATTACCAGAGGGTTGGGAAATGCTGGTGGTTGCATTGAAAAACTCGAATTCAAAAGGAGTTGTTTCAAAAGGATTGGTGGTTTGTTGCCTTCTTAATGAGGAGATGCAGGGAGATGAATCTAATAGAAGAAAAAGATATTGAAAAAATAGGAAACTGGAAATCCAATTGGAGAGGTGCATCTTGCAAGCAGATGTAACAGACCAACCATGGAAAGATGATCGAATAGATCAAACATTGAGAACGATTTAATCTGTTATTACTATGAAAAACCTAGTCATTGGATGAAATTTTACAATAAGCGTAAAATGGACAATGAGAGGATGAAGATATTGGAAGAAGATCAAAAGGAACAAGAAGATAATAGCAATGGTGAGGTGCATTTTGGTAAGGAATTTAATGACAACTTCCTCTGTATGGTTAAAGTTAAAAGCAAATATTGGATGCTTGATTCAGGTGCTTGCTTCCACATATGCAATCAAAAGAAAGCGTTTATCGATTATGAAGAGTAAGATACTATGGAAGAATCTACCAATGGTGGAGACTTGTAATTTAAGAGGATAGGTGATGTTTTTGAGAGTTAGGCACGTCCCATAAATTACAAAGAATCTTGTCTATGTAAGACATTTGGAGGTAAAAGGCTGCAATTTTTCAACATGAGGTGGAGTTATAAAGATTTGAAAGGATAATAGGGAGGTGCTACGTGTAAAAAGAGGAAGCAACATTGTATACAAATTTCTTGGGAAAATAATGGAGAATGGAGGAACTTCTCAAAGTAGTGTTAAAGAGGCAAATTTGTCAGAATTAAGTTGGAGCCAGCAAAGGAAAGCCATAAAGACCGCATGAAGGCCATTGTTGTATTATAAGCAATTTTAGTTTATTGATGATATGCATGTTAAATCGGGGTCATGTGTAATTAGGCAGCTTGGAGGTTAGTTAGTTTTTTGCAGTGGTGACATTGTTTCCATGGTAATACTGGGTATTGTTTGGAGTCCGAGGTTCTATGTGGAGCTTGGATGACATTTATCAAATATCATGTCAAGGTGGATATTGTTTTATTTTGGCGATATAACATTTCATATCTAAGTATAATTTGGAGATAATTGAGTCTAGATGGAATTGTTACTTAAATACATTGCCTTTTTCATAGATTTTATAGAATGAGTAATTGTCTCTTTTATTGCATTAAACTACGTGGAAATGATTTATAGAAGTATTCAATAGCTTCTCAAGGAAGATATTTTTCAAGATTATTATAAATAGGCATATAAGTGATTGATTAGATATGTGTGGGAAAAAGGTTTATTTCTCTAAGGTTTTAAGGATTAAGATATCTTCTCAACTTTTAGGCTTTCTCCTGTAATCTTTTGGTGGATTAATTAAAGTTTTGTCTGGAGGAATCTATTTGTCATTATTTTTTTCATCGCTTCTTATCTCTTCTACAGTCTAATTGTGTATGGCTCCTACGAAAAATCCTAATAAAAATATAATAATCAACACAGATATAAAATAAGCCAAACAATATATAATTGAAATAAATAACAGAGTCAGAGTATGGTAGGTTCAAAACAGTTATACAAAAAATAGGATTTATACTTCAATAGTGAACTCAAATCAAACTATATCTAGATAAAAGTTTACTAGCGATAAAAGCTAAATGATGTTGCTCGGCAGAATAGCGATAAATTCCAAATTATAAGTAGGGATAATCGCCAACCTCCTGCTCATCCTGTAAAGAGCTTCATGTGCTTATTTCTTACTAGCTATCTTGTTTACTCATTAAGAGTTCACGATATAATAAGAAGCAAAGTACAAAACCTTATGTAAGACAATAATCTGGTGTGAGTGATAAATAATCTTAAGATACTATAGAACTCGATATAGTAAGAGAAATGCTAGGTATGAGAAATCATACCTACTATGTCCCTGCTCCAACAAGTTAGCACATAAACCGACTTACATAATAAAATATCATTGTATGGTGGGTGTACTAAAACTCAAATTATAGAATAGGGTGTCGGGGTATTTAAACAATAACATTTACATCATACGGGATCAATCGCAAATCAATCAAGGCAAAAACAGCAATCAAAGCAACCACCACACCCTCGAACGCCTCTAAATAACTCATACAAAATTGTCAGTGGCCACTTAGTATCATAGCACTCAATACTCAAGCTCATGAACATTCAAATGGCTATGGATATGAATCACTTAGATGTCCAACTCATGGGTGAACTCAAACCACCACAGGGTATTAAACATCTCACATCATTGACTCATACTTCCTTCATGAAGTACTCAACCAAACATCTCACGTCATTGACTCACCAACGTCAGGAACCATACTTGGTCCCAAGGACCTCCCCGCACTTGGTCTAGAGTTGAATCCCCATTTCCTTGTGCTTGTCCCAAAGCAAACCTCAGAAATGCTCGAGCCTACTACAAAATATCCCATCGATTGTCTATAGGCTAAATCTCAACTTCCACTTACCCAAACCTCGTGCGATCGATACTACATACTCCTCTTGCCACCATGATCCTATACAATCAGTGGAACCACCATTTAGCCCTATAGCTATGGGTCGTTCATGATTGCTTTCCTACTTTCGTGAAGCCTCCTACATTCTAGGATTGAAGTCAACATTCCATTAGTCGAAGAACCACACGAAACCACCCAAAAATTCCTCAGTCAAAATTAAAAGAACCCACATGGGTCGATCCTCAAGGTTTAGATCCGGCCGATGTTGCTTTTTGGGACTTAACCAAAATTTTCATCTAGTCTTTTCTCCCACTTCATGCCACATATCCATTGCCGAGCCCCGAAGTTTCTCTATTCTATACCCGAAGTATTCCATCTAAAACCTCAAAGTACATCCAGGGCACCAACTTCATTCAGAGCCAAACAATGCTGAATCACCCCCATCCTAACTCCAAATTGCATGCGATGGGCTATGTAGCTTCTCTACATCATCATTAACTCCCCCAGTCGATTATAAGTCCTCTTAAGGAATTTTGATCGACTGGTCACGATCGATCATTTAGAAATATTTCTCTTTGTTTTGGGATTTTCTGAGCCGATTTCTCCTTTACTCCAGATGCCTTAATTCCCTATGCAATTGCATCGATTTGGCTCTAAAATTGATAGAGTCTTCAAAATGATGACGGAGTCTCTAAAATGCGTATGAAATCTCCAAAATCCATATCGATACTCTACTTCCTATCCTAAGCAAACAAACGTCTAAAAACTACCCAATAACATTATATCATCATCATACATGCAATACAAACATCACGTCATCATAATCAAGTCAAAACATAGAATGAAGTATTCATAAGAACACACAAATAAATCTTAGATGTACATCATTTAAATTCGTTTGTAAACATAGGTGAGTTTAAATTAAGTTAAAATCACGTTTTTAACTTATTTTAAGACATAGTTTAATACTACATTAACATCTATAGCAAAGCGAGAGACATAAATCACTCACCTTTGGTCCAAAAGCACATAAATCGAGGAGAATCTGAAATGAATAATAATCAGTATGGATCCTAATGCACCTAACAGTAATAAATGATCTCTTTGCTAACCCCTTTGCTAATTGGTTTTTGATCACTTTATTTAGCTAGTTAAATCCGGTTTGAAGTCTCTTCTCCACGATGAATATAATTAATGGAGGTTAGAATGTTTTAGGGAAGTGTGGAAATGATTAGGGGGATGTCCAATTAGCTTTTGTTAGCTTGAATCCCAAATGGGTTAGTATGATTAATATAGGCTTAGTTTAATGGCCTACTAATCTATGCAAAAAATATCTAACTTCAAATGGCCATATATCATAAATAGTAAAGCTGTAAATCTATTTGACCACTCTATGAAAAGTGAAACACATTATATCTTTCACCTGGAAGTGGTCTCAGATCTTAATTCGAATCCTATCAAAAGTTATAGGCCTTAAAATTTTAAGGGTCAAAATCATCCAATGAAATTTTTAAGTGTCAAAACAGTCACTACTTAACATTACCAAAGGCTATAGTCCTATATGACCGAACTAGGGATTAAAAACATATATTTTTCAATCACTAGATACATAAATACGGATTGTTACAAATACCAATCCATGCCTATCGATTGGTACTGATAGATCAACTTCTATACTATACTCTTACAACTTTTCCAGTCGATCAAAATTGGCTAATAGAGTTTTTCTCCAATCCAAAATTGTTTTATCTTATGGATCGATTCTGATCCATCCATGATTGATATCAACCAATGCCTTCACCCTATTTTTATCTTTAATAAGCTAATGCCAAATTTTCTTACGGATCGGTACTAATCATTGATATGGATCGACGCTATGGATCAATATCGATCATTACTATAGGTTGGTATAAAACGACGGAGATTCCCATATTTAACCTTTTTCCTCTTTTTCTTCCAATGTCTTTTAATTGTTGCTTCTTATACTCAACCATCCATGACTTTTTCATTCATCATCTTTCTAAATTCAAAAATCATCAAGTCTTCAATGATGAAAAACTGAGGATAACAAGTAGTCTAATGCATGATGAGAGTTATTGAGGTTGCATAGGAAAGTTTTAGAGTCCTTATGCGGTGTTGACCCAGTGGGACACTCATCATAATATATTGCTCAACTGCATATGATAATATCCTATTAGATGTATAAGATGGCCATGGTGCTCTTTTGGAATTTGAATATATGTTGGTGTACTTGTTCCACCCTATTGTTCGAAACACTCTTTGGGTTTTGTTTGTTGTATGTGCATGGTAGTTGAGTTCAGATACATTTGTGGTATTATTATGCTCAACTTGAAATGTCTATTATTTGGATACCCTATATCGGTTGTGTAGAATACCAAACTATGTTATACCAATTAGCTGGAATGTATATTCTTATCCTAACTCTTATTAGTTGAAGAAGAAATATGTTCAAATATCATTTTATACACATTGTTAGTATCTATTCTTTATTTTGTAAATGTTAGTATCGTGCATATATATATATATATATATATATATATATATATATATATATATATATATATATATATATATATATATACGTATGTATGTACGTATGAACACACATACATAAACACAAACATAAACATACATACATACATGTTTTGTCTCTTATTCTTCTATGACATCTCTGAAGTACTCCAATAAGGAAGATGACAGTTAGGATGATGTTATATGTTAGATAGTAGAAGATATATCACCTAGAGCTTTTGCAGGATCCAACTATTTTATCCCGTGTTTACTTTATGTTTGGACCAAAAATGGCACAAACACCCAATGAAGTGTCAAATATGAAAATTAGAAAAGAAAAGAGAGTAAAAGAAAAAGAATAACATATAATTTTTATAGTAGTTTTAAAAATATTTCAGTCTACGTCCTCTTAATTCGTTTCTTTTTGTTATCTTTTATTTCTACAAAGCTGTTTTTATAACTTGGTGGCTTATAACTCATTAAGAATCCAATAGAGTGTAAATCAAAAGTATATTCCATAAATCATCGTAATCATGGGACCAGAAAGAAGAAGAAGCCAAAAGCCTTCCCTAAAAAGTCCCTTTGATGTAAGCCTCTTCTCCTATTTATAGATGAAGGTTGGTAAATTTGGCTTCAAAATTCTTTGCGCACATTCTCCATGTTCACTACTCTAAAAAAATCTCGATGACAACCCAATCCAAATATTACAACTCGAACTTGAGATGTGGACCTCAACTCGATGATGAGTTGAGGGTAGCCCAGGTTATGCTCGAGTTTTGCTCTAGCTTGCTTCAGGTCCAACTTAAAGTTGCCTTGCGATCATGTTCATTCTTTCTTTCCTTCAACTTTTACTTGGATGTTTAATCATTTTTCCTAGACCTCATCTCAAGCATGACCCGGGTCTGATTTTTGTGACTGAGTTATGAAGTTTGTTCCCATTTTCAACTACCTTTTTCTACAAAATTCCACATCATCTGCTTGTGTTTTTCTCCAAGTGGTTTGTATTCATTTTAACATTGTTCCTTGGTTCAGTTCAATCATTTGAATCTATTTGGAGACTGTGGAAATTTTGTTGATAACACTTTTCCCCTCAAAGATAGCCTTATGAATAGAAGGTATGATTTTCTTAAGCATAAATATCAAAGTTGGCAAATCATTAGCAGTTGAGCTCTCTAGCTATCGGTGGATCAAATCGTGACGAATCATCCAGTGTCTTCGGATTCACTTGTAAATCAAAGTTTTTTCCTGATCATTAGAGCTAAGGACTTGAGTCCTTGCTCAAGTGTTAGTTATAAGTCATAATCATTCTGTGTTCTCCCAGAATTATCTTATAATATATCATAACTCAAGATCATCTCATGTTCGATTAGGATCGGGTTATCATAGATCAATGTTAATATCATCATGTATTAGTTTAGGATTTAGTATATCATCTATCGGGTGATCGGGCATTGTCTATCATGCTCATGCATTGCCATCGATTGAAAAGTTACTTATAAATCATCTAGTCTTTCCTAGCATCCCATCGTGAATAAGTCCAACCAAATCGAGGCAATGATGTAAACAAATAATCATTATCAAATAATTTTAAAGTCAACCGGATTTCAAATGCCAATGTTAGTTTCTGATCTCTTCAGGTGATATAATTGATGTCCATTTAAGGATCCAATCTCTCCGAATCTCATAATCATATATCTAATTTACTTTCTAATCTCTTTGGATCATATATCCAGATTAAACCCAATTCGCTCGCACTTCGGCGAGGGGACCTAACATCTGCGTAAGTCCATTCGCTCACTCTCTAATAAGGGGACCTACTACCTAAGTTGGTCCATCCATTCATGCTCTGGCAATGAGACTCGCTATCTGAGCCTGTCCATCCACTCACTCTCTAACAAGGGGATTTGCACTTCATGGTTCGTCATCCTATCTCTCTAGTAAAAGGAACTATGTCCAAATAATTTATATATGAATTTTAAGAAAATGGCCTTTTCTTTCTTTCAAATTTCGACTCCTTCGTTCCTCTCAATCAATCCTCAATCTTGTTTTCTGTTACCTAATTCATCGTCTCAATCTAACAAACAATCAAGTCTGAATAATCAATTTAATGTTTCTCAACGGTCTTATGCTCAAGCAGTCAAATTTGGTTCATCTTATGTTCAATCTCATAAGCACAGAAACCCAAAGAATCTCTAGATTGAACGTAAAAAGGGAAAATTTTGTGTTTTTGCTGTGGAGATGACAAGCATTTCGCAAAACAGTATAGACCCAATTCGATGTTTCGCGTGTGGAAATTTTGGTCACAGAAAATTTAATCGTCCTTCAAAATAGATATATATATATTGTAAGCCTACTCCTTGTCTTTCTTTGGTTGATCATGGATTTTAGTTCGTTCTAAAATGTATGTTATTAAAAGGGCTTTTGATTGATAATCTTTGGCATAAGAGAGATGAAAGTAGTAGATATTTGGAGGAGATATTTATACATTTTGATGCTATAAATTCACCCAACATTGGTAAAGGGTATAGAGATAAATTTGGAGATTATGAAGCCTTCTTTGGTAAGTTAAATACTTACTATATCAATTCAGAATCAAATAACATATCCGGTAAACCCATTTCCTGCTCTTCATTGGTAGACCACGGATTTCAGCTTGTCTTGAAATGTATGTTATTAAAAGGGTTATTGCTAGATAATCTTTGGCATAAGAGGGATATGGGTATTAGATATTTGGAGGAGTTGTTCTGTGACGACTCGGATTTTTCGCGTTCGAAAATCGGCATCCATACTTCACATCGTACTCGAATGCTGCAGATTCGATCGTTCAAATCTGGTTCGCCGGAGCTTATAACACATTAAGTACAACGACACAGTGGAAGAAAAAGAAATGAATATCATATACAACTCCAATGAATTAAATATCCAATGATATACATCAATATCAAAGCCATTAAAAAATAACAGTGGAAACTAATAACAATGATCTCAAATAGAAAGAACAGTCTTCAGAAGAGAACTCCAATATCAGCAATCTCCATCTCTAAAGTATCAATCCAGAAATAACTCAAACTCCTAATCAGGATGTACTAAGAAAATCCAGGTCAGTCAGAATCCAAAGACTGAACTAGCTCCAGATAATCTACTGAACCTGACAATCTGAAAAACCCAACTCTAATTTGCACGTGTGGAAAATTGTGGGCACCTAGAGTTTAGGAAGGGAACAATAAACTCCGAATCAGTCATGGGACTGGTATGAGCAAACAAAAACAGTTTATCTTTAAAACAACAACAAAAGATTTTAAAACATTGAAAACCGCAATGCTTTTTGGAAAATGAAAATGCCATAAGGCCTCCCGCCACACACACAATGCAAGCACACACTTGAAGAAGATTTCTCCTTATGACAGTCAAACCATTTGATATTATAATTAGTGCATAGTAAAGAAAACATTTCGAAAGTATAATATCAATCTTAGCCAGCATACCACATTTCATCATATGCCTACTATAGCTACCATTTAAGATTGGCAGGAGATTGGATTTCCAACAAATGGTGAAGCTAAGGAACTTCCTTACCGAAATGGGAATGCCTCTGGAAAGACGCCCCGAGAACCTAACCGGATCTTTACTAACAAGGCCGACGCTACCTCACGCTTTAACCAAGCTATAACATAGGTAACTACCACACAAGTATGCCACCCCCGGTCGTTACCGACCTTTATCCGAGTTCTCGATACCGACAACCACAAAGTAATAAATTTGTAGTAACCACATAGGTTAAATATCTGGGCTCCATACCATGATATCACCTTTTATCCAGAAGGAGATGGACATAACCTAGGGGCGCGACCCCTAAAAACCTTGCCGGAACAGTCTTGTTTCGACCATTTCCGGGTTTTGAGGCTTGACGAAGTCACGTCCACAAAGCTACGCTTTTTCACAAAAGCCATGCTTCGATCAATAAATGATCAGCAACACTCAGCATGTCACACTACCAAATTGGGAATGTATCACTAGTAACCATCAACTACATAACCTCTGAGCTCGTACGTCTCAGAGAAGGGTGTTAAGCTAAGAGAATAAATCTCCGCCACCAAACAGAAATGTATTTGATAGAAACCAGCTTGACATCTCAAAGTGTAATGTCAGACATACATCCATACAAGTCTGTTCCAGGTTCAAAAAGAACCGAAGGCACTTCCAAAGAAGCCCTTGCACATCCGGATAATCCTTAATCACGTCCGGACTTCGCATCACAAAGGGTGATGAAATCTCTATACTGGGGATCAGTCGGTGCAGAGACATTCGACGGGTTATCGTTTCGCTTTTGGAAATATCCGGTCTTCACCACCGTTCTTCAAATGCTATCCATAACGTCGTATCACTATTTAGAATGGGTTATATGACACAAAGGTCCTCTCCCGGCTAAACCGAATAATGAGCGCAATATTAAAAAAACATATGGATATTGGGATCTCAGTTAAGCCACAACTTATTATTCAAAACCTTTCTTTCAATGGTTTATACAAATTACCATTTCCAAATCATTAAACAAAAAGATTCATTTCACAAAGTTCATAAATCTTCCACAAAGGTTAATTCATAGTTTTCAAACCAATTTCCATTTCAACTCTTTCATAGAAAGGATACACTTTCAAGATCCCCTTTCAATTTGAATAAAAAGTATACCAATCTTTAACAAAGATTCATTCATATTGTTTCAAAATAATTTCCCTTTCAAATTGTAATAACTCGTCCAATATTTAAATCAAAGATTCATTTATAGCTTTCAAAACTATTTCCAAAGATCCATTCATAACTCTCAACACAATTCCCATTTCAAATATTTTATATATAAAAGATACACCATTTAGAACCCTCTCTGATTCCAGAAACAAAGCTTAACAATCATTCATAAAGATTCATTCATAATTTCCTAAACTATTTACGATTCAAATCTTTTTAAGTAAAAGATCCATTTTAGTTCAATAACAAGATTTACCAAAATTTTAAGCTAACTTCCAAATTTGAAATCCTTTCAACACAAATTGGAAATCCTTTCCTTAAATGAAAGCTTTTATTATTTGAAAACAAATAGTTTTTGTTTCGGGAAAATCCGGTTACATTTATACAAGTTAAAGCCCTTCAAGTATAAGGCTTGATTTAAATTCAAATTCCCAAAACAATACTTTTTAAATGGTTTAAAACCCATATAAACACCTTTATAACTTGTATACCTTTTTCAAATCATAATTTCCAAACATAGGATTCAATTTCAAATTTTGAATTCAAATCCAAACCAAATTATTTAAATTCCCAAAACTGTATCAAGTTATGCAAAATAACTTTTTACCTCTTTAAAACTCTTTTTCAAAAGCTTACATATTTAATCCAATTACATTTCCAAAACTATTTTGGATTTAAAATTCAATTTAAAAATCTTTTCAAAAATCTGTGACTTAACCAATTTCCTCGTGCACTCCATATTTGTGTGTGTATGGTATGGTCCAGGGGTTTTACACACAATAGTGCAACAATCATCAATCAGCATAGATTTAAACACATCAATATTGATAAGCGGTATAATCCAATAACGCTTATCATCATTCACAGATTCACAGATATACAATATACATTTATCATAGATAGAATGAATTACATTCATCATAGCTTGAATTAAAACAATTCAATTCACAAAGCATCACACAGTAATAAACAATTCACAGCAGTTCATACAATTCAATCATCCATAAGTATGGTTTCTTGATCATCTAATTAATTGAAACTAGATAAATCACTAGTTCTGGTTGATTAACACTAACTAATTACAATTTATGTTAATTAATTATCCCTTAATTATTTTCATTAATTAATTAACCTTTAATTAATTAATTATTCTGAAATAAATTACCTTAATTAATTAATCACATTAATTCATTACTCTTTAAATTAATTGACCTTTAAATACTTGATTAATCAATCTTTAATCATTAATTATCCTTTTATTAATTATCCTAATTAATAAATTTCCTTAATTAATTAACCCTTAATTGATCATCAATTAATTGATTATCCTTTAGTCATTAATAAATTCACCTTTAAATCATTTATTTACCCATCTTTACATAATTACTCACCTTAATTACATTCAATAATTATCCATAAATTATTTTCCTAAAAGAAATTTACCTTTAATGCTTTTACCAAGTAATCATCTTTTTCATTGATTAGCTTTTAATCATGTGACGACTCAAAATTTTTAAGCCTTTAAAAATCAGAATATTTAATTGATTTAAATATTCAATAAAATAATTTTGACTTGAATTCAAATATCACAAATTATTAGGTAATTTAACTATTAAATTAAATTATTTGAAGCCGGATAAAATGTTGAATCTGAAGTTTTTAAGCCTGTTAAAATATAATTGGAAGGCTTGTAAAATTTATATTGGTAAAACTGACGATAATAGAAGTTGTAAAATTGAAATTGGCAGTGGTTTGTCCAGTTTTAAAATTTATACCGTTTAAATTGAATTCAAAATAACCTTCCGAGGCACAGTCTCGGAATCCAACGAAATTAGTTCCATTGGGTCCGTAATATTGAATTATTATCGGATTTCAAATTTCGTATTGGTCGGAGTCTTTATGTGAGCGTACGATATATAAACGCGTTGAAAATTTACATCGAAATTCTATTTAAAATTTTATTTATATATTCACGTGCTAATCACCATCAACTGCCTTTCCTTCAAATCGCTGTCTCCTCTCGTACATACCATCATCATCATGTCTCTCTTTCTCTTAATATCTATCAGCCGAACCCTTCCTTTTCAAATCTAAAAAAACAATCACTTCGTTCAAAATCGAATTTCATGGCCGAAGATAAGTGCCCAAATTCGAATTTTTGCCCAACTGCTTCCACTCCAAACCCTAATCTCGCATACCTTTCATTCTCTGCTACCTATTAGTGATTCGAAATCGCAAATTCCCTTTTCAGTTCCTTCAAAAGAAGCCGTGTTTCCTTCGTTTTCAGTGCAATCGAGTTTGACGAAGGGCGGAGGTGCAAGCGTTGTTGAGGTGGGATCGCGTACGCACGTACGCGTGGGTTTGGGTGTGTCGCGAGTGGTGGCGGAAGTCAGGCCAGGTCGGGGTCGAGCGCGTAGCTGGGAGCGTTCGAGTGGGTAGCGCTCGTAGGTGGGACGAGGCAGTGGCGCAGGCGACAAGGCTGATCGATCGGCGAGGCCTGTTGGCGTGTCGAGGCGTTTCGCGATGGCAGACCGATGATGGGTTGAGCTCGTTGCGTGTCAATCAGAGGTCGGATCTGGATTCGAGCTCAATGATTTCTCTGTAGGGTAGTTCTTCTCTATTTCTTTCCTTTTTTGTTTTTATTTATTTTGTAAATTTAAACATGTTTTTAAACAGAAAGTTTATTTGGCAATCTGAATTAATATAAACATGTATAGAAACAGAAAAGGCATTTTACAGTAATTTTTTTTTGATATATGAGTTCAGAAGGAAATTATTATACCTTTACTGTTTTAAAAATAATTTATGTGCAGTAAGGTATAGAGTTGTATATTTTAATTTAATTTCATAATTATATGTACATATAAACATGATATATATATATATATATATGGTTTAAAGCAGGAAGTTTTGTTAGTAGAGAATTTATATGCATGTATAATATGGTTTAATAATAATAATAATAATAATAATAATAATAATATTTTTGTAGTAACGATAAAGCCATTTTGTCTCAAATTTATTATATGTATATAAAAGATTTGGGTAATACAGATGCTGTAAATGTTGTAGAATTTATATAAAGTTTAGATTTTTGAAACTTGTAAAGATCATTTTTATCGGATGTGATTTCCATTTAAAATAATAATTATTATTTAGTTAAATTTGAATGGTTAACTAATTAATTTATTTAAAGGGGTTTAGTTTTAAATTTAATAATTAGTTAATTAAATCTATGGGAATTAATTGTTCAATTTATGCAGACATTAACAAACCGTATAAATATTTATGCAAGGTCAGAATCTAAAAGAAGCAAGCCGGATTGGTAGTGGGTTACAAAACAAAAATCAAAGGTGAGTTAATCTCACTCAGTTAATTTAAATTTAAATTTAAATGATTAAATTTAAATAATTGTTTGAATGGCTGAAATTGATTGATGTGCTATAGTATGGTATATTCTGGAATTGGCATATTATTGTGCTAACATCTATGGATGCAGGAAAAACAGGTTGGAGGGATCCAACTGGACCCCTCAACATTTATTATTTAATAATTCTCTGTTGTGATTACATGATATTCTATGATGAATATATTGGAATATTGAATGTTATGATTTGATTGGATAAATTTGGGTATAATGAATTACCAAAAATATATAAATTGGGTTTTGGAAAGAAAATAAAGGAAGTAAATTTGTAAACGGAATAATCTTAGAAAATTTAATAAATTAAGAATGAATTGAAAAAAAGAAATGAAAGTATGTTAAATACTAATAAATAACTTCAAGTATGAAAAGAAAGGGGTTTGAATAAACAGTAATTAATGAATTGTAAAATTATGTGATATTAATTTAAATGAATAAAGAATTATTTAAAACTTAAAGTTTTAAATTTATTTAAAGGAATAAGAAGTAAATTTAGAAATCCAAATTGGTATTTCAATTAAAAGTATTTTAAATCATAATTAAGGAATAAAATCTGAAATTAAAGGAATTTTGAATAAATGAAGTAAATTGGAAATCAATTTGGAAATTGATTTAAGTGTTTGAAATTGGATATTTGGAAGAATAAATTGAAGGTGGGAATTTATTAAAGGAATGAGAAAAATTGTTTAAAAATAAATAGTGATTTATTTTTAAAGGTTGTGAAGAGAAGTATATTTCTCTGGATAGCCAAGTACGTTTTAAGTAAATTTTTAAATATAAAAAAAGCATGTTTTAGAAAATTTATTCTTTTTGAATGTTTAAAATTCTAAAGTAAATATTTTTCAAATCTATTATTGTAATAATTATTTAAAGATGACTTAATATTTTATTTTAAAAAGTGAAAACCTAGTTTATATTTATAAAGTAACATCATTTTCAAATATTCATATAGTATGTATTTTTAACAAATTATTGAAGTAGTTTTAACTTAAATATTTTAAAGTATATTTCAAAGCAAGCGTTTTAAATTAATTTAAAAATCTAGTTTTGTGCTTGGTGATTCCAGTGGGAATAGAAATACTTGGAATTTATTCTGAGAAAGGAAGATAGTTTTGAAAACTGGTTTCAAAAGGGTTTGATAGTGGAAATTTATCTTGTGAAGATATTTTGAGATAAATAAATAATTGGAAAATTATTTATTGTGTGATGGATGTTGTGAATATTAATTGATAGTTAAATCACCGAATATCAATATTGGACAAATGTGTTGATCATTTCGAAGAGACCGGGATCGAGATTTATTTATCGAAAACCACTTCGATCCGGTTTGTACGTTTTTGTGGAAACGAGTTTGGATTCGAAGATGGAGCAGTGAAGTGCAAGGGCTAGTCGCTGCTAATCCTGAGGATATTTCCAAAATAGATGTAGTAGGAATAGTGCCTTTGGTTCCGTTCGAACCCGGGAAGGACTGTATGGATGAATGCTTGCGAAACATCGTCAGGTGGACGATGGGCATTCTAAGGGATATGTTCTATAAAGGTAACGCTTAGCGTCAAGCCTCATCAAATGGGAATGACTGAAAATCAGGGGTTATGCAGCAAGGCTAGGTGGGTAGCAACCAAGCAGGGTGAGGTCATCCCTGTCTAGATGTTCCTTTTATTTCGGCTTAGTGGGCGGTTGCTGATCCCAACCGCGGGGTGATCTCACTCAGGATTATCCAGTAAGGGGTAGTCCCGGTCTTGTGTTGCAGGGGAGCGGGCGTACTCCTCGGTACTATGAACTAGGCCACGTACTGTGACAGGTGGTACCCCAGTGCCTAGTCATTAGTTGGAAATCCATTCTCCCTACGAGCCTTGTACGAGTTTTGTTTGTATTACCCACTCTGTGGCTAGTAGCTGGAATTTAATAACATAACAATTTCGGCTATTTTATAAGTATTTGTATATAGACCCTATTATAATATCAGAGGATTTCTATAAAAATTGTTTTAGCTATCGTAAGGTAAAAACCCGACATGTTTATTTGTGGCGTGGTCTTACGAGATGCTTTTGTTTTCAAAGGATTTTTGAAACTTTAATAATCAATTGAGTGTGATTTCTCATGCTGGTATTCCAGACTGACTCGGGTATTATTTAACTATAATGCTCGGGTCAGACCGAGTATTATAGGATACATGATTTGATGCTATGGAGCTCAGGAGACGAGCTGGACGACGATATGTACTTCCGTACTTGTTTATATATATATATATTCCGCTGTGTTGTGTTGCTGTGTGTCCATTTGTATGTTGTTGTTATTAAACTGTGATTGATGTACTCTGATGATGATGTAATATATATAAACAGAGATATTTGATTTTTAAGTATAGATTGTTTATTATCTATTATATTTTATTCCACTGTGATGGTTAGATTCTGTTGTTGTTTCCTATTTTCTTCTTCTACCTCTTCTTCTTTAACCCAAATGGTTCGTATTTCTGTGCAACTTGAGTTGATTGTTGTAGAATAGTGTTGACTCAAGGGGTACGGATTTGCGGGTCGTTACACTTGGTATCAGAGCTTAGGTTGGTGATAACCATGGCTCTGGTGGGAATTACTCATTGGAATAGAGTCAATAGTACTCTAGACTGAGTTTGAGAGTACTAATAGATATAAGCGCGTATTTGTTGGTGAATATAAAATTATTTCATATTGTGTTGATCGGTTTATTGAGTAGTTTATGGATTCTGGTCAATACGAGTAATTAACGTTATTGATACGAATAATTCGACACAATATTGTTTTAAAGTAGGGTAAATGAAATAATTTTACCCAAATTATTTTTGTATATAAAAGATATAAATATTTGTAAAGTATTATAGTATTTAGATGCTTGATTGTTAAGGAATGATAATATTAAATTATTAACACTATTGTGTAGAAATTGAATAAGAAACTGAAAACTTATAACCAAAGTTGAAGAATAAATTTATATAACAAAATGGGACTTGAAATATAGATTATAAATGTAATTTATAAATTGAAATAAACTTCATATACAAATGAGATTTGTAAATGTAAACTGTACAGGTGATTATAATTTTGGAATAGAATTCCAGAGAAAAATTTGAAATTGAAATGAGATAAAATTCCAAAGAATGCTTGAATATAGATTAGAAGGAATTGCAATTTGGAATTTTTGGGGAAAGTTTAAATTCCTTGGATTTGAAAGTGGTTTTCAAAGGTTTGGGGAAATAATTGTGGTGTTATTTCGGGAATATTTTTGAATTGGAATCGAATATGGAGAGATTTGGAATTTAAGAATATTTGAAATGATTTTTTAAAGAGATAAAAGCAATAAACTCTTTCGGTCGCTGGAAAATAATTCCGATGTTGATCGCGACATCATCGGTGTTCATTTTCGAGTTTGCAAGAGAGGAATTGCTACCTGAATATTTTAAATTAGGAATTGGGTTTGGTTTTGAAATTCAAAGGGATAATTGAATTTGCCAAAGGATTTTGGGATGTAGTTGATTTCAAAAGTGATTTTGAAATTTTGGAAAAATTGTTTAAACTCTGGAATCTTATTTTAATTTTAAAATGTTTATGGAATAATAAAAATATATTGGCTAAATAAAATGTATAATTCCGAGTTAAAGGTAAAATGTGAATGGAATTGATTATAAATGGATAAAAGAATGGATATAAATAAGTTTGTGACTTACAAAATTTAGAAGTGAAATAAATAAGCCAAAATAAAATTGATTTGAATACTGGGAAATGAATGAAAAATTCAAAACTTAAATTAAAAAATAAATTGACCTCCAATAAAATAGTTAAAGTGGTTTCGAGATAAAATAAAATAAAATAAAATATTGGGAATAAACCTTGAATAAACAAATTAATAATTAATTGGTAATGAAATATGGAGATGGAACTTGAATTGGTTAAATGAAAGTCGAATACCAATTTAATGTGGCAAATGTTTAGTTTGCAAATAAATTATGAAATGAGTATTTGATGTAACCAATATGAAATGTTCCAAGATTAATAAATGGATTTAAATAAATTGAATGAGAATATAGAGTGCAAAATAAATTGAACGGAATCAATTAAAATGAAATCAAATTAAGTATGGATTGAATTCGTATCAATTCAAATTAAACAGGAAGGGATATTCTTTTAAGTAAATATCACTGAATTTGCATAAAAATAATTATCGTTTGACGTAAGCGAGATTATATAAATTCTATGGATTAACAGAAGCCAATAGAATTTGTTTTTGAATCAATTGTAATAAATATGAGCTTGTTTGGATGAAAAATAAATTGAATGTAAGCAATGAAGTGTAAATGAATTCAGCTTGGATTGTCGGTGAATTGAATATAATTGGAAGTATGAAATTCAAAATGGTTGACTAAATAAACAAATTTAAATTAGTTAGTAGATGAAATTGGTTGGTAATTGGAATCAAATTAAGGATTTAAATTGGAAAGTGCTTATAAAATATACATATAACTTGAGTTTTAAAGTTGAAATAACTTGACGAAAAATAAAATAACTTAAGTAATATTTGAATAAAAGCTTGATTCAAGTAAAATTGTGAAATGGTTGTGTCGAGTTTTATGAAATGATTTCAAATAAAACTTTTTTGGTACATGAAATTAGTAATTGAGTTAATTAACTTAAGTTATATTAATGAGAATTTGACTTCGAATAAAATGGGAGTTAGATTTCTTTTGAAATTAATTCAATTTAAATGAGTTTGCTTGGATTTAAAATGAATTTAAGTTAAGTAAGAGAGTTGTGAAATCATTTAAAATTGAACAGGATGGTTTGAATATTGTTTGGAAGCATTCAAAATAAGTGTCGAAATATTTCATATGTGCTTATGGAAGTATATAATATGCACTGTTTATAGAATCCATGTTTTAGTTATTTATATATAAGTGAAATGCTATAAACTTTGTATATTTGTCACTTACATGTTTAAATTGAGTAAGTACAGGTTTTGGGAAGCCGTTGACTGGTTTTGCCCGCGCTAACAGCTAAAATAAACAAGTCGTTTGCTTAAAATGCTAAATAAGGTACGCCTACGCAATACAAATAGGAAATATGAACTATTTTTCTGTTTTCCGACCGTGTGGGTCGATGTATATATATTTATATCTCTTGTCAAATTACAAAAGCTCCTCCGTACAAAGGAGACTCTGCCAAAAAAATTCGAAAATTTTGGAAGTTAGAATTTTTTTGAATCATTTGAAAATTTTCACTAACGACAAATGAATTAAAATTTGTTAAGCAAATAGAATTATAACTGAATGTTGAAATCTAATTTAAATTGTATAAGTAAAGTAAGATGAACTGAAGAATTGTTCAAAGAAACTAAAAGGAGGAAAAAATGTTTGCAAATAAACTTTTATTTGAGATTTTAAATAAATTAATAAGTAAAACTAATAAAGGGAATGGTTAATTAAATATGGATTGAGATAGGGTGAATCAAAATTCAATATTCAAAGTTTGGAAATGAATTGAATTCAAGTAAAATTGGGAAGAAGTATTTATATTTGAAATTAATTAATAAAGTGAAGTAAATTGAAATTTTTATGGAATTGTGAGGGTAAGTGAATAGAAATGAATATAAACTGCAATGGTGAAGTGAAAATAAATGTAAGAAGTATGTAAAATATTTATATTGAACTTAAGAAATGAATAGTGAATCCTTAAGTAAATTTGGTATTGAAAGTATGCTAAGTGAATAATTGAATTAAGGTTGAAACTGATAATTGCGACTGTGAGGATTGTGGGAAAGTGGTATAACAATCAAAATGAATGTGAATAAAAGATAATTGGTATAGCTAAAATAAATTGGGCTAAATATGTAGGGTGTATGTATATTATTTTATTCGCATAGCTATTTGATCCACATTCGGGCACAGAATTTCGAGGTAAATTTTATCGATCCGAGTTAGGATTTTTCACACTATTTTCGACGGCGAACCCTGGATATGGAATTTTGATTGATTCTGGAAATTCTCTATCATAGTTATGACTATGAAAGGAGAATGACGGTTTCTAATCAGGAAACCAGATCTGAGTCCGCACTAGGAAGTCGGGTGGACGATACTAGTTCGGAAGTGAAATTGTGTGATCGATTAAGCGATTAGATTCAGTATTGCGTACGGATGATGTATTTGCATCACACGGGTTTAAGTAAAACAAATATTGAAAATGTGTAAAAGAAGTCAATAAAATTGTTTTTGAATGTTGTGATTGGATATTATTGCTAAACAGGATATGCAGGTATGAAAAGGGGAAAGGAAAATTGGTTTTGATTTTAGATAATAAATTAGAATTGCTCGATAAAAAGGTATGTGTTTAAAATTTCTGTATGGAATTTGATTGGGTTTTTGGAACTAGCCACTTGCCTTTTGTTTTCTTTTTGAGATTTGGGAGCCCGTAGAAGCCTTTGTAGTTGTACCGAGCTAGCCGCGCAAAGGAGACGCTGGCGAAATTTTTCGGGAATTTAGGGAGTTAGAATTTTTTTGGAGAAATTCTGATAATTTCAAATTTGATTTACAATTGAAATTTGAATAATTCAGTAAGTAATATTGTTTGAAACTATGGGAAAGTTGGGGAAGTTAGTAGGCATGGTAATGTGTCTTTATAAAAGATAGTTGGTAGGATGATAAATTGTTTGGTTTTGGAAAGAGTAAATGGGTATTGGACCATTCTTCCTAAATAGTAATTTCGGGGACAATTCTTTTAAGGGGGGAGGAATGTGACGACTCGAAATTTTTAAGCCTTTAAAAATCGGAATATTTAATTGATTTAAATATTCAATAGAATAATTTTAACTTGAATTCAAATATCACAAATTATTAGGTAATTTAATTATTAAATTAAATTATTTGAAGCTGGATAAAATGTTGAATCTGAAGTTTTTAAGCCTGTTAAAATATAATTGGAAGGCTTGTAAAATTTATATTGAAAACATTGAAGATAACAGAAGTTGTAAAATTGAAATTAGCAGTGGTTTGTCCAGTTTTAAAATTTATACAGTTTAAATTGAATTTAAAATAGCCTTCCAAGACACATTCTCGAAATCCGACGAAATCAGTTCCATTGGGTCCGTAATATTGAATTATTATCGGATTTCAAATTTCGTATTGATCGGAGTTGTTATGTGAGCGTACGATATATAAACGCATTGAAAATTTACATTGAAATTCTATTTAAAATTTTATTTATATATTCACGTGTTAATCACCATCAGCTGCCTTTCCTTCAAATCGCTGTCTCCTCTCGTACATACCATCATCATCGTGTCTCTCTTTCTCTTAATATCTTTCAGCCGAACCCTTCCTTTTCAAATCTAAAAAAAAATCACTTCGTTCAAAATCGAATTTCAATGCCGAAGATAAGTACCCAAATTCGAATTTTTGCCCAACTGCTTCCACTCCAAACCCTAATCTCGCATACCTTTCATTCTCTGCTACCTATTAGCGATTCGAAATCGCGAATTCCCTTTTCAGTTCCTTCAAACGAAGCCTTGTTTCCTTCGTTTTCAGTGCAATCGAGTTTGACGAAGGGCGGAGGTGCAAGCGTTGTCGAAGTGGGATCGCGTACGCATGTACGCGTGGGTTTGGGTGTGTTGCGAGTGGTGGCGGAAGTCAGGCCAGGTCGGGGTCGAGCGCGTAGCTGGGAGCGTTCGAGTGGGTAGCGCTCGTAGGTGGGACGAGGCCGTGGCGCAGGCGACAAGGCTGATCGATCGGCGAGGCCTGTTAGCGTGTCGAGGCGTTTCACGATGGCAGACCGATGATGGGTTGAGCTCGTTGCGTGTCGATCAGAGGTTGGATCTGGATTCGAGCTCGATGATTTCTCTGTAGGGTAATTCTTTTCTATTTCTTTTCTTTTCTGCTTTTTATTTATTTTGAAAATTTAAACATGTTTTTAAACAGAAAGTTTATTTGGCAATCTGAATTAATATAAACATGTATAGAAACAGAAAAGGCATTTTACAATAAAATAATTTTGTTTTGATATATGAGTTCAGAAGGAAATTATTATACCTTTACTGTTTTAAAAATAATCTATGTACAGTATGGTATAGAGTTGTATATTTTAATTTAATTTCATAATTATATGTATATATAAACATGATATATATATATGGTTTAAAACAGGAAGTTTTGTTAGTAGAGAATTTATATGCATGTATAATATGATTTAAAAATAATAATAATAATAATATTTTTGCAGTAACGATAAAAGCCGTTTTATCTCAAATTTCGTATATGTATATAAAAGATTTGGGTAATATAGAAGTTGTAAATGTTATAGAATTTATATAAAGGTTAGATTTTTGAAACTTGTAAAGATCATTTTTATCGGATTTGGTTTCCATTTAAAATAATAATAATTATTTAGTTAAATTTGAATGGTTGACTAATTAATTTATTTAAAGGGGTTAGTTTTAAATTTAATAATTAGTTAATTAAATCTATGGGAATTAATTGTTCAATTTATTCAGACATTAACAAACCGTATAAATATTTATTTCAAGGTCAGAATCTAAAAAGAAGCAAGCCGGATTGGTAGTGGGTTACAAAAAAATGAAGGTGAGTTAATCTCACTCAGTTAATTTAAATTTAAATTTAAATGATTAAATTTAAATAATTGTTTGAATGGTTGAAATTGATTGATGTGCTATAGTATGGTATATTTTGGAATTGGCATATTATTGAGCTAACATCTGTGGATGCAGGAAAAACAGGTTGGAGGGATCCAACTGGACCCCTCAACATTTATTATTTAATAATTCACTGTTGTGATTACTTGATATTTATGATGAATATATTGGAATATTGAGTGTTATGATTTGATTGGATATATTTGGGTATAATGAATTACCAAAAATATATAAATTGGGTTTTGGAAAGAAAATAAAGGAAGTAAATTTGTAAACGGAATAACCTTAGAAAATTTAATAAATTAAGAATGAATTAAAAAAAGAAATGGAAGTATGTTAAATACTAATAAATAACTTCGAGTATGAAAAGAAAGGGGTTTGAATAAACAGTAATTAATGAATTGTAAAATTATGTGATATTAATTTAAATGAATAAACAATTATTTTAAAACTTAAAGTTTTAAATTTATTTAAAGGAATAAGAAGTAAATTGAGAAATCTAAATTGGTATTTCAATCAAAAGTATTTTAAATCATAATTAAGGAATAAAATCTGAAATTAAAAGATTTTTGAATAAATGAAGTAAATTGGAAATCAATTTGGAAATTGATTTAAGTGTTTGAAATTGGATATTTGGAAGAATAAATTCAAGGTGGGAATTTATTAAAGGAATGATAAAAATTGTTTAAGAATAAATAGTGATTTATATTTAAAGGTTGTGAAGAGAAGTATATTTCTCTGGATAGCCAAGTACGTTTTAAGTAAATTTTTAAGTATAAAAAAACATGTTTTAGAAAATTTATTCTTTCTGAATGTTAAAAATTCTAAAGTAAATATTTTTCAAATCTATTATTGTAATAATTATTTAACGGTGACTTAGTATTTTATTTTAAAAAGTGAAAACCTAGTTTATATTTATAATGTAACATCATTTTCAAATATTCATATAGTATGTATTTTTAACAAATTATTGAAGTAGTTTTAACGTAAATATTTTGAAGTACATTTCAAAGTAAGCGTTTTAAATTAATTTAAAAATCTAGTTTTGTGCTTGGTGATTCCAGTGGGAATAGAAATACTTGGAATTCATTCTGAGAAAGGAAGATAATTTTGAAAACTGGTTTCAAAAGGGTTTGAAAGTGGAAATATATTATGTGAAGATATTTTGAGATAAATAAATAATTGGAAAATTATTTATTATGTGACGGATGTTGTGAATATTAATTAATAGTTAAATCATCGACTATCAATATTGGACAAATGCATTGATCGTTTCGAAGAGACCGGGATCGAGATTTATTTCTCGAAAACCACTTCGATCCGGTTTGTATGTTTTCATGGAAACGAGTTTGGATTCGAAGATGGAGCAGTGAAGTGCAAGGGCTGGTCGCTACTAATCCTGAGGATATTTCCAAATTGGATGTAGTAGGAATAGTGCCTTCGGTTCCATTCGAACCCGGGACGGACTTGTATGGATGAATGCTTGCGAAACATCTTTAGGTGGACGATGGGCATTCTAAGGGATATGTTCCATAAAGGTAACGCTTAGCCTCAAGCCTCATCAAATGGGAATGACTGAAAATCAGGGGTTATGCAGCAATCCTAGGTGGGTAGCACCCAAGCAGGGTGAGGTCATCCCTGTCTAAATGTTCCTTTTATTTCGGCTTAGTGCGCGGTTGCTGATCCCAACCGCGGGGTGATCTCACTCAGGATTATCCAGTAAGGGGTAGTCCCGGTCTTGTGTTGCAGGGGAGCGGGCGTACTCCTCGGTACTATGATCTAGGCCACGTACTGTGACAGATGGTACCCCAGTGCCTAGTCATTAGTTGGAAATCCATTCTCCCTACGAGCCTTGTACGAGTTTTGTTTGTATTACCCACTCTGCGGCTAGTAGCTGAGAATTTAATAATGTAACAATTTCGGCTATTTTATAAGTATTTGTGTATAGACCCTATTATAATATCAGAGGATTTCTATAAAAATTGTTTTAGCTATCGTAAGGTAAAAACCCGACATGTTTATTTGTGGCGTGGTCTTACGAGATGCTTTTGTTTTCAAAGGATTTTTGAAACTTTAATAATCAATTGAGTGTGATTTCTCACGCTGGTATTCCAGACTGACTCGGGTATTATTTAATTGTAATGCTCGGGTCAGACCGAGTATTATAGGATACAGGATTTGATGCTATGGAGCTCAGGAGACGAGCTGGACGACGATACGTACTTCCGTACTTGTTTGTATATATATTCCGCTGTGGTTGTTGTGTGTCCATTTGTATGTTGTTGTTATTAAACTGTGATTGATTTACTCTGATGATGATGTAATATATATAAACAGAGATATTTGATTTTTAAGTAAAGATTGTTTATTATCTATTACATTTTATTCCACTGCGATGGTTAGATTATATTGTTGTTTCCTATTTTCTTCTTCTACCTCTTCTTCTTTAACCCAAATGGTTCGTATTTCTGTGCAACTTGAATTGATTGTTGTAGAATAGTGTTGACTCAAGGGGTACGGATTTACGGGTCGTTACAAATTACATCATCGGATTCCATTTGAACATTTAAGAATAATTTAAATAATTATTCAAATATAATTATTTAACCAAAAAAAAATTCCAATTCTTTGAAAACTTTCTTAAAATTTAAATTCGAAAACTTGGTTTTACTTTCAAAACTAAAAACTGCCTTCAAACCAAACCCCAAAACCACTTCGGGTCTTTACCCGAGCCAAAAACCAACTCCCCGAGCGCCACTTCGAGCCCACTACGAAATTTTCCCGAGCCAATTGCCAAACATCCCGAGCCCTTCTTCTAGCTTATTTTTCTTCTTTCTAAAAATAACCCACTAACACCATCAAACGCATGTGCACGTGCACCATCCACAGCCAATACTTCGGCCATCGACGAGACGTTCAACACATCACTAATCATCCCTAAACCGATACGACCACCCAGGTTGACCTACTGACCTGAATATCAATATTGACTATATCACCACCCACTGGAACCCACTGACCAACCAAAATCGTCTCGGCCCGCTGTATGACGCCACCAGAAAATTCACGGCTCCGGTTGAAGTTTCCTCGATCACCCACGAGTTGTTTCCCCCTCGACCTATGTTGTCCGATGCCCTGACCAAGTAATGATTCATTTTCCCACCTCTACAAAAATTAGGGTTAAATCCTAAATCATCGACGTCTTGCCATCATGATTTTTGATAAATTCCCATCGTATTTTTCCATTGATCCCTTGACTTCCGGTTACCCCCAGCCTTAAACACGAAGATTAAAATTTCGCCGATTATCGATAATTTACAAAAGGGGGTTTTCTGTTCAATTCTAAATACAACTTGATTTATCAATTTAAAAATTCTGTAACGATCATTAAAAATCATGAATTTGAAATGTGAATCCATTCCTATAACCAAACTTCAAAATCAAAACATTTGATTTTAGGCTTGTTTAAACCATTACTGTTATATTTTATTTTTGAAATAAATACTTAGTTTAAACATTTAAGAATTATTTTTGAATTCTAGTTCTTAATTATATAAACATGTCTTCTTTACAACTTAAAGACTAAAGAAGATTGGAAAGAGAGTTTTTTTTTGAACAGGCTTTAAACCTGTGAAGCAAGAACAGAGAGGTATTCTTTTTCCTGTGCACACAACATATACAGGCATGCAATATAATTTCACCTATACCAACATTTCCACATCACACTTTTCGAGCATCATTCATATGCAAACCATATATAATAGGATCAAGGGTTTGCTCACCTGTAACTAAAAGCTGAGCCTGGAAATTTAAATTTTTGGTCAGGACTTGATTTTCCTTTTGATTGCATCCTGAGAATTGAAGTGATCCGAATCCAGACTTAGTTGAACTAGCTTAAATCTTTACTTTGCCTTAAGTTCCCAGGTTGTTTTGATTTTTATTCTGATTTCTTTCCAGATTTGAAAACAGTTGATTCAGGATGAAGCTGCTTGATCATACTTTGTCCAGATTTTGTTTTCTTGTTATTGTTTCTCAGGTTTTATTCCCTTTTGTTTTTTTTGATTTTTTGAGTTGCTTAAATTTATTTATAGGTCTAAAATATTTAGACTAAAAAATGAACATTGAGAAACCTGGTTTTTACTTTCTTTTGATTTACATTATTAAGAAATTTAGAGAATAGGATTTGCCACTTGTAAATACAAATAACACATGTTAACACTTATCTTTAAACATGGACGCTTGTTAAAATATAAACTTTTTATGTTTAAATCCTTTTGTTCAATTTAATTATAAATTTTGTTTTAACCCTATCATTTTATAAATTGCTTTATATTTACATATGTATATTTTCAAACAGGAAAGTATTGTCAAGGACAAAATTTCACGACTTTTTAGCCTCAAGGACGGACCTTCAATATTTTATCATGAAGGACAACTTTCTGTAGGTATCAGTTTTTAGTTATTGATATCAGTTTTTAGGTATCAGTTTGTAGTTATCGGTGGCAGTTTTAAGTATCAGGTTTTAGCTCGGTAGCAGTTTTGTTGTCCTTATGAATAATTTTGAAAAATGTTTGTCCTTATGAATAATTTTTAGAAGAATGTTTGTCCTTGTGCTAAAAATATTGAGGTCGTGTCCTTGAGGCAAAAAATATACAAATCTTTGTCCTTTAAATTAATTCCCCATTTTCAAATTATACTTATTAAGTTTTAAATGTTATACTCTTTTTTTAAAAAATCTCATTTTATAAATTTACAAACCAATTTTACATTCTTTTAATTTAAAGGAAATGATTTTAAAACTAATTATACTTTAATAAACACACATATTATATATATATATATAATTTAACTTTTAAACATCTTTCTTATGTTTATATATTTTCATATTAATTTACCAAATAAATTCTTAATTTAATCTAGGAATCAAATTAATTACTAATTTAAATTTGTTTAAAAACATGAATGTTACATGTTCAACCATTTCGATGCTATAAATTCACCTAACATCGGTAAGGGTATCGCGACAGATTTGGTGATCCCGAAGAATACTTTAGTGAAACGGATTCTTATTCTAATAATATAGATTTGTATGAAAGCAGGGATGACATATTAGATGACTATATTGGTTGCATAGACTTTAATGTCAATGCTATGATAAAAGACACTCGTGTATTCGATGTTATGCTTTTGGATCCTGATTTTCCTTATTATCAGTGAATACTCAATTACCAGAGGAAGATGTATTGCAATTTATTGCTGATCCTATCATTATTGAATATGGATATGTTACTGGGTCGCGTGATGATGGTTTCATTCAGGTAAATAAAAAGAGTGCAAACTCTCGTGATAAATGTTCATTTGAATTATCTACCGAGAATCCATTTGAATGTCTTGAGTATTCGATAGCTTTTGAACATATTTCTGAAAATCAAAGTTGTGATTGTTCTATTGATAGTTTTGATGATACTAATCTGAAAGCATCAATGATGCAGGGAAAATACTCACCTCATTTGAAGCGCCGGCCGACTTTAGGTAGTCCACGACCGATCCAACTCCTCCCTGAGACCTACGACCTAAACCCCATCTCCGCGACCCACAGCCTAAACTCCATCCCACGACCCACGACCCAACTTCATCCCACAACCCACGACCCAACTCCATCCCACGATCCACGATCCAACTCTATTCAAGCGACTTACGACCTACCACGATCAATTGCGCGACCTACTCCCCTCTTCCATATGTCGCGAGCGACTTATCTAGGTCGCGAACAAATCGAAATCGGCCCTCCCCTATTTGCAGCGACCTTCCATATGTCGCAAGCGACTTATCTAGGTCGCGAATGACATTACTTTAAGTCGCTACCTTTTTTTTATGTCGCGTAGAAGCTTATGTCACGAAGAAGCCTAAGTCGCTGCCATTTCTTGTGTCGCGAAGATTGTTTAAGTCGCTCTGGGTGCTGAAGATTTCTTAGGTCGTGAGAAGCGGCTAAGTCGCTGTAGTTAAGTTGTATGAGTCGCATGATGTTGTAAGTCATTTGTTGATATTTTCTGAAGTCGGTTGTTGTATTTTCTTAGGTCGTGTCTTTAAAGTCGCAAGGCTTGTGATGTAATTTGTCTTAAGTCCTGTGTTGAGTTGTAATACCCTATAAATAGGAGTGTGAGTCATTTGTAAAAGGTTGTTGAAATCTGAATAAAATTTGGTTTTGTGCTTTGTGCCTCCATTTTTTTTTTTAAATTGGTAGTCGAGTATTATCTTCTATCTCCACTTCGGCATTCGAGTGCGCTCGAATCAACGACGTTGAAGCCAATTCGCGGAATCAAGTGCGCTTGATCAACGCTCAAAGAATTGTAGATCTTTCTTCACGGAATCGTGCGCGATGAACGTATCGAAGATTGCTATAATCCAGTATCTTCATGATCAACGGATTTGGGCCTTTCGGTATTCTTAAACCCATCGATTCTTCGTCGATTCACCGATTATTTCCGCTAATCGTGTGAGATCCTCGACGGATTCGATTTACATCATCGAATTCGCTTCCCACACTGCGTCAGTTTGGTATCGGAGCTAGATCGCAAGAAGTTTGCATTATTTGGAGACTTGGGTTTCGAGAATTAGAGGTTTGGAGATTGGATTTTCAAATTGTTGAGAAGTTTGGTGTTCATCGTGTTCATCGTGAAGTTGCAACAAGTTGGGAGTTTCGATCCATCTCACTTTGGATCAGAGTTCGGAAAGTGTTTGAAATTTATTTTTGAGTTGTTTGAAGATCAATCATTCCTCCGAGACGAGCTCAACGTCATCGAAATATTAATGCTTTGTATGGAAGAGAAGAGGCCGATGAAATGGAACAACGAATCAACGAGAGTTTCACCGAAAAGTTGAATGAAGGAATCGGTTGATTGGAGAGAATGATGCTTGAAATGAATCAAAATCGAAGAAGGGTTTCACCTGAATCGAGCCATGGAAGAATTAGAGTTTCACCACATTCAGATCGAGAGAGAAGAGAAGATCATGATTGTAGAAGTGCTGACAATCGTGATAGGAATGAAGATCGAAGAAGTGGTGGTGGTAGAGAGGTTGGTGGTCGTGATCGACATCGATATAATTCAGATTTTGATGAGGAGTTTGATGGTGATAGGGGAAGTGTTCATTACCGAGATAGAGATCAAACACGACGTCAGTATCGAGATGTAGAGGATGATCGTCGATGGGAATCGGGAATGAAGATGGAGATTCCTGAATTTAAAGCTGGAATGGTTGCAGAAGAATTCTTGGACTAGTTGTCTAATGTTGAGGAGATCTTTGATTTCAAGGAGGTTCCGAAAGACCGTCGAGTGAAGTTGGTTGCTACTAGGTTGAGAGGGAGAGCTATGGCGTGGTGGCAGCAAACCAAACTTACACGAGAACGGATGGGGAAGTCGAAGATTGTGGATTAGGAGAAAATGAAGAAATTGATGAAAGCTACATTTTTACCTTACAATTATCAATCACTCATGTATCAGAGGTTGCAAAACTTGAGGCAAGGGACGAAGACTGTTAATGATTATGCTGACGAGTTTTATCAACTGATTGCTCGAAATGACATTATGGAGACAGAGGAACAGTTGACTACTAGGTTTGTTGGAGGTTTGCGAATGCAAATCCAGGATATGGTTAATACGTTTGATCTGAGGTCTGTGGCGGAAGCACACCAGAAGGCGATAGCTTGGGAAAAGAAGGGAAGACGAGGAGGTGGTGTGTTTACCAGTTCCAATATTCAAAGCAAAGGTGTTAGTGGGAGTTTCAATGTTTCTTAAGCCGTCAGTAAACCAGTTGCGAAAAAGGTTGAGAAGGCAAAGGTCAACAGCAGTTTTAAATGTTACAATTGCCAGGAAGTGGGTCATAAGAGCAACGAATGTCCAAAGCCAAAGGAGAGAACGATGATTGCTGAAGTTAAAGGTGAGGATGTTGGTGAAGGTGATTCTAGTCCAGTGGAGGAAGATGAACAGGATATCGCATCGGGAGATGAAGGGTGTAATCTAATTATGAGAAGGTCTTGTTTAACACCCAAACAAGAGGATAAGACTAGTTGGTTGAGGAGCAACATTTTTCAATCTACATGCACTATTCTGGAAAAAGTTTGTAAGTTTGTGATTGATGCAGGGAGTTGTGACAATATTATTTCTACTGAAGCTGTGAGGAAGCTGAAGACGGAGAAACACCCTAATCCTTACAAGTTAGCGTGGCTGAGAAAAGAAGGAGAGGTGGGGGTGGATAGGCGAGTTCGAGTTCCATTTTCTATTGGGAAGAAATATAAAGACGAGATCTGGTGTGATGTAGTTGAGATGGATGTTTGTCATTTGCTTTTGGGAAGACCGTGGCAGTATGATCGAGCAGTGCAGCATGACGGCCGAACCAATAGCTACAGTTTTATGTTTGAAGGCGTTAAGATTATTTTAGTTCCAAAGAAGAGACAGCAGGGAGAGAGTAAATCTGAGGAGATTGAGGAGATGAAAACTTTATTGACTTTGAAAGAATTTGTTGAAGAAGTAAAGGAGAGTCCTGAAGTGTTTTTGTTGATTGGACATGAAGCTACTGAATCAGTTGAAGTTCCAGAGGAAGTGAAGCCGTTATTGGAAGAATTCAGTGATGTGTTTCCGGAGGAGTTGCCAAAGGAGTTACCGCCGTTGAGGGATATTCAACATCAGATTGATCTTGTACCAGGATCGGTATTACCTCACAGGCCACATTACCGGATGAGTCCCAAGGAGCATGAGGAACTGAGAAGGCAAGTGGAAGAGTTGTTAGAACAAGGGCGTGTTCAGGAGAGTTTGAGTCCATGTTCCGTGCCAGCCTTATTGGTACCAAAGAAGGATGGGGACGTGGAGGATGTGTACGGACAGTCGGGCTCTAAATAAGATCACTGTGAGATACAGATTTCCTATGCCAAGGTTTGATGATTTGATTGATCAGTTGAGTGGGGCTGTTGTGTTTTCCAAGATTGACTTGAAGAGTGGATACCATCAAATTCGTATTCGACCAGGTGATGAGTGGAAGACTGCTTTTAAAACCAGAGAGGGTTTATACGAATGGTTGGTTATGCCATTTGGTTTGTCAAATGCTCCTAGTACTTTCATGAGAGTGATGAACCAGATTTTTAGACCATTTGTTGGGAAGTTCGTGGTTGTTTACTTTGATGATATTTTGATTTATAGTGGGAGTACGGAAGAACACACCCAGCATTTGCGATAAGTATTGTTGATTTTACGACAAGAGGAGTTTTATGCAGCAACAAAGAAGTGTGTGTTTATGACGGACAGTGTTTTATTTTTGGGGTATATTCTGTCAAAGGAAGGTTTCCAAATAGATGAAAATAAAGTGGAAGCTGTCAGGAGTTGGCCACAACCGAAGACAATTACGGAAGTGAGGAGTTTTCATGGATTGGTGTCTTTTTATCGAAAATTCATTCCACACTTTAGTAGTGTGACGGCGCCTGTTACTGATTTATGAAGGGCAAACAGTTTTCATGGTCAGAGGAAGCAGGGGTTGCTTTTGAATGAATCAAGGAACTCTTGATGTCAGCACCAATTTTAGTATTACCAGATTTTCAGTTGTTGTTTGAGCTACATACTGATGCATCTAAGGTTGAGAATGGAGGGATGTTGAGTCAGAGGGGGCGCCCTATTGCATATTTCAGTGAGAAGCTATCGGGTGCGAAGATGAGATATAATACTTATGACGTGGAATTTTATGCTATCGTGCAAGCTGTGAAACACTGGAGACATTATCTGTTTCAGAAGGAGTTTGTGTTATATACTGACCATGAGACGTTGAAACATCTACAAGGTCAGGACAAGATTTCAGCGAGACATGCATCATGGATTGCGTATCTACAACAGTTTACTTTTGTCGTAAAGCGCAAATCCGGGGTGTCGAATCGTGTAGCTGATGCTTTAAGCAGGAGGAATCACTTGTTGACAACGTTGAAGGTTGAAGTGACAGGATTCGAATTATTGCCAGAGTTGTTTGAGGAGGATCCTTACTTTGCAAAGTTTGTTGAGAAAATTAAGGATGGGGATACTGATGAATTTGTGTTGGTTGATGGATTCCTGTTTAAAGGAAATCGATTATGCATACCAGACTGTAGTTTGAGAATGAAGATTGTTCAAGAATTACATGAAGAAGACCATGTAGGCAGAGATCGTACATTGTAGTTGATTTCTCAATCTTATTTTTGGCCGTCAATGAGGAAAGAAGTAGAGAGATTTGTGGAGAGATGTCATATCTGTCAGGTTTCGAAAGGAACAGCGACAAATGCGGGATTATACATGCCATTACCAGTACCTACTAAACCATGGGTTGATATTAGTATGGATTTCGTGTTGGGTTTGCCTAGAACTCAAAGGGGGAATGATTCTATATTTGTTGTGGTGGACAGGTTTTCGAAGATGGCACATTTTATAGCCTGTAAAAAGACAGCGGATGCAGTTCGAGTGGCTCAATTATTCTTTAAAGAGGTGTATCGATTGCATGGTTTACCAGAATCTATTATTTCTGATCGAGATACTAGATTTTTAAGCCATTTTTGGTTGAGTTTGTGGAAGATGGTTGGAACAAAGCTGAAATTTAGTAGCGCTTACCATCCGCAAACTGATGGGCAAACAGAGATGGTTAACAGGTCGTTGGGGAACTTGTTGAGATGTCTCGTGAAAGATAATTTGAAAAGCTGGGATATGAAATTGTGTCAAGCGGAGTTCGCACACAATCACACAGTAAATCGAAGTACTGGATTCAGTCCATTTCAAATTGTATATTCAACCATTCCGAAGGGGCCATTGGATTTAACGACAGTACCATATAAGAAGGGAGTGGTTAAGCAGGCTAGAGATTTAGTGAATGAGTTACGGGAATGCCACAAAGTTGTACAGGAACAACTGCGTAAGACAAATGAGAAGTACAAGCAAATAGCGGATAATAAACGAAGAAGTGTTGTCTTCAAAGAGGGAGATTTTGTATATGCAATATTGACCAAAGACCGTTTTCCGGTTGGAACTTACAACAAGTTAAAAGCACGAAAGATTGGTCCAGTAGAAATTCTGAAGAAGATCAATGATAATGCGTATCGGTTAAGTTTGCCAGAAGAGGTTCATAATTCTGATGTGTTTAATGTGAAACACTTGATTCCGCATTATGCTGATGATCAAGAAAATGCGAATTCGAGGACGAATTCTTTCGTACCCAGGAAGGATGATGCAGGGAAAATACTCACCTCATTTGAAGCGTCGGCCGACTTTAGGTCGTCCACGACCGATCCAACTCCTCCCTACGACCTACGACCTAAACCCCATCTCCACGTCCCACAGCCTAAACCCCATCCCACGACCCACGACCCAACTCCATCCCACGACCCACGACCCAACTCCATCCCGCGATCCACGATCCAACTCTATTCAAGCGACTACGACCTACCACGATCAATCGCGCGACCTACTCCCCTCTTCCATATGTCGCGAGCGACTTATCTAGGTCGCGAATAAATCGAAATCGGCCCTCCCCTATTTGCAGCGACCTTCCATATGTCGCGAGCGACTTATCTAGGTCGTGAACGACATTACTTTAAGTCGCTACCTTTTTTTTATGTCGCGTAGAAGCTTATGTCCGAAGAAGTCTAAGTCGCTGCCATTTCTTGTGTCGCGAAAATTGTTTAAGTCGCTCTGGGTGCTGAAGATTTCTTAGGTCGTGAGAAGCGGCTAAGTCGCTGTAGTTAAGTTGTATGAGTCGCGTGATGTTGTAAGTCATTTGTTGATATTTTCTTAAGTCGGTTGTTGTAATTTCTTAGGTCGTGTCTTTAAAGTCGCACGGCTTGTGACGTAATTTTTCTTAAGTCCTGTGTTGAGTTGTAATACCCTATAAATAGGAGTGTGAGTCTTTGTAAAAGGTTGTTGAAATTTGAATAAAATTTGGTTTTGTGCTTTGTGCCTCCATTTTTTTTTTAAAATTGGTAGTCGAGTGTTATCTCCTATCTCCACTTTGGCATTCGAGTGCGCTCGAATCAACGACGTTGAAGCCAATTCGCGAAATCAAGTGCGCTTGATCAACGCTCAAAGAATTGTAAATCTTTCTTCATGGAATCGTGTGCGATCAACGTGTCGAAGATTGCTAAAATCCGGTATCTTCATGATCAACGGATTTGGGCCTTTCGGTATTCTTAAACCCATCGATTCTTCGTCGATTCACCGATTATTTCCGCTAATCGTGTGAGATCCTGGACGGATTCGATTTACATCATCGAATTCGCTTCCCACGCTGCGTCAATCAAACAAGATAGTTGTGAGTTCTTTTGATTGTAGAAGTTTGATCAGTGAAATAGATGATGATACAAATTCCGATAGAGTTGGTGTTGTAAGGAGTGGTACAGATAATGTTAGGGAGGAGTTTTCTCTGATAGACAATGCCAAAGCAAATCAGCTAAAGGTAATGGATGATAAACTGTCGCTTGCTTCTAAACCTATCGAAATGGATGCACTTTTGAAGAGGGAAGTCGATGATCACTTTCACAATTATCCAACTGATCCTAATGAAGAGAATTTGGCTACAACTATTGTCAAACTCACTGCTTTATCAGAAGATGTCTGTGTGCACGTTGTTATAGGTTTAAATAGAAATGCTAATTTGCATGCTTTAAGTTCAATGGCTGTTAATCACTCAGTTTGCAATGTTGAGTCAGAGTTGAAAAGTGACAGTATGTTGCATAATGAGTCATTAAGCTTGGAAGCTAATGAATTGGTGGCGTATACTGATAATAATGCTGCTTTAAAAGGGCTTACGAATGTTGTCTTGGCTTCTGGTGATTTTGATGGGCTTTTGTAGAGGGAAGTCAATGATCACCTCATAATTCTCTAATTGATCCTAATGAAGAGAATTTGGTTACATCCATTGCTAAATTCACTGCTTGTCAGAAGATTTCAGTGTGCACGTTGTTACAGAAAACAGAAATACTGATTTGCATGCTTCAAGTTCAATGGTTGTTAATCACTTAGGTGAATGCATCGCTAAATCTGGTAAAAATGTCGATTATTTTGGAGTTAAATCTAGTGATATTTCAGTTGAGTTAGGCGTTTTCTTTGTTGATGAAGTTTACAATGTTGAGTCAGAGTTGAAAAGTGACAGTATGTTGCATAATAGTGAGTTGGAAGCTAATGAATGGTGGGGTATAATGATAATAGTGCTGCTTTAAAAGGGCATACGAATGATGTTTTGGCTTCTGGTGATTTAGATGTGCTTTTCTAGAGGGAAGTCATTGATCACCTTCACAATTCTCCAACTGATCCTAATAAAGAGAATTTGGTTACATCCATTGCTAAATTCACTGCTTTGTTAGATGGTATCAGTGTGCACGTTGTTACAGGAAACAGAAATGCTAATTTGTATGCTTCAAGTTCAATGGCTGCTAATCATTCAGTGTGCAATGTTGAGTCAGAGTCGAAAAGTGACAGTATGTTGCATAACAATATAATCGTTTCAGAGTATAATATCAACGTGTCAAATGATGGGTGCGGTAACCAGTCTTTTTCTTGTTCATCTTTGACTAAGAAAGGTAAGAGAAAGAAGATGGTTGCTAGTGGTTCTGTTAGACGTAGTGCTAGAATTCGAAGTATCCAGCCTCAGTTTACGGGTGAGTTACCTAGTTCGAGTGCCAAGTGTGGCAATACGAATTCAGGCTCAGGTGTACGTTTTGATATGGGCAGTACATATTCTTCGTATACTTTAGGTAATTTGTCTTCTTCTAGGTTTAGTAAGTTAGCTTATGATACTTGTTTCATTTTTTCTGATGCTGAGATTGATCGAGAGTATATTAGATGTAGGGAATTTGATAGGGCTAGATCTATTGGTTTATGAGGATTATTAGCTGAAACATTAAAGGTTTACATGATTTAAGTATGACAAAGTTAGAACTTTTTTTAAAGACTATTCTATTGACATTACTCTCCTTTAGGAAACTAAAATTGATTGTGCGGACATTATATTCTTTAGAAGATTAGGTGGTTATCAGTTTAGAAAATGGGCTTTTTTACCCTCCGTAGGCGCTTCTGGGGGTTTAATGATTGGTTGACGAGATAGTTATTTTAAACTTCTTCAATGCATTTCAAAACAACACTCTTTACACATTATTTTTATTAATCTTGTTGATAATTCCTTTTAAACATTTTTAATGTTTATGGGCCTAATTCAAAAATTAATCGTAGGATTTCATGGAATGAATGTTTAGAGCTCAGATCTTTAGCTCCGGGCTCTTAGATTTGAGGGGGGGATTTTAATGTTACGCGTTTTTTGGTAGAGCGTTCTCCTCGAGAAGGATATTTCTCTGCAATGGAGGAATTTGATCAATTTATTAATAATTCTAATTTGATTGAAATCCCTCGTTCTAATAGAGTATTTACATGGTGTAATACTAGGGAATCGCCTTCTATGGCTCTTCTTGATAGGTTTTTCGTTAGTGATGAGATAGAGGATAAATTTCCCATTTGCAGAGTTTCTGCTTTGCCTTACACTTATTCCGATCATTGTCCAATTATTCTCACTTATGAAAAGAATAGGGTTATTAATAGATCATTTAAATTTGAAAAAATATGGCTTTTAGAATCTAGTTTTTTGAACTTAATTAAAAATAAGTGGATCTCTTTGAGTTTTTATAATATTAGAAATAAGGATAATTCTGCAAAAAAAAATGTTTTAAAACTTAGGAATCTTAGGAATTTTCTTAAAAATTGGAATAAAAATGTTTTTGGCAATATAAAAATTAAAAAAAGATAATATTCTTAATGAGATGCTTAAAATAAATAAAATTGAAGAAACTAGACAACTAAATAAAGAAGAACGTATTTTCTCGCTAATCTAAAAGAGGAGCTTAATTCTATTTTAGAAAAGGACGAGGTTATGTGGAAACATAAATCCAGAATCCAAGGGATTAATGAAGGTGATAATAATACCAATTTTTTTCATAATATGGCTAATGGTAGAAAGCGTATAAATACGATTAATTCAATTTTTGTAAATAATGAAGAACTAGTTGATCACAGAGATCATAATAAGGCTTTTACCGATTATTATTGAGATATTTTTGGTAATAAAAATAAATTTAGAATAAATTCTAGATGGAATGATATTTATCTATCCGATTCTAATGCTGATCTTTCTGACTTAGATAATCCTTTTACTGAAGAAGAAATTTGGAAAGCTATTAATGACATGCCTAGTGATAAATCTCCGGGTCCGGATGGGTTCTCTATTTTATTCTATAAAACATTTTAGGATGTTTTAAAATTAGATCTAATTAATATATTTAATGATTTCTATAATGGAAATTTGCAATTAGGAAGATTCAATTTTGCAAATGTTATTTTATTACATAAAAAAGTAGGTCCTAATAATTTAAAAGATTTTAGACCTATTTCATTGACTAATTGTTTCGTTAAAATTATTTCAAAAGTTTTAGCTAATAGACTGAGTATAAGAATGAATGATCTAATTGACTGTTCACAATCTGTCTTCATTAAAGGGAGAAATATCACTGATGGGGTGGCTGTTTTCAAGAATATATTAACCACTGTTGTAAGAATAATATTACCTATGCTATCTTAAAACTAGACTTCGCTAAAGCTTTTGATTCGGTAGATTGGGATTTTCTAGTAGATATTTTTCGTACTAGAGTTTTTAGTCATAGATGGATTAGCTGGATCTTGAATTTGCCTAAAACTGGTAACTCTAATATTATGGTTAATGGTATTTTAGGTAATAAAATTCAATCTAAGAGAGGTTTAAGGCAAGGGGATCCTTTGTCGCCTCTTCTATTTAACTTAGCAGCAGAAGTTTTTGCTAAGATAATTAACAAAGGGGTTGATAATGGATCTTCGGGAAATATAGGTAATGATATATCGCGTAACGGTATATCAGTCTTTGAGTTTACAGATAATACCTTGCTTTTTTCTTCTCATTTACCTAGACACATTATTTCTCTTAAGTTTATTCTATATAGTTTTTAACTTTTTATCAGGTTAAAAATAAACTTTAATAAAAGTTCTGTTTTATTTTTAAATGATTTTGAGAACGTTGAAAATTTAGTTGCTAACACGCTAAATTGTAAAACTATGATTTTTCCATTTGACTATCTTGGTTTCGTAATTAGACCTTCTAAACTAAAACATGAAGATTGGTTTATAATCATTGATAAAATCAATAATAGGATTTCTAATTGGAATGAGAGATTTTTATCTAGAGCTGGTAGGTTTGTTCTAATTAACTCTGTTTTATCATCTCTCCCGATTTATTGGATGTCTATGCATCTTTTTCCTGACTGGATGATTGATAAAATAGTTAAAATTGGAAGAGATTTCTTATGGTGTGGTGATTATTCTAACAGCTGCATAAAAAGTTTGGTAAATTGGGAAACTGTTTGTAAATCCAAAAAGGATGGTGGTTTAGGTATTATTAATTTGCATAATATAAATTTATCTCTTCTAGGTAAATGGTTATGGAAGCTCAAAGATATAAATGATAATACCACTTGGAAAGAAATTATCTCTAAATATTACTACAATGATAGTAATAACTTATATCAAATTACTCCTTCAATCATCCGTAAACAATCTTATTTTTGGAAATCCATTTTAAAAAATCTTAAAGTTTTTAACTTAAGCACTAAAATTATAGTTCATTCAGGTAGTAATACTTCCTTTTGGCATGACAGTTGGATTTTTGTTATTCCTCTTAAGATCGAGTTTAGAGAGTTGTATGATAATTGTAATTTTAAATATGCATTAATTTCAGAAGTTTTTTCTCCCGATAACGCCCCTCCTTGGAATTTTAGCTTTAATAGAATCCTTGAAGGTTCAACCCTTAGGATACTTTATTTGCTTTATCCTAGATAAAATCTTTATAATATTGATAATGATTTTATTAGTTGGGAATGTGATAAGAGTAAGAAATATTCCTCTAAATCTTTTTATAGTATTAACTTTTCGGGTGTAACTAATAACTTTTTTAAATTTATTTGGAAATCAAATGCTCCTCCTAAGGCTAAAATTTACATGTGGTTAATTATGCATGGAAAATTAAATTCTATAGAATTTTTAAGAAGAAAAATATATACAATTGACAATAAATGTTATTTTTGTAATATACATCTTGAAGATATTAAACATATTTATTTTGACTGTATGGATACTTACTTCATTCTAAATAATACCCTTAAATTTTTTGATTTTAATACTATTAATAGAATTACCAATTGTGAATTCTATTGGAACACTTTTAGATTTAAGTTAATATAGACAATAGTACTTACTCGATACTTTATTCAGTATATCTTGTGGTGTATTTGGTTAGAAAGAAATCAGAGAATATTTATTAATAATAATAATCACATTACTAAAGTGATTTTTTTAATTTCATATTTCTGCTTTAATTGGATATCTAATCCTAAATACAAATTAGCTAAAAGTAACATTTTAAAGGTATATCTTAATAAAGTTCGTAAAAATATCGATGTATTTAAGCATAACAATAATATTTTTGACATTACTAATAATAGTATTAATATTATTTCTAATTTAAATGTACATCCCATTGTGTATCATAATTTTCTTTTGACTATAGGTCCACAAAGTTAATTCTAGAATTGTCTTTGATTTTATTTTAGTTATTATAGATTTTGTTTATAGTTCTTTAATTTAATTCAGTGTGGATCACATTACCTCTTCCTTTTTAGAGCTTTTAATTTTTGTACAAGGTTATCTTTGCTTTATTTTGTTCCATTAGATTTTTTGTACACATATAAGTATATAAATTTCATTTGTATACATATATGTGTACCATTTTAAATATTTTTCTAGTAATTTTTCAGTTACAAGTTAGGGATGGATTGGATATTAGTGTCTCCTTGTAGGTGCACAGGATTGCTATTTATAGGATTGTCGATAGCAGTGAGGGATTCTTATTAGTAAATCTTCAGCTTCACTTAGGCGTTCTATCTTAAGGAGGTTTCATTTCTCAGCCATGGTGCTACTTTACCTTTTCCGAGTCTTCAGAGTGATGTTGTACGTTCTGGACTAGTAGTCATTATACCCTAGATTAGCCACAACCCTATTTCTTCAGAGGCAGCACCTTTGAATCTTCTTACTAGTTGGAGTTGTTTTTCGACATCTTTCGTTATTAGGTTTTCTTCAGTTTTTCAGGTACTTCTCACACCTTAATATTGAGCGATGGCCTTGCCGGAGCTCGATATTGGGGTGAAATTGGCGGTGGCTTTGCCGGAGCTCATTATAGGGGTACCTGGTTTTTTCTTTAGATACTTGTACTTAGATTCATTACCTGCCAGGCATGTTGGCAGCACTTTGTTACGTGTTATATATATGGCTTCATGTGTGCTATCCTCTATTGCTAGAGGATCACACATTTTTCTCAAAAAAACTTATATATGAATTTTGATCGGTAACCAATCTTCATTGGTGTTTTATCATGTTCGAATCATCCATTCACAAAGTTCGACTAAAGCATCAAGAAAACATCAAAATATCAATGTAACACCTCGAAAATTTAATGAAAATTTAATAATAAATTTAAATCTAAATAAAATAAGGAATAAAATGATATTTTCACAGATGTTTGATTTTGGCTACGAAACTCGCACCATTGCATTCGTAGCTTTCTTGACTATTTTCAAATATAACACTTTAAAATCGGAGTTAGTATAGAGAATTTACGAACGTTAACAAATTTAAAAATAAGATAAACTTTATAATTTAAAAATTACACTACTACCCGTCGAATCTAGGAAGTCGATAACCAAACGGTAGCGGTTGGCCTATAGGGTTGAGGCGGTCGACTGTACACGTTGTAAATTCGAAGATTCTAGAGTTTGGTTAAATGAATGAGATTATTTGCTTTGTTGTCAAGCTTTCTGTGTGTAACAACCCGGATTTTTAGCGTTGAGTTTAGAATATTTAAATGGGTTTAAATATTTAATTTGGATTATAAATTGATCTTGAATATGAAAAGTTTGGTTTTTATTCAATAAAATAGATTCAAAATTTAATATAGCGGTTTGTTGAATGATATAACTATTTAAGGTAATAATTGAAAATTGGGTAAAATATATGATCTGGAGTTTCGAGCTTATTAAAAATGATTTGAACGCTTGTAAAATTTATATTAATAGTGCAGATGATAATAAAAGTTTTAAAATTGAATTTAACACCAATTTTTTCAGTTTTGAAATTTTATCGTTTAAATTGAATTTAAAAATAGCCTTTCGAGGCATAGTTTCGGATTTCGACAAAACCAGTTCCATTTGATCCATAATATTGCATTATTATCGGATTTCAATTTTCGTAGTGTTTGGAGTTGTTGTGTGAGCGTACGGCATATAAACGCATTTAAATCTATATCGAAAATTTAATACCATAACCGAGTCCAAAAATCTACCTTCTCCATAAGATCGAATTAGGACTCGAAACATTTTCCTTTGCATTCGGGATAGGGGTATAACATTATAAACGCCTAGCGGCACGCCTTGATTGGTGATCGAGAATCTTGCCTTCGTTTTCTCAAAAATTTAAATTTGAATTTAAATTTAAAGATGGATAATGAAATTGCATTGAGTACTGTAGCTAGCATCGCGTATAGGGATTTAAAAACTCATGTTACCTTCCAATTCTACGAAATCGAAACCCTACTCCCCTTTTCCCTTCTTCATACGAATTCATTATTTCAAAAAACATAAAAATAAAAGAAGAAAACGAATCCACATATTGTTTTTTCTATCGCGATTTTGTGTGCTCGAAGTCAAGGGTTGGCAGTCGTGAATTCAAGGAGGAGGCGGGGATCTGGAATCGTGTGGAGGGATGTCGACATCGATGAGCTCGAGGTCGATTTTTCAGGTCGATGATGGGGAGGAAGGTTTAAACGTGCACGCGCAAGGCCGAGCAGGTATTGAGGGAGGAGCAGGCAGTTCGTTCTTGGAAGAAGATAGAGCAAGTGGGCCAGGCTCGTTCTGTTTGGTATAGGTTTTGTTTTGTTTTTTTTTCAAAAATTGAATTTACATTTCAATTTAAATATCGAAAAAGAAAAAATATTGAGTTAATTTTATAATCTAGTTGAAGTCGTTAATTTATACGCTTAAAATTTTCTTATACAAGGTTAAAACCGAGCAAATTGTGTGCAATAGAGTCGAGTTGGATCGATCAGCAAAATCAAAAAAATAAAGATGAGTTAATCTCACTCATCTGGTTTTTAATTTAAATTTAAATAGTTAAATTTAAATAATTGGTTGAATTGATTTGATGTGCTATATTATAGTATATAATATATCTTGGAATGATTGATTTTCCACATTATATAGCGGATGAGACCCTATGCGCCGCATAATAGCGGGTGATGTTATATTAAAAATCCCATATACCGCGATATTCCACCTCGAAGTGGAATTGGTATTTTATATTTTGCTGACATCTGTGGATGCAGGGAAACAGGTTGGAGGTATCCAACTGGATTCCTCAAATTATTTATATTGTTTAATATTCTCTGTTATGAATATTCGATATTCTATGATGAATTATATTTGGAATATTGAATGCTATGGTTTACTTGAATATATTTCGATACACTGAGTTATCAAAATGTATAGAATTGGATTTTTGAAAAGAAAATAAAAAGGAAGAGAATTTGTAAGTGAAATAATTATAGAGAATTTAAATAAATTAAGAATGAACTGGATAAGAATAATAGTGGTTTTAAAATTCTAATAAATAAATTCTGTATATGAAAAGGGGATTTTGAATAAACAGGAAGATAATGAAATTTAAACTTCAGTGTTATTATTTAAAAGAATAAAGCATTTATTTTAAATTTAAGATTTAAATTATTGAAAAGAATAAAGAAGAAATTTGGAAAATCTGAAATTGGTATGTTTCAGTAAAATATTTAAAATCAAAACGAAAAATATAGTAAATAAGTCTATAAATAATGGATTTTGAAATGAATTGAGTAAGTAAAGAAATTTGTTTCAAAATGGAGTAAATTGAAAATCAATTTGAAAATTTATTTAAGTGGTTGAAGTTGGAACTTTAAAGGAGAAGTGGGACTTAGAATTTATAAACCGTATTTATAAAAGTAAAGTAATATATCAGTTGTTTGCACCAAAATTGGTCACAACACTCTTCGGAAGTTTTTGAAGAGATAATAATTAAGAGTATAAATTAAAAATGAAGATTATCTAACAAAAACTCCAAACAACATGTAACGACCCAACTTCCTAATACCAAGAAGTCGTATCGCTAAAAAGAAAGAAAGGGATAGAAAAGAGAAAGAAAGAGAAGAAAGAAGAAACAACACATCAGAATCTAAACAGCGGAACGGATAAATTATATTAATAACATAAAATATTACATAGTTTACAATCACTATCAGAGTACACAAATATACAACACATACTAGACAGTTATAAACACCTGTCTAGTTATTACAACATAATACAACTCAGAGACAATCACAGAACACACAGCGGAATACTAATATCTAACGCAGAAGCCTCCTGCTCCATTGCTCCTCCAAAATTCGTCAAAGCTAACCTGAATCCCTTGGCTACTCGTAAAAATTTGAGTACCCAAGAGTTTATGAAAAACAAAAATAAACTTCGGGTCAGACATGGGTCCGGTGTGAGTAACAGGTTAAAGTTGCTTAATTTTCAAAAACCTTTTGAAAAGAAAGGTATCACGTAAGACTTTCCACACATAAACATGGAAAAGTTTTTACCTTACGCTAACCAAAAGATTTGATAGGAAATCCAGTGATATTATAATAGGTCTAGGGTTTTCAAGTAAATATGAAATAGCCGAAATTGTTACATGATTAAATTCCAGCTACTAGCCACAAAAGTGGGTAATACAATCAAAACCGTTGGCATTTATTGGATTTTGGATTCGATACAATGGCAGGGCTACTGGGGTACCGCCCGTCACAGTACGTGGCCTAGATCAACGTACCGAGGAGTACGCCCGCTCCCCTGCAACACAAGGCCGGACCCGTTCCTTACTGAACAGTTCCGAACAAGACAACCCCACAGTTGCGCAATTCCAACTGCCCACACAGCCGAATAAAAAGGGACTTCTAGACAGGGATCAATCTTGCTCTCCAGTGGGAGCTACCCACGAAGCTTTGCTGCACCTCCCTTGTTTTATCCATTCTCGGTTGATGAGGCTTGAGGCTACGATTACCTTTAGAGAACACATCTCTTAGAATGCTCATCGTCCACCTGACGATGTTCTGAAAGCATTCAATTCACACCAACCAATATCACCTATTTATAAGCAATGACTTATAATCATACTATCTATAATTAATTTAAAATGAATTAAATTAATTACATATCTTTAATTAATTTAAAATGAATTAAATTAATTACTTACATAATATAAATCGTGCTTACATTATCTTTAATTAACTACAAATTAATTAATTGTTTAACCTCTAATTTATCATCTTAATTAATCAATCCTGATTAATTATACTTTAATTAATTTCACAAAATTAATTACTTTAAACCCAATTACAGTAATTAACCTTTAATTACTTCATTAATTAATTAACTATAATTAATTACATTTAACCTTAATTATCTTCAATTAATTAATTACCCTTAATTACTTATTATTGATTAATTAATCATAATTAATAAATCTTAATTACACCATTAATTATATTAATTAATGATTCTTAATTATATTAATTAATTACTTAATTAAATATAATTAGCTTCAGTAATTAATCTCACTTAAGTCATAATTATTAACCACCTTGATTAACTATCTGCCCTTAATCACTTCATCCAATTAATTATTCCTTAATTAATTTCTGAATTAATCTTTTGATTAATTATACAAAATAATTTAAATCCAAAATTATTTTCAAAATTCCGTCATATTCCACTAACTACATACAGTAGTTATCTTTAATTACTTCATTGAGTAATCCCATTAATTACATTAAGTAATTACTATCAAATCCAATGTTTAAAATTAATTAAACTAAATTAATTAATTTAAACTAATCTCAATAAACTTCATTAATTACATTAAGTAATTAATGTCTTATTTACTTTTATTTAGTAATTAAACTTAAATAAATTTTCACAATCGATTATCATTAATTAATTAATCTAATTAATTATTAAAAATTAATTATATTAATTAATTACTAAATAAACTTTAGTTAATAACCATCATTAACTATTATTTATTCTTAATTTACTTCCTAATTAATCTCTTATTAAAATTAATCCAAATTATTAATTATAAAATAATTAAATAAGACTTTCCTTAATTATCTTACTTATTTAATTATTTTAATATCTTGATCATTTCTAAGATAATCCATTCCTTGTTAATAATTTTTTTATAAATATTAAAGGGTACTTAGAACATTTAAATTCAAATTTCAAAAATTCAAAAATTCAAAATGATATTTATTAAAACAATATCCAACTTAAATTCCATTTATGTTCCTTTTAGAATAAATGTAAATAACATTTATCACTTATAATTAAAACTTATATATGATGAGTCTAAATCAATTTGCTAAATTTCATTTAAAATTAAGTTTAAATTACATTACCCTTTTAAATTTCAAATTCAAGTTAAAAATCACTTAACTTTCTTTTATAAACTTTTTATAATGACTTCATTAATAAGGAAAATCAAATTTAAATATTTGTTTGAAAATAATTTATTTCTAATTAATAATTTAAATTTGAACTTGTTTGAAAACATTGAAATTCTATAATTTATTCAAATATCCCGATTTAAATTCAATACATTTGAACAGTTCCTTATTTAAATCATTCGAATTTAAACTTGAATTGAACTCTTGCTTTACACCTTGGTTTTAAAACTTCTCATTTGAAAATACAAATTTTTTTTTAAAAAAAAACTGAAGATTTAAAAATCTTAAGAAAACCTAAACTTAAATTTGAATTCAAACTGTTGTTCTTAAATTAGTTTTAGATTTTCAAAAAAATGAATTCAATTTCCAGAAGAAACTGTCAGGTTCTTCTTTCTTTTCTTTTTTTAAACTGAAACTACTTTCAGATTTGAAAACTAATAAGATTCAAACACTTTGAAACTATAATTCATTCTACAGATTTGAATTTGTTTAGATCTTATCAATACAGCTTATTCATTTTAAATTTTGATTTAAAACAAGACTACAGACAGTTTTTCAAAAAAACTGTAATGTTACCCGAGCCAACCTTATAGCTGCTTCGAGTCATCTAGCTAAATCCTTCGAGTAAACCATATCAAACGCTCGAGTGTTACTCGAGTTCAAATCTCTGTAGTACCCAGCAAAGACAACACAGACCCAAATGCACGGTGCACGTACACCGTGCCTCCGGCCATCATTACCTACCTCAGGCAACCTCTAATCATCCACGACCATCCTTACAATCAACCACCATCATCAGTTCCTCCTCCAAAAATACAGAATTGAGTTTGAGATGCATGTTCAAACCTGGAACAGAGGATACAGGTTCTAAACCCAAACCTGTCAAACCTTCATCCTCCACCTTCTGACCACCGGCATGTCAGTGACTCCGGCCACGAGTCCTTCCATCAGCCCATTATCATTTCCCAGAAACTCAAACAACTCGATCGCTTCTACAAGTAACACTGACCAAATCAAATTACTTAACTTAAACTAGGACTTCAGTAAGAAAATCACCACCACAGCCCCCATGTTGATTTGCAACAACTTCACACATTTTTCCAATCATCAAGGATTACTCCTCCACCTACCAGAAGAATGCCAACCCTTACATTTGCTCAGATCCCCCAAAATTTCAAAATATCCCTTTACAGTTCAACACAGAACTGTATCCCTAACCCTTAACTAAAAATCCTAATTTCAATTCTAAAAATCAAGTTTTGATCTTAGTATTTAATTCATAGTACTGAATTTATAATTTATTAAATATGAATTTTCACATTTCTGAACTTAATCAGTAAATTTTTGGTTTACAGAGATGATATAAGTCATTTTAACTTAACTAAAAATTTTAAACTAAAGCTTATCATGAACAAATAAGATTGATTTAATCTAAGTTGAATCAGAGGTACAAGTCTATAGATTTTGATTTAAAATAAAACCTGAACATATGATCTATATAAAAACAGAGAGTATCCATTGGAAATCACAAAAACATTATAGTCATAGCATATTGCATTCAAATATGCATTCAACAACATTTTATCACATAGATTTAACATGTAACTTATTTATAATTTAATCGTTAAGGAAACAGAAATGTTACTCACCTTAACCTGATGGGCAGAGCAATGCATTTGAAAAACTTATGCTTTTAAAAACTTTGAGTTGTTTGAATTGCTTGAGTTATAAACTGGAAGACTTTATCACTGAATTCTTTTAACATCTTGAATTTCTTTGAAGTCTTGAATTTTTGATGTTTAAAACTTGATTTAAACTGCATGCATGCTCCAGATTCCAAAAAGCAGGCTCAATAGATTTTTCTTCCAGATTTTGAAGGGAGGAGATGCAAAAGTTTTGATGCAGGATTACTTAAATTTAGAATTGCTTTTTGGTTTGCATGCAGGCTAATTCCAGAAGTGCAGGTGATTTTTCATTTGAAAAAATGCAGGATTTCTCCTTAAAGACTCCAGATTTTTGAAATAATGCAGATCTTTTGAAAACCCAAATTTGCATGTTAGAAAAATGTGCAGGTTTGTGAAGTGGATTTCCAGAAAGTTTGGGTTTTAATGGGAGCGTTTAATTCATTTCAGATTTTTTTTGCAATTTGGTTTGAAGATTTATGTTTGGCTTTCATTTAGACAAAGGAAAGAAATGAAGAAGGAGATTTATTTATATAAGATGAAATTAGACTTTATTAAATAAATAAATAAAAGAAAACCAAATTAAATGACACTTGTCCCTACATATTACATTTGTCAAGTAAGTATGTTAATTAATTAACACATTCTCATTTAATTTGTAAGATGTTTACATTTGTCTCAAATGTTAATTAGTTATAATTAAATGTTAATTAGTTATTTATTTAGATGTTAATACAAGATAAATGTAAACCTATGTTTAAATAAATTAGTTAATCATGTATTTATTCATATGTATATAGATTTTAAAATGAATAAATCAAACTATATTTATAAAATTAAACTTATACAAATATTTCAAAATCAAAACAAATTAAAAACATTTATACTTTAAATTTTAAAAACTTTGAATTCAAGTTCAAATTGAATTTTTGAAACCCAGTTTGTTTACAAATACCACTACAAATTTGAATTTTGAAAAACAATAATTTTTATTAAAAATTTATTTGTTGAAACAATGTATTATTATATTTTTAAAAATAACAATATTTAATAACCATAAATAACTTATTAAAAGAAATTGTCTTCTTATTAATAAATTATTCATTTTATCACATTATATTTAAAAGAAACTCAAAATAACCTCATTGTTATTTATTTAAATTTTAAACTTAAGTTAAACATTTTTTTTAAATCATTCAATATTTATCTTAGGTATTTAAAACCATATTTTATTTATTAAATAGCTTTAAAAGTTTAACTTTTAAATAAAATCATAATTTCCAATTTTTACTAAAGATATAAATTTTATAGAAAACATGATTCATTTAAAACAATACCTATTTACAATATATACAATATTCTATATATATTATAAATATAAAAAAAAAATTAGATTTAAAAAGATAAAATCTATCAATTAACTATTCATTTTATTGAATTATTAAATTAATTCAAATCTTATTACAAATATTATCAAATCAATTTAATTTTTATTTCAAATTATTAAATTGACATTGCTTTAAAATTCCGGGTCATCACACAACAGAAAAGTAAATGCGCAGACAAGCGATTTAGAGTGGTTTGGCGTGTTGCCTACGTCCACTATGAAGTTTTTTGCTGTTTTATTGATTCTCTTTCAATGATTACAAGTGGTTACAGCAATCAACAGCAAGTTACAACTGAAAATTCAAAATCAACAGTAGTAGAATGATGTAGATCTTGATCCGGCAGAGTCTGGGCGCTTGAGAGTCAAAAAGATCCTTTTTCTATAGGTTCTGGGGCTCTATTTATAGGTGTAGGAGGCTGAGACTTCGCTCAAACTTCGGGAGATTCGCTTTGGCACGTGAGGGGACCCACACGACCAATTCCAGAAAGTTTCGAGTCGATCTATGATCTATACGAAATCATTTAATATCGATCAAGATAATGTCCAATCGAGCTGAAATTTGGTGTGAACATTCCTTGTCTCGTGTGCAATCTCCTGGGAAAATTTCATAGCATTTGGATCAGTGGATTGGGAGATACAGTCGATGCGAAATGGACTCTTTCCGTGGCTGCTTTGCTCGAATCGATTGCTTCGAATCGATTACTTCGAATCGATGGTGGCACGCGCCTTCGTGATGACGTGGAGCGCAAACTTTGCCTCGATCCAGTCTTTACTCTGAGTTGACCGCATCAACTCCATATATCTCACCTTGATCGCATCGAGGGATGACACGTCACCCAGGTTTGTTGATTTGATGGATTCGAATAAGGCCTCAGTCTTGGATACGAACAGCAGCTGCCTGATGGACATGAAGAGAGGCTTCTATGATGGATGCGAAGTGGGCTATCTGCCGATGGATACGAAATAGGGAGATGCCAATGGATTCGAATAAGGAGGAGCCGATGGATTCGAACGAGATCGAGTCGAACCGTGGCTTTTCGATGGATTCGAATGAGATCGAGTCGAACTGAGGTACATCGATGGATTCGAACTTGATCGATACGAACTGGGCACTTCGATGGATACGAAGCTGATCGTACGAACTGAGGCATTTCGATGGATACGAAGTTGATCGATACGAACTGAGGCACTTCGATGGATACGAAGTTGCTGGAACCTGATCGATACGAACGCGATCGATACGAATGCGATCGATTCGAACCGGAGTTCGATGATGGATACGAAATCACACATAGTGATGGATACGAAAGCTCTGCCGTTTCCTCTAGATTGAATCGATCATAACATGAGCATTTTAACTCGGATTGACTTGAAATTTGGAATGCTGGCCTTCATGGCTTTTCTTGTCATGTCCTACCAATTATAGCCCAATCTGGACTCGGACAAAATTTAACCATATCCATAGTGAAGCAAAGTATAACCAATCTTTGAGACGAACCGTCTTTTGTTTTCGATCGATCTTTTGATATCACGAATTTTCCAAAAAGCGGGATAACATTTTCCCCCCAAAGTACATCTTCTGAAAACATGACGTGCTTTGAAAAGCTGCAATTTCTTTCTGAACAATCATCGTATTCTTTGTTGAAAGTTGCACCCTGTATTGCTGTAACTGACTGCTGTGTGATAGTGATTAGCTGTTTGTTGTCGTAATCGTAATGAGATGGGTATTCGATCCCCGTGAATGTTGAAAATGAATATTAGTCTAACATATATGCATATATGTTAACTTGATTCTCGTTAACGTTGCGTGTTCACAAGTCGTTGTCAGTTTAGTTTGTTATCGGATTTCGTATCGATTCTCTCCTGAACCGATTTGAAACTCGAGTTGAAACAACGCTTGATGGTTGTTTTGACTGTCCTCTTGTATCGATCCTCTCCTGAATCGATGTAAAAGGCTGAAAAGTAGTTTTTCATATCGATGCGAGTCCAATTGATGGATACGAAATGATCGTTCGTATCGATGGATTTGTTGGATACGAAATTAACGCTCGTATCGATAGACCTGCACTGTAGTGAGTTGATGGTTGTAAAATACCGCTTCAAATCGAACCAAATCTTCGATCCTTTGAGGATAATCATTAAAATTAGGTAATTAATGGATGGAATCATGTTAAGAACGATGAAACTCGAAATCTCAACCATCCTTCTTGCTTTTACGACCGGTTTTGATGAATTTGAGATTTGGACGAATGAGAGCAAGATTGTGGATAGAACGCGGCCACAGAGTTGAGGCCCTTTGGAGAAGAAGGAGGTGTGGAGGAACCACTTTACCTCTGTTTTGTGTCGATCTAGAATAGGAGAGGTCGAATCGACCCAGAGTATTTGACTTCGTATCGATGCCCGTATTGATCGAAAAGTTAAGTGGGACGGAGAGGTTTGCATCGATCGAAGATGGATGGAGCTCGTGTCGACTTGGAATGATCGATGCGAGTACTTGGCTCGTATAATCGATACAAAGCGTATCGAGTCGAAACTGATCGTTACGAAACATATCAATACGAACCTGAGCCTTTGTTATCGATCGATTCGAAATGTATCGAGTCGAATCTGATTGATACGAATGTATCGGTTCGAACATGGTCGGTACGAAAAATGATGCATCTTTGACTCGATATGAATTTGAACTGAGGCGACCGATTCCAAGTTGAAATTAGACGAACTTAGAGAACTTTTGCGCATTAAAACATTCGACTCCGACGAGCTTCTGCCTTGCACGACTGAACTTGATCGCAGAAATGCATATTGGACTATCTTTTGAAGCTCGCCGATGGAACCGTTGGGCGAACCTGCGGATGTAGCCCAGGATATCGGAGAGCAGAGAAAAGGCAAGGCAGCCGTTGGCAAATCATCTAGAAAAAGAAGATGAAAATCTGTTGTCATGTTTCAACCCACCTCCGGAATTAGAATTTCGAAGATGTCTCCCCTAAGAACTGAGAATCTTTATGAAGGGCTCGCTGATCTTCCAATTCCGGATGATGTGTCCTTGCAGCAGGATGATCCGCCAAAGGGTAAGGCTTGAAGCGAAAGACTGTTAGCGGTTCTAGTAGTTCCGCGTTGAAGAAAAAGCCGAAGAAGGAAAAGTAGATAATTCCCCTCTGGCGCATTTTTGGCAGTTAGGAAGTTGCTTTTATTTTTCTTTCATCGGCCATGTATTGATGCAGGCTCGGCCCCATGCTAGTAGGAATTTTTTGGAATAACTTGTACATGAATCTTCATATATAGTTAGTTGAAATGACATTCAGTTTCTTTGCTTCAACTCTCATTTCTTTTATGCTTAAGTATTTGCAGTATTTGGCTTTCAGTCCAGTGTACTTTTGGTGTTTCTACCTTCAAGTTGAGTCGGTTTTATTTGCCAAGTCTGAAAATCTTGATCACACGTCGTGATTGATGAATGAGTTGAATTTTGGACATTGTGTCACTTCGGTTAGTGATTAACACAAGCTTTTTGCCCCCAGTTCTGGGGAACAACATTTTTATTTTGGTGGTCGATCGCACCTATTGCAAATCTTGAGCACATGTCCACACTCCGGGGACTTAGGATAGTCTATGATCGATAATCTTGTTCACACTCTGGGAATTTGAGAGTTATCGGTGTTTGTAACAAAGTTTGCACTCCAGGAACTTTAACTTGGTAGTTGTACTCTAATTCACACTCTGGGAATTTTGAGTCAGCGTGTATATTTTGGTTCGCGCTCTGGGAACATGGAATTGATGTTTATACTCAACTCGCGCTCTGGGAATCTGGAGTTAGCATGTATATTTCAATTCGCACTCCGAGAACTGGAATTGATGTTTATACTCCAACTCGCGCTTTGGGAATTTGGAGTTGACATTTGTATTTTTCGATTCGCCCTCCGGGAACCTGGAATTGATGCTAATGCTCCAATTCATGCTCTGCGAACTTGGAGTCAGCATGTATGTTTGGGTTCGCACTCCGGGAACCTGGAATTGATGTTTTCCTCCAATTCACGCTCTAGGAACTTGGAGTCAGCAAGAATGTTTGGATTTGCCCTCCAGGAACCTGGAATTGATGTTTATCCTCCAATTCACACTCTGCGAACTTGGAGTTAGCATTGACGTTTCGGTTCGCACTACGGGAACCTGGAATTGATGTTTATACTCCAATTCACGCTCTGGGAACTTAGAGTTAGCATTGATGTGTCGGTTCGCACTCCGGGAACCTGGAATTGATGTTTATACTCCAATTCGCGCTCTGGGAACTTGGAGTTAGCATTGATGTGTCAGTTCGCACTCCGGGAACCTAGAATTGATGTTTATACTCCAACTCACGCTCTGGGAATTTGGATTTAGCCGACAGATGGTCAATCACACCTGTTTGGGCTTTTTAGGAATTCGTCTACACTCTGGGAACGATGGATTTATCGGGATCGTGGATGGTCAGATCACATCCACCCCGAGTTAACAAGCGAGGTCGTTAGACGGACGGATCCATCCTCCTCAAACTTGGTTAGGATACAGCCGAAGTCGTTAGGCAGACGGGTCCACCCTCTCCGGAACTGCATTTATATGTTTATACTCCAACAAGGCTCTGGGAGTTTGGAGTCGGTGTTTATGCTCCGGTTCGCACTCTGGGAACCTAGAGTTGATGTTTATCCTCCAATTCGCACTCTGGGAAAGTGGAGTTAGGATTTATACTCCGTTTCGCACTCTGGGAACCTAGAGTTGATGTTTGTACTCCAATTAGCACTCTAGGAAAATGGAGTTAGGATTTATACTCCGGTTCGCACTCTGGGAACCTAGAGTTGATGTTTATACTCCAATTAGCACTCTGGGGAAGTGGAGTTAGTGGTAGGACTGTCGCGTGTCGGTCCAGTTCAGCCTTTGATGTGATGGCTTGCCCCCGAGCTGAGGTTTCACTTAGTGAGTGGCCGGTCGTATCACAGTCACTCGCTATTTGAATAAATTCCACCGTGCGATAGAACTTAGCTCTTCGTACATTGTGATTGTTGAATGTTGCATTCGGTGAATCACAACTCTAGCTTGAAGAGATAGTAATTTATTGCTGGAACGAAAAAAACATGGCAATGTTAGTGCCTTATTACAAATTCAAACTTCAGAATGTAAAGGAAATTGCAAAGTATTCATAGACTGAATAAAGCCTGTCATGTGTAACAGTGACGAAGAACCTCGTCGTTCTAGGCTCCTGACAAAGTGGGTTCGTCACTGATGGCGTTTATCACTAATCTCCCATGGGGACAAGTAGAGTCCTCCAGTCTCGGTCGATCGGGTTCATTATTTTGATTTGATGGGCCCGCTCCTCCAGGCTGCGGCGCCCGCACAAACTGTTCCAGCTTCCTTTCTTTGATCAATTTTTCTACGAGATCTTGCAAGTGACGACATTCATCCGTATTGTGCCCGTAGCTTTCATGAAACCTGCAAAATTTTCCCGTCTGGATTTGCCTCTCTGACGACGGTTTTGGAGCAGGTTTTTTGTATTGCATTGTATTACAGGTTTGTAAATTCAAGTTCTCCAGTGATGTATTCAAAGGAGTGTAACTGTCAAACATAGGATTCTTGTGCTATGGGCCACGATTTTGATCCCTCTTTCTATTTTGATTCACGCTCTCTCTCTGCTGAGCTTGTTTGTTTTGAATGTTCAACTGAACTTTTCCGAAGCTCTCGCCGGACTGTTTGATCGCGACATTGCTTTGGATCCCTTCCATGCTTGGCCCTGCGTCAGTCTGCTTCCTAGACTGTTTTGAATCTTCCCTTCTCAGGAATTGAGCCGCCTTCGCATGGAAATGGTCCAATGATGCAGGTGGTTTTCCAGCCAACCAGTTGCCAAACTCAGAATCGGGGTCAATCCCCTTAGTCAACGCCATAAGGATGGAGTTATCGTTCGGATTGTTGATTTCCGCACATGCAGCATGGAATCTCTCTAAGTAGTGTCTGAGCATCTCTCCAGGAGCTTGGGTGATGCTAGACAGAGTGTTGACGTCTTTCGGCCTTGTGACGTGCATGCGGAATTGTTCAACAAATTTATTGGCCAATTGGTCAAATGAAGAAATGGATCGTGGTGGCAATCGAGTGAACCACATGGTAGCAATGCCCCCCAAAGATATGGGGAAACTACGACACTTCACTGCATCGTCAGCTCTGGAGGCTCTCATCGACCATTCATATTTCAGAATATGTTGGTTGGGGTCGGAGTTTCCCTCGTACATGGGTAGAGTCGGCATCCTGAATCGCCATAGGGGTTCAGCAGTAAGAATATCATCCGTAAAGGGAGTGTGACTTCTGGAGATTCTGCAGTCATCATTTGTGAGACCCAGGCTCTCATGGATCATTTGACGTATCATGGTCGGAAGATCCGGCATTTGTATGTTCTGTGCGGCTTGCGCAGGAGTGTGATTGAATCCCACATTCTGGGGTTGGACCGGATGCTGTCGACGGTCAAAATCTTGCCTTCTTGGCTCATAGTCTTCTGGGACGTATGCTTCAGGAGTACGTCCGTGCTGACGGTGGTCCAGGTTCGACCGATTTTGGGCATCGAGTCTTGGTTCAACCGCGACGTTAGTGGTACGGTATTTTGTGGTGTAGTGAGGAGCGGTACCCCCTCGAGAGGAAGGCCCAGTCTGGAAACTGGCCGATGGGCCAACTCTCAGTTGTCCAACGGTCATTGCCGGTTAATATCCAGCAGCTTGTAAGTGACTCCCATCTAGCCGGGGTCGTGGAGATCGATGATGATAATCAGAAGATGAAGAACTTTCACTGGAGAAGCGAGAAGCATGATCTCTCCTAGATCTCCTTCGCTTCTGACGATTCAGTTGGTTGGTTAGCTCGGCATTAGCGCGTAGCTGTTCTTTTAGTTGTTGCTGACTCTGGGTCAGCTCTTGAAGCAGCAGCTGAAACTCTTATCGGGTAACCGAACCTGATGGTTTTGAATGTCCAGTGGCGTCTTGGTTAGAGGGAGGTAGTGGCACGGGATTCTGTCTATCCTGTTCTTCTTGATTGACAACATTAGATGTGGTCCTTGTGCTAACCATCTTGAGGGTTGAATTCCTTTCCTAGATCCTTGCAAATCTGAATAGAAGGGAAGGAACTTGGATTAGATGATCTGGATCTCTCTCTTAGATTTATTCAATCTGGTATCGACGATAGATCCAAAGAGCAGGAGAAAATTTGGGTTTTCTCAGTGAAAGCACCAAATTGTTTGGACCAAAATTGGTCACAACACTCTTCGAAAGTTTTTGAAGAGATAATAATGAAGAGTATAAATTAAAAATGAGGATTATCTAACAAAAACTCCAAACAACAAAAAAGTAAATGCGCAGACAAGCGATTTAGAGTGGTTCAGCGTGTTGCCTACGTCCATTATGAATTTTTTTGCAGTTTTATTGATTCTCTTTCAATGATTACAAGTGGTTACAGCAATCAACAGCAAGTTACAACTGGAAATTCGAAATCAACTGTAATAGAATGATGTAGATCTTGATCCGGTAGAGTCTGGGCGCTTGAGAGTCAAAAAGACCCTTTTTCTGTAGGCTCTGGGGAACTATTTATAAGCGTAGGAGGCTGAGACTTCGCTCAAACTTCGGGAGATTCGCTCTGGCATGTGAGGGGGACCACACGACAAATTCCAGAAAGTTTCGAGTCGATCTGTGATCGATACGAAATCATTTCGTATCGATCAAGATGTCCAATCGAGTTGAAATTTGGTGTGAACATTCCTTGTCTTGTGTGCAATCTCCTGTGAAAATTTCATGGCATTTGGATCAGTGGATTGGAAGATACAGTCGATACGAAATGGACACTTTCGGTGGCTGCTTTGTTCGAATCGATTGCTTCGAATAGATTGCTTCGAATCGATGGTGGCACGCGCCTTCGTGATGATGTGAAGCGCAAACTTTGCCTCGATCCGGTCTTTACTCCGAGTTGACCGCATCGACTCCATATATCTCGCCTTGATCGCATAGAGGGATGAAACGTCACCCAGGTTTGTTTATTTGATGGATTCGAATAAGGCCTCAGTCTTGGATACGAACAGCAGCTGCCTGATGGACACGAAGAGAGGCTTCTATGATGTATCCGAAGTGGGCTATCTGCCGATGGATACGAAATAGGGATTTGCCAATGGATTCGAATAAGGAGGAGCCGATGGATTCGAACGAGATCGAGTCGAACCGTGGCTTCTCGATGGATTCGAATGAGATCGAGTCGAACCGAGGTACATCGATGGCTTCGAACTTGATCGATACGAACTAGGGCACTTCGATGGATACGAAGCTGATCGATACGAACTGAGGCACTTTGACGGATACGAAGTTGATCGATACGAACTGAGGCACTTCGATGGATATGAAGTTGCTGGAACCTGATCGATACGAACGCGATCGATTCAAACCGAAGTTCGATGATGGATACGAAATCACCCATAGTGATGGATACGAAAGCTCTGCCGTTTCCTCTTGATTGAATCGATCATAACATGAGCATATGAACTCGGATTGACTTGAAATTTGGAATGCTGGCCTTCATGGCTTTGCTTGTCATGTCCTATCAATTGTAGCCCAATCTGGACTCGGACAAAATTTAGTGATATCCATAGCGAAGCAAAGTATAACCAATCTTTGAGACGAACTGTCTTTTGTTTTCGATCGATCTTTTGATATCACGGCTTTGCTAAAAAGCGGGATAACATCGGTGGATACTTGAAAGAATAAATTCACGGTGGGAATTTATTAAAGGAATGAGAATATTTGTTCAAGGATAAATAGTGATTTATTTTTAAAGATGGAAAGAGAAGCGTATTTCCTTGGATAACCAAGTATGGTTTCAACGTAAATTTTTAAATATAAGTTATGTTGTTTTAAAAAGAATGTTTTAGAAAATTTATTATTTTTAAATTGTTTAAATTCTAAAGTAAGTATTTTTTCTCAAATATATTATCGTAGTAATTATTCAAAGGTGATTTGGTATTGTTTAACAGAGAAATCTAGTTTCATATTTTATTAAGTAGCCTCATTTAAATATTCCCAAAGTATATATTTTTAATAAAGTATTGAAGTAGTTTTAAACTTAAATGTTTTAATAGATAATTAATAATAAAGAGTTTTAAATTATTTTAAAAAAAATCTAAAGTTTTGTGCTTGGTTTTTTTTAGTGAAATAAATATTTGGAAATTTATTTTACGAGAAAAGTATGGTTTGAAACTATGTTCAAAGTGTTGAAGATGGAAATATATCTTGCGAAGATATTTTGAGAATAATAAATAATTTGGAGAAATTATTTATGTTGATGGATTTTTGTGAATGTTATTTGATATTTAAATAACCGACTATCAATATTGGGCAATGCGCTGACCGTTTCGAAGAGATCGGGATCGAGATTAATTTCTCGAAAACCACTTCGATCCGGTTTGTACGTTTCGTGGAAAACGAGTTCAGAGTCGAAGATGGTGCAATGATGTGCAAGGGCTAGTTGCTACTAATCCTGAGGATAATTCCAAAGTGGATGTAGTAGGAGTAGTGCCTTCGGTTCCGTTCGAACCCGGGACGGACTTGTATAGATGAATGCTTTCGAAACATCGTTAGGTGGACGATGGACATTCTAAGTGAAACGTTCTAAAAAAAGTAGCGCTTAGCCTCAAGCCTCATCAACCGGGAATGACTGAAAATCAAGGGTTATACACCAAGGCTTGGTGGGTAGCACCCATTTCCGGCGAGGTCATCCCTGTCTAGATGTCCCTTTTATTTCGGCTTAGTGGTGCGGTTGCTAATCCCAACCATGAGGTGATCTTACTCGGGATTATCCAGTAAGGGGTAGTCCGGGTCTTGTGTTGCAGGGGGTCGGGAGTGATCCTCGGTATGTTGATCTAGACTAGGTACTGGTACAGGTGGTACTCCAGTGTCTAGTCATTAGTTGGAAATCCATTTTCCCTACGCGCCCGTACGGTTTTGGTTGTGCCTAACTATTGCTGAAACGTGAGATGCAAGTATTTCAGCTAGATTCTATTTTACTTTCTATAGACACTATTATAATATCAGAAAATTTTAATAAAAAGTGTTTTCGCTATCGTAAGGTTAAAACCCGACATGTTTATTTGTGGCGTGGTCTTACGAGATGCTTTTGTTTTCAAAAGGATTTTGAAACTTTAATAATCAATTTGGGTGTGGTTTTCTCACGCTGGTATTCCAGACTGACTTGGGGGTTATTTAACTGTAATGCTCGGGTCAGACCGAGTATTATAGAATATAGGAAAGGATGCTGTGGAGTTCAGGAGACGAGCTGGATGGCGATACGTACTTCCGTGTTTGTGTTACATATTCCGCTGTGTATTCAGATTGTGAGGATAGATTATGATTACTGTCTAGTTGTATGATTATGTATACCCTGATGATGTATGTATAAATAGATATAGTATATGTTTTTGGTGTAAAGATCTGTGATTATCTATTATATTTTATTCCGTTGTGATGGATAGATTCTGATGTTGTTTCCTATTTTCTTCTTCTACCTCTTCTTCTTTAACCCAAATGGTTCGTATTTTCGTTCATCTTGAGTTGATTGATGTAGAATTATGTTGAATCAAGGTGTACGGATTTGCAGATCATTACAGTTGGTATCAGAGCCAGGTTGGTGATAACCTTGGCTTTGGTGGTAATTACTCACTAAAAATAGAGTCCGTAGTACTCTAGAATGAGTTTGAGCGTATTAATAGTTATGAGCACGTATTTGTTAGTTAATATAAATTGTTTTAATATTGTGTTGACTTATTGGTTGAGTGGAATATGAATTCTGATTGAGTAAGTTGGCCGCTTTCGAGAAGTGTTTATAAACACCTGACACAATAAATGGACACAATATTGTTTTAAAGGTGGGTGAATTAAATAATTTGACCCAAAATATATTTTGATATAAAAGAAAAGTTTTTGTAAACTATTTTAGCTAATATATGGTTGCTCGGATGTTAAGAATGATAATATTAAATTATTATCATTGTTGTGTGGAAATTTAACTGGAAATTGAAAATATAACCAAAGGTTAAGGAAATAAATTCAATTATAAAATGAAATTTGTATATATGAATTATAAACGTGATTTATAAATTGAAATACAATCAAATGGAAAAAAGTATGAGTATAAATTATACCGATGATTATGGTTAAAATTTGATTTAAATCAAATTTGAAAATTTAAAAAAAAAACCCGAAGATTTTGGGAGTGTTTTTTCCAAGTGTTTTGAAGATAAATAATAGCATTATTTTTTTAAAAGTATTTCTGGAAGGAAATCGTTTCAAATAAAATTTTGGGAAGGGATATAGCATTGAACTCACTTCAGTCGCTGGAAAATAATTTCCGTGATGACTGCAGCATCATCGATGTTCATTTTCGAGTTTCTTAGTGACGGATTGCTGCCAAATTGATTTGTTCAGAAGAATTAGTTTGTTTTTGAAATTTCAAAGGAAATTTGTTGGGAATAAAAACCAGGATTGGTTTAAATTTTTGAGAAGTGTGATTTTGAGATAATGGTGATTTCAAATAATTTGAAACCAAAGGCCGGGTGTTTAAAAATCCTTATGAGATAGGTTATAAGCTTATAAATTGAGATGATTTTCAAATCAGGAAGGAAATATAAGCTATGAATGTTGGAATTAAAATTTAAAGTGAAAAGATAAAAATGAAATTAACTTGGATTGATGAAGAAAATTGAATCGAATTGGATTAAATAAATCTGAGTTAAAATAGAATTGAATTGGAATAAAGTTCAGTTGAGTTATGAGTGATATTGAATGGAATTAGATCCTTACTTGAATAAACGGAAGTAAGTTGGATAAGAAAAAGGTTAGATAAGAATTAGACTGGAATGAATGAATTAGAATAATTTATAAAAGAATTAAAAATCCATGGAATAAAAATATGCTTGGGTTATAAATAAGCGAAAATTTTCAAGTTAAAAATAAAGATGAATATATTCAAGCCTAGAATGAATGGAAATGTGTAAAACAATAAGTTGTGACTTATAAAACTGGAAAGTGGAATAGCAAACCCAAAATAAATATTGTTTGATGATCTAGAAAATGAAACAAAAATCCAAACTTGAATTTTAAAATAAATTGAACTTAAGAAAATTAAATGAAGAGAATTTGAGATAAATCTCAAGTATTGAATTATAAATAGGGGGAGAACTAATTAGATAATAAATTAGTTAATGAAATATGTAGATGGAACCTAATGTAGTTAAATAGAAGCTGAATTGTGAGTTAATAATGAAGTTTGGAAATAAAATTCGAGTTATAAATCAAATTTGACTTGAATCGTTAATGAAGTAAATATAATTGAAAATAGATTAAAGTAGGGATGGTTTTAGTTGAAAATAAAACCCAGATGAGTGGGAATAGATTGAAAATGGCCTTGTAATCAATCAAATGAATTGAATCTAAAAATTTAAATTTATAATAACTAATCAAATAAATTTGTAGATTGAAATGAGATTTGATTGAAATAGAATCAAGTTAAATTGAAAAGGAAGATTTATTTGCAAAATGAAAATGAGCTTAAGTATGAATTTGAATAATTTGAAATAAATTAATTTAAGTTTAAAATTAGTGGAAGCTTGGCTTTGAGTAAGGGTAAAAGTCCATTAAATAAAAGCTTGGGTAAATTTAAATTGGGAATGGTTATCAATATGTAAGCATGGAATGGTCCAAGCTTAATAAAATGGTCTCAAATGAAATGAAGGCAAATATGGAATGAAATGTAAATGAATGGATCGTGAATAAAATTAAAAAGGAATAAAATTGAAACAGAATGTGTCGAGCTAAATAAAATGGTTGTGAATGAATTAAAATAGAAGGAATTAAATATAAATTGAGTTGGAATCGATTTAAAATGGTTATGAGCTTAAGTAATTGTTACTTGCATGAATAACATCAAATTTGCACAGAAAATTAGTCATTTTATCGTAAACGAAAGTAAATGTAATAACAGAGGTGAATAGAATTGATTTTTATGAATTAATTGGAATTATATGGGTTTGTTTAAAATTTAAAAATGAATCGAATGTAAGCAAGTGGGTTGTAAACCATTCAAATTGAATGAAAATGATATATGAATTAATTGAAAACAGTTGAATTAGTATGAAAACTACATAAATTGCTTACGGAAAGTGTTTAGTGTGCATTGCTTTTAGAATCATGTGTTTAACTATTGCAAATAAGTGAAATGTTGTTAAACTTCATACATGTGACACTTGCATGTTTTAGTTGAGTAAGTACAGGTTCAGGGAAGTCGTTGGCTGGATTTGATTGCGCTAACTGCTAATTAAATTAGTCGTTGCTTAAAAATGCTAAATAAGGCACGCCTACGTAACAAAAATAGGAAATATGAACTGTTTTTATTTTTTCGACAGGGTGGGCCGTTGTATATATATTTATATCTTTTGTCAAATTGCAAAAGCTCCTTCATACAAAGGAGACTCTACCAAAATTTTCCGAAAATTTTGGGAGATAGAATTTTTTTTGAAATTTTTGGGAAAATTTTTGTTAGCGATAAAATGATTTCAGATTGGAAATTGAAATAAATTAGTGAATGAAACTAATTTAAAATAATGATATGAATCAGTTATAAATGGAAGATAAAATTAAATATTCAGAGTTGAAGATAAATTGATTTCATATGGAAATGGGAAAACTAATTTGAATAGAAGTAAATATGAAACTTATGCAAGGAAATGTATAAAATGATTTTAAAAGCTATGATTGGATATTATTGCTAAGTAGGATATGCAGGTATTATAAAGGGAAAGGAAAATTGGTTCTGATTTCAGATGATAAATTTGAGTTGCCCGACCAAAAAGGTATGTGTTCAAATTTTTGTATGAAATTTGATTGGGTTTTGATCTAGTCACTTGGCCTTTTGTTTTCTTTTGGAATCTGGGAGCCCGTAGAGGCATTTTGTAATTGTACCGATCTAGCCGCGCAAAGGAGATGCTGGCAAAAAAATTCGGGAATTTAGAGAGTTAGAAATTTTTGAGAAATTTTGAAAATATAAAACTTGGTTTTGAATTATACTTTGAATGGTGGAATGAGTAAAGTTGTTTGGGAACTATGGTAAAGTTTGGAAAGTTAGTAAGATGGATAGTTTGTCTTTAATAAAGATTGTTTGGTTGTTGTTAAAAACTGTTTTGTTTTGGAAAATAGTAATGGGTATTGGATCATTCTTCCTAACTGGTAATTTCGGGAACGAAATTCTTTTAAGGGGAGAGGAATGTAACGACCCGAATTTTTAGCGTTGAGTTTAGAATATTTAAATGAGTTTAAACATTTAATTTGGATTACAAATTTATCTTGAATATGAAAAGTTTGGTTTTTATTCAATAAAATAGATTCAGAATTTAATATAATGGTTTCTTAGTATTTAAGGTAATAATTGAAAATTGGGTAAAATATGTGATCTGGAGTTTCGAGCTTGTTAAAAACGATTTGAAGACTTGTAAAATTATATTAATAGTGCTGATGATAATAAAAGTTTTAAAATTGAATTTAACACTGATTTGTTCAGTTTTGAAATTTTATCGTTTAAACTGAATTTAAAAATAGCTTTCCGAGGCACAGTCTCGGATTTCGACGAAACTAGTTCCATTGGATCCGTAATATTGTATTATTATCGGATTTCAATTTTCATAGTGTTTGGAGTTGTTGTGTGAGCGTACGACATATAAACGCGCTTAAATCTATAACGAAAATTTAATAAAATAATCGAGTCCAAAAAGCTATCTTCTCCATACGATCAAATTAGGACTCAAAACGTTTTCCTTTGCGTTCGGAATAGGGGTATAACATTATAAACGCCTAGCGGCACGCCTCGATTGATGATCGGGATTCTTGGCTTCGTTTTCTCAACAATTTAAATTTAAAGATGGATAATGAAATTGCATTGAATACTGTAGCTAGCATCACATATAGGGATTTAAAAACTCGTGTTACCTTCTTTAATACGCTTCTTCATTTAATAAATAAAATAAAAGGCAGATATTTTTCTTCGTTCAGAGAAAACCCGAAACCTCTCTCTTCTCGTTCAAATCCAAGGTTATGGCTGAAGCCTAAAAAAATCGAAATCATATTCTTTACCCCTTCCAATTCCACGAAATCAAAAACCCTACTCCCCTTTTCCCTTCTTCATACGAATTCATTCGTTAAAAAATATAAAAATAAAAGAAGTAAATGAATCCACATATTGTTTTTCCAGTCGCGATTTTGTGTGCTCGAAGTCAAGGGTTGGCAGTCGCAAATTCAAGGAGGAGGCAGGGATCTGGAATCGTCTGGAGGGATGTCGACATCGATGAGCTCGAGGTCGGGTTTTCAGGTCATTGATGGGGAGGAAGGTTTAAACGTGCACGCGCAAGGCCGAGCAGGTATTGAGGGAGGAGCAGGCAGTTCGTTCTGGGAAGAAGACAGAGCAAGTGGGCCGGGCTCGTTCTGTATGGTATAGGTTTTGTTATTTTTTCGAAAATTGAATTTATGTTTCAGTTTAAATATCGAAAAAGAAAAAAAATATTGAGTTAATTTTGTATTTTAGTTGAAGTCGTTAATTTATACGCTTAAAATTTGTTTATACAAGGTTAAAACCGAGCAAATTGTGTGCAATAAAGTCGAGTTGGATCGATCAGCAAAATCAAAAAAAAATAAAGGTGAGTTAATCTCACTCATCTGGTTTTTAATTTAAATTTAAATAGTTAAATTTAAATAATTGGTTGAATGGTTGAATTGATTCGATGTGCTATATTATAGTATATAATATATCTTGGAATGATCGATTTCCCGCATTATATAGCGGATGAGACCCTATGCGCCGCATAATAGCGGGTGATATTATATTAAAAATCCCATATACCACGATATTCCACCTCGAAGTGGAATTGGTATTTTATATTGTGCTAACATCTGTGGATGCAGGGAAACAGGTTGGAGGGATCCAACTGGATTCCTCAAAATTATTTATATTGTTTAATATTCTCTGTTATGAATATTCGATATTCTGTGATGAATTATACTTGGAATATTGAATGCTATGGTTTACTTGAATATATTTCGGTACACTGAGTTATCAAAATATATAGAATTGGATTTTTGAAAAGAAAATAAAAAGGAAGAGAATTTTTAAGTGAAATAATTATAGAGAATTTAAATAAATTAAGAATGAACTGGATAAGAATAATAGTGGTTTTAAAATTCTAATAAATAAATTCCGTATATGAAAATGGGATTTTGAATAAACAGGAAGATAATGAAGTTTAAAATTTAGTGTTATTTTTAAAAGAATAAAGCATTTTTTTAAATTTAATATTTAAATTATTGAAAGAATAAAGAAGAAATTTGGAAAATCTGAAATTAGCATGTTTCAGTTAAAGATTTGAAATCAAAACGAAAAATATAGTAAATAAGTCTATAATTAATAGATTTTGAAATGAATTTAGTAAGTAAAGAAATTTATTTCAAAATGGAGTAAATTGGAAATCAATTTGAAAATTTATTTAAGTGGTTGAAGTTGGAAATTTAAAGGAGAAGTGGGACTTGGAATTTATAAACTGTGTTTATAAAAGTAAAGTAATATATCGGTGGATATTTGAAAGAATAAATTCACAGTGGGAATTTATTAAAGGAATGAGAAAATTTGTTTAAGAATAAATAGTGATTTATTTTTAAAGATGGAAAGAGAAGAGTATTTCCTTAGATAGCCAAGTATGGTTTAAGCGTAAATTTTTAAATATAAGTTATGTTGTTTTAAAAAGCATGTTTTAGAAAATTTATTATTTTTAAAATGTTTAAATTCTAAAGTAAATATTTTTCTCAAATCTATTATCGTAGTAATTATTTAAAGGTGATTTGGTACTGTTTAACAGAGAAATCTAGTTTCATATTTTATTAAGTAGCCTCATTTAAATATTCCCAAAGTATATATTTTTAATAAAGTATTGAAGTAGTTTTAAACTTAAATGTTTTAAAGGATAATTTATCATAAAGAGTTTAAAATTATTATTATTTTTTCAAAAAATTTAAAGTTTTTTGCTTGGTTGTTTTCAGTGGAAATAAATATTTGGAAATTTATTTTATGAGAAAAGTATGGTTTGAAACTATGTTCAAAGTATTGAAAATGGAAATATATGTTGCAAAGATATTTTGAGAATAATAAATAATTTGGAGAAATTATTTATGTTGATGGATGTTTATGAATGTTATTTGATAGTTAAAATACCGACTATCAATATTGGACAATGCGCTGATCGTTTCGAAGAGACCGGGATAGGGATTAATTTCTCGGAAACCACTTCGATCTGGTTTGTACGTTTCGTGGAAAACGAGTTCAGAGTCGAAGATGGTGCAATGATGTGCAAGGGCTAGTCGCTACTAATCCTGGGGATAATTCCAAAATGGATTTAGTAGGAGTAGTGCCTTCGGTTCCGTTCCAACCCGGGATGGACTTGTATGGATGAATGCTTTCGAAACATCGTCAGGTGGACAGTGGGCATTCTAAGTGAAACGTTCTAAAAAAAAGTAATGCTTAGCCTCAAGCCTCATCAACTAGGAATGACTGAAAATCAGGGGTTATGCAGCAAGGCTTGGTGGGTAGCACCCATTTCCGGTGAGGTCATCCCTGTCTAGATGTCCCTTTTATTTCGGCTTAGTGGTGCGGTTGTTGATCCCAACCATGGGGTGATCTTACTCGAGATTATCCAGTAAGGGGTAGTCCGAGTCTTGTGTTGCAGGGGGTCGGGAGTGATCCTCGGTATGCTGATCTAGACCAGGTACCGTGACAGATGGTACCCCAGTGCCTAGTCGTTAGTTGGAAATCCATTTTCCCTACGCGGTCGTACGGTTATGATTGTGGCCAACTATTGCTGAAACGTGAGATGCAAGCATTTCAGCTAGATTGTATTTTACTTTCTATAGACACTGTTATAATATCATAGAATTTAATTAAAAAAAAATTAGCTATCATAAGGTAAAAACCCAACATGTTTATTTGTGCCGTGGTATTACGAGATGCTTTTGTTTTCAAAAGGATTTTGAAACTTTAATAATCAATTTGAGTGTGGTTTCTCACGCTGGTATTCCAGACTGACTCGGGTGTTATTTAACTGTAATGCTCGGGTCAGACCGAGTATTTACAATACAGGAAAGGATGCTGTGGAGTTCAGGAGATGAGCTGGATGGCGATATGTACTTCCGTATTTGTATTACATATTCCGCTGTGTATTCAGATTGTGAGGACAGATTATGATTACTGTCTAGTTGTGTGATTATGTATGCCCTGATGATGTATGTATAAACAGATATAGTATTTTTTTGGTGTAAAGATATGTGATTATCTATTATATTTTATTCCGCTGCGATGGATAGATTCTGATGTTTTTTCCTATTTTCTTCTTCTACCTCTTCTTCTTTAACCCAAATGGTTCGTATTTTCGTTCATCTTGAGTTGATTGATGTAGAATAGTGTTGACTCAAGGGGTACGGATTTGCAGTTCATTACAATGTGCATACGAGATGCTAGCAGAATATTCATTGAGCCAAATCAAAGCACCTAATCCATTCCTAACCTCAATAAATTGAAACCTAGCCTAATCCTAAAATTAGCAAAAAACTTACAGCTACTACAACTCTATTAAAATTCTTCATTTTCACTTCAAAATAAAAATAAAATCAAAGCAAACATATAATAATAGATCGGATCTGGGAGGAGCAAGTTTATTGGGACGATTCTTTGATGAAGCAAGTTGGTAGAGCTTGGATCTAAGGTGAGTGTAGGTTTAATAAGATGTTTATTTCTATTAAATTTAACATATTCTACTTGATCTAGGGTGTTTGTAGTTTAAATAAGAAATTATATAACCTAAAATCTAGAGTAGAAATAGAATATCGTAAATTGACAAACTTGCAAACCCTTTTTTAATTAAAACCCCAAAGTTGATTAACTGTTAGTATATAACTTGTTAAAATGCATCAAATCTAACTAAGAAAATTGGGTACAATCTTAAAACAAATTGGTCACTGTAGTGCTTATAGTTCTGCTACTATGTGTGCTTAAAAATGAAATTAATAGTAATCAAAATTGAAAAAGAAAAGTAAACAAACTCTAATTTTTGTACCATGGTCGATCGACCCTCGTCCTGAGCGGTCGAACGATAGGGCATGGCGATCGACCAGTTATCACCTGAAACACAAGACTTGAACCTTGGCGTAAGGCCCAAGTTAGTAATAAAAATAAATGTTAATCGTTGTGTGAGCCAATTTAGGGTTATTTTTAGCTATGTTAGGAGCTTTAGGAAGCTAGTTCCTTATGAGATAATGCCAGGACATTGCCGTTGGATATATCCTCTTAACCTAATGGAGGTCGATTATTTAACTATGGGTGATTTTTATCGCAAATGGCATTCATATGAGGTTCTATGATGGACGCTCAACACTAACTGATGCCTGATGAAGTGCGTCCCAACACAACAGGAGTCCTGGTATGCACAGATAATGAAATGACGTGGTACAGTTCAGATGTTGGATCCTAGAGCCTGCAATAAGAGGCGTATACTACTGTCGAGAGGGGGACACAGATACAAACGATGAGGCACATCGGTGATTCACGATTATGGGTTCCTCCTCAATGCATAGCTGGGTTACATGTAGTCGTAATTATAGGAATACATTCCCTAGTAGCCTATTGGCGGTGATAGTAGTGGGAATGTATTTCCACAGTAGCGCAACAGCGATGTTTCCATAGTTAGCAGCCAAGGGATGGTGTTTACATATTGAGTAGCTCTATGAGCAGTGGTCGATCGTTAGTGATTGAGATTCGATCTGAAGCTCAATCCTTATAGTATCCTGTACAAGTCATAGTGTACATGTGTGTTGGAAAAAAAACCTTAATTTGAGACATTAGGAAGTACACAGACATTTGTAGAACTCCTTAGGTTGCATATGGTAGATTTAAAGTCAACTACACATAATCACCATATATTAAACTTGTACTCATTCACCAAACTTTTTTCCGACCCACCCCATCTTTTCATTTTCCCCCAACACTATACATTGGGTTGATTGAGTATGGTATGTGGAAAAAGGAGCTACGCGTTGGGATTCTCATATACTTTATTGTTCATCATGTAGTTACTTATTGTATTAAAATCCTATAAAATTCATATTGTACTTTAGGAACAATATATGTGATAGTGTATAAGGCAATTAAATATTCTGGAGTCTATTTTTTGAAATGTTTATTTTTAATACTTATATTTTAATTCCTTCCGCTATGACATCTAAAAGTGTAGAATGTCTTATAATTTACCTTTATAATTATGCTAAAAAATGTTATAATAACCCAACAGCTCGTATTTCTCAGCATGACATGAGTCCGAAGTCACCCTAGTCTTTAGATTGGGGTGTTGGGAAGTGCGGGTTGTTATATTTGATACAGAGCTTATGTTTAAGATCTCCTAGTATTTAGGCACGTATTAAGTGAATGTACATGAAATTAAAAGAAAATGGTTTTCCAAAAGTGGTTTCAAAAAGGTTTTTGTAACGACCCGTAAATTTCGATAATAAATTTTTTCATTTTAATAAGATTTTGGAGTTAAATTTAAAAAGAAATAAAAAACTTATAATTTATAATGAAGTAAATGTTAAGAATTAAGCATAGAAATGGTTATTAAAACTAATTATTGACAATTGAAATGGAATCACAAAAATAATGAAATAGTTTAAATTGTTGCACTTGGATATAAAATGGAAACTTAGTAATTAAAAGTAAGCTTTGAATTAACCAATGAAATACTATATTGATTATTATAGACTTAATAAAAAGGTTGAATTGAATCAATCTATTTGAAACTAAAAAAATTGGTATGCAAATTTATAATAAATGGGTTATTGCAAGAAATTGAAATTTGATACTATAGTGAATTAGAATTAAGATGAAAGTGGGAATATTTAAGTATGTACGGTCAAACTGATTGCATTTAATAAATTTGGGCAATAAAATTCATTAAAGGTAATTAATTATTATGTTAATGTAAATTAGGAAGATAGTTGAAATTATTGTTAATTCTATTCATAATATGACTATTGGTTGAAGTATAAGAAACTTAAGCGTAACCTTGGCTTGTAAACAATTATTATAAGTTGCATGTTGAATTTGTTGATTTAATTGGAATTGAAATTAAATTTTAATGAACAAATAAAGGTTACAATAACGGGAATATGAGTAAAACAAGTGTAATTATTGAATTAAATGAAATAATATTGCCTAGTAGTAACTGAACGTAAATTTAGGTAATAAGGTTAAAAAAAGTTGATAAATAATAAATGTAGTGTAATTCCAATTAATTTAAACAATTGTGAAGTTTTATTTGATTGAAAGTGGTAGATTTGGGAAATAGATTTAAAATTATATCAACTGATACAATAATACGTAATAAATGGAAAATTCATACAATCAATGTTAGATAAATAATCATAACGTTTGTTGTTGTTGATAAACGTTACTTTAATAATTGTTAAAATAATAACGGAAGTGTGAATGTAAATTTAATAGAAACATAAATTTATTTATATGGTAAATAATTGGTAAAAAGGATTAGACTAAGGAAATTTTATTAATTGGTTTTAAAACCTTAATTAATATGTGTAATAGACAAGATTTCACATTTTGAAATATAACCATTTATACAAATCTAAGATGTATATAGAAGTATCAGTGTAATGAAACGTAAACAAATGTTAAATATGTTTATAAGATAATGATTTTTTGAATAATAAGAATGGGAATCAACCTTTATTTATTTATTTATTTGAATTTAAATTACGATAATATGATTTATTGCAATTAAATGAAAATCTAATATTTAAATTATTGCATAAATGGAAATGTAGATGAATTCTAAGAAAATAAATGTAAACAATCGTGAACCAATGTAAATTGCATCCTTTTGATAATGATGAATTAAATAATAAGAATGAAAAGTGAATTTTATAGAATTATTGAAAATTTTATTTATAATTTTTGAATTTAATGAAATTGAGGATTTATATTGAAATTTATAAATTAATCTTCTCCAAAATGACATTTAAATTTGTTTAAATCATTGTAAATGTTTGAGAAATATAAAGGTTATAAAATTTTCAATTTCAGAATTGAAATTTAATATTGGATTTAATCAATTAATTATAAATTTATTTAATTAGTATAAAAATAGCCATTTTGGCCCCTGACTCGGATTTCAACGAAACCAGTTTCATCGGATCCGTAACGGTGAATTATTGTAGGATTTTAAGTTTCGTAGCGATCGGACTTGTCATTTGATCGTATGGGCTTGAAACGCCTTGAAATAAATGAAATTGAAATTAATTGAAATCAATTTGAAAAATATTGATTTTAACATAACTTCTTTATACGACGGAATTTGGACTTGAAACCTTTTCCATTGCGTTTAAGGTATTTAAAAACAAATATTTTGATATATAGGTTGACCCAATTTCATTCCGGAGTCGAAACGGGCTTTTTGGGCCACTTTGGCGTTAGCGCGTAAATCTATCCTATCCATCCATTCAAATGTCAAGTCTGCCTATATATATCCTACTATAAACCCTAGCAGCCTCCGTTCCTCATTTCTATACGTTCTATTCACCTCCCCACTTCAATGGAAGACAAACCCTAGTCCCATTTGCAATCCCAAATCAAATCCAATACTGAAATTTCAAACTACACAATATATGCCAAATTTTATATCAATTCGAAGCTCCCGACGAGCGCATCTCAGATTCATGATTCGTTTTTCATTTTGGTTCATCGTATGATCAGTAAAAATCGAAGAAGTTTCGGCCGTTCATCGCTCGACGACGAACCTCGTCTGATCGGGAAATCATTTTTGGGTATTGTGGAGATAGCTGAGGGATTGCATCCATGTGAGTTTCATGGCGAGTTAAAGGTCGAATTTGTTGATTTAATTCGATTAGGGTTATGTGTAGGCGGCGGCTGCTGGGGGTTTTGGGGCGCGATCGTCGTCATGGATGCTTAGCGTGGATGATGTTCTGGAGGGCGGCGTCTCGTATGGCGCGGCGCGGTAGGAGGAAGGAACGTCGTTCATCTTCATGGCGGTGTTCCCTGCATGCGAACAAAACGCGTTGCCTATAGCTTGCGTTAGTGCTACGCTGGGGAGAAAGGATGGAGGTGACGTGGCAAGTATGAAGGTTGTAATGTGTTCTCTTTTTTTAATTTTTTATAATTAAAATTCTAGCACATTTATCGCTATATCTTTCACATACGAACACCAATTCACGCGTGGTTTTTTGTTAGGATCGTATTGAAATTCCGAACATTTCGGCGCTGGTTTGATGAATTCTGAGACTGTCAAATTTTTGGGTTTATTCAATTTAAATTCAAAAGGTGAGTGTTTTAACCCAATCACAACTTCTAAATTTTTTATGTTTGTTAAATTTAATTTTGTTGTGATTATGCATTTATTTATGACTGTTTCGGATATTTTAATCATCATCTTAGTAAATTGCATTTATTAAATTAAATCGTTATTTAATTTATTATTGAATATAACTGCCGGTTAATTTCCTGTGATATATTATCAGTTATATATTGATATTGATTTATTATTTTGGATGATGATTGTGATGGATGTATGATTTTATGATTGATGAATGGATGTTGTATTATATTATTAGAAACTGCAAGTTATAATGCATTTTATTGATTCGGGATTGCGGTTTGAAATGATATATATAACCGTAATTTTTATTTTAAATTACGGACTTAAATGATAAATATCCGTATCACTTAACTATAGGATAGAAAATTATATACAGACATCGTGGTCTATGTATAAAATATTTTGAAATGATTTCTATGGTTTCGTAAAGAATATATATATATATATATATATGATTTTATGAGATATTGATTTGGACATTTGATAAAGGTTATTTTATATGAAGTAAATTTTTTCTTTTAAGCTATGTATAAAATCGTTTAAAGTAAAAATAAGTTTAATAATAAAGTTTGATTTTATTAGAATATAATATAGAAAAGTATTTACTTGAACTATATTTTAATATAGAATTTATATTGATTTTTATAAACCAAGGTTGAGAAGATAGTTTTGAAATATGACTTGAGATTTTATTTAATTAAGAATTTTATTTAATAAGAATCCATTGGTACTTATTGAAATTTAGTTTTTAAAAGAATATGGTTTTATAACTTAATTCAGGTTTAAGGTGATTTAAGTGAATAAATTGAGGAATATTCAGTTATTGACATTGAAGTTTTATTTAAAGGATATTGGATTTAGTAAGCAAATATTTCAAAACAAAATAATGGTAAAAGTGAAATAGGTATATATATGAATCAAAAATGTAGTTTGAAATACTGAATATCGAAGCTTTGAAATATATGGAATTTGAAATGGTTTAATTAAGGATTTAAATCTGTATTTGGAATAGATTTGTGAAATTAAATAAGCTAAATTATTATATAAAGTAATTTAATATTAAACCATTTAAGTATTGGAAGTTATGTTTCAAAGTATGATTTTCAAGGTATTATAATTTGAAAGTGTTATATTCAAGAGTTTTGGTTCCGAAATATTATAACTTTGAAATGTTATAGTTTAAAAAAAAAATTTGAAAATGATATCAAATTTGATTTAGGTTTTAAAAAGAGGAAATGATATTGTATTTATATGAATTTGAAATGGATATTATATTCTGGTTTTAAAAGTATAAACTATTTTGATAAGACTGCGGTGTTATAATAACGTTTGGTTGTTGAAGAGACCAGGATCAGAAGTTGTCATACTCTCTGCCAACTCCGAAAACCACTTTAACAACCGTGTATGCGGTGGAGATTCCAGAATGAAGTAGGATGGTGGCGGCATTTACTTTGAGGTAAATACGTGGACCCAACTCCCGTGAGTTGGCATAAGGTGGCTAAAACAGGAGCGATTTACGGGTTAATGAGGTAGCACCTTTGATCTGACACATCCCTTCGATATTATACTTTGACTTTGGATTGATTTGGTGGCCACTTTTGATTTTTTTTATTTGGGGGTGTGGCTCGAGGTGGGAGGTAGCTGCGCGCTATGCGTTAGCACCGACCCGGAAGCGTAATTGGTATATCTACCCTGGCATTGCCTAGTTGTGCCGTGTCACCTACCTTATCACGCCTTGTACGAGTTTGGTTTTCTCCTGTAGCCCGTGTATCCTCTGGTGGCTTCCCGATCAGGAGGGACTATGATATTGGATGGACTACTAGGACTATTACATGTTAAGGGCTATATGGGTAACCCCTTAATGCTGTGAAAAAAGTAAGTTTATTTTATTAATAGGCATTATTATAATAGCGAAATATTACTACATAGTAAATAGTTTAACGGATCCTTAGGAGATGTGAATCCCGAGCATCTCTTAAGTTATTGCTCTCATATTTATTTCTGTTGATTTAACTCACATAAGATATTTTAGTTCTGACTCGAATTTTTTTTCTTTTCGATTCGCTCAGGTCAGTCTGAGCATTTCAGGATTTGAAGATTTTATTCTGGAGGACGAAGATGAAGATTTGTAGTTACTATTATCTACTATATTATTCCACTACACCATTTAATTCCACTGCATTAATTATTTTCTCTGGTATGTGTACTCTGATATGTATTGTATAAGTATGATCAGATATTTTGTAAACAGCTTCATGAACTGTATATTTGATTATTATATTTTATTGTTCCACTGCAAGATTCTATTTTGTTTTTTTTCTTTCTCTACTTTTTCTTATTTACCCCGTAACAATCCGCCCTTCCGTATGGTTTAATTGAAATGTATGTCGATTTAAAGCATGCGAAAAGGCGGGATGTTACATCTGGTATCAGAGCCAGGTTTAGCGATTAACCTTAGTTTTGTGGGGTCTGACTCTTTACTAATAGGGTAGTAATACCCTGTGGGAGTCGATGAGTGTGTGTGTGTGTGTGTGTGTGTATATGAGAGCGTATTTGTTAGTGTTATAAAAAGATTTTAATATTGTGTTAATTTGTTCCATTTTGTATTTATAAATTCTGGTTGATGCATAGGACGCTATGACATCAATACGGATTTTTAAATACTTAATAGGATAGACCGACATAATATTTGGTTTTAATATAGGTGAATGAAATAATTCCGCCTATTATATTTTCATATATAAAAGAAATTTTTTATAAATGATATATATTTGGTTCCAATATATTGGTTGTTAGGTGATGAAATTTATAAATAATAGTTGAAATAAGATTGAAAATAAAATAAAAGAATAAGTTGGAATTGAGAACTTAAGTTCCGGGGTTCTGAAAATTCTTTCAATTGATTTTGGAATATAATAATAATGTTATTAGAAGTATTTTCTGATATAAATATTTCAATATAATTTGAAAGAATTGTTATAAAGAAATTTTGGAAAAGAAATAAGTTGTACTACACTCTCTGTCGCTGGAAAATAATTTCGGTGATGGCAGCCGCATCATCGACATTCATTTTCGAGTTTCGAAGGAGGAAGGCCACTGTAGTAGTTTTACTGCAGATTCATTTTGATAAACAAGTATAAATTTTAAATTGTTTTAAATATAATTGGATATATAAAGTGTAAGTATATACATTTATCTAATATTTTAAAACAATTTATGAATAAAACCCGGTATTTAAATTCTTAAGTTTCCATTATTTTACAGTTTCAATTAGTGTAGTAAAATGGAAGTTAACTACTGACTGGAACCTTTAATTAAAATAGAGTTAGTAAATGTTTAAAGTATTTATAACTAAATAAGTAGAAAAGATGGATAGTAAGTAAAACCTCTTGAGTTTAAGATGAGTATTTGAAACTCTAAATAAATTAAGAGATTTAATGCTAAGTTATAAATGGGATTAAAGGGAATTTGAAATTGTAACCTATTAAATAAAGAATAATATTATTGAACATTAAGTTAATTGAAAGAAATAAAGTAAACTTGTATAACTTTCAATTACATCCTTAAAAGCATATATATATATATATATATATATATATATATATATAACTTATCCAACAATTAAAGTTACAATGTTTAATAAGAAATTGTAATAGAATACTACACAAGTAAAAAAAACAAAAAAATGAAAGTATTCAATAAAATTCTTTAATAAATAAGAATTTGATGTTGTAATTGTATAAACTTAAGTTATAAAGGAAATCAAACAACAAATGTTAAGAAATAGAATTGAAAAAAAAATTGCTTGATTTATTATTTGAAATTGTTGTTTGTTGGGTTTAAGGTTGTTGGGGGCAAGGATACTTTAAAATTGTGTGGATGGATGGATAAGCTATTTAGTTCATCAGAGACTGTTGAGTAAATTGTGCGCTTAGTAGCCTATTTTTCATTCCTTACAATTTAAAGATTTAAACCCGAACAACTATTTATTTTGTTTGATATGAATCGATAATTGATGTGTGTTGATTTACGTGATGGTTGTTGCTTGTTGCAAGTGAAGGTTGGTACGTTGATTGTTTGTTGATTATTTGAAACAACTTCAATATTTCATTTTATATAAGTATTAACTCTTTTAGATTATATAAGTGAAATGCAGGTTATGGAAGCAATTGCTATTGCTTTTGTTTCCATAAAATAAGTGATAATTGCCCGACCAATAGGTACGTTTTCGGATTACGGTTTATAGAGTTATTATATTGTTTTCCCGGGTTGGGATATATATTATTTTGGAAAACATTTGTTGTATATTGCTATATTGACATTATATTTTCTCCCGATCTTCTCCGCACAAAGGAGACTCTGCCAAAATTTTCCGTAAATTTTGGACTTAGAAATATTTTGAAAATGATTCCTAACTTTATTAATTTAAGTGTAGAAAGATCTATTGGTTACAAATTGGTATATTTTATTTAAATTAATTAATTTTAAAAATGTATTTGTCTATAAATTAAATGTTTTAAGTAAGATATATGGATTTCCTAGTTCTTTTTTCCCCTTCTTTTCCTTTTCGGGGACGAAAATTTTTGAGTGAGGGAGAGTGTAACGACCCATAAATTTCGATAATAAAATTTGTCATTTTAATAAGATTTTGGAATTAAATTTAAAAATAATAAACTTTTTATAATCTATAATGAAGTAAATGTTAAGAATTAAGCATAGCAATGGTTATTAAAACTAATTATTGACAATTGAAATGGAATCACAAAAATAATGAAATAGTGTAAATTGATGCACTTGATATAAAATGGAAATTTAGTAATTAAAAGTAAGCTTTGAATTAACTAATGAAATAATGTATTGATTAGTACAGACTTAATAAAAAGGTTGAATTAAATCAATCTATTTGAAACTAAAAAAATTGGTATGCAAATTTATAATAAATGGGTTATTGCAAGAAATTGAAATTTGATACTATAGTGAATTAGAATTAAGATGAAAGTGGGAATATTTGAGTATGTAAGGTCAAATTGATTGCATTTAATAAATTTGGGGAATAAAATTCATTAAAGGTAATTAATTTTTATGTTAATGTAAATTAAGAAAATAGTTGAAATTAATGTTAATTCTATTCATAATATGGCTATCTGTTGAAGTATAAGAAACTTAAGCGTAACCTTGGCTTGTAAACAATTATTATAAGTTGCATGTTGAATTTGTTGATTTAATTGGAATTGAAATTAAATTTTAATGAACAAATAAAGGTTACAACAACGGGAATATGAGTAAAACAAGTGTAATTATTGAATTAAATGAAATAATATTGCTCAATAGCAACTGAACGTAAATTTAGGTAATAAGGTTAAAACAAGTTGATAAATAATAAATGTAGTGTAATCCCAATTAATTTAAACAATTGTGAAATTTTATTGGATTGAAAGTAGTAGATTTGGGAAATAGATTTAAAATTATATCAATTGATACAATAATACGTAATAAATGAAAAATTTATACAATCAATGTTAGATAAATAATCATAATGTTTGTTGTTGTTGATAAACGTTACTTTAATGATTGTTAAAATAATAACGGAAGTGTGAATGTAAATTTAATAGAAACATAAATTTATTTATAAGGTAAATAATTGGTAAAAAGGATTGGACTAAGGAAATTTTATTAATTGGTTTTAAAACCTTAATTAATATGTGTAATAGACAAGATTTCACATTTTGAAATATAACCATTTATATAAATCTAAGGCGTACATAGAAGCATCAGTGTAATGAAACGTAAACAAATGTTTAATATGTTTATAGGATAATGATTGTTTGAATAATAAGAATGGGAATCAACATTTATTTATTTATTTATTTATTTATTTGAATTTGAATTACGATAATTGATTTATTGCAATTAAATGAAAATTTAATATTTAAAATATTGCATAAATGGAAATGTAGATGAAATCTAAGAAAATAAATGTAAACAATCGTGAACCAATGTAAATTGCATCCTTTTGATAACGATGAATTAAATAATAAGAATGAAAAGTGAATTTTACAGAATTATTGGAAAATTTATTTATAATTTTTGAATTTAATGAAATTGAGGATTTATATTGAAATTTATAAATTAATCTTCTCTAAATTGACATTTAAATTTGTGTAAATCATTGTAAATATTTGAGAAATATAAAGGTGATAAAATTGTCAATTTTAGAATTGAAATTTAATATTGGATTTAATCAATTAATTATAGATTTATTTAATTAGTGTAAAAATAGCCATTTTGGCCACTGACTCGGATTTCGACGAAACTAGTTTCATCGGATCCGTAACGGTGAATTATTGAAGGATTTCAAGTTTCGTAGCGATAGGACGTGTCGTTTGATCATATGGGCTTGAAACGCCTTGAAATAAATGAAATTGAAATCAATTGAAATCAATTTGAAAAATATTGATTTTAATACAACTTATTCATACGACGGAATTTGGACATGAAACCTTTTCCATTGCGTTTAAAATACTTAAAAACATATATTTTGATATATGGGTTGACCCAATTTCATTCCGGAGTCGAAACGGGCTTTTTAGGCCACTTTGGCGTTAGTGCGTAAATCTATCTTATCCATCCGTTCAAATGTCAACCCTGCCTATATATATCCTACTATAAACCCTAGCAGCCTCTGTTTCTCGTTTCTATACATTCTATTCACCTCCTCACTTCAATGGCGGACAAACCCTAGTCCCAATTGCAATCCCAAATCAAATCCAAAGCTGAAATTTCAAACTACACAATATATGCCAAATTTTATATCAGTTCGAAGCTCTCGACGAGCGCTCATCGTCTGATCAGTAAAAATCGAAGAAGTTTCGGCCGTTCATCGCTCGATGACGAACCTCGTCTGATCGGGAAATCATTTCTGGGTGTTGTGGAGATAGCCGAGGGGATTGCATCCATGTGAGTTTCGTGGCGAGTTAACGGTCGGATTTGTTGATTTAATTCGATTAGGGTTATGTGTAGGCGGCGGCTGCTGAGGGTTTTGGGGCGCGATCGTCGTCGTGGATGCTTAGAGTGGATGATGTTCTAGAGGTCGGCGTCTCTTATGGCACGGCGCGACAGGAGGAAGGAACGTCGTTCATCTTTGTGGCGGTGTTCCCTGTGTGCGAACAGAATGCGTTGCCTGTAACTTGCGTTAGTGTTGTGCTGGGAAGAAAGGATGGAGGTGACGTGGCAAGTATGAAGGTTGTAATGTGTCGTCTTTTTTAATTTTTTTATAATTAAAATTCTAGCACATTTATCGCTATATCTTTCACATACGAACACCAATTCACGCATGGTTTTTTTTGTTATGATCATATTGAAATTTCGAACATTTTGAAACTGGTTTGGATGAATTCTGAGACTGTCAAATTTTTGGGTTTAAATTGAATTTAAATTCAATTTAAATTCAAAAGATGAGTGTTTTAACCCACTCACAACTTCTAAAATTTCTTATGTTTGTTAAATTCAATTTTGTTGTGATTATGCATTTATTTATGACTGTTTCAGATATTTTAATCATCATCTCAGTTAATTGCATTTATTAAATTAAATCGTTATTTAATTTATTATTGAATATAACTGCCAGTTAATAAACTGTGATATATTATCAGCTATATATTGATATTGATTTATTCTTTTGGATGATGATTGTGATGGATGTATGATTTTATGATGGATGAATGGATGTTGTATTATATTATTATAAACTGCAAATTATTATGCGTTTTATTGATTCGGGATTGCGGTTTGAAATGATATATATAACCGTAATTTTTATTTTAAATTACGAATTGAAATGATAAATATCCGTATCACTTGACCATAGGATAGAAAATTATGTACAGACACTGCGGTCTATATATAAAATATTTTGAAATGATTTCTATGGTTTCGTAAAGAATATATATATATATATATATATATATATATATATATATATATATATATATATATATGATTTTATGAGATATTGATTTGGAAATTTGATAAAGGTTATTTTATATGTAGTAAATTTTTGGTTTTGAGCTATGTATAAAATCGTTTAAAGTAAAAATAAGTTTAATAATAAAGTTTGATTTTATTAAAATATAATATAGAAAAGTATTTACTTGAATTATATTTTAATATAGAATTTATATTGACTTTTATAAATCAAGGTTGATAAGATAGTTTTGAAATATGACTTGAGATTTTATTTAATTAAGAATTTTATTTAATAAGAATCCATTGGAACTTATTGAAATTTAGTTTTTGAAAGAATATGGTTTTATAACTTAATTCGGGTTTAAGGTGATTTAAGTGAATAAATTAAGGAATATTCGGTTATTGAAATTGAAGATTTATTTAAAGGATATTGGATTTAGTAAGCAAATATTTCAAAACTAAATAACGGTAAAAGTGAAATAGGTATATATATGAATTAAAAATTTAGTTTGAAACATTGAATATTGAAGCTTTGAAATATATGGAATTAGAAATGGTTTAATTGAAGATTTAAATCTGTATTTGGAATAGATTTGTGAAATTAAAGAAACTAAATTATTATATAAAGTAATTTAATATTAAATCATTTAAGTATTGGAAGTTATGTTTCAAAGTATGATTTTCAAGGTACTATAATTTGAAAGTGTTATATTCATGAGTTTTGGTTCCAAAATATTATAACTTTGAAATGTTACAGTTTAAAAAAAGATATATTTGAAAATGATTTCAAATTTTATTTAGGTTTTAAAAAGAGGAAATGATATCGTATTTATATAGATTTAAAATGGATATTATATTCTGATTTTAAAAGTATAAACTATTTTGATAAGACCGTAGTGTTATAATAACGTTTGGTTGTTGCAGAGACCGGGATCGAAAGTTGTCATACTCTCTGCCAAATCCGAAAACCACTTTAACAACCGTGTACGCGGTGGAGATTCCAGAATGAAGTAGGATGGTGGCGGCGTTTCCTTTGAGGTAAATACGTAGACCCAACTCCCATGGGTTGGCATAAGGTGGCTAAAATAGAAGCGATTGACGGGTAATAAGGCAGCACCTTTGATCGGACATATCCTTTCAATATTATTCTTTGACTTTGGATTGATTCAGTGGCCATTTTTGATTTTTTTACTCGAGGTGGGCAGTAGCTGCGCGCTACGCGTTACCACCGACCCGGAAGCGTAATTGGTATATCCTCCCTGGCATTGCCTAGTTGTGCCGTGTCACCTACCCTATCGCGTCTTGTACGAGTTTGGTTTTCTCCCGTAGCATGTGTGGTATCCTCTGGTGGCTTCTCGATCAGGAGGGACAATGATATTGGATGGACTACTGGAACTATTACGTGTTAAGGGCTATATGAGTACCCCTTAATGCTATGAAAAAAGTAAGTTTATTTTATTAGTAGACATTATTATAATAGTGAAATATTACTACATAGTAAATAGTTTAACGGATCCTTAGGATATGTGAATCCCGAGCATCTCTTAAGTTACTGCTCTCATATTTATTTCAGATGATTTAACTCACATAAGATATTTTTGTTCTGACTCGAGTGTTTTGTCTTTTCAATTCGCTCGGGTCAGTCTGAGCGTTTCGGGATTTGAAGATTTTATTCTGGAGGACGAAGACGAAGATTTGTAGTACTATTATCTACTATATTATTCCACTACACCATTTAATTCCGCTGCATTAATTATTTTCTCTGGTATATGTATTCTGATATGTATTGTATAAGTATGATCGAATATTTTGTAAACAACTTCATGAACTGTATATTTGATTATTATATTTTATCGTTCCGCTGCAAGATTCTATTTTGTTTTTTTTCCTTTCTCTACTTTTTCTTATTTACTCCATAACAATCCACCCTTCCATATGGTTTGAATTGGCACTTGTGTCGATTTAAAGTGTGCGAAAAGGCGGGACGTTACAATTTTTTAATACAGACTTTTGAAAAGGTATACATACATGTATAGACAAAAGTTTTCAAAGGTCTCACATATATATAAAAGTATGGCCAGAAAGAATGCTATCACTTATTTTTGTTGGTACTATCTGTAAGAAAGTTGAAAATAATTTCCAAACACGGTTAGTGAGAATGATTAATTTTTGGGGAAATTGATATGGTAAGGCAGCTAAGATTCCAAGCGCGCACATCCTTATATGGTTAAGTATTTGATATCGGTATCGGGTACGTATCAGTCAAGTACCAATATGATGTATTTTAATATATCATGATAATATCAGATAATACCAGACATGTGCACAACATGTTATAAACCATATTGCACTATTTTATAATTTTATAATAAGGTTAAGTTTTTAAATAGTTTGATCAATATTTCTAAATTACTATTAAAGAGTGATTAAATATAATTAACCTATTACAATGTATTTCCTAGGATATTTTATTATACTCAAGTCATAGAATATGCTTATAAAAATCGAGAAATTCTTATAATGTGCATTTTTATTATATTATTTATTTTTATACTATATTCATTTTTCAAGTCATTTAATTATCTATATTATTTTGCAATTTTGTCCATATTTATAGTTTCTTGAGTTTCATTTAAACAAGTGATGTTGATTTGAAATCGATTACAACTTCTAGATTGTTCTTTATCAAATTTTCAAATATATAACTACACTACTCTTCAAAATTTTAGTTCTTGGTGCATGATAATAACTAATAAAATCAATTTTCATAATCTAACTTACCAATTAAAAATGGTAAACCAATATATAACTAAAAAGAGAAGTAGCTCTTAAACGATCTAGTTTTTAGTGGTAAATTCTTCACAAGAAATAAAACAAATAAAATAATTGAATAAATAGAATTTTATTTGTCAAAAGACGAATGAAATAGACTAAAAAAATTGGTTAAAACTAAAAGGCATTGAGATTTCTATGTATTGTCATTTACTATACACTAAAAACAATATTGATAATGTGAAGGTATTTATTTATAAATTTATTTTCTCCAGCACATACAATAACGAACGATATTATTAAAAAATATCGGAGATCGTACAATAAATATTGAAGCAATATATCAACAAACATCGAAAATATATCATTAATGATATTTTATGCGAAATTTTGGAAAAAATATCGGTTAAGGAGTGAAATGAGATATATCAGCGATATTATCCGATATTAACTGCATAGCTATAAGGTTCTACCTGTATCTGTAAGCGAAGAGACAAGATGAGCCTGATCCAACTAAGGAAGCATAATTATAATTTTGTGATATGTATATTAGTAAACATACCTTATATTTTGACTTATATGCTAGTTATTGGCTTATCCCTCATATAAGCAGACAATTGTGGGTCAAAGTAAAGTTTAAGGTTATAGCAGTTAAGGGGAAAAAAATAAACTTTTCATATTTATTAGGATTTATCCCATAAAGAAAGGCTAGTGGAGGTTTTATATACTAACAAGCGGTAGTAAGAAAATTATGGACCTAAGGGTGAGTAAAGAATATTAGTACCATAGGATCCATATAATAGGACTACGATGTTGATGGCATAAGGGGACATGAAAGAGGAGTTTGCAAATTTAAGGTAGATTCCCTAATTAAAGTAGAAACTCTATTCTCATAGTGGTAGTAATTGCAAGGGCTCCTGTTTACTTGAAGGTATGGCTAGAATATTTCAATATTGAAGTTGGACACTATAGTGGAAAAGAAACATGAGATAACCATCATTGAAATGAAGGACGGAAACCTTGTACACTTAAAGCATTGTTAGGTATAAGTGGGCTTAGGTAATTAAGTTGCTACTGTCTACTCTAATTTAAGCGATAAACCAATGAAGATATTTAAAAAAAAATGAAACAATAGATGTTTGATATTTTAAATAGAGAAAGAAGTTGATTTATGATTTTATGTAAAATAATCAGAAAAACTTTATGGATTTTTTTTTTAGGAAAATGAGTGATCCTCACAAGAAGGAAATACTCATATAATTTTATTTAACACTTAAAAAGGAACTGCCAACAAGCATAACAAGTAGCAAAACCTCCATAAAAAAGAGAAAACAAAAAACCCTACCAAAAACCTATGTAACTAAGGTCCATAATAGAAATATACAACAAAATATAATGTGATAAATGCTCAGGTCCTCGGTGTCAGCAGAATCCATCCAATCTAGTAACTTTACCTGTAGCTGCTAAGAAAATTATACAAAACAGTGTAAGATAGGTACATATATATGTATGTCTGTGTGTCTATATATATATATATATGCGTGTATATATATATTCATATACATATATATGCAAAATAAAATTAACTAGGCTAATGTCCTTATAGAATCGAAGAATCAATGATTACCATAGTAAGATTGTCTAAAGGAAACTGCATTAATTTTTTGTTATTTTCCCTATTATTTTGAATGATTTTATTCTTTAAAAACTTGATATAAGCTTTTATTTTTCTTAAGAAACTTTATGGAATTTGTTTAAAGAGTAAAAGTAAAGAATTTAATAAAAAGCAATTTTTGAACAATTGTTTTAAAGCTTTTATTTTGTCTTTTAGGTCCATTGTTACACTTACCTCCAATGTGCACTTTGCTTTTAACAATAGAACTTTTGAAAAAAAAAATAGCAGTAATAAGTTAAAAAACACCACATTTTCTTAAAAAATATCATAAAGATTTAGAACTAAGTAAGACCCAACTTTTGGAAGTCTTTTTATAAATAAGAAATGGTTAGTACTTGAAAATAACTTTTATCCATGTTTCTGTCAAACTTTAAAAATTAAGTTAAAGTACTACGTTTTCCCTAAAAAATACGTTTTTGTGAAAATCCATTTATGAAAGAAAATTTTAAAATGGTGTGTTTTATGTGCATTTTGCTAAGTTAAGCTCAACCGCTTTTGATAATTCAGTCAAAGAAAAATGTCATGATCTTAGTATGAATGGTTAAAAATGAAAATGGGTTTTATAGTTTTAAAAACTTATATGTTTTGTGGAAATGATGTTAAAAATAAAAAGTTTTAATTTGAAAAGGTAAAGTGAAAATATCATGACAACTACATAAACTTGAAAAGGAAAGAAGTAGATCAAAGTTAGGTAAATGAGATTAAACAGTCCGTTATGACAAAATTGACTATAAAATTTGAAAGCCTTGAAATGGCTGGGACAGAGATAAAAAATTACAATAGGAGTTTAGCAACTTTTTCAATCAATGGTTAAAATGGAAGGACGGATTACCAAGTCGAACTATCCATATTAGTGAAGGGTGAGCACCACCTTGTATCCTTTTACCCAAGTATGGTTTCAGTCGTAGGATCTTTGTGTGAGAAAGTTTGGAAAGTATGGTTTGGGTAAACATATGCCCGAATAAGGAAAGAGTAAGTCAAGATGCTTTACCAAATAAAGCTACAAATGCACGAAAATTTTCGGTTTGAAGTGACAAAGGGCTAAATAGGGTCTCTCTCAATCCTTATACGATGCTTATGTGGAAAATGAGCATTTCCTTGATTATGTTAGGCAATCTAAATTGAAATATGTGTAGGCTCGATTCCATAGTATTAAGGTCGGTACCATATAGGTGAGAATAGGACACCTGTAGGCTACGGGCGGTCCAGGTATTGGTCGATAGCATATTTGTGAGGATAGGATACTTATAGGCTATGGTTGGTCCAAGTATTGTGTTGTTCCCCAAAGGCTATGGGCGAACTAGGTGGACATGAGTAGGAAAGTATATAGTTTATATATGTTATTTGATTTATATCATAGATGTGTTCCACGTATGCTTATGTAAATTTTAGAATTGTTGGTTTAGAAACTGCACATACTTGAGTCTAGAAAATGTTGGGTGTTAGTTGTCCCTGAATTTACTAATGTGTAGTAGTAGTCCCTGAACTTATAGATCATGTGATAGTTCTTGATTTGTATATTTAAATGATGGGTGCAAGAAAAATGTAAATTACATTATCATGGTAAATTGTTAGAATCTAGGTAGTATTTTAATTCATTGGAATGTAGAGAGTTGTAACGCAAACTCCTATGGATTATCAGGTCCAGATTTATAAATAAAGGGTGTCGTTTGAAATGACAAGGATATGCCAAAAAGAAATAGATATATAAAATAGGGATATTTAAAGTATTTTGTATTGTCTATTTCAATAACCATGTAAAAAATAATTCTTTATAATTCCAAATGTGACACAAATTCTCCTTTTGGATAAGACATAGAAATTTGCATCATCAACCTTTCCATTAGGAGCGATGTAGTTCCAATGCATTAAAATAAAGAAATCCCTAAGCATAAAACAAAACATTGGTCAATATGTCTAATAGATTAAAATGGCAAGAAATTATTCCATATTGAGTTATCTCAATAATGAAATAATTGGAATAAAGTGATAAAAGGTTATGTATGGTAAAAAGGTCTCATTGATGGGAGAATATTAAGATATGGTAAAAAATTTGGAAGTTCAAACCACAAATGCATCCTGAATAAAATTGTAGTCAAGATTTGTGCAAGGCATGGTTAATTCAAGGATTTGGGTCTCGATCAAGGGAAAAAATATTGTTATTTGCACGCAATGAGAATGTGAAGGCGATTTTACAGAAAACTAGATGGGGAAATTTTCGATAAGCTTTGAAGGAAGGGATAAAAAGGATTCTTCTTAACCATCATCAGAATGGAAGAAGGCTATTTACTTAAGGAAATTCATGGAAGATTACTTAGAATACCCATTTGTGTGCATAGCAATCGCACGCGAACAAAGTACTAATTTCATGATAATCACCAATGCTGGAATGAATCTACATTATAACTTCAGTTAATTTTAGGACTTTTATTCTTAGGGTTGAATGGGAAGATAGACCAAACTTTCACTTGAGAAATTTAGGATGGATCCCTATAGACTCTAGATGTGATACCTAAGTACCATGATTTTTTAAGGAATGAAGAAATAATTTGAAAGTAAAATGAGATGGCTTAAGTTAAATCGAATTGAAAAGGAAGTTTTGTTATTTTCCTCAAGTTTGGATATCCTTGGATGAAAATGGAGAAGTAGCAAAAAGGCCTAAGTAGAAATTACTAAGAGAGGAAACCATCCACTTTTGTGGTGTCTTTCCTTACTATCTAGAAGATGAAGTGATTAGGTATACCATTGGATGGTTTAAGGCATTATAAATGTATATTGAGGATTGCATAGGGATACAGTTTCTTGGGAGCATACTTACGATCAAGTTATTTTGCATGGTGCAAGTTGACACCATTTGAGTTGGTAGAAAGAATTTTTGGGGGTGCCGATACACATACATTTGGATTGAAAATTTATGCCAATGGTGAAGATTGATAAGGGCAATTAGAATTCGATTCATAAAAGGACAAAGACTATACAAGATAGGGAGGAAAGCATGTATGGGAGACATAAGGTAGTCCATGGAGCCGAGTCCACAATTAGGAAGCAGACAAGTACAAAATCCTCAAGGAAAGATAGAACATAGTTAAATTATTGTGAATTGGTCATTACGTACTTTGGGAAGTGTTTATGTGATGCAATTACCATGGCCGAGTTGTGTCAATTAGGGAAAGTTAAAAAGGATAGCTGAATCCTTATTCATCATGCACCTACCCGTATTTTTGGACATGGAACAAGTCTGACTCCGCAATGAAGTAATAAAACGGTTAGAGTCCAGTAGGGAAACGATCTAGTTGGGAGTACATGCTTGAGGAGAAGATCCAAGCTATACATGTAGAACTCTTTTCTGGTACGTTTCCATTTTAATTAGAAAATCATAGATTGCTTTTATATTTAGATTCTAGCTTAGGTAGAGACCATTGGGTGGTAGGAATGGTTGTAAATGTGTCACTAGGACATGTTATGGATGATGAATGCTAGTGGATGTATTTTTTGGATTGTCTTTTTTACATATTTTGGATAGCATATTCTCTAGGTAGCATATACACTCACATTATGTCTGACATGTTGTTTAGCTTGTTAGATATGATATATGGATGCTTGAATGTTGTTTATGTCATTGAGCATTATGCATATGGATGGAATGGTTGCGCATACATGTAGAATTGCAAGTATATTTTCTTAGAATGTTGCATACATATTGGATTCATGGCATAAGTGCTTGCATGACAAGAGGTTGAACGGATCAGGAGGCCACCTACTTTTTGCATTAGTTTAGGCTCACGTGCATTTTACATTGCATATATACATATATATTGCATTAGAAATTTCCTAAGGAAGTGATTGCCCATGGGTGATGGATGAGTAAATGGTTGTAGCTAATGATTGTTATGTTTGTAAGTCACATTTTTCCATCCTTTAAGATCTAGGGGATGAAATCATTTTAACATGGGATAATATAACATTTCAAAAATTTAATAAGAATATTAAATTTAAATAAAAACAAGGACTAAAATGAAATTTTCACAGACTTTCGAATTTGGCTATGAAACTTCACCACTACGTTTATAGCGATTTTCTGAAGAATTTTCACATATAACACATTGGAATTGGAGTTAGTACAGAGAAGTTACAGACATTTAAAAATTTAAAAATAAAATAAACTTTAAAACTTAAAATTATACTACGACCCGTCTGCACTAGGAAGTTGATGGTCGACCGGTAGCCGTCGACCTATGGGGTTGAGGCGGTCGACCGAACACGTTGTAAATTCGAAGATTCTAGAGTTTGGTTGAATGACCGAGATTGTTTGCTTCGTTGCGAAGCTTCGATATGCGTAGGAGATGTTAGAAAAATATTCTCCAGGCCAAATCAATACTCCTAATCCATTCCTAACATCTATAAACTAAAACTAGGATTACCCTAAAATCGGTAGGAAACATACACCTACGAAAACTCTACCTAAATTCTTCGTCTCGCTTTCAAATTTCTTTTAAAAATAAAAATAAAACTCAAAGTAAACACACAATAATTGATCAGATCTGCTAGGAGCAAGCTTGCGGGGGTGATTCTCTGACGGAGCGTGTTGGTAGAGCTTGGGGCTAAGGTGAGTGGAATAAGATTTAACAAGGATGATTTATTTTTGTTAAATATAACCTATTCTACTTTATCTAGGGTTTTAGTAATTTAAACAATAAATTGAAACCGTAATTATATAACCTGAAATTTGGAGTAGAAATAGAATACTGTAAATTGATATACCTGCAAACCCTTTTTTAATCAGAACACTAAATTGATTAACTATTAGTATATAACCTATTAAAATGCATTAATATCAAACTAATAAAATAGGGTAGAATCTCAAAAGAAATTGGTCACTGTAATGCTTAGGGTTCTGTTACTCTGTGCGCTAAATCAATAAAATTAACAGTAATCAAAATTAAAAATAAATAAATAAACAAACCCTAGTTTTTATAACATGATTGATTGGCCCTCATCCTAAGTGGTTTACCATAAGCGATCGATCGATAGGGTGTAGGATCGACTTGTTATTACCTGAAACGCAGAAGTGAACCTCGACCTAAGGCCCAGGTTATTAATAAAAATAAATATAAATATTAATCGTTATGTGAGCCTATTTAGGTTTGTATGCATGTGAGGAGCTGTAAGGAAGCAAGTTCCCTATGAGACAATGCTAGGATGCTATGGTGTTGGGTAAATGCTATTTACCCAATGGGGTCGATTACTCGACTAGGACGATTTTTAACGTAAATGGCACTTACAGGAGGTTCAACAGTGGATGTGCAACACCGGCTGTTGCCTAATGAAGTGTGGCCCTGCACGATGGGAGTTATAGCAGTCGTGGATACAGATGCAAAGTGGTACAATTCAGATGTTGGATCCCAGAGCATGCAATTAGAGGCGTATACTACGATCCATAGGCGGACACAGATGCAGACGGTGAGACACACTGGTGAGTCGGCGTTATGGGTTCCCATTCGATGCATAGTTGGGTTACCTGCAGTCATAGTTAGAGGAAAGACGTTTCTTAGTAGGCTAGTAGAAGTGATAGTAGTGGGAATGTGTTTCCATGGTAGCTTAGTGGCGATGATTCTTTAGATAGCAGCCAAGGGGTCAGTGTTTACATACTGAGTAGCTCTAGGTGTGGTGGTCGATCGTCAGTTATTGATGTTCGATTCGTAGCTCGATCCTTGCAATTGCCTATAAAAGTTGTAGTGTCGGTGTGTGTTGAATAAAAACCCTTCCATTGAGACACTAGAAAGTACACAGACACTTGTAGAACAACCTAGATGGCATATGATAGATTTAAATTTAATTGCATGTGATCTTCATATATTAAACTTGTACTTATGCACCAGAATTTTGTCCAACCCACTACTTCCTTTTGTTTTCCCCCAACCACAGGATGACATGTTAGTAGCTGATTGGGCATAATACGTAGAGAAAAGAGCTACACGTTGGGATTTCCATTTCTTTATTGTTTATCATACAGTTACTTATTGTATTAAAATTCTATAAACTTATACTGTACTTTGAAAACAATGTATATGGCGATTAAGTATTTTAGAGACTTTTTTCTAAAGTGTCTATTTTTCAATACATATATTTTAATTCCTCTACTGTGAGATCTGAAAGTGTAGAATGCCTTAGAATTTACCTTTATATATGTGCTCTAAAATGTTATAAAAACCCAATAATTCGTATTTCTTGGCATGCCGCTAGTCCGAAGTCACCCTAGTCCTTGGATCATAGTCTTGAGAAATGCAGGTTGTTACAATCTAATTCTATTAAGGACATTCCCAAACTTCTAACCCAGAGCATGCCTTGGGACCGATCGAGATCCTATACACGTGTAGGTGGCCTGACAGTAATCCTACATCATTTTTTTGAAATGAAAGCAAGGTATGGAAATCAAACTTGACTTCCATCAATCCTAATCACTAGATAATCATCCTTGGCATAGATCCATGGCTGTATATAGATACATCCATAGTGTATGGCAGTCGCTCTTGCGGTACCACTGAAGTATGTGCTACAGTAATATGATTCTTGGCATATTGTGGTAAGCGGTTACTCTGACCCCGTTCTTCGATCAAGTCTCGTTGGTGCCTGCATTTCATGCCATCTAGCTTATGGAATAGGAAAAACCTTATCTTTCCTCCCAATCCAAGGGCTCTCTCTTTGCTGGTTTTCAATAGGAAATCTGCCCCGTGGTGTCTAGTAGATCGTCTTTGGGTTCTCCATTAGTTCGAAGTAAGAGGAACACTTTGGCTCCCTCCTTTATCACTTCAATCTTTCAAAGCTATCGTTAGATTTCTTTTTTCCTTTATTCTTTTCATGTCCTATTTTGGATGGTCCTTTATCATCCACAATATTCACATCAGCACATTTAGCTTCCGCGTCTTTCTAGCGCAAATATCTTTTCTCTTGATGGAAAAAATCTGCTAGATCCACCAGGTAATCTCTTTCTAGAGCACTTTTGAAACTAGTCTTACATGCGACTCCTAAAACTACCACCATTAGGACTATTTATGGATCCGTCTAATAGATTGTAGTGGATGCTGCATTGAACCTGGTCAAAAAACTCCGTAGGGTCTCTCCAACCCATTGTTTCACACTTGAAAGCGTCATTACATTTTTCAGCTGTGATATATGAACTTTGAATTGTTTCATAAACTTATCCACCAACTCGAACCATGTGCTAACCTATTTTCTTGTTGTCAAAACCTTATTGCTGCAAAATCTGTCAAATATAAAGGGAAATACCATCCCATTACTTCGTTAGAAACACCTAACACCTCCATATGTGGATATATATCATCAAATGAATAGTTGTGTCCGACCTTGTTTATACACCTCCAACGTTGGTAGCTTGAGGTCAGGTCAATTTCTTGCATACTAGTTGTTTGGAGTGAATGGATTTATGTTCACATCCTCAAGGCTCTTCTCTTGAGATTCACTTCTCAGCACCCATCTTATCATGTCAGCAATTCTATTATTGTCATCCAATGAAAGCCTTCGATCTATACATTCATTCCACCTTCCGTTTCCCCGAGGAACTGACGGCTTCAATTTATGTTGTTGCGGGTTCGCATCCGGACCTGTGTTATGTGGCTCAACATCATTCCTTATACGTGCTCCACCCATCCTAAGTGAACATCAATCATACCCCCCACCTCCTTGACTTGGTACCGAGTTGAAAACATGGGTTGGCACCGAGTTATGAGGCTTCTAGGGGATTGACTCTAACCCCTTCCGCTCCATTTCCAGGTGCACCCCCTTCACCTTCTGGCATTTGATTTTGGTTTCTAGCTAATCTATATGTCATTTGTTGCACCATTCTTCCGAAGAATCCATTAAGCATTTTTTCATGTTAAACCACCATCCTATCCTGTATTTCATTCATCATTCTTTACATCTCTTCTCTTATCACGTAGATTGATGGATTTGAATTTGAAGACACCTCCTAGTTACCCATGTCCTTGTTGGCTTTCTTTAGTAATAACTCTTCTTATTGATGGTCTCTTCATCCTTTTCAAATCAAGTTTCAAGTTCTTAAATCCAAGTTGCCTCTTAGTGAAAGCGCCAAAATTTTTGGATCAAAAATAGAATAAACACCTAATGAAATTTCAAATATAAAAACTAGAAAAGAAAAGAGAATAAAAGCAAGAGAAGAGCATACAATTTTTATAGAGATTGGAAAAATACTTCGGCCTACGTATACTTACTCGTGTCCTATTGATTATCCTTTGTTTCTACAAAGCTGTTTTTGCAACTTGGTTGCTTAAAACTCGACAAGAATCCAACATAGTGTAATTTAGATGTATTTTCTGTAACTTGTCGCAATTAAGGGTTCATAAAGAAGAAGAAGCCAAAAATCCCTCTAAAAATGGTCAGTTTCAAGTGAGCTTCTCCTTCTATTTATAGATGAAGGTTGGCGAATTCGACGTTGAAATTCATTATGCTTATTCTCCATATCCACCACGTCACTCCACAAAAAATCTTGATGACAACCCAATCTAAACATTACAACTCAGACCCAACTTGTGGACCTCAACTCGTCATCGAGTTGAGGTTGGCTCGGGTCAAGTTCGAGTTTTTCTCAAGGTTGCTTTGATTCCATCTTAAAATTGTTTTTCTCTCGTGTTCATTCCAAATTTCCATTGACTTTTTACTTGGGTTCTCAATCATTTTTCCTACGATTCATTTGAAGCATGACTCGGGTTTGACATGTGTGACCAAGTTGTGAAGTTTGTTCCTATTTTCAACCATCATTTTCTGTAAAATCCCACTCATCGTCTTGCGTTGTTTTCCAAGTAGTTTGTATTTATTTTAACGTTATTACTTAATTTAGTTCGTTCAGCCATTTGAGTCCATGCGAAGACTTTGAAATTTTTTTGATAACAATTTGTATCACACAACTTATTGTTTTTGTATATGATAACTCTGTACCGTCATCCAGTTTACGGAGCACTTTATATGCGACGCAATTTGATGCACTCTAACTTGGTTATAACCCGGCCTTGGCCCAAAGTCAAGGTAACATTTATCCACTTTGACATTTTTAGTTGCATTGTATACTCCACTTGATGTCTCATATAATATATGCCATGTTTCTGTATGTATGCATTTGGTATAATATATTTGATTTATTATGTTGTGAGTTGCCTTGTATATATACATACCAAATAGTTTTAGCTAGTTCTAGCCTTAAGGCTTCAACATTCTTGGAATTTTGGTATCAGATTCGTTTTTAAGGCATCCTTATAAGAGAAAAAAATAGGCGTTACATCATCTTTAGTCATAATTGCATTAGGGCACGTATAATTCATTTAATGTGGATTTTTTAACTATCTTGTTCTCATCAAAGAAAACAGAGCAACGGTAGAAGAAGAGTTTATAATAGTATCAAACTATCAATAACTTAACAACAACAAGGAAGTTGGAGGTTCTACTCGTCGTTCTAGAACAACACTACTAGTGAAGTTCTAACTCTATACTAACATGGAAAGGCCGAAATATAAAGTACTCGCAAAATAATACGCCTCCAACAACTGTTGCTCTATTCACATTAACCGTGCATGCAAACAGCTGCCTAAATATTGCACATGCAAGGCCTAGAAGGACCATTACACTACCTAGCCGCTACGGGGAGTAAATGTTGAATATGCAGAGCTAGTGGGCATAACAAACTTTATCCATTTATTGATATTTCTGTTTTAAAAAGTATGGTAAAGAATATCCAGCAAGTTATAGGCTGCGGTCTGTACAAAGTTGTTATGCAGCTGTATGAAGTTGTTATGCATGAATGGTGTACATCTTTATATAAACTCTGAAAGGAAAGAAAAGGATATGGCTGGATAAGTTTTTTTCTTCATTTTTTATATGTCTTCTACCTCTTCACCTTTCTAATACTTCTCTATTGCTACAATTTACATGATAATAGGCTCTGTGCACATCAAATTGGTGCATTCACTAATCCATACTCCTCCTCCCCACTTTCACCATGACTCATCTCGACGACATCGCCTCCCAACTCACCACCCAACAAAATGCCATTGATTCCATCAACACCACGCTATCCAAAGAAGATACCGCTATTGCCTACATACCCGATATCAATTCTTCTATCCAGAACCTGACTCAAGCTATAGTCGATCAGTCCACCAAGTCCTCCACATCACAACCTCCATAATTTCACCACTACCCTCTTCCATGACTACTGCAGCTTCGACAATACCTCCACCACCATACACTCGACAACCACCACCTCCTCCTCCCTTACTCACAACTCCAATCAATACACACTATATTCCAACTCCTATCCATCTTCGTTCATCCAAATGCGAACTAACACAATTTGATGGATCCAATCCATTGGATTGGATCTTCTAAGCCGAAAGGTTTTTCAAATACCACTCCACTTCCGATGAACATCGTGTAAAACTAGCAAGCTTTTATATGTGCTGCCAAGCTTTGACTTGGTTCCAATGGATGTATAACAACAACCAACTCTCCTCCTGGCCATCTCTTACTCATGCCATCGAAAATCGTTTCGGCCCATCCCCCTTCATTCATCCACAATCAATCCTTTTAAAGCTTCGTCAAAGGACATCCGTGGAAGACTACCAATACTACTTCGAAACACTATCTAACCGAATCACCAACCTTCCCCCCGACGCCATTATACAATGCTTCCTCTCCGGCCTAAAACCCCAAATCAGGGATGATATGTTACCCCTCCAACCTACCACCATTAACGATGCCATCGCTTTAGGAAAATTAATCGAGACTAAGCACAATGATATAAAAAAAATTCAACCGACCCACCTTCTCCAGAAACCAGCCTTAATTATCGTCTCTCCCACCTATACCCATGCCTACACAAACAATCGATATTCCATATGCAATCAAGAAACTATCCCAAACCGAGCTCCAAAATCGTAAAGCACAAGGCCTTTGTTTTCACTATGATGGGAAGTATTGTGCCAGCTATAAATGTGCCAAGAAACAGGCACTGATACTCTTACCAAATGATGTTCCAGACCCACCAGATCTAGATTTTTCAAAAAGTCCTCCAAGCAATGAATCTGCGATCTCCTTCCATGCCCTAGTCGACTCCGCAAATCCAAAGTCAATCCGTCTACCTACTCTCATCAATAATAAATTCCTTTCAATCCTTGTGGATTTGGGAAGCACTCACAACTAAATCCACCCGAAGGCATCCCCTTTTTTGGGCCTCCAAATCGAGAACACACATGATTTCCAAGTCACTGTCGGCAACGGCGAGAGACTCTGATGTCTAGGTATTTGTCGACGCATGTTGGCTGAGGTAGCAGGACACAAATTTGTTGTAAATTTCTTACTATTCCCGATCTCAGGTGCAGATGCTGTTTTTGGTATGGATTGGTTACAAATCTTGGCCCAGTTAATATTGATCATAAAAAATTCACTATGAAATTCTATCATCAATGGAAATTAGTTCTATTAATGGGCCAAGATGCCAATTCAAGCCCATCTGAAATTTCTCTTCAACAGATTAGAAGGTTGCAATCCACTACTTCTATCAACACCTACTTTTATTTGGATTTGGCTACTGACAAAAACCTACCTTCCACTCCTAATCAACCTATCATGAACCCTCAAATTCAAAAACTTCTAAACCAATACCCTACACTTTTTCTTAAACCAACAACCCTTCCACTACACCGCGACCGCGACCACCGTATCACAATCCACACAAACTCCCAACCCGTAAATGTCCGTCCCTATCGCTACCCCTACTTTCAAAAGATGAGATCGAATCGCAAATCTGAGATATGCTCACATCCAACATAATCCAACCCTCCAAAAGCCCATTCTCCTCACCCGTACTTCTTGTAAAAAAGAAGGATGGTCCATGGCGCTTTTGCGTTGAATGTAGAGTCTCTAATGCAATCACAATCAATGACCGATTTTCAATTCCAACCATCAACGAACTACTTGATGAATTGCATGGCTCTACTTATTTTTCTAAATTGGACTTACATAGTGGCTACTTTCAAATCCGCGTCCACCCATCCGATATCCCAAAGACTGCATTTTGAACACATGACGGACATTATGAATTTCTCCTCATGCCCTTCAACCTTACCAACGCCCCCTACACATTTCAAGCAAGCATGAATGATATTTTTCTCCCTTTTCTTTGAAAATTTATACTTTTATATTTCGACGATATTCTTGTTTATAGTAAATCATGGGAATCGCATCTCCACCACTTATGGGTTACTCTTGACATTTTGACATCACACTAATTCTTTGCTAATGAGAAGAAATGCGTCTTTGGCCAAACCGACTTACACTATTTGAGTCACATAATCTTTCACCAAGGCGTCTAAGTCGATCCATCTAAAGTTGAAGCAATCATTTCTTGGCCAACTCCGTCTAGTGCGACAGCAATCCACGACTTCCTTGGTCTCACCGGCTACTATAGGCGGTTTATAAAAGGATATGCTCATATTGTAAGTCCTATCACAGAATTATTAAAAAAAAGGCATCATTTCAGTGGACTATTCAAGTCCAACAAGCATTTCTTCGTCTCAAAGCTATCATCACCTCCACACCAATCCTTTCCCTTCAAGATTTCTCCAGCACCTTTGACATTCAAACCGATGCCTCCACCTCAGCTTGTGGGGCTGTCCTCTCCCAGTCATGCCATCTAATAGCATTTCACAGCCAACGGCTTCCTCCATGCCTCCAAACTACATCAGCATATGCACGAGAAATGTATGTAATTACCTTTGCTATCCACAAATGGTGCCACTATCTTTTGGGCCGCCAGTTCAGTATCACTACCGATCATCAAAGCTTGCGACTATGCCTCACCCAAACAATACAAACTCCAAAACAACAAAAATGGTTATCGAAACTCCTTGGCTTTGATTTTGTTATTCATTTTCAACATGGACGGGAAAATAGTGTAGCTTATGGGCTCTCTCGTTGGACCTCAAAGGCTTCAATGGCTGCATTTTCTGTTCCAACGATGGACTTTACGTCATGCATACGAAGTGCTCTGCAGAATGACCCTATGGCCCAACACCTTCTAGCAATCACCCAAATAGTATGCAATGCTTCAGGTGGAATTGTTTTTCGAGATGGATTACTACTCAAGGTTAATCGATTGTTCTTTCCCCATGACCCAACACTACGGCATGACATCATTGAAGCCTTCCACTCTTCGCCAACTGGAGGAGATTCGGGAGTTAAAACGACCGCTGTAAGAATTTCCAGCAATTCTTATCGGCCTAACTTGCTTCAGTCCGTCCGCGACTATGTAGTCCAATGTTTAATCTGCCTTTAAGTTAAACCTTAGAATACACCTGCGAAGGGGCTTCTCCAACCCTTACCCATCCCACATCGTATATGGTAAGATCTATCGATGGATTTCAACACACACCTCCCACCGTCTTTTGGAAAAACATGCATATGGGTCATCGTCGATTGTCTCTCCCAATATGCTCATTTTTGCACACTTCCGACTTCTATAAACGCCATGCAACTAGCTTCTTATTTTGTGCAAGAATATGTCCGCTTGCATGTTTCCCTAAGTCCATAGTTTTCGATCGAGATCGCTTCTTCATAATTCAATTTTGGAGAGAGATTTTCCGTCTTCATGGTACGACTCTCAAGATGAGCAGCGCTTATCATCCTCAAAGTGACGGTCAAGCGGAAATTGTGAATCGTTTCTTGGAAACTTACTTGAGAGCGATATGCATCGACCTACCTTCGAAGTCAGCTAAATACTTTCCATGAGCTGACTATTGGTATAACACTTGCAAACATTCTACCATCAGCAACTCACCATACCAAACCGTTTATGGACGCCCATCGCCGATTATCTCTGACTACCTCATAGGAAACGCTCAACTCCAAGAGGCTGAAGACTGGGCATAAGGAAGAGACCAGCTTCCTGAAGCACTTAAACTAAACTTGCAACGAGCCCAAGCTAGAATGAAGAGCCATGCGGATCAACATCGGCAAGACAAAGAATTTACCATTGGTTCATGGGTTTTCGAGAAGCTTTAACCATATCGTCAACTTTCCATTCGTCAACACCAACATAAATTATCCAAAAAATATTTTGGACCATTTCAAATTGTGGAGCGCATTGTTCCGGTCCCACGAGCGGCTTTTACCCCCCGATGCTCGCATTCATCCGGTTTTCCACATTTACATGCTCAAGCTCTGTCCCAACCCACAACAAACCTTGCCAAACCCTTTACCACCAGGCCTTACAAACCTTGACAAGGTCGGTCTTCCTAGGGCCAACACTAATACGCCTTCAACAACTGTTGCTCCATTCACATCAACCATGCATGCAAATAGCTGCCCAAATATTGCACTTGCACCTAGAAGGAGCACCACACTGCCTAGTCACTACAGGGAGTAAAGGCTAAATATGTAGAGCTAGTTGGCGTAACAAACTTTATCTTTTTATTATGGTAAAGAATATCTAGCAAATTATAGGTTGTCTGCTGTACAAAGTTGTTATGCAGCTGTACGAAGTTGTTATGCATGAATGGTGTACATCTTTATATAAACTGTGAAAAGAAAGAAAAGGATATGGCTAGATAAGTTTTCTTCTTCATTTTTTTCTATGTCTTCTTCCTCTCAACCTTTCTAATACTTCTCTATTGCTGCAATTTACATGATAACAGGCTGTGTGCATATCACAACCCCACATAATTTACGAGTAGCAAAGTGAAAAAAAGAAACAAGTACCATAACGTTGAAAAAGAAAAGTGCAGTTATGTGAATACAAAAGATACAATTGGTTCCGGGAAACAAATGCCCTACGTCCACTTTGTAAAAAACTACTTTATACGGACTAATGTGTAAAAAAGTTCGATAGTTTTTCTCATCAATATGCCATTAAAGAACTTTCTAATCTTTGATGAGAGTTCGATTATCTTACAAAGTAGAAAAATAAGGCTAGACACTTAAGTCCTTTTTCCACGTAGGGGCGATGTAACGACCCTGGATTTTTGGCCCCGTTTATTTTAATAAATGTTTAATCTAATTTAAATAAAATGTAAATTGATCATATTAAAATGCTTATGATTTGGGAATACTGCCAATTTATTTATTTAAATTGTATTTTTAAAAGGGAATTGGACTTTCGGAATTCAAAATAAAATCTTTTGATAATATTATAATAAAATTTATTTTATATAATTGAATTACAACACTTTACTTTGTTTACCTCTGATAAATATACATATGAATAATAGTGTTTGAAATTTAAATAAATCTCTTTATAATATTTATCTTATACCATCAAATTAAAATACTTTCTTTTGTTAAGATTTGATAGAAATATCTATAGATGATAATGTTTAAAATTTAAAATTAAATTCTAGTAATATAAAATATAAATGTAAAATATGAGTAAAACTTATGCATATAATTTGAATAAATTATAATTGGAAATAAATATAAAAATAAGTATTAAATATAAGTAAAACTTAAGAATATAATGTAAATATTGATAATCAAAATATAAAATATAAATATAAATAAATGAGCATATGAATATCAGTTGAAATATTGTTAGCCGAAGTACAAGTACAAGTAAATATAAGTAAGTAATTTATGAAATATAACTTAAATGTTGATAGCTAAAATACAAAATAAAAATGAAAATAAAGGTAAATGAATAAGTTTGTAAGCAAAGAATAAAACAAGAACAAAGCATAAAATAAGATAAAATAAAGTCAAATGCAAAGTGAAAACATGATACATATGTGTAAACATTTTGCAAGCTGGAAAATAACATAATAACAAAACCAATATTTACTTACAAAATATCTTCATACATATTTGATCAAGTATTGTTGTGTAATCATGTGTGCAGAAGAGTCAAAGTTCACAAATCAACTACAAACATTTTAATACACACAATATCTTCACTCACAAGCCCAAATGTTGGCCTGCAGATTCAAATTAAAAATAACAATACACAGTAACATTTTTATAAGCATACAACTACTTAAGATACAAGACAAGATTTTTAATAACAAAACATATGTGTATAGAGTTCAAACTAAAATAACAAGACAAAATAAGGCCTCATTTGCAAGTCAAGTAATTGCCTGCAAATATGTATATTATAGTTCAAACTTGAAGTTAATAAAAACAAGTAACATATAACAAAACAAAGATCTTTATACAAAGCTTCTCACTCTAGCCATTGACCTGCAATATATATGTCTACAAATAAATATATTTATACATAGTACACTATACTTATAATTGTGTAAACATAATTAGCAACCTAAGCATTTAATTTCCAACTTCTCAGTACATTATTTTGTCAATTCATATATTTACAAACCTGTACATCAGACATAAAATCTGCCCATATAAAAAAGAAAACAACCTTACCAGATATTGCCTCCCCTATACATCTTTTGTCTTCTACATATAGCTATTTGTGTCTTACCTTCCAGTTCGTTTAGAAAGGATATAAGAAAACTGAAAAAAAAGAAAGGCAAACCACAATTATATGCAAGCTAAAAATAGTTTAATTGTAGTTCAAAACAGAGAAGAGCTAAAGACTGTTTCAAACTTCAGTCTCAAAGCAACAAGATTTCATAAAAAAAAAGCATCAGTACTTCGTTCTGTTCAAGGGGGATTTACTGTGAGTAAACTAAATTCTTAAAACTTTAATTTAAATCAAACACTTATGATGATTGTGTGATTTTTGTGGTATATGTTTTACTTTTGCATATGATCCTGTGATTTGTATATACTTCTCTGTTAAGTGAATACAGGGTGAATATCTGAATCAAACTTAAAGTTATTTGCTTCTAACCATGTTAAGATTTAAATTTTCCAATCAAACAAGGTATTGAAGCTAAAACCAGGATTTGTAAACTGTTATAAACATTTTTGTAAGGGAATGATACTGTAATATAGTATTATAGGAAATCAAGTGAATTTATTGATAAATTCAAGTGGCACAAGAAGCCAATTCAAGATTGTATTTTGAATCCTTAATGAAATTGAAGACTTTTAAAAAAAAATAAGGATTTTTAGATCAATATGTAGAGAGCAGTTTTCAGGTGAATGAAATTTGCATATTTCTCAATTCGTGAAAATCGAATCAATAAAAATCAGTGAAATTTGTCGTGAAGCAAGTTTGCATACCCGAAATATTGGGAAAAATGCTGAATAAATTTTCTAATTCATGAATTAATCGAGCAAACGCATAGTAGGGCTTGTGTATAGTTTTCTTTCGTGTTTGTAACCCAGTGGGTTTTGACCACTTCAAGTGATCGAGCTGCTCGGGGGTAGGGAAAGGGTGGTTGGTCGAGTTGTTGTTGTGTGGGCAACGTATTGGCCACTCCGGTAACTTGGTTGATGATCGTGAGACACATGCCGTAGGTCGTGTTCTGTAGTTTTTCTACGGTATTGCTAAATTTCAATGCGAGATCCTTTGTGGCGTTTCGAGCTTGTCTTTCGGTTATTCGAATGATTTGGGACTTGCTTGTGATGATTGTGGCTGCCGGAGTTGGGTCGTGCTGCCATGCACGTGCACGATAGCGGTGTTGGTGTCAGTGCCGTGAGGGGAGGTCTGTCTCGAGTCGCGCACGAGTGAGAATGGGGGAAGCTTCGGGTTCGCGTTCGAGTGAAATGATCCTGATGCTAATTTAATTTACCTTAAACTTAAATTTTTGCTGAAAGAAGAATAAAATAATGAAGAAGAAGAAGATGTTCAGGGAAGACTCGGGAAGTTTGCGTGGGAAACTCGAAGTAATTCTCGAGTATAATGCAGGGAAGGTCTCGGGTTTACCTGGGACGACTTGAGTTTTGTCAATAACTGCGGTTTCGCAGTGATGTAGAGGTTGAGTAGGATTGTTTTTACAATTTGTCTAAACATTTTAAGCTTAGGAAATGTTTAAAGGCTAAACTAAGAGTTTGTTCAAGTTTTATTTATTTTAGTCAAAAGCTTAACTACGATCTTTAACACTTGAATTATTTTAATTAAGAATTAATTTAGAATAAGTGTAAAGTTAATCAACTCTTAAGTTTGTAGTTAATAAATAGATTTTAAAGAAGACTTTTAAGGGTTAACTACATTGAGTAATTAAAATTAAACGAACTATCTCTAGGAAGCAGGTAAGAATAATTACTTTTCCATAGCAATTAGTAATAGATTGTAAGAAATAAATGAGAATTTAACTACTTAAGTTAATTTATGAACGATAAATTGGTAATTAATCAAGTGATTTAATTAAGAATTAAGAAGTAATTAATTAAGGAATTAGCAGATAATAATTGGTGATTAAGTTTTATTAATAAAAAAATTAAAGTTATTAATTTATGATCAGGGAACAGTTAAATAAGTAATTAAAGCTAAATCACTTGAGTAAGGAAGTAATTAAATAATAGTGTGAAATAAATGTAATAGTTGATTAAGAAATCATTAAGACAATTTGAAATGAAATAAGTAATTAATTGTTAATTAATAATTAATTAAACAGAGTTAAGTGGTTAACTCTCAAGTAATTAATTCTAAACAAAATTAATTACAAACAAGACTTGAAGATGACTGCTTATGGATCGTATGAGTAGAATATCTGTTTGTGATATCTATTTGATGATGTTCTGTGATGCTTTGTGATATGTTATGTTATACCTATGATGCTTGTATATGTTTTATCTGGGATATATGCTATGATAATTCAATTGTTGAATTTAAATTATGTAAACTGTTTAAGTTAATTGGACAACTTGGCCCTTAAAATGGCGTTTGGATTTCGATGAGACCGGGATCGGAAGAATCAATTTTGATTCTTCGAAAACCACATCGATCCAAATTAAACGATAGGTCGTGACTTATCAAATGGTGATCGAGATGGTGTTTTAGAATGCAAGGATTATCGTCGTTAACTCTGAGGGTGATTCCAAAATGAGTGTGATGAGATAATGCCTTCAGTTTCGTTCGAACCCGGAACGAACTTGTATGGATTGAATGCCTTCAGAGCATCGTCAGGTGGACGATGAGCATTCTAAGAAATATGTTCTATAAAGGTAATCGCAGCCTCAAGCCTCATCAACCGGGAATGGCTAAAACAGGGGAGATGCAGCAAGGTTAGGTGGGTCATGCCCAAGCAGGACAAGATATTTCCCCTGTCTAGATGTCCCTTTTTATTTCGGCTGTGTGGGCTGTTGCAAGGTACAACCGTGGGGTTATCTTGTTCGGGACTGCTCAGTAAGGAATGGTTCCGGCCTTGTGTTGTAGGGGATCGAGAGTGATCCTCGGTACGGTGATCTAGGCCCCGTGCTGTGACAGGCGGTACCCCAATAGCCCTGCCATTGTTGGAAATCCATTTTTCCCTACGAGACCCTACGGTTTTGATTTGTATTACCCACTTTTGTGGCTAGTAGCTGGAATTTAATAGATGTAACAATTTCGGCTATTTTCTATTTACTTGAAAACCCTAGACACTATTATAATATCACTGGATTTCTTATGAAATGTTTTGGTTAACGTAAGGTAAAAACTTACCCGTATTTATTTGTGGGGAGTCTTACGTGATACCTTTATTTTCAAATGTTTTCCAAAGTTAAACAACTTTTAACCGTTTACTCATACCAGACCCATGTCTGACCCGGAGTTTATATTTTGATTTTCATAAACTCTTGGGTACTCAAATTTTTATGAGTAGCAAAGTGATAGGTTTTGGACCTTTGTTTCTGGAGGAGCTTGGAGCAGGAGTTTCCAGACGTATGTAGATACCTACCTAGTTCCGCTGTGTAGTTGATGTATGATGTACCTCTGATGTATGTAGTGACAGATGTATGTATATGACTGTCATGTATATTGATATTGTATAACTCTGATATATGTAAAACTATGTAATATTTATGTGATATATTATATTTTGTTCTGTTCCGCTGTGAGATTCTGATATTGTTGTTCTTTCTTTTCTCTTTCTCCTCTATTTCTATCCCTTTCTTTCTTAATGATGATGCGTCTTTCCGGTAGTAGAAGGATGGGTCATCTCACTTGGTATCAGAGCATGGGTTGGTAATAACCTTGGCTCTGGTAGGAATTACTCATAGGATAGAGTTTGTAGAACTCTAAAATGAGTTTGAGTGTATAAATAAGATATGAGCGCGTATTTGTTAGTGAATATAAAATTGTTTTTATATTGTGTTGATTTATCTGTTGAGTGTTTATGAATACTAGTCGATGTGTGGGACGCCATTTCATCAGTAGGGATTTCTAAACTCTTAAACAAGGTAGACCGACACAGTATTGTTTTTAAAAGTAGGGTAAATGAATAATTTTACCCAAAACTATATTTTGATATAAAAGATATAATTTTCTGAAATGATTATATATATTTGGATGATTGGTTGTTAATACTATAATTGAATAAAAATATTAAAATTTGAGTGGTTTGTAACCAAATAAAATTGTCTAAGTATGATTTAAATAAAAGGGAATATAACTAAAATTTGATTAAACGAGAATTTAAGTCCCGGAAATTTGAAAGGTGTTTAAATGAATTTAAACAAAAGGATTTGGGAATTTGAAATCTTGGGAATGTTTGAAATGTTTTTTCCAAAGATTTGAAGGTAATAATGAAGTATTGTTTTGGAAAAATATTGTTGAATGGAATTGTTTGGGAGGAAATTATGAAAGTAAGGAAGCACTGAACTCACTTCAGTCGCTGGAAAATAATCCTGATGATGATGGCCACATCATCAGTATTCATTTTCGAGTTTCTAAAGTGATGGATTGCTACCAGGATAGTTGGTCATGATAATTGTTTGGGCTTGTTGGGTATACAAGTTGTTTTAAAAATTTCAAAAGGGAAAATTCGTTTTGGTGAAAACAAGTGTTTTGAATTTGAAATTTTGATTTGACATACCAAGTGAGTATGTGTAGTTATCATTTCAAAATGGTTTTGGAAATGAATACCGGGCAATTGAATTCTAAGAAATTCTATTTAGATAATGTGAAAAGTTTAAATGAATCAACTATTGAACTTATAAAGTAAAGTTGATATTAATAAGATGAAATTGGGAATTTTAATCCAGGAATTAAAATTTAATTTAAGTAAATAAAAGTGAAGAAAACGTACTTGAGTTTAACCTGAGATAAGTTAAATGGAATTGAAGTTCAAAATGAACATAGTTGGATATAAAACTAGAAGGGAAAATAATTGTAATGGCGAAATGAAATTTATACTTTAAGATAGTAAGTGTTATATATATATATATATATATATAATCTGAAATTGTGATTATAAGATGAAATAACCCAAATGAGTAATATAAGCTGTTAAGTAGATAAATAGGTTTTGAGCTCATATATTGAGAAATAAATTTAAAGAATGGTAAGTAGCTAAATTTAACTGAAGTTGAGTTGGAATAAAACTGAATTTAAATGAATTCAATCGAGTTACAGATAATATTGAATGAAATAAAATTCTTATGTAAATAAGTAAATATAAACCAAGTAAGCCTTGAATTTGGATAAAATAGAATTGGAATAAGTTGTAAACAAACCTAATTCAAGCATAAATTGAATAACCTTATTATAAATAAATTCAATAATGAATCGATAAAAGAATAAACTAATCGAAAAATTAGTAAATAGTTGGGATTTGATTAAAAGAAAATCAAATCAAAGATTTAAATGGGAATTGGTGGAATAGAATAAACCTAAGTTGTTAGGTGGAACAGTTTGAAGAAAATAAATAATTTAAGTAAAATTGTGAAATGATTATCTAAAATACTGGTTGTCAAGTTTAATAAAATGATTTGGAATCAAACTTTTAAAATAAAAGAAAATGCGATGTAGAGATTGTGAATAAATTAATTGGGATGGAATAAGTGTAAATTGAGTTAGAATCAATTTAAGATTTGTCATGAAGCTTAAATAATTATTCATTCACAATGTTATTGTAGAATTGCATAAGAAAATGGGTCGTTTGAAATAAATAACATTAGATAAAATTTTATGAAGAAAAATAGGATGATTTTGAAATCAATTGAAATGGATATGAGTTTGTTTTGCTTAAATGGATTATATATAAGCAAGTAAGTTATAAATCACTTAATCTGAAGAGAATGAATTGAGAATTGGTTGGAAGTAATTGTAATAAGTGTTGAAACCTTACATATGTGCTTATGAAAATATGTAATGCTAAACAAAAGAAACTCTGCTAAAACTTTTCAAAATTTTGGGAGTTAGGAATTAAAAATACAAAAATTTAGCAACAAAACAATTTCAAATTGAAAATTGAAATAAACTAATGAATGAAACTAATTTGAAAATAATGATAAAAAATCAGTTATAAATGGAAGATAGACAATAAAATTAAATATTCAGAATTAAAGATAAATTGAATTCACATGGAATTGGAAATTTAGGTTTAAAATAAGAAGATATAAGAGGATATAAAGGCTAAAGTGGTAGAGGAATAATATAAGAGTATATATAATGCTTATATTAAATTTAAGGAATGAATGGTGAAATTCTTAAGTAAATTGATATTGAGAAATTTCCAAGTGGATAGAAATCAGAATAATGTGAATAAAAGAAAATTGATATAGTTGATAATCAATGGATATAAATACGTAGGATGTACATATATTATTTTATTCACATAACAATTAGATCCAGATTCGAGCACAGAATTTCATGATAGTTATATCGATCCGAGTTAGGATTTTTCACTCGATTTTCGACGATGAACCATGGATATGGATTTTGATTAGTTCTGGAAATTCTCTATCATAGTTGTGACTATGCAAGGAGAATGGCAGTTTCTGATCGAGAAACCAGATCTGAGTCCGCACTAGGAAGTCGGGTGAACGATACTAGTTCGGAAGAGAAATTGTGTGATCGAGCGAGCGATCAAATTGGATATTGCGTACGAATAATATATGTACATCGTACGGACTTGATTGAATAGAAATTGAAATTCAGTAAACAAGTTAATAAAATTGGGAAGAGTTGGTACTGTAGCTTTCAGGATTGGATTGCTTGAACATATGTCTGCAATTCATAATGTATTCTATATATCCCATCTAAGGAAATTTTTTCATGATCCATCATTTGTTGTAAAACCAGTAATTTAGGAATTTGGAAGTTGAGTCGAATTTATCTATGGTCAGGAATCCAGTTCGGATTATTGATCACAAAGAGACAGCTATGGATAGTTTTGGGAAAAGCTTATCCGGATTCGTGTTCAGATAACTAGTGATGTTTGTTAGGATAGACTGTTTGATTGTTTGCTAATATATAAATGATATGTATGTTTGAATGGTTGGTATAACAGTTTTTTTAAAATTATCTTTGTTTTAAATTTCGGGGACGAAATTCTTTTAAGGGGGAGGAATGTAACGACCCTGGATTTTTGGCCCCGTTTATTTTAATAAATGTTTGATCTAATTTAAATAAAATGTAAATTGATCATATTAAAATGCTTATGATTTGGGAATACTGCCAATTTATTTATTTAAATTGTATTTTTAAAAGGGAATTGGACTTTGGGAATTCAAAATAAAATCTTTTGATAATATTATAATAAAATTTATTTTATATAATTGAATTACAACACTTTACTTTGTTTACCTCTGATAAATATACATATGAATAATAGTGTTTGAAATTTAAATAAATCTCTTTATAATATTTATCTTATACCATCAAATTAAAATACTTTCTTTTGTTAACATTTGATAGAAATATCTATAGATGATAATGTTTAGAATTTAAAATCAAATTCTAGTAATATAAAATATAAATGTAAAATATGAGTCAAACTTATGCATATAATTTGAATAAATTATAATTGGAAATAAATATAAAAATAGGTATTAAATATAAGTAAAACTTAAGAATATAATGTAAATATTGATAATCAAAATATAAAATAAAAATATAAATAAATGAGCATATGAATATCAATTGAAATATTGTTAGCTGAAGTGCAAGTACAAGTAAACATAAGTAAGTAATTTATGAAATATAACTTAAATATTGATAGCTAAAATACAAAATAAAAATGAAAATAAAGGTAAATGAATAAGTTTGTAATCAAAGAATTAAACAAGAACAAAGCATAAAATAAGATAAAATAAAGTCAAATGCAAAGTGAAAACATGATACATATGTATGAACATTTTGCAAGCTGGAAAATAACATTATAACAAAACAAATATTTAGTTACAAAATATCTTCATACATATTTGATCAAGTATTGCTGTGTAATCATGTGTGCAGAAGAGTCAAAGTTTACAAATCAACTACAAACATTTTAATACACACAATATCTTCACTCACAAGCCCAAATGTTGACCTGCAGATTCAAATTAAAAATAACAATACACACTAACAATTTTATAAGTATACAACTACTTAAGATACAAGACAAGATTTTTAATAACAAAACATATGTGTATAGAGTTCAAACTAAAATAACAAGACAAAATAAGGCCTCATTTGCAAGTCAAGTAATTGCCTGCAAATATGTATATTATAGTTCAAACTTGAAGTTAATAAAAACAAGTAACATAATAACAAACAAAGATCTTTATACAAAGCTTCTCACCCAAGCCATTGACCTGCAATATATATGTCTACAAATAAATATCTTTATACATAGTACACTATACTTATAATTGTGCAAACATAATTAGCAACCTAAGCATTTAATTTCCATCTTCTCAGTACATTATTTTGTCAATTCATATGTTTACAAACCTGTACATCTCAGACATAAAATCTGCCCATATAAAAAAAAAAAAAAACCTCGCCACATATTGCCTCCCCTATACATCTGTTGTCTTCTACATATAGCTATTTGTGTCTTACCTTCCAGTTCGTTTAGAAAGGATATAAGAAAACTGAAGAAAAAAAAGGCAAACCACAATTATATGCAAGCTAAAAACAGTTTAATTGTAGTTCAAAACAGAGAAGAGCTAAAGACTGTTTCAAACTTCAGTCTCAAAGCAACAAGATTTCATAAAAAAAGCATCAGTGCTTCTTTCTGTTCAAGGAGGATTTACTGTGAGTAAACTAAATTCTTAAAATTTTAAGTTAAATCAAACACTTATGATGATTGTGTGATTTTGTGGTATATGTTTTACTTTTGCATATGATCCTGTGATTTGTATATACTTCTCTGTTAAGTGAATACAGGGTGAATATCTGAATCAAACTTAAAGTTATTTGCTTCTAAACCATGTTAAGATTTAAATTTTCCAATCAAACAAGGTATTGAAGCTAAAACCAAGATTTGTAAACTGTTATAAACATTTTTGTAAGGGAATGATACTGTAATATAGTTTTATAGGAAACCAAGTAAATTTGTTGATAAATTCAAGTGGTACAAGAAGCTAATTCAAGATTGTATTTTGAATCCTTAATGAAATTGAAGACTTCTAAAACAAAAATAAGGATTTTTAGATCAATATGTAGAGAGTAGTTTTCAGGTGAATGAAATTTGCATATTTCTCAATTCCTGAAAATCGAATCAATAAAAATTAGTGAAATTAGACGTGAAGCAAGTTTGCATACCCGAAATATTGGGAAAAATGCTGAATAAATTTTCTAATTCATGAATTAATCGAGCGAATGCATAGTAGGGCTTGTGTACAGCTTTCTTCAGTGTCTGTAACACAGTTGATTTTGACCACTTCAAGTGATCGAGCTGCTTGGGGGTTAGGGAAAGGGCGGCTGGTCGAGTTGTTGTTGTGTGGGCAACGTATCGGCGACTCCGGTAACTTGGTTGATGATCGTGAGACATACGCCGTAGGTCGTGTTCTGTAGTTTTTCTACGGTATTGCTAAATTTCAATGCGAGATCCTTTGTGGCGTTTCGAGCTTGTCTTTCGGTTATTTGAATGATTTGGGACTTGCCTGTGACGATGGTGGCTGCCGAAGTTGGGTCGTGCTGCCTTGCACGTGCACGGCAGTGGTGTTGGTGTCAGTGTCGTAAGGGGAGGTCTGACTCGAGTCGCGCACGAGTGAGAATTGGGGAAGCTTCGGGTTCGCGTCCGAGTGAAATGATCCTGATGCTAATTTAATTTACCTTAAACTTAAACTTATTGCTGAAAGAAGAATAAAATAATGAAGAAGAAGAAGATGTTCAGGGAAGATTCGGGAAGTTTGCGTGGGAAACTCGAAGTAATTCTCGAGTATAATGCAGGGGAGGTCTCGAGTTTACCTAGGACGACTTGAGTTTGGTCAAAAACTGTAGTTTTGCAGTGATGTAGAGGTTGAGTAGGATTGTTTTTACAATTTGTCTAAACATTTTAAGCTTAGGAAATGTTTAAAGGCTAAACTAAGAGTTTGTTCAAGTTTTATTTATTTTAGTCAAAAGCTTAACTATGATCTTAAACACTTGAATTATTTTAATTAAGAATTAATTTAGAATAAGTGTAAAGTTAATCAACTCTTAAGTTTGTAGTTAATAAATAAATTTTAAAGAAGACTTTTAAGGGTTAACTACATTGACTAATTAAAATTAAACGAATTATCTCTAGGAAGCAGGTAAGAATAATTACTATTCCATAGCAATTAGTAATAGATTGTAAGAAATAAATGAGAATTTAACTACTTAAGTTAATTTATGAACGATAAATTGGCAATTAATCATGTGACTTAATTAAGAATTAAGAAGTAATTAATTAAGGAATTAGCAGATAATAATTTGGTGATAAGTTTTATTAATAAAAAAAATTAAAGCTATTAATTTATGATCAGGGAACAGTTAAATAAGTAATTAAAGTTAAATCACTTGAGTAAGGAAGTAATTAAATAATAGTGTGAAATAAAATGTAATAGATGATTAAGAAATCATTAAGACAATTTGAAATGAAATAAGTAATTAATTGTTAACATATAATTAATTAAACAGAGTTAAGTGGTTAACTCTCAGGTAATTAATTCTAAACAGAATTAATTACAAATAAGACTTGAAGATGACTGCTTATGGATCGTATGAGTAGAATATCTGTTTGTGATATCTATTTGATGATGTTCTGTTATGCTTTGTGATATGTTATGTTATACCTATGATGCTTGTATATGTTTTATCTGGGATATATGCTATGATAATTCAATTGTTGGATTTAAATTATGTAAACTGTTTAAGTTAATTAGACAACTTGGCCCTTAAAATGGCATTTGGATTTCGATGAGACCGGGATCGGAAGAATCAACTTTGATTCTCCAAAAACCACATCGATCCAAATTAAATGATAGGTCGTGACTTATCAAATGGCGATCGAGATGGTGTTTCAGAATGCAAGGGTTATCGTCGTTAACTCTGAGGGTGATTCCAAAATGAGTGTGATGAGATAATGCCTTCGGTTTCGTTCGAAACGAACTTGTATGGATTGAATGCCTTCAGAGCATCGTCAGGTGGACGATGAACTTTCTAAGAAATATGTTATATAAAGGTAATCGCAGCCTCAAGCCTCATCAACCGGGAATGGCTAAAACAGGGGAGATGCAGCAAGGTTAGGTGGGTCATGCCCAAGCAGGACAAGATGTTTCCCCTGTCTAGATGTCACTTTTTATTTCGGCTGTGTGGGCGGTTGCTAGCTACAACCGCGGGGTTTATCTTGTTCGGGACTGTTCAGTAAGGAATGGTTTCGGCCTTGTGTTACAGGGGATTGGGAGTGATCCTCGGTACGGTGATCTAGGCCCCGTACTGTGATGGACGGTACCCCAGTAGCCCTGCCATTGTTGGAAATCCACTTTTCCCTACGAGACCCTACGGTTTTGATTTGTATTACCCACTTTTGTGGCTAGTAGCTGGAATTTAATAGATGTAACAATTTCGGCTATTTTCTATTTACTTGAAAACCCTAGACACTATTATAATATCACTGGATTTCCTATGAAATGTTTTGGTTAGCGTAAGGTAAAAACTTACCCGTATTTATTTATGGAGAGTCTTACGTGATACCTTTATTTTCAAATGTTTTCCAAAGTTAAACAACTTTTAACCGTTTACTCATACCAGACCCATGTCTGACCCGGAGTTTATATTTTGATTTTCATAAACTCTTGGGTACTCAAATTTTTATGAGTAGCCAAGTGATAGGTTTTGGACCTTGGTTTTTGGAGGAGCTTGGAGCAGGAGTTTCCAGACGTATGTAGATATCTACTTAGTTCCGCTGTGTAGTTGATGTATGATGTACCTCTGATGTATGTAGTGACAGATGTATGTATATGACTGTCATGTATATTGATATTGTATAACTCTGATATATGTAAAACTGTGTAATATTTATGTGATATATTATATTTTGTTCCGTTCCGCTGTGAGATTCTGATATTACTGTTCTTTCTTTTCTCTTTCTCCTCTATTTCTATCCCTTTCTTTCTTAATGATGATGCGTCTTTCCGGTAGTAGAAGGACGAGTCGTCTCAGGCGATCCCTATTTATAGTAATAGGAAATTGGCATGGACCGATGACGTGACAAAGTGCATTTTCTAACTAAGCTTAGATGCCTGAAACATGTCTTAATAAAATGGTTGCGAAGTAGCACACATGGATTGATGGTGTCCTACTAGCTGAGTGAGCTGGATTTATGGTTGTTGTCGATCCTTCACAAGGTTTCAAACTTAGCACTTGTTAGGTCCAATGGTGAAGTATATAATGCTTATATAATATTGTGGTTGGATCTTCTATATTGGACAAGGTTGATTTGTACCACATGAACATTCCAAGAGTATGTGTCGATCGATATCGTTACATAAATTGTTTTAAGAATACACTTAGGGTGCAAAGTTTCTTTTCTAGTAGACTTAGTGTGTTCAAGCTGCATGTAAAACTTAGAAGTATTGAACCATAACAAAGTTATGTTGTCCGATTTCTAGAGAGCATGATAATGGTTCGAATGGCTAAATACGAGAAAGAACATGCTTTGAATTGCTAACTGATTAGACCAATGTAGGGAGGCAAGAGTCTGCATGCGAGCAAACCAATGTGTAGTTAGACACTAATACCATTTTATGCAACCACTTAGTTGAAGTGATTAGTAGAATTGTAATAGAAATCATACATAAGATATTCAAATTTGGACTGTATGCCTTGCGACTTACCCGTGAAGATTGTCTTCTACTTAGATTTTGACATGATGACGTTCAAGTTAAGATGAGTTTATCAGTGTCAATTGCTTTAATAATGCAAACACTACAAAGAAGAACTGTTTAGCGAAGGCTAATAGCCGTTGACGGCCGTTGTTAGCCGTCGCTAGAAGTCGTTGCAAAATATCTCGTTGAAACTAAAGAAAGCGACGACCGTAGCGACGGCTCCGTTGTTTCTTTTGCAACGGCTTGTAACGGCTAAGTGTACACGTGGAAGTAACCGTTGGGGTTGTTGGTTTCTCGGGTTGTTGATGAAAACTGTTGCAAAGCGTTGCAATATAACCGTTGCTAGCCGTTGCAAGCCGTCACTAAGTTTGACCAAATGGTCGTCACTAACCGTTGCTAGCCATTGCAAATCTGAATATATTTGCTGCCAATTTGCAGCACCTTCAACCCTCAATCCCAGTCAATCCAAATAATATAATTCCATCATTCCACACATATAATACCATTCCATCATACCATATAATCAATATCAACACAATCAAATCATCAAATATTGCATATTCTAACATATATTCACAAAATCATATAAGAAGATCAACGTAACCAAATATGAAAATCCACCAAACCAAACAACAGAACTAAATTAAAAGTCCAGTACATATCAAGTGCCAAAGTATCAATCACAACAACCAAAATACCAAACCCACCAAAACACTAAGTATCAATCACAACATCCAAAGTACCAAATGTCAAACCCATCATAATATGTGTGTGTGTGTATATATAAAGCGTACCCATCAAAACAAACCAGCTAAACATCATCATCGTCATTTGCACCTCCTTCCCCGGGCATTGACTCATGCTCCTGATAGAAGGAAGCAATACGCTCATCTATCTGCGTCGCCAACTGACTCTACCGCCTATCATTAAGCTCATCCAATTGTGTTTGCATCCAAGCAATCTCTTCATCATCTATGGATCTCCTATATGCCCTTTGGAAAATAAGAGCATGTGAAATAATTCAAGTGAATAAGAAGTTCATGGCATAAAATAACAATAAGAAAGCTCAAGTTATTGGTAATAAACTCAAGTGAATAAGAAGTCCATTGCATACAGGTTTCTACTATGTAACGTTGAGTACATACCATATTGCGAAGTTGTAATGCCTATTTCGACTTGCCGGTTTAATGATTGAATCTCATATCCGATTAGACTCATCAACCGTAAGCGACTCCCGTCCACTCGCTTGTATCGCTCGTGCGTGCTCTGCATTATATCTCTTCTATAATTACGAACAGATATTTGACACAGTTGCTATACAATTTACTTATTTACTGTGAAATAAACGAATATGAAATATTTTCATTACAGAAATAAACATATTTACCATTACAGAAGCAGCCTTGTCGCCCAACCAATCATATGAAACATTCCCATCCTCATCTGTATACTCCACTGCATGTGTGACTTTGAAACCTCAGCCGATGTAGGCTCCCTATCATACTTTGCCCACTGAATATATACGAGAGTTGATTATATTGATAATTTGCGTGAGTATATACAAGAACATATTATATACAAGAATAGAATATATGGTAAAGAGACACTAGTAAATACATACATCAATAACATAAATATTGGTTAATTTATTTACCAATTCCCTCCTATGTTGTTGGAAAGATTTTGAGCCACCACGATGTAAAGCGGGATTTTTTGTTCTTATTAGCCTTGTTTCTTGCCTATAATTCCTATTAATTTATACACACTATTAAGTAAAATAATTCAACACATTTAAAAGTAAAAATATAGCGACAATATAACTTACTTTGAATGTTTCAGATTCCCAATATGTTGGAATCCAGCCAAAATATCATCCCCCGTCCAACTTGGCTTTTTCCCTGAACTCTTAGCCCTTGACAGAGTCTCTCTTTAATTTTTTTACACCTTTTTATTCCAATGATTTACAAAAACATCCATATCCTACGGATCTACACGTACAGTTGCATGCATATTGAATTATCATACGTGTTATGTAAAAGAGATTATATAATTAAAAAACAATCAACAGAACAGAATACGTAAAACTGATATCATAAGGCGTGATGGCATATTGTTTTTGGTTTCATATAAGGCATAATTGTATATTACAAAGTTGTATTTACCATAAGATCATCCCATATTGCATTTTTTATATGTGTTGGGATGTTATCCCACTTAGGCCAATTCCCGGACATCCTACTCTTGTATGCTTCCTTTGATACTTGCAAAATGAAATCGAACGGCTCCACCTCGAACCCTTAGTAGAAATGTTGATGTATATATTCAATATATTTCATATAATATAATTCAAATAAGTTTGATACATACCCAGAACTTTTCGGAACTATCTCCACAACTCGACGGAGATCTGGCTCAGAGCTATTCGAACCTGCTCCAAGTGAAGGTGGCTGAGATGTACGACGTCGATTACGTCGTCTATCAGACATAACTGACAAACATAAATATAATATCATACACTGCTCAGAAAAGAGTACTGATAACATAAGCATCACATAATCAACAATCAATATCACATAATCATTAATCATCGCATAATCATCACATAATTATTAGTCAAGTGATAATCATCACATAAGCATACTCTGCACATAATCATCGAAAAAAGTGTACATGAAAAGAATAATGCATAACTCAAAATGATACAGATCATATATAGTCATCATTATTATTACATAGCTCAGAATATTACAGAACATGGTCATTATTGTTAATACGTAGCTCACAATTATACAACAAGCGATGCCATCTATGACCAGTCTTCGTCGTATTCTGATTCAGACTCGATCTCGTACTCTATATCATTTTCTTCGGTACTTACAAATGCATCTATTAAAACATAAGATTCATCAGTCAATGACCCTACATCAATGTCATCGGTTATCACCATTTCAGTATTTGACTCGAGATCCGCTTGATACACGCTTCATCTAGAATATTATTTCCATCAAATGTGTATCTTGCCTTCATTTTAAAACAGCTCACCAGTCTGCTTTATCTTTTTTTAAGAACGGATATGGAGCAAAATAAACTTGTAAAGCTTGCTTAGCTAATACAAAAGGATCATATTATAGTAATGCGACGTATGCCTTATTTCAATTAGCTTATAATCTTTGTGCAGGTTAATTCCAAAGCCAGGAACATTGCTAAACCAGTTGCATTTGAATAAAAAAAACTTTCTCTGCAGGTTGTATATCATATATTAACTCTAATACTTGTGTTAAGACGCCGTAAAAATATTTTAAATGCTCCTCTAGATCATCACTTCCTTTGACAAATACACCACTGTTATATGTTAATTTTTCAGCCCCGTAATCTTTGATGTTGAATTTAAATCCATTGACGAAGAATATTGGATAAGTCTTGACATTTCGTTTTGGTCCGATGGTAAGATGTTGTAATCCTTCATCAACAACACAGTTTTCTATATCATGAATGTAGTTTGAAAACCATCCAGCAAATGTTTACTGAGATCGCCAGATGGATGTGTGATTCGTATATGCTGCAAATATGTATTATATTCCTTTATAATTAATATATACATGTATAATTGAATTATATATGAATTCATAATTACCTGACAAATGGTGCAACTTCAGCACAATTTAGAAGAACATATGTGTGTGCCACATGGTAATCTCTATCACCTAACCATGTTTCCACACATTTTCCAACAGGTCTTTCACGTTGTCTAAAAATAGATAACATTGTTTGAGAAGAATCCTGCTCAATAGTTTCTTCATTACAGGGAACACTTAAAACGATAAGTTCACATCGTTACTAAAGTAACTTGAGGAAAAAATTAAGCTTCTTCTTCAAAGTACGATTTGCAAATCGAACCTTCTACTCATGCTTTTTGTCTAATTTTTTTCTTCAAATGATTCAAGTACCTGTAACAAAATTAATTAAATTTATATGGTGGTACAAAAACCGAAATTAATTAAATTACCTCTCAAATGGATACATCCATCCATATTGCAAAGGACCACGAAGGAGTGCTTCAAATGGAAGATGAACAGGTAAATTGTGACGCCCCACCTCTATACCCACGCTAGTCAAGAACATTACGGAGAATGCTGTCAACTAGCATGGAGAATAAGGCTGTTGAGGAGCGACCATCCGTGTAATTGCTTTGCGCGAGTATCGATATGTCAGATAGTATAACATGCATTTCTTTATCAAGAGGGAAATCTGACATACCGACACAAACTCAAAGCTACTACACAGTGGCTATAATATCTTCGGAAACAAATATAGAAATAAACATAACATAAATCAGTCACAGACAATTCATATCACAAAGGCGGAAATAGATATGAATATTACACTAGGAAGTGTACATCAGAGTAATGGTCTAAAAAGATCCACAATATCACAAAAGAATAGTTACATGAACTACACAAAAGAATAAGTATACATTATGGAGTCTATATCTCAAATGTATACAACAAAAACTACTAATCTAAGTAGTTAACCAAAAGTCAGAGAAATCAATCCCAAGAGAGAAGTCAAGCAGAAGCACCTGTAACATCTCGGTCTGACCCGAGTATTATTAATAAACAGATCAGTCTAACTATAGATATCAGATGATATGATATAGAATAAGAGATATGACTAAACACATAATAATCACAATTCCAAGTTGTGATATATATAAGTAATTGAAAATCAATGAGAGATTAATCAATATCACCAAATCTACACAAGAATCAAAGAATTGCCATACTCCTTATTTCGTTCATCAAACCACAAATATTGACGATTATATCAATGTCAATCACAAAAGTCAATGACACACAAATTCACCAATGCACAAATATTGACAATAATATCAATGTCAATCACAAAAGTCAATGACACACAAATTCCAGAATTCAATATGCGAAATCCAGAAATCACAAAAGTCAATGACGCACAAATTCACCAATGCACAAATATTGATAAAACTTATCAATGGAAATCACGAAAATTGGTGAAACACAAATTCTAGAAATCATCTCAAGAAATCCAGAAATCACAAAGGGGGGAGGCCTATCACAAATGGGAGCATAAAGCCCACCAACACGTGTATCACAAACGGAACGCTAATTCCATGGTTGCTAACCATCACAAATTGAGCCGAAGCTCCACAAACGGCCCGAAGACCATGGGTTGCTACCCCACCAAATTGAGTCGAAACTCCACAAAACGGGGTTTAGTCTCCCTTGCAGACAAAGAGACATCGCACATTGCTAGTCTAAATCACAAAGATGATCGTCATGATCAACGAGAAGTGTCGATTACAGTAAGCTAGTAAATATATGAGCTTTGCATCATGTCCCATAACCACTAGCTTAACTTAAATATTTATGAACAAATTGTAGATCTCCACTAGAAAATTGTCACAAGAGTTTCAATCGAACAAGTCCAAGAATTAACCAACAAAGTGAACGCAAGCGTTTCATACCACTTGTTTTACTAAGTAGTTTAATTAGATTTCTCATACGAGTGAGGTAAAGGTTTGTATATACTAATAGATTGGAAAAACGGTTTTATAAACGAATTTGGTATTAAAATAGTATTGAAATCGTTTGAGGAAAGAGTTTTGATATTTACTACTAGTATAGAAAACTTTTATATTTTTAAAGTGACAAATCACAAAGAAGATTGTAGGAACAATCAATCACTAAAACTCACATACGAAGATGTGAATAAAATCCAACGAAACCGATAAAGAATCCATCAAAATGGATACTCAAAAATCCCTAAAAAGGAGTCATCAAAATCATAACAAATGATAACAATACATAGGAAACAACACGAATCGATTAAAGTTGGAAACCACACGAAATAGGCGAAATAGGCAAAATAACATCAGGTCGGTCGGCCGGCTACATAGCTCGGTCGACCGAACCTTGTTATGAGAAACTCCTCGGGCATCAGGTCGGTCGACCGAACCAGCGGGGTCGGTCGGCCGAACCAGAAACAGAAGTGCAACTGCACTTTTACTAGCAGGTCGGTCGACCGGACCAAGGGGGTCGGTCGACCGAACCTGATGCTCTGCAAACTGATGCCCATAAATTTATATGCAACCTCCACCAATTCGCAACCGAACGAGCACGGACGCTAGGGAATTATGCCTAACGGCTACCCGGCCCTATTGGCTCCTCGATGCATCACCAAACACATGTTCAAACATCAAAGTTATGATTTTTAAAGGATTGAACCCAAAACACTAAAAATTGGAATATTCACCAAATCAATCCAAACCAAAAGCAAATGCACACGAATAAGTGTTAGGAATTCATACCTAACAATCGAAGATAAATATAAGCATAGATGTGAGATAAAAATCTCACCTTTTCACAAAGTCAAACAAGAAGAAGCTTGAAAGCAAATGGAGAATCAACCTCTCTTCAACACAACCCAATTGAGCTTGAATCTAAGCTCAAAAACAAGAACATTCCCAAAATTAGGTTTAGGAATTTCTGAAATTGGTAAGAGAATAAGTTGGAGAAGAAGAAGAGAATGCTTACCAATGGGTTCTCTTGAATTTGGAGCTAGGAATTTGAAGTTGCAAAAGGAACTAGGGTTTTGGAGTTTTAATTTCCACTCTCTCCCACCATTAATACTCTAAAAACTGAAAAGAGAAGAGAATGAGGGTGAGTGGGGAAGAGTGGCTCAGATTTGAGCATAAGTTAACATAGGGCTGAGCCCAAACCAAACCCAAAGTGAAAAGTAGCAAAAATCAACTTTCTCCAAACATATCGAAGCTTATACTCAAAAAGGTCGCAAATGGCATTTTAAACTCAATGGGAGTGGTCCCGAGTCCTAATTCGACCGTATGCAAAAAGTAGCTTTTCGGACTAAAATCCGACTAACGATGAACTATTTAAATAAAATATTTAAATATAAAATCGATAAATATGCGGGTTGTTACATAAATGCTCCATTACATTAAAATAACCAGACGGAAATATTTTTCTCCAGTTTGCTATAAGTACAGGGATTTCTGCTTTAAGTTTACGTATATGATCTACCTTTAACGTCATAGAACAAAGCTGTTTATAAAACATACTTAATTATGTTATAACACTTCATATTTTTGCAGACAGCAGTTCTTTAAAAATCACGGAAAAAAAATACTCCATCATAATGTGGCAATCGTGACTTTTCATCCCACTCAATTTGCTGTTTTTAAAGTCAACGCATCTACGGAGGTTAGAAGAAATCCCATCAGGACATCTAAGTCCTTCCACCCACTTTAGAACGTGTTTTACTTGCTTATTGTCTAGCTCATAGCATACACTGGATTTCTTATTATCATCGTATAATTGAAGTTCGGGCCGCTTACAGAAGTGTAATATATCACGTCTTGAATTTGCATCGTCCTTGGTTTTCCCCTTCACATTCAAAATTGTATTAAACACGTTGTCAAACACGATTTCTTCGTTGTGCATGACGTCAATGTTATGTCGGAGTAGGAGATTTTTCCAGTACGGTAACTTCCAGAATATACTTTGCTTGCACCAGTTATGAATGTTCGATTTACCTGAAATTTCAACCTGTACCTTGGTTTCATGCATCTTTGGGTAGTCTTTTACAATTTCACATACCTCTTCACTTGTCCAAACCTTAGGTGGCAGCATACTCTCTACTCTGTTAGCTTTAAATTTCTTTTTATCCGTTCTAAATTTATGATTGATATGTAGAAAACACCGATGACAGTCAAACCAAGAAATTTTCTTTCCATACTTTAATGAAATGCTCATGTTTCATCCATACAATAAGGACAAGCTAGACATCCAGATGTGCTCTAACCTGAAAGCATGCCATAAGCGGGAAAATCACTAATAGTCCATAATAAAAAAGCAAACATACGAAAATTCCTTTTTCTCGAAATGTCATACATTTCAACTCCTTTATGCCATAGTGTTTTCAACTCGTCGATTAGTGGTTGTAGATAAACATCAATTCCTTGTGTCGGATCATAGGGACCGGGCACGACAATTGTTAGAAATATATACGGAGTTTTCATACACATCCATGGAGGTAAATTATAAGGAGTAATAATAATAGGCCATGATGAATATTTACTACCAAACTGAGAAAATGGCGAAAATCCGTCCGTACATAAGCCAAGCCTAACATTATGGCTCTCTGCCGCAAATTCAGGATAAGTCTTATCGAAATGTTTTCATGCTTCTCCATCAGATGGATGTATCAAAGTTCCTTCTTCTGATGTTCTCACACTGTGTCATCGCATAGGACATGCTGTAGAAGAAGGTGCATATAACCGTTGAAGTCTGAGAGTGATGGGTAAATAATGCATCCTCTTATATGGAACTTCTTTTCCTTTCTTTTTTCTTGGTTTGTATCTTTCCTCGTTACATATTCTGCATTTATTAAGACGAGCGTCTTCTTTACAATACAACATGCAACCTTTTACATATGTATCTATCTAATGGTACGGCAATCCAAAAGCAGACATAAGTTTTTTTTTACTTTATAATGACTATCACACATCAAATTATTAGGTGTCATGTGTCGGTTGCAGTTTGTACAACTGCTGTAAATGCAGCTTCTATAAGATTAAATTTCAATTTCATAGTGATGTATTCGGTAGTTACAGATAATTCGGTTCCGCTTATACATCCATCCCACAAATGGCCTCTTAGCAGAATCCAATAAATCATAAAAAAATTAGCTTCCGCCATCGGCTCTTCGTCAACATTTTCGTTCCCATCATCACCTAGGTCAAAGGTAGGAAACATTGATCGTGTAGCATCTTGCACCATGTTGTCTATAGGATTATTCATAGTATTATCGTCCCCTAACACTACAGGATTAGGTGTAGGTTGAACAAGTTCTCCATGACGATCTCATAAGTAGTAATTCGACACAAAACCAAATTTGTACAAATATACTTCTACTACATCTGGTTTCCAATGCTTCAGATGTTTGCACTTACTGCACGGACAACGAATTTCTACGTTATTTCGATTATTAGATTGGGCAAATCTAATAAATACTTGTACACCGTTACATAAACTGTCTTTTATTGATCCTTTCATACCTTTTCGAGGTTCATACATCCAACTACGATCGGGAAAATAATAGAACATATTTTCTGATTTGTAAAATGTAGGTTAGAAGATTGAATAACACACTTCATATTAAAGTCTTGTAGAAATTCATATATAACCCTTTACTATTTTAACTAATTCAAATAAAAACTGCACTGAAATTTTCAATTCTTAAGTTTATTGTTTTTTGACTTTGACGGCAGGTTATCCTACTTTCCATTACAAACACAATAACGTAATCATATTTTATAAATCATTTCAGGTTAAACGATTATAAAAAAATTCGGCAGCACTTCCCTGTATTCCATGTATCGTGCACAGGGAAAAAAGGAAGTGCCATAAATTTTCTGAACCGTTTAAACTGAAATGATTTATAAAATATGATTATTTTATTGTGTTTGTAACTTGTCCAAATACTAGGACAAATCGAAAAAATGTTGTATTAGATGAATATAGATGTCCGTTATGTGGAAAAACGAATATCCATATAACGATCATATACAATACTTGTCAGACGGGGCCAAAAATTCTCTAAGAGGTTCACATAAATAAAGCACAAATTAAAAAATATTAATATTGAAGTATTAGTGGTCTGTAGTGAGATAATGATCTTAATTTTTTTTAGTAATGTAGCCAAATAGAATTCGTATAATTATGAATCAAAATCCATGGGAACTATCAGTAACTCGGAAAATATGCCTTATCTCACATATGGAAACTATGAGTTACTATTTTAACAACTACAAAAACTATTTTATAAAATCGATTTAATGTTATTTTATAAACTACAAAACTACAACTACAAAAACTATTTTATAAACTATTTAATGTTATTATATTCATTTCTTTATTTTTTACGAAAACTATTTTATAAACTATTTTGTAAATAAACCCTAATTTTTAATTACGAATTAAACAATCAAACCATTAATTAATATCACCAACTCAACAAATACAATATTATCATTAACTAATACATAATAACAAATCCATAATTAACTAATTTGTCGAATTAGGGTTCTTAACATATCCCCAAATCAATCAATATGCTACTATCAACAACTATTACCGCATAGTCATCAATTTCTATCACACATAATCAACCAATTTTCAAAATTAGGGTTCTGACTAAACCTAGATTAAGAAGAAATTGGAAAGCTATAGCATACCTTTGAGTTTTGGAGCGTCGTGGCTTTCACGACGGGGAGATCGGCAGCTCGCGTCGGGGGCGGCGGCTCATGTCGGTAGTAGAGGAGGGGTTTGCTGAAGTAAATTGGGGAAAGGAAAGTGTGTTTTTCTGTTCTCTGGTCTGCCTGTATATACGTGTATAGCGACGGCTAGCGTCGGTTGCCTTTATTAACCGTCGCTAGCCGTCACTAGTATTGGACACTAACTGAAGCCTGTTTTGCAGTGAAATTTGTAGCAGTGAAATACTATTTTTTATCCGATATTTGAACCGAACAATATTTTGATTGATCTAGACTATGAAATGATGAAGAAATGGATCAAGAAGTCTAGAAGATGTAAGAATTGAAGCACTCATGAATTTTGACCAAGCACAAAGTTTTATCGGTCGATAACAATACATATAAATCAACGTCGAATGATTCAATGAATGTAGTAGGCTCCACTTTGCTTTTATATAACTCTACATGCAAGGTTCAAGAGAAAGGTAAGTGCAGGTGATGTGACATCGTACGATGCTGAATGATTATATGACTTTTCTATCTTGAAGATTCAAAGTTTGAAGACTTAAATCATTTTAAAGGGGGTGAAGACAAGACAATTGTATCGGCGATTACCGATGCACATGGGTAGGTAGAAAATGATCTAACTTTTGGGAAACATCACTTTTTGACTTGTTCTTCATGCTTGAAACTCAAACCTATATGTTTGACTATTTCAACTGATGATTCAGTGATTCTAAAGTGAAATTGTTCTATAAATAGGCATCCTATAATAACTAAAAGTGGACTTCTTGATTCTTTTCATACTTTTGCAAGGAAACACTATCGAATTCGAAACTCATCGATCTGTATCTAAAATTATTGTGATTTGATTATATAAGAAAAAGTAAATCAGAATTAACATTGACTAGTAGATGTAGGAATTTGACTTTGCCGAACCACTTTAAAACTTTACGTGTTCTCTTTCTTTCCCTTTCAATTTCTTACTTGCTTAATTTCATTTTTGCTCGAATTAGGGGTGTTGGCCAATTTTTTTGCCAAAATTTTCTTGATGCTTTCACCGACAAAAAAGAGTTCATGATCTAATCTAATTGCTACTAGAATTTAAAGAAAATCTCCACTCAATCTAGAAGGAAATGGTTCTTAGAGAAAAGCCGCAAAGCAAATCCTAAACTATTATTGAAGTAGAGCATAAAGGCCTCAATATGAAGATGAAACAAATCAACCAACCAAAGAAGAGACTTCTCAATAGCAAAAAGGGACTACTAAAGTGGAGTTGGACTTCATAATGGCCAAGATGAACAAGAAGATGTTCGATAGTCAAATGACTATCATGGAGGAAATGAAGAAATGCTTTGCATTGATAGCTTGGCCATCACAGAAAAGAGGATCCTAAAGGCATAAGGAAAACTGAAGGGATTCCTCGTCTTTAGATTCAAACAACAGAAGTTCAGCTTAGTCAAACTAGAATCGTAGAGAGAGTGAGCAGTAGATGCGTAAAAGGGACAAATGTTGGAACTATTGTTCTAACTTGAAAATCAGTCGGCATCAATCGACCCAGATTGTTCATTACCGACTAATCTGAGACATTGAATTTAAGTGATTCTAAGGATGAATTATAAACTGTTGACCCAAGCGGTGATGGAAAAGATAATGGTCCGCAGGAAGACATTGTTGAAGCAAACAAAACTGAAGGTTCTAGACGAGGATAAGTCCATGTCAAAGTCGCCAAATAACTAAGAGAATGGACTCCTTAAAGACTAGGAGACCTAGATCTCGTCGTACTAACCACAAGCATTCACCTATACAAACATGCGGTGACGCACACAACGATCGCCGCTAAAGGAAAATGTAGGCAAATATGAGTTAATCACAGAGACTATAAAGAGGCTATTGCCGTAGAACTAGCAACAACATGATGATGTATGTGGTCTATGGCTAGTCGGATCCCATTCGCTGAAGATATTAGAGCAGCTCTACGTCTAAAAAAGTTTTTCATGGCAACCATGCAGAGTTACAATGGATAGATGGATCCTATGCAACATTTGATGAAGTACAAATGATACATGGACAATGCCCATGTAGATGAATCATTATGGTTTAAATGTTTTCCTCTCTTTTTGTAATGCCTAGCCATGATGTGGCTAACTTTAGCCCAAATTCATATCATCTTATAATCAATAGGAAGAATGGTTTATGGAGCGATATTAAGTTTATAGTGTGCAACCAAAGGATGTGATGTCCTTGGCTAATCTATATCAAAGGTGCGGAAAGACACTGAAGAATTTTCTAAAAAGATTCAATACCACAACCACTAAGGTTAAGAATCCTAAAGAACAATTATTTTGATGGATTTCGTAGGGGATTCATAGCCAGAATACTTTGTAAAGTGGCTTAAGATGCAACTTCGTTGAAAGACTTTCTATTGAAAAGCCAACCAATTTCTATGCTTGGAAGAGGCAAAGTTGGTGGAAGGAGTGGGCGTTGGTGGTTCGAATGAACCAACCTGTGTCGTACCAAGTAATCAGGTTGGTTAGCAAGATGGTGACAATGTTGAAAAAAATAACCCTAGTAATGGTCATAAGGGAAAGAATACTGACGGTGGTGATGGTATAAAGCAAGATAACAAGAAGCATTGAAGGTTTATTTGTAATGGAAAGTACACAAAATCTGATTTGATTAAAAATATCAACAATGTTATGCAAGGTATGGAAATGTACAAGAAGCGTTCCACGAAACAGTCATTGAAGAGTAGAAGTGGTTCGACAAGTATTATCTTTTCCATGAGACCCGTGGGCACAACACAAACGAATGAAGATATCTATGTGATGTGATTGAAGTTCTTATTCAAAAGAAGAAATTGCAATAATATATCCAAAACCCACTAGAAGGTAGGTAAGGAAATTATCAGCTTTCGGGCAACGGCCTAGAGGCTGCACAATAGGGCCCAGCGGAGAAGGGCCAAGGCCACTAAATAGGGATTTGGTGATTAATATTATATCTAGATGTCTGCATCGTGCGGAGAAGGGTTGGAATGAAATGGAATGGTGTGGGAGGTCTCTAAGGCACGTGAGATGTGCTAAGTCATAAAGGAAGGAACTCTAACTAAGTAGCAATAGAGGATAAGTGATGATATTGCCTTTTGAAATTGGGATGATGATGGGGTCGGGGCACCAACACTTATCCTAATGGTGATTATGACTGTGACTTGGCTGGTGATAGTGTACCGAGCCCTTATTGACTTTAAGAGCATGGTGAATACCTTGTTCAAGCAGTCTTTCAATAAGATGAGACTTGATGAAAAGGATTTGCAGCCTTGTATGTCCTATATTCAGTACCGAAGAAGCTAAGGATCCTATCGGTTGCATCAAATTGTCTACGTAGTTGGGAGATCGTAACCATAAGGTTGTGCAGTTGCAGAACTTTGCTGCAGTGGATGGATTCTCCCCCTACAACATATTCTAGGGATAACCTAAAGCTAACCATCCCTTGCCGATTTCAGTGTTTGCACTCGCTTCTTGGTGCATGACAATGAAATTTCCCATGGAAAATGAAGTAGGATCAATCCAAGGAGACCAATGCACGAATGAAGAGTGCTACATTGCTAAGCACAGAGAGGCACGATGAAGGGACATAGGAAAGGATGCAATAAAGCCTCTTAACATTAAATATGTTCATGCATAGCAATCATGGCCTAAGCCTGCATGCGGGTCAACTAGCAAATACTATAATGCTATAGACCGATTGAAAGAGTCGGAAGGGCTAAGGGTGGAACCAGTGGAGCTAATGATTGAGGTTCCGATAGATAATGAAAACCCTTCAAAGGTTCTCAAAGTTGGACCTCAACTTTGTTAGAAACTGGAGATAGTGGTTTTGATGACAACAACCTTTGTAACTTATTTTATTATAACTTATATACTAACACTATTGTGTGTGTGTGTATATATATATATGAATGTTATTGTGCAGGAAATATATAAGGCAGGTATTGATTATTGAAGACTGTACAGCATAAAGTTCAAAAATGAAGAAATCAAGTTTGAAGACTCATGAGTATCAAGATCAAGATTTCAAGGTATGTGTCTAATTTTTTTGTTAAAACGTCTTAGTAGCATGAAAATCTTCATTTCGAATTTCATTTGGGATGGAAACCATTTCTACCTTCTTAGTGGCTTACAAACCCACGATAAGTAGCTTACAAACCTATGATAAGTGGCTTACAAACCCACGAATACCCTGGTTTTGTACAAGTTCTCGAGTCCTGATGTGATGAGATATTTTGTAGGAAGAAGTTTGCAAAACTACTTCAAAATGGTTTTTTAATAATGATTTTCAAAATTGTTTTTCAAAATGTTTTAGCCTTAAAATTATCTTTTCAAATTACTTTCAAAAAAGATGTTTTGGCCTTAAAATATTCTTTGTTTTTGTTTTAAACTTTGTTTTTACTACAGAGTCATTTTATCTTGTTTTCCTTTCAATGCCATTTTCAAAAAAAATTACATTGCTTTTAGCATAGGGATGTCGACTTCATTGGATACCCCATGTCGACATGGTGGCCGTTGAATTCAAAAGTTTCAATTTTCAAAAGAAATGCCTATTCGTTTAAATCTCTTCACGAATGGTTATGACCGTTGGTGCTTTATAAATAGCCTTCATAAACGAATTTTTTATCAATCTAATTTTTTTATTTTCTTCACTTCTTCTTCTCCCAAATCCATATTCTATAATTATTTATATTTTTAAGATCGTGCCAAAATTCTGCCGAATTCTTAAGTGAATCAAATTAGAATCTCATTCTTATTTGATTTTCTGTCCTCTTTCGAAGATCAACGTGCTATTCAGAGTTATAGGATCAATTTGTAATCAAAAGTTTATCGAGTCTCTCTATAAGGTGTGGTTGTGCCTAGAAATCAATTGGGTAGTCTTAAGTCCTGTAAATCAAGAGAGTTTGCCCTAGACTCATGAGACAGGAGGGTACCTCAAGGCCTTTAGAAATTAAGGAATGTAATCTCAAATTGGTATAATAAAAATCTATATGAGGTGGTTTTCCTTGGTACAGGACTGGATGTAGGGTAACTCCGAACGAGTATAAAATCTGGTGCATTCTTTTCCTTTACTACTTTTTATTTACTTTATGCATCAATGTTTGATTCTGTGATTGTTCCATGATTAAATTCTGCATTTGTTTGTGTCATAATTTTAAATTAGTCTATATAAGTTTTAGAATCCATTAAACACTATTCACCCCCCCTCCAGTGTTAAATTAGCCTTAAGATCCTTAATTTGCACTCCCTTTCAATTGGTATCTGAGCATAAGTTTTCATAGTTTTCATAATCTGGAACTTGAAAAGTTAAAAATGGCAATTTTAAGAAATTTTGTTAATACTAGTTTTAATTTATGCATTTCGTCAAAGTATCATAAGTCTACATATAGTTTTTATTAAAATCAAGTTATCTACTGAATTGGTTTGTTATGTAAGAATAGACATGTTACATGGCTTTTAAAGAATCAAAAACCAATGGACAAACTGTGCAAAGTGAGAAAGATAAATGGATACTTGATAGTGGTTGTTCAAGACATATGACTGGAAATCCCGAGATACTCAAAGACATTATATATCAAGATGGTGGATTGGTCAACTTTGGAGACAACTCAAAGGGATATGTGATTGGCATCGACAATGTCGGTAATTCTAAAACCCCTCTTAATTCTGCTATTTTATTAGTTAGGAATTTAAAAAATAATTTGCTTAGTATAAGTCAACTATGTGATAAAGGGTTTAAAATTAAATTTGGAAAAGATAAGTGTCACATTGAAGATAATAAGTCAAATATTATCTTTGAAGGAATTAGGAAGAAAAACATTTACATCCTTAGTATGAAAATTTCAAATGATAACTAACTTGACTTAGTTAGAGGTCTTCCCAAGTTAAACTTTAAAGTAGATAGTATATATGATGCTTGCCAATTAGGAAAACTTAAGAAAAGTTCATTCAAATTAAAAGATATGATTTCTACTTCTAAACCTCTAGAATTACTTCATTTAGACTTATTTGGTCCATCTAAAGTTCAATCAATTAATCACAAAAAATATAGTTTTGTAATTGTAGATGATTTTTCTACATATACTTAGACAATTTTTCTTAAACTTAAAAGTGATGCTTTTGAATTATTTAAAAATTTTGCTTAAAGAATTCAAAATCAGTTTTTTCTAAAAATAAAAGCTATTCGTAGTGATCAAGGTGGAGAATTTGAAAATGAAAATTTTGAGAACTTCTGTAATCAAAAAGGAATTACACATAATTTCTCTTTTCCAAGAACGTAAGAATAGAATGATTCAAAAATGTGCTAGAACACTGCTTTCTGATAGTAAATTACCTAAAAAAATTTAGGCTGAAACAGTCGCTATAGCTTGTTATATATTAAATAGGATTTTAATTAGACTATTAAATAATAAAACACTATATGAATTACTTTACAATAAGAAAACCATAGTAGCTTATTTTAAAGTTTTTGGTAGTAAGTGTTTTATTCTTAATACAAAAGATAATTTAGATAAATTTGAACCTAAATCCAAAAAAAGTATCTTCATCGGATATTCTAGTAGAAGTAAAGCATTTAGAGCTTATAATTTAAGAACTAATACTATTGAAGAAACAATGCATGTATCTTTTGATGAAAATTTTAAAGATACTGTACAAAGAAGAAGATGAAGTATAACATTCCAAATTTTATCAATTTAAATTAGTAATTTATTTTAATTTTTGGAATTTGATTTGAAATTAATTTGAAAAGAATTTCAAATCAAATAAAATAAGTGTTAATTTGTATGGATAAGATTTCAATTTCATTTGAGTTTAAAATTTGAAATAATAAATGTTTTAAAATCATTTGAATTTAAATTATACATATGTGTGTGTATATGCGTAGATTTGAATTTGCCTTTGAATTTAAATTTAAATTTTAAATAAATGCTTTAGTAAAATAATTTGAATATATATATATATATATAATTTATTTAATGTGTATTTAATTTCAAAATTCTCTTTTAAATAGTGTTTATTAAAATAAAGCAAATGTCTTTAGAAAATGGAAAGTGTAAATTTAAATATAATTTAAATAATGTGAAAATATTACTCTAATGAAAATACAAATGTTAAATAAGTAACATATCAATTAACACGTGTAGGTGTTTTAGGAAAAGGATTAACACGTGCGACATATGTAATTTAGGAAATAAACAAGTGTCATAATCTTCTCTTTCTTTTTATTTTAATTAAAAGAAAATAAGGCCAAGTATATACATTTCTACTTCCTCTCTTCCTCATTTTCTTTCCAACTTCAACAAAAAATTCAAAGAAAAAAAAGAAGCAATATGTAAACAAACCAGGAAGAAAGAAAAGTAATCAAAACAAGAAAATCAAAGGCCAAAGCAAACTACATCACAACTTCTACTAAGTAAGATCAGAAAACAAAAACAAAGCAGAATCTGGAAATTCAAATACTCTTTTCAATTAGATTGGAAATCATCATATCAATTGAAACAATTACAGCTTCAAGATCAAAACAACAACAACACAACTCAATACAATTGTCAAACCTCTGTTCCAAAGCTACAAGTGAGTAAACCATGTTTAATTTAAACTGAAATATGTGTGGTGAATAATATTGGAATCTAAATTGTAAATTTAAGTTTGCATGTATATATATACACCTGGAAATGTGATGTGCATGTCTGTGCATATAAACCTGGATTCTGTTCTAGGTTTGCAGGCCCAAAACCTGTTTTTAAATCCAAAAACTTTATCTCGAACCATTTTTAAGCTTTGAAATCCAAATAGAACATGTTTGTATGTTCATGATTTAAAAATAAATGTAAGAAAATTTAACTTAAGTTTCTTTGGAAATTTTAAAAATATAGTTAAACCTAAATCATGCTGAAAATTTAACCATCATAATTCTTGATTTCAAGTATATGTTTCAAAGCGATTTTGAAATCAATGATTTTTAAAAGCAAAATCATAATTTTTAATAATGTATCCTCTGTGAAAAATGAGGATGAACGGCATTGTCGTTTACACCAAATTCTGGTGATCGCTGGAGCTTTAGTTCTCGAGATCGAAATCATGGCTTGCTGGGGGGTCGTAGTTCATCAGAAAAATGTTCGTAAATTTTATACGTCGATGTGGTGATGGCACGACAAGGATTTAGGGTTTAAACCCATACTTGAACGAAGTCGAGAATCCAGGTTGTTGTGCCTTCATCGTCGCACTAAAGCTGATCGCACAGGTGATGATCGAAGCATTGAAGACAAGCGAAGCTTTCACCGTAGATGCGTGGTCTCTGATGGTTTGGAAAGTCAGAGCAAGGCGTTTCTATGGCAATCATTTTCGTTCTAGATATGGTCGTATAGCTCGTTTATGAGTTCATCAACGTTTGGGGTGTCTAGGTGTTCGTGGGGTACGTGGAGGCCGTCTTCGATGTGTTGATGATCATAACGTCGGTCAATGGTGGTCGGACCGATTGTGCATGTGCACATGGCTCTGGTTGGTGTCAGAGGACTGGAGTCTGGGAAGGGAATGATAGACTAGAAGTTATCTTCGGGTGATTGCATTATTGGCTCGAGTCCTGGCTCGAGCGGTTTGATGTGCGCATCGTGTTAAATACTTAAACAAAAATTTTAGTTTGAAAATTTAGTGATGCGGGTTAATTTTTGGTGAAACTCGAAGCGAGTAGCGTATTTGTTCGGGTGATACTCGAAGTGGTCTCAGGGTTGACATACAAAACAGTTTTTACTTTCAAAAAAAATAATAAAATCCACTTTTAAACAAATTTTAAATCCATGTTATTTAAAAGATGATTTTGATTTAAGTTTAAACTAATTAGAGTTTTAAGTAAGACATTTTAAAGTAATTTTAATTTTGTTACATTATTTTATAAAATCATTTATATTAATTGAATAATGTAATTAATAAGGGTAATTAAGATAAAATGTTATTTAAACTATCTTAACCTTTTAAAGTAACTAATGTGATAAGGGTGAATTATTAAACAAGGTTTAAAGGATAATCAAAGTAATTAATAAAGATAAAAAGATTTATCTTTTAATTTACTAAACATTCAGTGATCTGTTAATATAATTATTTAAGAAGTAATTACTTAATTAATTACTTAATATTAAAAATTAATTAAATGAATAATTTAGGTTAATTAATTTGTAATTAATTATGATAATTAATTAAGGAATAATTAATTTGATAAAAGTAATTAAGATTTAATTAATTAACAATTAAAGATTAGTTAATTAAGATAATTAATTAAGGAATAATTAATTAATAAAAGTAATTAAAATTTAATTAATTAACAATTAAGGATTAGTTGATTAAGATAATTGGAATAATTAATTAATAAAAGTAACTAAGATTTAATTAATTAACAATTAAGGATTAGTTAATTAAGATAATTAATTAAGGAATAATTAATTAATAAAAGTAATTAAGATTTAATTAATTAACAATTAAGGATTAGTTGATTAAGATAATTAATTAAGGAATAATTAATTAATGAAGGTAATTAAGATTTAATTAATTTATAATTAAGGATAATTAATCATTAAAAAATTAATGAAAGTAATTATGTGGTTAATTTATTTAAACCACATGATTTATTCATCTTAATTGAAGATGATTGATTATTGAATGCTGTGTGTAGGATTGATATCTCCAGTATGTGATTGTGATGATATGTAATAATGAATTGCTTTGTGCTGAGCTACGATATCTGTGATGAATATATTTCTATGTGAATGTGAAAACCAAATGGCCCGTAAAACGGCATTTGAACTTCGATGCGGCTGGGATTCGGATTCCAGTTGGTTATCCGAAACCCACATCGAACCTGTGAATCTTTTTGAATGATATATCCACGTGTTTTAAATTAAGCGCTCACTATTTAATTTAGCCGGAAGAGGATTTTGTGTCGTATAACCCATTTCGAATAGTGATACGACGAAATGGATAGCATTTGAAGATGGTGGTGAAGACTGGGTGTCTTCGAGAACGATGGGATAACCTATCGAATGACTCTACACTGAGTTTCTCTGGTATAGAGATCTCCATATGTGATGGGAAGTCCGAACGGGATCGTGGATACCCGGATTGCAAGGGCTTCTTCCTTTATTGAACGAAGTGCCTTTGGTTCTATTCAAACCCGAAACATACTTGTATGGTTGTATGTCTGACATTACACTTTGAGATATAATGCAGGTTTCTTTGAAATACATTTCTGTTGGTGGCGGAGAATTTATTCTCTTAGCTTAACACCCTTCTCTGAGACATATGAGCTCAGAGGTTATATAGTTGAAGGTTATTAGTGATATACTGCCAATTTGGTGGTGTGGCATGCCGAGTGCTGTTGTGTATTGCTGATCATTTGTTGATCAAAGCAAGGCTTTTGTATAAAGCGTAGCTTTGTGGACGAGACCTCATCGGACCTCACACCCCAGAAATGGTCGAAATAGGAAAGATGCGGCAAGGTTATGAGGGTCGTGCCCTTTTGGGTATGTCTATTTCCTTCTGGAAAAAGGTGGTATCATGGTATGGAGCCTAGATACTTAACCTATGTGGTTGCTGCAAATTCACTACTATGAGGTTGTTGCTTTGTGGTTGAGGGCCCTCGGATAAAGGTCGCAAATGACCGGGCGATAGCATACTCGTGTAGTAGTTACCTAGCTATAGAGGTAATCCGACCTTGTGTTGGCAGAGAGCTGGTTAAGTTCTCGGGACGTCCCTCTAGAGGCGTACCCATGTGGCATAGGAAGTTTCTTCGCCTGACCATTGTTGGAAATCCAAAGAAACAATACGAGCCCTGTACGGTTTTAGTTGTATAACCTGCCATGCAGCGTGACGATAACCTGCCATAAAACATGGTAGCTGTAGTAGGCATACGACGAAATGTGGTGCGCTTGCTAAGACTCATATTATATTTTCGAAATGGTTTTCTACACTATGCACTAATAATAATATCAAAAGAGTTTTCCCGTATCAAGCATGTTTGACTATTGTAAGAAGAAATCTTCTCTAATTCTACGTTTGCATTGTGTGTGCGGCGGGAGGTCTTATGGTAGTTTCATTTTCCAAAAGCATGAGCGGATTTCTTTTATAAATTGTTTTTTTTTCAAACAACTATTTTTGTTTACTCATACTAGTCTCATGACTGACTCGGAGTTTATTATTCCCTTTCTAAACTCTGGAAGCCCAAAATTACACACGGGCAGCCTAGAAGCAGGTTATCCTTGTTTTGGAGCTGGCTTGGAATCTTTTGAAGTCTTATGGTTTGGAAGCTATCGGATATTGGAAAGCTTTGGTTTGGTAACCTTTTGAAGTGTTGGAGTTTTGAAGACCTTATCAAAGTAGAAGTATGTTGGAATCTTTTTGAAGACTCGGTTGTCGTTCGATTGCGAAGTTATCATTATTCTATTGTTATATCAAGTGTGGAACTCTGATGTTAGTGATGATTTTTGTAATCAAATATTGTTATGATGTTGTATCTGTGATGTTGATTTATGTCAGTTCATTTTGTTTCCGCTGTTTATATTCATCTAATGTTGTTATAAGCTCCATCCGAACTGGAGTTCGACGTTCGATTCTCCAACAGTCGAATACAAGTGAGGCATTTAATGTCGACTTTTGAACGCTAGATTTTGGATTGTGACAAGTTGTATTAGAGCTAAAGGTTGAGTAAGAACTTTAGCTATGGAGTATAACACATTAGGTGGATCATTAGAGATAGGGTGAATTATACCTTAGAATGAGTATAAAACGAGAGACCGAAACCCTAAAATTTCTTGGTCTATTTCTTTAAACTGCTGATATTTTCCTAAGATATCTCGTCCATATACCTAAATCAAGTTTTCGTACTAATTACAGATAGTAAGAATGAGAGGGCGAAGAGGAAGAGCTAGGGGACAGGGAAATACCACAACTGGTCAAGTCCCCGCAATAGCAGAAGCAGCTTTATCTACTTAAACTCAGCCGAATCTGGCTGATCTATATAAAAGCTTCTCGAGACTTGGTGGTAAGCCATTTACCGGCAAGGAGTCTATTATTGAAGCTCAAGCCTGGATCAGATCATGTGAAAGAATTTTTAAGGGTTAAAGTTGGAAGACGATCAAATGAGACTAATAGCTTCTTGGCAACTCCAGGAAGAGGCTCTTGCTTGGTGGGAGATAGTTACTCTAGATGGGCCAGAAGATGAATTCATGTGGGAACGATTTAAAGAAGTGTTTGAGGAACGCTATATGCCATCGGGTGGTATCTCCCGAATGTACCAGTAATTTATGGACTTGAAGAAGGAGAGTTTAACATTTGAGGAGTACTTAAACAAATTCAACGAATTGTCTCGTTTCGGTCCAGAGTTGGTAAACACACCTCTAAAGAAAAATGAAAGATTCATTCATGGAATGAATAAGAAGTTCCACGAAAGGATGACTGGCCACGTTAAAGAATCCTTTTCTAATCTAATCGATATGGGTTATAGATATGCTACCCTGGATATGCAAGAAGCCTCGGTGGAGAAAGGAAATCCAAGCAATCCAAATTGGAAAAAAGGAAAGTTCGGAGGAAAGAAACCATGGCAGGGAAAGGAGAAGAAGAAGAACAATCAAGAGGATAAGGAAAACGGTGTTACTTTTTTTAATTCTTTAGAAAAGGGACATTACTCGAGTAGATGAACGACGCCTAAGAAACAAGTAAATCAATCTGAAGCAAAACCTCAAAAATGCTATTATTGTTAGAAACCGTGACATGAAGTTAAAGACTGCCCAACAATGAAGCAAGATCAGACAGCAAAGGTGTACACAGTCAACGATAAACCTGCATCCTCCAAAGCAAATAAAGGGAAAGGGGTTCTGGAAGGTAACCTTACTATTTATGATATAATTGTTAGAGTTTTGTTTTACACAGGCGCTACACATAGTTTTATCTCTCAACAAGCTGTAAATGAATTAGATCTTGAATCTAAATTTGTTGACGAGCCCGTTTGCGTAACAGTTGGTGGCCCCGCGAACCTTTGTCTACGATGTAGAAACGTTTCTGTCTCATATTCTTGTTACCAATTCCCTATTAGTTTTTTGTCCTTGATTTTAATGAGTTTGAAATTTTACTCGTAATGGATTTGCTAACAAAATACGAAGCCACATTAGATTATAACAATCGATTGATTTCGATCAAAACCAATTTTGGAGATTTCATTGAGATTTCTTATGAGGATCCGAGTCCTAAAAGAGATGAGTTGATGTATACCTTGGGATATCCCGAACCTAGTCTGGAGTCCATACCCATTGTCCAGGAATTTCCAGACATGTTCGAAGAAGTAAAATCTTTACCTCCACACAGAGAAATAGAATTTAGAATTGACTTAGTACCTAATGCTCGTCCTGTCATTCATGCAAGTCGTAGGATGACACCCAGGGAAAGAATTGAACTAGTCAAGCAAACCGGTGATTTGCTAGAAAAAGGGTTGATATGTCCTAGTGTTTTCGAATGGGGTTCAGCCGTGGTGTTTGTGGCTAAATCTGACATATCCTTGAGATTGTGTGTAGACTATCGCGATCTTATTAAACAAACTCTCAAAAACGAGTTTCCTTTACCCAAGATCGATGATCTATTTGATCAACTTCATGGCGCTCGATTTTTTCTAAGATGGATCTAGCCCAGGGATTCCACCAGCTATGAATTACCAAAGACTGTGTTCACTTGACTGCTTTCAGGGGTCCAAACATTTTCTACAAATTGTTAGTCATGCCTTTCGGACTAACCAATGCTCTCGTATACTTCGTAGACTTAATGACCCGTGTATTCCGTGGAGTATTGAATAAAAAATTTTTGGTGTTTATTGACGATATTCTAATCTAGTCCAAAACCGAAGAGGAGCATGCTGAGCATCTTAGAATTGTTTTGGAGATATTGAGGAAGAATATTATATTCGCCAAATTTTTCAAATACCATTTTTGGGTCAAAGAATTTAAAATTCTCGGGCATATTGTTAACGAAGAAGGAACCTCTGTTGATTCGGGAAAGGTGTCTGCTATTCTAGACTGGAAGCGACCCACTACCCCAAAAGAGGTTCGAAGCTTTTTAGGTTTAGCGGAATATTATGGAAAGTTTGTTCAAGATTTCTCCAAGTTGGCTAGTCTGTTGACTAAGCTAACAATGAAGAATGCTAAATTCTTTTGGACTCTGAAATGTGAAGAAGCTTTCCAGGAGTTGAAAAGGAGATTAACTACCGCTCCCGTTCTCGCTATCATTAACGAGAACCAGGGTTTATCTGTCTATACTGATGCTTGTGGTGATGGTTTGGGTGCGGTGCTAATGCAGAATGGGAAGTTAATTGCCTACGTGAGTAGACAATTGCGTCAAAATGAGAGAAACTACCCAACCCATGATCTGGAACTCTTGGCTGTTTTCGCTTTGAAAATATGGCAACACTATCTTCTAGGTAAGAACCTCTTTCAGCTTTCCTAACGATTTAAGAAGTTAACTTGACTTAATAAATATACTTAATGAACTCTCTTTGTTTTAGGTGAAAATTTTGAATTATTCACCGATCACAAATCTCTGAAATATCTCTTCATCCAGAAAGAGTTAAATTTGCGACAATAACGTTGGTTAGAATTTCTAGCTTCCTATGACCTAGATATTCAATATAAACTCGGAAAAGCCAATGTAGTTCCTGATGCTTTAAGTAGGAGACGTGTTGTTCTTGCATATCTTGTTGTCACTCCTACTCTCCTTGCAAAGATCGCCAGCAAGCAGAAAGAAGACCAGTTTCTTCATGGAATTTGTAAAAGAATACGTCATGGTGAGGATTCCAGTTTTGGAATTGATAATAATGGAGTTATAAGGTTGAAAAGCAGGATGTGTGTCCCAGACATCCCTGATCTGAAACGTGAAGTTTTACACGAATGTCACAAGTCTATACTCAGTATCCATCCAGGGGTTAATAAGATGTATAGAGATATCAAAAGAACTTTCTGGTGGAAGACCATGAAATGGGATATATCTATATATGTGAGTTGTTGTGCTACTTGTCAACAAATTAAAAGAGATCAGAAGAAGATGGAGGGTTTACTCTCGCCTTTGGAGGTACCCAAGTGGAAATGGGATCAAGTATCAATGGATTTCATCGACGGGTTGCCCCGCACTCGAAAAGGGAATGAAGCAATTTGGGTTTTTGTGGACCTTTTGACTAAGACACCGCACTTTGTACCAGTGAAATCTACCCGCACATCAGCAAGTTTGATAGAATTATATATAAAAGAGATTGTTCGTCTCCACGGTATACCCGGCAGTATAGTGAGTGATCATGACTCAATCTTCACCAATAGATTTTGGGAGGCATTTCAAGCCGCATTAGGAACAAAACTGAACTTCAGCACTGCTTATCACCCGCATTCTGATGGACAGACTGAAAGGATTAATAGAATTTTAGAAGACCTGTTGCGCGCTTGTATACTTGACTTTGGTGGTTCTTGGAAGGACCATTTACACCTGGTTGAATTCTCATATAATACTAGCTATCAGGCTAGTATCAAAATGGCTCCCTTTGAGGCTTTATATGGTCGTCCATGTCGATCACTGCATGCTGGATCGAGTCAGGTGATAGACCCTTCCTTGGACCAGATATGATTAAGGTAGCCACGGAGAAAGTTGATTTTGTTAGAAATAAATTGATTACTGCTCAAAGTCGTCAAAAGAGTTATTATGACCGCAGAAGAAGAGATTTGGAATTCCAGGTTAGAGACTCTGTTTTCCTCAAAGTATCCCCAATGCGTGGTGTGTTAAAGTTTGGAAAAACTGGTAAGTTGGTGCCACGATATATTGGTCCTTTTCCTATTTTGGAAAGGATCGGTAATTTAGCATATCGAATGCAGCTACCCAACTGGTTATCTGGTGTGCATGATGTGTTTCACATTTCTAACCTTCGGTAATATGTGCACGATCTAAACAGTATTATTGAAGAGGCTGCTCGGCAGGATTTGGAGATTATACCAAATCTGGCAGTTAAAAGAGATCCGATAAGATTATAGATCATGATGAAAAGCAATTGAGGAATAAAATTGTGAAAATGGTTAAAGTTCAATGGAGTGGTGATCCAAAGGACTATACCTGGGAAACAGAGGATAGCATGCAAAGGTCCTATCCCAATTGCAGAGTGGATATTCCGGCTTAAACTGGTAAGCTCTTCTCAATCTTTTTCTATATTCTTATATCCTTTGTTTGCTTTTCACTCTCTTTTAAATTTCAAGGATGAAATCTTCTTAAGGGGAAAAATCTTTAACATCCCAAATTTTATCAATTTAAAATAGTAATTTATTTGAATTTTTGGAATTCAATTTGAAACTAATTTGAAAAAAATTTCAAATCAAATAAAATAATTGTTAATTTGTATGGATAAGATTTCAATTTCATTTGAGTTTAAAATTTGAGATAATAAATGTTTTTAAAATCATTTGAATTTAAATTATACATATCTGTGTATATATGAGTAGATTTGAATTTGACTTTGATTTGAATTTAAATTTTAAATATATGCTTTAGTAAAATAATTTGGATTTATAAGTATATACATATGTGATTTATTTAATGTGTATTTAATTTCAAAATTCTCTTTTAAATAGTATTTATTAAAACAAAGCAAATGTCTTTAGAAAATGGAAAGTGTAAATTTAAATATAATTTAAATAATGTGAAAATATTATTCTAATGAAAATACAAATGTAAAATAAGTAACATATCAATTAACAAGTGTAGGTGTTTTAGGAAAAGGATTGACACATGTAAGACATGAAATTTAGGAAATAAACAAGTGTCACAATCTTGTCCTTCTTTTTATTTTAATTAAAAGAAAATAAGGCCAAGTATATACATTTCTATTTCCTCTTCCTAATTTTCTTTCCACCTTCAAAAAAAAATCAAAGAAAAAAAAGAAGCAATCTGTAAACAAACTAGGAAGAAAGAAAAGTAATCAAAACAAGAAAATCAAAGGCCAAAGAAAACCACATCACAACTTCCACTAAGTAAGATAAGCAAACAAAAACAAAGCAGAATCTGGAAATTCAAATACTCTTTTCAATTAGCTTGGAAATCATCAGATCAAGTTGAAACAATTACAGCTTCAAGATCAATAAAACAACAACACAACTCAATACAATCAAGCAATAAGCATAAAATCACAACCAGGTCAAACTAAAAAAAAATCAACTGTCAAGCCTCTGTTCCTAAGCTGCAGGCGAGTAAACCCTGTTTAATATAAACTGAAATCTCTGTGGTGAATAATATTGGAATCTGAATTGTAAATTTAAGTTTGCATGTATATATACACGCCTAGAAATGTGATGTGCATGTCTGTGCACATAAACCTGGATTCTGTTCCAGGTTTGCTGGCCCAAAACCTGTTTTTAAATCAAAAAAATTTATCTCGAACCATTTTTAAGCTTTGAAATACAAATAGAACATGTTTGTATGTTCATGATTTAAGATTTAAAAATAAATGTAAGAAAATTTAACTTAAGTTTCTTTGGAAATTTTAAAAATACAATTAAACCCGAATCATGCTGAAAATTTAACCATCATAATTCTTGATTTCAAGTATATGTTTCAAAGAGATTTTGAAATCAATGATTTTTAAAAGAACAAACATAATTTTTAATAATGCATCCTCTGTGAAAAATGAGGATGAACGGCATTGTCGTTTTCACCAAATTATGGTGATCGTTGGAGCTTCAGTTCTCGATATCGAAATCATGGCTCGTTGGGGGGTCGTAGTTCATAAGAAAAATGTTCATAAATTTTATACATCGCTGTGGCGATGGCACGACAAGGATTTAGGGTTTAAACCCATACTTGAACGAATTCGTAAATCCAGGTTGTTGTAGCTTCATCGTCGCACCTGAGCTGATCGCAGTGGGTGCGATCGAAGCATTGAAGACAGGCGAAGCTTTCATCGTAGATGCGTGGTCTCTGATGGCTTAGGGGGTCGGAGCAAGGCGTTTCTGTGGTGATCATTTTCGTTCCAGATATGGTCAATAGCTCGTTTATGAACTCATCAACGTTTGGTGTGTTTGAGTGTTTGTGGGGCTCATGGAGGCCATCGCCGATGTATTAACGATCGTAACGTCGATCAATGGTGTCGGACCGATTTTGCATGTGCACATGGCTCAGGTTGGTGTCATAGGACTAGAGTCTGGGAAGGGAAGGAGAGACCCGATGTTATCTTCGGGTGATTGCATTATTGGCTCGAGTCTTGGCTTGAGTCGTTTGATGTGCGTATCGGGTTAAATACTCAAACAAAAATTTTAGTTTGAAAATTAAGGGATACGGGTTGATTATTGGTGAAACTCGAAGCGAGTAGCATATTTGTTCGGGTGAGACTGGAAGTGGTCTCATGGTTGACATACAAAACAGTTTTTACTTTTAAAAAAAAATCCAAACTTTTAAACAAATTTTAAATCCATGTTTTTTAAAACATGTGTTTGATTTAAGTTTAAACCAATTAAAGTTTTAAGTAAAACATTTTAAAGTAATTAAATTTAATTTTGGTACATTATTTTATTAAATTAATTATATTAATTGAATAATGTAATTAAGAAGGGTAATTAAGATAAAATGTTATTTAAACTATCTTAACCTTTTAAAGTAACTAATGATAAGGGTGATTTATTAAACAAGGTTTAAAGTATAATCAAAGTAATTAATAAAGATAAAAAGATTTATCTTTTGATTTATTAAACAATTAATGATTTGTTAATATAATTACTTAAGAAGTAATTACTTAATTAATTACTTAATATTAAAAATTAATTAAATGAATAATTAAGGTTAATTAAATTGTAATTAATTAAGATAATTAATTAAGGAATAATTAATTAATAAAAGTAATTAAGATTTAATTAATTAATAATTAAGGATTAGTTAATTAAGATAATTAATTAAGGAATAATTAATTAATCAAAGTAATTAAGATTTAATTAATTAACAATTAAGGACTAGTTAATTAAGATAATTAATTAAGGAATAATTAATTAATAAAAGTAATTAAGATTTAATTAATTAACAATTAAGTATTAGTTAATTGAGATAATTAATTAAGGAAAATTAATTAATGAAGGTTATTAAGATTTAATTAATTTATAATTAAGGATAATTAATCAATGATAAATTAATGAAATTAATTATGTGGTTAATTAATTTAAACCACATGATTTATTCATCTTAATTGAAGATGATTGATGAATATTGAATGTTGTGTATTGGATTGATATCTCTGGTATGTGATTGTGATGCTATGTGATAATGAATTGCTTTGTGCCGAGCTGTGATATCTGTGATGAATATATTTCTGTGTGAATGTGAAAACCCAATAGCCCGCAAAACGGCATTTAAACTTCAATGCGACAGAGAGTCGGATTCCAGTTGGTTATCCGAAACCCACATCGAACCTGTGAATCTTTGTGAATGATATATCCACGTGTTTTAAATTAAGAGCTTACTTATCGGTTTAGCCGGCAGAGGACTTTGTGTCATATAACCTATTTTGAATAGTGATACGATGAAATGGATAGCATTTAAAGATGGTGGTGAAGACCGGGTGTCTTCGAGAACGATAGGATAACTTACTGAATGACTCTGCACTGAGTTGCTCCAGTATAGAGATCTCCATATGTGATGGGGAGTCCGATCGGGATTGTGGATACCTGGATTGCAAGGGCTTCTTCCTTTATTGGATGAGTGCCTTTGGTTCTGTTCAAACCCGGAACTGATTTGTATGATTGTATGTCTGACATTACACTTTAAGATATAAAGAAGATTTCTTTCAAATATATTTCTGTTGGTGGCAGAGAATTTTTTCTCTTAGCTTAACACCCTTCTCTGAGACGTACGAGCTCAGAGGTTATGTAGTTGAAGGTTATCAGTGGTATACTCCTAATTTGGTAGTGTGGCATGCTGAGTGCTGCTGTGTGTTGCTGATCATTTTTTGATCATTTGTTAATCAAAGCAAGGCTTTTGTGTAAAGGGTAGCTTTGTCGACGAGACCTCATCGGACCTCACACCCCGGAAATGGTCGAAACAGGAAAGATGCGACAAGGTTATGAGGGTCCCGCCCTTTAGGGTATGTCTATTTCCTTCTAGAAAAAGGTGGTATCATGGTATGGAGCCTAGATACTTAACTTATGTGGTTGCTGCAAATTCACTACTGTGTGGTTGTTGCTTTGTAGTTGAGGGCCCTCGGATAAAGGTCGCAAACAACCGGGGGATAGCATACTCGTGTAGTAGTTACCTAGTTACAGAGGTAACCCGGCCTTGTGTTGGCAGAGAGCTGGTTAAGTTCTCGGGGCGTCCCTCTAGAGGCGTACCCGTATGGCATAGGAAGTTCCTTAGCCTGACCATTTGTTGGAAATCCAAAGAAACAATACGAGCCCTATACGGTTTTAGTTGTATAACCTGCCATGCAGCATGGCGGTAACCTACCATAAAACATGGTAGCTATAGTAGGCATACGACGAAATGTGGTGCGCTGGCTAAGATTAATATTGTATTTTCAAAATGGTTTTCTACACTATCCACTAATAATAATATCAAAACAGTTTTCCCGTATCAAGCATGTTTGACTATCATAAGAAGAAATCTCCTCCAATTCTGCGTTTGCATTGTCTGTGTGGTGGGAGGTCTTATTATAGTTTCATTTTCCAAAGCATGAACGAATTTCTTTTATAAATTGGTTTTGTTTTCAAACAACTATTTTTGTTTACTCATACTAGTCCCATGTCTGACCCGGAGTTTATTGTTCCCTTTCTAAACTCTGGGTGGCCAAAATTTCAACACGGGCAACCTAGAAGCAGGCTATCCTATTTTCGAGCTGGCTTGGAATCTTTTGAAGTCTTTTGGTTTGGAAGCTATCAGATTTTGGAAAGCTTTGGTTTGGTAACCTTCTAAAGTGTTGGAGTTTTGAAGACCTTATCGAAGTAGAAGTAAGTTGGAATCTTTTTTAAGAGTCGGATGTCGTTCCGTTGTGAAATTGTTATTATTCTGTTGTTATATCAAGTGTGGAACTCTGATGCTAATGATAATTGTTATAATCAAATATTGTGATGATGTTGTATCTAACATTTTGTTTCCGCTGTTTATATTCATCTAATGTTGGTATAAGCTCCATCCGTACTGGAGTCCGACGTTCGAATCTCCGACAGTCGAATACAAGTGAGGTATTTGATGTCGATTTTTGAATGCTGGATTTCGAATCGTGACAAGAAGAAGATTTTACAACTTTAAATAATAAACCTAATGAAACCAATTGTCAAATCATCCAACCTAATAAAAGAATTATGCTATTAAAAGATCATCCTATAGAAAATATACTAGGAAATATTGAATCTACAGTTAAAATAAGAAATCAATTGAATAGTATGAGTAATGTAGCTTTTATACAACTACTAAACCTAAAAATCCAAAGGAAGCATCATCTGATGATACATGGATTCTTGCTATGCAAGAAGAATTGAATCAGTTCACTAGAAATGTTGTTTGGGAACTTGTTCCTAGACGTGAGGATAAAAGTATAATTGGAACAAAATGGGTTTATGAAAATAAAATGAATGAAAGTGGTGAGGTCATGAGAAATAAAGCTCATTTAGTTAGGGAATGTTATTATCAAGAAAAAGAAATTGATTATGACGAAACCTTTGCACCCTAGCAGGACTAGAAGCTATCAGGATTCTACTTGCTTTCGCAAACTACAATAATTTCAAGTTATATCAAATGGATGTTAGAAGTGCTTTTCTAAATGGTTTTATAAAAGAAGATGTTTTTGTTGAACAACCTCCACTTTTGAAGATAGTAAATTTCTAAATCATGTATATAAATTAAAGAAAGCTTTATATGGTCTGAAACAAGCTCCTAGAGCCTGGTATTACAGACTAAGATTTTATTTGCTACAATCTGGTTCTGAAATTGGTAAAATAGATATAACTCTTTTTATTAAAAGAAACAAAAATGATATTCAATTAGTACAAATATATGTAGATGATATAATATTTGGATCAACTAATAACATAATGAATAAAGAATTTTCAAATATAACGATTAAAGAATTTGAAATGAGTCATATGGGAGAAATAAGTTTCTTCTTAGGACTTCAAATCAAACAATTAGATAAACGAATTTTCATTAGTCAAGAAAAATATGCCAAGGATTTAATTAATAAACTTGGATTGACCACTTCTGGTGGGAAACCAACTCCAATGACAACTAATGTAGCTTTAAGTAAAGAAGATAAATCAAAAGATGTTGATCAAAAATTATATAGGGGAATGATTGGTTCGCTGCTTTATATAACAGCAAGTCGTCCTGACATCATGCATAGTATTGTCTCTGTGCAAGATACCAATCTCAACCTAAAGAAACTCAATTAAAAGCTGTTAAAAGAATTTCAAGAAATGAAAAACATACTTTGGATTATGGTTTATTTTACCCTAAAAATAATGTATTTGATTTAATTTCAAATTGTGATGCTGATTACGCTGGTTGTAAATCAGACCGAAGAAATACAAGTGGAACTTGTCACTTTCTAAGACATTCTCTGGTTTCATGGTTTAGTAAGAAGAAAAACACTGTATCTTTGTCAACAACTGAAGCAGAATATATATCTAAAGCTTTGAACTTGTTCTCAAGTTATATATATGCAACAAACTTTAAAAGATTTTGGTTTAACTATAACTAAATCACCAATTTTTTGTGATAATACTAGTGCAATAAATCTATCTAAGAATCGAACTCATCATGCTAGAACAAAACATACTGATATTATTTTCTTAGAGATAATAAAAGTACAGAAGTCATAACTCTTGAATATATTAATACTGAAAAACAAATTGATGATATATTAACCAAACCATTATGTGATATCCCGGAAATTTTGGCAATATCAATTTAATAATCTGTATTTAAAATTAAATGATTTGATAAATTCTGTTAATAAAAATTAACTTGATTTAATAATCCAATTAAATAAATGTTTAATTGGTGAATTTTATCTTTTAAAAGCTAATAAAATGCTTTCTATTTATAATGTATGCGTGTGTGTGTGTGTGTGTGTGTGTGTGTATATATATATATATATATTGTAGATAGATAAGTTTTGATCGAAGTCTAATAAACAAATAAAATCTTTTTTTTAAATTCTAATAATTCATTTTGATAATTTGGAAATTATTATTTTATTTAATAAATAACTATTCAAAACTATTTAATAAATAACTATTTGGTTTTAAGATTTCTTGAAGAAAATGTTTTAAATTTTTTAAATATATTTTAAAGCATAGTTTCAATTTTAATAAGATAAACAAAGGTTTATTTTATTTTCTTTTTTAAATATAGCTTAATAATTATAATTTGGAATTATATATGAAATTTAAAATACCATTTATATATTAAACATTAATACATTACAATAAGATAAGATATGTAATTTATAATTTCTTTTATAAATTATTTAAATTAATAAATATGTTATATTCAAATATTAATAAATGCATAAATATAGATAAATTCTAAAAGACAATATTATTATTGTCAAATTAAGTATGTTAATATAAATTAGTTTTAAATTGGATTTTTAAATGTATGAATAGCATTTGAATTTGAATTAATTTTAAAATTTCAAAAACAATAAACATATCTAAATCTTGTAAGTAAGCTTTAATCTTTATATAAATTGTTTTATTTCATTTTCTTTAAAAAGGAATGCATATACATTTATTTATAAAAATAATTTATATATATGTATTTAACAAATAAAGAAAGAGGATTTCATTTACTTTTAAATTAAATAAAAATAAGTAAATATGTATAAAACAAGTGTTAACATCTTACGTAACTAATGAGACAAGTGTGAACTAATAGCCTACTCTAATTGACAAATGTAAGGATTTAGTACATGTGTCATATTTATTTTTATTTATTATTTTAATTTTTAAATAAATCATTTATCTTATATAAGCACATACTTCTCTCCTTCATTTTCTTTTTAATCTTCATTTTTTTCAAAGTAAGAAGAAAATCTCGGCTGATAATTTATTCAAACAAAATATGTTAGTCAGTAAACCAAAAACACCTCTCAAACCTGAAAATCAAACCTGTAATTCCATTCAAAAGCAAAATGTAAAAGCATATGCCTGCATTCTTTAAACCTGAAATCTGTTCTATAAGCAAGCAAGTCCTCTGTAAAACCATTTTCAAATGCAAAAGATTGCCTGCATGCATCTTTTAACCTGGGAAAATAAGGAGGAATCTGCAATTCAAGTTTGTGCAAAATAAATCTGGGTTTGTCTTCTGCATTTGGGAGTTAAGCCTGCATGCAAGTTTAAAATCAAGTCATATGTCTTCAACAAAGTTTTATTAGCATGCAACTCAACTTCAAATAAAATATGCAACTCAGTTTATCATCAGGAAGTAAAATCTTTTCTGGAAATTTGTGCTCTGTTTCACAAAATGTCAGGTGAGTAACTCCTGTTTTATTTAACTTAAGTATAAAACTGTTGCTTAATTGATGACTAAAAAAATATGTTTTGTGTATGTTTACCTAGTTGCATGTTGATTAGTATGCTTGTGTGTATGATTTTAAATGCATTGCTATATATATACATATGAATGTTTGAATGTATGTGCTGTGTACCTGCTCTTGCCTGTATCTAGTTTCAGAAGCAAGGATTTTGATAAAAATCCATTTTCTCTTAAACAAGTCTATGTTAGAATTTAGGCTTTAAACAAAAAAGGGTTTGTTTCATCATAGATTAAGGTTTAAAATTTATTTAAATTAAATTAAATCTGGAATTGCTTTGGAATAAAAAAATTAAACAGGAAACTTGAATCTTGTAAAAATTCAAACATGTTAATTTTGCAACTCAGGAAACTGAATCAAATGCTAAAACAGAAATTGGATTTTTGAAACAAAAATTTCAATTTTTAGTATTGGGATTTCAGGGCATTGCTGTTTTTACTGGAAATTGTGAATGGAGGAAATTCAGATGATCTCGGGGTTTTGGAAGGTTGGGTTTTCTTCTGGTGATGGATTAGTGGTCAGTGGTGATGAGAAAAATGGTGGTGGGGGTGGAAGTTCACCGTGGTGATGGTGATTGTGCGAATTGATTTCCAAACCTAGTTTTTTGGGCAGCGCAGAAATTTTGATAGTATCGCATCTTCCAGTGGATCGAGTGCTTTTGATTTCCAGAGGATAGTAGATAGAGCATCGACGTACTCGTGGCCGGAGTTGTAGCCGTCACGGTAATCAGAATTCGGTTGCATCGTAGTTTTCCAGGTTAGGGATTTTGAGGTGATACTTGTTCCAGTATTTTCCAGGGTTCAGAATTGAGTACTCAAATTTGATTTCGAGTATTTGGTGAGTTTTTGATGGAAGTGAGGTGATTCAGAGTTGAACGTCGACGTTCTCGATGCCTTGGTGGTGGCCGGAGGTGGTCAGGACCACCGTGCATATGCATGGTGAAGAATGGTGTCAGTTGAAGGTTTGTGTTTTGCAGTAATTTTGTACTCGAGTAATTCGAGTTTTTACTCGAGGTAGTTCAGGGATTTACTCGAAGCAAATCAGGGAGGGCTCGGGTATTTTGTTGGTTTCAGGTTTCAAGAGAAACTTGTTATTTCCAATTCAAAGTTTGGTTTTAAAATCTGGAACAAGGTTTTAAACAGAATTTAAACTTAAATTTAAAGTATGGTTTTCAAACTGAGTTTGAATCCAAGTTTTAAAATCTAATTTAAATTTTATAAATTAAAATGTTTGAACAATTTTAAAAGAGTTTAGATAATTGAATTTAAAGATAAAATTTTAAAATTAAAGTAGAAGATTTAAACAAAAGTTTAAATATGGAAATAAAATCCAATTTGAATCCATGTTTTGAAAATAAAGAAAGTTTTAAAAATTTTAAATATTTAAACAACTTTGGATGATGAAACATATTTAAATAGGATTTGTATTTAAAATGAATGTGAGTTTAAATATCCTTTAAACTTCTTTATAATATAAGAAATTATTTAGTAGATGTTTTAAAAAGGTTTTTAAAATGTTTTATAAAACTTTGTTAAAGTTAAATTAGATTTCATTTTAAATTTAAAATTTAAAATGTAATTTGGAAACAAATTTTTAAAGAAAAGTTGTTTTAAATTTCTTTGTTAATGATAATGAAATCACTAATAAGAAATGTTATATTTTAAAATAAATCAAGGATTTAATGATTTTGATTTATTAAATCAATAAGGTAATTAGATGAATAATTAGTTAATTTATTTAATTAATTAAATAAGGATTTTGAATTAATTAATTAAGGTTGAGTTAATTAATTAAGATTAATAAATTTTGAAATAAAATCATTAAGTAATTAAGTTAATATTTTAATTAATGATTAGAAATTAATTTATCAAGAGGTTAGGATTAATTAAGTTAAAAACTTAATTAATGATATAATTAGTGATTAATTAAATAATTTTAAAGATTGATAAATTTGTGATTAATAATGATTAATTTAAATTAATTACTTAAGTATGGTAATTAAAGAAATTGATGATAAGTTAATGAAGGTCATTAACTTGGGATTATTTATTAATTAATTTAAATGATTAATTTTAATAATAAATTATATTAATTAAATTAGATAATCATTATGGAATTTGGTTAAGTATGATTACTTTATGGAAGTAAATAAAGGTATTAATTACTCATTGTATTTTATTAATTTATTTGATTAGTTTAAATTAATTAATTAAGTTTAATTAATTTAGAATAATCATTTGATGGGTTGATAAGTAATTAATGAAGGATAATTACTTAGAGAAGTAATTAAGATGAGTAATTACTGAATGTATTAAAGTATGAATGAATTTGGGGTTAATTGCTTGTGTAATTATTATGGAAGATAATTACTTTGTGAAAGTAATTAATAATTGATTACTGGGTGTAATTAATTTAAGCATTGATTAATTAAGTCATTTGGAAAATAATTAAGTAATGTAATTAATTAAGGGTAATTAATTACTAATAAAATTTATCAAGGATGGTTAATAATTAATTAATTATTAAATATAATTAATTTAGGGGTAATCAATTTACTCAATGCAGTAATTAAGAATAGTTAATTGCTGAAGTTAATTAATCAAAGTGATTAATAATTAAGGTTAATTACTTAATGAAGTTAATTAATTTAAATGTAATTAGGAATCACTAATATAATTAATGATGTGATTAAGATTAATTAATTGAGATTAATTAATTAATGATAAGTGATTAAAGTAATTAATTAATGTAATTAATTAAGGATTAATATGATTAATTATAATTAATTAATTAATGAAGTAATTAAATGTTAATTACTGTATTTGATTAAGAATAATTAATTTGTGAAATTAATTACTTGAATGTAATTAAAGAATGATTAATCAAGGGAATTAATTAGTAGTTAATTAATTAGTGATTGGTTTGTAATCAATGGTTATATAAGCAGGATTTATAGATTGAGGTAATTAACTTAATTTACTTTAAATTAATTAGAGATGATGTAATTAATTTAATTCATTTTAAATTAATTATATATGGTGTGATTATTAATCCTTTTTTATATATGGATGATATAGATTTCCTTGAATGGTTTGAATTTCAGATATGAGATTAGTAATGATGTGTGGTATGGATGCATTGGTTGCATTGTGATGATGATTTGGATTATCTTCTGATAATGATAATATGGATTATCTGTGGTGATGATTATCTATTCTGATGATGTGAATTATCTATCTGTGTGTATATAGATAATTAAATTGAATTGTTTTAAAACTTAAAACAACTTGGACCTAAAAGATGGCGTTTTGGATTTGATGAGACCAGGATCGGATTTCCATATTTGTATATCCGAAAACCGCATCGATCCAGTTAACGATAGGACATGAATCCCAAGTGAAGATGAAGATTCAAAGTGCAAGGGTTATCGTCGTTAACTCCGAGGGTGATTCTAAAATGAGTGTAATGAGATAATGCCTTCGGTTTTGTTCGAACCCGGAATGAACTTGTATGGATTGAATGTTCCAGAACATCGTCAGGTGGACGATGAGCATTCTAAGAGATGTGTTCTCTAAAGGTAATCGTAGCCTCAAGCCTCATCAACCGGGAATGGCTAAAACAGGGGAGGTGCAGCAAGACTAAGTGGGTCATGCCTAAGTAGGACGAGATTTTCCCTTGTCTAGAAGTCCCTTTTTATTCGACTGTGTTGGGCGGTTTATTCGCGACAACTGTCGGGGTTGTCTTGTTCGGGACTGTCCAGTAAGGGATGGTTCCGGCCTTTTGTTGCAGGGGAGCGGGCGTATTCCTCGGTATAGTGATCTAGGCCACGTACTGTGACGGGCGGTACCCCAGTAGCCCTGCCATTGTATGGAATCCAAATCCAATAAGTGTCATACGTATTGATTGTGCCCAACTATGTTGAAACGTGAGATGTAAGCATTCTAGCTATTTCTGTATTTTATTTGAAAACCCTAGACACTATTGTAATATCACCGGATTTCCTATAAAATGTTTTGGTTAGCATAAGGTAAAAACTTTTCCATATTTATGTGTGGGAAGTCTTACGTGATACCTTTCTTTCCAAAGGTTTTTCAAAAGTTAAGCAACTTTAACCCGTTACTCACACCAGACCCATGTCTGACCCGGAGTTTATTTCTGTTTTTCTTAAACTCTTGGGTACTCAAATTTTTGCGAGTAGCCAAGGGATTCTGGTTAGCTTTGACGAATTTTGGAGGAGCAATGGAGCAGGAGGCTTCTGCGTTGTATTTATCTGGTATTCCGCTGTGTTGGTATCTCTGAGTCATTGTTTGAGTTGTTTTGTACTCTTTTGTAATAACTAGACAGGTGTTTATAACTGTCTAGTATGTGTTGTATTATTTGTGTAACTCTGATAGTTGTTGTATATCTATGTAATACTTTTGTTATTAATATAAATTATTCATTCCGTTGTTAAGATTCTGTTGTTGTTTTCTTCTTTCTTCTCTTTCTTTCTCTTTCTATCTCTTTCTTTCTTAATTCATGATACGTTTTTCTAGTTAAGGAAGACGGGTTGTGGCAGTTGGTATCAGAGCATTAGGTTGAGTGAATACCTAGGCTCTGGAGTGGTGTCTATCTTGAGAGAGCGTATTTGTAATTTTATATATATATATATATATATATATTTAGCTATTTCTACCTATCTGTTGGGTTACCGGTTCGGGTTTTCCAATATAGGTATAAAGGTAGATAAAGTAGTGGTGTGTGTAACACGACTACTACCAATGGTTAGAGTTTGAATATTTAAGGTTGGAAGTGTATTTGTCGAGACTGTAGACCTAATACCGTCTCGAGTGAGTTGTGCAGTGGTGTAGAGATTTCATCGATCTCTGAAGGAAACCTGTTAAGGTTCGGAGTCTATCTTTGAAGTTAGATGAGTTGAGTTTGGATCTGTCGGATCGGCAGAAGTGTGTGATGGTATTTTGATACCTTAGGAAGTAGTAGCTGCATGATGAAATGCAGTGACTATGGATGTCTCCGAAGATGTTTTCTTTGGAACAAGTATTAGGAAGTGTGTCTGCTTCGGTGATGTGGCAGAGTCCAGCTGGTTGTTTTTGTTTGGCTTTGAGGTCCGAGTTTCTCGAAGAGCTTTAGGTTATGAAGTCTTTGGCTTTGGTGTCGGTGGTACAGCTTGGAGTGTTCTGTGTCGTCAAGAAGGTCTTTTGGCTTAGCAGTTTATGAAGGTAGAGTTCAGAAGCAGCAGAGTGGATCCATTTCTTCGGTGGATTGGCTAATTAAGTGTAAGTTGTTCTATTTGGTAAAGAGAGAACAGTTTTCTTTGGGAATTGGTCTGTGTTGATCGCAAAAGTGACTTGCGATTGTTTGAGTGTTCTCTTGGGTTGTCAGATATTTTATGGATGTCTTTTGAGGAGTCAGAGGTTTGTCTGTATCTGGAGATTATGTTTTCTTATCAACCGGGTTCCAGGAGTGCAACCGGTGGATCAGCTAGTAGAAGGATGGTTTCTCGAGATAAGGGTTGGTGAAGCAGCTCAGGATTGGTGGAACTTCTGAGTTTTCTTTTATGGATCTTTTGAACCATATCTTGCGATGTGTTGTCCAGATTGTGCTCGTGTTCATCATCAGCATTTCTTCTTTTCCAAGTCAGAGTTGTGCAACGGAAGCAGTGTGGGAGAGTGTTTCTGTGTTGTCTTTTCCGGGTAGAAGAAGTGAGTTTGTTCTTCTGAGGTTTGAAGAGTAGAGTTGTGTATTTGGTTTTGGATTGCTCTGGAGGAGATCATTGGGTTGGGTTGTTTTTGGTTGTGTTTGTTTTAGAGGCATCAACGAAGGTTAAGCTGATCAGTAAGGGTGTAGACAGTCCTGGATCATCCGAAGAGTTTTGTGGTTAAGAGACGAAGGAATTTGGATTCCGGAGTCGGAAATTTGATTTGGTTAAGTTTTCTCCGATCCAAGGAGATATAAGATTTGGTAAGTCTGGGAAGCTAGCTCCGGGGTGTTTTGGGATCTCTTCTGTGTTTTGGTTGGATTGGTGCTGGTTTTCAAGAGTTGAATTGCCAGTTTGGATAATTGGATTCAATGAGATTCACATATCTCTGAGGGAGTACGTGCATGAGCTATTTCTGGTTGTGGAACCAGCTGTTCAGCAAGGTTTGGTTGTTGAGTCAGACTCGTCTGTAGTCTGATATCTTGTCTAGTTTTGTAGATCTAGATGAGAAGGAGCTTTGTAGCTTCGTAGTTTATATTTCGAGAAAAGTTTATCCAGAATTTTGTCTGGATAATTAAATTTGTTTGATTAGATAAATTGGTTGCTTTGGTTATTAGCATATTATTGATATATGCTTATGTTTTAAATTAAATCTTTAATGAGATTATTAAATTACTTTGCTTTTAAATTTTGGGGACGAAATTCTTTTAAGGGGGAGGAATGTGATATCCCGGAAATTTTGGCAATATCAATTTAATAATCTGTATTTAAAATTAAATGATTTGATAAATTCTGCTAATAAAATTTAACTTTAATTAATAATCCAATGGAATAAATGTTTAATTAGTGAATTTTATCTTTTAAAAGCAAATAAAATGCTTTCTATTTATAATGTGTGTGTATATATATATATATATTTATATATATTGTAGATAGATAAGTTTTGATTGCAGTCTAATAAACAAATAAAATCTTGTTTTTAAATTCTAATAATTCATTTTGATAATTTGGAAATTATTATTTTATTTAATAAATAACTATTCAAAACTATTTAATAAATAACTATTTGGTTTTAAGATTTCTCAAAGAAAATGTTTTAAATTGTTTAAATATATTTTAAAGCATAGTTTAAATTTTAATAAGACAAACAAAGGTTTATTTTATTTGCTTTTTAAATATAGCTTAATAATTATAATTTGGAATTGTATATGAAAATTTAAAATACCATTTATATATTAAACATTAATACATTTAAATAAGATAAGATATGTAATTTATAATTTCTTTTATAAATTATTTAAATTAATAAATATGATATTTTCAAATATTAATAAATGTATAAATATAGATAAATTTTAAAATACAATATTATTATTGTCAAATTAAGTATGTTAATATAAATTTGTTTTAAATTGGATTTTTAAATGTATGAATAGCATTTGAATTTGAATTAATTTAAAATTTTAAAAAGAATAAACATATCTAAATCTTGTAAGTAAGCTTTCATCTTTATATAAATTGTTTTATTTCATTTTCTTTAAAAAGGAATGCATATACATGTATTTATCAAAATAATTTATATGTATGTATTTAATAAATAAAGAAAGAGGATTTCATTTACTTTTAAATTAAATAAAAATAAGTAAATATATATGAAACAAGTGTTAACATCTTAAGCAACTAATGAGACAAGTGTGAACTAATAACCACTCTAATTGACAAATGTAAGGATTTAGTACATGTGTCATATTTATTTTTAATTATTCTTTTAATTTTTAAATAAATCATTTACCTTATATAAGCACATACTTCTCTCCTTCATTTTCTTTTTAATCTTCATTTTTTTTCAAAGTAAGAAGAAAATCTCAGCTGATAATTTATTCAAACAAAATATGTTAATCAGTAAATCAAAAACACCTCTCAAACCTGAAAATCAAACCTGTAATTCCATTCAAAAGAAAAATGTAAAAGCATATGCCTGCATTCTTTAAACCTGAAATCTGTTCTATAAGCAAGCATGTCCTCTGTAAAACCATTTTCAAATGCAAAAGATTGCTTGCATGCATCTTTTAACGAAAATAAGAAGGAATCTGCAATTCAAGTTTGAGCAAAATAAATCTGGGTTTGTCTTCTGCATTTGGGAATTAGGCCTGCATGCAAGTTTAAAATCAAGTCATATGTCTTCAACAAGGTTTTATTAGCATGCATGTAACGTCGCGGATTTTGCGCGCTCGAAAATCGACATCCATACTTCAAATCGTACTCGAATGTCATAGATTCGACCGTTCAAATCCGATTCGCCGGAGCTTATAACAATCATTAAGTAAACAACACAGCGGAATAAAAGAATAATACATTGATATACAGCTTTGATACAATATCTGATACAACAGATGATCCAATAGATATCAATATACATCAGAGATATGATACAATAAAATAGCAGCGGAAAAGAAAATAGATGACAACATCTAGCATACGGAACAAATAACTCTAAATAGTCTTCAAGGAAGTACTCTGAGAACTGCAACTCTATTTCCAATAATCAATCCAGCAATAGCTCGAACCCCCAATAACATATCACCAAGCTTAGCAAGACTGGTGTGGTTCAAAGACTGAACTAACTCCAGATAATCCACTATATCTAACTATCTGAAAAACCCAACTCTAGACTGCTCGTGTAGAAAATAATGAGCACCCAGAGTTTAGGAAAGAAAACAATAAACTCCGGATCAGTCGTGGGACTGGTGTGAGCAACAAAAACAGTTTATCTCTTAAAACATTCAACAAAAGATTTTCAAAGTCAATTCGCAATGCTTTTAAAAATGAGACTACCATAAGGCCTCCCGCACACACACACAATGCAAACGCAGAATCGGAGGATATTTCTCCTTATGATAGTCAAAGATGCTTGATACGTATTTAAAATAACATTTTATATTATTACTAGTGCATAGTGTAGGAAAAATTCATTTCGAAAGTAGAATATAAATCTTAGCCAACATACGACCATTATCGTATGCCTACTATAGCTAACCATGTTCAATAGCAGGTTACCGCCACATTCCATGGCAGGTTATACAACTAATACTGTACAAGGTTCGTATTGTTTCTTTGGATTTCCAACGAATGATCAGGCCAAGGAACTTCCCATTGCCACATGAGAATGCCTCTGGATGGACATCCCCGAGAACCAAACCGGATCTCTACCAACACAAGGCCGGGTTACCCCTAACTGAGTAACAACTGACCGAATATGCCATCCCCCGGTCCTTTGGGACCTTTATCCGAGAGCTCTCTAATCAATTCACACAATCATAACAAAGTGTTTTCAACATGAGTAAGTATCTGGGCTCCATACCATGATACCACCCTTTTCCAGAAGGAAATGCACACATCCTAAAGGGCGCTACCCCTCATAACCTTGCCGCATCTTTCCTGTTTTGACCATTCCCGAGGTGTGAGGCTCGACGAAGTCACGTCCACAAAAACATACTTTATACAAAAGCCATGCTTTGGGTCAACAAATGATCATAGAAATGATCACAAAGATAGACGATCAAACAAATGATCCTATCACAAATAATCAACACAATGATCATTTCACAGCAACACTCAGCATGTCACATTACCAAAATTGGGAATATATCGCTGATAACCTTCAACTATATAACCTCTGAGCTCGTACGTCTCAGAGAAGGGTGTTAAGCTAAGAGAATAAATTCTCCGCCACCAACAGAAATATATTTGAAAGAAATCGGCTTTATATCTCAACTTGTAATGTCAGGCATACAATCCATACAAGTCTGTTCTGGGTTCGAACAGAACCGAAGGCACTTACAAAGAAGTCCTTGCAATCCAGATATTCACAATCCCGATCGGATTTCCCATCACTTAGGGAGTTTCTATACCGGCGCGACTCGGTGCAGAAACAATCGATAGGTCATCCTATCGCTTTCGCAAATACCCGGTCTTCATCACCGGTCTTCAAATGCTATCCATAACGTCGAATCACATATTCGGAATGGGTTATACGACACAAAGGTCCTTTCCCGGCTAAACCGAATAGTGAGCGAAATAGTTCAAAAACATATGGATATTGGGATTTCAATTAAGTCACAACTTAAAAATCCAAAGTTTTTCTTTCAAATGGTTTAACAATTTACCATTTCAATCTTTAAAACAAAAAGATTCATTTTCACAACCTTTAACGGTTTAAACGATTTTCACATTTTAATCTTTTAAACAAAAGATTCATTCACAGATTTTCCAAATCAATTTTCATTTCGATTTGATTAACTCGTTAAATCTTTAAATCAAAGATTTAACTTTATAGCCTTCAAAACAATTTCATTTAAATTTGATTTAAACAAATCATCAATTTAAATTTGTTAAAAATAAACAGATTTAATTCATAGCTTTCAAAAAGAATTCATTCATAACTTAGGAAAATCATTTCTCTATTCAATCTTGAAATTCCCCGAATTAACTGGAATCTCAGTTCTTATCTAAAAGTGTTTATCATTTGAAAACAACAGTTTTTATTTTGGAAATCTGATTCATTTATACGAATTGAAATCCTTGGGTTAAATTCAAATTCCTAAAAACGATACTTAAAAGTGGTTTAATCCCTATATAACCAATATAACATTTTTAATCCCTAATTTCAAATCATAGAATTCAATTTCAAGTATTGAATTTAAATTTAAATCAAATTATTTAAATTCCAAAACTTAATCAAGTAATTTAAAAATAATAAATTTTATTTTGAAATTCCATTCCAAAAGCTTTTCACATTTATTCCGATTCCATTTTCAAAACATTTGAATTTAAATATTCAACTTTAAAAATCATTTTAAAGTCATTTTAAAATCTGTGACTTAATCGATTTCCTCGTGAAATCCATAATTGTGTGTGTATGGTGTGGTCCAGGGTTTAACACAATAGTACAACATCATTTCAATCATTACAGATTCAAATACAACAATATATTCCATAAGCGATATAAATATAACGCTTATCTTTCATACACAGATTCGCAGATATATATATATATATATATATCACAAACAATAAACTATATCACAGATCACAACACAAATCAGGATAATCATAAAGCATCATATATCAGGGACATCGACCATTTAACATCCAATAAAATCCAAACATCCATGAGTAGGATCAATTTAATCATCTGATAAATTTAAATCAGATTAAATTTCTATGAATAATTCTTTTCACATTTGTTATCAATAAATTTCAAGTAAATGATTCTCATTAACTATTCATAATTATTTAATTACTATTCTTAAGTAATTAAACTCAATTTAATTATTGTTAATTATCATTTAATTAACCTTTAAAATCATATATTTAATCACTGATTATTTAATTAATTTAGTTCTAAACTGTAACTTAATAAATCTTAATTACTTGATTAAACAACCTTAATCATTTGTTTTAAAAGACAACTCTTTATTAAATCAATGAATCATATTTACAAATTTATTTACCTTAATTAATTTAACTCAAATCTTAATTTCTTGAATAAATTAATCAATTATTCACTTGAACTAATTTAATGAGTGCATATCATTTTATATTTACTAATTCAAATTTAAAACATTTTCTAACTAATGTTTTAATTATCACCACAAAGCAATTTTAAACAATTTAAATATTAAAACTTCTTTGATTTCAGAATTAGGATTCAAATTATCTTTAATTCAGTTTTAAATTTAAATTTAAACTTTTAGTTTCAACTTGCTTAAATTTTTCATTTACAATTTCAACTCCATTTCCCATTTCTTTAATATATTTTGAATTGTTTTTAAGTTATTAAAACAATTTAAATTTAAAACTTATTTATGTTCAACTAAACTCTACATTCAACTTGAATTATATTAACTTTTCAATTTGAACTTAGCTTTTTTTTTTTAAAAAAAAAAATCTTGGTTTAAAATTAAATTTGGGTTTTTAAAATTTTCAAACCAAAACAGTTTCAGGTTAGAAGCCTGGAACATGAATTCGACCCGAGCCCAGAAGCAACTTGCTTCGAGCTAAAATTCGAAACGCATGTGTACTTCCCGAGTCTCTCCCCTGTCTTCACGCAACCCCTTTTTCCCCCTAATCCTATCTTCTTCCCTCTCTCAAAATTCACCCAGTTCCACAAACCTGCACATACACGTGCACACACACCACGGCCAACTCTGACCATCGCCGACGTCATCAGCAAGTCGACTACCATCCCCCGATCTGACAACGACCATCCAAATTTCCTCACGCGCGCAAAATCGAATTTGAGTTGTACAACTCAAACCTGGAAAATGCGTCTTCCTCCCCATCCATACCTGGCAACGCTAAGTTCTCCGACCACCGACCATCATTCGCCACTAAACTCCGGCCACGAATTCGTTTATCTCCCCTCTATCAACCACCCACGCCCGGTTGCACTCGGTCGACCACACGCGCCGTGGCGGTCACTCCATTCGACCCAGCAAAAACTAGGTCACCGAACTTCATCAACCTCCCCTCGCCACCATCGGGACCTGTCGTCGCTTCCACCATTTTTCCCTCTATCTCCGGTCATCCCTCTACCATCTCCAAGAGCCCCGACCTCCCTCAATCTCGAGATCACTGGAAATACTCAAAACTAAGATTTTCAAACAAACCCGAATTACTCTATGATCCCAATTCTAAAAAATATGATTGTAACTTTAAAATTCATGTTAAAGTATAGGGATTTCATTTTCATAACTGAATTCGTAAAGTAAAGTGTTTGAATTTTTACAGAAACTTGAGTTTCCTGTTTAACTTTTTATTCCCAGAGCAAATACTAAATTGCTTTAGCTTAAATACAATCTTAAACTAAAGCTTATAATAAAACAACCAAGTTTTATTTGATTCCTGTATCCAACATATGCTTAGATCAAGAGAAAATGATTTTTTTGAAGCAAACATGAACTTGAAAATTTAAGTACAGAGGTGTATTACAGGCTACAACATGCAGGCATCATTTCATAAACATCCAACAGTGTATAAACACATATTCATATTTATTTCAGGCATAACTTATCAATCATATGTAAATATACTTGAGCTCTTTTTTTTTTAATTTGAGTTACTCACCTTGAAAATCATGATTCCAGAAATAAAATGACAGAGCCTTTACAAATTCAAACCGAAATTCTTTTTGATTCACAGGCTTCTTTGATGTTGTTTGATTGATGATGATATTGCTTTGGTTTTCTTTTTCTTTTTTTTTTCAAAATGATGCTTAGTTTTAAATGGTTGAAATGGAGAGGAGATATATATAAAAAGAAATATGCAGGCTTGAATATCTTTGCTGGTACAATTCTAAAGTATGCTGAAGTGGTCTTATTCTATGTTGAGGTGTATAACAGGCATGGCTGCAGTGATGCTGGATTTTGAGCTGAGGTGTTTTTGTTTGTACTTTTTATTTTATAAGCATGCCTGGAGATATTGTCACTGATTCCCTTTTATTTCAGCTGTAGGATGTTGTGGTAGTTTGATGTGGCTTCTTCTATTTTATTTTGTTTATTTCTTTTATTTTATTTGCTTTTGTTCAATTATTTTGTTTACTTATTTCTTCTTTTGTTTGTTACTTTATGTACTCTTTTTTTTTTATTGCCTGCTTATATTTTATTATTTTGTTTATTCTAGATAATGTGTTGTTTTAATTTAGCAAATTTGTTTATTTTATTTTAAAGACTTCGTTTTGAATGTTTAAATCAATTTATAAATAAATTTCACCATTATTAAATCAAGTTAAAAATAATTTTATCTTTAAATCGTTTAGTTAAAACAATAACTCAAACTCAATGTATATTCATATATACATATATATTCATATTATCATATATTCATTACTTTGAAATTCAAATCCAAATCACATATGCAAAATATTTAAATTCATATGATTAAATATATATGTTTATTTGAATTAAGGAAACTCGCTACTATTTAGAATAAATTTTGCAAATTTTAATTCAAAAATTCTTTTAAATTATCAATTTAAATTCATAAAAATCTGGGGTCGTTACAATCCTTCCCCCTTAAAAGAATTTCGTCCTCGAAATTGTACAGCTCATTTTATGAATTATACATTCACAGAATAGACTAATGCCAATTCAAACTATACTAGTAAACATATGGATATTTTCGGTTAATTCATAATTAATTATCAAATAAAATGGTACTCATAATATTCTTACTAGTAAACATAACCTTCACTACGATTCTAGGCCCAAAATGCGTACATAGATACACCTTATCCAAAAAGAAGTTAATCTAACCAACTACAAATCATCACCATCAGAGCTCTCTCTCTCGGGCCCTGACAGATCTCTAACTTCCACGTCATTGTCAGTCTCGTAATCATACTCTGGATCAGAGTCTATCTGAATAAAACCTTCACCATCCAGCTCCTCGCCTTCTATGGCATTATCCAAATCCCAATGAATTTCTTCATCACCTTCGGAACCTATTTCCATTTCAGGTTATTCTACCTCAAACTCTTCTTCATTTTCTTCTTCATTTTCTTCTTCGAATTCCTCTTCATCTTCTTCTTTGAATTCGTCTTCATTTTCTTCTTCGAATTCCTCTTCATCTTCTTCTTCTTCCACTAGTGGTTGGGGCTACACTACAGGCTCCACTGGGAATTCCCTATGAACTGATGACTCACCTTCATCATCTCGTATTCTACTAGATGAAGCATAATCACCCACTCTCCTGACCTTTCCTCCTCGGCTAACGCTGTTTGTTCTCTACAATTAAAATCAAAATCCAAATATTAAGATCTTAAGTTTAGAATTTTATAAGTTGAGAAATACATCAAAATTTATATTTCATATTTTATTCTACCCAAGAAGTTATAACAGAAATTTAAAATTTGGTTTTAAACAAAAATCGTTCTATCGTTATAATTCAAATCTATCATTATATTTCATTAACCAATTTCAACTCAAATTGAAATTTTCAATTTATTCAAATTTCAAATCATATTCTTATTTATTACAGTTTACATCCAAAAATGATAAGAAATTGATGAAGATACGAAATAAAAATTTCCTACAACGATTTGTAGAGCATCACCGCACCAAAACTTCTTCTTGTAGCTGGTACGAAGAAATCAAAAGAATTTAGAAACGAATCAAAGAAATTTGATAAGAAAGATTGTTTTCACTGTTGTTACAGAGTATTGACCAATTATAGTCGTATTTCCCTGTCCCCTATCTCGTTCTCTTCTTGCACTCATACTCACTATTAGTAGATAGTAAGAGAATTTACTGAGGCATTCAAACGGATATCTTAAGGATTACTCATTCTAGGATTTACTTCACCCTATCTCTAATGAGTTACTTAATGTGTTACACTCCTGAGCTAAAGTTTCACCTTAGCTCTGATACCAAATGTAACGTCGCGGATTTTGCGCGCTCGAAAATCGACATCCATACTTCAAATCGTACTCGAATGTCATAGATTCGACCGTTCAAATCCGATTCGCCGGAGCTTATAACAATCATTAAGTAAACAACACAGCGGAATAAAAGAATAATACATTGATATACAGCTTTGATACAATATCTGAAACAACAGATGATCCAATAGATATCAATATACATCAGAGATATGATACAATAAAATAGCAGCGGAAAAGAAAATAGATGACAACATCTAGCATACGGAACAAATAACTCTAAATAGTCTTCAAGGAAGTACTCTGAGAACTGCAACTCCATTTCCAATAATCAATCCAGCAATAGCTCGAACCCCCAATAACATATCACCAAGCTTAGCAAGACTGGTGCGGTTCAAAGACTGAACTAACTCCAGATAATCCACTATATCTAACTATCTGAAAAACCCAACTCTAGACTACTCGTGTAGAAAATAATGAGCACCCAGAGTTTAGGAAAGAAAACAATAAACTCCGGATCAGTCGTGGGACTGGTGTGAGCAACAAAAACAGTTTATCTCTTAAAACATTCAACAAAAGATTTTCAAAGTCAATTCGCAATGCTTTTAAAAATGAGACTACCATAAGGCCTCCCGCACACACACACAATGCAAACGCAGAATCGGAGGATATTTCTCCTTATGATAGTCAAAGATGCTTGATACGTATTTAAAATAACATTTTATATTATTACTAGTGCATAGTGTAGGAAAAATTCATTTCGAAAGTAGAATATAAATCTTAGCCAACATACGACCATTATCGTATGCCTACTATAGCTAACCATGTTCAATAGCAGGTTACCGCCACATTCCATGGCAGGTTATACAACTAATACTGTACAAGGTTCGTATTGTTTCTTTGGATTTCCAACGAATGATCAGGCCAAGGAACTTCCCATTGCCACATGAGAATGCCTCTGGATGGACATCCCCGAGAACCAAACCGGATCTCTACCAACACAAGGCCGGGTTACCCCTAACTGAGTAACAACTGACCGAATATGCCATCCCCCGGTCCTTTGGGACCTTTATCCGAGAGCTCTCTAATCAATTCACACAATCATAACAAAGTGTTTTCAACATGAGTAAGTATCTGGGCTCCATACCATGATACCACCCTTTTCCAGAAGGAAATGCACACATCCTAAAGGGCGCTACCCCTCATAACCTTGCCGCATCTTTCCTGTTTTGACCATTCCCGAGGTGTGAGGCTCGACGAAGTCACGTCCACAAAAACATACTTTATACAAAAGCCATGCTTTGGGTCAACAAATGATCATAGAAATGATCACAAAGATAGACGATCAAACAAATGATCCTATCACAAATAATCAACACAATGATCATTTCACAGCAACACTCAGCATGTCACATTACCAAAATTGGGAATATATCGCTGATAACCTTCAACTATATAACCTCTGAGCTCGTACGTCTCAGAGAAGGGTGTTAAGCTAAGAGAATAAATTCTCCGCCACCAACAGAAATATATTTGAAAGAAATCGGCTTTATATCTCAACTTGTAATGTCAGGCATACAATCCATACAAGTCTGTTCTGGGTTCGAACAGAACCGAAGGCACTTACAAAGAAGTCCTTGCAATCCGGATATTCACAATCCCGATCGGATTTCCCATCACTTAGGGAGTTTCTATACCGGCGCGACTCGGTGCAGAAACAATCGATAGGTCATCCTATCGCTTTCGCAAATACCCGGTCTTCATCACCGGTCTTCAAATGCTATCCATAACGTCGAATCACATATTCGGAATGGGTTATACGACACAAAGGTCCTTTCCCGGCTAAACCGAATAGTGAGCGAAATAGTTCAAAAACATATGGATATTGGGATTTCAATTAAGTCACAACTTAAAAATCCAAAGTTTTTCTTTCAAATGGTTTAACAATTTACCATTTCAATCTTTAAAACAAAAAGATTCATTTTCACAACCTTTAACGGTTTAAACGATTTTCACATTTTAATCTTTTAAACAAAAGATTCATTCACAGATTTTCCAAATCAATTTTCATTTTGATTTGATTAACTCGTTAAATCTTTAAATCAAAGATTTAACTTTATAGCCTTCAAAACAATTTCATTTAAATTTGATTTAAACAAATCATCAATTTAAATTTGTTAAAAATAAACAGATTTAATTCATAGCTTTCAAAAAGAATTCATTCATAACTTAGGAAAATCATTTCTCTATTCAATCTTGAAATTCCCCGAATTAACTGGAATCTCAGTTCTTATCTAGAAGTGTTTATCATTTGAAAACAACAGTTTTTATTTTGGAAATCTGATTCATTTATACGAATTGAAATCCTTGGGTTAAATTCAAATTCCTAAAAACGATACTTAAAAGTGGTTTAATCCCTATATAACCAATATAACATTTTTAATCCCTAATTTCAAATCATAGAATTCAATTTCAAGTATTGAATTTAAATTTAAATCAAATTATTTAAATTCCAAAACTTAATCAAGTAATTTAAAAATAATAAATTTTATTTTGAAATTCCATTCCAAAAGCTTTTCACATTTATTCCGATTCCATTTTCAAAACATTTGAATTTAAATATTCAACTTTAAAAATCATTTTAAAGTCATTTTAAAATCTGTGACTTAATCGATTTCCTCGTGAAATCCATAATTGTGTGTGTATGGTGTGGTCCAGGGTTTAACACAATAGTGCAACATCATTTCAATCATTACAGATTCAAATACAACAATATATTCGATAAGCGATATAAATATAACGCTTATCTTTCATACACAGATTCGCAGATATATATATATATATCACAAACAATAAACTATATCACAGATCACAACACAAATCAGGATAATCATAAAGCATCATATATCAGGGACATCGACCATTTAACATCCAATAAAATCCAAACATCCATGAGTAGGATCAATTTAATCATCTGATAAATTTAAATCAGATTAAATTTCTATGAATAATTCTTTTCACATTTGTTATCAATAAATTTCAAGTAAATGATTCTCATTAACTATTCATAATTATTTAATTACTATTCTTAAGTAATTAAACTCAATTTAATTATTGTTAATTATCATTTAATTAACCTTTAAAATCATATATTTAATCACTGATTATTTAATTAATTTAGTTCTAAACTGTAACTTAATAAATCTTAATTACTTGATTAAACAACCTTAATCATTTGTTTTAAAAGACAACTCTTTATTAAATCAATGAATCATATTTACAAATTTATTTACCTTAATTAATTTAACTCAAATCTTAATTTCTTGAATAAATTAATCAATTATTCACTTGAACTAATTTAATGAGTGCATATCATTTTATATTTACTAATTCAAATTTAAAACATTTTCTAACTAATGTTTTAATTATCACCACAAAGCAATTTTAAACAATTTAAATATTAAAACTTCTTTGATTTCAGAATTAGGATTCAAATTATCTTTAATTCAGTTTTAAATTTAAATTTAAACTTTTAGTTTCAACTTGCTTAAATTTTTCATTTACAATTTCAACTCCATTTCCCATTTCTTTAATATATTTTGAATTGTTTTTAAGTTATTAAAACAATTTAAATTTAAAACTTATTTATGTTCAACTAAACTCTACATTCAACTTGAATTATATTAACTTTTCAATTTGAACTTAGCTTTTTTTTTTAAAAAAAAAAAATCTTGGTTTAAAATTAAATTTGGGTTTTTAAAATTTTCAAACCAAAACAGTTTCAGGTTAGAAGCCTGGAACATGAATTCGACCCGAGCCCAGAAGCAACTTGCTTCGAGCTAAAATTCGAAACGCATGTGTACTTCCCGAGTCTCTCCCCTGTCTTCACGCAACCCCTTTTTCCCCCTAATCCTATCTTCTTCCCTCTCTCAAAATTCACCCAGTTCCACAAACCTGCACATACACGTGCACACACACCACGGCCAACTCTGACCATCGCCGACGTCATCAGCAAGTCGACTACCATCCCCCGATCTGACAACGACCATCCAAATTTCCTCACGCGCGCAAAATCGAATTTGAGTTGTACAACTCAAACCTGGAAAATGCGTCTTCCTCCCCATCCATACCTGGCAACGCTAAGTTCTCCGACCACCGACCATCATTCGCCACTAAACTCCGGCCACGAACTCGTTTATCTCCCCTCTATCAACCACCCACGCCCGGTTGCACTCGGTCGACCACACGCGCCGTGGCGGTCACTCCATTCGACCCAGCAAAAACTAGGTCACCGAACTTCATCAACCTCCCCTCGCCACCATCGGGACCTGTCGTCGCTTCCACCATTTTCCCCTCTATCTCCGGTCATCCCTCTACCATCTCCAAGAGCCCCGACCTCCCTCAATCTCGAGATCACTGGAAATACTCAAAACTAAGATTTTCAAACAAACCCGAATTACTCTATGATCCCAATTCTAAAAAATATGATTGTAACTTTAAAATTCATGTTAAAGTATAGGGATTTCATTTTCATAACTGAATTCGTAAAGTAAAGTGTTTGAATTTTTACAGAAACTTGAGTTTCCTGTTTAACTTTTTATTCCCAGAGCAAATACTAAATTGCTTTGGCTTAAATACAATCTTAAACTAAAGCTTATAATAAAACAACCAAGTTTTATTTGATTCCTGTATCCAACTTATGCTTAGATCAAGAGAAAATGATTTTTTTGAAGCAAACATGAACTTGAAAATTTAAGTACAGAGGTGTATTACAGGCTACAACATGCAGGCATCATTTCATAAACATCCAACAGTGTATAAACACATATTCATATTTATTTCAGGCATAACTTATCAATCATATGTAAATATACTTGAGCTCTTTTTTTTTTAATTTGAGTTACTCACCTTGAAAATCATGATTCCAGAAATAAAATGACAGAGCCTTTATAAATTCAAACCGAAATTCTTTTTGATTCACAGGCTTCTTTGATGTTGTTTGATTGATGATGATATTGCTTTGGTTTTCTTTTTTCTTTTTTTTCAAAAAGATGCTTAGTTTTAAATGGTTGAAATGGAGAGGAGATATATATAAAAAGAAATATGCAGGCTTGAATATCTTTGCTGGTACAATTCTAAAGTATGCTGAAGTGGTTTTATTCTATGTTGAGGTGTATAACATGCATGGCTGCAGTGATGCTGGATTTTGAGCTGAGGTGTTTTTGTTTGTACTTTTTATTTTATAAGCATGCCTGGAGATATTGTCACTGATTCCCTTTTATTTCAGCTGTAGGATGTTGTGGTAGTTTGATGTGGCTTCTTCTATTTTGTTTTGTTTATTTCTTTTATTTTATTTGCTTTTGTTCAATTATTTTGTTTACTTATTTCTTCTTTTGTTTGTTACTTTATGTACTCTTTTTTTTTTTTTTTGCCTGCTTATATTTTATTATTTTGTTTATTCTAGATAATGCGTTGTTTTAATTTAGCAAATTTGTTTATTTTATTTTAAAGACTTCGTTTTGAATGTTTAAATCAATTTATAAATAAATTTCACCATTATTAAATCAAGTTAAAAATAATTTTATCTTTAAATCGTTTAGTTAAAACAATAACTCAAACTCAATGTATATTCATATATACATATATATTCATATTATCATATATTCATTACTTTGAAATTCAAATCCAAATCACATATGCAAAATATTTAAATTCATATGATTAAATATATATGTTTATTTGAATTAAGGAAACTCGCTACTATTTAGAATAAATTTTGCAAATTTTAATTCAAAAATTCTTTTAAATTATCAATTTAAATTCATAAAAATCTGGGGTCGTTACAATGCAACTCAAATTCAAATAAAATATGCAACTCAGTTTATCATCAGCAAGTAAAAGCTTTTCTGGAAAGTGTGTGCTCTGTTTCATAAAATGTCAGATGAGTAACTCCTGTTTTATTTAACTTAGGTATAAAACTGTTGCTTGATTAATGACTAAAAAAATATGTTTTGTGTATGTTTACCTGGTTTCATGTTGATTAGTATGCTTGTGTGTATGATTTTAAATGCATTGCTATATATATACATATGAATGTTTGAATGTATGTGCTGTGTATCTGCTCTTGCCCTTATCTAGTTTCAAAAGCAAGGATTAAGATAAAAATCCATTTTCTCTTAAACAAGTCTATGTTAGAATTTAGGCTTTAAACAAAAAAGGATTTGTTTCATCATAGATTAAGGTTCAAAATTTATTTAAATTAAATCTGGAATTGCTCTGGAATAAAAAAAATTAAACAGGAAACTTGAATCTTGTAAAAATTCAAACATGTTAATTTTGCAACTCAGGAATCTGAATCAAATGCTAAAACAAAAATTTGATTTTTGAAACAAAAATTTCAATTTTTTAGTATTGGGATTTGAGGGCATTGCTGTTTTTACTGGAAATTGTGAATGGAGGAAATTCAGATGATCTCGGGGTTCTGGAAGGTTGGGTTTTCTTCTGGTGATGGATTAGTGGTCAGTGGTGATGAGAAAAATGGTGGTGGTGGTGGAAGTTCACCGTGGTGATGGTGATTGTGCGAATTGATTTCTAAACCTAGTTTTTTGGGCAGTGCAGAAATTTTGATCGTATCGCACCTTCTAGTGGATCGAGTGCTTTGGATTTCCAGGGTATAGTAGATGGAGTATCGATGTACTCGTGGCCGGAGTTGTAGCCGTCATGGTGATTGGAATTTGGTTGCGTCGTAGTTTTCCTGGTTTGGGGTTTTGAAGTGATACTTGTTCTAGTATTTTCCAGGGTTCAGAATTGGGTACTCGAATTTGATTTCGAGTATTTGGTGAGTTTTTGATGGAAGTGAGGTGATTCAGAGTTGAACGTCGACGTTCTCGATGCCTTGGTGGTGGCCGGAGGTGGTCAGGACCACCGTGCATATGCATGGTGAAGAATGGTGTCAGGTGAAGGTTTTTGTTTTGCAGTAATTTTGTACTTGGGTCATACTCGAGTAATTTGAGTTTTTACTCGAAGTAGTTCAGGGATTTACTCAAAGTAAATTAGTGGGGGCTCGGGTATTTTTGTTGGTTTCAGGTTTCCAGAGAAACCTGTTATTTCCAATTCAAAGTTTAGTTTTAAAATCTGGAACAAGGTTTTAAACAGAACTTAAACTTAAATTTAAAGTATCGTTTTCAAACTGAGTTTATATCCAAGTTTTAAAATCTAATTTAAATTTTATAAATTAAAATGTTTGAACAATTTTAAAAGAGTTTAAATAATTGAATTTAAAGATAAAGTTTTAAAATTAAAGCAGAAGATTTAAACATAAGTTTAAATCTGGAAATAAAATCCAATTTGAATCCATGTTTTGAAAATAAAGAAAGTAAATATTTAAACTACTTTTGATGTTGAAACATATTTAAATAGGATTTGTATTTTAGATGAATGTGAGTTTAAATATCCTTTAAACTTCTTTATAATATAAGAAATTATTTAGTAGAAGTTTTAAAAAGGTTTTTAAAATGTTTTTTAAAACTTTGTTAAATTTAATTTGATTTCATTTTAAATTTTAAATTTAAAATGTAATTTGGAAACAAATTTTTAAAGAAAAGTTGATTTAAATTTCTTTGTTAATGATAATGAAATCATTAATAAGAAATGTTTTATTTTAAAATAAATCAAGGATTTAATGATTTTGATTTATTAAATCAATAAGATAATTAGATGAATAATTAGTTAATTTATTTAATTAATTAAATAAGGATTTTGAATTAATTAATTAAGATTGAGTTAATTAATTAAGATTAATAAATTTGGAAATAAAATCATTAATTAATTAAGTTAAGATTTTAATTAATGATTAGAAATTAATTTATCAAGAGGTTAAGATTAATTAAGTTAAAAACTTAATTAATGAAATAATTAGTGATTAATTAAATAATTTTTGAAGATTAATAAATTTGTGATTAATATTGATTAATTTAAATTAATTACTTAAGTATGGTAATTAAGTAAATTGATGATAAGTTAATGAAGGTCATTAACTTGGGATTATTTATTAATTAATTTGAATGATTAATTTTGATAATCAATTAGATTAATTAAATTAGATAATCGTTATGGAATTTGGTTAAGTATGATAACTTTATGGAAGTAAATAAAGGTATTAATTACTCATTGTTATTAATTAATATATTTGATTAGTTTAAATTAATTAATTAAATTTAATTAATTTAGAATAATCATTTGATGGGTTGATAAGTAATTAATGAAGGACAATTACTTGGAGAAGTATTTAAGATGAGTAATTACTGAATGTATTGAAGTATGAATGAATTTAGGGTTAATTGCTTGTGTAATTATTATGGAAGATAATTACTTTGTGAAAGTAATTAATAATTGATTACTAGGTGTAATTAATTTAAGCATTGATTAATTAAGTCATTTGGAAAATAATTAAGTAATGTAATTAATTAAGGGTAAATAATTACTAATAAAATTTATCAAGGATGATTAATAATTAATTAATTATTAAATATAATTAATTTAGGGGTAATCAATTTACTCAATGCATTAATTAAGAATACTTAATTACTGAAGTTAATTAATCAAAGTGATTAATAATTAAGGTTAATTACTTAATGAAGTTAATTAATTTAAATGTAATTAGGAATCATTAATATAATTAACGATGTGATTAAGATTAATTAATTGAGATTAATTAATTAATGATAATTAATGTTGTTAATTATAATTAATTAATTAATGAAGTAATTAAAGGTTAATTACTGTATTTAATTAAGAATAACTAAATTTGTGAAATTAATTACTTGAATGTAATTAAAGAATGATTAATCAAGGGAATTAATTAGTGGTTAATTGATTAGTGATTGGTTTGTAATCAATGGTTATATAAGCAGGATTTATAGATTGAGGTAATTAATTTAATTTACTTTAAATTAGTTAGAGATGATGTAATTAATTTAATTCATTTTAAATTGATTATAAATGGTGTGATTATTAATCCTTGTTTATATATGGATGATATAGATTTCCTTGAATGGTTTGAATTTCAGATATGAGATTATTAATGATGTGAGATATAGATGCATTGGTTGCATTGTGATGATGATTTGGATTATCTTCTGATAATGATAATATGGATTATCTGTGGTGATGATTATCTATTGTGATGATGTGAATTATCTATCTGTGTGTATATAGATAATTAAATTGAATTGTTTTAAAACTTAAAACAACTTGGACCTAATAGATGGCGTTTTGGATTTAATGAGACCGGGATCGGGTTTCCATATTTGGATATCCGAAAACCACATCGATCCAAATTAACGATAGGTCGTAAATCTCAAGTGAAGATGAAGATTCAGAGTGCAAGGGTTATCGTCGTTAACTCCGAGGGTGATTCCAAAATGAGTGTAACGAGATAATGCCTTCAGTTTCGTCCGAACCCGTAACGAACTTGTATGGATTGAATGCTTCCAGAACATTGTCAGGTGGACGATGAGCATTCTAAGAGATGTGTTCTCTAAAGGTAATCGTAGCCTCACGCCTCATCAACCAGGAATGGCTAAAACAGGGGAGGTGCAGCAAGGCTAAGTGGGCCATGCCCAAGTAGGATGAGATTTTCCCCCGTTTAGAAGTCCCTTTTTATTCGGTTGTGTGGGGCGGTTGATTCGCAACAACTGCCGGGGTTGTCTTGTTCGGGACTGTCCAGTAAGGGATGGTTCCGGCCTTGTGTTGCAGGGGAGCGGGCGTACTCCTCGGTACGGTAATCTAGGCCACGTACTGTGACGGGCGGTACCCCAATAGCCTTACCATTGTATGGAATCCAAAATCCAATAAGTGCCGTATGTATTGATTATGCCCAACTATGTTGGAACGTGAGATGTAAGCATTCCAGCTATTTCTGTATTTTATTTGAAAACTCTAGACACTATTATAATATCACCGGATTTCCTATCAAATGTTTTGGTTAGCGTAAGGTAAAAACTTTTCCATATTTATGTGTGGGAAGTCTTATGTGATACCTTTCTTTCCAAAGGTTTTTCAAAAGTTAAGCAACTTTAACCTGTTACTCACACCAGACCCATGTCTAACCTGGAGTTTATTTCTGTTTTTCTTAAACTCTCGGGTACTCAAATTTTTATGAGTAGCCAAGGGATTCAGGTTAGCTTTGACGAATTTTGGAGAAGAAATGGAGCAGGAGGCTTCTGCATTGTAGTTATCTACTATTCCGCTATGTCGGTATCTCTGAGTCGTTGTTTGAGTTGTTTTGTACTGTGTTGTAATAACTAGATAGGTGTTTATAACTATATGGTATGTGTTGTATTATTTGTGTAACTCTGATAGTTGTTGTATATCTATGTGATACTTTTGTTATTAATATAAATTATTCGTTACGCTGTTGAGATTCTGTTGTTGTTTTCTTCTTTCTTCTCTTTCTTTCTCTTTCTATCTCTTTCTTTCTTAATTCATGATACGTTTTTCTGGTTAAGGAAGACGGGTCGTGACTCATTAAATGAACAAAACTTTACTAAATTTAGAAGAGAATTAGGTGTATGTTCATTAACTAAAATATAAATTATAAACAATACAAGTATAGTTAATAATTAATAAAAATAAAATTTTCACAAAAATTGAACTAGGCATGTCGACATTACCCATCCCCAAATGTCGACATACTAACCATGATTTTCAAATTTAAATTCCCTCTAAAATTAATTATTAAGTTATATATTTATATATTTCGACTCTTACTCCTTTTCTCTGTTCTATTCTCTGTAACGAACTTCTAAAACGGTAAATTAATGGCTTCGTCTTCTAATAATGAACCTTCTTCACCTACTTCTCCTCATTCTAGTCCTTTTCAGCGAACCACACACGTACGAGTCATCAAATTGCAAGAGAAGAAAAAAGATTTGCTTCAAATGATGATGGAGATTCAAGTAAGTCAACTGCGAGTGGCAAGAGAACAAGATAGGCAAGGAAGAATCCTTAGGAATTACAAAAATTTCTTGTGGATAACCATGCCAATCCCATTATCATCGAAGAATCATCACAAGCCATGGATTCTGAAGAAGAAGAGCCTCTAGAAGAACCACAAGAGGAACAAGAAGAAGAAGATCCTCTGCCAAATCCAAATGTTCATATGGATGAAGACGATGGCTTGATTTGCGTTGGAGAGGTCCTTTATGACGCTAATGGGAACTTGGTCGAAGTGTAAACTTTTGTCTCCACTATCCAAATTGTTCGGTCCATAAATCATCAATAGTTAAGGGTCCTCCTTAAGCGTTTTATTGTTTTCTTAATTTAATATTAGTTTGTTAATTTGTATGTAAGTGTTATCTTAATTAATGTTCTTCTAAAAACAATCTTCGATGTATAGAAACATGGATTCCAGTTAGGATGCTATATTCCATATGTTATTATGTCATATGTTTGTTTATCTCATATTCTATTAAGTTCAAGGTTTATAGGATATTTTTGTTGATGACAAAAGGGGAGAAGTTATATAAAATAATAGGCATGGAGTAAGGGGGAGTTGTTGGAGTAAAGGGGAGTTGGGAGTTATGATATGATCGAAGTGGTAAGTATATTTTATAAGGTTGTCATCATCAAAAAGGGGGAGATTATTAGGAACTGGAGATAGTGGTTTTGATGACAGCAACTTTGTAACTTATTTCATTATTATTTATATACTAACACTATTGTCTATATATATATATATATATGAATGTTGTTATGCAGGATATATATATAAGGCATGTACTGATTATTGAAGACTGTACAGCATAAAGATCAAGAATGAAGAAATCAAGTTTGAAGACTCATGTGTATCAAGATCAAAATTTCAAGATATGTGTTTGAAGATCAAGATTTCAAGATATGTGTCTAGTTTTTTTTGTTAAAACTTCATAATAGCATGGAAGTCTTCATTCCGAATTTCATTTAGGATGGAACACATTTCTACCTTCTTAGTGGCTTACAAACCCACGACAAGTAGCTTACAAACATATGACAAGTGGCTTACAAACCCACGAACATTCTAATTTTGTACAAGTTCTCGAGTCCTTATGTGATAAGATATTCTGCAGGAAGAAGCTTACAACACTACTTCAAAATGGTTTCTAAAAATGATTTTCAAAATTGTTTTTCAAAACGTTTTAGCCTTAAAATAATCTTTTCAAATGACTTTCAAAAAAGATGTTTTAGCCTTAAAATATTCTTTATTTTTGTTTTAAACTTTGTTTTTACTCCAGAGTCGTTTATCTTGTTTTATTTTCAATACAATTTTCAAAACAAATTTTACATTGTTTTTAACATAGGCATGTCGACATCATGGGATACCCATGTCGACATGGTGGCCATTGAATTCAAAAGTTTCAATTTTCAACATAAGTGTCTATTTGTTTAAATCTCTTCACGAATGGTTATGCCGTAGGTGCTTTATAAATAGCCTTCACAAACGAATTTTTTATCCATCTAATTTTGTTATTTTCTTCACTTCTTATTCTCCACAAATCCATATTCTATAATTTTCATATTTTTAAGATAGTGTCGAAATTCTGTCGAATTCTTAAGTGAATCAAATTAAAATCTCATTCTTGTTTGATTCTCTGCCTTCTCTCGAAGATCAAAGTGCTGTTCAGAATTATAGGATCAATTTGTAATCAAAAGTTTATCGAGACTCTCTATAAGGTGTGGTTGTGGGTGGAAATCGATTAGGTAGTCTTAAGTCCCGTAAATCAAGAGTGTTTGCCCTAAACTCGTGAGATAGGAGGGTACCTCAAGGCCTTTAGAAATTGAGGAGTGTAATCTCGACATTGGTATAATAAAAATCTGTATGAGGTGGTTTGCCTTGGTATAGGATTGGATGTAGGGTAACTCCGAACCTGTATAAAATCCGGTATGTTCTTTCCCTTTTCTGCTTTTTATTTACTTTATGTATCAGTGTTTGATTCTATGATTGTTTAATGATTAAGTTCTGCATTTGTTTGTGTCATAATTTTAAATTTGTCCATATAAGTCTTAGAATCCATTAAACACTATTCACCGCCCTCTAGTGTTAAATTAGACTTAAGATCCTTAATCTGCACTCCCTTTCAAACTCTACTTGAAGACAAGGAAGAAATTGGTAGGGTTTCTCCAAGTAAACAAGGATGTATTTGCTTGAACACTTTCTGATATGTGCAGGACTTCGCCTATTGTTGCGTGTTATGCACTAAATGTGAATTCAAGTTACCCTCTAGTTAATAAAATGATGCAGCAAGCGATCCGCTTTGTTGAAGGAAGAAGTGGATAAGCTGAAGGCAAATGAATTCATTTGAAATGCATTATAGTCTTAATAGGTATCAAATCCGGTTTGGTCAAAATAGAAAATGTGAAATGATAGTCGTGTACTGACTACACATATATACTTAAATAAAGCATGCGCAAAGGACTTCTTCCCATTGTCATGGGTCGACCAACAAGAGATGGGGCTGCCAGACTAGAACTACCATCCTTTATAGATGTCTACTCCAGCCAGCTATAATCAGATTGCAATGTATGTCCCGATCAAGAGCATATGATCTATATCACTAACTTGGGACAATATTTCTACCAAGTAATGCGATTTAGTCTGAAGAATGCCGGAGCTAATTTCCAATATTTGGTTAACAAGATGTTTAAAAAACATATTAGACAGACGATAGAGGTCTATGTGAATGGTATGATTATGAAGTCATGAAAAACTAGTAACCACTATGTAACCTATTTGAAATGTTTGACATACTTTGGAAATATGGAATGGGATTAAATCCCCTTTGTGATCATTGTGGGTTGCATCAGGCAAGTTTTGGGGTTCGTCGTGAACTCTAGGGGCAGTAAACTAATCCTGATCAAATAGAATCTTTGAAGCAAGTTGCAGCCTCATAGATAGGAAAGAAATGCATAGCTTGAAGGGTAAAGTTGCCCCTTGAGTCTATTCATCTATAAGGCATTTAGTAAATGTATATCATTCTTTGATGTCCTTGAGAAGGAAAAAGGAAGTTCCAACAGATGAGCGAATATGAAATTGCTTTAGAGAATCTGTTGGAATATGCAAGGAAACCACATTACTATCCAAGCCTTTGGAAGAAGAAGATCATTACATCAACCAAGTGCTTGTCGATTCGTGTATTTAGTGCAACATTGGTGCATAGGAAGTGTTAATCTATTACATGAACAAGCAATTCACTAGAGTGGAGAAACAATATCTAAAGCTAGAGAAGTTCACATACTGGTTGTTGATATCATCATTAAAACAATACTTTGAGGCTCATTCGAAAAGGATGTTGATGGATCAATCCCTGAGGCAAGTGTTGCATCGCACCGATAAATTAGGATGGTTATTAAAGTGGAATATTGAGATGACTCAAAACAAGGTAAATTATCATCCTAGGAAGGCGATTCAAGGACATATATGAGTGGATTTCTTTTTTGAATTCACCATACAGGATGGCAATACAGAAGAAGAGTTGGTTAGGCTTTCACAAAGGAAACTATATGGTGATGGAGCATCCAAAATTTTAGGGCTGGATTAATTTTGGTAATCTTGTAGGGTTGTAAGGTTTGCTATCATTGAAGCTTGAGTTATTTGCAACTAAAAACGAAGCAGAATACGAACCATTAATAGCACTACTTAAGAGAGCTAAGGAATTAGGAGTTGGGAAAATACATATTTTTTCTGACTCCAAATTGGCGGTTTATCATGTGAAGAAATAATTTCATGCTAAGAGTGCATGACTTTTTCTTTACTTGTCAAAGGTTTTGGAGCTGGTAAACAACATTGAGCATTACATGATAATGCAAATCTAGATGAGGAGAATATGAATGCTAATTCATTAACCAAATTGGATAATTTTGTAAATGAGTTAATAGTATGTCTTAGAGGTAATTATGTAATTTGTTATAAGTATCTACTTTGTAGTAAATCTTGTTCATAATAAAGATGTTGACTTCTGTTATATACCTTGTTATGTTTTGATATAATTAATTTAATGTATATTAAATTATTAATAAGAAAATCCTTAAATGAAATGTTATATGGGTATAGTTGTAAATAGTTGCAATCATAAGTAATTAATCATAAAATATAATAACATTTTGTTTTAAATATTTCTGATCAAGATGTTTCGAAAAATATATTGACACATCTGTTGAAAATAGAGTGTGTAACGTTCTCCGAATGTTGAACGGTGTATTACTCATGGCTGCTGAGGCACTTATAGTTATTTGATAATAATGGAATGACTCATCCAAGAGCTTCTTGTTGGTTAATAACTTCTAGGTCAAACAGGAAATCTTAAGGTGATGATGTTACATAACTCTTTGAACTTAAGAATACTGTGGTGTAAGATCGATTTCACCCTAGAGGGGGGAGGAGGGGTGAAAAAGGTGATACTAATAATTATAAAATTTATTGTGGAATTTTATATAAGGTAATTGCAACATAGATCATAGCAGAATTATAGTAGCACGGATAATAGCAGAATAATAAAAATAAAACATACATATTTACCCAACTTCGGCAAGACCCTGCCTATGTGCTGCCCCCAAGGTTTCTACTAGAAATTAAGTAGTCAGACGCTTACACTTGTAAACTCGCGACACCCGCTATTGAATAGCCTTAACTCTATGCTCAAAGTCCTGCCATAACTGAGCCACTAAGTTGCAAATTGCCAAACTACACCACCGTAGCTTGTACCCTAGTCACACGACTAGACAAATACACAAGTTTAAAAGAAAAAATACAAATTTAAACCAATTTGAAAATAAAAAGCCTAGTTTGAATATACTAGATCCCAAAAACAATATAGCCGGCCCAACAACACAGTGTAATAGATTTCTCCCTTATTCTCTTTTATGTTGTTCATCTGGTCCTTTGTATTGCATTGAGAAAAATGGCTTCATCCTTTTTAGTTTGTTCCTCGATAATTAGGGCTTTCTAAAATTGAAGGCGTCGACTGTTGATCGATACGGTGGATTGTTCTCGTGATTGCTTTGACGATCGATTATATCTTCTCTTGGCACACGGCTCCTTCGATTTAGATTGAGTTCGAATGTGAATCCGGTATGTGATTTGGTACTTTTTCTGTACTGTTTGCTTGCTTGAACTCAATCAATGACTCGAGTTAAATAATTATACTTTGTTGCTTGAACTCGAATGCTTTTCACGGCCGATGATGATTGGGTTTTGTAGAGTTCGAACTCCTTGATTTTCATTCCTTTGGTAATTTGCTCAGCCACTTGATTATGTTTGAATGACTGTGATTTTTCTGACTTGTTCATATTCGTATATTTTGTAATTACTTGATTATCACGGTTTTGATTTTGAACTCGCTTGATTTCTTGATTGCTGTGGCTTCGATTCTGAACTGTTCGCTTTTTTCTTTGACTTTTTCATTCATGATTACCACGGCTTGATGATTTCTGACTTGGTTCGAACTTGTTGCCTTGGTCATCACGGCGTTGATTTTGCTGGTGATTTCGGCCTTCGTTCGCAGTTGATTTTGTGATGATATTTTGACTTTGAAAAAACTGTTACATGACTTCTGTCTTCAGCACTGTCATTTCTAGTATGACTTCGATATTGTTTTGACGCTGGTGATATTTAAACTGCTGTATTGTGTGTGTAAGTCTTTGGTTCAGGTTTCATATGTACTGGGTTGTAGCCTCGAGCTCTGTTAACTGTTTATTCGAGTCTGCATATATGTGCATTCGTACTTGAATATGTAACCTTCATCATGTGTACACATGCATATGTATGTATGTGTGTGTATATGCTTGTGTTGGCTGCTGTGTACATTGTTCATTGTCCTGTGCCATTTGTAGTTGTATTTGGTTGCTCATGTATATTCCAATGTACATCACTTATTGATTCATTTTGAAACTGTCTTTGAGCTGCACTATTATGTATACTTGTTGTCTCGAGTACATGTATATTGTTCATTTTGGTTTTGCTACATTCTCTCTTTACTGTCATGTGAGGTCTGCACTATGCACTTTGTTGCATTGTATATTGGTTTGGTCTGGAATATTTGAGTTGATATTGGCCATTGGTTCACTTGATCTTGTTTATGATAAATTGCACTTGATTTATATGTTACACTACTCTGGCTTCCAGTGGCTTTGAGCATTTGAGTCTGTTTAATTGCAGTCTACATTTCTCATATTGGACTTGCACTTGAACCTCTTGCCTATTGCACTATAAGCTTCATGTGCACTCATATGTGTACTTGGTTTCTGTTTGGTGCTTGGTCTCTCTTATCTTTGCCTTGTGAACTGCCATTGTTGGTTTAGTGGTGCACTTGCTTGATGGTCTGAATGGACTGTCTAGCCACTGTTTTCATGTGTACGACTTGAACTTTGGTTGAGGCTTGATTTATATTAATTTTGGATTTTTGACCATTTTATTGAATTGGTACATTTGGATTGCACCTGTGTTGAATCCAGCTTAAAGCTAGGGTTTGACCTTGTGTTAATATCGTGACTTTATTTGTATTTCACTTGAGTTGTACCTGGCTTTTGATTGGGTTTGACCTTGTGCTTACCTATCCCTGTAATTTTATCAAGTTGTATATCGGTGTGCACAGCTTGGTGGCATGTACGGTGATGCACTGTGCATGCCACAAGCTGTTCGTGTGTGATAAATTCAAATTTAAATGATGACAAACAACCTAAATAAGTGAGGAAAATAATATTTTCAAAATACATTTTATTTTACACTGCAAAAGTATTTCCTTTTCAGTTTTACTACGTCAATGTATATTTTTGCAGATTGCTCAGATGCTGGATTCAATCTGGACTGGAGGTGAAGAAAAATACGAGTGAATCGGTGAAATGTAATGAGGTGCATATGTAAATGATAATTGTAATGTAACTGAGATTGAAATTGCATGTGTATATATAATGAGAGTTTGAATTTGTACTATTCAAAATTGTAATAAATATTTGTTTGAATAAAATATCCGTTTGAATTTAAATTCTGTGTTATTTATTTTATTCAGCAAATATTTATTTAATCTATGAAAAATAAAATAGTACATTAACAAATACATTTAAATGAATATATATGTTTATTATCATCAAATAAAAATCATATATTCGCAAATTCAACATCTTCTCCTTTTGATGATAACAAACATATGTTTAAGATTTTGAATTTTTTAGATGTATTTGATCATTCAATTTGCTCCCCCTATTTTAATGCTCCCTCTCTACACCAAGCTTCCCCTTCATATATGCATGTAAAAATATTCAAATGAGCCTTGATGCAAATAGAAAATATTTGACCTTTATTTTTCAAAATCTTAACTTTTCTCTCCCCCTTTTGTTATCAGCAAAAGAGTAATAGTATTAGAAAATAAAGATAAAGTGATAGACATTAATACATGATTAAAACTCAATCGAATATAATTATTAAATTTCAAAGCAAAATGAAACAAAAATCATAAATACTCTGTTTGACGCATATTCCATTTTAGAGTGATATGGATGATGATATCATATAAAACTATATAGTTGTGCCTATTTGTGGCATATTTATATCAGGAATTTGAATATCTACTAACCTTGCATAAACGTTAGGACTTTTAAATGAGATTAGTAGTATTCCGAATTTTTATTTTTAAAAAAATGAATTCAAGCATCTTCTAACCACGCATAACCGTGAGGACTTTTAAATGGGATTAGAATGAACTTGTCTGTTTAATTAATCAATTTTGATATGCGTTCCATACATGCATAACTGTGAGGACTTTTAAATGAGCATGGAAGTACATAATCAAAAATTCCAAGTAATTCACCCATGCATAAGCATGAGGACTTTTAAATGAGGGTGAATACTTTGGATGTTTTTTTAACAGAAATATATAAAATGAAAAACAAATGATTTCCTGTTTAAAATACCACATATTGACGAACTGTATTGAATTTTGATGAGTGATGGTCGTTAGAAATATGATAAAAATAGAGATGGTCGTGGAATTTTCACCAACAAAAAGGTTTTATAACTCTTGTTCGAATTTCTAAAGAAATTTACTAAATATAACGTCTCAAGTTATAATATATGATTAATATCAACACTCATCACTTTTTCAATCACTATTTATCTTTTCGATAATCAGTAGGGAGTCAGATTTGTTAATATAGTCATTTAAAATCATATTCAAAAATAATTATCAAATTTTCTGAAAATGACTAACCTGAAAAAAGGACAAAAATGATTTTCTAGAAGGGGTTTTATATGAAATTTTTTTCTATTTAAAAATATTTGAAATGAAAAATATGCAGATTTTTTCTTTGAAAAACGATGCAATTACTGAATGTCTCAACATAAATCACGTTCCACTAGAAATTTTTCTATCAACTAGATTACCGGTGTAATTTGCATTTGAATTTTTCTTTCACTAGAGATTATCATTAATTGATTGCTATAGACCAGACTACGAAGTTTTAAAAAATTTCTTAAAAACATTTTTAACAACTTTTAAATGAAGTTCTCTTGAATTTGAATTGAAGCCGTGTAAATGATCAAACAATGACCATAGTGTGAGATCTCGAAGCAATAAGATTATCAAATATATCCACATGTATCGTGAGTAATCAACAATCAGAAAAACATCATCATTAGTCTAAGCAAATCTATAATTCATAGATGATTGGTCAATATTTTGATTAAGTCAGAATCAAAATTATCATTCTTTTCATCATTACATTACTAACAGATTTAATCCAGATTACGGTGCAGATTATCACATTTAATATATCGTTCAAAATAAATATACTATTCCCTGTTTTACCTTTAAGATATTTTTCGTTGTTGTCCATTGTGATTCTGTCACCTTTATACTAGGCTAAGAAACTTTTATTATTCGTCCGTTGTGTGTCTGGAATAGCCAAAGTCCAGATAACACATTTGTTGTTCCTTAGCCCCACCACACCTACACGATAAAAGGTTTTGTGGCCTACTTGTTTTTATAGGTCCATGGTTGTTAGTGGAAAAATATTTTCAAAAATAATTTTATGGAGACCCAAAACTATTTATATATGTTCCTTTGGACACCCAAATTTATTTAACTTTGAGGGATTGTATATTCGTGCCTTTTGGAACCTAAATTGGTATAGTTTTCACGTATTTGGGTCTATACCAACAATTATTTTGATTGTGTCCATATTTACTACAAATTGTGCGCATGGAATTGACTTGATTAATTTCAATTCTAACATTTTTAGATTGATTATATCCAAGTCCTTGTCTAACTATATTAATAGTTTGTTTCCCTAATAGCATATTCAATTATCTTTCACTTTTGGAAAATTTTCCTAAAGTTGTTGACAGTTGTTGGACTTGTGTGTTAAGTGATTCATTTTCGTTCAATAATTGAGTGCACTTTTTGATAGAATTTTCTCTCCTAGTTTTTTTTACTCTCTTTCAAAATTAGAATTTCATTTTCAAGCAATTTAATTTTAATTTCTGATTTTTTAATCTCTTCTTCGAGTGATGGACACTTTTCACACTTAGGGCTCTTAGTTTGATAGTTTTTAACTAATTGATTAAGTTGTTTATTTGATTCTATCAAACTATCTCTTTGTGATTCAATTTTAGCATATTTCTCTCTAAATCGTTCAAAACAGTCATTTACTTCGTGGAAATACATAAGTAGTTCTGAGTGAGAAAGTTTTGATACCTCGCTTGGCTCATCATCGTCGCTATCTGTTGTATCACCTCGAAGGCACAAATCTACTTTCTCACTCCTGCTGCTAGTGCTTTTATTATCATCGTCACTTTTATTCCACATGGCTACAAGACTTCTCCTTTTTGATTTCTTTTCTTTGTCGTGTCGATTTCGAAATTGGGCTTGATATGTCCGGGTTTATTGCACTTGTGATAGATGATCTCCTGTTCTTCTGGATTATCTAGTGCTTTGACTATTCTGCTTTTCAATTTTTGATTTAGAACTGGATTTCTGTATTTGCGGTTCCACTTTTTGAATCTCTTCATTAGTAACGCCAGCTCAGCTGCTCCATCTTCATCATCATCATCACTGCTGCTTTTTGTCAATCATGTTAAGCATGCATCTATGTCGATTATGGAGGATTTCTCATTGCTATTGACTTTTGCACCATATAATGTATCAAAAGTATTCCAAATTTCCTGTGCACTTTCACAATGAGAGATAAAGTTAAAATTATCTTGATTATATATGCATAGTAAGAGCATTAATCGAGATGATTTTCTCATCTGTTATATTACACCCATTTTCAATAATATCCCAACATTTACATTAACATATTTTAAATAAAATTCCATTTTCAATTTCCAATTCAAAAAATCTGTTCCATCAAAAATATGAGGGATAATACTGGATCGACCATCAGCAAAAGTAACCATTTTAAAAGTTCAAATTTGTAAGAAAAATTGGTCTTTGAAAAATCAAACTTTAAAAAACAAAAATGACTTTTGAACCTAGCTCTGATACCACTGTAGGATCGATTTCAACCTAGAGGGGGTTAATAGGGTGACACTAATAATTATAAAAATAATCGCGGAAGTTGATATAAAATAATTGCAACACAGACCGCAGCAAAATTATAGCAGCACAGATAATAGCAGAATAATAAAAATAGAACACACAGATTTACCCAGTTTCGACAAAATCCTGCATACGTGCTGCCCCAAGTTTTCTACTAGAAATTAAGCAGTCAGACGCTTACGCACGTGAACTCATGACACCCGCTATCAACTAGCCTTAACACTACGCTCAAAACTTTGCCACAACTCAGCCACTGAGTTGCGAATTCTCGAACTACAATACCGTAGCTCGTCCTCAAGTCACATGACTAGACGATACACAAGTTTAAAAGGAAAAATACAAATTTAAAACAATTCAAAAATAAAAACCCTAATTAGAATATACTAGAGCCCAAAAACAATATAGTCGGCCCAACAACACAATGTAAATAGATTTCTCCCTTTTTCTCTTTTATGTTGTTCAACCGGTCCTTTGTATTGCATTGAGAAAAATGGCTTCGTCCTTTTTAGTTCATTCCTCGATAATTAGGGATTTCTAAAATTGAAAGCGTCGTTTGTTGATCGATCAGGTAGGTTGTTCTCGTGATTGCTTTGACGATCGATTGTATCTTCTCATGGCATATAGCTCCTTCGATTTTGATTGAGTTCGACTATGAATCCGGTATGTGATTTGGTACTTTTACTTTACTATTTGCTTACTTGAACTCAATCAAAGATTCGAGTTGAATGATTATACTTTGTTTCTTGAACTCGAATGCTTTTCACGGCCGATGACACTTGGTTTTATATAGAGTTCGAACTCCTTAATTTCCGTTCGTCTGATAATTTGCTTAGCCACTTGATTATTTTTGGATGATTATGATTTTTCTGACTTGTTCATATGCATATATTTTGTGATAACTTGATTATAACGGTTTTGATTTTGAACTCGCTTGATTTCTTGATTGCTATGGCTTCGATTATGAACTGCTTGACTTTTTCTTTGACTTGTTCATTCATGATTACCACGGCTTGATGATTTCTGACTTGGTTCAAACTTGTTGCCTTGGTCATCACAACATTGATTTTGCTAGTGACTTCGGCCTTAGTTCGCAGTTGATTCTGTGATGATATTTTGACTTTGAAAAACTGTTCCATGACTTCTGTCTTCGGCACTGTTACTGCTAGTATGACTTCGACATTGTTTTGATGCTGGCGATATTTAAAATGTTGTATTGTGTGCGTAAGTCTTTGGTTTAGGTTGCATATGTACTGGGTTGTAGCCTTGAGCTCTGTTAACTGTTTATTCGAGTCTGCATATATGTGCATTCATACTTGAATCCATAACCTTCATCATGTGTACACATGCATATGTATGTGTGTGTATATATGCTTATGTTGGCTGCTGTGTACATTTTTCATTGTCCTATGCCATTGTCCTATGCTCATGTATATTCCAGTGTACATAACTTGTTGATTCTTTTCGAAACTGTCTTTGAGCTGCACTATTATATAAACTTGTTGTCTCGAGTACATGTATATTGTTCATTTTGGTTTTTCTGCATTCTTTCTTTACTTTCATGTGAGGTCTGCACTGTGCACTTTATTGCACTGTATATTGGTTTGGTAGGATTATTTGAATTGATATTGGACATTAGTTCACTTGATCTTGTTTATGATAAATTGCACTTGATTTGTATGTTATACTGCTCTGGCTTCTAGTTGCTTTGAGCATTTGAGTCTGTTTACTCGCAGTCTACATTTCTGATATTGAACTTGCACTTGAACCTCTGGCCTATTGCACTATAAGCTTCTTGTGCACTCAAGTGTATACTTGGTTTTTGTTTGGTGCCTGGTCTCTCTGGTCTTTGACTTGTGAACTGCCTTTGTTGGTTTACTGGTGCACTTGCTTGATGGTCTGAATGGACTGTCTAACCTCTATTTTCATGTGTACGACTTGAACTTTGGTCAAGGCTTGATTTATATTGGTTTTGGATTTTTAACCATTTTATTGAATTGGTACGTTTAGATTGCACCTGTGTTGAAGCTAGCTTAAAGCTTGGGTTTGACCTTGTGCTAATATCGTGACTTTATTTGAATTTCACTTGAGTTGAACCCGACTTTTGATTAGGTTTGACCTTGTGATCACCTGACCCTGTAATTTTATCAAGTGTATATCCGTGTGCACGGCCTTGTGGCATGTACAGTGACGCACTGTGATGTCACAAGCTGTTCGTGTGTGATAAATTCAAATTTAAATGATGACGAACAACCCAAATAACTGAGGCAAATAATATTTTCAAAATACATTTTATTTTACACTACAAAAGTATTTCCTTTTCAATTTTACTGCGTCAATTATATTTTTGCTGGATTTAATCTAGACTGGAGTTGAAGATAAATACGAGTGAATCAGTGAAATGTAGTGAGGTGCATATGTAAATGATAATTGTAATGTAACTGAAATTTTGTGTGTGTGTATGTATAGTGATAGCTTGAATTTGTACTATTCAAAATTGTAATAAATATTTATTTGAATAAAATATCCACTTGAATTTAAATTCTATGTTATTTATTTTATTCAGCAAATATTTATTTAATATGTGAAAAATAAAATAGTACATTAACAAATACATTTAAATGAATATATATTATATATATATATATATATATATATTATCATCAAACAAAAATCATATATTCACATATTCAACATGTGGAACTTCAATGTGAATACTCCCCTTTGATTAAAGTTAAATCAGGGCATGGTGATCTATCTAGTGACTATTTTGGGTCTGAGTTGAAGCATAATGAGTGAAGCACTATTCAATAAAGAATTTGTCTTCTCGGCTACATGAGGTTTGTATCATGGTCAATTGTAGTCAACTCAAAGTCGGTTAATGATAAATGCTACGATTGAACTAAGAACTTTGTTTTTGGACAAACCGAGTCGATTGTGGATAATATTGGAATTTTGGCCAACAGAAAATTCCATATATCTTAAAGTGATATAGTTTTGACAAAACAAACGTGTGTAAATTATCGTTGCCAAATGATACCACTTAAGAAAATTTGAAATTGGTTTTACCGGATAGATATAAGTGATGAATTTTCCAAACTGTCACACCATTATCTAAGGTGGCATATGAACAATGATGATTGAATTGCTCAATATCAATCTCCGACTAAATTCATACTCCTGAGTCCCATATCCGCATTTGTGAATTCTTCAAAAGACCACATGATTTAATTAGTAAATAAAGTATTATAAATTAATTAAATTAATTAATATGTAAGAAATTTTAATTATTAGTTTATTTCATGTTCTGGCTATTTTATTAGTTAGTTGGATGTATGTGTAAATGCTATATATGCGCATATTGATATACGATATTAGTATGCATTCAAATAGGGCTTTAAATAAAACTAATTATTAACATGTTTTTTGAAAATTAATCCATGCAAGGAAAATACACGACGGACCACATATAGAAGTGAGGAGGGCTTGATATAATTGAAAATTGGTTGCAAATCAAATGAGAAAGTCTTAAAGAAAAAAGAGGAAAGACTCCTATTCTTTCCTTAAAACATGGTTCTCTCTTTCATTTTCTTCTCAAAATTTCTTTTCTCCTTCTTCCCTCATCCATATCTTTCCTTCTTATTACCAAAATTTTCACCTAAATAGCATCAAATTAAATTAAACAAAAGTGTTTCATTCAACTCTAGCAAGATAAGGTGAAAAATCAAGCAATTTGGGATTCAATTCTTAAATCAATGTGTCACCAATAGCTTGATTTATCAAAAGTAAATTCTCTTCTCGAAATTGCAATATTCCATCCACCCCAATCTATAAATGTAATAACAAACGTATATTTTTTAGAATTGTAATTTATCGAGATTATTTATGACTTTGATGTCTTCAAATTTAATTTTTATAACAAGAGTGAATAGAGACAATTTAAAAGACATCACATGCTACATATAATCTCGATAAATTAAAATTCACATAAATATACACTTGGAAATACGCACACGCATATTTGATGTCTTCTAAATTGTAAATTCTGTAAATTATAAAGGAATAATGTTTATAGATTTGTATTAATGTTTTGTTTTGGTTATTATTTTGTATTTATACACAAGTTTATTTATATTTCAGTTAAAAGGAAAATTTTAAGTTTTCTTATAAATGTATGTAAGCGTGTATATACATATATTTTTAATCAACTAGAGATTTAGATATGCTTACCATGATACTTTATTCTGAGTTATATTGCAATCAATTTTATTTCACATGTTCATATCTCAAACATTTTGTATTTATTTAATTCTCTACTAAACTTCAAATTATTTACTGTTTGATATTCAATGAAATTTAAAGTTAAATATATATATATATATATATATATATATATATATATTGGTATTTTATTTTAATTATTTGAATGTTTTCATTTGTATTGTTGTTTGGATGGTGATTTGATTTCTAAATTTTCATGCAATATTTTACATGTAAAAGTTCAGTATTATGTTTGAATTTATATTTCTTTTTTACCTAAAGATTAGATCTTTAAAATTTAGTTAAGAAACTTTATGTGAGAAAGATGATTTTTTCTTCCAATTTTATTCAATCGCCAAATCTTCAATACCTAAGATGTTCAATTTGATAATTTTCTTTCCCTTTGTACACAATCACAAAATCATCAATAAATGGTTTTGATTTTAAACAATGTTCTTGTACAAAAATTTGGCAAAACGTGATATATACTTTTAAGTGCCTAAACTATACGCATACACACATACATATAGTATATTAATATGTATTTACAAACCTTATATAGATATCACGGTACATTTAAACACATAGGTTTTTACATTCTCGTTGTGCATTTTAGTTTGTCACATGCATATGTAAGTATAATATATATATATGTATGTACAATAGGTATAAATCCGAATATCTATATGTATATGCATATAGTTATGCGTACGCTTATACATCTCTTCATATTGTTATATCATTAAATGTATATATGATACATTCAAATAAACACTTGTTTAAATCAATTAATGTGATTAAATAATAAATATAAAATAGTATTAAATAAAATAAGACTTTATTCAATAATTAGATTGGATATAATGTTAGTTATTATATTACATAGGCCTATTAAAATTCAAATAAGGAATGTTTTAAAAAATTACTCATTTCTCCTACTATGAACGGATCGGGTTCCTACACTTCGGTGGTGAATCCTGCGAGTAGAGGTTTTGGAATCATGTACTATTAACGAGATGTATATTTATTACATCATGGGAAATTAAGAGAAGGAATCATGGCTGACTCCAATCAAAGACAACTTTCTAAAAGTTACTCTTTCAAAAAGTCAAAATGAAAATAGGAAGCTCTTAAGTAAGTTACCTCGGTTCACTAGGCAAGAAGGAGTGCCGTATAGAAAAGGATTTTCTACCCCCTTTCTAAAGTGTGTCGACAAGGATGAAGCAAAAAATATTGCAGCGGATGTTCACATAGAAAGTCGTGGCAATCACACAAGGTGTGGACTTTAGCAAAAAAGGTTCTTCACTATGGATATTTCTAGCCAACTGTCAGTTGGGATTCAGTTGAATATTCAAGAAAATGTGATAAATCCTAGAGATTTACAAAGATTCCAAGAACCCCGTGCCATAAGCTTATGTAGATGATTAGCCCATGGTCATTTGCTATTTAGGGAATTGACATCATCGGAATGCTACTGATGTCTCGTAGAGGAGCAAAATATGCAACCATTGATGTCGACTATTTCACAAAATGGGCTAAGGTAGAGGTCCTCATCACGATCACTTCAGTGAAGGTTATCAACTTTGTAGTAACGAACATTTTGTGCAGGTTTGGAGTGCTACTGAAGATCATAACAAATAATTGAACTCAATTCAAAAGTGCAAAATTCTTTGATTGTTATCTTGATACCGATTTGAGAAGGCTTTTTAGCAGTAGCACACCAACAAGAAAATGGACAAGTGGAGATGGTGAACAAAATTGTCAAATCAATTATAAAGAAATGACCGAAACAAGCTAAGGGAAATTGGATGGATGAGAAAACATTGGAGTAATGGGCTTATCGGACAAACCAAAAGTCAATGACTGGATATACTTCTTTCTGCGTTGGCCTACAAAACTGAGGCCATTATTACAATTGAAGTGAAAGTCCCTTCTCATAAAAGGATGCATTTTAACCCCATATTATGAGGAGATGTTGCTATCATCCCTTGATTTGGTGGAGGAATAGCAAGAAGAGGCTAATCTATGACCAGCAAAGAGTAGCAAGACAGTTCAACGTCAAGACATAGAAGTGTAGTTTCAAGATAGGAAACCTCATTTTGAAATAGTTTTGCTGAGCAGAGTACGATTGATCTAAATTAGGAAGGACCCTATCTGATAGGACAAAAGCTTAGAGACAACATTTTTAAGTTATCAATACTCGATGGGATCCCAATTCTATGGCCATGGAATAACAAACACCTACGTCGCTCTTTTACTTGATTTCTTTTGCAATAAGGCATTTCTTTTCATTCAGATTAGATGTACTAAGGTGACATTTTCCATGGATTTATTAAAGTTAGCTTTTTAAATCAACGGAATGGTATTCACTCTATATGACTTGCCAAAGGATCGGTGGCATGATCAGAGCTTCCGTGTTTTGGAAATAGGATGAATAGGCACCTAGAGATAGGTATCGATAGAATCGTTTAAACCAGGATCAAATTGTCGAAGTATAATTAGACTTGGGGTTGATTTGATCATTCTCCTATACGCATCTTATCTTTGACCAATACTCGGAGATAGGAGGGGTCATGGACAAATGCCCAAGTATAGGCTTCACAAACACGATTCCCTTAGATAGGCATCGGTATATAATTGAATTTTTGCAGGTATATAACTGGATATTGGTGCTTATGTAAACATGAGAGCAAAGCCATATAATCTTAGCTGTAGTAATGGAATTTTGTTTATTTATAGTTGAACATGAAATGTTTAGCTGATAATAAATAAAATTAAATAAAAGAAAAACATTGGACAATTGTGGAAAATTTATTTACATGTACAGAGATAAAGTAAATAAAAGAAGTGAATAGATCATATGCATAGGCAAATACATATTTATATGTATAGGAAAAGTGTACGGAGAAAGTAAAAAAAGAAGTGTACAGAGATAAAGTAATTTCGTTGTAGATAATCGTATATTTATATGTATAGGCAAATACATAGGCAAAGAAATAAAGATGTGGTAAAGTAAATGAGACAAGGCTGAACAAAAAGCAGCTTTTGTTTACTCATCTTTGGATTACAAAACAGTGGAGGTTTTACCGCACATCGAAAACCTATGAACAATTATACCATAAGAACATGTTTTCAAGAAGGTAGCATGTCCAATCACTTATTATTTACCTTCTTATGTTTTTTCCCCTCCTTGGTTGGAGTTTAACCCCCATGTTTTCCCTTCTTGGGGGTCTTCGATGTATTTGTTTTATATTTGTTAGTGTCCCAATCATACTTGTTATTAGAGGAAGTAGGAGTCCCCTTGGATCCAAGAGCAGAACCGGAGGATGAGGTGGAAGGACGCTTGATGAAGATTTGGGGAAATGTAATGAATAATGGCTTTGGAGGATCAGCCAAGTTATGCCCAACCTTTACTTTTTTCAACTTAGTGATATCAACAACACTTTTGGTTGCTATTGAAAGTTTAGCTCCTGTAATCTGAGTAACGACTAGAACATTCCCGGTGTCATCAATAGAAGAACCAAGCTCATGCAAGGCTTCCTCCGCTAGGTCATCTATATTTTCAGCTACATGACCAGCACAAGACATGTTGGAGGAGGTTAGGATGGGAAAGGTATTTGGACAATGATGGAAGTAGATGTGGTGGATGAAATCAAAGAAATTATAGCTTGAGTAACTTCCGAAAGAGCTACTATTGCAGATTGACCTGTATGTTGGAAATGTTGGAATATAAACTTGATTTATTGAATTACGTTTTTTTATCAAGTAAAGACGTTTCTAGAATTACGTTTTATTTGTAATCAAGTAAAGATGTTTCTAGAATTACGTTTTATTTGTAATTAAGTAAAGGCGTTTCTAGAATTATGTTTTCTTTGTAATCAAGTAATTCTAGAATAATCTATTAGGGCTTATAAATAGAGGAGCTCTCCTCATTTGTATGTATGCAATCAAGAAAAGAAAATAATATTAAATCATTATTAGTGAGAACAAGTTTCTTCTCTTGTGTGTGAGTTGTGTGGATTAGTGAGAACAAGTTTCTTCTCTGTAGTCTCCAACCTTTCTTTTCTAAACATATATTCCAACAAAGTGGTATGAGAGCAAGGTTTAGAGATGACTTCCAACAATATGTTGCAACCTCAACTTCCTCGTTTGACGGGAAAGAATTACAATCAACGGAGCATTCAAATGAAGGTCGTGTATGGCTCTCAAGATCTTTGGGAGATTGTTGAAAATGGATACGAAGAACCGGAGAATCAAGCAACACTTTCAACACAACAATTAAATACTTTGAAAGAGATTCGAAAGAAGGACAAGAAGCCTCTTTTTTTTATCTATCAAGCTGTGGATGAAGCAATTTTTGAAAGGATCTCTACGGCATCAACATCAAAGGAGGCATGGGACATCCTCAACAAAGCGTACAAAGGTGAAGAAAAGGTGAAGATGGTAAGACTTCAAGCTCTAAGAGGTGAGTTTGATTTACTCAAAATGAAAGAAAGTGAATCGGTGGAGGAATTTTATAATAGAACTGTTTCTATTGCTAATCAACTTCGAATCAATGGTGAAGAAATTTCGGATAAAAGAATTATTGAAAAAATTCTCCGAAGTATGACAAGGAAATTTGAGCATGTTATTGTTGCTATTGAAGAATCAAAAGATTTGAATACTTTCTCTCTTGAAGAATTGTTGGGCTCACTACAATCTCATGAGCTTCGCATCAAACAATTTGATTCCTCTCCTTCCGAGCAAGCTTTTCAAATTCGAGACACCAACCATGGTGGTTTTTGAGGAAGAGGTGGAAGATCAACCCATGGTAGAGGACAAGGAAGAGGCCAAATTCAAAGTGAAAATTCAAGCCCATCTCAAGGAGGAAGAGGAAGAGGTCGTGGAGGATACAGTGGAAGAGGAAGATGTAACTCTTATAATATTCAATGTCATTATTGTCATAAATATGGGCATATGCAAAAGGATTGTTTTAAAAGAATTAATGATGAAAAAGATAATTCTAATTTTCTACATGAGAATTTGGAGACACAAGATGAAAGTATGCTTCTTGCTTTGAATGTTCAAGAAGCTTCTTTTGATGATATATGGTATATTGATAGTGGTTGTAGTAACCACATGACTGGAAATAAAAGTTGCTTTGTGAATTTTGATGAAAGTGTCCAAAGAGAAGTCAAGACAGGTGATAACAAAAGGCTCATTGTCAAAGGCAGTGGCGATATTCCGATACGGACAAAGCAAGGTACAAATTATATTTCTAATGTTTATTATGTTCCCGATCTTAAATACAATCTTTTGAATGTTGGGCAACTTTTAAAGAAGGGACATAATGTGAATTTCAAAAATGATTTATGTGAGATCAAAGACAAAACTGGTGTTCTTATTGCAAAAGTGAAGATGACACCAACAAAAATGTTTCCGTTGAAAATTAAAAATGAAGCATTTCCATGTTTTGCTAATATTGTTAATGACAAGTCATGGCTTTGGCATCTTCGTTATAATCACTTGAGTTTTAGCACTCTATCCAAGATTTGCAAAGATCATATGGTGAGAGGCATCCCAAATATTAGCAAACAAGATCAAGTATGTGAAAGTTGTGTTTTTGGCAAGCACCATCGATATCCATTTCCAAAAGAAAAGGCATGGCGAGCAAAGAATCCTTTGGAGCTAGTGCACTCGGATTTATGTGGACCTATGCGCACAAACTCTCTTGGAGGTAATCGGTATTTTCTCACTTTTATTGATGACTATAGTCGCAAGATGTGGGTTTACTTTCTCAAAGAAAAATCTCAAGTATTTGAAGTATTCAAGATTTTTAAAGCACTTGTGGAGAAGCAAAGTGGTTTTTCTATAAAGACACTTCGATCCTATCGTGGTGGAGAATATATGGCGGAAGAATTCAGAAATTTCTTAAAGGATCATGGCATTCATCATCAACTAACGGTCTGCTCAACCCCTCAACAAAATGGGGTGGCAGAAAGAAAGAATCGTATCATCATGGAACTTGTTCGAAGTATGTTAAAGACAAAAGGATTGCCAAAAATATTTTGGACCGAAGCTGTAGCATGTGCATGCTATGTTCTCAACCGTGCAGCAACTAAAAGTGTTCAAGGAAAGACTCCACAAGAAGCATGGAGCGGTCACAAGCCATGTGTCTCCCACTTCCGAATTTTTGGAAGCATTTGTTACTCTCATGTGCCAGATGAAAAGAGAGGAAAACTTGATGACAAATCTGAAAAATGCATCTTTGTTGGCTATAGTGAAAGATCCAAGGCATATAAATTATATAACCCCATCACAAAGAAGACTATTATTAGTTGTGATGTAATTTTCAATGAGGAAGAAGCATGGGAATGGAAAAATGAAGAAAAGAGCACAAGTATCTTGCTTGATAATGATGCATTTGAGCCAATTGAAGAAGAAGTATCGACTCTACCTACTCCACCATTTAATTCTTCTCCAAGCTCATCATTTTCAAGTTCAGAATCAACACCTAGAAGGACAAGACCTCTTGCGGAGATCTATGGAGAAACAAGAAGAATTTTAGAAGATGAATTTGTTGATTTTGCTTTATATGCAACTGCAGATCCAGTTGATTTTGAAGCCGCCAAGGAAGACAATTGGAGACAAGCCAAGGATCAAGAAATTGATGCAATTGAAAGGAACCAAATATGAGAGTTGGTTGAAGTACCTAAAGGAAAGAAACCCATTGGAGTCAAATGGGTTTACAAGACAAAGTTGAACGCACAAGGTGAAGTTGAAAAACATAAAGCACGATTAGTTGTGAAAGGCTACAAGCAAAAGTATTGTGTTGATTACAAAGAAGTTTTTTGCTCCCGTAGACTTGGTGGGAAATGAGAAGTAGTTGTCAAGCATTGCAAGACGCAAGATCAAATTGCTGATATTTTAACAAAGCCTTTGAAGTTGGAGATTTTCAAGGAGTTAAAGAAGAAACTTGGTATGCGTAAAAGTTTAACTCAAAGAGAGGCAAATCAAGTTTAAAGGAGGGTGTTGGAATATAAAATTGATTTATTGAATTATGTTTTTTTATCAAGTAAAAACGTTTCTAGAATTACGTTTTATTTGTAATCAAGTAAAGACGTTTCTAGAATTACGTTTTATTTGTAATTAAGTAAAGGAGTTTCTAGAATTACGTTTTATTTGTAATCAAGTAATTCTAGAATAATCTATTAGGGCTTATAAATAGAGGAGTTCTCCTCATTTGTATGTATGCAATCAAGAAAAGAAAATAATATTAAATCATTATTAGTGAGAACAAGTTTCTTCTCTTGTGTGTGAGTTGTGTGGATTAGTGAGAAAAAGTTTCTTCTCTCTAGTCTCCAACCTTTCTTTTCTAAACATATATTCCAACAGGAAATGAGAGTAGTAAAGGTTAGCAGCTTCTTTGGAAGACATTTAAAGCTTGTCGAAAACTAGAGTAGTAATGGATATACCTCTTGAAGACATAGTGAAGTCTTTGGGAGATTCCACAGTCTGCTCATCTTCATGAATCAAAGTAAGAATAGGTGCCTGGGGGCAGTTGATGGTGGTACAAAACCAGGATCTACGAGGTTGTAATCCTCAATAGGTGGGATTGTTGTTATTGTTGTTGTTGAAGCAAAAGTAGCAGTAACGGGTGCAGTATTCACAGGTGTGGGAATTATGGTAGCCATATAGCTACCATCGTAGGAGTAGCAATCTCTGTTTAGGTTTCCTTCTGAATGGGAGCAAAGTCTTTTGCTAAGTCTTTTGAGCTAAACTTGGCTGGAACCCTAATAGGCACCTATATGGATGTGGAAGCATCAAAAGCCTTTTTGACCTGGTTTTTGGCTAGGGCCTCCAACTCAAACTCGTCTAGGAGAGAAACCTTGAGCTCTACTTTATTGACTTTTCCAAATTGGTCCCTCTCCTGTCTCAAAATCACATCCTAAGCAAGAGCTAAAAATGTGAATATCTTTGAAATTGAAATTGAACTTGCGCCTTATCTAAAATGCTTGAGCACAATTTTAAAAATGAACTCGCGTATTTTTAAGTGTTCAAATGCAGTTTCAAGTTAGTAGAATACCAGCTCTATCTCTGTAATAAATTTGTAAGATTGCAACTGTTTTAATTTTTTAAATTGGTTTACATATAGAATTTTACTTTTATGTGCATTTTATCACCTGTATAGGAAATTAACCAAAAATTACTCAAAAATTATGAAACAAGGTGTTTGCCTTCTTGAAAGGCAGGTTACATTCATCAACCCTAGAAGTGTGTGTAAGAGACAAAGAAATAGTTTCAAGGGACGAATACATAGACAAAGTGCCCTTCGACCTATATGAAGTTCCTACGAGGGTCCCGCCATACAGCCCACTGGCTTCAGAATGGTACAGATTGGAGGATACATACGTGGAGATGGGAAGGTCAGAGGAGAGATAATGCTTACTGTATGGATGGGAACTCAGGCAGATGAAGCATTTCCAAAAGCATAGCATGCAGATGCTGCTTCATTGTAGGGAGAAGGCATTTATAATATCAGGTACAAGGACTATGTGTCCCATAAGCTTTGGTATCTCAAATTTAAAGTAATCGAGGCACAAGTTATTCAGCCTAATGATAAGACTCGAGTGCTTGAGGCTTTTGTTAAAGTTCGGGTTAGTAGTAGTAGTTACGTTTTCATGCAATAACATACATGCATGAGTTGCTATCTCCTTTTACTGATATATGATATACAACCTGGTTAATTTTCTCTATATATGCATAAACTAACTGTTATGTAGATGTATAGATAATTCTCTATTTCATTTCCTTACCAGTTTAAATTCTTAATCTACTACATGGATAAAAAAAACTATAGGACTCACCTACAATTATGTCTCATAAGTTTGGTTGAAAAGAATACTAATTATATGTCTATTCTAGTGTTACATGTCATGATTAGGATATATGACATATTCCTTACAGGTGTTGTGTTCATAACTTCATCTGACATCGGTAATAGGTTATAGGCTAATGTGTACTCCTCTCCTATCTGCACTAAACCTTCTACAGTGTAGCAGTTTGATTAAAATAGGTTCTGATACTATAATGTAACAACTAGCACTTACATGGAGAATTATACTTAGCTTAACAAAACTATGTTTAACTGGACCAAACATATGAGTCAAGTTTTTGTTCTCCACATGACCTGGAAGTTTAATTGAATATGATGATTAGTGTATTTAAGTGTGCGTACATGCATACAGATATATATAACATATATTTTCCTACAATATTTCATTGTAGTTGATGACTTATTTTCTAGGTAGGGAACCAAGTTCTGAAATTAAAGGTGTACCCAATACGAGGTCTAAACCCCCTATGCAACGAGGACCTTGTATTTGTAGCTGCTGAACTGTTTGAAGAGCAACTTGTTCTTACCATCGAAGACAAACTGAGCAATAACAAAGACGACATTCTAGGATGTCTTGTTCTTCCACTTTTAGTCTTCGAATAAAGACTGGATCATCGTCCGGTTCACTATTAATGACAATGCATAAAAGAATGAATTTCAAATGTAAATATTGGTTACATTCATTCTTATCACTATAACCAGTAGTCATGAATGCTTTTTTCCAATATTAAGTTTCACTTGAATACTTTCATCTTATAATTTGAACTGGTTATTACAAGTTCAACATGGAAAGATTTGGATTTGGTGTTCAAGAAGGAGACATGCAGTGAAAGGAGATTAAGTTCTCGACTAGAGTTATCTAAAAGCCAGTCTGGAAGGGCTATCATGTGCTCGATGAGTCAACTATATACATCAGCGATCAAAGGCCCAATGCCCGAAAGTTGTGGAAGCAAACTATTGCCATAATCGAGGTATGTTTCTACTTATAATAATAATAATAATAATAATAATAATAAACATAATAACTAAAGTTTATAATTTTAATTTTAATTAAATAATCTTTATAAAAATTAACTATGTTTATAATAATAATAAACAACAGTTTGACAAAAATAACTAGGTTTATAATAATAATAAAAAATTAACTAAGTCCAGTTTTATAATTAGTAGTAGCAATAATAACAATAATAAAAATAACTAAGTGTACAAAAATTAACTATTAGTTTTATAAAAATTAAGTGTATAATAATATTGTTATTAAATTAACTAAGTTTACATTAATAGTAATAATAAATTAACTAAGTTTATGGAAAATTTATGAGTTCGAGATAACTTATAACAATTAACTAAGTTAATAAAGTTTAAGTTAATTAAAATATAAGTTATGACATTTTAAGTTTAGCAATTGGGATAATTTATAAGTTTGAGTTAATATAAATAAAGTTACATATAAGTTAATCGAGCTTTAAAAAAATTTAACTAATTTTTATAAAAATGAACAAAGTTTTTAAAAATTAACCAATCTTTATATAACTTAACTAATTCTTATAAAATTAAATAAATTTATGCAAATTAATCAAGTTTTATTCGAATTTAACAAAGTTAACTAAGTTTTATAAAAGTTAATCAGGTTTTATAAAAATTTAACTAAGCTAACTAAATTTTATAGAAATTATTTAAATTTGATAAAATTTTAACTAATGATGCTTAACATACCTTGAATATGTAAAACACTTTCATAATCATTTGTTGATTGTTTAATTTGTCCACATGTAATTAGCTTTTTCGAAGTAAAGAGTGACTGCAAGAAAGAACTATGGGTAATCAAGTAATGAACATGTCTCTAATCGCTATATATATTATAATATTCTGTTAGCACTAGTTATGTAAACTTGGTTATTAATGGTTATGGATTTTATATGAATTTTGTCATTTTTTTCGAAAAATATTATCGAAATGTTTATGGATATCATATTTGATTATGTGATTAACACATTTTGTCAACTGTCTGAATATAGTGATTATGTGATTGATTGATTGTTGGTATGATATGACAATTCTGTGATTGATTGTTGGTTTTAATATGATTATTATGTGAATTATTGTTGGAAATGATACAAGCCATTTACAGAAAACGGTAGCATGTAAAGTATGCTGCAAAATAGTTAATAACGTTTAATAGCCTTTTAAGAACACTACAGAAGTAAATGTATACCGCTAAAAAATGTATATTGTGGCAATGTAAACCGCTGCGGAAACAAAAGCAAACAAGAGGAAAACCACATGGATTTATTTTTTGACTATGAATACTCTAGATATATTTGGGGGAAATGTAAACAAACTACTAATTTCGCAATAACAAATTACAATTTGCAACAGATCATTTCTTACCTGGTAGGCATTGGGCGGAATGAAAATTTGAAAGCCATGATGTATCGCATCACTTTAGCAGTTTCTGTATGGAGCGTATGGAAGGAGCGAAATAGGAGGGTGTTCCAGAAGATGAAAAGAAGTACAACTAAGTTAGCAAACTTTCTATAATTGATATGCAAATTATTTCTAAGAGAATTAGTGCGAAGATTATTACCGTCAAAATGGAACAAGTAGTAGCCTTGACTATAGTAATGGATCGGAGGTAGGGAACAGAAGGAAACCTAGGTACAAGCTTCAATTATCAGCCACTAAGACAAATAAGGAAAGGAGTTTCAGAAGTAGATCTGAAAAGTGAAGTCAAAGAATGTTTGTACTTGTTAAGTAAAGTGTAGTTCGTATTGATGTTGTTGTGCACGCAGTCATTTGGGCCGAAATTGCCCTAATAAAATTTAACCCATTTTAAAAAATAACTAATACATGTATATGTTTGTGTGTGTATTAATACAAAAAATTATATGTACAAATCCGTACGGATTTGATAAAAAAAAGTTCAATTTTCTGCCTGAATATATATTTTGTTATGTGTTTTTATATTATAATAATATTATCTAACAGATAAATAATTTCAATTTTCTAAATTATACATGTATATATATTGAATAAAATTAATGTTCAGAATATATATGTATATTATATTTATATTTAATTCAAATTTTAAAACGGATATTTTTTCAAAATTGTAGATCTAATTTAAATTATATTAAGTCAAAATTAGTTTTTTATAAGATATTTTTCTCTATTTTAAAATATACATATATGTATTTTGAATTAGTTGAATTTAATTTCAATTATATTTACATAGTCCTTATTATTTTATAATTAATTTATAGTTTTTTTTTTGGAATAAACAGCGAGGTTGACTGGGCCCCTACCAGATTTATTAAAACAAAGAAAAGGAGAACAACGAAACAGAAGGAAGACACAACAAAATGTGCCAAACCCAATAAAGAAAAAACAACAACTCAAACAGAAACGAAGAGAGGGAGCTAGAGGAACAACACACAACAACACACAACACTGAGAAAAGAACACCAAAGCAAGAAGGCAGAACAACACAGAAACACGCAACACAGGGAAAAAGAACACCACTGCATGATGGCAATTCAACACAGCAGCAAGCACTGGCCATGCACCAGACAAACCGAGCACAACAGCAGAGTGCTAGCACCAATGGTCAATCTGATGAGGGGAGAACCTGTGTTCAGATACACAAATACCATACTTTATCTCTCTCATCAACTTCTGCCATAAATTCATTGCAGGAAGACACACAGATTGAAAGCATCGCTTGTTCCTCTCTGACCATACATTGCGTATGTATATTTTCAGGACAAAGAAAACTATATCCCATCTGCAGATTCTCCATCTCGTTGCCTTACGAAGAACCGTCCAATCGGCTAACGTGATCCCATGCATGCCATCGACCCCAACTTTATTCATTAGAGATAACCACATATTTACGAGATAACTACACTCAAATAGAATATGATCAACAGATTCAGGGTATGTATTGCAGAAAACACACAGGTTGACAACATTCATACCAACTGCCACAAGCCTATCCCTTGTCATCAATGCTTTATTAATTGCCTTCCATAACAACACATTATCAAAGCTGGACATATAAGGTGTCCACGCAACCTTAGCCCATAAGGATACTGGCAACTCACCATGCTTGGCTAGAAGGTCGTAGACAGCACTGATGCTATGAGTTTTACCACGCCATGATAGAGCATCCTCATTCATTACAGTTACAGGGTGGTTAGCCATATTACTCCATATGGACTTAACAGATTGATTACTGGATTGAGGAACATTCAATTTACCATGAGCTATAAAATTGATAGCCCTAGCATTGAAACCAATCCCAGATTGCACTAGATCATGGGGAGTTAACAGAGATGATAGGATACAACCATAGCTAACCCACGGTTCATGCCAAAAACTCACAGTACTGTTAGGGGAAACTTTGTTTTTAATCAGGGGGAGAAGTATGGGTCTAATGCTCAGAATTTTCCGCCATATCCAGCTACTGCCTTGAGAAACTTCCATAGTCCAAATTTTTTTATCCTTTATGTTATATCTCCTTGTCCACTTCACCCACTGACTATCTTTGTTGATCAGGATGGCATTGACATGAGTACTAACAGCTGCAGTATTCCATAATTTGATATTTTTGATTCCAAGGCCCCCTTTACTTAAGGGTCTTTCCACAGTGCAATATGGTGCAGGAATAAGCTTCCTGTTATGAATGGATCCAGTCCATAAGAATCTCATCATGGCAGCTCTGATCATATGTAGGAGCTTGGTTGGTAGAATGAAGCATCTGGCCCAATAAACAGTCATCGAAAAGCAGACAGCTTTAATAAGAACAAGTCTTCCTACCATTGAAAGGAACTTAGTCGTCCAAGAAGATAGCCTAGAAGTGATTCTTTCGTAGAGTGGAAGGCAAGCTGTCTTGGTAACTCTCGAAGTACACAAAGGTAGGCCTAAGTATGTCATATTATTGTTCATAGGTTGAAGCCCAGACATACCCTCTAATCTAACCCTTTCAATGCTGCTCATACCAGCAATAAGAATGTTGGATTTGTTTGTGTTCAGCTTGAGCCCAGTGGCTAAGTAGAATGTATTCAAGGTATGTAAAATTTGTTGAATGGATTGATGTGTTGGCTTGATGAATATCATGATGTCGTCGGCGAAAAAAAGAGATGTAATGTGAAGGGATTTTCATTTAGGATGATACAAAACACTTTTTTCTTCCAACTTGATAGTTAACATACTGGTGAGAGCCTCCATAACAATAATAAATAAATAAGATGATATTGGGTCCCCCTGCCTCAATCCCTGCTTCCCTTCGAAGTACCCCGAAGTTTTCCCATTATAACAGAGAGTGAATATGGGGCAGGATATGCACACATACACCCAGGCAACATATACCTTTGAAAATCCCATTTTTGCCATAACTCGAACTATTGAAGACCAATGTAAACTATCATAGGCTTTACTAATGTCAAGCTTCAACATGGCACGAGGGGAAGACTGACTCCTACCATAACCATTGGTTAATTCATGGGCCATCATAACATTATCAAGAATCTTTCTGGCAGGAATGAAGGCATTTTGATTCGTTGAAATAATTGAAGAGAGAACGAGGACAAGCCTTGAAGCAAGGATTTTAGTTATGCATTTATAAACAACATTACAGCATGATATAGGTCTAAATGATGAAGCATTTATAACAGGTCTAACCTTCGGGATAAGGACAAGGTTGGTTTCATTAACTTCTCTCAACAACTTGAATTTGTCAAAGAAGTTATGAACAACAGCCAAAAATTCAGTTTTAATAACATTCCAGCTATGCACGTAGAACACAAGGTTAAATCCATCGGGTCCACCATTAATTTATAGTTTTATACATGCATACACACATATTTACGTACATACACAAATATATATTAAATAATAACTAGGGACAACAGAGGCATATATAAAAGAGACAAATGTGTCCACTGCAGTGTGACAAATGTATCGATTGCAGTGTAAATCCCAACATCTATAAACGTACACATTAACCATATGCGCTATTTGTATGTTGCATGTGCACTTTACGCATATGAGTGTATTTGATATACTTATAATGTAATTAAATTCAAATTAAATAAAACTTCTTACAAACAAATTAAATAGAATAGAATTTTATTGAAAAATTAGACCAGATCTAAATCAGTTAGACTTCATAGTCCCAACAAAGATCCAAAATGGTAACACTAAAATACATCCATTTAACTTACTATGACCATGCCCGGTTCCTTCAATGGTATTTGAGCTCGATAGCATATGCGATCTAAATTAGCAATATTAAGGGTATCTTGTTAAAGCCTACCTATTTAGTCGGATGTCCAGAAATAGTGTAAGGTTGGGTTTTGGCAATCAAATACCATGCCTTACTAGGCTTATGGCTTGGCTCGAAGGATGAAGTACGCCCAAAGATTATCCCAAATACAAAGGTTCAAATTGCTTTTGGGCCCTGGGCTAATTTTTAAAATCTATCTTGGAAATTTAAATAATATTTTAAATATAATAGTTATGTCTAAAATATAAATGAATTTTTTTAAATGTTATAAGATATTTTAAAAATTGTTTTTGAATGGTAATAAATTTATTTAGAAATTTATATTTTGATTATATAAACATTAATTAAATTAATAATTAATTACAATGATTAAATTAATAACTAATTAAAAGTTAATTATTAAATTAAAACATATATAATGGTATATGTGCATTTATCTTAAAATGTTTAAGGTGAATAATAATAAAAATTTTGAAATTTTATTTTAATTAAAAAAAATTTAGTTAATTAAATGTTAATTAGTATAATATATACATGTATAATGATATATGTATATATAATTACTATAATGTTATAGTCAATATCCAATTTAAAAAGTTATCATGAATGAAATTAAATTAATTAAATTGTCAAATAAAAAATAATTAAATTATGCGTATGATCTAATTAATAAAATTGAAATTGAAATTGAAACTAAATATTATTTAACTAAATAGAGTGGAACTATAAGAAACCTAAATTAGATTTAAGGAATAAATTCATATGTATAGTACGTATAACATGGTTTCAGATGTGACTGACACATGAATCACGTGAGTATTTCATAAGAACTACGTTATTTCATTAACCGATATCACTCAAATAAATTATTAACGATTATGAACCTCTAAAATAAATATTTTCCTCTACCATTTATATATTAATAAATTACTTGCAAACTCTCTAGTTATTGGGCAAACTCAAGTTAAAGATGTTATGTACAGTATTATTAGTATATAAGAAGATGAAGAAAGATACATGTATGTATTTTTGACCAAACTCAAGGTACATACATTATACTTAAGCTGTCATGGAATGGTAGGTATAGGTTAATAATCTTTTTTAATTTTTTGAGCAGACTTAAGTTCGAGATGAGATTAGAACAAAGATCATAGGTTATGAGTCATATATGATACAACCGATAATGTTTTATCCATTGCATGTGGACCTTTGATTTGTTGAGCAAACTCAAGGTCGAAATCCACAAGCTAGCAAGTCCTAACACTCACTAGAAATTATATAAGAACATTTTCTATTAATAAAACGTCCTAATTTACTTAAGTTAAATTCACAGAAAAACCCCATACCAAAGTTAATTTTAGTAAATGACAAGCTCACCATACCTAATTACGTTAGCTAACTAAGAGCAACAAAAATAGCACCAACTTATGAATACTTATGGTCATTTATACACGAACCTCCAAAAGAAAACCGACTAAAGATGTAGCTCCTAAATTAGTGATTTCTCATAAAAAATAGGTGGGATATGTTGAAATATCCCAAGTATACAGGCTATCTACTTCTGACAAACCGTTGCAAAGATAGCCGATAACATGATCTCCGTCACATCTTCGATAGCCTCAAAGCCTTGTATGGGGAGCAATCTTTTTTCGCAAGCTAAAAGGCCACTAAGGAATTTTTCAATATGAAGATGACAAAGGGCAATCGTGTAGAGGAGTACGTCTTATTGATGAAAGGGTATATTGATAGACTTTCACAGCTAGACGTTACTATAGGCAATAAGCTACAAGTAGACATGATCTTGGTGTCTGTTACTCCACGATTTGGGCCATTTATATTGAAACAATACGAACCATATGAATATGAGCCTCGTGGAGCTATTTAATATGTTGAGATCAGCCGAGTCATCATCCAAAAATCAACGCATAATGCTCATTATAAAGAGAAAGGCTTCATCTTCAACTGGTTGAAAAAAGAGAAAGTACATTAATGAGAAGAGTAAGAAGATTGCTCCTAATGACAAAGGTGAATGTCACCACTATCACAAGAAGGGACACTGGAAATATAATTGTCCGAACTTCCTAAAGCTTGCTAAAGAGAGGAAAGAGAATGGTTCTATTGCTGCTATAGGTATGTTTACGATTCAAAGTTTTTTTGCAATCATTATATCTTAGGTTTTAGATAATAGATCTAGGACTTAAATCTGTAATTCGTTAGAAGAATTTAAGAGCATATTGCATGTGACAAAAGGTGAAATGAGACCTCATGTTGTTGATGGATCTATTATGGATGCAACTATAATTGGAAAGTACCATTTACTTTTACCTATTTGTTTTGATTTTGTTTTGAATAATTGCTATTATGGAAGAAACATTTTTTGCATTATTATATCTATCTCGAGACTGTTCGAAACTGGTTTTGGTTTTGTGACGACCGCCCTACACCTCCTACACCAAATATACATGTCTAGTGCATTGTAGCAGTGACTGTCCAATGTAGGATAATTGTTAAAGGGTGAAGTAACTAGAACCATTAAAGAACACGTCGTATATCTCACACAGTAAGGATAGAATATAATATCAATAATAGATATAAAATAGGAGAGATTGAAATGTAACTAAATGAACCATCACAGATCAGATCATAAGTTTAATGAAGTTATACAAACTGGTATTAGAATTTATACAGCTAGTAAATAAACCAAAATAGTTGTCTTTAAATAAAATAAAAACACCGACCCCACAAAATCTCCATGATGTTGCATAGTGGAAAGGATAAAAAGCCCAAAAAATATAGTACAAGTGAATGCGTAGCCTCTTACTAGTCCATCTGTACCACAGTGTGTGTTATGCCACACCTATTATCTATTCCACTCATTAAAGAGTACCGGATATAGTAAAAATCAAAGCATAAAATCCTGAGTCATCAGTAGTCTAGTGAGAGTGATAAAAAATATTAAATACCATGAAAATCAATATAATATAGGACATAGGATATAAAGAATCATAATTGGCTTATCCTTGCATCCAAATAGTTAGCATATAATAATATATGCTAATCTTTTACCATCACTATCACATGAGTGTATTACGAGTCTAAGTCAGGTGTCTAAGTATCTATGTCCATAATACCTCTATCTCGTGACATCCCTAGAGTGATAAAAAAACATAGAAAACACAGAATCCATCAAACAAATCTCATAATCACTCATGTGCGTTCGACATATGATAACTCCTATGGCCAATCCTATGCTCGAAACTAATGAAATAATCTGGGTTTATCGATGCTCAAATCCATGCCATTCCAAAGGCCAGGAAACTAGACCCATGTATCCTCAAGGTCCAAGGTACACAAATCCACATCCATAATCCCAAACAACGTATCCTCATGTCCAAGTAGGGGCCCTCATACACCACTTTTTTACGACAACACGTTTAAACACTTCGAGAATCAACGATCTCTTTGTCATGCATCATCATAGTCAAATGCATCCTTGTTCCTCCATTCATTCATGTCCATAGTATAACATATTTCTCTTGCTCCATCCATAGGTTCCTTCCCTCATCAAACTGTCCTTATGGATTACCATCATAACTCCATCCTCATCGAATCACCATTATCGAAGAACAATTCCATCCTCATCGAGTTTCCTTCATTTATATACAACTACATCGTCATCGAGTTATCATCACCGAACATATCTATATCTCCATAGTCTTAGTGTCATCCGGTCAACATCCTAATACTATCACATCCTTGCTTCAACGTCGAAACCAGCCTTTGTTGCGTCATAACACCGAATCCAAATGTCGAATGAAAAAACGTTCCAACTTCCCTTTGTGTTAAATCGAACTACGTTCTTCAACGGAGAGATCTTATCAAACACCGTAACATTGACAGGGAATTCGAAATACCCACATCTCTTATCAACATAGCTCTTTGCCTATCTTGATAAGTTTACACTTGTTATCAAATGATCTCGATCTTCTCTGAAGTCTCCCTAACCATATCTAGCACCAATATCAACTTCTAACTGCTTTCCACCAACACAAAGGACCATTGCACTAATGGACATATAATGCCTCGAATGGTGCCATACCGATGCTAGACTAATAATTAATGTTGCATACAAACTCTAACAAATGCAAGCGATTATCCCATAAGCCTCTAAAGTCAAGTATGCAAGCCCACAAGAGATCTTCTAAAATACGATTTACCCTCTCGGTCTGCCCATCAATTTGAGGGTGGTAAGCTTTTTTTAGATGTAGCTCTATCCATGAAATCTCTTGTGTTATTATCCCAAACCATTTAGTGAATAAAGGGTCACGGTCACTCATGTTGCTCTTCGACAGACCATGAAATTGCACAACCCATTTCACATACAACTCAGCCAATTTGGATGTCTTCTTAATAGACTTATTGGGTACAAATTGAGCACTCTCCGTCAATCTATTGACTATGATCTAGATGTTATCATACCCTCTTCTTGTCCACTGCAATCATTCAAAGAAGTTTTTGATATCTGCTCCCACTTCTACTTGATAATCTCAATCGGTTGCATTAAACCGCTTTGCTTCTTCTATTCAGTCTTACTAGCTGACAGTCTTACATTCCCAAATGAATGTCCTAACATCCTTCTTCATCCCTTCTTGATAATATGTCTGCCTCATATTGTGATACATTTCATTACCATTGGGATGTATCGTCAATCTCAAATGGTGGCACTTTTGTAGCACCTCATCACTCATCCAATCGATGTCAGGTACAAACAATCTCCCATCCTTCGAAGTCAACCATCTCAGTCGAGTCTATACAACTTCATCTCCTTAAACTCTACTCCTTTTATCTTTTCTTTAACCTTTGCTATTATTGCATCATATTTCTGAATAGTGCCAATCCTCTCGATCAAAGTATGTCCGATATTCAAAGTACCTAATATTTGTAGCTCTAGCTCATCTTAAAGTCCGAAGTCATAATTAGCAAAAAATCAAGTTGTGTACACATTAAGAACACTACTCCCAAACTATCATGTCTTCTACTCAAAGAATCAATGATTGCAATTCTGGTACTTGGCGTATGTGAAATTCCTAAATCATTAAAGCCAAAGAATTCAAACCATCATTGTTGAGAAATGTTGAGATCCTTCTAGAAAAAGAGGTATCTTAACCATTTGTGATCCATGAATAAATCTAACATATCCTTAAGCAAGTCGTGCCTCCAAATCTTGAAAGTAAATATTATCACCGCCAATTCTAAATCATGGGTTGGGAAAATCCTCTCATGCGACTTCAACTGCCGACTAGCATATGTGACAACCTTACCTCCTTGCACTAGTAACGCACCTAATCCGGTACTATAAGCATCTTGTATATGTTATCTCCTCATTCTCACGTAGAACAGTCAACAATAGTCCGCTCATCACCCTATTTAAGACTCATAAATATGTGCTCGCACCTCATGTTCACGTAAAAGTCTAATTCTTCTTCATTAAATTGGTCAACTATGTCGCTACCTTTGAGAAGTTCTTGGTAAAACGTCTATAATATCCTATAAGCCTAAGGAAACTCCTTAAATTCATACTATTCTTTGGTAGGTTCTAATTTTTAACTACTTCAACCTTTATAGGATCGACAATAATGCCTTGTTCTGAAACAACATGACTCAAGAATCTCACCTCCCTCTTCCAGAAGTGATACTTCATAAACTCTACCTTTAATTTATGCTTCCTCAACACTTTAAGCACAATCCTAAAATATGTCTTCTGTTCTTCTTTCATTTGTGAGTAGATAAGAATATCATCTATAAGCATAAGCACAAACTTATGTACCTAATCCTTGAAGACATAGTTCATGAGATCAATAATTATGCCAAGGCACTGGTCTGCCCGAATGGCATAACCAACCACCCATAAAATCCAAACAGCGTATCAAATGATGTATTCAACACACTCTCCTTTCTACTCCTAGCAGATGGAACCCCATCACAAGGTCCAATTGAGAGAACACCCTCGCACTATGGAGCTAATCGAATAAGTCATCAACACATGAAAGTGGATTCTTATTCTTCTTTATTAGCTTATTTATCTCATGGTAATTAACACATAATCTTATGGAGCCATCCACTTTCATGGAAAGTACTATAGGTGCTCCCCACTTAGATATACTCTTGTAATCGAACCCTTTTGTAACACCCCATAATTTTTACAATAATTAATTTAAAAAGAAATTAATTAATAAAAATGAAAATAGAATCACCATTTGAGTTCAAATGTAAAAGTTATTAACATTTTAAGTTTTGAATTGAAAATAATTATCTATGTAATTATGGTAATAAAAGTTAATTAATGCTAATTACTAACATTAATGAAAACTTAGATGTTAAGAAATTTTAACGTTAAATCAAATCTCAAAAAATAAATGTTAAGGGAAACAAATTACCTTGGTGCATGAAAAAAGGAAAAAAATTAAGCAAATTGATGTAGGCTAATTAATTAATGTTGAAACAAACAATAGGCTAACCATGGATATATCCAAGTCAATCGGTAGAGGTTGATTGTAGGCCATAAGCGGTCGACTGTTGCTTGTTAATTGTGATTTTAATACGAGGAATGGATGAACGCAATGAACTTTAATATTTTACTTATGCACGAAGTAATAAAGCAAAGTCCAAGTCGAAATTAAAGATTACCTAGGCTAAATCCAATGCTCTAAATCAGTCCCTAAACTCTATAAATCAATAGCTAATCTGACCATAATTTATGTAGAAAACTTACTATGTACTAAAAATTTATCATTTTCACTTCTCCTCTAAATTATAAAAGTTGTAAAATTACAATGTTAAACATAAGTAGAGAAAAGAAAAGAATAAGTGAAAAGAAGAATACGATCGATTTAGAACATAGAAATAAAGGTAAATTGTGAGTCAAACTCAAATCTAAATTTAATCCAATCCTTTCTCTAGATCTGTAATTCTATTAGGTTTATATCCTTTCTATATTTTATATTTAAAGTAAAAGAGGGTCAAATAAAAGTGAATGGATCTAGATCTAAAGAATTGGACAGCTAAAGCAGGGTGAGTGGGAAACTACAGATTTTGTAATAATATTTGATATATATTATTATAGATCTATTTTAGTTATGCCTACATATAAATCACGATTTTATATTTTATTTCATATGCGTAATAAATTGAGATAAATCACAAATTTGATATTTAATTTCATATTCATAAGGAATTGATATAATTCACGAATGAGATATTTAATTGTATATGCGTAGTGATTATGGAAAATATACCTATATTCTATGGAAAACCCTAAACTTGATAGATACTGTATAAGTTTGGATTTGGAAAATTAGGGGAATAAATAATCCCTGGATTTGTGTATAACTTTTAATGAAATCGTATTGGGATTTCAGATTTTGTTTGTTTATATAGAGTGTTGAACATAGATTAGTATTGATTATAAATTAGATTGGGATTAGACAATATTTTAATACATTGGAATGAATTGTGTAACAATATGAATTTCTATAAATTGTCTAAAAATACAAATAAAAGTGTATTGGTTTAAATTACAAGGAATCTAAATAAAAAAGAAGAGGCGTACAAATAAGGGAATTACCGTAATTTGTATAGCCTATTCCAATAGAAAAATAAAATATAATTCATTTTTTGTTTTACACCTAACACAAGTCTTATTTTAAATAGTCCATAGAGAATTATGGTGTTAACAATTTTCTTTGGGGAAGTAATTCCAACATATTAAAGTATAAAAATTCTTAAGTATAATTAAAGTAATGCAATAGGAACAATAACATCAATTCAAATGGAAAATCTAAAGTATATAATTTGGATGATGTAGAAAATAAATGGTAAACAAAGAAGATATGATTAATGAATGCGGAAGTAATAAGTCTAAATTGGAAATCAAAGAGAGATATTAGTTAAAAAGAAAACAGGATGTTTCATCCACTAATGTTAAATGAAAGGGAAATAATGAATGACACTTAATCAATAAATTAGAAATTGATAAAAAATGATAGTAAAAGAGAAGAATAAATCTAAGGTAAGTTATGCAAGATTTATTTAACGTCAACAATTGTAATTATAAAATTAGTAATTAAATGAATGTATATTCGAATATACATTTTAATGGACGTGAAATATATATGTATGTAAATAACATAGTAAATAAGAATGACACAGTAGTTAGGAGGGTTGGAATGCAAGGTCAGTAGTGTTACATAACAAAAATCTACCCACCGCAAGTGGTTATCAGTAGTTATGTAAACATTATACTAATATGAGAAATATCTAACTATGGGACCTATGGAGAGTATACGCTTGCATATAGATAAAGGAATACCCTAATAAAAAGTGGAGTCTACTTCTAAAATAAGAAAGGGGGATATTGCCTTGATTGCATTAGGAAATCTAAATAGGATGGTGAGAAGTTAGATGCTATGTTAGTAGGTGTAGCACCAAATCTACAGTAGAAGCAACACAGATTGAGTGTGTCATGGATCCGGAGGGATCAAAACGAGAAATATAGGGTTACACCTAACGGGCTAGGCCTTCTACTAGGGTATTCCACATTAGGTAAGGCATCGACATAGTTGTTTGCTAGATTATTTGTTAGGGAAAGGCTAGTTAAACCATAAAACGGTTCTTTCAAAAATGAATGAGGTAGTCCGTAGAGCTGAGTCCATCATGGAAAGTTGACAAGTTAGTAAATTCCTAGAGCGAGACTGAATGCATCTAAAAATTTGTGATGCCATTATTAGACACTAATGGGAGGTTCTACTTTGTACGCGGGCAATTTGGTCTAGACATTGATGATGATCCCCGTTGGTGCATGATTATGGATATTAACGGGGATAGTATCTTGGTCGAAAGAGGTACTTTAGTGCTTTTATATATACATATGTATGTATGTATGTATGAGTTATGGTCTCCTTCAAGTAGATGGGGCATATTATATGCGTATGTGGAGTCAAAACGACTAAGTAAAAACCAAAACACATAACATGTGATGGAAGACAATCGCATAAACTAGTGTTATGCACAGAATGTATAATTCACCGGTCACCAAAACGTTGCACTGACCCTCTTCTCATTACAATCCACATGATAGCCTTGGAAGGATAGGTACTGCTCTAGTGCGAGAATGGTGGAAGAACGGTTTTCTAATGCATGCTCAACACTGACAAGGACACTAGATATTTGAAGTGTCAACCCTAGTCGGTAACTTTATTTTCTACTATACCTTGCTATCCCACTAAGGTGCGGTTTGTTACATTTGGTATTAGAGCTTAGGTTACTCGATCTTGAAAAATTAGGAAATGTTGAGTAGATGTATTTGTATTTTTCCTACAAATATATTATAAGCCAAATCCTAAGAACTTCGGATATAAAGTAGTTTTTACCATACACTGAAATATGGATAAGTTGAATATGAGTCGTAACAATGGATAAAGATGCATACCACCTCGATTTCCTTATGGGAAATAGGTCGTATGGAAAGGCGTTGACCTGAGAAGAGCATGAGTGCAGCAAATGAATGGTCCTTTAAACTGGATAACACGTGACTCCCTAGTTGGGCCTCGAATAGCCCAATGATTATAGATCCTCATATAATGCAAACTTATGATGGACAGTGTAACATCCCAAATTTTATCAATTTATAATTAACTTGAATTTCTAGACTTTAATTTGGAATTAATTTGAAATTTTTCTAGACAAATAGAATTAGTATTTTTTTATATACATATATAAATGAATTGTAATTCAAATTTGAATTTGAAAATAAAAGTTAAATAAATGCCTTAGTAAAATAAATTGGATTCTAAAATAACATATATGCGATTTATTTAATATATAATTAATTTTAAAACATTTTCTTTTAAAAAAGGTATAAGTATAACAAAGGAAAATGTACATATAAAAGGAGGAAAATGTAATATAAAATTTATTTTAAAAGCCTTTAATTCATGGAAATACAAGTGTTAAAAAGGTAGCAAGAAATTCAACAAGTGTGATTCATGAAACAAGAGAATGAACAAGTGTAAAAATCTCATAATTAAAATGAACAAGTGTCATATTCTTGTTTTTATTTTTATTTTTCAAAATTTAGTGAAAATAAGGAACAAGTTTATAAACACAATATTCTCTTCTTCCTTGTCTCTTTTATTCATTTCCAAAGAAAAAATAAAAAGGGCTTGTACATTCTAAGCTCAAACCAGAGAATTTTAAATCAAACCTGAACTAAAATAAAATAAACCAGATCATCTCAATATCAAAGCAATCAAGAACAACAAAGATTCAAAGCTCAAAATTCTGTAAAAACAAACAACAACTGCGTCAAACTTTCATTTCAAAATTATAACAAGTTTCGAGCATTCCAGTAAATCAAACAACTAAGAAAAGATCACAACAAGACCAAATTCAAAAAAAACAAAATCAACTTCCAGGTCCAGGTTTTCTGTTTTCAGATTGACAGGTGAGTAAACTGTTTGAAGCTCTAAAACTTTGAACTGTTGTTGAATTTGTGCTTGAGTAAGATTAAAAATTTATTTGAATGTGTACAGATATGTGTATGTATGTATATATTCCCAGTGCCCGTTGATATACAGGGATATTCATCCCAGTTACAAGTTCCAGGTTTCCAGAAACCTGTCCAAAAATCCCAAATCTTTGCTTCTAATTATTGTAAGATTAGGATGTCAAAATAAAATGTGTTCAAATTCATAAAAACTTAATTTTAAAAATATTTTCAAAGACAAACAACAAGTAGCAGTGGTCTGCAACATGGAAGTACAACAAACTCAATTCATGGTAGAAATTTGATTTCCTTAATTATTTAATTTGATTATGTAACCTAAAACATCTTCAAAAACATTGATTTTTAAAATTGAAACCAAGATTTTAAATACGGTATAAAGTGAGCATTTCAATGATGATCAGAAAATTGGTTTTGAGGCGTTGCTGGCGATCGAGAAATTTAGGGTGGTCGGGGTTTTGCCTGGAGGTGGTTGGAGAGTTGTCGAGGCTAGGAAAATGACAGGTGACTTTCTTAGTCACTGTGGCATCGAAATTCGATCAGTGAAGGGTTTAAGCCCTAAAATGAGTTGAGGTTTGATATCTTGTCACCACGGCGTCTCTGGTGATTCGAGTTCCTCAGGATTTGGGGGAAAGCAGTGTAGAAGACTAGCGAAGGCATGGCCGGAGATTCAGGTGTTCCAATGGTCGGGAACATGAGTTCGAGGAAGATTCTGTTAGTCCGTGAGATGATGGTTTTATTGACAACAAATCTAGAATAGATTATAAAATATAAATACTAACATTATAAGTTTAGATACATATGTATATGCAGGATTTAACCATGCAGGTACCAAGAATGAAGACTGTACAGTATAGAGATTCAAGATATCAGGATTAAAGACTCATGAGTATCAAAAGTTCAAGACTTCAAAGAATAAGTATTTTAATTAGGAATTTTATTAAAACTCCTAAAAAAGCACCGGCATCTTAAAATCCAATTTATTCATGGAATGGAATCCACTTCGAGCCTGTTAAAGGGATGGAACCCTAAGTAGGATGGAACCTACGAAAAATCTAGTAGAACATTGTTTTGTATCCGCGTATATTTAGTCAAATGATTTTACAAAAATTTTCTTGTTTTTAAAATGATTTCAAAACTTTCCTTTTAAAAGAATCAAAAACCTCTATCCTGATTTTAAATAATTTTAGCCTCAAAATCATCCTCAAAATCATCTTTAAATTCAAAGTCAAATTACACCTGATTTTAAACTATTTTTTAATATAATATATTTAACTTTTAAATATTTATACTTAGATTTAAATATAAAATTATAGTTAAATTCTATATATATATTATTCTCTATATTTACTTATGAATTTTAACTATAGTCAAGTATATTTATAAAGTTTAAATTAGTTTTAATATAAGATAAAGGTTATTTTTAAAGAAAATCAAATCATCAAAAATTGCCTCGGGATGTCGACATACTCATGGCGACCAAGTCGACATAATGTCAGTTAAGTTTAAAATTTAAATTTCAAAAGAAGTGTCTATTCGCCATAACTCTTCACGAATGGACATGGCCGTTGTTCTTCTATAAATAGGGGTTAGTTTCAACGAATTTAACATCAGATTTTCTGGTTTTTCACTCCTCTTCTTCTTCCACTTTTCTTAATACATACTCTTACCATTACTCTGCCGAAATCAACATTAAATCGAACTCGATTATTCGTAGTTCGATTATCTATCACTATCTCAACAAGATTCTCACTGCTATTCAGAGTTATAGGCTTTTTCTAATCAACTTAGCGAGAAAAGGTGTGATTGTAGCCTAGAAAATCAATCAAGCGTGATAAGGTGTGATTGTAGCCTTAGGAAATCAATTGGGTGAACTTGTTGCCCGTAAAATCAAGTGGGTGAACTTATTGTTCGGAAAATCAAGTATCTCTACCCAGAGGATTATGATTCTGGAGGGTGTACCTCGTAGCCTTGAAATCGAGGGTGTAACTGTAAAGATTGCTTTTGAAAGGAAATTCATACTTGTGTTGCGGGACTGGATGTAGGGGGAGTTATTAGTTTTAGGGAGAGTTATTAGGATAGAAGTAATAGTTTATAAACAAAGGTTGTCATCATCAAAAAGGGGGAGATTTTTAGTCCGTGAGATGGTGGTTTTGATGACAACAACCTTAGAATAGATTATAAAATACAAATACTAACATTATAAGTTTAGATATATATGTATATGCAGGATTCAATCATGCAGGATCACGAATGAGGACTGTACAATATATAGATTCAAGATATCAAAATTGAAGACTCATGAGTATCAAGATTATCAAGAGTTCAAGACTTCAAAGAATAAGTATTTTAATTAGGAATTTTGTTAAAACTCCTAGAAAAACACCGACATCTTAAAATCCAATTTATTCATGGAATGGAATCCACTTCGAGCCTGTTAAAGGGATGGAACCCTAAGTAGGATGGAACCTATGAAAAATCTAGTGGAACATTGTTTTGTATCCGCCAATTTTTATTCAAATGATTTTATAAAAAATTTCTTGTTTTTAAAATGATTTCAAAACTTTCCTTTTAAAAGAATCAAAAACCTCTATCCTGATTTTAAATAATTTTAGCCTCAAAATCATCCTCAAAATCATCTTTAAATTCAAAGTCAAATTACACCTGATTTTAAACTATCTTTTAATATAATATATTTAAATTTTAAATATTTATACTTAGATTTAAATATAAAATTATAGTTAAATTCTATATATATATTATTCTCTATATTTACTTATGAACTTTAACTATAGTCAAGTATATTTATAAAGTTTAAATTAGTTTTATTAAAAGATAAAGGTTATTTTTAAAGAAAATCAAATCATCAAAAATTGCCTCGGGATGTCGACATACTCATGGTGACCAAGTCGAAATAGTGTCAGTTAAGTTTAAAATTTAAATTTCAAAAGAAGTGTCTATTCGCCATAACTCTTCACGAATGGACATGATTGTTGTTCTTCTATAAATAGGGGTTAGTTTCAACGAATTTAACATCAGATTTTCTGGTTTTTCACTCCTCTTCTTCTTCCACTTTTCTTAATACATACTCTTACCATTACTCTGCCAAAATCAACATTAAATCGAACTCGATTATTCGTAGTTCAATTCTCTATCACTATCTCAACAAGACTCTCAGTGCTATTCAGAGTTATAGGCTTTTTCTAATCAACTTAGCGAGAAAAGGTGTGATTGTAGCCTTGAAAATCAATCAAGCGTGATAAGGTGTGATTGTAGCCTTGGGAAATCAATTGGGCGAACTTGTTGCCCGTAAAATCAAGTGGGTGAACTTATTGCCCGGAAAATCAAGTATCTCTACCCAGAGGATTATGATTCTGGAGGGTGTACCTCGTAGCCTTGAAATCGACGGTGTAATTGTAAAGATTGCTTTTGAAAGGAAATTCGTACTTGTGTTGCGGGACTGGATGTAGGGTAACTTCGAACCAGTATAAAATCCGGTGTGTTCTTTCCTTTACTGCTTTTTATTTTATTTCTGCATCTGTGTTTGTTTCTGTGATTATATCTGTGTTTGTATATTGCACACATCTGTATTTAAATTAACATAAATCCAAAAGATTTAGCAATTCTTTATAAACACTATTCACCCTCCTTTAGTGTTAATCCTAGCGTTAAGATCCGTAATCCGCATTTCTCACAATTGGTATCAGAGCAAGGTTTTCAAATTTTCATAATCTGATTTTTAAAAAAGCTTTTAAAATGGCTATATTTGTTAATACTAGTTTAGAAATATTCAAATCTTCATTGTTTCATGAGTCTACATATAATCAATATTCAAATTCAAGTTATCTACCAAAATTGTTTGATGTGCAGGAATCATGCTTTATGGCTGTTGAGGAATCAATCCACAACGGAAAAATTATGCAGATTAGAAAGAACAAATGGATACTTGATAGTGGATGCTCTAGACACATGACTGGCAATCCAGATATACTGATTGATATTATATACAAAGACGAAGGAATGGTTAATTTTGGAGACAATTCAAAAGGATATGTGATAGGCATCGGCAAAGTTGGTAATTCTAAAACTCCTACTATTACTAATGTTTTGCTAGTTAAGAATCTGAAACATAATCTGCTAAGTATAAGTCAACTATGCGATAAAGGATATAAAATCAAATTTGAAAAAGATAAATGTCACGTTGAAGATAATAATTCAACCATTATATTTGAGGGAGTCAGGAAAAATAATATTTATATTCTTAGTATGAAAGTTTCTAATGATAACCTGTGTCTGTTTGCAAATACAAGTGACCCTTGGATTTGGCATAAGAGATTTGGGCATTTGAATTTCAAATATTATCTAGACTGTCAAAACATGATCTAGTAAGAGGGCTTCCTAAAATGAATTTTAAAGTAGGCAGTCTATGTGATGCTTGTTAATTAGGAAAACTTAGAAAAAGTTCTTTTAAATTAAAAGATATGATTTCAACATCAAAACATCTTGAATTACTTCATCTTGATTTATTTGGTCCATCTCAAATTCTGTAAATAAATCATAGTAAATATGTTTTTGTAATTGTAGATGATTATTCTAGATTTACATGGACAATACTTTTAGAACATAAAAGTGATACTTTTGAATGTTTTAAGAACTTTTCAAAAAGAATTCAAAATCAATTTTCTTTAAAAATTATAACTATTTGTAGTGATCATGGTGGCGAATTTGAAAATGAAAAGTTTGAGGAATTCTGCAATAAAAAAGGAATAACTCCCAATTTTTCATTTCCGAGAACTCCACAACAAAACGGAGTAGTAGAACGTAAAAATAGGACGATTCAAGAGTGTGCGAGAACTATGCTTTCAGATAGTAATTTACCAAAGAATTTTTGGGCAGAAGCAATTGCTACTGCCTGTTATATTTTAAATAGAATTTTAATTAGACCTTTAACTGATAAGGCATCTTATGGACTTCTTTATTCAAAGAAACCTATGGTATCTTATTTCAGAATTTTTGGAAGTAAATGCTTTATTCTAAATACAAAAGATAATTTAGATAAATTTGATCCTAAATCCGACAAAGGAATCTTTATCGGATACTCTAATAGAAGTAAAGCATACAGAGTGTTTAATTTAAAAACTAACACCATCAAAGAAACAATGCATGTTTCATTTAATGAAAATTTCAAAAATTTTGAAGATAGAAATGATGAAGAGGATTTAATCACTCAAAATCAAGAATCAATTGAAACTAATAATGAAATTAATCATCCTAATAAAAGGACTAAACTTTTAAAAGATCATCCTATAGAAAATATACTGGGAGATATGCAATCTGTTGTTAAAACTAGAAATCAACTAAGTCAAATGAGTAATGTAGCTTTTATATCAACTATTGAATCCAAAAATACAAAAGAAGCATCAACTGATGATTCATGGATTTTGGCTATGCAAGAAGAATTAAATCAATTTACTAGAAACGATGTTTGGGAACTTGTTCCTAAATCTGAAAATAAAACTATAATTGGAACAAAATGGGTTTATAAAAATAAAATGAATGAACAAGGAGAGGTAGTTAGAAATAAAGCTCAATTAGTCGCTAAAGGTTATTGTCAAGAAGAAGGAATAGATTTTGATGAAACATTTACTCCCGTAGCAAGATTAGAAGCCATTAGGATTTTACTTGCTTTCGCAAATCATAATAATTTCAAATGGATGTTAAAAGTGCATTTTTAAATGGATTTGTAAAAGAAGAAGTATATGTTGAACAACCACCACTTTTTGAAAATGACAAATTACCAAATCATGTTTACAAATTTAAGAAAGCTTTATATGGTCTAAAACAAGCTCCAAGAGCCTGGTATGATAGACTAAGATCTTATTTATTACAATCAAATTTAGAAATTGGTAAAGTAGATAATACTCTTTTTATTAAAAGAAATAAAAATGATATTCAACTAGTACAAGTTTACATAGATGATACCATTTTTGGATCAACTGATTTTGAAATGAATAAAGAATTTTCTGAAATAATGATAAAAGAGTTTGAGATGAGTCATATGGGTGAATTAAATTTCTTTTTAGGATTACAAATAAAACAATTAGATAATGGTATCTTTATTAGTCAAGAAAAATATGCTAAAGACCTAATTAGTAAACTTGGTTTGACTACTGCGAGTGGAAAACCCACTCCCATGGCAACCAATGAGTATCTAAGTAAAGAAGATCTCTTGAAAGGTGTAGATCAAAAACTGTATAGAGGAATGATTGGATCACTACTCTATATTACTACTAGTAGACCTGATATCATGCATAGTGTTTGTCTCTTTGCCAGATATCAATCCCAACCTAAAGAGACCCACTTAAAAGCCGTAAAACATATCATAAGATATGTTAAACACACATCTGATTATGGTTTATTTTACCCTAAAAATGATTCTTTTGACTTAATATCTTACTGTGATGCTGATTATGTTGGTTGTAAATCAGACCGAAAACGTACAAGTGGGACTTGTCACTTTTTGGGGCATTCTCTGGTTTCCTGGTTTAGTAAAAAGAAAAACACGGTTTCTTTATCAACAACTGAAGCAGAGTATATTTCTGCTGCTTTGGCTTGTTCTCAAGTAATATATATGCAAAAAACTTTAAAAGATTATGGTATAAATATCTTGAAATCACCAATTTATTGTGATAATACTAGTGCAATAAATTTATCTAAAAATACTACTCAAAATGCTCGAACTAAACATATTGATATCAGACATCATTTTCTCAGAGATAATATAAGTAAGGAAGTAGTTACTCTCGATTATATCAATTCTGAGAACCAAATTGATGATATTTTAACAAAACCCTTAAATGAATCAGTATTTACTAAATTAAGAAGAGAATTAGGTATTTGTTCAATAACTGAAATATAAAATATAAATATCCATTATAATAAATAATTAATACTAAAATAAATCAAATAGTAAAATATAAAGGAGCATGTCGACATCCCCCATATACCCATGTCGACATATAACGTTTTTTATTTTTTAAAAATTTTCCCACCAAAATTCAAATAATTGGTTATATATTCTTATTATTTTCGAATTTTTGATCATTCTCTCTGTTCTCTGTCTATTCTATCTTCTAAAATAAATAAAATCATGGCATTATCTTCCAAATCAAACATAAATTCAACATTTTCGTTTCCCTCTCCCACTCCTGGTCCATTTCAACGTACTACTCTCGCTCGTGTAACAAAAATGGAGGAGTCTCTGAAGGATGCACTTCAGATGATGACTGAAATTCAAGTGATTCAACTTCGTATGGAAAAGGAACAAGAGAGGCAAGGCAAGATTCTTAGGAATTTGCAAAAATTTCTAATGGATAGTCAAGCTAACCCTATCTTGATTGATGAAGATTCTTCACGCAATCAAGAACAAGAGGCCAGCGAAGAAGAAGAAGAACCCATGGAAGAAGCGCATGCGGAAGATGACGATAAAGTCGTTTGCGTTGGAGAAGCGTGCTTTGATAAGGATAGGAATCTTGTTGAACAATGTGGAAATTTCTGTTTCCACTATTCGCATTGTTCAATTCATAGATCTCCTATTTAGTTTCTTTTCTTTCTTCTCCATTGTTGTTTTTGTTTCTTTATGTTCTAAAAGCTCATGTAAATACAACTTTATACGTAATGTATTATAAGTATTATCATGGATTTTAGTTAGAATAGTTAGTAGTAAGTTTTTGGTTTTAGATCTAAGTGTTGATTACTTATGGTAACACTATCATTATAATCACATATCATAGGGTATTAGATTTAGGGGGAGTTTGGAGTTATATAGTTTGGAGTTATAAAGTTTAGAGTTTGTTTTTGTTGATGACAAAGGCGGAGAAGTATAAAATAGGGTAATTAGGGCCTAGATTAAGGGGGAGTTATTAGTTTTAGGGTGAGTTATTAGGATAGAAGTAATATTTTATAAACAAAGGTTGTCATCATCAAAAAGGGGGAGATTTTTAGTCCGTGAGATGGTGGTTTGATGACAACAACCTTAGAATAGATTATAAAATATAAATACTAACATTATAAGTTTAGATATATATGTATATGCAGGATTTAATCATGCAGGACCAAGAATGAGGACTGTACAGTATATAGATTCAAGATATCAAAATTGAAGACTCATGAGTATCAAGATTATCAAGAGTTCAAGACTTCAAAGAATAAGTATTTTAATTAGGAATTTTATTAAAACTCCTAGAAAAGCACCGACATCTTAAAATCTAATTTATTCATGGAATGGAATCCACTTCGAGCCTGTTAAAGGGATGGAACCCTAAGTAGGATGGAACCAACGAAAAATCTAGTGGAACATTGTTTTGTATCCGCCAATATTTATTCAAATGATTTTACAAAAAAATTCTTGTTTTTAAAATGATTTCAAAACTTTCCTTTTAAAAGAATCAAAAACCTCTATCCTGATTTTAAATAATTTTAGCCTCAAAATCATCCTCAAAATCATCTTTAAATTCAAAGTCAAATTACACCTGATTTTAAACTCTCTTTTAATATAATATATTTAACTTTTAAATATTTATACTTAGATTTAAATATAAAATTATAGTTAAATTCTATATATATATATATATTATTCTCTATATTTACTTATGAATTTTAACTATAGTCAAGTATATTTATAAAGTTTAAATTAGTTTTAATATAAGATAAAGGTTATTTTAAAGAAAATCAAATCATCAAAAATTGCCTCGGGATGTCGACATACTCATGGTGACCAAGTCGACATAGTGTCAGTTAAGTTTAAAATTTAGATTTCAAAAGAAGTGTCTATTCGCCATAACTCTTCACGAATGGACATGGCTGTTGTTCTTCTATAAATAGGGGTTAGTTTCAACGAATTTAACATCAGATTTTCTGGTTTTTCACTCCTCTTCTTCTTCCACTTTTCTTAATACATACTTTTACCATTACTCTGTCAAAATCAACATTGAATTGAACTCGATTATTCGTAGTTTGATTCTCTATCACTATCTTAACAAGATTCTCAGTACTATTCAGAGTTATAGCTTTTTGTAATCAACTTAGCGAGAAAAGGTGTGATTGTAGCCTTGAAAATCAATCAAGCGTGATAAGATGTGAGTGTACCTTGGGAAATCAATTGGGTGAACTTATTGCCCGGAAAATCAAGTATCTCTACCCAGAGGATTGTGATTCTGGAGGGTGTACCTCGTAGCCTTGAAATCGAGGGTGTAATTGTAAAGATTGCTTTCGAAAGGAAATCCATACTTGTGTTGTGGGACTGGATGTAGGGTAACTCCGAACTAGCATAAAATCCGGTGTCTTCCTTTACTGCTTTTTATTTTATTTCTGCATCTGTGTTTGTTTCTGTGATCATATCTGTGTCTATATATTGCACACATCCATGTTTAAATTAACATAAATCCAAAAGATTTAGTAATTCTTTACAAACACTATTCACCCGCTCTAGTGTTAATCCTAGCCTTAAGGTCCGTAATTCGCATTTCTCACAGATTCTAGCAATGGGTTTTGGTTCCTGTTTTGACTAAGTATCTCAATTTCGATTTGGTCTTTGCGGTGTTGAATTGATGGTCGGGATGGATAGTAGAGATGATCATCGACGTATGGGAGGTGTCAGCGATGGTCAAGGTGGCATAGATTGTCAGTGCATGTGCACAGCAATGTGTGTGTGTCTGTGGGTTTGTGTTGGTGGTTGACTCGAAGATACCCTCGGGAAGTTTGCATGTTGGCTCGAGTTTGAGCTCGTGCATTTAAATGTGCATATCGGGTTTTAACACTTAAAACAAAATTTAAGTTTGAAAAAAAAACTTAAGGGTGGGTTTTTAAAAAGATTCGAAGCAGACGGCTCTTTGACACGGGTGATGCTCGGGAAGATCTTGGGTTCGGTCTAAAAACAAAATTTTCAACTTTAAACTAAATTTAAATTTTTAACATTTTAACTCATTCTTTAGTTAGTTGTTTTGATTTAAGTTTAAAGTTTGTGAAGAAGTAATTAAGTTTTATTTAATTATGTGATCATCATTTGTAAATTAATTCTTAAAAATTATTTTAAAAAAATAATGAAATTAAAGAGTTAATTATAAGAAATGTTTTCAAATCATTAACTAACCTAAATATTTTGAGTTAATTTTTGTGTTAATGTTAACTAATTACAAGGTTTGTTAATTAAAGTTTAAATGATAATTAAGTTAAATAATTTATAATTATTTAATTATTAAAGAATAATTACTTAATTAAAGGTTAACTAATTAGATAATTAAGGTTAATTAATTGTTTGTTTAAGTTAATTAATTTATAATTAAAGATTAATTAATTAAGATAATTAATTAAGAAATAATTAATTAATGAAGGTAATTAAGATTTAATTAATTAATAATTAAGCATTAATTTATTAATAATTAAGGATAATTAATCACTAATTATGGATAATTAATGAAAATAATTACTTGATTAATTAATTATAAGCACACAATTAATTCTTCTTAATTATAGATGATTGATTATTGTTGAATGCTTTATGTTGATTAATATCTCTCGTATATGATTGTGATACCATGTGATATGAATTTCTTTGTTCTGAGCTGTGATATCTGTGATGTATTTCTGTGTGAATGTGAAAACCCCTTAGCCCATAAAACGACATTTGAATTTCGATGCGAAAAGGAGTCGGATTCCAATTGGTTATCCGAAACCCACATCGAACCTTAATGTTGAATCTTTGTGAATGATATATCCACGTGTTTTTAAATTAAGCGCTCACTATTCGGTTTAGACAGGAGAGGACTTTGTGTCACATAACCCATTCCGAATAGTGATACGACGAAATGGATAACAATTGAAGACGGTGGTGAAGACAGGGTGTCTTCGAGAATGATAGGATAACCTGTCGAATGACTCTGCACTGAGTTACTCCGGTATAGAGATCTCCATATGTGATAGGGAGTCTGATTAGGATTGTGGATGCCTGGATTGCAAGGGCTTCTTCCTTTATTAGACGAAGTGCCTTCGGTTCTGTTCAAACCCGGAACAGACTTGTATGGTTGTATGTCTGACATTACACTTTGAGATATAAAGTTGATTTCTTTCAAATACATTTCTATTGGTGGCAAAAAATTTATTCTCTTAGCTTAACACCCTTCTCTGAGACGTACGAGCTCAGAGGTTATGTAGTTGATGGTTGTCAGTGATATACTCCCAATCTGGTAGTGTGGCACGCTGAGTGCTGCTGATCATTTGTTGATCAAAGCATGGCTTTTATGTAATGCTTAGCTTTGTGGACGAGACCTCATCAGATCCCACACCCCGGAAATGGTTGAAATAGGAAAGATGTAGCAAGGTTATGAGGGTCGCGCCCTTTAGGGGATGTCTATTTCCTTCTGGAAAAAGGTGGTATCATGGTATGGAGCCTAGATATTTAACCTATGTGGTTGCTACAAATTTATTACTTTGTTGTTGTTGCTTTGTGGTTGAGGGCCCTCAGATAAAGGTCGTAACAACTGGGGGATGGCATACTCGTGTAGTAGTCACCTAGTTACAGAGGTAACTCGGCCTCGTGTTGGCAGAGAGCGGGTTAAGTTCTTGGGGCGTCCCTCCAGAGGCATACCCATGTGGTATAGGAAGTTCCTTAGCCTGACCATTTGTTGGAAATCCAAAAAAACAATACGAGCCCTGTACGGTTTTAGTTGTATAACTTGCCATGCATCATGGCGGTAACCAGCCATGCAGTGTGGCGGTAACCTGCCATAAAACATGGTAGCTTTAGTAGAAATACCATAATGGTCGTATACTGGCTAAGATTAATATTATATTTTCGAAATGTTTTCTACACTATGCACTAATAATAATATCAAAAGATTTTTCTCGTATCAAGCATATTTGACTATTATAAGAAAAAATCTCCTCCAATTGTGGGATTGCATTGTGTGTGTGGAGGGAGGTCTTATGGTAGTTTCATTTTCCAAAAGCATGAACAGATTTCTTTTATAAACTATTTTTGTACAAACAACTGTTTTTATTTACTCATACCAATCCCATGACTGACCTGGAGTTTATTATTCCCTTCCTAACTATAAGTGCCCATGATTTCCATACGGGCCACCTAGAAGCAGGTTATCTGTGTTTTTGGAGCCTGCTTGGATTTTGAAGTCTTTTGGAAGCTATAGGATTTTGAAAGCTTTTTGTTTGAAGTCTTGGAAGCTTTGAAGTTTGGATGAAGGTGGTGCTTAGTTTGGATTCTCGTTCTTTCCTTTTTGAAGACTCTGTTATTCTGTTATGGTGTTACCATTTTGTTGTAGTATCATATGTGTAGCACTCCGATATTAGTGTTGTTCAAAGATTGTATAAAATGTTGTATCTATGTTGTGATAAATGAAATCATCTTTTGTGTTTCCGCTTTTCTGTATTCATCTAATGTTGTTATAATCTCCATCCGAACTGAAGCTCAACGTTTGAATCTCCGGCGCTCGAATACAAGTGAGGTATTTGATGTCGATTTTTGAATGCTGGATTTCAGGTCATGACAAGTGGTATCAGAGCTAAAGGTTGAGTAAGAACTTTAGCTATGGAGTATAATACATTAGGTGGCTTGTCAGAGATAAGGTGAAGAATATCCTAGAATGAGTATAAACCGAGAGTCCGAAACCTAAAATTTCTTGGTTTATTTCTTTAAACTGTTGATGTTCCCTAAGATATCTCGTCTGTATAGTGTAAATCAAGTTTCTTACTATTTACAGATAGTAATGAGTGGGCGAAGAGGAAGAGCAGGGGATGGGGAAATACCACTACAACTGGTCAAGTCCCTACAACAGCAGAAGCAGCTATACTTACACAACCTCAGCTGAATCTGGCTGATCTGTATCGAAGTTTTTCCAGACTGGGTGGAAAGCCATTTACTAGCAAGGAGTCTATTGTTGCAGCCCAAGCCTAGATCCGATCATGTGAGAGAATTTTTAGAGGGCTAAATTTGGAAGACGATCAAATGCGACTAATAGCTTCTTGGCAACTCCAAGACGAAGCTCTAGCCTGGTGGGAGACAGTTACAGTGAATGAGCCGGAAGATGAATTCACTTGGGAGCGATTTAAGGAAGTGTTTGAGAAACGCTATATGCCATCTGCTGGTATCTCCAGAATGTACCAGGAGTTTATGGACTTAAAGTAGGAAAGTTCATCGTTTGAACGATATTTAAATAAATTCAACGAATTATCTCGTTTGGGTCCAGACTTGGTAAACACACCTCTGAAGAACAATGAAAGATTTATTCGTGGAATGAACAAGAAATTCCACGAAAGAATGACCGCCCACGTTAAAGAATCTTTTTCTGATCTGATCGATATAGGGTATAGATATGCTACCCTAGATATGCAGGACGTCCCGGAGGAAAAAGGAAAAATAAGCAATCCAAATTGGAAGAAAAGGAAGTTCGGAGGGAGGAAACCATGGCAGAAAAAGGAGAAGAAGAATAATCAGGAGGATAAGGCAAAAGGCGATACTTGTTTTAATTGTTTGAAAAAGATCCATTATTCGAGAAGATGTACGAAGCCTAAGAAACAATGAAATCAATCAGTACAAACAAGACCCAAAAGATGCTATTACTATCAGAAACTAGGACATGAGGTTAAAGATTGCCCAGAAATAAAGAAAGCTCAAGTAGCAAAGGTGTACGCCATCGAAGATAAACCTTCAACCTCTAAAGCGAATAAAGGAAAAGGAGTTTTAGAAGGTAATCTTATTATTTATGATAGAATTGTTATATTTTAATTTGACACGGGAGCCACACATAGCTTTATCTCCTAACAAACCATAAATGAATTAAAACTTGAACCTGAATTTGTCGACGAGCCTATTTGCATAAAGAATCCAGTTGGTGGCCCTACGAACCTTTTTCTACTCTGTAGAGACGTTCCTATCTCGTATTCTTGTCACCAATTCTCTATCAGTCTCTTTGTCCATGATTTTAATGAATTTGAAATCTTACTCAAAATGGATTGGATATCGGAATACAAAGCTAAATTAGATTGTAACAATCGAACGATTTCGATTAGAACCAAATTTGGAAATTTTATTGAAATCTCTTATGAGGATCCAAGTCCTAAGAGAGATAAGTTGATGTATACTTTGGATATCCCGAAACTAGTTTGGAGTCCATACCTATTGTTCGGTAATTCCCAGACATGTTCGAAGAAGTTAAATCCTTACCTCCACATAGAGAAATTGAATTTAGAATTGATTTAGTTCCAAATGCTTGTCTGGTTGTTCATGCTACCCGCAGGCTGGCACCCAGGGAAAAAATAGAGTTAGTTAAGCAAACCCAAGATTTGCTAGAGAAAGGACTAATACGTCCTAGTGTTTCTGATTGGGGTTCAGCTGTGGTGTTCGTAGCCAAGTCTGACGGATCCTTGAGATTGTGCGTGGACTGCCGTGATCTCAATAAACTGACTCTCAAGAACAAGTTTCCTTTACCTAGAATCAACGATCTGTTTGACCGTCTGCATGGCGCTTGATTCTTTTCAAAGATGGATCTGGCTCAGGAATTCCATCAGCTACGAATTGCTGAAGATTGTGTTCACTTAACAGCTTTCAGGGGCCAGACACATTCTACGATTGGTTAGTCATGCATTTCGGACTAACCAATGCTTCCGCATAATTGGTAGATTTAATGACCCGTGTATTTTGAGAGGTAATGAACAAATTTGTACTTGTGTTTATTGACGAAATTCTGACCTATTCCAAAATTGAAGAGGAGCATGCTGAGCACTTGAGAATTTTGTTGGAAATATTGAGGAAGAACATTCAGTTTGCCAAATTTTCTAAGTGTCACTTTTAGGTTAAGAAGTTAGATTTCTCGGACACATTGTTAATGAAAGGGAAGAATCCTAGCAAGGTTTCCGCTATTCTTAACTAGAGGAAACCCACTACCCCAAAAGAAGTTCAAAGTTTTCTGGGTTTAGGGGTCATTACCGGAAGTTTATTTAGGATTTTTCTAAGATAGCTAGTCCACTGACTAAGCTAACTATGAAGAACGCTAAGTTTGATTGGACTCCGAATGTGATGAAACATTCCAGGAGTTAAAGAGGATATTAACTACTGCTCCTGTTCTCGCTATTATTAACGGGAATCAAGACTTATCTTTTATACAGATGCTTGTGGTGATGGTGTGGGTGTGGTGCTAGTGCAAAATGATAGAGTAATTTCCTACCCGAGTAGACAACTATGTCCACATGAGAAAAGTTACCCAACCCACGATCTCCAGCTTCTAGCTATTATTTTCGCTTTGAAAATCTGGCAACACTATCTTCTGGGTAAATCTCTCTCAGCATTCCCAGAAATTTAAAAATTTTAACTTATTATTTATACTTAATAAATCCTTCTTGTTCTAGGTGAAAAATTCGAATTTTCCACCGATCACAAACTCTGAAATATCTCTTCGCCCAGAAAGATTTAAATCTGAGGCAACAACATTGGTTGGAATTTCTAGCGTCTTATAACTTGGATATTCAATATACACCCAGAAAAGCCAACGTGGTTGTCGATGCTATGAGTAGAAGACATGTTGTTCTTGCATATCTAGTTGTCACTCCTACTCCCCTTGAAAAGATTTCTAGTAAGCAGAGGGAATACAAATTTCTTCGAGAAATGTATAGAAGAAAATGCCGTGGTGAGGATTCCAGTTTTGGAATCGATAATAATGGAGTTATAAGATTGAAAGGTAGGATCTGTGTCCCAGATATCCCAGATTTAAAACATGAAGTTTTGGACGAGTGTCATAAGTCCAAACTTAGTATCCATCTAGGAGTTAATAAGATGTATCGAGATATCAAAAGAACTTTTTGGTGGAAAACAATGAAAAGGGACATATCTATTTATGTCAGTCGTTGTGCAACCTGTCAGCAAATTAAAAGTGATCAGAAGAAGATGGCGGGTTTACTCCAACCATTGGAGGTACCTAAGTGGAAATGGGATCAAGTGTCTATGGATTTCATAGACAGGTTGCCTCGAACTCAAAAGAGGAATGAAGCAATTGGGTAATTGTGGACCGTCTGACTAAGACTGCCCACTTTATACTAGTAAAATCTACCCGAACAGAGGAAAGTTTAGCAGAGCTATATATAAAAGAGATCGTCCATCTCCATGGAATACCCAGCAGTATAGTGAGTGATCGTGACCCGATCTTCACTAGTAGATTTTGGGAGGCATTTCAAGTCGCATTAGGAACCAAACTGAACTTCAGCACTGCTTGTCACCCACAATCTGATGGGCAGACTGAAAGGATAAATCAAATCTTAGAATACCTTTTGCATGCTTGTACACTTGACTTTGGTGGTTCTTGGGAGGACATTTACATCTGGTTGCATTCTCGTATAATAATAACTATCAGGCTAGTATCGAGATGGCTCCTTTTGAGGCTTTATATGATCGTCTGTATCGATCACCTGCATGTTAGATCAAGTTAGGTGATAGACTTGTCCTTGAACCAGATATGATTAAAGATGCTATTGAGAAAGTTGATTTTATTCGAAAGAAATTGAAAATGGCTCAAAGTCGCCAGAAGACTTATGCTGATCTCAGGAGAAGAGATTTAGAATTTCAAGTTGGAGATTCTGTCTTTCTAAAAGTTTCTCCAATGCATGGAGCATTGAGGTTTGGGAAGACTGGTAAGCTGGCACCACGATATATTGGTCCTTTTCCTATACTAGAGTGAATCGGTCCTTTGGCTTATCGAGTGCAACTAACCAATTTGTTATCTTGCGTACATAATGTGTTTCGTGTTTCTCAACTTTGGAAATATGTGCACGATCCAGATAGTATCATGGAAGAAGCCGCTCAGCAAGATTTGGAGATCACACCAAATCTGGCGGTAAAGAGAGATCCGTTGAAGATAATTGATCGTGATGAAAAGCAATTGAGAAATAAAATTATGAAACTGGTTAAAGTGCAATGGAGTGGTGATCCAATGACTGTACTTGAAAAACAGAGGATAGCATGTAGAAGTCCTATCCCGATTGCAGAGTGGATATTTCGGCTTAATCTGGTAAGCCATTTTCTCTATCTTTTATATTCTTATATTCTTTGTTATCTCTCTCTCTGTCTATCAAATTTCGACGATGAAATTTTCTTAAGAGGGAATCTGTAACATCCCAAATTTTATCAATTTAAAATTTGTAATTAATTAGAATTTCTGGAATTTAATTTGGAATTAATTTGAAATTTTTCAAGACAAATAGAATTAGTGTTGATTTATATACATATACAAATGAATTGTAATTCAAATTTGAATTCGAATTTAAAATTTAAATAAATGCCTTAGTAAAATAATTTGGATTTTAAAATAACATACATGTGATTTATTTAATATATAATTAATTTTAAAACATTTTCTTTTTAAAATGGTATAAGTTTAATAAAGAAAAATGTATATATAAAATGAGGAAAATATAATATAAAATTTATTTTAAAAGCCTTTAATTCATGTGAAATACAAGTGTTAAAAATGTAGCAAGAAATTCAACAAGTGTGATTCATGAAACAAAAGAATGAACAAGTGTAAAAATCTCATAATTAAAATTAACAAGTGTCATATTCTTGTTTTTATTTTTTTTTGAAAAATTAATGAAAATAAGGAACAAGTTTATAAACACAATATCCTCTTCTTCCTTGTCTCTTTTATTCATTTTCAATGAAAAAATAAAAAGGCCTGTACATTCTAAACTCAAACCAAATAATTTTAAATCAAACCTGAACTAAAAAAAATCAGATCATCTAAATATCAAAGCAATCACGAACAACAAAGATTCAAAGCTCAAAAATCTATAAAAACAAACAACAACTAGCTTCAAATTTCCAGTTCAAGATTACAAGTTTCAAGAATTCCAGTAATCAAACAACAAACAAAGGATCGCAACAAGACCAAATTCAGAAAAAACAAAATCAACTTCCAGGTCCAGGTTTTCTGTTTTTAGGTTGACAGGTGAGTGAACTTTTTGAAGCTCTGAAATTTTGAACTGTTGTTGAATTCGTGCTTGAGTAAGATTAAAAATTTATTTGAATGTGTACAGATATGTGTATGTATGTATATATTCCCAATGCATGTTGATATACAGGGATACTCATCCCTGTTACAAGTTCCAGGTTTCCAAAAACCTATCTAAAAATCCCAAATCTCTGCTTCTAATTGTTGTTAGATTAGGATGTCAAAATAAAATGTGTTCAAATTCATAAAAACTTAATTTTAAAAATATTTTCAAAGACAAACAACAAGTAGCAGTGGTCTGGAACAAGGACGTACAGCAAACTCAATTCATGGTAGAAATTTGATTTCTTTAATTATTTAATTTGATTATGTAAACTAAAACGTCTTCAAAAACTTTTATTTTTACAATTAAAATCAAGATTTTAAATTCGATATAAAGTGAACATTTCAACGATGTTCAGAAAATGGGTTTTGAGGCACTGCTGGCAATCGAGACATTTGGGGTGGTCGAGGTTTTGCCTGGAGGCGGTTGGGGAGTTTTCGAGGCTAGAAAAAATGATGGGTGACTTTCTTAGTCACCGTGGCGTCGGAATTTGATCGGTGAAGGGTTTAAGCCCTAAAATGAGTTGAGGTCAGATATCTCGGCACCATGACGTCTCTAGTGATTTGAGTTTCTCAGGATTTAAAGGAATGCTGTGTAGAAGACTGGCGAAGGCATGGTCGGAGATTCAGGTGTTTCGGTGGTCAGGAAAGTGAGTTCGAGGAAGATTCTGGCAATGGGTTTTGGTTCCTGTTTCAACTAAGTATCTCGATTTTGATTTGGTCTTTGTGGTGTTGAATTGGTGGTCGGGATGGACAGTAGGGATGATCGTCGACGTATGGGAGGTGTCAGCGATGGTCACGGCGGCTTAGATCATCAGTGCATGTGCACGGCAATGTGTGTGTGTCTGTGGGTTTGTGTTGGGGGTTGATACGAAGAAACCCTCGAGAAGTTTTCATGTTGGCTCGAGTTTGAGCTCATGCATTTACATGTGCATATCGAGTTTTAACACTTAAAAAAAAATTTAAGTTTGAAAAAAAAAACTTACGGGTGGGTTTTGAAAAGACTCGAAGCTGATGGCTCTTTGACTCGGGTGATGCTCGGGGAGATCTCGGGTTCGATCTAAGAACAAAATTTTCAACTTTAAACTAAATTTTAAATTTTAACATTTTAACCCATTCTTTAATTAGTTCTTTTGATTTAAGCTTAAAAGCCAGTGAAGAAGTAATTAAGTTTTATTTAAGTATGTGATCACCATTTATAAATTAATTCTTAAAAATTATTTTAAATAAATAATGAAATTAAAGAGTTAATTATAAGAAATATTTTTAAATCATTAATTAACCTTAAATATTTTGAGTTAATCTTTGTGTTAATGTTAACTAATTACAAGGTTTGTCAATTAAGTTTTAAATGATAATTAAGTTAAATAATTTATAATTATTTAATAATTAAAGAATAATTACTTAATTAAAGGTTAACTAATTATATAATTAAGGTTAATTAATTGTTAGTTTAAGTTAATTAATATATAATTAAAGATTAATTAATTAAGATAATTAATTAAGGAATAATTCATTAATGAAGGTAATTAAGATTTAATTAATTAATAATTAAGGATTAATTTATTAATAATTAAGGATCGTTAATTAAGCATAATTAATGAAAATAATTATGTGATTAATTAATTATAATCACAAAATTAATTCATCTTAATTATAGATGATTGATTATTGTTGAATGCTTTATGTTGATTAATATCTCTGATATATGATTGTGATACCATGTGATATGAATTGCTTTGTGCTGAGCTGTGATATCTGTGATGTATTTCTGCGTGAATGTGAAAACCCCTTGGCTCGTAAAACGACATTTGAATTTCGATGCGACAGAGAGTCGGATTCCAGTTGGTTATCCGAAGCCTACAACGAACCTTAATGGTGAGTCTTTGTGAATGATATATCCACATGTTTTTAAATTAAGTGTTCACTATTCGATTTAGACGGGAGAGAACTTTGTGTCATATAACCCATTATGAATAGCGATACGATAAAATGGATAGCAATTGAAGGCGGTGGTAAAGATCGGATGTCTTCGAGAACGATAGGATAACCTGTCGAATGACTCTGCACTGAGTTGCTCCGGTATAGAGATCTCCATATATGATGGGGAGTCCGATCGGGATTGTGGATGCTCGGATTGCAAGAGCTTCTTCATTTATTGGACGAAGTGCCTTCGGTTCTGTTCGAACCCGGAACAGACATGTATGATTGTATGTCTAACATTACACTTTGAGATATAAAACTGATTTCTTTCAAATACATTTTTGTTGGTGGCGGAGAATTTATTCTCTTAGCTTAACACCTTTCTCTGAGACGTACGAGCCGGAGGTTATGTAGTTGATGGTTATCAGTGATATACTCCCAATTTGGTAGCATGGCACGTTGAGTGTTGTTGATCATTTGTTGATCAAAGCATGGCTTTTGTGTAAAGCGTAGCTTTATGGACAAGACCTCATCGGACCTCACACCCCGGTAATGGTCGAAATAGGAAAGATGCAGCAAGGTTATGAGGGACGCGCCCTTTAAGGTATGTCTATTTCCTTTTGGAAAAAGTGGTATCATGGTATGGAGCCCAGATATTTAACATATGTGGTTGCTGCAAATTTATTACTTTGTGGTTGTTGCTTTGTGGTTGAGGGCCCTCGGATAAAGGTCGGTAACAACCGGAGGATGGCATACTCTTGTAGTAGTTACCTAGTTACAAAGGTAACCCGGTCTTATGTTGGCAGGGAGCTGGTTAAGTTCTCGAGGTGTCCCTCCAAAGGAGTACCCATGTGGTATGGGATGTTCCTTAGCCTGACCATTTGTTGGAAATCCAAAGAAACAATACAAGCCCTGTACGGTTTTAGTTGTATAACCTGTCGTGCAACGTGGGGTAACCTGCCATAAAACTTGGTAGCTATAGTAGGTATACCATAATGGTGGTATGCAGGCTAAGATTAATATTATATTTTTGAAATGTTTTCTACACTATGCACTAATAATAATATCAAAAGATTTTTCTCGTATCAAGCATATTTGACTATCAAAAGAAGAAATCTCCTCCAATTGTGTGATTACATCGTGTGTGTGGTGGGAGGTCTTATGGTAGTTTTATTTTCCAAAAGCATGAACGGATTTCTTTTATAAACTGTTTTTGTACAAACAACTGTTTTTGTTTACTCATACGAGTCCCATGACTGACCCGGTATTTATTGTTCCCTTCCTAAACTCTAGTTGCCCATAATTTCCACACTGGCAGCCTAGAAGCAAGTTATCTATGTTTTTGGAGCTAGCTTAGATTTTGGAGTCTTTTGGAAGCTCGAATTTTGAAAGCTTTTTGTTTGAAGTCTTGGAAGCTTTGAAGTTTGGAAGAAGGTGGTGCTTAGTTTGGATTCTCATTCTTTCCTTTTTAAAGACTCCGTTATTCTGCTGTGGTGTTACCATTTTGTTGTAGTATCATATGTGTAGCACTCTGATGTTGGTGTTGTTCAAAGATTGTATAAAATGTTGTATCTGTGTTGTGATAAATGAAACCATCTTTTGTGTTTCCGCTGCTCTGTATTCATCTAATGTTGTTATAAGCTCCATCCGAACTGGAGTTCAACGTTTGAATCTCCGACAATCGAATACAGGTATTTGATGTCGATTTTTGAACGCTAGATTTCGGGTCGTGACGGACAGAAGGTCCAGATAGGGGAAAAAGTAAGAATCCATATGTTTAGATATCTAAAATCAATTGAATTCCCCAAGGATGGTGTGTAGTGGTCACTCCAAGATGATAACTAGATTTTATAGTCCACTTTGAGTCCCAAGGAAGAGAAGTCCAAAAGAAGGGACAAATGAAAATCCACTTTAAGTCCGAGCTAAAAGAAAATGATTTAATTTGGAATGATTTTAATATAAATATTTAAGAAAATATATATGTAATATATATGAAACAATTTTCAATGAAATTATTTAAAGATAGAGTAACCTTATTTTTGAAAAGTAAGTAAATATTAAATTTTCGAAAAAAATATTATGTTATGTTAAACATAAAAGTTTTAGTATAAAATTTAAAATTTGTTGAACCGGAAATAATAGTAAATGCATTTTAATAAAAAAATTAATTCTTTTGAAAAAATAGCAGAGCGTATGTAGCTCGTTGATTTTTCTAAGATGAAATTTTTTTTTAAGCTGTAATTTTTTTTTCAGAATGGACAATAGGACTAAAAGTTTGAAATGGGGTAAAAAGAATGGAAAAGAAGATTAGAACCCAAAAATAAAAGAAACAGGTAAATGCACTGTCATGGTTCAATAAAAAAAACTATAAGTTAAGAGAAAGGTCAATTAAAAGAAACCATTAAATGAGACTAATTTAGATAGAAGAAAGATAAATAGTAGTAACATTATAAATATAAATAAAAGCAATGTTAGGGATTATACAAAATAATGTTAACAATTAGAAATAACATGAGGATATTATATTAAAAATAATGCTAGAAGCAACATAGGAAATTAAAGGCAAAAGAAAGGAATGGACATTTTTCATTTATTGTGCACATTTATTGCAAGTATCTTTTAAATGTTCACCTTGTATGATATTAGAGACTCCGCCATAGATTAGAAGTGGAAATGATATGAGTAATAAGAAATAATAGAGTTAGAGTTGTTCTTATCTATTCCAGTTTTGTTGTTTAAAAATTATAAAGGATGTTTAGAAATACTATAAAGTATATTTTGAAAAAAAGGATTGGTATAACAATTGAGTTTTTAAAAGAAAAACTTAATAAATGGTTTAAGTTAAAAATCCCAAGTTTTAAGAAGTAAAACTAGAAAAGATAAAAAAGACTTTGAAACGAAAAGAACTTTTTGGAATAAAAATTAATTGTTATTTTAAAATTTATGACAGTAAATTATTTTTTAATTTGCTAAAAAGTTTCTAAGTTTTACTTTTAAAGATAAAAGTTTTGAGATTAAATGCTTCAAAAAATTTAAGTTTTAATTTTTGAAGAAAATTTACAAAGACCGAGCCAATATTTTAATATGCAGTAGATAGAAATGACTACCTTATTAAGAAAGGGTAAAAGGTAAGGTTATGAAGGAGATAGCGATGGCACTCATAGGGTGTCAATAAGAAATCCTCATAGAGTGCAAGGAATATTGGTGAGAACCTAGCAATATTTTTTTAGACATGTGTGCAAGTCATAAGAAGAACCTGCAATGAAATGATAAGGCAAAGTAAACTTCTACAAGTTCTAGGGTATGCTCATAAAAGAAGATCAAGAGCAAAGGAAGTAATACCAAGATTTGGGAATTCTATAAAGAAATCTGGACTAGGAGAAGATAGTAACAGAGGGTGATGAGATAGGAAACACATATAGAAGTCATTATTAAACTCAAAGTTAAGGAAGACAAGATGGAGGCAGAAAATTTATTCCACCAAGCTCGTTTGCCAATTAGACTATTCTAAATATGCATAACATGTATTTTTCACCACCTACAATATAAGGATGCACAATTTGTTTCATAATTGGATGTGGTAATGGAATTAATGGATGAAGTCTATTCATCAGAAGCCCTAATCGAAAGTTAAGACATGTGAGTTGGAGAATGGCACATTAGAAAGGTCCACAGGTTGTAGTGGTTGTATTTCCTTTCAGAAGTTGTTTTTCTTTTAGTTGGATTGTAAGCATTAGTTGTTTCTATTATGATAAAGCGCGTATGATGTTTATGGAAAATTTTCATTTTATATGTTTTCTATATGGACCCTGATATCATTGGGGAATCAATAAGATAAGGAAATTTATGGAAAAATACTTAACTAGTAGAAAAGAAAATAGTAAAAAGACTGGAAGTATAAAATAAATTAAGTGAATTTATTTAATTAACTACTAAAAAAAGAGTAAGATGTAAATCCCAAGAAGTAGAAAAATAATTAGGAAGTAAATTTTGGCATACGAAGGACATAGGAAAAATTATTGTGAAGCCACGAGTCAATGTCCCTCTATCTTAAAAGCTGAAATTTATAAATGAACTTGTGTGATGGTTGTTATTTTAAATAAAAGAAAAGTTTTTGAAATCTAAATTTTACCACCTAATTAGGCGAAGTCCACTATGGACGTTAGACTATTGACTATACCCAATCTCATGTTGTGTGACATAATTTGTTTTGAAAAAATTATCTGGAAAATAAAAATACCACTGTTAAAAGTTTTTGAAAATTCTACGCAGAAAGAAATTTTAAAGTTTAAATTTTTTATTGATATTTCAAAACGTTTATATAAAAAGTTTTTAGTACAAAAGGAAGGATTTTTCTAATTTTCAGAATGCCACATATTTGACATGGGGAATAATTAATAGGCTGACTAGTATATATTTTACTGTGCGGCCGAAGTGATAGTAAAATAAAATACGATTAGAGATAAGGGAAAGCGCTGCTTAACTATAGAGTCGCTTTCTCTATACCTTGTCGATAGGTGTACTAAACTGATTTTAGAATAATTCTATTTTAAAATTTTAAAAGCTTAAAATAAAATTCACTTTTGCGGACTGTACTTGGAAAAAATGGACGAGAATTGGGGGAAAAAGAGAAGGTTTGAAGGTACAATGGAAAAGGACAATAAATGAAGGACATAAATATGGAATTGTCCATCTAGATCCTTTTTGGACAAAAGAATTTGTATTTTAATGGTGGCTAGGATTTTGGATGGTAAGAGTTTGATGAAAAATTTATCGAACTATATATCTGTTCATGGAAGTATGGAAAAAATTGGGTGCAAAAACAAGTTTTTTATTTTCAAAATTTGCATACTTATAGAACTGCCAGTATATTTAGGTTGTTTGCATCATATTTTCAAAATTGTTTTTAAAAGATGCATTCATATGGGAGGTGCCGATTTAGAATTGCTCAATATGCATATCATATAAGTTGTGATACACTTTTCACTTGTACATGATAGGTTGCAAAATTAGTCACATACTAATTGATTGATTTCGTTGTACGTTGTGTTATGTTGTTCAGTTCTTAAGGATTTTCGAGGACAACGTTCTTTTAAGTGAGGAAGAATAATTTTACGATAGTTAATTTAAAAGGAAATTAATTAATAATGTTGGTAATAGAATTTTTATAAAAATCAAATTTGGGATATGTATCTTGAACATTGAGTTCTTTGCGATTTTTTGATCACTTTTCACATATAATGTTTTTTGATTGGTGTTCAAACGAAAAAGTTTTAACGTTTGAAATTTTTGAATTGAAAATAATTATGTATGTAATTATGGTAATAAAATTTAATAGATGTTTACTAATGTTAACGACTTAGACCTTAAGAAACGTTAAAGTTAAGTCAAACCTTAGAAAAAAAACGTTAAGGTAAATTATCTCGCTGCATTAAATAAAGAATAAAATTAACCAAATCATATAGGCAACCACTGACGTACATAGGTCGACTGGTAGCAGTCGATTATAGGCTATAAGCGATCAACCATTGTTATTGTTAAATCGTGAATTTAAAAACTAGGAATAGTCGAATGTGATGGACTGTAAAAATTTACCTACGCATGAAGTAATTAAGAAGCATCAATATAACATCCTAGAATTTTACCATTTTAATTTTGAATATTTAATTAATTTAAGTATTTAAATAATCGGTGTTGAAAAATATAAATAACTTATATTCAAATATAGGGATTATTTAAATATTTGAATTGTGAATTAATTATTAATTAAACGAACTTAATAACCTAATTTGACTCCCTTTAATCAGTAAATAATAATGGTAAACTCATTTTGTAAATTTATTTAAAACAATAAATAGTTCGAATAAATAACAAAATGACTTGATTTTTGTTGTAGTATTTTACAATTTTTAATTGAATTTATTTGATTTTTTCCATAATTTTTAATTTAAAAAATATTTGTCAATTTTCTGGCAAATGATGGTATTTTTATGATTTAAAGAATAAGATAACCAGTGTATATTATTACTGTTTTGAAAACATATCATGTTTTTATGCGTGTATTTTTGTTTTGTCGTTCGCGGTCCATATGCAAATAAAATGTGCTGCGTGATATTGGAAATTTGTAAATAAATATATCAGTACACTTGTTCATTACATTTTCACTTTTCCAATCTCCTTCTTATTTATTTTTCATCTTCCAGTAAACAAGAAAATTTAATTTCCTCCATTAAAAAAATTAAAATAATATTATTTACGTAACGAATTTTTTGAAAGAAAGATCTTTTGATTTGTATTTTCTAGATGTACAAGTTGGTGTGCTCCTTGTAGTATGCAGCGAGTATTTAATCCAAGCCGGTAAATAGGCTAGAACTAAGGTTTTTATTTTTTTGAGATTGAAGTTGATTTGGGCTAATCGAAGTTTAGCTTCGAGTTTGTTGTGTCCTATCGCCTTAATATAGAGAGTTTGGAGTGGTGCATCTCTTGTTTCGGTGTCGCAATATTATTAATTAAGGGGAGGTAGTGCTTAGGTCGGGTTTTACAGGAGGCGATCGAGCTTCCAATTGATGGCATGGTTGCACTGGTGACGTGGAAAGAAGCGCACAGGTGATGGTCGGAGGTGCACCGGATTTTCGAGGTGAGGTGCTACACTTTGACGTGGGAATTAGGGCTGCAAGTCGAAGTGGGTGGAGGGAGTCGATTTTGTGCTTGTCAAGTCTGGTGAGTTGGACTAGGGAAGAGGAGACCAACGGTGAAGTCCGTTCGTCATTTAGCTGTACGTAGCTCTGTGTCATTAGGAATTGGTGCAGGACAAGTGGGTTCGATGTATCTTTGTGTACATGAATTTATATTTGAGAGGGAGAAGTCTTGGGAAAACAATTGAACGAGTAATTAGAATTTTAATTAAGTAGAAATTTGTCACATGTCTTTGTTTTTAATTGTTTTATAAAATATATCCCTTCCAATTTCTAGTTATGTTTTAAGTTCCTCTTTTTTTCCAGTTCATATTTACATTTTTACCTTCCATATACCTAATTTAATTTTTCACCTCAACGTCTTCCAATTTTTCTTCTGAGAATTTTAACTATAAATTTTCATGGAATTTTTGTAAATTTCAAATTTTAACCATTATTCAGCTACATCCCGTTCGATTTTAGATATCTGAAGTGTTCGTATGGTTCTTGAGTTATATCTCATTCGATTTAATCAATTAGAGTTTCTCGATTGAATTTTTCTAGCACCTTGATTGGTATTACTACATGTTCATTCCATTCAGCTACCTCTATATCTCGATCGGTTATAAATATCTTCTTCTGTTCTGCTTAAAATATGAATTCGAGGTTAGTTTTTTAGTCATATTTATTTTCATCTTCTTTTGTTTTAAATTTTCTTATTAATTGTATTATTATTATTATTTTAGTTTAATTTTGTTGTTTTTATTTACTGTTTTGTGTTTCTGCTTTGATTTCATTCTGAATTTGGTTTGAAGGTTTGTCTTCCATTCATTTATTCATCTATTTTCAAGTTTATTGAATTTATTATGATTGTTATTGTTATCATTGTTGTTGGTTGTAATTCTCATATTGTTACTATTATAGTTCATATATGTTGTTGTTGAATTATATGATATAAGTGGGATGTGTTAGTGAAGTTTTATGTAGTACATTGTTGTTATAACAAATATTTGTCAGGCAATTACAGTATTTGTTATCGTTATAGTTCATGTTGTTATTTTTATTGTTTTAATTTGATAATGATCATGTTGTTATTGTTATAGTTCATGTATGTTGTTGTTGAATTATATTATATCAATGGGATATGGCAGTAAAGTTTTATGCAGTAAACTAGAGTTGTGGTAAAAATATTTGTACGACAAATATTTGCCCTGCAAATATTTGCTAGGTAGAAATTTTCCATAACAACATGTGTTTATTAAATAATTGTTACTATAGTTTTTACTGTTTGTTATGTTGTTTTACATTTATTCTAACATTATATTTGTTTTCTTAGCTTTGAGGCAATTGATATTCTTGTCGGTTTTTTGTTGGGTAGTGATACTAGTAGGTGTCTTGGTTTGAGTGATTGTGTGTGAAGATTGAAAAATGATATTTATGAACATTAGTCTGAATTAACACCTGGTTCTATTAAATTGGTTTATGAATGAGATGAATGGAATGAAACTAATTCTGATTTGCATAGTATATTGTTATTTGTTGCTCATAGCCGTGACGATTTTCCACTTATTTCGGTTATATCTAAGCAGTGTATAGTACATTGACTAATGTTGGTTCTTATAAGTCCTTCATTTGTTGGTTCTATTAGTGTATGGCTCATCTGCTTCTTCTATGCTTTGCTTTTCGGTTGATTCAGTTCTACTTTGAAATGGTTGTTAAAAAATGATTCTAGCAATCCAGTATATACTAGTGTTAGTCAAAGATTTGCTGGTGGCGTTGGAGAGTTCCGATTATATCTTATGGTATACTGTATTAGAAGTGTTGTTATGATATACCTACTAGGTTTTTGTTATCGAAACTATGCAGCCTAATCACTCATGTGGATCTAGTATTGTAGATGTTAACGATCCATCATTTCCAGCAAATTAGTTAAGAAGTTGGTTGTTGATTTACTATTTTACTTATATGGGGAAAAGATAGGCTTTGAAAGAAAAATGATTTGCTTTCATATCATCATTTGAAATGCTTTTGTAAAGCTGTTGAGTGTAATCCTGGCAGTATTGTTGAACTTCAAAGTCATTCTATTAATCTTAAATTTGAGATGGTTTCCATAGGTTTGAAGCACACAAATATGTATTTGATTATTGTTTTTTTTGGATAAGACTTTTATGAAAGGTAGAGGCCAAGGCCGTATTATGTCTACTATGGCTTAGAACGGTAATCAAGGTATGAATCGGTTCTAAAATTATAATATAATTTATTTATCTTTGATTTTGTAAAATGTTTATATGTCAAATGTTTGTCATAATTTCATGGCAAGTATTTTCCTGTCAAATATTTGCCATGTTTTTATGGCAAATATTTGACATACCTACGTTGTTTCATTTTATTTGAAATGTTTGTTTTCTTATTATTTTGTTTGGTAAATGAGTATTATATATGCTATTTTATTTACTTGTCCAACTTATTTTGAATGGTTTAACTTTTTTGTTATATTGGATGATTTAGGTTGTTAAATATTGCAATATCAAATATTTTCCATATTATTATGGCAAATATTTTAACATACTTTTGATGTCGCAGTTTTTATATTTTGCGCATTTACGTTTTATTTTGATTATGTGACAAAACTGTTTTTATTTCTTTTACGTTTTTTCCTCTGGCTTTTAGGATTGTATCTAGTGAAGATGAACCTATTCGCTATTGGCTTTTAATGAAGCTTCGGGAAATGTTATGTAATGTTGATTGTTATTTCACTTTCATATCTAATTGGCATCCTGGTCTTTCGCTTGTTGTTCCTAAAGTTTTTCCATATTCAACTCATGATTCTTGTTACTATCATTTGAAGAATAATTCGAAAAGTATTTTTTGACAAAAATGTGCATTCAAGTTAAAAAGAAATGGTTTATTTCATTATTTTATCGAGTTGCTAATGCTACTATTGTAGAAGTATTTAATCAAGCTTTGACTGAGTTTAACAGTGCTAGTGGGGTAGAAGTGGAATATTTCTTGCATGATTTACCTTTTGAAAGTTTGCTAATGTTTTTTTATTGGTAATAGATATGGGAAAATGAATTCCAACTGTGCGGAAAGTTTTAATCGATGGATTTTAGAGGAAAAACATTTACCTATCACTGCATGTTTGGATGAATTTGTTTGAATTCTCATGAAATATATGTTTGATAAACATGACTTAAGTAAAAGATTAGCCAATTGTGCCCATTTATATAGAAGCGTTTAAGGGATTTGTACCATGAGGGCATTTAATGAAAAGTTACTAGAACTACTATTGATATTTATAAAGTTCAGTCAACTCAACCTTATCATGTAGATTTGTGTGTTCGGTGATATAGTTGTAACTTATGGTGGATTTATGATTTCCATGTGCTCAAGCTATTAGATGCATTCTTGCTTTTGATTTGGATATTTATATCTATATTGAGGACTATTTCAAAGTGTCCTTTTTTCGAGCATCTTATTCTCATCTGATTCTTCTACATGTTAGTTTTCAAATGGAAGATGTGTTACCTGAAGATGTTGAAGTTCATCCTCCTAAGAGAAGCGTGGTGCAGAAAGGACTCCGTCTTGTGAACGGATTAAGTCATCTAGTGAGGTGAATAAGTACAAAAATTGTTGTTTGTGTAAGAAATTGGATCATAACAAAAGACCTTGTTTGTAAGAAATAAAATATAATTTTTGTACATTATTGGGTTTTCATTATGAATATTATTAATGCGATATCATGCTTTGTGTTGTTGAGTGAAATGGTTTTTGGTTATTTTTACTTATTTTATCGGTTAGCAATGTCATTTACTTTTTTTGGTTAGTAAGAGTTTGGCAATTAAAAATCTGGCAAAGTGTTGCCTGACAAAAATTTATCAAGCTAATAATTGCTAGCGACCGAGATGTGTATTGTTAAATCTGGGAATTCATCTATAAACTTTTGCATCAATAAGTATATGATTATGTTTTTTATCTTGTTATGTTTTTCATTCACATGATTCCTATTATGTTCTGCACTAGGCATATGTTAGCTAGCAAATACTTATCAGGCAAAATTTGTCCGTCAAATATTAGCATGGTAAATATTTTCTTAGAAATTTGTTGCCGTTCAATTGTTTTCTTATAACGACCAAGAATTCTGGATATTTGAACTAGGGATATTTAATTAATTTTAAATATTTAAAAGTTAATTTTTAACTTGAATTTCAAATATAATATTTATTTGATAATTTAATTATTGAATTAAGTAATTGGAAATTGGTTGAATTACTTAATCTGGAGTTTTAAGCTTGTTAAAAATAATTTAAAGGTTTATAAAATATGTATTAATAATACTGAAGCCAATAAAAGTTTTAAAATTAAATTTAAAAGTGATTTGTTCAGTTTTAAAAATATATCGTTTCAATTGACATTTAAAAATAGCCTTCCAGGGCATAGTCTTAGAATTCAATGAAAATTGTTCCATTCGATCCGTAATAGTAAATTATTATTGGATTTCAAATTTTGTAGCATTTAGAGTTATGTTTGATCGTACGAAATATAAACACACTAAAATTCATATTGAAAATTTAATAATATAATTGGGTCCAAAGAGCTATCTTCTCAATATGATTGAATTAGGACTCGGAACCTTTTTCATTGCATTCAAAATAGGGGTATATCATTATAAACGTCTAGCAGCACACCTCGATAGCAGGTCAAGATTTTAAGTTACAACTTTGAGACGATTTAAAATTTAAATAATATATTTTTATATTGACCAGTCAGACGTTTTCACATCAGTTGTTTTCTTTCACCTCCAAATCATTGTACATAGCCCCGTACATGCAACCATCTCATCACGTCCCTCCATATTTTTCCTTTTTAAAATATAGCCAAGCTCAACGGTTTGAGAATAAAAAACAAAGAAAACAATAAAGGAAGAATGGCCGAACAAGATATAAAGGGAAGGGAACGAAATATAATTTCATTTATCAGACAGTTAGAAATCGCGCTTCCTCCTTCATTTTTTCAATTCAAACGCTACCGAACGAGATTCGTTCGTTAAAAAATATATTTTTATACGTCGTAATCGAGTCGATCGGCATAAAGGAGGATTCATGGCCAATCGTGGTTGGGTGCGATAGCGGTTTTGAAGATCGTTAGTAAAGTCGAATAAAGGGATTTCGACTAGGGCTAGGGATTCTCGATAGCGTGGGCTTCGGACGTAGATCGTTTGGGGACGCGACACTTTTTGGGCTATAGTAGCCGTGTCAGGTCGCGAGTGAGGGAAGGGGCAGGTCGAAGGCGTGGTATCTAGAAGGTAAGGAAAATGGACGCGAAGCAAGTGGGTATTCAGCAGCCTTTCACTTCAGAGCAAGCTGTTGTTGAGGTTAATGTTGTCAGTGCTTGGGTTAGAGGGAGGTATTGTTTTTTAAGAGTAATTAGGTTGGTTAATTATATACATAAAGTTGAGTTATAAAATTTAAGTTAACTATCGATTTATTTATCTTGATGTTCATTAATCCAAATTAAAATTATACAAGATCCAAAAATCATTTAAAACAAGTCAAGATGGTTGGTATTTGGAAATCTATGCAATAGAGTTAGAATTGGATCTATCGGCAAATTCCAAAAAAAAGGAATGATAAAGGTGAGTTAATCTCACTCAAATTTGGATCACTGGTTAATTTTAAATAGTTAAAATTAATCATTGAATGATCGTTGAATTGATAAATATTACCATTTGAATGTGATATTATATATAGTAGTATATATATTGGAGTGGTTGATATTTCCCTATATATATAGCGGATGACACCTTATGCGCCCTGCATAATAGTGAATGGCCCTATATACAGCGATATCACCCTCGAAGTAGGATTGGTATTTTTATATTGTGCTAACATCTGTGGATGTAGGGGAACGTGTTGGACAGATTCAACTGGATTCCTCAAAATTGTTGAAGTTATTGTCATATTCAGTGATATAATTTATTTTGATAATCCGTGATAGATTATATCGAAAATTGAATTTATTAGATGTTATGGTATTGTTGGATTTATTTTTAGCATCTTAAAATATCAACAATATAAGTATTGAATTTCTTTTAGAGGAAAATAAAAGGGAATTTTAAAGTAAATTTTTTTATAGTAAATTTAGATAAATTAAATGCAATGAATTTGAAAAAAAAATAGTTTGATTTTAAAATCTATTTAACAATTCCAGAATATGGAAAAATAGAGATTTTTGAATTACTGTAGATGAAAGGGTTTTTAAAAATAAGAATTTAAGCGATATTGCTTTAAGTATAAGAGAATGTATTTTTAAGTTTAAGATTTAAACAGTTTGGGGAAAATAAAAGTGGAATTTTGGAAACAAAATATGGAATTGATGTTCCAGATTTAAATAAGATTTTAATTCATAAAAAGGAAGTGAATCTGGAGTTAGTGGATTTCGAAATAAGTTTGGGTTAGCTAAGAAATAAATTTTAAAATGGAATTTAAATCATAAATCGATTTAAAATCGACTTAAGTATTTTAAAACGGTTATAAAAGAAAAGGAGACTATGGAATTTATAAATTGGGTTTCTAAATAAAGTGAAGTATGTATCAGTGGACAATTTGAAATTATAATTTCACGGTAGGAATTTATAAGGAGGTGGATAAATCGTTTTAAAAATAAATAGTAGTTTTATTTTTAGAAATGTGAGAAAGAAAATTTAGGGAACTAGGACGTAAATTAAACTGGAGATAAATCGAGAAGGATTTATAAATGATCGGAATGGCAATATTGGAGTTGAAAATATATTTTTCTGAGAATTAAGTTATTTTAAAAGGGAAGATTTTAAAGTATTAATTAGGAAATTTTAAAAGTGTTATGAGAATGTTTTAGAAAATTTATTATTTAGTTGTTCAAAATTTTTTAAAGTTTTATAAATTAAGTTAGTTATAGTAGTTAATTATTACTAAAGGTTTACCGGTATTATTATTCTAAAGAATAATTATTAAATAATTATGTTTTAAATAAAAGATTTATTTAAAAAGTAGTTTTTTTCTAAAGATTTTACTTGGAGAATTATTATAGAAATTTCATAGTATTATTTTGAAAATTACTAAATTGAGTTTTCAGGGAGTATTGGTATACTCGCGTGGCGTAAATCGGAGACAGTGAGTGCCTACAGTTAAGTCTTCGATTTCTCTTGGATAGAGACGTAACCATTGAGCTGTAATACATGATTTGATACCACAGTGGTACTTTCCAAATTATTTAAAGGTTTTTCAAATATCTTTGAAAGAATAGCTTTGGTGAATTTACCTAACTCAATAGGATTAGCATATATTTTAGATAAAGAGATTTAATTTATTAAAATTAAATTAAAAAGAGATTTGGACTTTTCAGCGGAAAGTAAAGTATTTGGTTGAATTGGTTGTTTTATTTGGTAGTTAAATAACCGTCTATCAAATCTGGACCTAAATATAACTTTGGAAATATCTACGAGAAATATGAGATATTTATGGTACAGTTACCGTTCGAGGAGCTATACTGTACGTGTAAACTTGTTTCATTCTCCTAGGACGTTGATAAGGAAATCCGTACACTAATGGTTAGGAGGTGAACTCCGATGTTATATTCGTTTGTGTATTTCTTAAAGAACCGAGGTTGAGTTTACTGGGAATATCGATCGCTGTTTCGAAGAGACCGGGATCGGATTTGTTATCCAAGAAACACTTCGATCCAACGAGTACGTTTTTGAAATGAAGACAAGACCTTGGAGTCAAAGATGGAGCAGTGAAGTGCAAGGGCTAATCACTACTAATCTTGAGGGTGATTCTAAAATTGATGTTGTAGGAATAGTGCCTTCGGTTTCATTCGGACCAGGAACGGACTCGTATGGATGAATGCTATCAGTACATCGTCATTGGAGGACAATGAGCATTCTAAGTGAATATTTCTAAAAAGGTAATCGTAGCCTCTAGCCTCATCAATCGAAAATGACTGAAAATCAGGGGAGATGCAGCAAGGCTAAGTGGGTAGCACCCAAGTAGGGTATGTCTATCACCTTTCTAGATAACCTCGGATATTATCATTACGTGTGAAAGGAGCTCGAAAAGGGTGGGAACACCCGGGGAGATAGCATATTCGATCTATCCATGTCAGTGATAGTCCGGTCTTGTGTTAGCAGGGATCGATAGGTTCGATCTCGATACAGTGTTTCTAGACATATGCAGTGATAGGAGGTACCGTAGTGCCTAGTCATTCAGTTGGAATCCATTCTCTAATTAGCGCCGTACGGTTTTGATTGTGTCTAACTATGCTGAAACATGAGTTGCAAGCATTTCATCTATTTGAATAATTATTTGTACTTAGACACTATTATAATATCCGATGATTTTGATATGAAATGTTTTGGTTATCGTAAGGTAAAAACCCGTCGTGTTTATTGTGGCGTGGTCTTACGAGATACCTCTGATTTTCAAAGGATTTTGAACTTTAATAATTCAAATTGAGTGTGTTTTTCTCACGCTAGTTTTCTAGAATGACTCGGGTGTTATTTTATTATAATGCTCGGGTAAAACCGAGTATTTCGAATATGAGATAGGATGCTATGGAGCTCAGGAGATGAGCTGGATGACGAAGACGCATATCACGTATCTGATTTATATTCTGCTGTGTATGGTATGCTATATGTTTAGTTTTTGCGAGGACAAGTTATCGTGACTGTCCATTATTGTTCTATTGATTGTGTTGTACTCTGATGATGTAATATATAAATAACAAGTTATAATTCTTTTGTATAAAGACCAGTTGTTATCTATTACATATTGTTCCGCTGCGATTGTAAGATTATGTATTGTTAATTCTATTTTCTTCTTCTACCTCTTTCATCTTTCCCTAACGATCTAGTATTTCCGGCGTTCGATTGTTCAGCATGTAATACAGTGGACGTATTGATGTTGATTTTCGAAAGTCGACAATCCGGTTTGTGACATTTGGTATCAGAGTTGAAGGTTAAGCGAGAACCTTGGCTCTGGTGGGGATTGCTCATTAGAGATAGGGTCAGTAGCACCCTAAAATGAGTTTGAGCGTATTAATAGATATAAGCATGTATTTGTTAGTGAATATAAAACTGTTTTATATTATGCTGATTGGTTTGTTGAGTGGTTTATAGATTTTGGTCAATATGAGTAATTAACGTTATTGATGGGGATCTCTAAACACTTGGATAGAGCAATTCGACATAGTATTGTCTCAAAATGGGGTAATTGAAATAACTTTACCCAAATTATTTTTATATATAAATGGAATAATTTTCGTAAATTATCATAATTAGATATGGTTTGTTTGGTTGTTAGGAAATGATAATATTAAACTATTATCATTAATGTGTTGTGGTAATGGAATAAAAGTTGGAATTATAACCAAAATTTAAGAGAAATAATTCGGAATTTGTAAATATGAATTTATACGTTTGATTTATAATTTGAAATTAAATTCTAGAGGAATATTTAAATATAGATTTAAAAGGATTTGAAATTTGGAAATTTGGGGATTTAAATCCCTTTGATTTGAAATGTAAATCGATAAAGTGAAGTGAATTGGAAGGAATTGGTGAACAGAATATTAGTACGATTGATAACTTAATAAGTTTTGAAATTTGATGATTGGAATGGAATTAAACTTAACTTAAGCTTAAAAGTAAAGTGAATTTTGAGAGATTAAGCCTAGTAGGCTAGATGAAATAAGTCATTAGAATAGAATTCATTAAGTTGAAAATAAATTAGTGGATGAACAAATTGATTTGACTTGTAATTAAATGGAATTTAAATTGAATATTGAAATGATACTTAATTTGAATTATGTTGAATAAAGTGAAATTGAAGAATTAATTCGAGTGGACTAAATAAAATAAAAGTTTGAAAATAAAATTATTGAGATTTGAAATGAATTAGTAGATGGAACTAATTTAAAATAATTAGTGGATCAAATAGGGTTTGAGAGATGGTTGATAAAATTCAACATTTAAAGACTAGGAAAACAAATTGAATTCAAAAGGAAAATGGAAACTTAATTTGAGTAAAAATGGTTATAAACCAAAGTGATGAAGTGGAAATAAATATAAGAAGTTGTATCAAATATTTATAATGGACTTAAAAAGGTTAATGGTGAATTTTAAGTGAAGTTGGTATTGAGAAATATACTAAGTTAATATTAAAATTAAGATTAAATAGAGTTGTGTAAAGGATAATTGTGGATAAGTGAATGGAAATCAAAATAGATGTGAATAAAAAGAAATAGATATAGCTAATGATCAATTGAGATAAACACATAGGATGTACATATATTATTTTATTCGCATGATGACTTGATCCAGATTCGAGCATAGAATTTCGAGATAGTTATATCGATTCGATTTGGGATCTTTCGCTCAATTTTCAACGGTGAACCCTGAATATGGATTTTTGATTGATTCTGGAGTTCTCTATCATAATACGCGACTATGCAAGGAGAATGACAATTTCTGATCAAGGGACCAAATCTGAGTATGCACTAGAGCATTGTGTGAACGACACTAGTTCAAAAATGAAATTTGCGTGATCGAGCGAGCGATCAAATTTGATATTGCGTACGAATGATATATGTACATCATACGGCGTACGAATTTTTGATTGATTCTGGAGTTCTCTATCATAATACGCGACTATGCAAGGAGAATGACAATTTCTGATCAAGGGACCAAATCTGAGTATGCACTAGAGCGTTGTGTGAACGACACTAGTTCAAAAATGAAATTTGCGTGATCGAGCGAGCGATCAAATTTGATATTGCGTACGAATGATATATGTACATCATACGGCGTGGGTGAAGTGAATATTGAAAATTTTAAAAAGGAATGAATAAAATAATTTTGAAATTAAATGATTGAATACTATTGGTAAGTGAGATGCAGGTAAATAAAAGCAAAAGCTAAATTTATGTCTTCGATTTCAGAAGTAAAATTTGATTGCCCAACAAAAAGTAATGTATTTAAATTGTAGTATGAAATTGATCGTTTTCTGATGAGCCGCCTAAATTTTGTTTTCTTTTGATGATTTGGGGCCGTAGAGGAATTTTTGTAGTTTTCGAATTTAGCCGCGCAATGGAGACGCTGGCAAAAAATTTCGAAACTTATGGAGTTAGAAAAAAAATTGAATTTTTTTTTGATAATTTAAAATTTGGTTTTAAATTATGATTTGAACTATTAAGGGAATAATTTTATTTTTGATCTATGGATGAGTTTGGGAAGTTAGTAAGAGTGATAATGTCTTCGACAAAAATTATTTTTGGGAAGTTTTTTTCTGAAACTATGTGGTTTTGGAAATTAGTTATTGGGTTTGGACCATTCTTCTTACCAATAATTTCGAGGACGAAATTCTTATATGGATGGAGGAATATAACGACCCAGAATTTTGGATATTTGAAATTGGGGTATTTAATTGATTTTAAATATTTGAAACTTAATTTTGACTTGAATTTCAAATATAACTATTTATTTGATAATTTAATTATTGAATTAAATAATTGGGTATTGGTTGAATTACTGAATCTGAAGTTTTAAGCTTGTTAAAAATAATTTAAAGGTCTATAAAATATGTATTAATAATACTAAAGGCAATAAAAGTTTTAAAAGTAAATTTAAAAGTTATTTGTTCAGTTTTAAATATATATCATTTAAATTGACATTTATAAATAGCCTTCTAGGGCACAGTCTCGGAATTTGACGAAACAAGTACCATTAGATCCGTAATAGTATATTATTATCAGATTTCAAATTCGTAATATTTGAAGTTATCGTTTGGTCTAGGAATATAAACGAACTGAAATTAATATCGAAAATTCAATATTATAACCAAAAAGCTATCTTCTTCATACGATCGAACTAGGACTCAAAACCTTTTCTATTGCATTGGAAATAGGGGTATAACATTATAAACGCCTAGCGGCATGCCTCGATAGGAGGTTGAGATTTTATGTTATGACTTTGAGACGATTTAAAATTTAAATAATATATTTTTATATTGACCAGTCAAACATTTTCACATCAGTTGTTTCTTTCAGCTCCAAGTCACTGTACACAACCACCTACACGCAACTATCTCATCATGTCTCTCCATTTTTTTCTTTTTTGAATAGAGCCGAGCTTAATAGTTTGAAAATATGAAGAAAAAAACAATAAAGGAAGAATGGCCGAACAAGATATTAAGGGAAGGGAACAAAATATCATTTCATTTATCAGACAGTTAGAAATCGCTCTCCTTCCTCCTTCATTTTTTTGATTCAAAAGAAATCGAATGAGATTCGTTTGTTTTTCAAAAAAAGGATTTTAAATGTCGCGATCGAGTCGACCGGCATAGGGGAGGATTCGCTACCAATCGCAGTTAGGTGCGGCTGTGGTTTTGAAGATCGTCAATAAAGTCGAATGGAGGGATTTCGACTAGGGCTTGGGTTTCTCGATGGCGTGGGCTTTGGAGGCAGAGTGTTTGGGGACACGACACTTTATGGGTAGCCGTGTCAGGTCGCGAGTATGGGAAGTGGGCATGTCGAAGGCGTGGTATCTGGAAGGTGAGGAAGATGGACGTGAAGCAAGTGGGGATTCAGCAGCCTTTTAGTTCAAAGCAAGCTGTTGTTAAGGTCGATGTTGTTAGTGCTTGGGTTAGAGGGAGGTATTGTTTTTTTAGAGTAATTAGGTTAGTTAATTATATATATAAAGTTAACTTCTAAAATTTAAGTTAACTATCGATTTATTTATCTTGACATTCATTAATCCAAATTAAAATTATACGAGGTCCAAAAATCGTTTAAAACAAGTCAAGATAGTTCGTATCTAGAAATCTATGCAATAGAGCCAGAATTGGATCGATCAGCAAATTTGAAAAAAAGGAATGATAAAGATGAGTAAATCTCACTCAAATATGGATCATTGGTTAATTTTAAATAGTTAAAATTAACTATTGATTATTTGTTGAATTGATAAATATTATCAGTTGAATGTGACATTATATACAGTAGTATATGTATATTGGAGTAATTGATATTTCCGCATATATATAGCAGATGGGAGACCATATGCGCCCCGCATAATAGCGGATGACCCTAAGTACCATTATATCCTCCTCGAAGTGGGATTGGTATTTTTATATTGTGCTAACATATGTAGATGCAGGGGAACTGGTTGGTGGGATCCAAATGGCTTCCTCAAAATTGTTGAAATTATTGTCATACTCAGTGATATGATTTATTTGGATAATCTGTAATAGAATATATTGGAAATTGAATTTATTGGATGCTATGGTATTGCTGGATTTGTTTTTGGCATTTTAAAATATCAAAAATATGAATATTGAATTTCTTTTAAAGGAAAATAGAAAGGGAATTTTAAAGTTAATTTTTTTTAGTGAAGTTGGGTAAATTTAAAAGTAATGATTTGAAAAATAATAATTTGATTTTAAAGTCCTACTGAATTCTGAAATATGGAAAATTAGAGATTTTTGAATTAGTGTGGATGAAAGGGTTTTTAAAAATAAGAACCTAAGCGATATTGTTTTAAGTATAAGAGAATGTATTTTTAAGTTTAAGATTTAAATAGTTTGGGGAAAATAAAAGGGGAATTTTGGAAATAAAATATGGAATTGATGTTTCAGATTTAGATAACATTTTAAATCGTAAAGAGGAAGTAAATATGAAATTAGTGGATTTTGGAATAAGTTTGGGTTAGCTAAGAAATAAATTTTAAAATGGAATTTAACTCGGAAAATTGATTTAAAATCGACTTAAGTATTTTAAAACGGTTATAATAGAAAATGAGACTATGGGATTTATAAATTAGGTTAATAAATAAAATAAAATAAAGTATGTATCTGTGGATAATTTGAAATTATAATTTCATGGTAGAAATTTATAAGGAGTTGGATAATCGTTTCAAAAATAAATAATAGTTTTATTTTTAGAAAAGTGAGAATAGAAATTTATGGGACTGGAACTGTGATAACCCGGATTTTGAACAACTATTAATTGAATGATTAATTGATTGTAAATTATGGGGATACTAATTTTATTTGGATTAAACAAATAAAAATTGATAATTAAAGATGGCTGGATGTATATAAGTGAATTTGAAAACTATAATAATAGTTGAAATAAAATGATGAATCTAATAGTAAATCATTAAATATATAAATATGTGTAAACTCTATTATTTCTGAAAATTTTAAATATGTCCATATTCATGTATACAAGTGTGTGTGTGTATATGGTGATTAGAAAGCTATTATTTGGGTTCAATATGATAATTTGCAAAAGCTATTTAAAGTAAACCCTATATTTTCAAAACATAAGATAAACATTTACCTAAATATATGATAAGTTTAAAAGGGATTAATAAAAAGGTTCATTTTGTTTTCTTTCTAATTTTCATGAGATACTAAAGATAGACATTTATTAAGTTAAAATACAATAACAAAAGTTAAAATAAGAATTTATAAAGGTTAATACTTTCTTTGAATAAATATAAGATATGTATATATATAAAGGGATTAAATTTATAAAAATAATAATAAATATAATTATTTTTTAAAATATAAAACATTTGTAAACATCTAATTCTTGCATTCACACATTTGTAAGGAAATAATCATTTACATTGACAATTGTAAGCTTTGTATTTACAAGTGGCATTTGTTCTTTTTTTTTCTTTAAGAAAATATAATTATCATATTAGAAGCAAGGTAGAAAAAATATATCCCTACTCTTTCATTCCAAGAGAGAAAAAATGGGAACATATTCAAGTCTTCAAAATCCTCTTCCATCTTAAAAAAAAATAAAATTAAAATTTGGAATGAAGATCAGGCCTGGAAATGAAATCAAATCATCTCAGATCCAAAACAAAAGGATTTAAAGGTTTCAAATCAATTCAACAAGTCTAGATTCAACTCTAATGCCAGAAGATAGAAATCAAGTTTCAAGCAGGAGATCAAACAACGAGCTGTCCTCTGTTTTCTGCTAACAGTGAGTAAACTTTATTATTATTATTTAAAGAAAAGATTATATCATATGTGTAGTTGATGCATGCCTCAACTGATGATAACAATAACTTAACTATGATGGGTATGGATAAGATAATGTTGTCTGCGTATATTTCTGATTTGCATGCCTGAATGCACATGTGTATAACTCTATTAATCACCACAGACCAAAATATGTTCAAAAAAATTTAAATCCTTCTCCCTGATTACTTTTAGTATATTATGTTTAAAGGAAATTTGGGTGTGGTTGTGTAATTCAAATTTAAAAAATGTTTAAAAAGCATAGAAAGCATCAGGTTGTTCTAGGGAGAAGAAATTACAGTAACTATCAAATTAAGTTAGAATTGGTTATTTAGATCTGGATTCTTGCTTACATCATCCGCTTCATATCGAAAAATTAGAATTTTTAAAAGTAAAATCAATTTTTTCTCAAGTTGGAATCGAGTGAGTTTTTGAGTTGAACAATTCGAGAAATGGCTTGATTTCTGGCGATCGATGATGAGAGGGAAGCTAAGTTTTTGCCTGAAGCAAGTTTAGGGGACGTAGTTCTTGGGAAAAATACACGGAGGGATTTTAGAGTGTTGTGGTGTCGAATCGTAGATGAACTAGGGTTCTGACTAATAACGGAATCATGATTTTTCTCGAAACATTGAGACTTCGTCACTGGATCGGACGTGATGGATTGTGGAGGGAAGTAAGTGGATGGTCAGATGAAGCTAATATCTTGACTATGGTAATGATGGTGGTCGGTGTGATAGTCGGTAGCCGAAAGTGTCGAAGAGATTGGTTTTCAGGATGGGTTCATTAGCTCGAATTTGAATGCGTGTTCGAATTATCGATTTTGTGGTCGGATTTGAAGAGGCTGATCATCGGCGACACTTCGACGATGATTGAGGTGGTTGAAATGCCAATGACGATCTGTGCATGCGCACACGGTTTTGACGTATCTGGGTTTGCTTGAGATAGGGTCGGGTATGAGAAGTGTTCGAGGAAGAAGGGTTTTGGCACCAGTTTTTTCGCAAGGGAAAGTAAGTGATTTTGGCACGAGAACGACTTGGGGTTTTGGGTGATTTGACCCGAGTTTTATGAAGTTTTATTTGCTTTGGCTGAAAAATCTGATTTGGTTGTTTAAATGTTTTATGTAGGAAAATTTATTATGTAATAAATTTAAGGATGATAAATTAATTAAGGTTAATTGACTATTGTAACTGATTAAGGCTATTCAATTAATAAAAGTAGAAAAAGGTAATTAATAAATTAATTGTTAATTGAATGGGTAAATTAAATTAGTGAATAGATAATGAATGTAATTAAGGGAAGAATCATTAACTACTGATTAAGCGATAATTAATTAATGTAATTAATTTAAGTTAATTAATTAGTTCAAACTAATTAAAGATAATCACTTAATGTAACTGATTAAGTAAAATTACTTAGGTAAATAATTGAAGGGTAATTACTGAAAGTAATTAAAGAAAATTACTTAAATAAAGTAATTAGAAGACAATTCCAAATGGAAGTAATTAAGGATTAATTACTTAGTGTAATTAATTTAGTTAATTAATTAATGCGATTGATTTAAGTTAATGAATGTGATTAATTTAAGATTAATCCAAGTTCGAGTACTTAAGAGAGGTAATCAAAGAATTGTCAATAGTTAATGGTGATCGTTAATTAAGGATTATTAGATAATTAATTAATGTGATTAATTTAAATAATTAATTTTATTAATTAATTAATTAAAGATAATCATTTATGGAAATTGATTAAGTGTAATTACTTAATGAAAGTAATTAGAGGAATTAATTACTCAAGGTAATTAATTAAATTAATGTGATTAGTTTAAGTTAATAAATTGGGTTAATTAATTTAAATAATCATTGGATGAAGGGTTAAGTAAAATCACTTAGTGAAGTAATTAGTGGGTAATTACTGGATGTAATTATTTGAGGAATGGTAGTAGTTTTGGATTTAATTAATTTATGCAATTAATTAAGGATAATTACATAATGTAATTAGAGAATGATTAATCAAGGATGATTAATCAAGATGAATAATTAAGGGATGATTAATTAATTGAATATAACTAATTAATGTTCAATAAGTAAGGTTTATAAGTAATAAAGTAATTAATTTAATTCATTGGTAGTTAATTAAATTAATCAAAAATGGTATGACTAATTTATCTTGCTTATGAATGATAGAATGATATTTGAATGCCTTGGATTATTTTTTATTCCTGGTATGTGGTTGTGATGCTTTGTGGAATGAAATGTTTTTGTAATATGAAATGTTGGGTTGAACTGAGATAGTGTGGTTATCTATGATAAATTGCTGTGTAAAAGTGACATCCAGTATTCAAAATTTAATCACTTGAATAACATTGGGATAGGATGACATTGGATTCGAAGAGACCGGATCGGGTATTAGTTAATACCCGAAACCACTTCGATTCTTATAAGTTGATATGTGGAATCAATAGGCTGAATGGAAAGATTTAAGTGAATAGGACCATTTAATATAAGTTTTGGTACTAGAATTTGATGTGTGATGTAAGTGATGTCTATAATAATTTATGAATTTGTAATTGATACAAGTTACCCGGGTTATATATATAAGTTGTATGCTTTTGTAATTCTTGTTAGATGGGTTTACTCACACTGGTTTCCAGCCTTGACTCGGATGTTACTTTGATGTAATGCTCGGTTCAGACCGAGTATTACAGATTTTCAGGTAAGGACGATCTGAAGCTCAGGAGGCGAGCTGGATGGCAGAAACGTATGGAGTGTTTCCGCTGTGATATATTATTTTATATCTGAGACGGATTGATTGTATCTGTCCTGTGTTTGTATGTATGTTGTAACTCTGATATATTAAAGTGTAATTTGACAAGTATAGTTTTCCTTTGTATAGCTATTATTTATGCGATATTATATTTTGATCCGCTGCGAATGTGAGGTTTCTGTGACTTGATTCAGTTTCTTTTTCTTTCTCTTTTCTTCTTTTCCTAACTATCTGGAAATTTCGGGATAGAAATTTCTGGGTCGTTACATTTGGTATCAGAGCTGAAGGTTAAGCGAGAACCTTGGCTCTGGTGGGATTACTCATTAAGGATAGGGTCAATGGTACCTAGAATGAGTTGAGTATATATATGAGAGCGTACTTGTTATTTTCTTATATAAAGATTTTAAATGATTTTATATAAGAATATATTTTGATATATAAAGTAATATTTCTTTCTAATAAATGTTAAGGTAATTGGTTGTTAAATTTTTTTTGGAGTTAAATTAAGTGGTCATAGAAGTACAACCAAATTGAAATTAAATTAAAGATAAGTTTGAAATGGATTCAAACTAAAATTAAAATCTTGAAGTTAGGGAAGAATTTCGAAATAAGATGAACTAGAATTGGTTTCAAATCAGAGAAATAGAATGGTTATTGTGTTTAATAATGGGATGATTGTTTTCCAATAAACAACAAAATGTTTTAAGGAAGTAACCATTTAAAGAGTGTAATTTGTAAATTAGAAAGGATGTAAATTAAAGTGGGATTCAAATTGTGAACTTCTAAATTCTAAATTTAAACATTTGAAATTGTTTTTAAAATGTTAACGGAAATAATATTATTCAAACTATTTTGAATGTAATCTTATTTTTGAATAATAAGTTGTTTGTAAAATTTAAAGGAATTTGTTTTGAATCAAAACCAAGGTGGTTTAAATTTTAAAATTTGTCTTGGTGAGCCAAGAAGTAAATATGTGTATATGTGTGGATATACATAATATCAAATATTGTTTGAAATAAACTCTAAATGTTGAGTTTTAAATTTGGAATAAGATGTGATACCCAAAGTGATAAGTTTTTGAACTTTTAAGTGGTAGAAATTTAGGATTTGAAGTGGAGAATTCAAATTTGGAGTGCGATTAATGGGATTAAATTGAATTTAACTTAGAAGAAGTTAAATAAGTTTGAATGAAGAATTTGATTTGAAAATTTCAAGATGAATTTGGGATTTAACTTGGAAAGTTAAATGGTTAATTTGAATTTGGAATTTGTATGATCTCAAAGTGGGTTTGAGATCTGGAAATTGAAAATGTATGGATGTTTTAAAATAATTTGGATAATATTATCCTATTAATAATCTTTAAATTGCGAATTGGATTTGAAGTGTGGTAAAATATCCATTATTGAGATAAAAAGGGCAATTAAACTTTACTGTGAAATTAAGGAGATGAAATTACTTTGAAATCAAGATTTAAATGTTCAAATGGAACCTGGAAATTTAAATTGTTAAGGATTGAAATTGGGTAATAAATTGAGTTTCAAAGATTTAGTTGTTTAAAAAGGAACTGAATTATTATATAAATTTTGAAATAGGTTAAAAATGGAATTTGGATTCAGAATTGAATGGTTTAAAGAATAAATTGATTTGATTTAAAGGATTAAATCAACATCTAAAAATTTAACTCGAATTCATATAATTCAGGATGGTTTAAATTTGAAATTTGAATTGAATTGAATTAGTTCAAACTGAATTTGATTTGAATTAATTGGAATTGTGATTGTAGATGGATAAGTTTAAAAATTCAAATGGAAAATTTGAATTGGATTAATTTGAAATGAAATTGAAGTTGAATGAGTTCAAATTCAAATGGGAATTGGGATTAATTCACATTTGAATTAATTCGAAATCGAAATAGGTTTAATTTGAAATTAGTTCAAATTGATTTGAATAATCTAGAATTGTGATTAAAGTTGAATAGGTTTAAAATTCAACTGGAATTTCATTTGAAAATGGAAAAGAAATTGAGAATTAATTCAACTTGAATTGGGGATAAATCAATTTCAAGGGAAATTGAAGTTATTCAAAATTTAAATTGAGTCAATTTAAATGGAAGTGGAAATTTAAATTGAGTTGATGGAATGGAGATTGGGAATTGAACAGTTTGGCTCTGGACTATCTTCAATATAAATTGTTTTAATATAAACCTTATTTTCCAAGCTATTTATTATATACAATCTTTCTTTTTAAAGCCAAACTATTTTATACCTATCTTACAATTATTTTGAAACTATTTAACTATTTTCAATTATTTTACAAATTAATTACTATTTTACAACTATTTGAAATTATTTAAAATTTCTATAACTATTTGTCTATTTTCTAACTATTTTACAATTATTTAATTATTTTACAGATATTTTACAAACTAATAATTATTTTTCAACTACTTATCTATTTTAAACTTTTTAAGCTATTTTCTAAATCTAAGCTGGACAGAGTTCAAACTGTTTATGATTAAATACCCAATTAGAATTGAAGTGATAATCCAAATGAGGATTTTAGCAGTTGTTAGTAAGTGAATGAAAATCAAAGTGAATGTGAATAGAAAGGATTGATTTGGCTAATAACCAATAAGGATAAATATGTAGGATGTACGTATATTATTCTATTCGCATAGTGATTTGATCCAGATTCGAGCACAGAATTTCGAGATAGTTACATCGATCCAAGTTGGGACTTTTCACTCGATTTTCGACGGCGAACCTAGATATGGATTGTTGATTGGTCCTGGATATTCTCTATCATGGTTATGGCTATGCAAGGAGAATGACGATTTCTGATCAAGAAACCAGATCTGAGTCCGCACTAGAAAGTCGGGTGGACGATTCTAGTTCGGAAGGGAAATTGTGTGATCGAGTGAGCGATCAGATTGGTATTGCGTATGGATGATATGTGTACATGGTACGGATTGGAATGAAACTGACATCGAAAGTTTGTGGATAAGAACTGTAAAAACGTTTTTGAAGTGGAAAATATATTTTGTGAAATATATGATGAACTAAAATAGAAAATTGGATATTTCTATGGTAGAAATTTACTTTATGGAAGTAAGTAATATAGTTAATGACTTTATAGAGTAATCAAATTTGAATATTTGATTTGGAATAAACGAAGTTATATATCTTTGTTTTATAAGATAAATCTCCCCTTGTTGAATCTAAGCTAGAAGAAAGGGTTTTGAAAGATATTTGAAGTATAAAAAGGGTTTTATACAAGTTTGAAATGATCCTAAAATTTTTCAAGGTTATATATATATATATATATATATATATATATATATATATATATATATATATATATATAAAGGATCTTGTGAGAATGATTTTGGAAAAGGTTTTGGAAACCTTTGGATATGGAAAGGCTTTTGATTTTTAGGTAAAATCAATATTGGAATTTGGAAAAGCCTAATTTGAGAATTATCTATTTTGGGATGATTGATTTTGAGAAAGGAGATCTATTTGAGATTCATACTAGGTGTATGATTTGGATGATACTATATGTGTATAATATAAAGTGTTTTGAAAATGGCTCTGGGAAAAAGGCGCTCCCTTGAAATGAACTTCTCAGGAGTGCCATAGGTTGGTACTACCTTGAACCCTAAAGGGGGGGTTCTAAAGTTGATGCTGTGAGGAGTCCGGACAAAACTAGTTCCTAAGGATTATGTGTAGCGATGTAGCGAAAGTCGAGGGCGCTGAGGCCTACAGAGGCATTTGGGTATGCTGTGACAACAGTGTAACTCGATGCCACTGCGATCTACTGCAGACCATAGCGAAAGTCGTGTGAACCGCTGAGAGCCAAAAGTATACGTTTGATTTTATATCGGTAGACTGCGACCTATAGTAATATAGCGAAAGTCGTGTATGCTGTTGAGAGCCAACAATTTGCGTTTGACTTTACATCGGTAGACTGCGACCTATGTAGGAGTAGAGAAGTTTCATTTTTGACAGCGAAAATCGAGGGCGCTGATGTCTACAGTTACATGGACTTTGCCTGTGATGGCAACGTAACGCTGGAATGTAACTGCGATGTTGAGGGTACCATGGCGTAATCGAGGGGCGCGGAGTGCCTACAGTTACATGGACTTTTTCTGTGATGGCAACGTAACCCAGGATGTAACTTCGGCCATGGATGGGGGTGATGATTTCCAGAGCATTCTCACCAAAAGATATTCTCTCTATTTTCAAAATGTTTTCTATATTTTCAATTAAATTATTTTCCAAGTATTTTCACTGGGTGTTGAAATGGGTTTACCAAGTACTCATAGATTTTTAGTCTTACGCCTGATCAACGTATGACCGAATTTCTGAAAGAACGAGGACGGACCTGTTGAAACATCAAGTTATAAAATGATATTTTTATAAAACTATTTTGGAAATATTATATGGATTTTAAAGTGTTTTAAAAATGATCAAAAAGTGATTTAACTGATATTAAGTATTTTAATAAATTCTGGCTTCGTTCCTTTTCGATGACGAAAAGATTCTAATGGCGGAGGAATGTGATAACCCGGATTTTGAACAATTGTTAATTGAATGATTAATTGATTGTAAATTATAGGGATACTGATTTTATTTCGATTAAACAAATAAAAATTGATAATTAAAGATGGCTAGATGTGTATAAGTGAATTTGAAAACTACAACAATAGTTGAAATGAAATGATTAATCAAATAGTAAATCATTAAATATATAAATATGTGTAAATCTATTATTTTTGAAAATTTTAAAGTATGTCTATATTCATGTATACAAGTGTGTGTATGTATATGGTGATCAGAAAGCTATTATTTGGGTTCAGTATGATAATTTGCAAAATCTATTTAAAGTAAACCCTATATTTTCAAAACATAAGATAAACATTTATTTAAATATATGATAAGTTTAAAAGGGATTAATAAAATGGTTCATTTTTTTTTCTTTCTAGTTTTCATGAGATACTAAAGATAGACATTTATTAAGTTAAAATACAATAACAAATGTTTAAATTAGAATTTATAAAGGTTAATACTTTCTTTGAATAAATATAAGATATGTATATATAAAGGGATTAAATTTAAAAAAAATAAATAAATATTTTTTTTAAAATATAAAACATTTGTAAACATCTAATTCTTGCATTCATACATTTGTAAGGAAATAATCATTTACATTGACAATTGTAAGCTTTGTATTTACAAGTGGCATTTGTTCATTTTTTTCTTTAAGAAAATATAATTATCATAATAGAAGCAAGGTTGAAAAAATATATCCCTACTCTTTCATTCTAAGAGAAAAGAAATGGGATCATATTCAAGTCTTCAACATCCTCTTCCATCTTAAAAAAAAATTAAAATTAAAATCTGGAATGAAGATCGGGCCTGTAAATGAAATCAAATCATCTCAGATCCAAAACAAAAAGATTTAAAGGTTGCAAATCAATTCAACAAGTCCAGATTCAACTCTAATGCCAGAAGATAAAAATCAAGTTTCAAGCAGGAGATCAAACAACGAGCTATCCCTTGTTTTCTCCTAATAGTGAGTAAACTTTATTATTTTTTATTATTTTTTAAAAAGAAAAGATTATATCATCTGTGTAGTTGATGCATGCCTCAACTGATGATAAAAATAACTTAACTATGATGGGTATGGATAAGATAATGTTGTCTGAGTATACTTCTGATTTGCATGCCTGAATGCACATGTGTATAACTCTGTTAATCACCACAGACCAAAATATGTTCAAAGAAATTTAAATCCTTCTCCCTGATTACTTTTAGTATATTATGTTTAAAGGAAATTTGGGTGTGGTTGTGTAATTCAAATTTTAAAAATGTTTAAAAAGCATAGAAAGCATTAAGTTGTTCTAGGGAGAAGAAATTACATTAACTATCAAATTAAGTTAGAATTGGTTATTTAGATCTGGATTCTTGCTTACATCATCCGATTCATATCGAAAAATTAGAATTTAAAACGTAAAATCAATTTTTTTCTCAAGTTGGAATCGAGTGAGTTTTTGAGTTGAACAATTCGAGAAATGGCTTGATTTTTGGCGATCGATGATGAGAGGGGAGCCGTGTTTTTGGATGAAGCAAGTTTAGGGGACGTAGTTCTTGGGAAAAATACACGGAGGGATTTTAGAGTGTTGTGGTGTCGAATCGAAGGTGAACTAGGGTTCTGACTAATAATGGAATGTGATTGTTCTCGAAACATTCAGACTTCATCGCTGGATCAGACGTGATGGATTGTGGAGGGAAGTAAGAGGATGGTCAGATGAAGCTAATATCATGACTACGGCAATGATGGTGGTCGGTGTGATAGTCGGCAAGGCGAAAGTGTCAAAGAGATTGGTTTTCAGGATGGGTTCATTAGCTCGAATTTGATTGCGTGTTCGAATTATCGATTTTGTTGTTGGATTTGAAGAGGCTGATCATCGGCGACTCTTCGGCGATGATAGAGGTGGTCGAAATGCCAATGACGATCTGTGCATGTGCACACGGTTTTGACGTATCTGGGTTTGCTTGAGATAGGGTCGGGTATGAGAAGTGTTCGAGGAAGAAGGGTTTTGGCACCAGTTTTTTCGCAAGGGAAAGTAAGTGATTTTGGAACGAGAAGGACTCGGGGTTTCGGGTGCTTAGACTCGAGTTTTATGAAGTTTTATCTGCTTTGGCTCAAAAATCTGATTTGGTTGTTTAAATGTTTTATGTAGGAAAATTTATTATGTAATAAATTTATGGATGATAAATTAATTAAGGTTAATTGACTATTGTATCTGATTAAGGTTATTCAATTAATAAAAGTAGAAAAATGTAATTAATAAATTAATTGTTAATTGAATGGGTAATTTAAATTACTGAATAGATAATGAATGTAATTAAGGGAAGAATCATTAACTAGTGATTAAGTGATAATTAATTAATGTAATTAATTTAAGTTAATTAATTAGTTCAAACTAATTAAAGATAATCACTTAATGTAACTGATTAAGTAAAATTACTTAGGTAAGTAATTGAAGGGTAATTACTGAAAGTAATTAAATAAATAAAATTACTTAAATAAAGTAATTAGAAGACTAATTAAGGATTAATTACTTAGTGTAATTAATTTAGTTAATTAATTAATGCGATTGATTTAAGTTAATGAATGTGACTAATTTAAGATTAATCCAAGTTTAATTACTTAAGAGAGGTAATCAAAGAATTGTCAATAGTTAATGGAGATCACTAATTAAGAATTATTAGATAATTAATTAATGTGTTTAATTTAAATAAATAATTTTATTAATTAAGTAAAGATAATCATATATGGAAATTGATTAAGTAATTACTGAATGAAAGTAATTAGAGGAATTAATTACTCAAGATAATTAATTAAATTAATGTAATTAGTTTAAGTTAATTAATTGGGTAAATTAATTTAAATAATCATTGGATGATGAGTTAAGTAAAATTACTTAGTGAAGTAATTAGTGGGTAATTACTGGATGTAATTATTTGAGGAATGGTAGTAGTTTTGGATTTAATTAATTTGTGTAATTAATTAAGGATAATTACATAATTTAATTAGAGAATGATTAATCAAGGATGATTAATCAAGATGAATAATTAAGGGATGATTAATTAATTGAATATAACTAATTAATGTTAAATAAGCAAGATTTATAAGTAATAAGGTAATTAATTCAATTCATTGGTAGTTAATTAAATTAATCAAAAATGGTATGACTAATTTATCTTGCTTATGAAAGATAGAATGATATTTGAATGCCTTGGATTATTTGTTATTCCTGGTATGTGATTGTGATGCTTTGTGGAATGAAATATTTTTGTAATATGAAATGTTGGGTTGAACAGAGATAATGTGGTTATCTATGATAAATTGCTGTGTAAAAGTGACATCCAGTATTCAAAATTTAATCACTTAAATAACATTGCGATAGGATAACATTGGATTCGAAGAGACCGGAGTCGGCTATTAGTTAATACCCGAAACCACTTCGATTCTTATAAGTTGATATGTGGAATCAATAGGCTGAATGGAATGATTTAAGTGAATTGGACCATTTAATATAAGTTTTGGTACTAGAATTTGATGTGTGATGTAAGTGATGTCTATAACAATTTGTGAATTTGTAATTGATACAAGTTACCCGAGTTATATATATAAGTTGTATGCTTTTGTAATTCTTGTTAGATGGGTTTACTCACGCTGGTTTCCAGCCTGACCCGGGTGTTACTTTGATGTAATGCTCGGGTCAGACCGAGTATTACAGATTTTTAGGTAAAGACGATCTGAAGCTCGGGAGGCGAGCTGGATGGCAGAAACGTATGGAGTGTTTCCGCTGTGATATATTATTTTATATCTGAGACAGATTGATTGTATCTGTCCTGTGTTTGTATATATGTTGTAACTCTGATATATTAAAGTGTAATTTGACAAGTATAGTTTTCCTATGTATAACTATTATTTATGTGATATTATATTTTGATCCGCTGCGAATGTGAGGTTTATGTGACTTGTTTTTGTTTCTTTTTCTTTCTCTTTTCTTCTTTTCCTAACTATTTGGAAATTTCGGGATAGAAATTTTTGGGTCTTATAGGAACGTAAATTAAACCGGAGATAAATTGAGCAGGATTTATAAATGATCAGACCGGCAATATTGGAGTAGAAAATGTATTTTTCTAAGAAGTTCAGTTATTTTAAAAGGGAAGATTTTTAAAGTATTAATTAGGAAATTTTAAAAGTGTTATGAGAATGTTTTAGAAAATTTATTATTTAGCCGTTCAAAAATTGTTAAAATACTATAAATTAAGTTAGTTATAGTAGTTAATTATCATTAAAGTTTTAGCCAGTATTATTATTCTAAAGAATAATTATTAAGTACTAGTATGGACCCGTGCTTCGCACAGGGCTGTTTGTGTATTGTATATGTTGATATTTTGTTTGAGCGCAAATATGTAAATGGAAAGCAAGGGCGTTTTTGGAATTTCAAAAATACGCCGAGTAAATTAGTTCAACGAATTTTCTTTATTAGTAGTAGAGATTTATGTTCCAAATAATAGCTTTATTTAAAAAGTAGTTTGTCTAAAATTTTTACCTGGAGAATTATTATAGAAATTTCGTAAGTATTATTTTGAAAATTATTAAATAGATTTTTCAGGAAGTGTTGGTATACTCGTGTGGCGTAAATCGAAGGCAGTGAGTGTTGTAGTTAAGTCTTGGATTTCTTTGGAATAGAGACATAACCATTGAGCTATAATCGATTGTTTGATACCGCAGAGGTACTTTCCAAATTATTTTAACGTTTTTCCAAATATCTTTAAAAGAATTGCTTTCGTGAATTTACCTAACTCGAGAAGATAAGTATATATTTTGGATAAAGAGATTTAATTTATTAAAATCAAATTAAAAAAATATTTGGAGTTTTCAGTGGAAAGTAAAGTATTTGGTTGAGCTGGTTGTTATATTTGATAGTTAAATAGTCGACTATCAAATCTGGACCTAAATATAACTTTGCAAATATCTAGGAGAAATACGGGATTTATATGGTACAGTTACCGTTCGAGGTGCTATACTGTACGTGTAAACTCATTTCGTTCTCCTAGGATGTTAATAAGGAAATCCATCCACTAACGGTTAGGAGGTGATCTACGATCTTATTTTCGTCTGTGTATTTCCTAAAGAACCGGGGTTGAGTTTACCAAGAATATCGAACGTTGCTTCGAAGAGACCGGTATCAGATTTGTTATTCGAAAACCACTTTGATCCAATGAGTACGTTTTCGAAATGAAGGCTACAGCTTGGAGTCGAAGATGGAGCAGTGAAGTGCAAAGGCTAATCTCAACTAATCCTGAGGGTGATTCCAAAATGGATGTAGTAAGAATAGTACCTTCGGTTCCGTTCGCACCGGGAATGGACTTGTATGGATGAATGCTATCAGTACACTGTCATTGGAGGACAATGAGCATTCTAAGTGAATATTTCTAAAAAGGTAACCCTAGCCTCTAGCCTCATCAATCGGGAATGACTGAAAAGCAGGGGTGATGTAGCAAGGTTAAGTGGGTAGCACCTAAGTAGGTTATGTCTATCGCCTTTCTAGGTAACCTCGGATATTATCACTACATGTGAAAGGAGCACGGAAAGGGTGGGAACACCCAGGATGATAGCATATTCGATCTATCCAGGTTGGGGATAGTCCGGTCTTGTGTTGACAGGGATCGATGGGTTCGATCTTGATACAATGTTTCTTAACATGTACTGTGATAGGTGGTACCCCAGTGCCTAGTCATTCAGTTGGAATCTATTCTCTAATAAGCACTGTGCTATTTTGATTGTGCCCAACTATGCTGAAATGTGAGATACAAGCATTTTGGCTATTTGAATAAGTATCTGTACTTAGACACTATTATAATATCAAATGATTTTGATATGAAATGTTTTGCTTATCGTAAGGAAAAAACCGTCGTGTTTATGTGTGGCGTGTTCTTACGAGATACTTGATTTTCAAAGGATTTTGAACTTTAATAATTCAAATTGAGTGTTTTCTTCTCACGTTGGTTTTCCAGGCTGACTCGAGTGTTATTTTATTATAATGCTCGGGTCAGACCGAGTATTTTAGATACAGGATAGGATGCTATGGAGCTCAGGAGACGAGCTGGATGATGAAGACATATATCACGTATCTAATTTATATTACATTGTGTATGGTATGTTGTATATTCAGTTTTTGTGAGGACAAGTTATCATAACTTCCAGTATTGTGCTATTGATCGTGTTCTACTCTAATAATGTAATATATAAATAACAAGTTATGGTTCTTTTGTATAAAGACTAATTGTTATCTATTATATATTGTTCCATAGCGATTGTGAGATCCTGTGTTGTTAATACTATTTTCTTCTTCTACCTCTTTCTTCTTTCTCTAATGATCTGGTATTTTCGTCGTTCGATTGTTTGGCATGTAATACAGTGGACATATTGATGTCAATTTTTGAAGGTCGAAAATCCAGTTCGTGACATTGCTTAACAAATATTTGGTTTTTTAGGCGTTCCATACGTGCCCCATTAGGTATGGGATTTAGTTGGTATTTTCTTTCGTGGTTTGCTCGGTTAAACAATATATTTTCGGTATATATCATTTTTCATATGTACCCGATTAGGTTGGCATTTGTTGGGCTTTTACATCCGTACGTACCTGATTAGGTTTGGAATTCGATTGGCTTTTGCATCCATACATACCCGATTAGGTTTGGCATTCTTTTGCCTTTTGCATCCATACATACCTGATTAGCTTTGGCATTCGTTTGGCTTTTGCATCCATACATATCCGATTTGGTTTGGCAGTTGGTTCATTATTACATTCCATGATTTGCTCAGTTAAACAATATATCTTGGGTATAGATCGTTTTCATATGTACCCGATTAGGTTTGGCATTCATCTGGCTTTTGCATCAATACCCGATTGGGTTTGGCATTATGTTATCTTTTGCATTTCGTACGTACTTGATTAGGTTTGGCATTTGGTTTGTTATTGCATTTCTTGGTTTTCTCGGTTAAACAATATACCTTAGGTATAGATCATTTTCATATGTACCTGATTAGGTTTGGCATTCGATAATCTTTTACATCTATACATATCCGACTAGGTTTGGCATTCAGTTCACTTTTGCATTCATACGTACTCGATTAGGTTTGTCACTGGTTCGTTATTGTATCCATGATTTGCTCGGTTAAACAATATTTCATAGGTATAGATCGTTTTTAGGTGTACCTGATTGGCTTTGGAATTCGATTGGCTTTTGCATTCGTACATACACAATTAGGTTTTGTATTCAGTTGACTTTTGCATCCATACATACCCGATTAGGTTTGGAATTTGGTTCGTTATTGCTTTCCATGGTTTGCTCGGTTAAACAATATATCTTGCGAATATATCATTTTCATGTGTACCCGATTAGGTTTAGCATTTGGTGGCTTTTACATCCATACGTACCTGATTAGGTTTGGCATTCAATTCGCATTTGCATCATACGTATTGTAACGTCCCGCCTTTTTGCACGCTTTAAATCGACACACGTGCCAATTCAAACCATACGGAAGGGCGGATTGTTATGGGGTAAATAAGGAAAAAACCAGGGAAAGAAAAAACAAAATAGAATCTCACAGCGGAAGGATAAAATATAATAATAAATATACAGTTCATAAACTGTTTACAAACATTTGATTCTTCTTTATACAATAAATATCAGAGTTCACATGCCAATCATAATCAATGCAGCGGAATTAAAAAGTGTAGTGGAATATAATTAATAATAATAGTGAAAATCTCCGTCTTTGTCCTCTAGATCTAAAGTCCTCGATCCTGAAACGCTCGGACTGACCCGAGCGAATTTGAAAAGACAAAAACACTCGAGTCAGAACTAAAAGATCTTATGTGAGTTAAATTAACAGAAATAAATATGAGTGCAGTAACTCAAGAGATGCTCGGGATTTGCATCTCCTAAGGATCCGTTAAACTATTTACTATATAGTATATTGCGCTATTATAATAGTGTCTATTTGTAAAATAAACTTACATTTTAATAGCGTTAAGCGGTTACCCATATATCCCTTAACACAAATAATGCCAATAGTCTATACAGTACTGTAATACCTCCTGATCGGGAGGCTACCGGAGGATACACCATAGGTATGACACAAATAGAAACTCGTACAAGGCGCGATAGGGTAGGTGACACGGCACAACTAGGCAATGCCAGGGTAGATATACCAATTACGCTTCCGGGTCGGTGGTAACGCGTAGCGCGCAGCTACCGCCCACCTCGAGCCACACCCCCAAATAAAATCAAAAGTGGCCATCGAATCAATCCAAAGTCAAAGCATAATATCGAAGGGATGTGTCCGATCAAAGGTGCTACCTTATTAACCCGTCGATCGCTCACGTTTTAGCCACCTTATGCCAACTCACGGGAGTCGGGTCCACGTATTTACCTTAAAGGAAACGCCGCCACCATCCTACTTCATTCTGCAATCTCCACCGCGTACACGGTTGTTAAAGTAGTTTTCAGGGTTGGCAGAGAGTATGAAAACTTCGGATCCCGGTCTCTTCAACAACCAAACGTTATTATAACACCGCGGTCTTTAAAATAGTTTATACTTTAAAACTAGAAAATAATTATCCAAAACCCATAAATACGATAGCATTCCCATTTCGAAAACAACTCATTTCGATATTATTTTTATAAAACCCAAATCAATAATATCATTTTTATTTCAAATATATTTCTTTTCCAAAATCATACTGCTTAAAATTTATAATATCTGAAAACCAAACATTTGGATTATAACTTTCAAAACATAATACTTCGAAATTCATAGCTTTAAAACCATAACTTCTAAAACTTGAATGGTTTTGGATATTCAACAGTATATATAGAATAAAATAGTTGATTTTATATTACTTTATAAAATAAAATAATTTCCGCGACTTACCATTTATTTCATTTAAGATTAAGTCAAAATCCATAAATTTAAAATCGCTTTCAGTTTCAATAAACCACTTCAGTTTCAATATATTTCAAACTTTGAATAATAAAAAATCGGAAAGGTTGGAAATTTCTATTCAATAATTTAAAGTCCTATTATTTATTTTGAAATAATGGCATAATAGATCCGAAATCATTTTAAATAAAACTCAAATTACTTTTAACTATCAAAATTTCCTCTAATTTATTTATACTAGAAATATTTATTTAATCCATCTTGAATAAAATTTCAGTTATAAATATCATACCTTTTAAAATTCCAAGTTAATAAATTCTACATCAACTTATGAAGTTAAATTCTTAATTAAGCTCGATTCCAAATGAATATTCAACTTAACTCCCAATATAAATTGATTTAAAACATTAAAAACTCTATATATTCTTAATATCTTAACATGTACTTAACCATATAATATAAATAATCAAACTCCATTATTCATCTTATTTATTTTATTTAACAAATTCATACACAGCTTAAATTCAATAATTTAACCATATATGTACATAAAATAAGATTTTATATAAGGTTAAAAATTAATATTTATTAAACCATATCCTATCCAAAACCATAAAATCCTTTCAAAAAAATAATTTTATATATATACCGCGGTGCTTGTATATAATTTTCTACCCTATGGTCAAGTGATATAGATATTTATCATTTCAATCCGCAATTTAATAATAAAAATGCGGTTGTATATCATTTCAAACCGTAAACCCGAATGAAATAAAATGCATAACAACTTGAAGTTAATATAAATGAACTTTCATTCATCCAAATATCAATCGTCAACCATTTATTACAAATCATCATCCAATTTAAACAAACATCAATATAGAGCATATAAAATATAACAGGTAATAAATACAGGTATTAACTAACAGTTTATATTCAATAATAAATTTAATAATTGTTTAACTAGTAGTTTATATGCAAATAAATAAATTTTAACTGTCAAATTTTCATGCAATAATAAATTAATTCACAGTTAATTTAAATAAATGCGATTTAACTGAGATGATGAATAAAACATGCCAAACAGTCATAAATAAATTTCTACTCATATCTTAAGTCAATTTAACAAACATAAGAAAATTTTGTAGTTGTGAGTGGATTAAAACACTCACCTTTTGAATTTAAATTAAATTCAATTTAGACCCAAAAATTTAACCGTCTCAGAATTCGTCCAAACCGGTGTCATTAGGTCCGGAATTTCAATAAGATCCTAAACAAAAAAAACCGCGCGTAAAACGGATATCGTATGCAAAGGTTATGACGATAAATACGATTGAAATCATTTAAAAAATTTAAAAAAATGGAACACATTCTCACCTAAAAACAAACAGTGCCACGTCACCACTATTATGTGCAAGCTACAGCACCATCTTCACAAACGCGTGCACATGACTCACAAAGCCGCTCCAGAAACCCTAAAGCATGCAGTACATACAGCCGCCACCGAAATTCACCTCGATCGCCACTCTGGTCTCCCCTAGAAACTCGCGCCGCCTCCTACACCCCCCACGCAACCACCGCGGTGACCCCCCCCCCATCGTCGTTGCTCACGAATTGTCTAGCCGCCGCAAGAAATTCCTAACCCTAGTTGAATTTTGTATGGTGATCTAGCCGTTAAACTTTCGAACCAAACCCACCGATGGCCTCCACTAGTTCCCCTCTACCCAACGATAACCTTGATTCCACGATCAGACGAACTTGATTTCGTCGCGATGGAAGGCCGAGAATTAACGATCAAATTCTGAACAAATGGAGATACAAACAGAAAAATGAAATACACCATTGAATTTCGCTCGTCGAGGGATTCAACATATAATTTTTTTGAGATTTTTCTGAGGACTTTAAATTTTTGTCTTTTGATTTGATTTGCGATTGTGTTTGGATCTAAGATTTGCATCCATTGAGGAAGAGAAAGAGTTGAGGAAATGAACGCACAAACAAATGAGAATAGATGGAGGCTAGGGTTTATAACTGGGTTTATATAGATAGGTTAGAAATGGAGTGGATGGATCCGATAAACAAACGTCTAACGCTAACGTGGCCCAAAAAGCCCGTTCTAACCCCGGAACGAAATTGGACCAACCCATATATCAAAATAGGTATTTTAAAATATTTTAAATACAATGGAAGAGGTTTCAGGTTCAAATTGCATAGTATGAAGAAGTTATGCTAAATTCAAATTTTCCAAATTGATTTCAATTGCATAAATTTCAAGGCGTTTCGAGTCCATACGATCAAACGACAAGTCCGATCGCTACGAAACTTGAAACACTATTATAATTCACCGTTACGGATCCGATTGAAACTGGTTTCGTCGAAATCCGAGTCAGTGGCTAAAATGGCTATTTTTCCGTTTATTAAATAAATTAATAATTAATTAATAAAATCAAAATTTTTAATTTCACTTCTAGAATTTGACAATTCTTTTTATTTAGAATTTCTTAATCATTTACAATGATTTTAAACAAATTTAGATGTCAAATTAAATGTTAATACATTTAATAATTTCAGCGTTAAATTACAGTTTTGTTAAATTTAGAATTATACATGGAATTTCAATAATTCCTTTGAATTAAATTTTTATTCATATTATTCAAATTCATTATTACAAACAGATGAAATAAATATTGGAATCAAAACCCATTATATTAACATTCTCAATTTTCACCTAAATTTTCATTTGTGTAATGTTTTAATATTACATCCCACTTATTTGAAATTAATCCACTTATTAAGTTTCAAATTATAAATAAATTAATAAATCTTGGTCTTCACTCCTTAAATCAACCAATCTTCACATTATAAATAAAATTAACATTTACATCTTATATAATTAACCATCTCAAATTTTTAAGTGTAAATTATTTCACCAATTATGGTATTTATTTCAATTTCTTAAAAAATCCTTTTATTATAATTTGAATCCAATTTATTTTAATAAGTTTTCAATTAAACGGATTAGATTCAATTTCAACTTTTAACTTACACTTAAGTTTAGGTTATATTTAATTTATAACGTGTTACTCCCTAGTTATTGCTTTACATACTTCCCGTATTAATTTCTCAATAAATCATAATTATTAAAGTAACGCTTATAATAAACACGACCCTATAATTACTCAACATTTAAACGAGCGTTATTTCATTTTCCATTAGTGTAACATCATTCATTTTATTATCATTTATTACAATTTCTAATTCCATTAACAAATAAGGAGGTAATTTATAATATATGTTACAAGAATTGAACTAATCACTATTCATTATTATTGACTTTAATTTAGCATTAATTACCTTGCATTAACAATGTTACTAAAATCCCTATCCAATTGCAATTAATATTCTAATGAGCACACGCTTTCCGTTATGTTATTAGTTATCATCAAGGCACATCTAAGTATCTTTATTGGTAAATGAGTGAATTTACTAGTAACCTACTATTATAACCTTTAATATACTTGTATATTTATTCATCAATCAATATTTACGTTCTTTTTTTTCATTCAAATTGATTCATAACCTAATATACATTTATATTAGTCACATTTCATTCCATTCATTAATGGGTATTGCACTAAACTTATTACTTTACATTACATCCAGTTTCCAAATTTTATAGGATTAAATTCTAATTACTTACCATTTAATCCATCAATTATTGATTCTATCCAAACATGTAACTTATAATAACTGCTTACAAAAATGGAATTATCATTTATTCCAATAATTTCTAACTTTAAATTAACATATTAAATAAATTCCCTGTAAATGAATTTATATCCAAGAATATTACTTACCCCATTTCGTTTATTGAAATTCATTCAAATTGCTAGTAAATAGGTTTTAAGTCACCATTTATATATTTTTAATTTAGCGTTCATTTCAATATTCGTTTGTAAAGTTTTTTTTTCTTTCTTTCTACTAAATTTAATTACAAAGCTCACTAATTCAACCAAATTAAATGCACAAAATTTACGAGTCGTTACACTCTCCCCCACTCAAAACTTTTCGTCCCCGAAAAGGAAAAAGAAGGGAGAAGGAAGAATTAAATAAACAATACATCTTATTCAAAATATTAAATTATAAACAATAATTTACAAAATTTATTACTTTAAATAAAATATACCCATTTTATAATTATTATATCTTTTTATACTTGAATAAACAAAGTTTGGAAAAATATTTCAAAAATTTCTAAGTCCAAAAATTTACGAAAAATTTCGGCAGAGTCTCCCTTGTACGGAGAGGCTCGGGAGAAAATATAATATCCAAATATAACAATTATATTACATATATTATCCAAAATATAATATTCAATACCCAGGAAAATATATAAAATAGCGCTATAACCGTAATCCGAAACATACCTATTTGTCGGGCAATTTACGCTTAATTTATGGAACCAAAAGCAGTAGCAATTGCTTCCATAACCTGCATTTCACTTATAAAATCCAAAGGGTTAACAATTTATATAAAGTGAAATATTTAAGTGGTTTCAATCACTAACAACAAATCAATACAACAACCATCAATCTCAACAAACAGCATACACAACAAATACAAAACAACCATTCAATCAAACAAACAAATAGTTGTTTGGGTTCAAAATTTCTAAATTGTACGGAATGAAAAATAACTATCAAGTGCATCATTTACTCAATAGTCTTAGATGAAACAAAATAGATTATATTTTTCCATCCAAACAATTTCGAATCTCCTTACCCAAACAACCATAACCAAACAATAACAATTCTAACCAACAAATCAAATTAACTTATTATTAATTTTATTTCATACATTAGTTGTTTGATTTCCTTTCTCTCATTCATTGAGTGATTACTTCATTTATTCTCATTTATTACTTACTATATTCATTTTTTTCATTTTAATGTCATGTAAGTTTCTTCTTTATTGCATCATATTCACTCATTTCTTAATGCTTAATTTCGTGTAATTACTTAAGTTTTTAGTTGCTTACTTACAATACCTACTTTCCATTATATTCAATTAGTAGCATTCAATTATACTTAAGTTTATACAACTACACATCAATTCTTATTTATTGAGGAACTTCATTAATTTCTTTCATTATCTCAAATTTATTTCTTGTATAATATCTATTACATCCTCTTATTAATATTTCAACTTTTAATATTTGGTAAGTCGTACATATGCTTTAAGAATGTAATTGAAAAATTATACAAGTTTTCTCATTACCTATGATTAATTTAATGTTCAAAAAAAAATTATTTCCTTTTTATTTCCTTATAACATGGCATTAAATCTCTTACCTAAATTAGAGGTTTCGATTATTAATTACTAACCTTTCATTTCACTACAATAATTGAAACAATTAATTAACGGAAATTTGAGAATTTAATACCGAGTTAAATTTCAAATTATTTTAAAATAATAGATAAATATATTCTTACAACTTATATATCTCTAATTATATTTAAAAAAATTCAAAACTTATACATATATATTTTTCAAAAATGAATCTGCAGTAAAACTACTACAGTGGCTTTCCCCTTCGAAACTCGAAAATGAAAGTCGATGATGCGGCCGCCATCACCGAAATTATTTTCCAGCGACAGAGAGGAAAGTACAAAACTTATTTTCTCCAAATTCTTCTTTAATGCAATTCTTCCGAATTATATTAAATATTTATATCAGAAAATACTTATAAACAATATTATTATATTCCAAAATTTATTCGAAAATTTCAAAATCCCGGAACTTAAGTTCTAAATTTCCAAATTTCATTTATTTTATTTTTCAATCTTATTTCTATTATTATTTATACACTTTAATACCTAACAACCAATCTATTGCAGCCAAATATAGATATCATTTGAAATATTTTTATTTTATATAGAAAATATAATAGGAAAAATTATTTCATTCACCTATATGAAAAACAACTATTATGTCGGTCTGTCCTATTAAGTGTTTAGAAATCCCTATTGATGTCATAGCGTCCCATGCATCAACCAGAATTTATAAATACAAAACGGAACAGATTAACACAATGTTAAAACCTTTTTATAACACTAATAATATGCTCTCTCATACATATACACTCAACGACTCCCATAGGGTATTACTGCCCTATTAGTAAAGAGTCAAACCCCACAAAGCTAAGGTTTATCGCTAAACCAAAGCTCTGATACCAACTGTAACGTCCCGCCTTTTCGCACGCTTTAAATCGACACACGTGCCAATTCAAACCATACGGAAGGGCGGATTGTTATGGGGTAAATAAGGAAAAAACCAGGGAAAGAAAAAACAAAATAAATCTCACAGCGGAAGGATAAAATATAATAATAAATATACAGTTCATAAACCTTTTACAAACATTTGATTCTTCTTTATACAATAAATATCAGAGTTCACATACCAATCATAATCAATGCAGCGGAATTAAAAAGTGTAGTGGAATATAATTAATAATAATAGTGGAAATCTCCATCTTCGTCCTCCAGATCTAAAGTCTTCGATCCTAAAACGCTCGGACTAACCCGAGCGAATTTGAAAAGACAAAAACACTCGAGTCAGAACTAAAAGATCTTATGTGAGTTAAATTAACAGAAATAAATATGAGTGCAGTAACTCAAGAGACTCGGGATTTACATCCCCTAAGGATCCGTTAAACTATTTACTATATAGTATATTGCGCTATTACAATAGTGTCTATTTGTAAAATAAACTTACTTTTTAATAGCGTTAAGGGGTTACCCATATAGCCCTTAACACAAATAATGCCAATAGTCTATACAGTACCGTAATACCTCCTGATCGGGAGGCTACCAGAGGATACTCCATAGGTACGACACAAATAGAAACTCGTACAAGGCACGATAGGGTAGGTGACACGGAACAACTAGGCAATGCCAGGGTAGATATACCAATTACGCTTCTTGGTCGGTGGTAACGCGTAGCGCGCAGCTACCGCCTACCTCGAGCCACACCCCCACATAAAATCAAAAGTGGCCACTGAATCAATCCAAAGTCAAAGTATAATATCGAAGGGATGTGTCCGATCAAAGGTGCTACCTTATTAACCCGTCGATCGCTCCTGTTTTAGCCACCTTATGCCAACTCATGGGAGTCGGGTCCACGTATTTACCTTAAAGGAAACACCGCCACCATCCTACTTCATTCTGCAATCTCCACCGCGTACACGGTTGTTAAAGTGGTTTTCGGGGTTGGCAGAGAGTATGACAACTTCCGATCCCGGTCTCCTCAACAACCAAATGTTATTATAACACCACGGTCTTTAAAATAGTTTATACTTTAAAACTAGAAAATAATTATCCAAAACCCATAAATACGACATCATTCCTATTTCGAAAACAACTCATTTCGATATTACTTTTATAAAACCCAAATTAATAATATCATTTTATTTCAAATATATTTCTTTTCCAAAATCATACTACATAAAATTTATAATACCTGTAAACCAAACATTTGGATTATAACTTTCAAAACATAATACTTCGAAATTCATAGCTTTAAAACGATAACTTCTAAAACTTGAATGGTTTTGGATATTCAACGGTATATATAGAATAAAATAGTTGATTTTATATTACTTTATAAAATAAAATAATTTCCGCGACTTACCATTTATTTCATTTAAGATTAAGCCAAATCCATAAATTTAAAATCGCTTTCAGTTTCAATAAACCACTTCAGCTTCAATATATTTCAAACTTTGAATATTAAACAATTAGAAAGGTTGGAAATTTCTATTCAACAATTTAAAGTCCTATTATTTATTTTGAAATATTGGCATAATAGATCCGAAATCATTTTAAATAAAACTCAAATTACTTTTAACTATCAAAATTTCCTCCAATTTATTTATACTAGAAATATTCATTTAATCCATCTTGAATAAAATTTCAGTTATAAATATCATACCTTTTAAAATTCCAAGTTAATAAATTCTTCATCAACTTATGAAGTTAAATTCTTAATTAAGCTCGATTCCAAATGAATTTTCAACATAACTCCCAATATAAATTGATTTAAAACATTAAAAACTCTATATATTCTCAATATCTTAACATGTACTTAACCATATAATATAAATAATCAAACTCCGTTATTCATCTTATTTATTTTATTTAACAAATTCATGCACAGCTTAAATTCAATAATTTAACCATATATGTACATAAAATAAGATTTTATATAAGGTCAAAAATTAATATTTATTAAACCGTATCCTATCCAAAACCATAAAATCCTTTCAAAAAAATAATTTTATATATATACCGCGGTGCCTGTATATAATTTTCTACCCTATGGTCAAGTGATACGGATATTTACCATTTCAATCCGCAATTTAATAATAAAAATGCGGTTGTATATCATTTCAAACCGCAATCCCGAATGAAATGAAATGCATAACAACTTGCAGTTAATATAAATAAACATTCATTCATCCAAATATCAATCGTCAACCACTTATTACAAATCATCATCCAATTTAAACAAACATCAATATAGAGCATATAAAATATAACAGGTAATAAATACAGGTATTAACTAACAGTTTATATTCAATGATAAATTTAATAACTGTTTAACTAGCAGTTTATATGCAAATAAATAAATTTTAACTGTCAAATTTTCATGCAATAATAAAATTAATTCACAGTTAATTTAAATAAATGCGATTTAACCGAGATGATGAATAAAACATGCCAATAAATTTCTACTCATATCTTATGTCAATTTAACAAACAAAAAAAAAATTGAAGTTGTGAGTGGATTAAAACACTCACCTTTTGAATTTAAATTGAAATTAAATTCAATTTAGACCAAAAAATTTGACCGTCTCAGAATTCATCCAAACCAGTGTCATCGGGTCCAGAATTTCAATACGATCCTAACAAAAAAAAACGCGCGTAAAACGGATATCGTATGCTAAGGTTATGACGATAAATGCGATTGAAATCATTTAAAAAAAATGGAACACATTCTCACCTAAAAATAAACAGTGCCACGTCACCACTATTATGCGCAAGCTAAAGCACCATCTTCACAAATGCGTGCACAGGACTCACGAAGCCGCTCCAGTAACCCTAACGCACGCAGTACATACAGCCGCCACCGAAATTCACCTCGATCGCCACTCCGGTCTCCCCTTGAAACTCGTGCAGCCTCCTACACCCCCCACGCAACACCGCGGCGAACCCTCCCCCCAATCATCGGTGCTCACGAATTGTCCAGCCGCCGCAAGAAATTCCTAACCCTAGTTGAATTTTGTACGTCGATCTAGCCGTTAAACTTTCGAACCAAACCCATCGATGGCCTCCAGTGGTTCCCCTCTACCCAACAGTAACCTTGATTCCACGATCAGACGAATTTGATTTCGTCGCGATGGAAGGCCGAGAATTAACGATCAAATTCTGAACAAATGGAGATACGAACAGAAAAACGAAATACACCATTGAATTTCGCTCGTCGAGGGCTTCAACATATAATATTTTTGAGATTTTTCTGAGGACTTTAAATTTTTGACTTTTGATTTGATTTGCGATTGTGTTTGGATCTAAGTTTTGCATCCATTGAGGAAGAGAAAGAGTTGAGGAAATGAACGCACAAACAAATGAGAATAGATGGAGGCTAGGGTTTATAACTGGGTTTATATAGATAGGTTAGAAATAGAGTGGATGGATGCGATAAACAAACGTGCTAACGCTAACGTGGCCCAAAAAGCCCGTTCTGACCCTGTAACGAAATTGTACCAACCCATATATCAAAATAGGCATTTTAAAATATTTTAAATGTAATGGAAGAGGTTTCAGGTTCAAATTGCATCGTATGAAGAAGTTATTCTAAATTCAAATTTTCCAAATTGATTTCAATTGATTTCAATTGCATAAATTTCAAGACGTTTCGAGTCCGTACGATCAAACGACAAGTCCGATCGCTACCAAACTTGAAACACTATTATAATTCACCGTTACGGATCCGATGAAACTGGTTTCGTTGAAATCCGAGTCAATGGCCAAAATGGCTATTTTTCCGTTTATTAAATAAATTAATGATTAATTAATAAAATCAAAATTTTAATTTCACTTCTAAAATTTGATAATTCTTTTTATTTAAAATTTCTTAATCATTTACAATGATTTTAAACAAATTTAGATGTCAAATTAAATATTAATACATTTAACAATTTCAGCGTTAAATTACAGTTTTGTTAAATTTAGAAATTATACATGAAATTTCAATAATTCCTTCGAATTAATTTTTTTTCTTCATATTATTCAAATTCATTATTTCAAACAGATGAAATAAATATTGGAATCAAAACCCATTATATTAACATTCTCAATTTTCACCTAAATTTTCATTTGTGTAATGTTTTAATAATATATCCCACTTATTTGAAATTAATCCACTTATTAAGTTTCAAATTATAAATAAATTAATAAATCTTGGTTTTCACTCCTTAAATCAACCAATCTTCACATTATAAATAAAATTAACATTTACATCTTATATAATTAACCATCTCAAATTTTTAAGTGTAAATTATTTCACCAATTATGGTATTTATTTCAATTTCTTAAAAAAATCCTTTTATTACACTTTGAATCCAAATTTTAATAAGTTTTCAATTAAACGGATTAGATTCAATTTCAACTTTTAACTTACACTTAAGTCTAGGTTATATTTAATTTATAATGTGTTACTTCCCTAGTTATTACTTTACATACTTCCCGTATTAATTTCTCAGTAAATCATAATTATTAAAGTAACGCTTATAATAAATACGACCCTATAATTACTCAACATTTAAACGAGCGTTATTTCATTTTCCATTAGTGTAACATTCATTCATTTTATTATCACTTATTACAATTTCTAATTCCATTAACAAATAGGCAGGTAATTTATAATATATGTTACAAGAATTGAATTAATCACTATTCATTATTATTGACTTTAATTTAGCATTAATTACCTTGCATTAACATTGTTACTAAAAATCCCTATCCAATTGCAATTAATATTCTAATGAGTACACTTATTCTTTCCGTTATGTTATTAATTATCATCAAGACACATCTAATTATCTTTATTGGTAAATGAGTGAATTTACTAGTTACCCACTATTATAACCTTTAATATACTTGTATATTTATTCATCAATCAATATTTATGTTCTTTTTTTTCATTCAAATTGATTTATAACCTAATATACATTTATATTAGTCCCATTTCATTCCACTCATTAATGGGTATTGCACTAACCTTATTACTTTACATTACATTCAGTTTCCAAATTTTATAGGATTAAATTCTAATTACTTACCATTTAATCCATCAATTATTGATTCTATCCAAACATGTAACTTATAATAACTGCTTACAAAAATGGAATTATCATTTATTCCAATAATTTCTAACTTTACATTAACATATTAAATAAATTCCCTGTAAATGAATTTATATCCAGGTATATTACTTACCCCATTTCGTTTATTGAAATTTATTCAAATTGCTAGTAAATAGGTTTTAAGTCACCATTTATATATTTTTAATTTAGCGTTCATTTCAATATTCGTTTGTAAAGTTTTTTTTTTCTTTCTACTAATTTAATCACAAAGCTCATTAATTCAACCAAATTAAATGCACGAAATTTACGGGTCGTTACACGTATCCGATTAGATTTGGCTTTTGGTTCACTTTTTCATCCCTACGTACCCGATTAGGTTTGACACTCGATTCATTGTTGCGTTCTGTGGTTTGCTCAGTAAAACGATATATCTTAGGTATAATGTATAGATCGATTTCATGTGTACCCGATTAGGTTTGTTATTCGGTTGGCTTTTGCATCCATACGCACCCGATTAGATTAGGCATTCAATTTTTACATCCATATGTACCAGATTTGGTTTGGCATTCAGTTCATTATTGCATTCCATGGTTTGCTCGATTAAACGATATATCATGGGTATAGATCATTTTCATTTGTAAACAATTAGATTTGGCATTTAGTTCGCTTTTGCATCCCTACGTACCCGATTAGGTTTGGCATTCGATTCGCTTTTGTATTCATACGTACCCGATTGGGTTTGGCATTTGGTTCGTTATTCTATTCTGTGGTTTACTCGGTAAACAATATATCTTAGGTATAGATTGTTTTCATATGTACCTGATGAGATTTGGCATTCGGTAGGCCTTTACATCCATACGTACCCGATTAGGTTTGGCAGTCGATTTACTTTTGCATCCATACAAACCCGATTAGGTTTGGCATTCGATTTGCTTTTGCATTCCATGGTTTTCTTAGTTAAACAAAATATCTTGGGTTTTGATCATTTTCATGTGTACTTGATCAGGTTTGGAATTCGATTGGCTTTTTCATTCATACATACTTAATTAGGTTTGGCATTTGGTTAGCTATTACATTCCATGGTTTGCTTAGTTAAAAATGTATCTTGAGTATAGATCATTTTCTTGTGTACCCGATTAAGTTTGGCATTCAGTTGGCTTTTGACCCATATGTACATGATCAATTTTTATGTTCAATTGGTATTTTCTTTCCATGTTTTGCTTGGTTAAACAATATATCTTAGGTATATATCAACTTTGATACGTACTCGATAAGGATTGGTGTAACGACCCGATATTTTCAACCATTCGCATCCATTATAAGTGTATAGGTAGACACTCATGCCAGAATTGAATTGCTCAAAATACCGCGTTGTAAATAAAATTTGGCAAACCTCAGAATATACAGTAAATAAAAATCACAGATCACAGAGTATTTAAAATGCAGCGGAAGTAAAAGAAATAGTAGTTCATGAAGCTACTATATAAAAATATCAGAGTTACATAAAATACAACAGAAGAAATAAAGTACAAAGGAAGTCTCACTACATAGAAGTCTACTAATACAAGAGCTGAAAGGAACAACAGACTACAAATGATAAAACTTGACAAGTAGATAATCTCCAGCGATTTCAATCTCTAGGAAGTGGAAATCCAAATCTGTGAATAACTCAGGCTGACCCGAGCGTAAATAAAAATACAAACACTCGAGTCAGGACATACATACTTATACAATGTAAACCAACTCAAGTGAACTGTAGTAAAGGTACAAGTAACTTAGAAGATGGTTGGGACCGCCCATCCTCTAAGGATCCGTTAAACTATTTACTATGTAGTATATCGCGCTATATACAGTAGTGTCTAATCAGTAAAGTATAATCATATAGAAAATAGCGTTAAGGGGATGGTGAACCTTAACGCGGTCGGATCTTTAAAACCAAAATCGTAGTGGGCTCGATATAAGGATATGACACGGCACGCGAGGCAATGGCAGGGTGGATACACCGTTTGCACTCCCGGACCGGTGGTGACGGCAAGCTAGCAGCTTCCGCCCACCTCGAACAATACCCCCGAATCAAAGTGGCGCCTCGTATCGAATCACAAAAGTAATATAATGGTTTCCGATGGAACATGCTCGATGAAAGGGTGCGACCCTTTGTGTAGTCCGGTGTAGCTCCTGTTTTAGTCATATATGCCAACTCACGGGAGTTGGGTCCATGTAATATACCTCGAGAACGTCGCCACCATCCTACTTCATTCTGGAATCTCCACTGCGTACACAGTTGTTAAAGTGGTTTTCGGTATTGGCCGATTATAAGACAGTATTTGATCCCGGTCTCTTTAACAATTAATCGTTATTATAACCCGTAGTTATAACTTTAAAACAATATTTTATTCTTCAAAATAAAATGTCATTTCAACCCAAATCTTTATTAAAAAAAGATTAAATCATTTTCAAACCATTTCAATATATCATCATACCATATATTTCAATTCAAATATTTATCAAAATAAATATCAAGTCATTTCTAACCATTTCAATATATTAAATTATCATATCCTTTCAAAACTTCCTTTCAAATCATTTTAATATATCAAAATATTATAACCTTTCAGAGCTTCATTTTCAAAATATCATATCTTTTAGAACTTCTTTTCAAATCATTTTAATATTAAAATATCATATCTTTCAAAACTCCATTTTTCAGATCATTTAATATCAAAATATCATATCTTTCAAAACTCCATTTTTCAGATCATTTAATATCAAAATATCATATCTTTCAAAACTCCATTTTTCAAATCATTTAATATATCAAAATATCATATCTTTCAAAGCTTCATTTCCAAAATATCATATCTTTCAGAACTTCTTTTCAAATCATTTTAATATCAAAATATCATATCTTTCAAAACTCCATTTTCCAAATCATTTTAATATCAAAATATCATATCTTTCAAAACTTCATTTTTCAAATCATTTTAATATCAAAATATCATATCTTTCAAAACTCCATTTTTCAAATCATTTAATATCAAAATATCATATCTTTCAAAACCCGTTTTTCAAATCATTTTAATATCAAAATATCATATCTTTCAAAACTCCATTTTTCAAATCATTTTAATATCAAAATATCATATCTTTCAAAACTTCATTTTTCAAATCATTTAATATCAAAATATCATATCTTTCAAAACTTCATTCAAGTCATTTTAATATATCAAAATATCATATCTTTTCGAAACCACATTTCAATCATTTTAATGTATCAAAATATCATATCTTTTCGAAACCACATTTCAATCATTTTAATGTATCAAAATATCATATCTTTCGAAACTCCATTTTTCAATCATTTTAATATATCAAATAGTTATATTTCAAAACAAATTACTTCATTATTAAATCATAAAAATGAAGTTATTACATTTAATAATTAAATTATTAAATGCCAAAAGTTTAAACTTTTCAATGTTCATTTATGCACTTAAATTTATTAAAACAATGAAAATTCAAATTTCGCAGCATTTAGAAAATGCTACATAAAGTTACATTAAAAAAAACAATTAAATTTAACAAAAGACGGTATTAAAAATGCTGTTAATTAACTTCAAATATTCAATGGAATCTCACAAACACTTATATTTTTATTTAAATTATTTTAAACTTATAAAATCATACATTTTCACATTTATAAGCATCATTTAATTTTCCTTAAATTCATGATTTTATAAAGTTAAGTTTCCTTCCAAAAATTAATATTTATTAATAATTCACTTATTAAATTTCAACATTCAAATTTAAAGTCATTACATTAAATTTCAACTTAACACTTAAGTTTAAAATTTCAAATATAACTTAATTCCATTTTATTTAACTTAACTTAAAATTTCACTTTTAAACCAAATTCATAAATTCCAATTTAAGTTATATTTCCAAATTCAACTCAATATTCACTCATTAACATTTTAACTTTATTCAAAAATCATTAATATGTTATACAAATCATTTTAAATTAATTTACAATTCAAAATATCATAAATTTATCATATTTTCAAAGTTAATTTAAATTCCATTAAAAATTAAATCAAAATTTCCAAAATAACTTACATTCAGATTTCTAATTTTTCCATAATTTATTTAACTTATAGATTTCCAGAAAATCAATAATACTTTACAAAAATTATATTTTTATTTAATTTTAAATCAAAATATTATAATAATTAAATTTCTAAAATATTTTAAAATTTTTAGAAAAACATATTTTAACTACGGGCATGTGTATAATTTTCTACGCTAGGTAAAGTGATACGGGTAATGTATCATTTCAACCCGTAACTTACAAAGAAAAATACGAGTTTTATCATTTCAAACCCGCAGTCCCAAGTAAATAAAATAAGTTGAAAATATTTCAGGCCTATCATTTCAGCCCATAACGATTTTCCCTTATTCTAAAGTCCGTTCGGGTATGTATCATTTCAACCCATAGTGATTCTAATCTAAAGGGAACTTGCAGTGTGATAAACTGATAAAAATAGCAGAACAACATAATATAACAGTAACAGATGTTATAACAGGTGTTTAAGCATGGGTGAACATTATAAAATTATAATATAGCAGGTGTAACATGATAATGCATTTTGCAGATTCAAAAGGGGTCAATTTACTAGTTATATATGTACATATTGTCTGGTGAGAATAACTCACATGTTCAAAGCTGGAGATCGCTGCCAAAGCACACATAACGACACTACAAAGGCACGAAAACACGGATACGATAAGAGAGTGGAGAGCCAAAGCAATTAGACTTGTTCAAATATTTACACCAAACAATGCAAATATACGTAAGTTTCAACGCAAGTTATCACCAAATAGCATTAGAAACAAAACCCCAAAACAACATTAAACGAATTGCACTTGTTCTCAACCTCATATGCTTCAGTTAGACATGGAATAAGCTCAGCTAAGGCAGAGGATTAGGTCATGTTTGGGGTCCAAAGTAGTCGGCCATCATGGTGTAAAAGTGATGAGATGGTATAGGTGCAAAACTATACAATTTCAAGGCAACAACTTCATCTCTATGCTCCTATTGTGCTCGGCCAAAGGCTAGGTGGGCCCAAACAGTGGTACAGTTGGTGGTGGGTGATGTGGAAGAGGGTGGAGGTCAAGTCAGAGGTGGTGGAGGTGGTAGTGGCGGCAAATGGTGGTAGAAGGAGGAGATGACAATTCTAGGCCATAAGTGATAGTTTGTGATGGTTTTTGGTGGATTTTGTGGTGATCTTCACCTTGGATTTGCTTGGCCTGAAATGGAGAGGTAGTAGGATGGGAGATGGTCAGAGGTAGGGAGTGGTGGAGGTCAGGTCAGATCTGGTTGAGGAGGAGCCAAGCTATGAAGGTGAGAACAAGTACAAAATTCAAATAGAAAAGTAGAAAAACTAAGGAAGAAGAAGATGAAATGGAAGCCATTACCTTCAATACTTCTAGCCGTGAGTTTGATGATGGAAAGTGAGCAGTTTCTCACGTGAATAGGAAGGAAAATACACGGCTATTCAATAGAAAAAGAAAAAAACCGATCAAAGAGTAAATGAGGAAACGGTAAAAGAAACGACTTAGGAGGTGAGACGACTTTACGTTTCAAAGCTTTTAAAACCTTTCAAACTTCCTTAATTTTGTTTATATAACTTGATATTTCTGGAAATAATAATAATCCCAGATAAAATTTCGAAAATTTATCAAAATATAAAAATATATATAATATTTATTAATTATATAAAGCTAAATTAAGGAAAATAGCTAAAAATAGTAAACTAGTCTAGAAAATTTGAAATTACATGAAATAAATTTTAGAAAATACATATGAGATTGTAATATATTTTTAAACATAAATAATAATATAAAATAAAAGTACATTCACAAAATAAAAAAATAAAATTTAAATAAAATTTACTGAAGAAAATAGCAGAAAATAAGAAAACAGCCTTTTTAAAAAAGAAGAAATCAACACAGTAAACTTTGAAAAAATTATAACATCACTTTAAAAAAAATATTAAAAGACAAAATATACTTAAAATAACCCATTAACACATAAGAATTTTTTTTAAAGAAAACAGAAAAAGATTTAAAGAAATTTCTTAAAAATCCAAAACAGTGTCCAGAAATTACAAATAAATCACCATTGACTTTGAAAAATTGTTTTCATTTTAAAATTATTATAATACAAAAATATAAATACAATAAAACATTAAAATAAATATGACAAAGAATTTTTTTTATATAATTTATAATAGACAAAATTGTTAAATAAATCAAATTACACTCAAAATTGAAATGTACATAACTTTTACAGTTTAACTCCGTTTTCAACGAAATGAAAAGTAGTGTTCAAGTTATTACATCTATTTTCATAATAAAAGATAAAATTTAATATTTAAAATAATTAAAATTTGAAGTTTAAAAGTCACAGTTTGAACAGCTTGACCAGAAATCCACTTTACAGTAAAATATTCAAATTATACTAATTTGAACTATAAATCACTTAATAATCATCATTTATATTTAAAAATGAAATGTTTGAAATAAAAAAAAACTTAAAATAATTTAAAAATAAAAGAAAGTCCAATTTAAATAATATACAAAAATCTAGGGTTGTTACAGTTGGTATTCGGTCGGCTTATGCATCCGTATGCATTTGATTAGGTTTGGCATTTGATTGGCTTTTGCATCCATATTTACTAGATTAGGATTAACATTCGGTTAGTTTTTGTATTCCATTATAACATTGGTTAAACAATATATCTTGGTTATGAACCCATAACCGAGCCCATGACTGATTGCATGACCGGGCCCATGACCAAGCCCATGACCAAGCCTATGACCGAGCACATGACCGACTACATGATCGAGCCTCATTACCGAGCCCTTGATCGAACTAATGACCAAGCCCTTGATCGGGCCCTTGACCAAGCCCTTGATCGGGCCCTTGACCAAGCCCTTGACTGAACCTTTGACCGAGCCTTTAACTGAGCCCTTTAATCGAGCGTATGATGCATATAACCTGGTCTATATTTGCCATGCTAATATTTTCCAGGCAACAATTACAAAAGCAATACATGCACAACTTAATCAAATGCTTGGTCATATAGTTGGTTATGGGCTCGGTTATGTGCTTGTTCATATGATTGGTTATAGGCTCAGTCATGAGCAAAGTCATGGACTCGGTTATAGGTTTGGTTATGCGCTCGATTAATATTTTCCTTTCATTAACCTATCAAACAAATAATTTCCAGATATTTAATTTTAGTTTATAGATTGTACAATATTATACTATATAAGGATAACAAAATTTCATTTGAATAATGTACATTACAATCCAGATATAAAAAACTATACATTATACCATGTTAAAAGTATTTAGCAGTAAATATGGCATATTTGAGTTAATCATCAAATTTGTACATTTCACCAACCATTTTTTCCGTATAGGACATTACAGTTCAAACATTGAGTATTTCACATTAAATTATGATAAAAGTTTTTAACAATCTTCCAAAAGTGTTTCTAAAACATTCAATATGTACAAGTAAGATTACATATCTAGCATCCAGCAATTATCATCCAGGTTTTGATACTTTCAGCCATGTAATATAAACTGTTAGCATTTAGGCAAACTTTTTTTGTGGCTAAACAATCTTTAATATATTTTATTGTCAGGTTCTGATTTCCAGCCACATCCTTTGTTTATGAAAATCTCATATAGTATCCGAGCTCTTAGTTTTTACATTTCTTGATCTTCATATAAATCTACTTTTCCGTCTATTTCTATGTCATTGGATAGGTCTTTCATATATTGCATAATAAATATCGCATAATCAATTCTGCATCAGTTAAAAAAGGCATTTTTAATGTTATTAAATTTACTGTTATAAAATAAAATTTTATACTTACGAATAATGTTTTTGTTGTAGACAATTGATCACTAGTTTGTTATTAAGTTTAGATGGTTTCTTCCAATTTTTTGCAACGATTGACTTTCGAAATTCCATTATTTTCTCTCTATAAAATATAATCACGATGCTTATATAGATTTTCTCTAAGTAATTATCTGAAAGGAAATACTAGCCAGGTAATTATCACTTAGGAAAATATTTGTCAGGCAAATACTTGCCTAGCAAATATTTTCCTGGCTAATATTTGTCTCGCAAATTGCCTGATTAATATTTTCCTGGAAAATGTTTGTCATCATTAGTTAATAATATGTTTTAAATTTACCATTATTTTTGCTTGTTATTTATGTGGGCAGTCGTCGTTATTTCTTCTTCATCTTTGAGAATCATAATGTTTCCAAGATTTGTCAATTGTATTGAACTCCAACAGCGTGTAATGATTTTTATGATGTAATCATATCAATATTTTTCTGCAGTTCATAGCTTGTAGTACATTGACTGCTAATGATTCATTGGTTGATTTGTAATCTAAAAGTATCAATACCTGTGATTACATATTAATTAGTTTTCAAACTTCTAAGTGATATTTATTTACAATTTTAAATATTTCATACCATTCTTAGGATTTAAAGTATATGATGTCGTTTTGATTTTCCTTTAGCTTAATTATGGAGTACCAATCTATAATCTTCATAGAAAAATGATTTTGTACATTAGTTTTGTTATTTTCAACTAATTGGTATAGTACCGTTGAATCAATGAATCTATTAAGTAACATGTCCAAAATATTTGCTAGGCAGATATTTTCTATGCATTCATACATTTTTATATGTTTGTTTGAATATATGCATTTCATGTTCCAAAAGATTAAATTACCTATTTCCATCTTTTTCGTAAAAGGCATTAAGCTCTTGAATTCATTTGTAAGCCATTTTTTTGCAAGATTGCCTTTTTGTGCCAATATCTTTGCATCTTTCTTTATTTCAGACCTATCAGAACCATATTCAGTGTTTTAGTGTGATTTTTTTTTAGATTGAGGAGCTTCTCCAATTCCTTTTGTAATTGTGCTTTTATCTGATTTCTTCCGATATTGTCCTTATGCTATGTTAGATATTTGAAATTTAAATCTTTTTCCTCTTTTTTTGGTTTTTGTTTTACTTGTTTTAAGAGTAAAGAAGGTGAAACTTTTGTTTGTTTTTCTCTCCTCTTTTTCAAGCTTGATTTAGAAATATGCATCCACTTTTTTTCGAATATTTTCAAATTCTTACATTGCTTTTTCGCTGCTATGTTGGCTCTCGCTAGAAGATGTAGTAGATTAAATGTTGGATAGTCTATACCTGGTCCGTCTTCTTTACAGCATTTATTACAGTTGTATATTTACTATATGTCAAATGTTTGGGATATATTATTTTATACAGAAAAATGAATTTTTTTACATATACACCTTTTGTTTTTTTTTACTATTTTTCCCTTATACTTTTCTAAAATCAAATCTTTTGATTATCAACTAGTTTGTTAAGAAATTTTAATTGTTGAATGTTTTATTTGCTAGCAAATAGATGGAAAATATTTGCATGGTAAATATTTGTTTGGCTGAAATTTTAACAATAAGTTTTAAAAGTTTATCTTTTCTGTACTTTCTTTTTTCACTTCATTAGCCTCTATTTGTTCATCACTCTTTACTTGCTTTGGTATAACAACTATTTCAAATATCTTGCTATTTGATCATCCGTGTCATCATCTTTAGCAGTAGCATCATCCTTGCTCTGGTCACCACCATCAATACCATCACCAGCACCACCATCTTGTCACTAGCACCACCATTATCATCAATACCATCACCATTACCAGCACTAGCATTACGATCACTATTATCTTTTTCATCAACATCTTGGTCATTATAATCACCACAACCAATACCATAACCACCAACATCAGTACTATTCTCAATATTACAATCATCATCATCTTCAGCACCATCATTAACATGCATCTTCGTCATTTTTATCTTCAATTCAGTTTCATCTGGACTATTGCCATTACCATCTTTAGGCTCATTTTCTTTATCATCATGTTTTTCATCATTAGTACCTTTGTTGTCTTTATCCTTAACACCATCCTCCCTATCATTATCAACATTAACAGCATTATCATCAGCACCTTCTTTCCTGTTTTTCTCGACATCATTATCTTTAACACCTTTTCCTTTATTAAGACCTTCAACATCTGCCTCTAAAACTACATCATCACCATCATCCTTTTTATTAATACCAACATATTTATCTTTGCCATCACAATATCTATCTTCATCTTCATCTTTTTCATAACTACCATCATTATCATCTATCGCTTCATCATTATTTATTTGATCATTATCAACTTTATCATCTTTATCATTTTCTTCATTTTCTTTCCTTTTTCTCAAACCTTCATTTCTTTTTTCAGGAGCTTGTTCTCTTCTTTTAGAGCTGTATTCTCCTCTTTCAGTTTCTTCATTTCCAATTTTATATCTTTTAGTTGTTTCTTGAAATATTCATACTTTTTGTCAACAATTGAAGCTCGTTTAGCGGTTTTTAGCGCCTTTTTCTTTTTTTCTTTTTTTTCTTTTTTGCTTGGCAAATATTAGGTAGGCAAACTGCCAGGCAAATATTTGCCTATCTAATATTTTCCTTGCAAATTTGTCTGCCTAATATTTGTCATTTAATATCTTTAACTGCATTTATTTGTACTATAAGTAGATTTACCTTTTTATCCAAGAAGCACTTCATTTTTCTTGGAGTAACTTCCAGAAGCGTCCACTTAGAAAATTTTAGTTCGTTCTCTTTATAAATTGTTTTTAGAGGAATAATGTTTGTAATATCACAAAACCAATACTGCACATAAAGTTATTAAATGTTAGTTTGTTTAATAACATAAATTATGAAAGATAAAATGGGTTATTAGAGTTTACCAAGAGCAGGGTTATGCGTGCGTGTATTTTTCCTTGCTCCATCAATTTTTCTCTAATTGTTACTGGCCAAGAATTGGTTTTCATGTTCTTCAATCTGTAAATATATGGCAGCACCACCACCACCAAATGAAAGGCTGAGTTTTGGTTGGAGTATAAGTATATTGAAATCAAGTACATAATAAGTAATCTTACACCATCAATTGCATTTTCTTCTTTTTTGGCCTTTTATAGCTAATCGAATGCTTATTTCGATGTCTTTTCCTTGATCATTTTTGAATTCTTGAAATATTTATCTTTGAATGCTTTTAATTTGGATTTGATTTCAGATTCCTCTGAATGATATGCAGTGTTAATTGTGATGTCTTCATTTGAGAATCTAATTTTTTTTTTTGCAATGTCGCTTTCTTTCAAAATTGCTTTCACATTTCCAAATTCAAAATAATTTTCCCCAACTGAGAAGCAGTCAACTATAATATCCATTAGAGTCGATCTTTGGATATATCCTCGGTTTTCGTAACTCCTTTAAAGAATGGGTTGATGATGTTGAAGAATGCAGTTTGTTTCAATAAATCCATGTGGGCTTTTAGAAGTAGCTTTTCTTTTATTAAATTTTCTATTAATGTATGGAAATATTTAAAACTACTTCTCTAGCTTTCTAAATTTTCTTTTGGCACTTCTTATTTTGTTTCTTTGCAAGTGATTTTCTACCACTACTTCTTATTGCTGATTGTTTTCTTTTGTGGAGGGTTACAAGAGGAATTTCGTCATCAGATGGTGTATATTTTGAGGTTTCAGTTGTTAAAGTTACCATAGTGTCACATTTGATGATTTGATGTGATTCGAGATGTTGACAAGTTTCAGGTACATTTTGTAATTTCCTCATTGAAAATGGTAGTTTTTTGTTTTTTGCTGTAATTTTGTATCCTTGTTGTGATATAACCTGTAAATGTTATAAAATTATTAAAGTAGTGTTACATATATATAAGTAGCAAATATAGGCATGGCAAATATTTGCTTGGCAAAGAAAATATTTGCCATTCCCATATTTATAACAAATATTCCTTATTGTATGCATTTTATTATTTATTAATACTAAAATTTTAATCTACCACATCTAAAATTGGTTTTACCAATATTTAAAATTTTAAGAATTTTTGGTAGAAAATATTAAATGCATAAAATTACAGTCATAAATTTTTGGCAAACATTTTTCATGATCGTCTAATTGTATCTAACACTAATTTTAACCAATTTCAATCTTCAATGATTTAGAGCTACATCATTTAATTTTAAACTACTGTTAGAATCTATAATTTATCAAAAATACATTTGTGAGTTATTTGACATTTTTAGCGCTTATATTATAAATATTTCAATTTGGCAAGTAAATATCATAGTAAACATTTTCCAGGTAAATAATATGGAAAATATTGGCCAAGTAATTATTTACAATTAATGATAATTATAACGGATAATAATTCTTCATCATCACATTCCAATCTCACAATATGTTACAAGTAAGTGATATGGAAAAATAAGTATTTAGTCAAGTAATCCACATATGTAAGAAATTACTGATAATAACTTATGGCAAATATTTTCTAGAAGAACATTTGCATTTGTCATTTTTTATTTCATTGTTCATGTAACGACCCAGAATTTCTATTTATTAAATTTCGTATATTTAATTAATTTTAAATATTAACAAGTAAGATTTGTAAGTCGAATAAATTTTATATCGAATATCTGGATTTAATTAAATAATTAAATCGACAAATTAATAGTGGAAATTACAGAAATAATTGTAAATTGGGTTAAATATGATTGAAAATGATTTGTAAAATTTTATTTAATCATATTGGAGTTAAAACGATGTCTGTGAACTTTTAAAATTGAATTAAAAGTTAATTTGCGAAAATTGAATATTTTAATATTTAAATCGACTAGTGAAAATAGCCATTTTTCAAACAGTCTCGGATTTCGATGAAACTAGTTTCATTGGATCCCTAATGTTATATTATTGTAAGGTTTCAAATTTCGTGTCAATCGGATTTACCGTTTGTCCGAGGCAAGCTAAAACGCACAGAAATTTAGTTAACCGATTTAATTTAAAATCGATCGTTTATTGCTGTAACTCGCACATATGATCGAATTAGCTCGCGAAACCTATTCCATTGTGTCCGGAACGCGGGATAAACCCTAGAAACGCCGATCACCGCGCGGGATTTGGAGTTCGGAAAATCCGGGATGAATAGTGTCGCGTATTTTTCTATAAAAGCCCCCCTACATTCTCATTTACACTCAAACCCTAACCAGAGAAACCCTAGCCGCCGTTTGTACTCCAATGGCTAGAAATCAACCTCCTTCCTCCCTCACTTTCTTCAAATCCGTTGATGAATACAAGAAACGTTCAACTAGAAGTTTGTAGAGCACTCTGAGTTCTAGATATCCAACGGTGATGATGGATTTTAATCAAGTGGTTTGATGGCAAAACGAGCTCGAATCCAGCACGTTCGCACACGTTTTTCTCAACCATAGGGGGACCGATCTCGACGTGGTTGCTGATGGTGGTGGAGTTTGTGATGGCGCATGGAATGGTGTAATCTAATCATGGTGGAAGCGCTTGTAGAGGTCGCGTGATTTAGGGTTTGTGGCGGCAAGATGGGTTCGGTCGTGATTTTCGTTTCCTGGAGCAAAAAGAAATACGTGAGAGGAAGAAGAAGTTACACGGCCTGGATCTGGTATCTCAGATTTGAACGGCCTGATTTTTTTCAGGGTATAAAAGTTAAAAAAAATTTGTAAATAAATTATATTTAAAATTGTATGATCTTTAAACTATCATAACTTTGTCGTACGAGGTCGAAAAATTACGAAACCAGTTGCGTTGGGTTCGTATGGACGAATACTACACTATGGAAATGGATTGGAAGCGATTGGAGTCAGTGAAAATTTTGGGTAAAGTTAAACGCACGTTTAATTTTATTCGAAATACAACGCTGAAACGGAATTGAAATCAAGGTGAGAACTTCTCACTCAATCGAATTAGTTTCGATTTAAATTTTAAATAGTTAAGTTTAAAAAATTGCTTGATTGTATGATTGAATGATGATTGTTATTGATTGTTAAAATAGACATTATACGCCATTAGTAAGCGGAAGTTATTTATTAAAAACATATACCGTGAATATTTCACTGCAAAGTGAAATTGGTATTATTTATGTACTTGGAGTTGATTTTCCCGCATTATATAGCGGATGAGACCCTATTGCGCCGCATAATAGCGGATAGTATTTTATAAATCTCATATACCACGATATTTCGTCTTGAAGCGAAATTGGTATTGTGCTAACATCTTTGGATGCAGGGAAACAGGTTGGAGGGATCCAACTGGATTCCTCAAACATTTGAATTGGTTTCAATGTTGTGTGTTGATCTATTTATTGATCTATTTATAATCTGCGTGATTATCTTTGTGATTGAGATGGTTAAAGGCTAAATTTTAGCCGAATATATTTTGGTATCGTTAGATGCCGAAAATAAATAAAATTTGATTTTTGAAAATTTAAGTTGAGAATTCATAATAAAATTTAATTTTGAAATTGATTCATTTTAAATGAATAAACGTTGTAATTTATATGTTATAAAAATTATGATTTTTGAGAAATATAACCAAAATGTGATTATTATTTTTTCAGATAAATAGTTGATAAATTTATAAAATGGTTTAAATTGGGATTTTCAAATTATTATAAATAGTTTATATAAAAGATTTATAAAATTGATATTTTTAGATTAAAATGTTGGAATTATAAAACAGTTTTTTGTATAAGTGTTAAAATGGAATATGAATGGATTTTTTTTAAGTGAATGAAATCTATATATTTATTTATAAGTTGTGGAGTTATAAAATGAATGGATTTTTGGTAAAATAAAATATTTATAAGTAATTAACTTATAAATTGGATTTTGGCAGTTAAATGAGATATAAATAGAATTTGTTAAATAAGGGATTTTTATAAGTTGAAGTTTTTATAAAATATATGAATATGAATTTATAATCGTTGTTTTATAAATTCGAAATCAACTTATTTTGATAAGTTGATTATTATAGATTATTAAAGGAGAATATTCACGATTTTGGACAGTAGATAATCCTTTAAAATAAAATATGTAGAAAGGTTGAATTTGGTTAAGGAAATATATTCACGATTTTGGATCGTGAATAGTATATAAAAAAATGCTTTGGGAAGTGATATTTTAAATAGAATTAAAACGATTTAAAGATGTTTTAAAATGTATAAAATATCGAAACCATAGATTTCAACATTCATTGTTGAAATAGATGTTTCGAGAAATAGAAGGAAAAGTTGGACTATAACACTGTTGTTATAGTAAATGATTTCCGAAAGGAAATGTTTTATATTTTATTGGGATTTATATATCTATTTTAAGTTCGAATCCCTATATTAGTGATTTTGGGTTGCCATAACGATGTTTTACGTAACATTCGTTTTGACCCAAATAAATGTGTTTAAGAGAATGTTTTCCTTGTAAAATAAAATATATACTTAATTTAGATTTAAGTATATTGAATATTTCAAAATGTTGAAAATAAATAGATTGGTGGATTACTTATTATTAAATAAGTATGGAAATGTTTTTCCAATACGAAGTGAATGTTTGAGATTTTATCTTTTAAAGATAAATTGAAAATGAATATTAGAAATCGATTTAAAAATCGTATATTCATACATATTTTGGAACTGTAAATTCACTATGGAATTTATAAAAGAAAGGGAAATTAGTTAAAAATAAACGTTGATTTATTTTGTAGTGTGGAGATTAATTTACGGATTTGCAATGTAAATTTAATAAATCGGTAAGAATTTATTTAATTGGTTTAAATGAATCATTTTGAAATGAAAGTTGTAAGGGTGTAAATTGATTTTAAATTGGTTTTCAAATGGTTGAAGTGCGGGATATATATCTTATAAAGATATTTTTGAAAATAAATAATTTGGGAAAATTATTTATAATCAGGTGATGTTGTGAATACTGATTGATAGTTAAATAACCGACTATCAATATTGACCTTTAAATATGTATTTGTTGTGAATTGGTTGAAATTGAAATGCTACAGTTATTTTTAAATTATTGCGCTCGTTATTCGGATTACCCATTCCAAATAGTGATACGACGTAATGGATAGCATTGAAGGCCGGTGGTGAAGACCGGGTATTTGTGAGAACGATAGGATGACCTATCGATTTTCTCTGCACCGTTAGCTACGATATGGAGATTTCCTTTGTGATGGGAAATTCGATCGGGATTGTGAATACCCAGATTGCAAGGGCTTCTTTTGAAGTGCCTTCGGTTCTGTCCGAACCCGGAACAGACTTGTATGATTACGTGTCTGACATTACATTTTGAGATATAAAGCAGATTTTTTTCAAATACATTCCTGTTGGTGGCGGAGAATTTATTCTCTTAGCTTAACACCCTTCTCTGAGACGTACGCGCTTAGAGGTTTTGTAGTTGAAGGTTATCAGCGATATATTCCCAATTTGGTAATGTGGCATGCTTAGTGTTGCTGTGTGATGATTATTTATTGATCATTTGTTGATCAAAGCATGGCTTTGTGCCTAGCTTTGTGGACGAGACTTCGTCAGACCTCACTCCCCGAAAATGGTCAAAACAGGAATATGCGGCAAGGTTATGAGGGTTGTGCCCTTTAGGATATGTCATTTCCTTCTGGAAAGGGGGGTATCATGGTATGGAGCCCAGATACTTACTCATGTTGACACACTATATTTATTACTGTGTGATGTTGGTTATCGAGCGCTCCGATAAAGGTCCAAAGGGACCAGGGGATGGCATATTCGTGTAGTAGTCACCTAGTGACAAAGGTAACCCGGCCTTGTGTTGGCAGAGAGCTGGTTAAGTTCTCGGGACGTCCCGCCAGAGGCGATCCCATGTGGCAGTAGGAAGTTCCTTAGCCTGACCATTTGTTGAAAAATCCAAAGAAACAATACGATCCTTGTACGGTTTTAGTTGTATAACCTGCCATGGAATGTGGCGGTAACCTGCTATTGAACATGGTAGCTACAGTAGGCATAAATGCGGAATGCCTATGCTGGCTAAGATTTATATCTTTACTTTCGAAATGTTTTCCTACACTATGCACTAGTAATAATATCAAATGCTTCTTTTTAATGCGTATCAAGCATCTTTGACTATCATAAGGAGAAATCTCCTCCAATTCTGCGTTTGCATTGTGTGTGTGTGCGGGAGGCCTTATTGTAGTCTCATTTTCTAAAAAGCATTGCGAATCTATTTTAAAATTATCCTGTACTTTGTTTATTTTTTAAGATAAACTGTTTTAGTTCTCACACCAATCCCATGACTGACTCGGAGTTTATTGTTTCCTTCCTAAATTTTGGGTGCCCACCAATTTCCACACGGGCAGTCAAGAGTCAGGTTTATCAGGATATTCTGGAATTCAGGAGTTGCTGGAGGCAAGCTGGATGGCATAGCGTATTCACTAGTATATAGTACTTCTTTTCCACTATTTGTTGTTGTTTTGTTGTTGTACACTCTGATGATGTAATGTGATGTAATGTAATAACTGATATAGTTCTTGGTTTAAAGATTATTCATTTATCTATTATATGTTGTTCCGCTGCGATATGTGAGATTCTGTTATTGTTTTTCTGTTTCCTTCTTCTACCGTCTTCTTCTTAAACCCTAAGAATTTGATTTTCCGGCATTCGATTGTTCGGCAGTTGATACAGTGGACGTATTAATGTCGATTTTCGGAAGTCGAAGAACCGGGTCCTTACAACGTGGTATCAGAGCATTTGGTTAAGCGACAACCATGGCTCTGTTGGGTGTTACTCATTAGAGATAGAGTCAGTAGTACTCTAGAATAAGTTTGAGTGTAATAATAGATATGAGCGCGTATTTGTTAGTGAATATAAAAATGTTTTATATTGTGATGATTGGTTTGTTGAGTGGTATATGGATTCTGGTTGGTATAGTCCGTACAACTCTATCGATAGGGATCTCTAAACACTTGTTCAGAACAATTGGCATGATATTGTTTTAAAGGGGGAATTAATTTAAAGGACAAAATTTTCTGTATTTTTTGCCTCAAGGACACGACCTCAATATTTTTACCATAAGGACAAACATTCTTCTAAAAATTATTCACAAGGACAAACATTTTTCAAAATTATTCATAAGGACAACAAAACTGATACCGAGCTAAAAACTGATACCTAAAAACTGCTACCGATAACTGCAAACTGATACCTAAAAACTGCTATCAATAACTAAAAACTGATACCTACAGAAAGTTGTCCTTCAGGATAAAATATTGAAGGTCTGTCCTTGAGGCTAAAAAGCTGTGAAATTTTGTCCTTGACAATAATTTCCTGTTGTTTTAAATTGGGTAAATGAAATAATTTTACCTCGATTATATTTTATATATAAAGGAATGATTTTTCAGAAATTATTAAAGTATATATAAATTGATTGTTTGGTTGTTGAAAATGCAAAAAAAATGTATAAGTCAAATAAAGTTGTTTGAATAAGTTAAATAAAAACAACAATTGTAAAAGAATGAAATTTTATAAGGAAAGATTTATAAATGTAATTTATAAATAAAAGGAGATTTTTGAACGGATATTTAGCACTGATTTCACTATTGTTGCTGGGAAATAATAAGGGTGATGACTGCAGCACCATCAGTATCATGTTCGAGTTTCTGTGTGATGGATTTGCTACCATAGTAAGTTGAAATTGAATTTTATTGTGATAAAAAAATTTGAGATTAAAATCCAAGTTGAAATTGATAAATATAAGTAAAACGAGTTTTGAACTTATATTATGAGATACAAATTTTAGCTTTGGTAAAGTTAAAGAATTTGAGTTGGCACAACAAAACATATGATTGGGAATTTAACTAAAGGGAGTTAAATAAATTAAATCGGGTTTGGAAGTTTAAATATATAAGTTGTATAACTTAGAAAATGAGAAAATGTAAGTAAAACTGATAGTTAAAATGATTAAACAATTTTGTTAAGTAAAATGAAATATGATTTTGATAGTGATATGAAAATTTGACTTTGGTAAAAGTTAATCAAAATTGAAATCTGAATTGAACTTATAAGTGGAAATTTAAGTGAAGTTAAACAAATGATGTTTAAAGGAAATATAACTTAAGTAAAATTGAATAAAGTTGATTTTGATATCAAAGTAAAATAATAAAGTTAATTGAATGAATGTAAACTTGAGTTATATAACTGAAATTCAACCTTATATTGTTAAAGGAATTGACAATTAAATTAATAAATGGATTGAATGTTAATCAGTCGAATGTAAATAAGTTAATATGAAATAATGAATGAAGTGTTAGTTCATTGAAAGCAAATGTAATTAGAAGTTGAATAATTGAATGAAAATCAATTAAATGTTAAACCAATTGAAATTATAAGTGTTGAACAAAATTAAATGTTGAAAGTAAATTGAATGAATTTGGTTGTATTGGATATACATTGTTTGTTATTTGATTGTTAGTTGATTGTATATAAATTCATTAAGTGTTGATGAAATTGAATTAGAAAAATTGAAAGCTATGTAATTGAATCCAAATTGAAAGTAAATAAATTTGAATAGAATTGAATTTGATTTGGAAGTGAACTAAATGAATGTAAATTAGTGAATGTATACTAATTGGAGATGAATAAATGAATGTTGATAAAATCCAATGTTAACAAATCAAATGTGATTAAAATGAAAAACCAATTCATTGAATATTAATGAGAAATGAAAGAATATTGATTTGGTTATTGATTTGTTGGATGATTATTGGATGATAGTTGTTGATGGTTGCATTTGTTGCTTTTGGGTGCGTTGTTATGTTGGCACATGTAGTTGTTATGTTGCTATATGCTGTATATTGATATTATTTTCATATATACATGTTCTCATTTGTTTGATTGAGTGTATAGTAGGTGCGGATAGCGCTTGCTTCGCATTTGGAGCTCGCTTTCGCGCTATATTAGCCGTATATACTCTCTAATAATAAATAAGGTACATATCTCGGATTACATACCGTACTTTTACACTTTTTTCCCTACGGGATTCTTCATCACTTGATGAGATGTATATTTGTGATATATATACTGTCAATTTTTTTTTGATCGAGCCGCGCAAAGGAGACTATGGCGAATTTTTCCGAAAATTTAAGACGTTAGAAATTTTTTGGGAATTTTGGAATGAAAACTATAGCTAAGTATAGATTTGAAAACTTAGAAGGGTTTTTGTATGAAGTTTAACTATGAATTTTGGGAAAGTTAAACACTTAAGAGATTTGTAAATCAAGCTTGAACGGTTTGTTTTGAAAAGTTAATGGATTTCGAAATTTTTTCTAACTTGGTAGTTTCGAGGACGAAATTCTTTTAAGGAAGGAAGTTTATAACGACCCAAAATTTCTATTTACTAAATTTCGTATATTTAATTAATTTTAAATATTAACAAGTAAGATTTGTAAGTCGAATAAATTTTGTATCGAATATCTGGATTTAATTAAATAATTAAAACGACAAATTAATAGTGGAAATTACAGAAATAATTGTAAATTGGGTTAAATATGATTGAAAATGATTTTTAAAATTTTATTTAATCATATTGGAGAACGATGTTTGTGAACTTTTAAAATTGAATTAAAAGTTAATTTGTGAAAATTGAATATTTTAATATTTAAATCGACTAGTGAAAATAGCCATTTTTCAAATAGTCTCGGATTTCGACGAAACCAGTTTCATCGGATCCGTAATATGATATTATTGTAAGGTTTCAAATTTCGTGTCAATCGGATTTACCTTTTGCCCGGCGCAAGCTAAAACGCACAGAAATTTAGTTAACCGATTTAATTTAAAATCGATCGGTTATTGCTGTAACTCGCACATATGATCGAATTAGCTTCCGAAACCTATTCCATTGTGTCTGGAACGCGGGATAAACCCTAGAAACGTCGGTCACCGCGCGAGATTTGGAGTTCGGAAAATCCGGGATGAATAGTGTCGCGTATTTTTCTATAAAAACCCCCCTACATTCTCATTTACACTCAAACCCTAACCAGAGAAACCCTAGCCGCCGTTTATACTCCAATGGCTAGAAATCAACCTCCTTCCTCCCTCACTTTCTTCAAATCCATCGATGATTACAAGAAACGTTCAACTAGAAGTTTGTAGAGCACTCTGAGTTCTAGATATCCAACGGTGATGACGGATTTTAATCAAGTGGTTTGATGGCTAAACGAGCTTGAACCCGGCACGTTCGCACACGTTTTTCTCAACCATGGGGGGACCGAGCTCGACGTAGTTGCAGGTGGTGGTGGAGTTTGTGATGGCGCATGGAATGGTGTAATATGATCGTGGTGGAAATGCTTGTAGAGGTTGCGTGATTTAGGGTTTGTGGCGGCAAGATGGGTTCGGTCGTGATTTTCGTTTCCTGGAGCAAAAAGAAACGCGTGAGAGGAAGAAGCAGTTATATGGCCTGGATCTGGTATCTCAGATTTGAACGGCCTAATTTGTTTCAGGGTATAAAAGTTAAACAAATTTGTAAATAAATTATATTTAAAATTGTATGATCTTTAAACTATCATAAGTTTGTCGTACGAGGTCGAAAAATTACGAAACCAGTTGCGTTGGGTTCGTATGGACGGATACTACACTACGGAACTGGATTGGAAGCGATTGGAGTCAGTGAAAATTTTGGGTAAAATTAAACGCACGTTTAATTTTATTCGAAATAAAACGCTGAAACAGAATTGAAATCAAGGTGAGAACTTCTCACTCAATCGAATTAGTTTCGATTTAAATTTTAAATAGTTATATTTAAAAAATTGCTTGATTGTATGATTGAATGATGATTGTTATTGATTGTTAAAACAGACATTATACGCCGTTAGTAAGCGGAGGTTATTTATTAAAAACATATATCGTGAATATTTCAGTGCAAAGTGAAATTGGTATTATTTATGTACTTGGAGTTGATTTTCCCGCATTATATAGCAGATGAGACCCTATTGCGCCGCATAATAGCGGATAGTATTTTATAAATCCCATATACCGCGATACTTCGTCTTGTAGCGAAATTGGTATTGTGTTAACTCTTTGGATGCAGAGAAAAAGGTTGGAGGGATCCAACTGGATTCCTCAAACATTTGAATTGGTTTCAATGTTGTGTGTTGATCAATTTATTGATCTATTTATAATCTGTGTGATTATCTTTGTGATTGAGATGGTTAAAGGCTAAATTTTAGCCGAATTTATTTTGGTATCATTAGATGCCGAAAATAAATAAAATTTGATTTTTGAAAATTTAAGTTGAGAATTCATAATAAAATTTAATTTTGAAATTGATTCATTTTAAATGAATAAACGTTGTAATTTATATGTTATAAAAATTATGATTTTTGAGAAATATAGCCAAAATATGATTTTTTTTTTAGATAAATAGTTGATAAATTTATAAAATGGTTTAAATTGGGATTTTCGAATTATTATAAATGGTTTATATAAAAGATTTATAACATTGATATTTTTAAATTAAAATGTTGGAATTATAAAATAGTTTTTTTTATAAGTGTTAAAATGGAATATGAATGGATTTTTTTAAGTGAACGAAATCTATATATTTATTTATAATTTGTGGAGTTATAAAATGAATGGATTTTTGGTAAAATAAAATATTTATAAGTAATTAACTTATAAATTAGATTTTGGCAGTTAAATGAGATATAAATAGAATTTGTTAAATAAGGGATTTTTATAAGTTGAAGTTTTTATAAAATATATGAATATGAATTTATAAACGTTGTTTTATAAATTCGAAATCAACTTATTTTGATAAGTTAATTATTATGATTATTAAAGGAGAATATTCACGATTTTGGACAGTGGATAATCCTTTAAAATAAAATATGTAGAAAGGTTGAATTTGGTTAAGGAAATATGTTCACGATTTTGGACAGTGAATAGTATATAAAAAAAATGCTTTGGGAAGTGATATTTTAAATAGAACTAAAACGATTTAAAGATGTTTTAAAATGTATAAAATATCGAAACCATAGATTTCAACATTCATTGTTGAAATAGATGTTTCGAGAAATAGAAGGAAAAGTTGGACTATAACACTGTTGTTATAGTAAATGATTTCCGAAAGGAAATGTTTTATATTGTATTGGGATTTATATATCTATTTTAAGTTCGAATCCCCATACTAGTGATTTTGGGTTGTCGTAACGATGTTTTACGTAACATTCGTTTCGACCCAAATAAATGTGTTTAAGAGAATGTTTTCCTTATAAAATAAAATATATACTTAATTTAGATTTAAGTATATTGAATATTTTCAAAATGTTGAAAATAAATAGATTGGTGAATTACTTATTATTAAATAAGTATGAAAATGTTTTTCCAATATGAAGTGAATGTTTGAGATTTTATCTTTTAAAGATAAATTGAAAATGAATATTAGAAATCGATTTAAAAATCGTATATTCATAGATATTTTGGAACTGTAAATTCACTATGGAAATTATAAAAGAAAGGGAAATTAGTTAAAAATAAACGTTGATTTATTTTGAAGTGTGGAGATTAATTTACGGATTTGCAATGTAAATTTAATAAATCGGTAAGGATTTATTTAATTGGTTTAAATGAATCATTTTGAAATAAAAGTTGTAAGGGTGTAAATTGATTTGAAATTGGTTTTCAAATGGTTGAAGTGTGGGATATATATCTTATAAAGATATTTTTGAAAATAAATAATTTGGGAAAATTATTTATAATCAGGTGATGTTGTGAATACTGATTGATAGTTAAATAACCGACTATCAATATTGACCTTTAAATAGGTATTTGTTGTGAATTGGTTGAAACTGAAATGCTACACTTATTTTTAAATTATTGCGCTCGTTATGCGGATTACCCATTCCAAATAGTGATACGACGTAATGGATAGCATTGAAGACTGGTGGTGAAGACCGGGTTTTGTGAAAACGATAGGATGACCTATCGATTGTCTCTGCACCGTTAGCTACGGTATGGAGATTTCCTTTGTGATGGGAAATTCGATCGGGGTTGTGAATACCCAGATTGCAAGGGCTTCTTTTGAAGTGCCTTCGGTTCTGTTCGAACCCGGTACAGACTTGTATGGTTACGTGTCTGACATTACATTTTGAGATATAAAGCAGATTTCTTTCAAATACATTCCTGTTGGTGGCGGAGAATTTATTCTCCTAGCTTAACACCCTTCTCTGAGACGTACGCGCTTAGAGGTTATGTAGTTGAAGGTTATCAGTGATATATTCCCAATTTGGTAATGTGGCATGCTTAGTGTTGCTGTGTGATGATTATTTATTGATCATTTGTTGATCAAAGCATGGCTTTGTGCCTAGCTTTGTGGACGAGACTTCGTCAGACCTCACTCCTCGGAAATGGTCAAAACAGGAATATGCGGCAAGGTTATGAGGGTCGCGCCCTTTAGGGTATGTCATTTCCTTCTGGAAAGGGTGGTATCATGGTATGGAGCCCAGATACTTACTCATGTTGACACACTATATTTATTACTGTGTGATGTTGGTTATCGAGCGCTCGGATAATGTCCAAAGAGACCGGGGGATGGCATATTCGTGTAGTAGTTACCTAGTGACAAAGGTGACCTGGCCTTGTGTTGGCAGAGAGCTGGTTAAGTTCTCGGGACGTCCCGCCAGAGGCGATCCCATGTGGCAGTAGGAAGTTCCTTAGCCTGACCATTTGTTGGAAAATCCAAAGAAACAATACGATCCTTATACGGTTTTAGTTGTATAACCTGCCATGGAATGTGGCGGTAACCTACTATTGAACAGGTAGCTATAGTAGGCATAAGTGCGGAATGTCTATGCTGGCTAAGATTTATATCTTTACTTTCGAAATGTTTTCCTACACTATGCACTAGTAATAATATCAAATGCTTCTTTTTAATGCGTATCAAGCATCTTTGACTATCATAAGGAGAAATCTCCTCTGATTCTGCGTTTGCATTGTGTGTGTGTGCGGAAGGCCTTATGGTAGTCTCATTTTCTAAAAAGCATTGCGAATCTATTTTAAAATTATCCTGTACTTTGTTTATTTTTTAAGATAAACTGTTTTAGTTCTCACACCAGTCGCATGACTGACTCGGAGTTTATTGTTTCCTTCCTAAACTCTGGGTGCCCACCAATTTCCACACGGGCTGTCAAGTGTCAGGTTTATCAGGATATTCTGGAATTCAGGAGTTGCTGGAGGCAAGCTGGATAGCATGGCGTATTCACTAGTATATAGTACTTTTTTTCTGCTATTTGTTGTTGTTTTGTTGTTGTACACTCTGATGATGTAATGTAATAACTGATATAGTTCTTGGTTTAAAGATTATTCATTTATCTATTATATGTTGTTCCGCTGCGATATGTGCAATTCTGTTATTGTTTTTCTGTTTCCTTCTTCTACCTTCTTCTTCTTAAACCCTAAGAATTCGATTTTTCGGCATTCGATTGTTCGGCAGTTGATACAGTGGACGTATTTATGTCGATTTTCGAAAGTCGAAGAACCGGGTCCTTACAATTCATGAATCTACATTTCCAATCTATCAAGTATCAAAATAGTGTATGCCAAATATTTTCTATTAATTCCTTTAGAATATAAAAATGCAGCAAAATCAAAACTCAGATTACCTTTCTGCTTCTTTTTGTAGATTTTCAGTTTGATCTGATGCGTGTTGCTCACAATAACTGCCTTTGGCTGCTAAATTCGAACATGGAATGACTCCTTCTACAAAATTTGCATATATTTGCCATTTTTAGGGAAATCGCTTCTATTTTTCTTGCTTCCGAACAGGTGGTCGATTGAAATGTAAGTGGTGAGTTTAGCTTCAATTTATTCTGTCGATTGAAAGTAGAATACCTAATTTGCAAATTAGGTATTTAGTTCAATTTCAAGTATGCACGTGCTTTTTTCTTATTCGATGGAATGATAGATTAAAGCTGGTAGATGTTTGCGGTTTAATATTTTTAGCTATTTAAAAATAGGGATGTAGATTATAGTGTGTAAACGGGAGGGTTGTGGACCTAATTATTTCTATATAAAGGGATATGGTCCAAAATTTTCCTTTAATTAAATGGTTAAGTAAATTTAATTTTTTTAACTAAATTGAAATCATGTAAATTAAATTTCTTGCTCATATGAGGTTGCATTCGAACTGGTCTTGTAATCTACGCGTTGGAATTGGTTTCATTGAATTTGGAGCAAGTTGAATTATGAGCTAAAATTGAACATCGTTCGATTTTATAGCAAAGGAAACACGAAAGTGGCAATTGGAATTTCGATGAGTTTACACGCCTTTAAATAAACTATATGCTATCCACGATGATATTATTATTGCTAAATGCTTGGATGATAGTTTATGGTGTTATTTGGTTGTTTGTTTGGATTTAAAATTCCCGCTTGAGAAGTAGATGACATAAATAACCATTGTGTTATAGGGGACAAAAACAAAAGAGTCAGAGTGTACGTAGCGAATAGGCTGCAAAACACTTTGGAATACCATACATATGTGTGATTTACAATGGACTTTTATAGAGAGAACCTAAGGGATTTCTCGCCAATATTAATTTAGTTATATTTTTGTGTCACTTATATTATTGTTTGATTGAAAATATTTATGACATACTGTTTGATTGTTTAAGTGTCATTATAACAATTATCGTTGTACCGTCACTTGGAAATATCATTATCTTAAACCTTATTGTGAGTTGAACTTGAGCTCATATTTTTATAAAATAAATATTTGGTCATGTTTTCACACTTTCAAAGTTGTTTAAACTATACTTTCGAATATTTTGAGAATTTTGAGAAAAAAGGATAAATGTTTATTTAAAACCCAAAGAAGTTGTAAATTTAATTAATTATCTTTTAGGATAATTAGTGCTGTTTTAAATTTATAAAGAGATTATAAATTTGATTAATTATATTTTTAGATAATTAATCTCGATTTAAATTTGTAAAAGATTATGAATTGGATTTAGTTATCTTTCAGGATAATAAATGATGTTTAAATAATAAAGGTTATTTATCTGAAATATTTTGTATATTCTTTTTAGATGCGATTGTATACATATTTGAAAAGAATTGGAGGTTTAAATTTATTATTAATTATTATTTATATATAATAAAGTTACTTAATCATTTTTAAAATTGATGTTTAAGATTAATTAAACATTTTAATAAATGATGTTTTAAATTTAATTAATTATTTTAAATAATGATTTTTAAGGTTAATTAATCATTTTAATAATGATGTTTTAAAGTATTAATTATCATTTTAAATAATGATGTTTAAGGTTAATTAATCATTTTAATAATGATGTTATAAAGTTAATTATTCATTTTTAATAATAATGTTTAAGAATAATTAATCATTTTAATAAATGATGTTTAAACTTAATTAATTGGTTTAAATAAGGTGTTTAAAAATTAACTATCTCATTCAATAAAGGTGTTTATAGATAATTGATTGATTTATTAAAGGAATAGTTAAAAAATGCTAATCATAAATTGTTTTGGGTTCATAGTAAATGATGTTTTAATGACATTTATTTTTTACTCTTCTTTTTCGTAATACATTTATAAATACAATTAGCAGTATAAAAAAGAATTTTTTTTTAAAGAGTATTTTCAAAGTGTTTTACAAATATTTGTGATGTGAAAATCAAGCACAAGTTCCGGTTTTAAAAGTTTAAATGTTTGATTCAGCTGCATGAAGAATAAAAATTTAATTTCCGTAAATGGTATCGCTTATGTGGAAGGAATTTAGTCATACTCTTAACACTAAACGTCGAGGCATGGAAACTCATTTCTATCTTGAAGGTCAAAACTGATGTCAAAGCAATGCCTAGAGGTAACACTACCTTTACTTGCCTCTCTTCATTTAACTAAGTGATAGTACAAGTTTCAAATCGACGAGTAGTGGTAAGGGTATGAGATTTAATTTCCATATATGATCATCTTTAGATTTCTCAATAGTTAATTTATCATCTATCGATCAACTTTCTTTTTTGTGTATCGTCAATTTAAGATGATTCGTTGCTCATTTGAGCGTTGATATCCTTTGTCAGAAATGACTAAAACAATAAAGTGAGCAGGGGCTATATGGTATTTTCATATCTACTCTAGATTTAGTTTTGGTGGTATGCACGTGGAAATATGAAATACTAGAGTTCTTGAGAGGAGACATAGAGTATATGACCCTCTCAAGTATATTGTCTAGAGTTATACTTTTGGTGAGGGGGGCGCACCCTCCAAGTCATTGTTGGAATATTCATTTCCTTGTTGTTGATTCAATTTTTTGAATTCTTTTCTTAATTGCATCGAGAAGTGACTGGGGCTCCTCTCGATGTTTAATTATTTGTGTCAATTCTTTGAGTTTGGATTTTGATCTTGTTTAAGCCCATTCTTTCAAGTTTGGGTTTTTTTAATTTGCATTCATTCATTCATGTGTTGAAGTTGTTGCTGTGAGGTAAAACCCTTCCGCGCTTAGCAGCATTGTCTCATAGAATCATTATATATTCACCACATTGCTCGAGTTTTCTCACGTGGTTTTCCAGACTAATTTAGGTGTTATTTCCTTAAAATGCTCGAGTCAAACTGACTGTTTTTTCATATTGTCATCGATGGGACAAGTAGCTTATGGGGTAGAGCTGGATGTTCACCTACCGCAGTATCTTATCTCCACTTTATTATTATGTAAACCCATCAATAATTGTGAAGTAAGGAAGTTATAACTGCCTAGGCTGGTGAGGTTGTTTTTAACTATGATATATCATGTATATTAGAGTGATAGCTTTTACTATCTTTGATATATTATATGTTGTCACTCCCCCGTGAGATTTTCTTTCTCCTGTTCTTTTTCTTATTACCCTAACAATCTACCTTCTTCGACGATTGGGTGTTTGAGATTTGAATACGGTGGATGCGTTGATTAATGACTTTCGATAGCTGAAAAGGTAGGTCTTTACAACTGATATTAGAGCTGAAGGTTAAGCGAGAATCTTTGCTTTGGTAGGGTATGACTCATAGAGATAGGGTAAGTCACACCCTAGAATGAGTTTGAGAATATTATATATACGGTAGCATATTTGTTATTTGCTATAAAAACATATTACTTTAGTTTGTCTATTGAGTTGTTTATGAATTCTGGTCGAGACCTGGGATGCCACGGTGTTGATAGGGATTTTTAAACACTTGAACAAGGAAAACAGACACGATATTGATTTTTTTAATTTGTAAATGAAATATTTTACGTATGATTATATATTTTTATATAAAAAGAAATAGTTTTCAAATTTACATAGTTATTTAAGATGTTTGTTTGTTCGACAATGATAATATTTATTTATTATCATTGTTGTTTGATTAGTCATGCTCAGTTAGTTTAGGAGCATTGACCATTGATTGTTGTTTGTTGATTATTTGTACTCTGCTTATTCATGAATGCTTATTTCTTTGATTTAAAAAACGAACCCCTAGTGAATTAAGTTTTACAATTTGACTATAAGGTATTTGGTGAATTTTGTAAGTTAAAAGTCATTTTTTATTAAATTTGTTTAATTTAATCTAAATGAGAAGATAAGACATTTAAAGGATAAAAACTTGAGAAAATTTTATTATAATAAGGGAAAATTATTATAATATGAGATAATTTTATATAAAGGAAATTTTATATAAATTTGGTTTATAAAATGTGTTCTAAAAGGAGTTTATTATAATAAAAGGAAGTTATTATATTATTAGATGATTTTAAATGTACAATTTATACAAGTATGTTATATAGAATGATTTATATGATTTAAAAAGAGTTTTTGAGAATTTTAAATCTTGGTATTGCCTGAAATGATTTCAAAAAGATTACGGAGAAAATTTATGGTAATATTATTTGGAAGAATTTATGAGAATAAATATTTCAAAAAGAATTTTAAATAAAAATACATCTTCTTTTGATGTTTTGGGGAAAATATATCGATTAGTTTTATGGTAATCTGAATAAACTTCTAAGTGACGATCGAATGTTTACTTAGGCGAACGTTGTAGTGCACGTAGTAAATTATTTTCTTTATCATTGTGCGATCAAAATGAGTTCGAATCTGAACGAACCCAAAGTGAGTATTAGCAAATAAATTGCAAAAATTATATTATATGTAGATATATATGTAGCCTGATTTCCAAAAGAGCTTTGAAAATAAAAACCAGGTCTTTGGATCTTTAGTTTCCTTAAAGGGAATTGATTTAAAATAAAGTCTATTTTGATAAATAATTTGACAAATGAAAATTTTAATTCTTGGATAGAAAAGAAATAATTTAACTCAAGTTTTTAAATGGATTAAATGAGATAGGAAGGTTTTGGTGAACTTTATTTTATTAAACTGTAGTTATTGTTTAAACTTCTAAGTTATGTAAACTTTATTATGTTATTGGGCCAAGTAGTAAACACCTTTAATTAGAACTCTTAATGTAAAGGGGCCAAAGGGTTGGCTTAATTTTAAAGACCCATATTTTGTTTGGACCTTTCTCTTAATTTTGAAAAATTAATTAAAATTGATATCATGTATGTACTCTTAAGATATTAGAAGAGTATTACACAGGTAAATATAGTGGAGTAAGTTTATATTTGATATCTTATTAAGAAATATCTTTATAAAAATGTTTATAAACTAAATGAAAATGTATGAAGTAATTCATAAGTAATTTTAATATTGAATTGGAAATAAAATTGAAAATGATTCAGAAAAGAATGATGTAGTTAAGGAACCAATCTGATTAAGTATGTCATTTATACGTATATTATTTTATTTGCATGATTTTGATCTATGATTCAAGTACATACTTCGGGGTTAATCACACCAGTTCAAAAAAGGATTTCTCACAAGATTCTTATCAGCGAACACTTGATTCAAATTCTTGATACGATACTGAAGTTTTTAATCATAGTATATGGCTATGTAAGGCGAACAGAGGTTACTGATCAAAAAACCTGATCGAAGTCTTTACTAAGAAGGTCAAGTGAGCACTACTGGTTCGTAAGTAAAGTTTATGTATCTGAGCAAATGGTCAGATCAGATATTGTGTATGGATGATTTACATACATTATACGAGCTTAAGTATATCAATACGGTTTGCTGTGTGGCTTAGGGGACTTCAGGAGTTTCTTTCAATTTCTTTCTAAGGTAGCTTAGATAATCTTCTAGGCATAACCAAAAGCTGATGAACATAATGATAAGCTTAGAAAATTATCTACATCCTTGGACAATCGAGAATGTTGTGAACCTAAGAAAAATTTCTAAGAAACTTATTGTTGGTCATTTGACACTTGTGTAGTGTAAATTGATAGTTTATCCCTTTATCGAATTTGATTTGATTGATGGTGTGGTTTTATAGACTATGTGTTATAAAATTAGTTTTTGTTAGGACATAAATGCCAGTGCTTTTAAGAGAAGTGATTTCGAAAGATGTTGTGAAAGAAATAATAATAAAATTATTTTGAAAGCTTTGGTAAAGTATTATTATTTCATGATATTTGAAAGGAATTTCGGTGATTTGATTTTTTAAATATTTTCTTTTATGACTAAAGTTGGGCGATTGGGGGTTTTCTAATTTAGAAGACTCCCCAAATATATTTGTTTGCTCTAATTGTTGCCATTGGAGGAACCAAAATACTACTGGATGCTCCATGTTGTTTTGATTTTAGAGGTATACCATGCTTTGGTAGGAGGAGCCACCTCCTCGTAATAAATTATTTTGGTTTTGATTTATTTCTCGGATGAATTTGAAAATATATTTTGAATATAAAACCTTGTGTACTTAGTTCTAAAATTTATCTTTGAAAAAAACTGGATGCTTAGTATTCTATTACAGAGTATCCTCTGTAATTGTGTTGCATATGGGTATTATATTATTTATATTGCAAGTGTATTTCTCTTTATCAACATGATTCTCTTTTTAATTAAGTAAGTACAGGAAGCAAGAAAATAATCTTTGATTTCTTATTCATTTACATTTGCATCGAGATGGCAAATTGCTTGCAAAAATAAAAATCTAACGCAAAGAGGTACGTAACAGATTTAGAAATTGGAATTTTGATTTATTGATGATTTTATACCCCAGATATGTGAGGCCACCTGCCTTTTGTTTTAATTTGGTTGAATTAGGCCAGCTGTGGTGAGTTATTGTTTTTTCAGATCAACCGTGCAAATGAGGTGTTGTCGGAATTTTCCGTGATATAAGGAACTTTAAGAGTTTAATAACTCTTTTTAATTAATAGTTTTAAAACTTTAAGGGTTTGGGTACATTTTCTTCCTTTGGGAATTATGAGGATGAAATTCTTTTAAAGGGAGAGAATGTAATATCCAAGAATTTTACCATTTTGATTTTGAAAATTTAATTAATTTCAAATATTTAAAAATTGGTGTTTAAAATATAAATAACTCATATTCAAATAGAGGGATTATTTAAATATTTAAATTGTGAGTCAAAATTTTGAATTATGAATTAAATATAATTAAATGGATTTAATAACCTTAGTTAACTTCTTTTAATTAATAAATAATAATGGTAAACTCATTTTGTAAATTTATTTACAACAATAAATAGTTCGGATAAATAATAAGAAAATAAATTTGTTAATAAAACGATTTAATTTTTATTGTAGTATTTTTAACTAAATTTATTGGATTTTTTCATAATCTTTAATTTGGAAAATATTTAAATTATCGTTCGTCGAATTTTTGGAAACGATGTTAATTCTATGATCTTACAGAATAAGATAGCCGTTGAATATTATTATTGTTTTGAAATTGTATCATATTTTTGTGCACGATCATATTTTTGTTTTATCGTTCGCGATCCTTATGTGAACAAAATTCTACGCATCGAAATGCAGGAAATTTATAAATAATCATTTCACTACGCTTGTTCAAAACACTTTCACTTTTCCATTCTCTCTCTTTTTCATTTTTCATCTTCCAGTAAACAAGGAAATTTAATTTCCTCCATTTAAATAATTAAAATAAAAATATTTACTTAACGACAAATTTCAAAACAAAGATTTTTGGAATTGTGTTGTCTAGATCTACATGTCGGTGTGCTCCTTGTGATGTGCGACGAGTATTTGGTCTATGTCAAAAAAGCATGAACTTGTGTTTTGATTTTTTTGAAATTGAAGTGTATTTGGGCTAATCGAAGTTTATATTTGAGTTTGTTGTATCCTATTGCATCGATGTGGAGAGTTTGGACTGTTGCAACTCTTATTTAGGTATCGCGACATTGGTTGTCGAGGGGAGGTAATGCTCAAGTTGGGTTTTACAGGAGGCAACTGAGCTTCCAATTGTTGGCGTGGTTGAACTTGTGACACAGAAAGTAGCGGATAGGTGATGGCTGAAGGTGCTCCAGTTTGCCATTGTGAGATGCAACACTTGGACATGGAAATTAGAGCAGCGGTCAGATTTGGGTGCATGGAGTTGAATTCGTGCTTATCGAGTTCAGTGGGTCGAGTTAGCAAGCAGACCGACTGCGAATTCCATTCGTTGTTTAGCGGGGAATAGCTATGTGTCTTAGGAATTGGTGGGCAAGTGGGTTCGATGTATTTCTATGTGCTATTTGAGAGGGAGAAGGTTAGGGAAGATAATTAAATGGGTAATTAGAATTTTAATTAAATGATTAAGTAAATTTAATTATTTAATTAAATTGAAATATTATAATTAAATATCTTGCCCATAAGAGGTCGGATTTGAATGGCCTTTTGTGTTGGACTCGTATCTTTATTAATACGCATTAGAATTGGTTTGGTCGAATTTTGATTAAGTTGGATTTTTTGCTAAAGTCGAATATCAAATCAGAATGCGAAAGCGTCAATTGAAATTTCGGTGAATATACTTTCCTTTAAATAGACTATATAATATTGGTGTTGCTATAAATTTTTGTTGAATGCTTAAATGGGAGTTTATGTTGTTATTTATTTGTTTTTTGGCTTTTAAATTCCCACTTGAGAAGTGGATGACATAAATAGACATTGTATTGCAGAGGACAAAAACAAAAAGAAAGTTGGAGTGTACATAGCGAATAGGTCGCTACGGAATACTTCGGTATACACATACATATGAGTGATTTATAGGGGACTTTCGTAGGAAGACCCGGAGGGGTTTCTCGCCAATACTAATTTACTTATATTCTTATGTCTCTTATATGGTTGTTTAGTTGAAAATATTTACGTCATGCTATTTGATTGTGTAAGTGTCTTTACAGTGATTATCCCTATACCATCATGTATGAAATATCATCCCCTTAAACCATTATTGTGCATTGCACTTGAGCTTGTACTTTATAAAATAAATTTTAGGTTGTGTTTTCACACTTTAAAAGTTGTTTAAACTATATTTTCAGATATTTCTAGAATTTTAAAATAAAGGATAAATGTTGATTTAAAATCCAAAGGAGTTATAAATTGTATTAATTATCTTTGGAGATAATTAATGTTGTTTTAAATTTATAAAGAGATTATAAATTTTATTAATTGTCTTTCGAGATAAGTAATAGTGATTTAAATTTATAAAAGATTATAAATTGGATTTAGTTATCTTTCATGAAAATAGATGTTGTTTAAATTTATAAAGGTGATTTATCTTAAATATTTTGTAAATTATTTTCATATGGGTTTGTAAGGATTGTATAAGTATTTTAAAAGAATTAAAAGTTTAATTTATTCTTAATTATTATAACAAAGTTGATTAATCATTTTTAATTTTTTTGTTTAGGATTAATTAATCGTTTTAATAAAGGATGTTTTAAAGTAAATTAATCATTTTATATAATGATGTTTAAGTTTATTAATCATTTTAATAATGATGTTTTAAAGTAAATTAATCATTTTAAATAATGATGTTTAAGGTTAATTAATCATTTTAATTATAATGTTATAAATTTAATTAATTGTTTTTAATGATGATGGTTAAGACTAATTAATCATTTTAATGTATGATGTTTATAGTTAATTAATTGGTTTAAATAAAGGTGTTTAAAAATATATTATCTGATTTAGTAAAGGCGTTTAAAGATAATTGATTGATTTATCAAAGAAATGGTTAAAAATAACGCAAAGTGTAATTGTTTTGGGTTTATAACAATGTTTTAATGACCTTAGTTCTTGACTCTTTTACTTAATACACTTAGAAATATAATTAGCTCTTTAAAAAGGAATATTTTTAAAGAGTGTTTTTAAAGTGTTTTATAAATATTTATAATATGAAAATCAATTACAAGTTCTAGTTTTAAAAGTTTAGAAGTTTGATTCGTTACGGAAAGGATAAGAATTTAATTTCCATAAATGGTATCGCTTATATGGAAGGGATTTAGTCATACTCTTAGCACTAAACGTCAAGGTATGGAAATTTATTTCTACCTCGAAGGATAAAATTTTTGTCAAGGCAATGCCTAAAGGTAACACTACCTTAACTTGTCGGCTTCATTTTTAACTAAGGGATAGTGCAAGTTTGAAATCGACGGGTAGTGGTAAGGATATGAAATTTAATTCCCATATATGATCATTTTTATTTTTCCTAAAAGTTGATTTATCGACTGTCGATTCAGCTTTCTTCATTGTGTATCGACAATTTAAGATGATTTGTTGCTCATTTGAGCGTTGATATCCTTTAGCAAAAATGAATAAAACAAAAGAGCGAGTGAGGACCAAGCTATGTGGGGTTGCTCCCATTAGGATTTTTTCACATCTACTCTAGATTTGGTTTCGTTGATATGCACGTAGAGATGTGAAATACTCAGATACTCCGTAAGTTTGGTAGGGTCCGGCTTGGAGTTCCCGAGAGGAGACACATAGTATATGACACTCTCATTTCTGGAGGGTACTTCAATGAGGGGCACACCCTTCTAATCATTGTTGGAAAAATCCTCTCCTTATTGTTGATTCAAATCTTTGAATTGTTTTCTTAATTGCATTGAGAAGTGAATGGAGCTTTTCTCCATGTTTAATTATTCGTGTCCATTCTTTAAGTTTGGGTTTTGATCTTATTTATGCCCATTCTTTCAACTTTGGGTTTTGTCTTAGTTTGCTTTCGTTTATTCATGTGTGGAAGTTGTTCTTATGAGGTAAATCTCATTCCATGCTTAGCAACATAGTCTTACATAATCATTATATGTTCACCATATTACTTGAATTTTCTCACGCTGGTTTTACTGACTGATCGAGATGTTATTTTATTATAATGCTCAGTCGGACCAAGTATTTTTCTAGGTTTTCATTATGGGACATGGAGCTCATGGAGTAGAGCTTGATGTTCACCTGCCATAGGATCATTTCTCTACTGTATTATTATCTAAATCCATCAGCAATTGTAAGGTCAGGAAGTTATAATTGTCCCGGCCGGTGAGGTTTGTTTTTAACTCTAATATACCATGTATTTTAGAGAGACAGCTTTTACTGTCTATGATATATTATTTTTTGTCGTTCCACTATGAGATTATGTTTCTTCTATTCCTTTTCCTTTTCTCTTTACCCTAATAGTCTGGCTTTTCGGCAATTGGATATTCGACATTTAAATACCGTGGATTTATTGAGTTCCAACTTTCGATGGCCGAAATGACAGGTCGTTACAGTCTAAGTTGAAATTGAATATTTCCTAAGCTAAATCTAACGCTACAAATCAATCCCTAACCGGTATAAATTAATAGCTAACCTAACCCTAATTTATTTAGAAAACTTACTACGTACTGAAACTCTAGCATTTTCACTTTTTCTACAAATTCTAACAGCAGTAAAACTATTATATATATAAGTAGAGAAAAATGGAGAATAAGAGAGAGAAGAATAGGATCGATTCAATATATAGAAATTATGGTAAATTGTGAATCAAACTCAAATCTAAATTCAATTCAATCATTTCCCCAGATTTATGATTCCACTAAGTGTATATCATTTTATATTTAGGATTTAAATTTAGTAGGAGTCAAATAAAAAGGGAATGGATCTAGATCTGGAGAATGGGAAAGCTAAAGCAAGGTCAATGGGAAATTACATATTTGTTGTAACACTGGATTTATATCATTGTAGATCTATTTCATTTATGCCTAAATATAAATCATGATTTGGATATTTAATTTTAGACATGTAAGTAATTGATATAAATCATGAATTGTATATTTAATTTCATGTGTGTAAAGAATTGATATAATTCATGAATGAGATATTTAATTGTATATGGTTAATGATTATGAAAAATATGCCTATATGTTAACGGAAAATCCTAAACTTGATAGATATTATTTAAGTTTGGATTTGGAAAATTAGGGATATAAATAGTACCGAGATTTGTATATAACTTCTAAATGAAATCATATTGGGCTTTCGATTTGGTTAGTTTATACAGAATGTTGAACATAAATTAGTATTTATTATAAATTAAATTGGGATTAGATAATATTTTAATATATTGGAATGAATTATGTAACAATATGAATTCCTATAAATTGTCTAAAAATACAAATAAAAGTGCATTGGTTGAAATAACATGTAATGTAAACAAAAAGGAAGATATGTACAAAATAGAATTACGGTATTTTGTACTGCCTATTTCGATAAAAAATAAAAGATAATTCTTTATTGTTTCACACCTAATACATGTTTTCTTTTAAATAATTCATAGAGAATTATAGTGTTAACAATGTATTAAGATCTAAAAATCCTTAACTACAACTGAAGTAATGTAAGTAGGCATAATAACAACAATTTAAATGGAAAACCTACAGTATATGATTTAAGATGGTATAGAGAACAAACAGTAAACAAAGAAGATACAATTAAACGAATAGCAAAGTAATAAGTCAAAATAGGCAATTAAAGAGATATATTAGTTAAAAAGGAAACATGAGATTTCATATAATGTTAAACGGAAGGGAAATAATAAATGACGCTTAAGTCAATAAATTAGAAAAGGATAACAAATGGTAGTAAAAGACAAGAATAAATCAAAAGTAAGTTATGTAAGATTTATTGAACATCAACAATTGGAAGTAAAGAAAGTAATAATTAAATGAATGTATATTCAAACATACGTTATGAAGGACATGAAATATATATGTATGTAAATAACCTAGTAAATAAGAATGAGATTATCATTAGAATGGGTTGGAATGCAACATCAGTAGTGTTACACAATAGAAGTCCGCCCACCGCTAGGGGCTACCGGTAGTTGGGTATACATTATACTTATGTGAGACATATATAATCGTAGGACCAGTAGAAAGTATACGCTTCCGTATAGATAAAGAAGTATCCTAATAGAAAGTGGAGTCTGCTTCAAAAATAGGTGTAGAGGTATTGCATTGATTGTCTTAAGCATCTAAAAGGATGCTAAGCATCTCGACACTATGTTAGCAGATGTGGCATCAAATCTGAAGTAGGAGCTACATAGGTTGAGTGAGTCATTGGTCCAGAGCAGTTAAAATGGGAAAGACGTTGTTACACCTAACGAGCTACGCCTCCTACTAGAGTAGGCCATGTTAGGTAATGCACCGTCATAGTTGTTTGCTAGTTTGTTTGTTTGGGAAAAGCAAGTTAACTGATAAAAGAGTTCTTTTAAAATCAATGGGGTAGTCCATGGAGCAGAGTCCACAATAGGAAGCAGACAAGTTAGTAAGTCCTTAAGGCGAGACAAAATACAATTAAAATTTTGTGACCTCTTTATTAGGATCTATTGGAGGTAATACTTTGAATGCGGGCAATTTGACCTAGACATTGATGATGATGTCCGGCAATGCAGGATTATGGATACTAGTGGGATAGTATCTTAGTCCAAAAGGGGGGTTGTGGTACTTATACACACACAGAGATATATATATATATATATGTATGTATGTATGTATATACACACACATACACAAACACACATGTATGTTGTTATGGTCTATTAAAAGAAATAACATGTAATGGAAGATAATCAACATAAACTAGTGTTACGTACAAAGTGTATAATTCACTAGTAACTAAAACATTGTTCTTACCCCCTCCTCATTACAACCACATGATAGCTTTATAAGGATAAGTACTAGTGCAAGGCGGGGACAGTGGAAAGATAGATTTCCTAATGCATGCTTGACACTAAAAATGACACTAGACATTGGAAGTGTCAACCTTGGTCCCTAACTATATGTTCTATTATAACTTGATATTCTATTATGAGATATATCAATAGTGCTCTGATATGAAAATATTTGTTTATTTGCAGGATTCCAAACCAATGATTCGTACTTTGGTGGACTTGAGTTTTTGATTTAGCGAAAATTTGGACCCACTGGGGTGTGGTTTGTTACACCCTTCCTCGATAGTTCATTCACTTGCACCTCAAGCTCTCGGTGCTCTTTAAGTGTCGTATGATTCAAAGGCATAACTATTAGTCTAACATCTTTCACTAAATCTATGCAGAACTCTATCTCCGTATGTGGTGGTAACCAGATTAATTCCTTGAAAATATGTTCGGATACTCCCTAGCTATAGGCACTAATGATATCTCATCCTATGGGACCTCCAGCGAATATATAAAGCTAAACACCATCTCATTCATCAGTAGGCAGCCTAACTCTATTCTTCGCCCATCTTCAGTCACAATCATCACCAACAGCCTCTCACAGTTGACCACCACTGCATACTTCCTCAATCACTCCATCACCAAAAAAATTGAACATCACAAAACCTAAAAAGACAATCGCAAACAAACGGGCATCATTGACTTGATAAGAACAAACTATGACAAACCATACACAGGCTAGTGGAGCATCCGATAGGGTCCACTACCATCAAAGATTGGTTGACTATCTCGGGTTTCAACCATACATAGGCTCGTGGAATAATTCCTTTTCCCTTCACCAAGGGAGCACTATACGAAGTCAGAACAATATCCAATGAATATGCCTTCGCCACTTGCCATTTGCTTTGCTAGTTTGGAATAGTCCCACTGCATATGCCCAATTGTGGCTTTGGCTCTTCTTTAAAAACATCAATTGAACTAGACTTAGGATACAGACTCTCATATTGAAGAGCCTTATCAATGAGCTTCTCAAAGGACTCATCAATATGTCCCACTAACTTCTCTACTAAGTAATTGTCCAAGCCCATGATGAACTTCTTACTCTTTTTTAACGGAGTATCGATGGACATCTCATGCTTTGAAAAATCTTTGAACTCAGCTACATACTCGAAGACAGATGAGTTCCTCTACTTCATATCTATAAACATACAAAATAAAACCGAATTTTGAGTTGTTGGTATAAACTTCTCCTCAAATCTTGTCTTGAATCAACCTAAGTGAACTATTCCTTAGGAGTCGCAGCTCGGAGAGCATTCCACCAATTTATAGCTCTTTCTTGGAGTTGTCGAGAGGCCAATCTCTTCCTTATAGCATCATCCAACTCCAAACAATCAAAGATCTACTTGTAGGTATCCAGCCAATTTTGCACTTCCTTGGCTGATTCCATCCCTGGAATGATTTTCCACCAAGACTAACAAAATCCTTATAGAACTTCGCAAAATTGGACCTAGCCGCCTGCATCTGAGCATCACCCATATTAGTAGCAATAGAAGCACACACTTGGCATTCTACAACATATTCTGCATCATGTTGTTGAACATTGCCTGCAAGTCTGGATTAGCAACTCCTGAGCTCGCCCCTTCTCCTTCTACTCTTGAGTTGGAGTTCCTAGCAGTATTTCTTGTATGTCAACTCATTCTTAGTCTAAAACAAGAATGATCAGTCTCTTATAAAGAAAAGTTGTGTCAATGATACTCATGCATACCCACTTAGAATTAAGCAAGTTAACCCGAGCTGAATTACTTAACCTAAGCTCTAATTCCAAATATGATGATTGCCCTACCCCTACGGCACCCAATATACCTATATATTGTGCCTTAGTAGTGCCCAGCTGATGTATGATGATGGTCAATGGGTGAAGTAACTTGAACAATCATAGAATTTGTCGTATATCTCATAGTGCAAAGATAAAATATAATATTAATCACAAACATAAAAAAGTAGAGGTATAAATATAACTAAATGAACCATCACAGATTATAGACATATGTTCAATAAAGTTATAAAAATTAGTAACAGGGTTTATATCACTGACAAATAAACCCAAAATATATGTTTCCAAATAAAATAAGAACATTGTCAAAGCCCCATAGTGTTACACAGCGGAAATAATAAAAAGATCCAAAAATACAGTGTACGTGAAAGCGTTTCCTCCTACTAGTCCATCTATACCATGTTGTGTGCAATGCCATACCGGGCATCTAGTATACTCATTTAAGAGTACCCATGATCAGAAGAAGCAAATCATAAAACTTTAAGTCAGACAATCTTTCGATGTGAGCGATAAATAATCTCATAAAAATATGACAACTAATATAGTATAGAACATAGGTTTTGGAGAATCATACATAATCTGTCCCTATATCCAAAGAGTTAGCACATAACAATATATGCTAATCTACTATCATCACTATCACATGAGTGTACCATGGATCTAAGTACAATGTTGGGTGTTTAAGTAACCAAGTCCATAATACCTCCGTCATGTGATACCCTTAGATTGATAAACAAACATAGCAAACGTAGATACCATTAAAGAAATCTCAAAATCACTCATATGCAATGGATATATGATAACTCATATGGCCAATTCTCTTAAAGAGACTAATGGAAAATCTTGATATCTCGGTGCTTTAATACATGCTAGTCCAAAAGCCAAGAACTAGATACATGTGTTCTCAAGGTCCAGGGTACACAGATCCACAACCATGATCCAGGACAACGTATCCTCACGTTCAAATGAGTGTCTTCACATACCTTATCTTTATAAGCAAACTTAGAAATACTTTAAGCATTAACAATCCCTTTTGCACACTTCATCATAGTAAACACATCCTCATCGAGTCACCATCACAACTCCATCCACATCGAGTCACCATCGCCGAAGCACAACTCCATCCTCATAAAGTTACCATCGTCTAAATACAACTCCATCATCATCGAGTCATCGCTATTGAAATATATCTATGTCTCCATCATGAGTCATATTTTTGTCTCGTCAACGTCCTAAAGCCATCACGTTGAAGCAGCACGTCCTTGCTTCAACTCGAAAGCATCCTTTCTCGCATCATAATATTGAACTAAAACATCGAATGAATAGGAACACATGGAATGCTCCCTAAGGCATTGTTGTCCCCCATGGAGTTTAGCCTTGCTAGCTCCCAATCATGTCAGTTGTTTGTACCTAAAATGGTCACAAACACGCAAGAATAGTTTTTGTAGAGAAGTAAGTAAAGAAAAATAGAATTAAACTGCCTAGATGAATAGATAAGCAATAGAGAATAAGTAGTGATCAAAGACATAGAAGTTTATAGTGGTTTGATATTGTATGCCTATGTCCACTGCATATTTCTGTGATGATTGTTTTCAGTTGTTGTGTATGAACTCGCTGTATCACCATATATATACATGCATACATATGTATGTGTGTGTATGTGTTGTTGATCTACTGTTGCCTTTGGTTGTGATTTTCTTGAATCTGATCTTCGAGCCAGTTCATGCTGTAACAAGACTTGCCTTTGAGCTTATCTGGTTTTGTACATATAGATCACTTTGAACATGTGATCTAGTTTAGTTCATCCCGGTCATCCATGTTTTTGTTTCTGTTGTCCACTGTCTTAGAGTCTTAATACATTTGAGTCTTCATTTTTGGGTTTAATTAAATCTGTTGTTGTGTACATCACTTTATACCTGTGTTGTTTACATTCTAATGTTTTGTGTACACTTTCATCTGGATTTGTTTTTCGTATTGCACCTGAGTTGAGTCCATATTATAGCTCGGGTTTGACCTTCTGCTCATATCTTGACTTTATTTTTATTTCACTTGAGTTGAACTTAGCTTTTGATTGGGTTTGACCTTGTGCTTACCTGTCCCTGCTGTTTTATCAAGTGTATATCGATGTGCACGGCCTTATGGCATGTACAGTGATACACTGTGCATGTCACTAGTTGTTTGTGTATGATGAATTCAAAATAAATATGATGACGAACAACCCAAATAACTGAGGTATATAATATTTTCAAAAACACATTTTATTTTACACTACAAGAATAATTCATTTTCAATTTTACTACATCAGTGTTTGCTTTGCAAATAACTCAGATGTTGGACTCAATTTGGAATAGAGTTGAAGATTAAATACGATGAATAAGTGATATGTAGTGAGGAGAAAATGTAAATGATAATTGTATAGTGAAAGGTTGTGTTGTAATTTGAAATTGTATTGTTTGAAAATTGTGTATATAGTAAGAGATCAAATTTGTACTATTCAAAATTGTAATAAATATTTGTTTGAATAAAGTATTCATTTGAATTTAAATTCTATGTTATTTATTTTATTCAGCAAATATTTATTTAATTGTGTGAAAAATAAAATAGTACATTAACAAATATATTTAGATGAATACACACACACATATGTTTATTATCATCAAACAAAAATTATACATTAGCATATTCAATAGACTATCCTTTATTAATAATTTTTAACCAGATTACTACAGTAGAAGATATCAGCTACTTGATTACAATGGAGCCTAGATTAACCAGCAGCTAAAGATACTCAAAATGAACCAAAAGGCCAATATTTATAGGGAGAGATGATGAGACATGTCGTTAAGATATCGACAGAAGGCTCTCTAGGTCCTTAGGGGCCCACCATAATGATCGATGGCCCTAACTTGATATATTGGAACGATCGGCCAAAGTTATACTGATCCTTATGTTTGTCTCCAATTTATGTGTGATCATATTTGGGAGGTCCCACATGCCTTTCAAACTTGTCCCCAAAGTTTGAAGTCATTCTGAGTTGAAGATTTTGAGATATGGATTAGCCTTTGCTACATTTGGAACGTTCACTGAGCTACACTGATCGTTTTGAAGGATCGACAAAAATGATCGGTTATCTTAATATCTCATGGTTTTAACCTACGATCATTTTTATGGGTTCCAGACTTTAATATACTAATTCTTTGAAAGTTTCAAGTGAATTCGTCTTATGGATTTTGAGATACCAATTGATCTTTGCCGATTTGAGCTATTTTATGGATCATTCCCAATCAATCCATATAAATACTTGCTTCGTCCATAACTCGAGCATACGAACTTCGATCGACTCCAAATTTGAAATGTAACTTCACGAGGCTATGCCAGTCACTCCGTACTGATTGCACTCATTTGGGACCCGATCCGGATCTGCTCGACCATTGTCCATAGTATCGCATATAATCGATTCTTAAGACTGATAACCATCCGTTCCTAGCCAAGTCGATGATATAAAGGCCTAGCCAAAAGGTGGGAAAACATTTGCCTCCCAAAGTACGTCTTGTTTCGAACATGACGTGCTTTGAATCGTCGTAAATAAGAATCGTCGGAAAGAAATCCATCCGGTTCATTGGATAGGCACTATCCTTTCATTGAGTTGTTTTCTTGTCGAGGGTATTTTCCTATTCGTCGTGATGATCCGTCGATTTCCAATAGTATAAATACGAGATCACAACTTACTGGTGATCATCTTATCTTTTTTTCTGGCGATATCTAAGCTTCAACAACTTGGTTTTAATCTATCTTCAGTCGATTTTAGGTGAACATTTAATTTTTTTTGATTTTTAAGAATTGAATTTTAAAGTGTATACTAGCATGTATCATGTTTTTACTTGACTTTCGATCATGGTTCCACGTTCATGGGTCGTTGTCAAGTTTTGAAATTTTATAAACAATCTCTACCGATCGTTATTTTCCTCTTTTTTTTAGAAAAACAATCATCACCGACCTTTATTACCTCTCTTTATGATCATAGCCGATCGTTAGAACATACAGTTTGAATTGTTCATAGTTGTGGAATGATTGGTATAACATCATTACCATGAAATGATCGACAAACTTCGGGCTATGAACGATCGATGTAACTTTGGGGCCACGAACGATCGGCATACACCCTACGTATATAAGCACCAATACCTAGCCATTTTTTCTTCATCCTTCAGTTCATTTCGTATCATTCCAACTTTAATTAGAGAAGAAAATAAATTGCTCTCCTCGTTTCCTCCATCGTTCCAAGCAACGACCCGAACTTCTGAAGCAAGAAATCAATCCTCTTCCACAGTAATTACTGTTGCATTTGTCCCTTCAGGTCTTGCATAGATCCAGATTCATATCAATTTCTTCTTCAAATTCTGATTTAGGTAGGTTTGATTTTGGGTTTTATTTATTTTGTGGTGTTCGATTCATTCCATGGAGCGAGTAGCAGTTGGAGGAGATGGAAGCTTCAACCGATCGTTTTTTAGGAAGATGGAGTAGCTGTCTTTATGTGGGATGATCGTTCTTGGACGATCGATTAAATTTCTAGAATTAGTGAATTTTAAAGGGGATGGGTTGATTTGTCGAATGTTCAGATGAAGTGATGTAATGCCAACGATCGACCTGTGCTGATGTTGATTCAAATGATCGGTTGCATGTAGAATATAAACGATCTGATGAAGTGATGGAGCTAACGATTGGTAAATGAGGGTAAAGTGGAAATAACGATTGTATAAAATGGTTGATATGAATGATCGGTTGGAGATTGGAGATGAATGACTGGTTTGATGGGATTTGGCTTGGCTATTAACGATCGTTTATAAATGATCGTTCTAGAACGATCGACTATGTCTTGGTGGACGGATTGATTATCAGCTATTAATTTTTTAATGGAACTTGAGCACATGAGCCTGAACTTCGAGATGATCTTCGACTTTAGACACTTAAATGGACACTTGAACTTGCATATGACTCAAACTGCATATTTGGAAATTCATGACATTTTGATCAATGACGTGAACCAATACCTTAAACAATTCTTTGAAGCTCATTTGTGACTTGAATATAAAAACTGATCTCAAACTGACAATCAATTCCGAAAATCAAGCTGAATCATTCCCTAACGATGTTGTGAATAAGTTGAGACAATCAGCAATGACGGTCACTGTGGTCAAACTTCGAAGTCTTTTCACCTTTTTCGTCCTTAGTTTCATACAGCTTATAACTATATTGTATAACACTTCATCGTACCACACTAGCACTCACTATGCATTGGGTGGTACTGGTTACCTTATCTAACCATGATTTTTTACTAAGTTTAATAGCAATGGGTTCTAGACGTTCTGAGCATCTCGCAGCTATGCCATCTGGATCATCTTTTGAACGGGATAACCCTGATGTAGAATCAAGTTCTACAACTGATTCCGATAGTCCGTCCTCTAGTCATTATTTGGAACAAACGAAACTCGGGCCCTTAATTTGATCTTTTTGATGCAATTCCCATCCTTCCACCGAAAGTTGTCGATCCTGCCCCCGACACTCTAGAGGACGCAGTTATTCTAGAGAACTCTTGTGACGACCCGCCTTTCTAACCACAGAAAGACGTATCATCAATAAGAAAAGAAAGTGATAGAAATAGAAAAGATAGAAAGAAAGAATAACAACATCGGAATCTCACAGCGGAAACTGAACAAAATATAATACATCACATAACTATTACATAGTTTACATATATCAGAGTTACACAACATCATTTAAACATGACAGTCATATATATATCTGCCAGTACATACATCCCAAAATATAACATACATCAACTAACACAGCGGAATTAGATAGATAGATAGATACGTCTAGACTCCTGCTCCCAGCTCCTCCAGAACTCAACAATCCAAAACCTATCACTTGGCTACTCATAAAAATTTGAGTACCCAAGAGTTTATGAAAAACAAAAGTAAACTCCGGGTCAGACATGGGTCTGGTGTGAGTAAACGGTTTAAAGTCTTTTAACTTTGAAAACATTTGAAAATAAAGGTATCATGTAAGACTTCCCACATATAACCACGGGTAAGTTTTTACCTTACGCTAACCAAAATAATTTAATAGGAAATCCAGTGATATTATAATAGTGTCTAGGGTTTTCAAGTAAAATATAGAAATAATTGAAATGCTTACATTTCACATTCCAACGTAGTTGGGCACAATCAAAACGTATGGCGCTTATTGGAGATTGGATTCCATACAATGGCAGGGTGACTGGGGTACCGCCCGTCACAGTACGGGGCCTAGATCACCGTACCGAGGATCACTCCCGACCCCCTACAATACAAGGCCGGAACCATTCCTTAGTGAACTGTTTCGAACAAGATAACTCTGCGATTGTAGCTAGCAACCGCCCACACAGCCGAATAAAAAGGGACATCTAAACAGAGGTATATCTCGTCCTACTTGGGTGCTACCCACCTAACCTTGCTGCACCTTCCCTGTTTTAGCCATTCTCGGTTGATGAGGCTTAAGGCTGCGATTACCTTTATAGAACACATCTCTTAGAATGCTCATCGTCCACCTGACAATGTTCTGAAAGCATTCAATCTGTACAAGTTCGTTCTGGTTCGAACGAAACCGAAGGCATTATCTCATTACACTCATTTTGGAATCACCCTTAGAGTTAACGACAATAACCCTTGCATTCTGAAACACCATCTCGATCTTCACTTGAGATTTACGACCTAACGTTTAATTTGGATCGATGTGGTTTTTGGATAATCATAATTGACACCCGATCCCGGTCTCATCGAAATCCGAATGCCATTTTAAAGGTCAAGTTGTTTAATAGTTTTAAACAATTTAAGTCAACATTTTTAATTCACATAGTATTTATCAAAAATAAATCATACACAATCATCATAGATATATCAAAAGCATAACATAGGATATCACAGAATATCACCAAATAAATATCATAAATCCAGATATTCTACTTATACAATCATCTATAAGCTAGAATCTTTAATCCTTATTATAATTAATTCAATTTAAATTAATTACTTAAGAATTAATCACTTAATTTTGTTTAATTAATCATCAATTAATTAACTATTCCATTTCAAACCATTTAATTAATTAATCACCTTTTTAATTAATTTATTTAAATCTTAATTACTTAATTCATTACCCCTTAATTATTGATTAATAACCTAATTATTAATTAATAAAACATAATTTCAAATTAATTAATCCTTAATTATTTATTTAATTAACTACTAACTATAAATTAATTGATTTCAATTATCTAATTAACAGTTCTTAATTACAAACTAATTAGACACTTAATTATTAATTAACCAATCTTTAATTACAATTATAAATCTATAATTACTTAGTTAATTATAATTATTAATTAATCATTCTTAATTACCCTTTTCAAATAATTAATTAATAATAATTATGTATCTTAATTAACATTTAAAAATCTTCCTTAAACTTTGAAATCAATTTAATACTAACTTGAAATTTTTAATTAAGTTTAAAACTTGTCTTACGTTAACTACTTAACTAAAGTATTAATTGGATTTTAAATAATTATTAAGTATTTACTTAATTTATTAAGTCCTGAAACAATTTCTTAACTTAAGTTGTCAAACATTAATTACTTCATTAGTACTAAAATTTGTTTAACATCATTAACTTTAAATTTATTGTACTTAACCCTTTTTTGAAAACAAAACTCGAGAATACCCCAGTTTTACTCGAGTAGACACTCGAGTTTCCCACCATTCCGCCCGAGTTCTTCTTCTCTTCCTCACGTACATTCTTCTTCTTCTCCTTTTTTTTATTTTCAGTTAAGTTGAGTTTAAGTTTAAACTATAATATCAGGTAAACTGCTCACGTGCTTAGGTTATAACTCGAAGCAACCGACCACTTTCTCGAGTATCAACTCAAGTCGCTAACCCCCACAAGCTTCTGACATCAAAACGATATCGTGCACATGCACGGCGTCGCACCGTTGCGCCGTCGCTCCGGCGAACTTCTCTACTTTCGGCAAATCACAAAACTACCCCATACACGAAATCAAAACTCGATTCAACACCAAAAATTCTAAATCGAAATTAAGCATTTTGCTCGAATTCCTGAACTCAACCCATCCAACAAAATCACCTCGCCGCAGTTGCTCAGACCGTCGAAGATGCTCCAACTTCGTCCACACCACATCAAACCCCTATTCATCCATTCCCACGAGTTTCGAGAAGCTCGATCCAACAGAGGAGACGACTCATCTTGTTTTCTGACCACATCAAATTCGAACCTTAAACCCTAAATTGGATTCGTTCCATCAATTCTTGCAATAGTAAAATTATCTGACAATTTTCTCAACTTCACTAATTACCGAACTAGCTTCGAGCAGAATCTCAATACCCAATATTTATTCGATCACCAGAAATTGATTAAAACATGATTTCTGATCAACTAAGAACCGCTCGTTGAATACTTAGCTAAAAATTACCATTTTTGTTTTAAAAATCTTGTTTTGCAGCGCGGATTCAAGTTATGGAATTGAATTAGCTTTTTAAAACACTCGAATTCAACATATAATTATATGTTGTACTGTAAAACAAGCTTCCCAGTTGATATACTTCAATAACTTGTCTAAAACAATTTGTATATCTTGATTTGTGTTTAAGCAACTTATTTTTCTTTAAACTGTTAGGATATAAATGGTTCGATGAAGAAATTTTGAATCTTGATTAATTATTTAACTCTGTAACTACAACAGAGAAGAATATTTAGATAAAAGTTTCACAGAACAATTCCTTTATATATATTCAGAGCTATATAAAAAAATTTACATATGTAACACAATATTACTCATGAATATCTTGCACAAAGTTAAATATGTTTAAGTCTTTTTAAAATATGTTTACTCCCCTGAAAAGTTTATGAACAGAGAACACTTTTGTTTTGGAAACCTGTAGTTTTGATCTGCCTTTGAATCATGTCTGTTTTTGTTGAATTGAATGGTGTTTGAGTTTGTATTTGAACTTGTACAGAGTGATATATTTTTTATGGCTTGCTAAGTTATGAAAGAACAAGAACAAAAGGTTATATATATAGAAAAGGTTTTTACAGGGTGGGTGTCTTCTGGTACAAGCTCATTTTTTTGGACAGATATTTCTTCCTTTCTTTCTTTGACTAAACCAGATTTTGTTGTTTGAAATTGGAATGATTTCTAAATATTTGAAATGACTTTATTTTGGCTGAGATGATGGTATTAAATGCATATGCTTATCATTTTGTTTACAGCCTTATCTCATTCGGCTTTTGTATGAAGATATTTTGTTTTATTAACTTCTTGCTTGAATAATTCATATACATATCTACATGTATTTCAAAAGTATATATATATATCTCAAGAATTATCTGATATGTCTCATGTAACCACATAAATTTAACCACTATATTTATTCCTATTCCTAACATAAATTCTTGTTTTTATTTATTTCTATTTTAACTACTCAACGTTTAATTTATATTCATATGTTTTATAATTATATTTTATACTTATATTTAATATTGATAGATTGATTTTATTTTAGACATTTTTAAAAGACTTTATTTCATTTTAAACATTATTATCTATATTACATTCATGTGCATAGATTTAGATTAAATGTTAATAATGTAGAGCTTTTAATTAAATTCAATAAGATAGATTTTATTTTAAATATTTTTTGAAAGATTCTATTTTAAAATTTTAAATCAAAGTTTTCTTTTCAAAATACATATGTATATAAATAAATGACAAATATTCCAAAAATCTTATTCATTTTAAAATGATAAGTTTACATTTTATTTGATTGGATTAAATATTTATTAAAATAATATTGCCAAAATCTCGGGTCGTTACATTCCTCCCCCTTTAAAAGAATTTCGTCCCCGAAATTTAAAACATTAGATAATTCAAAAGCATTTATATCAACCATCCAAACATGCATATCATTCATACATTAGCGAACAACCAAACAATTTATCCTAACAAACATCCCTAGCTATCCGGACATAAATCCGGATAGGCTTTCCTAAAACTATCCAGAGTTTCCCAGGTGCAATCTCTGGGATCCTCGCTCCACTACACTTTGACGAGCTTCACAACTTTTCTCCTGAGTTGCCTCTCATCTTGATCAACAATCCAAACTGGATTCCTGACCACAGTCAAATTTGGCTCGACTTTCAAATCTTCCTGGGCTACTGGTTCCACAACCAATGACCGATCATGAACAAACATCCTTAGATGTGATACATGAAATACATTGTGAATTCCAGACATCCGTTCTGGCAATTCAATTCTGTAAGCTACAACACCAATTCTTTCCATTACCCGTAATGGTCCTATATATCTTGGGCAAGTTTTCCCACCTTTTCGAATCTTATAGCTCCTTTGAGTGGGAAACTTTGACAAAAACTAAATCTCTGATCTCAAATTCAAATTTTCTCCTTCTCTTATCTGCGTACTTCTTTTGACGGTCCTGAGCAGCTTTCATCCTTTTCTTGATAAACTCAACTTTCATAGAAGCTTCACGAATCGGATCTGGTCCAAGCACAAGACGATCTTTTGACTCTTCCAACAGGATGGGGATCTACACGGTCTCCACATAAAGCTTCATAAGGTGCCATCTTAATACTTGCTTGGTAACTATTATTGTAGGAGAATTCTACCAAATGAAGATGGTCTTCCAACGATTCACCAAAATCCAAAACATAAGCTCGCAGCATATCCTCTAGAATACGATTCAGCCTCTCCGTCTGTCCATCTGTCTGAGGATGATAAACTATACTCAATCTCAAACTCGTTCCCATAGCCGATTGCAGAGCCTCCCAAAATTTGCTGGTGAAGATAGGATCACGATCACTTACTATACTGACAGGAGCACCATGCAATCTAACTATCTCTCTCAGGAAAATCTCTGCCAGAGAAGCTGCAGTACGAGTTGCCTTAACGGGTATAAAATGGGCGCTCTTAGTTAGACGATCCACAATCACCCATATTCCTTCATTTGCCTTTTTGGTTCTTGGCAAACCGTCAATGAAATCCATCGAAATCATCTCCCATTTCCATTCTGGAACTTCCAAAGGCTGCAATAATCCGGCTGACTTCTGCTGATCTCCTTTCACTTGCTGACAGATAGCACAACTCTTAACGAAAGCAGCTACATCCCTCTTCATGCTCGGCACCAGAAAACTCTTCTCATATCTTTATACATCTTTGAAATTTCTGGGTGGATAATCAGTCTGGAGCGATGAAACTCAGATAAGACTTCTTGCCTTAATCCATCTATATTTGGTACATACAAACGACCATTAATCCTCAAAGCACCTTGATCGTCCACATTGAAATCCGAATATCGACCATCCTTGGTTCCAAGAATTAGTTCCTCAAAAGATCTATCCTCCATTTGCTTGCTTATGATTCTTTCCTAGAGAGACGAAACAACATCCAAGAGAGACAGGACTGCATTCCTGCTAAGAGCATCAGCCACAACATTCGCCTTTCCTGGGGTATACAGAATATCCAAATCATAGGATGCCAGAAACTCGACCCATCGTTGCTGCCTCAGATTAAGATCTTTTTGAGAGAAAAGATATTTTAACGGTTTGTAGTCCGTGAATAACTCGAACTTCACCCCCGAAAGATAGTGTCTCCAGATCTTCAAAGCAAAAACAATGGCTAACAAATAAAGATCATGCGTAGCGTAGTTCCTTTCATGTGGCTTTAATTGCCGACTCGCATACGCAATTACTCTTCCATTTTGCATCAACACTGCTCCCAGCCCAAATATGCAAGCATCTGTATAAACTTCAAATTTTCTTTTTCCATCCGAAATAGCTAGCGCATGTGCACTGGTTAGCCTCGTCTTCAACTTCTGGAAAGCTTCTTCACACTGGGGAGTCCATTTGAATTTAGCTCCTTTCCTTGTCAGCTTAGTCAGATGCGAAGAAATCTTGGAATAGTCCTTGATAAACTTTCTGTAGTAGCCAGCTAATCCCAGAAAACTACGAACTTCAGTCAGTGTCTTCGGTTGCTTCCATTCCAAAATAGTCTCAACCTTCGTTGGATCTACAGAGATACCTTCACCTGAAACAATGTGCCCCAAAAAATTGACTTTCGATTTCCAAAATGGCACTTAGAGAATTTCGCCTTCAAAACATGCCTCCTCAATGTCTCTAACACTATTCTCAAATGCTTCTTGTGCTCTTCTTCAGACTTAGAATAGACCAGAATATCATCGATGAATACCAGAACAAACTTATTCAACACATCCCGAAAGACTCGGTTCATCAGATCGACAAAGTAAGCAGGAGCATTGGTTAACCCAAAAGGCATAACAAACCATTCATAGAAATAATTCGGTCCCCTAAATGCAGTTAAGGGGATACTGTCCTCAGCTACCCTTAATTGATGGAAACCTGAAGCTAAATCCAGTTGAGAAAAGACAGAAGCTCCATGCAGCTGGTCAAAAAGATCATCAACACGAGGAAGAGGATATTAATTTCGAATGATCACTTTGTTCAATTCTCGATAATCTACACAGAACCTTAGTGATCCATCCGACTTAGTGACATACACCGCAGTAGAACCCCAACAAGAAAAACTGGGCCTAATCAATCCCTTCTCCAAAAGATCCTGAGTCTGCTTAACTAACTCCTCTCTCTCTCTCCCTAGGAGCCATCCTCCTACTAGGCTGAATCACTGGTACTGCTCCTGGAATCAAATCAATGCGAAACTCTATCTCTCGATGCGAAAACAAACTCTTGACTTCCTCAAATACATCAGGGTAATCTTGGACCACATCGATATCTTCAATCTTCTCTTGAGAAGTCTCAACTCCATGTAAAAGACTACTCAAGTGAATTCCAGAATTATCACAGGAAACTCTAGCAATTCTACCCAGATCGATTTCCAACAAAACTGTTCTCTCATCACAATTCAGAACAGCCTTATATTTATCGAGCCAATCCATCCCCAATATAAGGTCAAACCCCTTAAAATTAAACACATAAGGGTCACAAGAAAAACTATGGGATAGATAGGAAATCCTCAAGTCCTTACAGATCATATCTAATTTGGTCACCCCTCCTATAGGATTAGATACAAAGATGGGATAGTCAACAGTACTAGGGTTAAGAAAGAACTTCTCTACAGGTTCCAGAGAAATAAAACTCAAAGAAGCACCCAAATCAAACAAAACTTTAATATACTTGCCATCTAAAAGTAATGTACCTTCCAATACTCCCTTGCCTTTAGATGAAGTAGATGGTGCACCCTCCAAAGCAAATACCTTATTCTGCTGAGCTTTATAAAGAAACGGGCAATCCTTGATCATATGACCTGGTTGGTTACAATTGAAGCATAGAGATCTCTGAACCAAAGTCGAACCTGGTCCACTCTAATGCGACTGCTGCTGCTGTTGCTGAAATCCTTTCCTGGGACACTTATTCGCCAAGTGACCTTCTTGTTGACATATATAGCATTTGCGAGGTCCATTATTACTTCCAGTCTTCTTCTTGTTCTGCTTCCTCCAATTGGGATTGAACTTCCGCTTATTTGGATTAGCAAAATTCCCTCCGATGCTGCTACTGGTGCCACTGATATCTTATTCATCAAATCCTCATATCTCATAGCCATATCAATTAACTCCACAAAAGATCCTTTCAAATGCGCCGTCATCTTTTCATGAAATTCTGGCCTCTAACCTTGCACAAACATTTCATTCTTTTTGACGGGAATGTCTATGAGCCCTGGTCCATAATAAGAAAGTTCATTGAATTTGGTCTCATACTCCGCTATAGCCATGCTTCCCTGCTTCAAATTCAAAAAATCTTGGTACAAACGAGTTCTCCCTACTGTTGGCATAAATTTCTCCTCAAATAACTCTTTAAATCTTTCCCAAGAAATGTCGTCCTCAGAGATGTTTGCTATCGCTGCATCCCACCAGGCTGCAGTGCCTTCCAGCAATTGCCATGGAGCCATTTCCCTTTTTCGCTCATTAGACAACTTCATACTCTTAAAGATGCGCTCACAAGAGCGTAACCAAGCTTGGACCTCAATTATAGTCTCTATCCCTTTAAATGGTTTACCTCCAAGGTTGATGAAGTCCTTGCATAAAGCAGCAAAACTAACCTGAGGCGGTACTAGACTACAGCCTCATTAGCAGTTAGACTTCGTCCATTATCAGTCGAGGCACTGCCCCTACCTCTGCCTCTTCTTCCAAAACTCATGTTGGCCACCTGGATAGGTAACTCAAAAAATTTAGATAGGTATATAATTATATAAAAATACAAATACGCACACTCAAGATAGATATTACTCTAGAGCCTTGGTATTATCTCAACTTATGCTCTGATACCAATTGTGATGACCTGCCTTTCTAACCACAGAAAGACATATCACCAATAAGAAAAGAAAGGGATATAAATAGAAAAGATAGAAAGAAAGAATAACAACATCAGAATCTCACAGTGGAAACGGAACAAAATATAATACATCACATAACTATTACATAGTTTACATATATCAGAGTTACACAACATCATTTAAACATGACCGTCATATATACATCTGCCATTACATACATCCCAAAATACAATATACATCAACTAACACGGCGGAACTAGATAGATAGATACGTCTGGACTGCTGCTCCAAGCTCCTCCAGAACTCAACAATCCAAAACCTATCACTTGGCTACTCATAAAAATTTGAGTATCCAAGAGTTTATGAAAAAAAGAAATAAACTCCGTGTCAGACATGGGTCTGGTGTGAGTAAACAGTTTAAAGTTGTTTAACTTTGAAAACATTTGAAAATAAAGGTATCACGTAAGACTTCCCACACATAAACACGGGTAAGTTTTTACCTTACGCTAACCAAAACAATTTAATAGGAAATCCAGTTATATTATAATAGTGTCTAGGGTTTTCAAGTAAAATACAGAAATAACTGAAATGCTTGTATCTCATATTACAACGTAGTTGGGCACAATGAAAACATACGGTGCTTATTGAAGATTGGATTCCATACAATGGCAGGGCTACTGGGGTACCGCCCGTCACAATACGGGGCCTAGATCGTCGTACCGAGGATCACTCCCGACCCCCTAAAACACAAGGCCGGAACCATTCCATACTGAACAGTTTCGAACAAGATAACCCCACGGTTGTAGTTAGCAACCGCCCACACAGCCAAATAAAAAGGGACATCTAGACAGAGGTATATCACGTCCTGCTTGGGTGCTACCCACCTAACCTTGCTGCACCTCCCCTGTTTTAGCCATTCTCGGTTGATGAGGCTTGAGGCTGCGATTCCCTTTATAGAACATATCTCTTAGAATGCTCATCGTCCACCTGACGATGTTCTGAAAGCATTCGATCCATACAAGTTCGTTCCGGGTTCGAACGAAACCGAAGGCGTTATCCATTACACTCATTTTGGAATCACCCTCAGATTTAACGACAATAACCCTTGCATTCTGAAACACCATCTCGATCTTCACTTGAGATTTACGACCTAATGTTTAATTTGGATCGATGTGGTTTTCGGATAATCATAATTGACACCCGATTCCGGCCTCATCGAAATCCAAACGCCATTTTAAAGGTCAAGTTGTTTAATAGTTTTAAACAATTTACGTCAACACTTTGAATTCACATAGTATTTATCACAGATAAATCGTACACAATCATCATAGATATATCAAAAGCATAACACAGAGTATCACAGAATATCACCAAATAAATATCACAAATCCAGATATTCTACTTATACAATCATCTATAAGCAAGTATCTTTAATCCTTAGTATAATTAATTCAATTAAAATTAATTACTTGAGAATTAATCACTTAATTCTATTTAATTAATCATCAATTAATTAAGTATTCCATTTCAAACCATTTAATTAATTAATAACCTTTTTAATTAATTTATTTAAATCTTAATTACTTAATTCATTACCCTTTAATTATTGATTAATAACCTAGTTATTAATTAATAAAACATAATTTCAAATTAATTAATCCTTAATTATTTGTTTAATTAACTACTAATTATAAATTAATTGATTTCAATTATCTAATTAACAATTCTTAATTACAAATTAATTAGACACTTAATTATTAATTAACCAATCTTTAATTACAATTATAAATCCCTTATTACTTAGTTAATTATAATTATTAATTAATCATTCTTAATTACCCTTTTCAAACAATTAATTAATAATAATTATTTATCTTAATTAACATTTAAAAATCTTCCTTAAACTTTGAAATCAATTTATTACTAACTTGAAAACTTTAATTAAGTTTAAAACTTGTCTTAGGTTAACTACTTAATTAAAGTATTAATTGGATTTTAAAACATTGTTAAGTATTTACTTAATTTATTAAAACCTGAAACAATTTCTTAACTTAAGTTGTCAAACATTAATTACTTCATTAGTGCTAAAACTTGTTCAACATCATTAACTTTAAATTTATTGGACTTAACCCTTTTTTGAAAACAAAACCCGAGAATATCCCAGTTTTACTCGAGTAGACACTCGAGTTTCCCACCATTCCGCCCGAGTTCTTCTTCACTTCCTCACGTTCGTTCTTCTTCTTCTCCTTTTTTTATTTCCAGTTAAGTTAGGTTTAAGTTTAAGTTTAGACTAAAATATCAGGCAAACATGCTCATGTGCTCAAGTTATAATTCGAACCAATCAACCACTTTCTCGAGTTTCAACTCGAGTCGCTCACTCCCACAAGCTTCTGACATTAAAATGATATCGCGCATGTGCACGGCGTCGCGCCGTCGCTCTGGCGAACTTCACTACTTTCGGCAAATCGCAAAACTCCCTTATACACGAAATCAAAACTCGATTCGACACCAAAAATTCTAAATCGAAATTAAGCATTTCGCTCGAATTCCTGAATGCAACCCATCCAACAAATCACCTCACCGCAGTTGCTCAGACCACTAGAGATGCTCCATCTCCGTCCACACCACGTCCAACCCCCTATTCTTCCGTTCCCTTGAGTTTCGACAAGCTCGAACCAATAGAGGAGAGTAACTCATCTTGTTTTCTGACCACATCAAATTCGAACCTTAAACCCTAAACTGGACTCTCTCAATCAGTTCTTGCAATAGTAAAGTTATCTGACAATTTTCTCAACTTCACCAATTGCCGAACTAGCTTCGAGCAGAATCTCAATACCCAATATTTATTCGATCACCATAAATTGATTAAAACGTGATTTCTGATCAACTAAGAACTGCTCGTTGAATACTTAACTAAAAATTACCATTTTTGTGTTAAAAATCTTATTTTGCAGTATGGATTCAAGTTATGGAATTGAATTAGCTTTTTAAAACACTCGAATTCAACATATAATTATATATTGTACTGTAAAACAAGCTTCCAGTTGATATACTTCACTAACATGTCTAAAACAATTTGTATATCTTGGTTTGTGTTTAAGCAACTTATTTTGCTTTAAACTATAAGATTATAAATGGTTCGATGAAGAAATTTTGAATTTTGATTAATTATTTGACTCTGTAACAACAAGAGAATAATAGTTAGATAAAAGTTTCACAGAACAATTCCTATATATATATATTCAGAGCTATATAAAAAAAGTACATATGTAACACAATATTACTCATGAATATCCTACACAGATTTAAATATGTTTAAGTCTTTTTAAAATATGTTTAGTCACCTGAAAAGTTTGTGAAGTGAGAACACTTTTGTTTTGAAAAACTGTAGTTTTGATCTACCTTTGAATCCTGTTTGTGTTTGTTGAATTGAATGATGTTTGAGTTTGTATTTGAATTTGTACAGAGTGATATATATTTTTTCAGGCTTGCTAAGTTATGAACGAACGAGAAAAAAAGGTTATATATAGAAAAGGTTTTTACAGGGTGGGTGTCTTCTGGTATAAGCTCATTTTTTTGGACAGATTTTTTTTCCTTTCTTTCTTTGACTAAACCGGATTTTGTTTTATGAAACTGGAATGATTACTAAATATTTGAAATGACTTTATTTTGGCTGAGACGATAGTATTAAATGCATATTCTTCCCATTTTGTATACAACCTTATCTCATTTGGCTTATGTATGAAGATATTTTGCTTTATTAACTTCTTGCTTGCATAATTCATATACATATCTACATGTATTTCAAAAGTATATATATTTATATCTGTAGAATTATTTGATATGTTTCATGTAACCACATAAATTTAACCTCTATATTTATTCCTATTCCTAACATAAATTCTTGGTTTTATTTATTTCTATTTTAACTATCAACATTTAATTTATATTCATATGTTTTATAATTATATTTTATACTTATATTAAATATTGATAGGATTGATTTTATTTTAAACATTTTTAAAAGACTTTATTTCATTTTAAACATTGTTATCTATATTACATTCATATGCATAGATTTAGATTAAAATGATAAGTTTACATTTTATTTAATTGGATTAAATATTTATTAAAATAATATTTCCAAAATCTCGGGTCGTTGCAACTATGTTGATTCGGTAGCATCTAAAATAAAGTAAAAAGCCCTTCGTCGAATCAGTGTAAGACACGGAATTCCTTTTGACGATGTGTTGATTCCTTCGTAGGATGATAGGGCTTATAGACCCTCAGAAGTGTATATGGCATGCAACAAGGTTATATGCTGAGCCGAAGGCATCCCACCATTTAATTCATATGTTCGGGAGATTCTTCATTATTATGGATAGCTCCAGCGCAGCTTCATTGTAACGACCCAGAATTTTTAGAAATTAAAATTTGAATATTTAATTAATTTTAAATATTAATTAGTGAATTTATAAGTCAAATAAATTTTTATTTGAATTTTTGGATTTAATTGAATAATTAAATCGATAATTTAATATGTGAAATTATGGAAATAATTGAAAATATAGTTAAATATGATTAGAAATAATTTGGAAAAATTTATTTAATCATACTGGAGTTATAGAGATATTTTAGAACTTTTAAAATCGAATTAAAAGTTAATTTGTGAAAATTGAATATTTTAATATTTAATAATTGACTGTAAAATAGCCAATTTTTGAACAGTCTCAGAATTGAACGAAACCAGTTTCATTGGATCCGTAATAGTTAGTTATTACCGGATTTCAATTTTCGTGTCAATCGGAGTTATCGTTTGATCGTGGCAGCTCGAAACGCATCGAATTATTTTTAATTTAAATTTGACGAGTGAAAATAGCCATTTTTCAAAAAGTCTCGGATTTCGACGAAACCAGTTTCATCGGATCCGTAATGTGATATTATTGTAAAGTTTCAAATTTTAAGTCAATTGGATTTACCGTTTGTCCGGTACAAATTAAAACGCCTAGAAAATCGCTTAAATCGGTTTAATTTAAATTGAACGTTTTCAGCCATAACTCGCACATACTTCCGAATTAGCTTCCGAAACCTGTTCCATTGTGTCCGGAACGTGGGATAAACCATAGGTACGCTGGTTACGGCGTCTAAATCGGAGTTCGAAATTTCCGGGATGAATAGTGTTTACGCTTGCTTTTTCTATAAAAGGAGACCCACACCCTCACTCTAAAATAAAAAAAAAAAATATACTAAAACCCTAATTTCCTACAGGCAGCCGCCACCCCCATTTTGAACGGCCAGAAAATGTCCCCTTTCTCCTCAAATTATCTTCTAATCCATGCATTGTTTCAAGAAGTTTTCAACTAGCAAAATGTAGAGAGCGTCGAGTACTAGAGATTCAACGGTGGTGATGTTAAACGGAGTTGTATTTTGGGAGATATGGAGGGCCGTTCTCATCAGGAAACACACGCATTTCGAGGAGATTGTGCAGGCCGAGCTCAGGGGGATGGGGGCCGAGTGCAGTGGAGGTGTAGGGCTTCGCGTTGGCGTTGGTTTGATCAAGTTTCATCGTGTATAGGTGTTGCAATGTCTAACCCTAATATCTAAGTTCATGGGTTCAAGTTGCGGCTCTACCTGTAGGAGAAGAACGTGAGGAAGGAGGGGGTTGCGTTCTAGGGCTGAGATGTGTTGGCAGTGGATCCAAAGGCCTAGATTCCATAGGTTGAAAATTATATAGTTTATGTTGTAATTAAGTTTATATAAATCGTGTACAATCTTGTAAAAATCATAACTTTTTCATACGAGGTCGAAAAAATGCAAACTCGGTTGCGTTGGAATCGTATGGACGAGCACTACGCGATGAAGTTGGTTTGGAGTCGTTTGGAGTTAGTGAGAATTTCGGGTAAAATTAAACGCGCGTTTAATTTTATTCGAAATAAAAGCTAAAACGGAATTTAAAATCAAGGTGAGAATTTCTCACTCAATCGAATCAGTTTCGATTTTATTTTAAATAGTTAGATTTAAAATATTTGAATGCATGTTTGAATGATGATTGTTATGTATTGATTGTTAAAATAGACATTATGCGCCGTTAGTAAGCGGATGTTATTTATTATAAACATATACCGCGAATATTTCATAAACAGTGAAATTGGTATTATATATAATATCAATATATATATATTGGCATATGTATATATTGCAGTTGTTGATTTCCCGCATTTTTTGTTTAGCGGATGAGACCCTATTACGCCGTTAGTAAGCGGATAATATTTATTAAGAACATATACCGCGATAATTTCGTACTGGAGCGAAATTGGTATTGTGCTAATGTTTGTGGATGCAGGAAAACAGGTTGGAGGGATCCAACTGGATTCCTCAACAGTTTTTATTTGATTTCAGATATTTTGATATTTGATTGATTATCATATACGATATATGATGGATCGTGTAGTCGTGATTGACTATTTGGTGTGTAGCATCATTGGACCCAGATTTTGGGATTTTAAAATGATTTTTAAAGTGATTTTTGAAAATATACTATATTTTTGGAATTGATCCATTATAAATAAATAAACGTTATAATTTTTAAAGTTATAAAATTATGGTTTTTGTGAAATATAGTTAAAAGCTGGTTTTTGAGAAATATGAACCAATGATTTTATAAAATAGTTTAAACTGGATTTTTGAGTTTATTATTAAAAGTTTGAATATAAGATTTATAAAATTTGATTATTTTATAAATCAAGAGAACGGTGAAATTTTAAAGGAATTTAAAGACGTTTAAAAGAATAATATAAATTAATTTATATTAAGAGATTTATAAATGGATATTTATAAATTGAATTATGGACATTATAAAACGAGTTTTTATAAGTGTTTGAATGTAGTGAAAATGAATTTCATAAATGAATGAAATTTATAGAATTATAAACTGTGAAGTTATAAATGAAATTTATAAATAGTAAGATTTATAAATTTGTGAAGTTAATTGAAGAATAGATTTGGTTAAATAAATGAATCTTATAAGTTATAAGATTTATAATTATGAAGTTTAAAGAACGATTTTATAAAATAATCGTTTTATAAGTATTTAACTTATAATATAAACATTTAGTTTATAATTGAGTTATAAACTGAAATATGTTAATAAAGGAATTTATAAAAAAGAAGTTTTTATAAATAAATAGAAATGGAATTTATAAACGTTGTTTTATGAATTCGCAAACGACTTATTTTGATAAGTTAATTGTTATAACTTATAAATGGAGTTATATTCACGTTTTAGACTGTGAATAATCCTTTAAGTTAAAAAGTATAAAAAGGATGAAATTTGTTAACATAGTATATTCACGTTTTTGAATAGTGAAGAACATGTTAAAGAAAATGTTTTAGAATGTGATATTTTAAACAGAATTAAAACGATCTAACGATGTTTTAAAGGCGTTGAGATTCGAAACCATAGATTTCAACATTTATTGTTGAAATAGACGTTTTCGAGAAATAAAAGGAAATAGTGGACTATAACACTGTTGTTATAGTAAATGATTTCCGAAAGGAAATGTTTTGTATAGTATTGAGATTTATATATCTATTTTAATTTCGAATCCCTATACTAATGATTTTGGGTTGTCGTAACGATGTTTTACGCAACATTCGTTTTGGCCCAAATAAATATGTTTAAGTGAATGATTTCCTTAAAGAATGAATTATATACTTAATTCGATTTAAGTATATTGAATATTTTCCAAGGTTGAAAATAAAAAGTTTTGTGAATTACTTATGAATAATAAGTATGGAAATGTTTTCCAATATGAAGTGAATAATTAGAATTTATTTTTTTTGAAGATAAATTGAAATGGATAATTGAAATCGTATATGCATGAATATTTTGGAATATAAATTCACTAAGGAATTTATATGTGAAAGTGAAACTTGTTAAAAATAAATATTGATTTATTTTTGAAGTGTTGAAATTATATATCTTGTAAAGATATTTTGGAAAATAAATAATTTGGAAAATTATTTGGAATCTGGTGATGTGTGCATATCAATTGATAGTTCAATAACCGACTATCAGTATTTCCCTTTGAATGGGTATTTGATGTGAATGGATTGAATTTGAATGCATACTTATTTTTGAATAAGCGCTCACTATTCGGGTTAACCGGGAAAGGACCATGGGGTCGTATAACCCATTCCGAATATGTGATACGTCGTTGTGAATCGCATTTGAAGATCGGTGTTGAAGACCGGATATTTGCGAGAGCGATAGGATGAACTATCGATTGACTCTGCACCGAGTTGCTCCGGTATTGAGTTCTCCATATGTGATGGTGAATCCGATCAGGATTGTGAATATCCGGATTGCAAGGACTTCTTTGTAAGTGCCTTCGGTTCTGTTCGAGCCCGGAACAGACTTGTATGGATTGTATGTCTGACATTACAAGTTGAGATATAAAGCCGATTTCTTTCAAATATATTTCTGTTGGTGGCGGAGAATTTATTCTTTTTGCTTAACACCCTTCTCTGAGACGTACGAGCTCAAAGGTTATATAGTTGAAGTTATCAGCGATATATTCCCAGTTTGGTAATGTGACATGCTGAGTGATGCTGAAATGATCATTGTGTTGATTATTTGTGATAGGATCATTTATTTGATCGTCTATCTTAGTGATCATTGTGTTGATCATTTGTTGACCCAAAGCATGGCTTTTGTATAAAGTATGTTTTTGTGGACGTGACTTCGTCGAGCCTCACACCCCGTGAATGGTCAAAACAGGAAAGAAGCAGCAAGGTTATGAGGGGTAGCACCCTTTAGGATGTGTCCATTTCCTTCTGGAAAAGGGTGGTATCATGGTATGGAGCCCAGATACTTACTCATGTTGAAAACACTTTATGATTGTGTGAATTGATTACGAGCGCTCGGTTGATAAAGGTCCCAAAGGACCGGGGGATGGCATATTCGGTCAGTTGTTACTCAGTTAGGAGTAACCCGGCCTTGTGTTGGTAGAGATCCGGTTTGGTTCTCGGGGATGTCCATCCAGAGGCATTCTCATGTGGCAATGGGAAGTTCCTTGGCCTGACCATTTGTTGGAAATCCAATTCCCAATACGAAACTTTTACGGTATTAGTTGTAGAACCTGCTATTCACTTATGGTGGTCACCACTGTTTGGATAGTAGCTATAGTAGGCATACGATAATGGTCGTATGTTGGCTAAGATTTATATCTTTATTTTTGAAATGATTTGTTATTACACTATGCACTAGTAATAATATCAAATGTTATTTTAAATGCGTATCAAGCATCTTTGGCTATCATAAGGAGAAATCTCCTCCGATTCTGCGTTTGCATGTGTGTGTGTGCGGGAGGCCTTATGGTAGTCTCATTTTTAAAAGCATTGCGAATTGATTTAAAATATTCCTCTATTTTGATTTTAAAGTAAATAAACTGTTTTGAGTTCTCACACCAGTCACATGACTGACTCGGAGTTTATTGTTTTCCTTCCTAAACTCTGGGTGCCCACCAATTTCCACACGGGCAGTTAAGAGTTAGGTTTATCAGGATATTCTGGATATTCTGGAGTTGCTGGAGGCAAGCTGGATGGCATGGCGTATTACTAGTTTATATAGTATTTCTTTTTCCGCTGTATTGTTTGTTGTTGTATGTTGTTGTACACTCTGATGTGATGATATGATGTAATAAAATGTGATGTAATGTAATAACTGATATAGTTCTTTGTTTAAAGATTATTCATTTATTATTATATGTTGTTCCGCTGCGAATTGTGAGATTCTGTTGTTGTTCCTTTCTGTCCCGTTCTATTTTAAAAATTCTCTGTTTTCTAAAAATTTTCTATCTTCTTTTCCCTCTATCTTCTACCTTTTTCTCTCTTCTTTCTTTTCTTAAATTCTTTTTAAAACCCATAACATTCCGTGTTTCCGGCCTTCGATTTCTCGGCAGTCGATAAAGTGAGTATCGATGTCGAATTTTCGAAGGTCGAAAATGGCCTGTTTGTTACATTTGGTATCAGAGCTGATGGTTAAGCGACAACCATGGTTCTGTAGGGTATTACTCATTAGAGATAGAGTCAGTAGTACTCTAGAATGAGTTTGAGTGTAATAATAGCTACGAGAGCGTATTTGTTAGTGAATAAAATTGTTTTATATTGTGTTGACTTATCGGTTGATTGTTTATAGATTCCCGTCGATTTAGTCTAGCTAACTATCGTAGATAGGGGTTTCTAAACTCTTAAACAAGATAAATCGACATAGTATATTTTTAAATTGGGTAAATGCAATAATTTTACCTTGATTTTATTTTGAATATAAAGGAATAATTTTTCAGAATTATTAAAGTGTATATAAGTTGATTGTTAGGTTGTTTGAATAATCTAAGCAAAAGAATTATAAGTATGAATTATAATTAAGGTGATTTACAATTGTGAAATAAACTTATATATATAAAAAAAGTGAAACTATATGAATATAACTTAAGATATGTTGAATGAAGTTGATTTTGGTATCAAACTAAATTAATAAGGTTAGTGATAGATGTGAACTTAAGATTATATAAATGAAATTCAACTTTGTAATTGAATTGAATGAATGGCTTGAATGTTTAATCAATTGAATGTAATTTAAGTTGATAAGGAATAATTAATGAAAGTGTTAATTCATTGAAATCTAATGCTATTGGAAGTTGTATAATTGAATGAAAATCAGTTTAATTAAACCAATTGAAAGTGATGGTGTTAAATCAAATTGAATGAATATAAGCAAAGGAATTTGGTTGTAATTAATATACATTGGTTGTTATATGATTGTTAGATGATTGTATATAATTCATTAAGTGTTAATGAAAGTGAATTAATGAAATTGGAAGCTATGTAATTGAAATTCAAATTAAAGATAAATAAATTTGAATAGAATTGAATGTGAATTGGATTTAATTAGTGAATGTTAACTAATTGAAATTAATGAGAATGAATGTTAGTAAACATCCACTGTTAATGAATCGAATGTGATTTAAATTGAAAACCCTTTCATTGAATATTAATGAGAATATGAATGAATATTATTGATTATGGATGTTAGTTGGTTGATGGTTGAATATATATTGCTATTGTTGCATTGCTATGTGACATATATAGTCATCATGTTGCTATATGTTGTATATTGAGATTATTGTCTATATGCATGATTCTCATGTTGTTTGTTGAGTGTTTAGTAGGTACGGATCGCGTTTGCTTCGCATTTGGAGTTCGCTTTCACGCTATATTAGCCGTATATGCTTGCTATTAAAATATAAGGTACATATCTCGGATTAAATATCGTACTTTTACACCTTTTTTCCCTTCGGGATGCCTCATTACTTGATGAGATGTATATTTGTGATATATATACTGTCATTTTTTTTTCGGATCGAGCCGCGCAAAGGAGACTATGGCGAATTTTTCCGGAAATTTAAGGCGTTAGAAAAATTTTGAGAAAATTGGGAATTTTTTTGAAAACTTTAACTTTGTTTTGAAATTGAAAGTTAAACTATAGTAGTTGTTTTTGAAAAGATAACTAAGTATGATTTGAAAACTTAGTAAAGATTTGTAAGAAGTTTAACTATGAATTTTGGGAAAGTTAATAAATTGTATAACTTTTCTTACTTGTAATTTCGAGGACGAAATTCTTTTAAGTGGGGAAGATTGTAACGACCCAGAATTTTTAGAAATTAAAATTTGAATATTTAATTAATTTTAAATATTAATTAGTGAATTTATAAGTCAAATAAATTTTTATTTGAATTTTTGGATTTAATTGAATAATTAAATCGATAATTTAATATGTGAAATTATGGAAATAATTGAAAATATAGTTAAATGTGATTAGAAATAATTTGGAAAATTTTATTTAATCATACTGGAGTTATAGAGATATTTTAGAACTTTTAAAATCGAATTAAAAGTTAATTTGTGAAAATTGAATATTTTAATATTTAATAATTGACTGTAAAATAGCCAATTTTTGAACAGTCTCAGAATTGAACGAAACCAGTTTCATTGGATCCGTAATAGTTAGTTATTACCGGATTTCAATTTTCGTGTCAATCGGAGTTATCGTTTGATCGTGGCAGCTCGAAACGCATCGAATTATTTTTAATTTAAATTTGACGAGTGAAAATAGCCATTTTTCAAAAAGTCTCGGATTTCGATGAAACCAGCTTCATCGGATCCGTAATGTGATATTATTGTACAGTTTCAAATTTCAAGTCAATTGGATTTACAGTTTGTCCGGTACAAATTAAAATGCCTAGAAAATCGCTTAAATCGGTTTAATTTAAATTGAACGTTTTCAGCCATAACTCGCACATACTTCCGAATTAGCTTCCGAAACCTGTTCCATTGTGTCCGGAACGTGGGATAAACCCTAGGTACGCTGGTTACGGTGTCTAAATCGGAGTTCGGAATTTCCGGGATGAATAGTGTTTACGCTTGCTTTTTCTATAAAAGGAGACCCACACCCTCACTCTAAAATAAAAAAAAATAATATACTAAAACCCTAATTTCCTACAGGCAGCCGCCACCCCCATTTTGAACGGCCAGAAAATGTCCCCTTTCTCCTCAAATTATCTTCTAATCCATGCATTGTTTCAAGAAGTTTTCAACTAGCAAAATGTAGAGAGCGTCGAGTACTAGAGATTCAACGGTGGTGATGTTAAACGGAGTTGTATTTTGGGAGATATGGAGGGCCGTTCTCATCAGAAAACGCACGCATTTCGAGGAGATTGTGCAGGCCGAGCTCAGGGGGATGGGGGCCGAGTGCAGTGGAGGTGTAGGGCTTCGCGTTGGCGTTGGTTTGATCAAGTTTCATCGTGTATAGGTGTTGCAATGTCTAACCCTAATATCTAAGTTCATGGGTTCAAGTTGCGGCTCTACCTGTAGGAGAAGAACGTGAGGAAGGAGGGGGTTGCGTTCTAGGGCTGAGATGTGTTGGCAGTGGATCCAAAGGCCTAGATTCCATAGGTTGAAAATTATATAGTTTATGTTGTAATTAAGTTTATATAAATCGTGTACAATCTTGTAAAAATCATAACTTCTTCATACGAGGTCGAAAAAATGCAAACTCAGTTGCGTTGGAATCGTATGGACGAGCACTACGCGATGAAGTTGGTTTGGAGTCGTTTGGAGTTAGTGAGAATTTCGGGTAAAATTAAACGCGCGTTTAATTTTATTCGAAATAAAAGCTAAAACGGAATTTAAAATCAAGGTGAGAATTTCTCACTCAATCGAATCAGTTTCGATTTTATTTTAAATAGTTAGATTTAAAATATTTGAATGCATGTTTGAATGATGATTGTTATGTATTGATTGTTAAAATAGACATTATGCGCCGTTAGTAAGCGGATGTTATTTATTATAAACATATACCGCGAATATTTCATAAACAGTGAAATTGGTATTATATATAATATCAATATATATATATATATTGGCATATGTATATATTGCAGTTGTTGATTTCCCGCATTTTTTGTTTAGCGGATGAGACCCTATTACGCCGTTAGTAAGCGGATAATATTTATTAAGAACATATACCGCGATAATTTCGTACTGGAGCGAAATTGGTATTGTGCTAATGTTTGTGGATGCAGGAAAACAGGTTGGAGGGATCCAACTGGATTCCTCAACAGTTTTTATTTGATTTCAGATATTTTGATATTTGATTGATTATCATATACGATATATGATGGATCGTGTAGTCGTGATTGACTATTTGGTGTGTAGCATCATTGGACCCAGATTTTGGGATTTTAAAATGATTTTTAAAGTGATTTTTGAAAATATACTATATTTTTGGAATTGATCCATTATAAATAAATAAACGTTATAATTTTTAAAGTTATAAAATTATGGTTTTTGTGAAATATAGTTAAAAGCTGGTTTTTGAGAAATATGAACCAATGATTTTATAAAATAGTTTAAACTGGATTTTTGAGTTTATTATTAAAAGTTTGAATATAAGATTTATAAAATTTGATTATTTTATAAATCAAGAGAACGGTGAAATTTTAAAGGAATTTAAAGACGTTTAAAAGAATAATATAAATTAATTTATATTAAGAGATTTATAAATGGATATTTATAAATTGAATTATGGACATTATAAAACGAGTTTTTATAAGTGTTTGAATGTAGTGAAAATGAATTTCATAAATGAATGAAATTTATAGAATTATAAACTGTGAAGTTATAAATGAAATTTATAAATAGTAAGATTTATAAATTTGTGAAGTTAATTGAAGAATAGATTTGGTTAAATAAATGAATCTTATAAGTTATAAGATTTATAATTATGAAGTTTAAAGAACGATTTTATAAAATAATCGTTTTATAAGTATTTAACTTATAATATAAACATTTAGTTTATAATTGAGTTATAAACTGAAATATGTTAATAAAGGAATTTATAAAAAAGAAGTTTTTATAAATAAATAGAAATGGAATTTATAAACGTTGTTTTATGAATTCGCAAACGACTTATTTTGATAAGTTAATTGTTATAACTTATAAATGGAGTTATATTCACGTTTTAGACTGTGAATAATCCTTTAAGTTAAAAAGTATAAAAAGGATGAAATTTGTTAACATAGTATATTCACGTTTTTGAATAGTGAAGAACATGTTAAAGAAAATGTTTTAGAATGTGATATTTTAAACAGAATTAAAACGATCTAACGATGTTTTAAAGGCGTTGAGATTCGAAACCATAGATTTCAACATTTATTGTTGAAATAGACGTTTTCGAGAAATAAAAGGAAATAGTGGACTATAACACTGTTGTTATAGTAAATGATTTCCGAAAGGAAATGTTTTGTATAGTATTGAGATTTATATATCTATTTTAATTTCGAATCCCTATACTAATGATTTTGGGTTGTCGTAACGATGTTTTACGCAACATTCGTTTTGGCCCAAATAAATATGTTTAAGTGAATGATTTCCTTAAAGAATGAATTATATACTTAATTCGATTTAAGTATATTGAATATTTTCCAAGGTTGAAAATAAAAAGTTTTGTGAATTACTTATGAATAATAAGTATGGAAATGTTTTCCAATATGAAGTGAATAATTAGAATTTTTTTTTTGAAGATAAATTGAAATGGATAATTGAAATCGTATATGCATGAATATTTTGGAATATAAATTCACTAAGGAATTTATATGTGAAAGTGAAACTTGTTAAAAATAAATATTGATTTATTTTTGAAGTGTTGAAATTATATATCTTGTAAAGATATTTTGGAAAATAAATAATTTGGAAAATTATTTGGAATCTGGTGATGTGTGCATATCAATTGATAGTTCAATAACCGACTATCAGTATTTCCCTTTGAATGGGTATTTGATGTGAATGGATTGAATTTGAATGCACACTTATTTTTGAATAAGCGCTCACTATTCGGGTTAACCGGGAAAGGACCATGGGGTCGTATAACCCATTCCGAATATGTGATACGTCGTTGTGAATCGCATTTGAAGATCGGTGTTGAAGACCGGATATTTGCGAGAGCGATAGGATGAACTATCGATTGACTCTGCACCGAGTTGCTCCGGTATTGAGTTCTCCATATGTGATGGTGAATCCGATCAGGATTGTGAATATCCGGATTGCAAGGACTTCTTTGTAAGTGCCTTCGGTTCTGTTCGAGCCCGGAACAGACTTGTATGGATTGTATGTCTGACATTACAAGTTGAGATATAAAGCCGATTTCTTTCAAATATATTTCTGTTGGTGGCGGAGAATTTATTCTTTTTGCTTAACACCCTTCTCTGAGACGTACGAGCTCAAAGGTTATATAGTTGAAGTTATCAGCGATATATTCCCAGTTTGGTAATGTGACATGCTGAGTGATGCTGAAATGATCATTGTGTTGATTATTTGTGATAGGATCATTTATTTGATCGTCTATCTTAGTGATCATTGTGTTGATCATTTGTTGACCCAAAGCATGGCTTTTGTATAAAGTATGTTTTTGTGGACGTGACTTCGTCGAGCCTCACACCCCGTGAATGGTCAAAACAGGAAAGAAGCAGCAAGGTTATGAGGGGTAGCACCCTTTAGGATGTGTCCATTTCCTTCTGGAAAAGGGTGGTATCATGGTATGGAGCCCAGATACTTACTCATGTTGAAAACACTTTATGATTGTGTGAATTGATTACGAGCGCTCGGTTGATAAAGGTCCCAAAGGACCGGGGGATGGCATATTCGGTCAGTTGTTACTCAGTTAGGAGTAACCCGGCCTTGTGTTGGTAGAGATCCGGTTTGGTTCTCGGGGATGTCCATCCAGAGGCATTCTCATGTGGCAATGGGAAGTTCCTTGGCCTGACCATTTGTTGGAAATCCAATTCCCAATACGAAACTTTTACGGTATTAGTTGTAGAACCTGCTATTCACTTATGGTGGTCACCACTGTTTGGATAGTAGCTATAGTAGGCATACGATAATGGTCGTATGTTGGCTAAGATTTATATCTTTATTTTTGAAATGATTTGTTATTACACTATGCACTAGTAATAATATCAAATGTTATTTTAAATGCGTATCAAGCATCTTTGGCTATCATAAGGAGAAATCTCCTCCGATTCTGCGTTTGCATGTGTGTGTGTGCGGGAGGCCTTATGGTAGTCTCATTTTTAAAAGCATTGCGAATTGATTTAAAATATTCCTCTATTTTGATTTTAAATTAAATAAACTGTTTTTATTTCTCACACCAGTCACATGACTGACTCGGAGTTTATTGTTTTCCTTCCTAAACTCTGGGTGCCCACCAATTTCCACACGGGCAGTTAAGAGTTAGGTTTATCAGGATATTCTGGATATTCTGGAGTTGCTGGAGGCAAGCTGGATGGCATGGCGTATTACTAGTTTATATAGTATTTCTTTTTCCGCTGTATTGTTTGTTGTTGTATGTTGTTGTACACTCTGATGTGATGATATGATGTAATAAAATGTGATGTAATGTAATAACTGATATAGTTCTTTGTTTAAAGATTATTCATTTATTATTATATGTTGTTCCGCTGCGAATTGTGAGATTCTGTTGTTGTTCCTTTCTGTCCCGTTCTATTTTAAAAATTCTCTGTTTTCTAAAAATTTTCTATCTTCTTTTCCCTCTATCTTCTACCTTTTTCTCTCTTCTTTCTTTTCTTAAATTCTTTTTAAAACCCATAACATTCCGTGTTTCCGGCCTTCGATTTCTCGGCAGTCGATAAAGTGAGTATCGATGTCGAATTTTCGAAGGTCGAAAATCCCTGTCTGTTACATTCATCCAAATGGCAACGCTCTTCTTACCTGTACTTATATGGTATTTATGGGCTTGTTGCACCATCCTCCAACCATCAATGACATTCAATTCACATTCACTTTCAAATGATAGACAGGGATTCTTTCGTCTACATTTCTTGAGTAGACGAAGAGGTGCCAGATTCTAACCGGTGCATGGAAAAAATTAACCGCCTTTAAAAGTGAGTGGTTCTTCATTCGTTGTCCGTTTGGTTTTGCTCGATAATGGCTGAAAAACGTAAGTGTTATCCACTATCTTTACATTAGCATGAAAAAAGGATATTCATGTTGCATTCCCAACTACGGTACTCATTTAAAGGTATCATCACCTGGCCTGGTGGTAATCTTTATGAGGAGGCGGGCATAACTCTGAAAAATGCACCGCCTGAGGACAAGAACATCGAATATCTGCTCATGGACGAACATCTCGTTACTTTTTGTTTGGTAAAAGAGGTCCTCAGCGTACGGCTAACCAAACTCGTCCAAACAGCAGGGATAAGACCATGGGCTGTAGTCAGCCAAAAGAACAATTGAACTGATCATGTGGTGCCCCCAGTCATGGGTGCTCAGGAATTCACCTGTATTGATGCTGAAGGATATAGATGATGTGCTCGGTCACAGTTATGATGAATTCGGTCTTAGGGTCGATGTTAGATCCTCACATACCTCACAACCCTCGGTTCCTGATATGAGAACGAAGAAAACATTTATTTATAAATTTGCAAAAGGCCATCTCTCTGATCAATCTAAGTCATCGATGGCAACTAAGATTGTTCAAGATGAATCTTCTTCTCAACTGTCAAAGCATTCAAGTTTGCCACTTGATTCTTTGTTTAGTCTACCAATTCTGCATGAACTTGACACTTCTAATTTTACTAATGTGAGAATCGAGGGGTTGGAATCTCCTACTAGAATTGGCACTGAGACTACAATTTCTAGAGGATAAGTTACTCTAATGAGCCAAGCTCCTGCACCTGGTTTGTCGGGGGGTTACACAACGATACCCTACACATACTTGCACCCCTCAACATTGCACTATGCTCAACTTGTGCTTTTTAATACTTAAGGTTGATTGATCTCTGTTTTTCTTTGCAGAAATGATGGTGAAGAAAAGGGACATGTTTGATTCCCTTTGGGATATTCACCACCAAACCTCTGGTTCATGCTCTTGCTCTTTCCATAAAGGTAGCAACCGAGAGTACTATGATTCTAGCTATCTCCTCGGTCGGGACCGGAGTCATTAAGATAGAGGTGATAGGGATAAGCCACTATAAGACAAACATCGATCAAGATCGAAATCCCCCTCTAAAGGGTTTCGAAAAGCCAACTGGTCGTCGAGACCTACCTATCTATCCCTCATATGGTCCTACTACCGCTTCAGTTCCTCCATAGCTTTTGGTTTCTTCTCATTCTCAGTGGTCAAGTGATCATCGTTACCATAGTGAACATGTTATTGCCCAAAGGCCCAGCAAGGAAAGTACTAAAGTTGAAGCTGCTACTGAAGATCCTATAGTCAATCTAGCAGCTCATGGTACATCATCGTAAAGAGTTTCCAAACTTATGTTTTGAAGGGTTCTTTTTTCCTCCAAACCTGAAGAGCGTCCCAGATCATGTTGAGAAAAAGAATATTGACTGTGTCACTGACATCCTACTATATCACGAATGGATGAAGGCAACAAAGAAAATGTCAAAAGTATCTTTCGACCACGCGGCGGAAATTGAAAATTTAAAATGCCAGGAAGCTCAAGAAAAAAGAATTATTGATAATTTGACAAATAAGTTAGAGGCTTCTAGGGCCTTCCTAACAGAGGACGAAGGAAAATCTATTGTCGTTATCAAATCCATGGAGGAAATGAAATCCAATCATTTTGATATGGTTTAAGAGTTGCATCATCAAAATCAATAAATAGTGCTAGAGCGGGATACAGCTTGAAGCAATGAATCCACAGCCTTGAAGGTGATAGCAGAATTCAAGGCTAAGCTCGAGTATGCAAATAAGGAAAAAATGATGCTTAGAAAATCACTCAAGGTGCTTGTGACAAGCTGGTGAATGTCAGACTTGAGAGAGAAACGGCTATTAAAATGGCCAAAAATGCCGAAGCACTTATTCAGCGTAAAGCAGAAGATAGTGAATGAGCCCGATACACTTCTTATTCTTTACAATGCCAACGTTCTCAAGCATAGAAATTTAACATGGCTTGGTGACAATTATCTCAAACTGCTCTGGCATGCATGGGAATTTCTTGTTGCCGTAGAAATGAAACTTATTAATTCGGAGGATATCGACCTGTCTAGGCTTGAAACTGAAATGCTATTGGGCGACGAACCCAAAACATTACACGATATCCAACCTACACTTCAGAAAGAATCTATTGCTGCTTCTTTACATGAAGTGGGTAAAGAATCAGGATCGGCATAACCTGATATTACGATTGAGTTACCCCTTGCACATCGTTCCTTAGCCCCATGGCAGGCTCTTCAACCATCTTTGGGTATGATCCAGACAAGCCTCAGCTTTCTCTAATTCTCGAACGTAGTTCTGAGGATATTTTGGCTCAACCTGGGAGCTATACCGAGTAAGTTATTTCGTCAGCATTTCCCGTCCTTAAAAAAGTTAGGGTGTTATCAGTTGATGTTTCTAATCTTTTCGCCTATATTTTGTCAACTTTGAATTCATCAGGTGTCGTTCCTCTTCCCTCGCAAGAGCCTTAATTGGAATTGCAAGCAGCGGTGACAAAATCCATTAAAGTTACAACTTCGACCGCTGCTCAGTGTGCTCAAGAAGAAGCCTTTGTTATTGATAATCAATTAATGGAGCCATTATTCAAGGAAGGGAATGACTCACACTATGAAATTCCCTTTGATGAGGATGTTGTGATCACAGGTTCTTCTAACCTCACTGACGAGTTCGGCATGAAAGAGAAAATTTAGAGGGAAGAAGTGTTGAAAATGAAGGAAAATACCAAATCTATTGATTTGGACTTCAATGAATTGATTCCTATCCCGCTCCAGATGATCCCTCCTAGCGGGATAATTCTCGAGATGGTATCCCACAGAACTTCTATCGCTAAGAGTTCCTTGATCCCTTCTGCTTCTAAAGATGACACCGCCTCGATCCATACAACTAAAGATGTTTCTTAGAAGAGAAGCCGAGGCGGAAAAGGGTTGAAGAGAGGATCGAGTGGCAGTTCGGAAGGAGCCACTCCAAAGAAGCGAAGGAAAGATAGAAAATCCAAGAAATAATCTTTGGGTTGGAGTGATATGTAAGTAGCTTGAATGGCTACCTTTTCTTTTCGTCGATCATATTTGTATGGGTACAACCCCCACTTTTATTTCTCATCTCCATAAACTAGTATTGTGTACAGCAAGTTTTAGTGTGAATAAGAGTTCTTTATTTTTGTATATGATTCATGTACACACTTGTTTAAATGATCGAGCTATCACGTTTTTCACTTTATGTATTTGTAATTCACTGCTTGTTGAATTGGATATCGATACGATTAATCCATCCCAAGGCCTCCCTGAGGTCGTAGCCTTGAGTCGTATCAAACACTAGGCTCGAGCCTTTGTGTTACGCTTGTCAAACTCAAAGGTTTGATTAATTGTACTCTCACCCCTAGTCCTGGGTTAGCTGAGTTAAAGGATGGATGGTCGAACCCTATCCTTAGTAAGTTACACCCCTCCTGTTATTTTCGGTCCAGAGTTTATGAAATAATGAGCGGTTGAACCGCAATTATCTATTTGTTTATACTCATATCCACACTTTAAGGATAAGAGTTAGTTAATGGGTGCTGAATCACACCCAATTTATGTTTAGACTCTAGTCTGCACTTCGTGGACTTAGAGTTATTTCGTGGGTGGTCGATTCACATCCGATTTATGTTTATACTCCAACTCGCACTCTAAGGACTTGGAGTTATTTCACGAGTGGTCGAATCACACCTGATTTATGTTTATACTTCATTTCGCACTCCGAGGACTTAGAGTTATTTCGACGAGCAGTCAGACCGTACTCTCTATAATTGATTGATTTACCCCCGGGGGCCAGGGGTTTAATTTAGCGAGCAATCTATCGTGTCACGGTCACTCTTATTTTATTTTAGTATCGTCATGTAACTGATACACAATTTATAGCAAACATAATTACAAAGAGAGTCCAAGAATTTATTTGCTAAATGGAAAAGAATAATGTAATCATTCTTCTTACATATATGGAAAATCAAATGCTAAAGCAAATTATGAAAGAAAATATAACCGAATGAAAAGGAAATCAACTAAGTGAAATAACATCGTAAATGCATGTTATTCCATGCCCTTGGGAGTGTGATACCATCAATAGTGATAACTTGAAAGTTTCTCCTCCAAGCCTCTGTTCAATGACATATGGTCGGATTCATGTACAAGGGGTAGGAAAAAGTCGTTTTAGGACAGGATCTTTGATTTCAAAGGTTGAAGGTCAAACTTTAATGTAGCAATATCGGGCGAGTCGTTGTCGATGCGCAGATGACCTCAGATTGGCTTTCTCGTGCTTATCATCTACAAAATCGAGAGATTCCAAGAGGATATCATTATTAGTTTTGGGATCGTAGTAAGCCACTCATGAGAAGGAACTTCGAGCTTAATAGGAATGACGGCTTCAGAACCATGAGCAAGGACGAATGGAGTATGGCCACTCGTGGACTTGTGGGTGGTCCTATAAGCCCACAGTGTTGTAGGGAGTTCATCCACCCGCCTGCCCCTAGCCTTTTCCAATCGCTTCTTCAGAATGGACTTTATTATTTTGTTTATAGATCCAAGCTATCCATTCGCTTCAAGGTGAGCGACCGCTGCAAACCTCTTTTCGGTACGATACCTTTGACAGAAGTCTTTGAATTCGGCGCTGTCGAATTGAGTTCCATTATATTTTACAATAATTCATGGTTGACCAAAATGACATATGATGTTTTGGGCAATAAAGTTGATTACTTTCTTGGTTGTGATCATGGCTAACTTCGGCCCATTTGGTGAAGTAATCGACCGCGATGATAGCGTACTTTGCGCCACCTTTAGAGATCGGTAAGGATCGATAATGTTTATACCCGATATGGAAAATGGCTATGGGCGATCATCTGTGTCATTTCCATTGGTGGAGCTCTTAGAACTTTTGCATATATCTGGCACTTATCACATCGTCTTACATAGCCAGCGGCGTCTCGATTTACAGTTGGCAAATAATACCCGTAACATAGTATTTTATTTGCCAAAGTTTGCCCCCCCAGTGTAATCGGCACATTCCCCTTCATGAACTTATTTTAGTACACATTTTATCTCATCATAAGCGACACACCAGTGTAGGGGAACAGAGAAACCTTTCATGTACATAATTCCTTCTTACATGATATACTATGAAGCTTTGTGAATGATTTGTCGCTTTTCATTCCTTCGTTCGGGAAGAACTCCCTGTAGTAAATAGTCTTTTATCAAAGTAATCCATGACTCCGTCTCAGGCTCTGCTTCTAGTGTCTGATCGATTTTTATCATGTTTTTACTTAGGGTATTTAATACTGCAGCCGGAACCAAGCCCATCTGTTATGCATCACTGTGCTAGCAGACTTTGCTAATGAATCGGCCTCTCTATTTTGGACCCATGGAATATGCGAAATGTCATAGCACTCAAATTATGCCAATAACTCTTGGACTTTGTTAAGGTATGGAGCAAGCCATTGTCCCTTAGCTTGATAATCTCCTCTGACTTGGTACACTAGCAACTACAAATCGCTAAAGATTTCAAGAGACCTTATTCCTATTTCTCTGGTGAGTTTAAGCCCAGTAATCAAAGCTTTATACTCAGCTTCATTGTTTATCGCTGGGAAATCAACCTTTAAAGCATAACAAATTGATTGATCTTCGGGAGTTATAAGCAAAATTCTAGCTCCATAACAATGATCACCGGACACTCCATCAGTATACAATTTCCACTATATGGTAAGGATTTCGCTGCCCTTCAAGGAGTTTTCCTGGATAGTGAACTCTGCTATACAATCTGCCAGTGTCTGACCATCGATAAGATAAGTAATATCGAATTTATTGAGCCCGATACTCCACTTAACATTTCAGGTGTCTCGGTTCATTATAGGACTTGTCGTAACGGCTGGTCGGTGTAAACATTGATCGAGTGTGCGTGGAAGTATAGACGAAGCTTTCGTGATGCAATCTGCAATTAGCATGCCAGTTTCTATATTTAGGATAGTTCCTTTCAGTTCTCGTCAATCCTTTGCTAACGTAATACACCATCCTCTAGATTCGATCCTCCTTGCGAAGCAATGCAGCACTTAAAGCGTGTGGCGATACGGCCAAATAAATCCACAAATCTTCATGATCCACCAGCTTTGACACGATGGAGGGTCTCTCCAAACGATTCGCCAAAGCTTGAAATGCGTCTTTACAATTCTATGTCCATTCGAAGTATCTTTTCCCTTTCTTAATCATGTCAAAGAAAGGATTGCATTTGTTGGTAGCTTTGGAAATAAATCGGCTTAAGGCAGCTACTTTCCCATTCAGACTCTGTACTTGTTTAATAGTCCTTAACGCATGGATATCGCGGATATTCTGGATCTTCTCGGGATTAGCTTCTATTCCATAGGCGTTAACATTAATGCCTAAGAATTTTCCTAGTACAACACCAAAAGAACACTTCAAAGGATTGATTTCCATCTTGTAATATCGGAGGATGTCGAATATTTCTACCAATTCTCTAATGTGGTCGCTTGATCGTCATGACTTCGTGAGCATATCATCCACATATACTTCCATCATTTTTCCAATCTCATCTTTAATCATCCTGTTAACTAAGCATTGATAAGTCGCTCCTGCATTCTTTAACCCAAAAGGCATTACTATATAGCAGTATAATCCAACATCAGTAATGAAACCGGTGTGTTCCTGATCAAGAATATGCATCGGGATTTGGTTATATCCCGAGTACACATCCATAAAAGATAGCAGTTCATGTCTCCTGGTTGAATCCACCATCTGGTCAATCCTCACAAGGGTAAAACTGTCTTTTGGACATGTCTTGTTCAAATCTGAGTAATCAATGTATGTTCTCCATTTTTCATTCGCTTTTTTCACAAGTACAGGATTAGACACCCATTAGGATAGAGGGCATCGCGGATAAACCCATTGTCTTTGATTCTATCCACCTCCTCTTTAAGAGCGGCAGATCTCTCCAGATCCATGTCATGTCTTTTCTGTTTCACCGGGAAAAGCCTCGGGTCGATATTCAATGCATGGCTCGCAGTGGCAGTCTAGATCCCACATATGTCAGAGTGAGTTCGTCAAGATTCACTCGGAGAAATCTGGCAAATTCTTACATCATCAGAGGTCTGAGCAATGATCCGATATTTAAGACCCATGATGGGTCATCGTAGCTGACTACGATATTAATTGTCAGCTCAACAGGTGCAGACTTGTTCACTTTGGGTTCCTCCTCATCATCTCTTGAATTATATCTCTATTGAACCGATTGTGATGTCTGAGACAACGCTCAGGCACTGGTTGTCAATCTTCGGTAGCTTGGATGCGGACGGTCTTGTCCACACCCTTAGCTTTTCTCTTTGCAAAGCATCCCTTAACTCAGGCACATAATAGGCACATCCTGTTACCTGATCACCATGAATATCTCCAACACCGTTGTTTGTCGGAGACTTCAAAGTTAAACACCATGGGGCAAGGGCTACCTGAAATTCGACGGTCAGTTGACACAGAAAAACATTGTAAGGAGACTCAACATCCAAAAACAAACGACAAGATTCGCACTCTCCTTCGATCTCCTTCTTCCAACTCTACAAGTAATTCCACATAACCAACAGCTTCAGTTGCAACACCGTTGAAACCATGTATGCGGAATTAGAAGGCTATAAATCCTTTGCTTCCATCCTCATCTGAACATAAGCTTTCTTGAGAATTACGTTTACAGAGTTTCCACAATCAACCAATATTCTTTTAACAAAAGCGGGGCCTGCCAAGGCCAAAATGACCATTGGATCGATCGTTGGAGCCACCACCTTTTCTACATCTCTATTTCTAATACGATATCATCTGTCATGGTACATTGTTGCTTCGCTAGAGCTCCATCTTTCGTGCTTGAACATCATTCGAATTCTACATGATTAATCGTACTAGCATAACATTCCATCTCATGATAACTTTTATCAGTCGGATGCGGTCCTCCAAATATTGTATTGATCACTAATCTTCCTCCGGTCCATGTAGATTCCTCAGCCCTGTGAGGTACTTTTCCTCCGTTGGGGTCGATTTTCCCCCGCCTACCATCTTGCGGGTTTTTTACGAACTATTGTAACTTCCTTTCTCGTCAATAACATCTTGAAGGTGCATGCATTCATTGATGTTATGCCCATAACATCCATGAAACCAGCAATATTTCAGGATTTGTTTCTTCTTCTCTATTGATTTTTTTGGAGGTGACTTCCTATACTGCATGGTATTTCAAGTAGACAAATAAACATTCTCCAAGGTAGTATTTAGTGGCGTGTAAGTGTTGTACATCAGAATCCTATGCTTTCCTCTTTTAGAATACCTCTTCCGTTCTTATCTCTTATCTCTGCCTTTCTTTTGCTAATTCGGTTTGTTATGGATATTCACTTGAACTTTTCCAGAGCTTTCATCAGACTGCTTTGTTGTAATAATACTGTGCACTCCCTCTCCACTGGGTTCTGCAATATGCTTCTTCCCGTAGGATCTTGTTTCCTCCTTTCTCAAGTACCAAGCTGTCTTTGCATAGAAGCATTCCAATGTTGCTAGCAGCTTGCCAACTACCCAATTGCCGAAGTCGAATTCTAGATTTATCCATCTTGTTACGGCCATCAATATTGCACAATCATTTGGATTAGTGATCTATAATAGCCATATGAATTCTCTCTAAATAATATTTTAATGATTCTCCTGGAGCCTAAATCATGCTGGATAGGGACATTACATTCTTAGGACGAGTTGTATGCATTCGGAACTACTCCACAAACTTTATTGCCAAATCAACAAATCTAGATATTGATTGAGGGGGTAGCCTTGTGAACCACAATGTCGCTATTCTAGAGAGAGTTATGGGAAAACATCTACTATTGGTTTCATTATCCACTTAGGCAGAATCCGTTAGCCATTCATATCGCATGATGTGCTGCATGGGGTTGGTTTTTCCCTCATAGGCGGGCATCGATGGCATGTTGAACCTCCTTGGATATGCTGCATACAAGACATTATCAATGAATGGGGTATAGCTTCTTGAGATCCCCCAGTCTACATTAGTCAAGCCCCGCTCTCTCTCACCAACTGTTTGAACATTGTCGATAAGTCCGACGTTTGGATGGTTGGTGCCAAGCGGTAGTTGTGTTTCACCTCGCGTGAATGGTCTGATCGATGCCGGCGGGCCATCTCATGCCTTCTTGGTCCATCATCTTCCCGATGTGCATCTCTTAAATTCACTTCGTCATTATTTCAGGGAAGCATTTGGTCAACATTTTATTGAACTCCATCTGTCAAATCGGCAGTAAGAGCTCTGATTTGAATCCCAGCATGCACAAGTATGTTCCTTTCTCTAGCAGAGGGGGTAGAGGGGTCAACACTGACCATTCCTGCCTGTCGATCCCCTGACTACATGATATTCATTTGTTCTATGATGCCTATGTCTATGATAACCGTTTGACAAACTAGAGCTCTGTGATGTCGAGTAAGGGGTGGCGTCCCTCCTAGCTTTTCCTCGCTATAGTTGAGTGAGTTGGCTCATTAGGTTGATATTGGCCTAGATCTGCTGATTTAACTCTCAATGGCTAATCATTAGCTCTTTCATCAGATTCTAAAATACAGCTCTCGTAGTAGAGTCAGTTGGGTTCTAGACTTCAACTATTTTAGCAATCACATTGTGAGAAGTAGATCTAGTATTCCTCACTATTATTAATATCTTTTCTTAGATTTCTACAAATCTGAGTAGTACGAGCAACTTCCTAAAGATTACTGCAGATCTCCTTTGGGGAAGTTATCCAATCCAGTAGCAACAAAGGGATCCTAATAAACTGAGAATCAGGGTTCTCAATGAAAGCACCAAAATGTTTTCACTTAAAATGGTAACAAACACCTAAGAATATTTTTTATAGAGAAGTACATGAATAAGAATAAATATAAATTGTGTAGATGAATATATAAGCAACAGAGAATAAGTAGTAATCAAAGACATAGAATTTTATAGTGGTTCGACGTTGTATGCCTATATCCACTTTGAAGATTATCCTTTATTAATCGCTTTTAATCTGATTACAACGGTAGAAGATAGCAAGTGCTTGATTACAATGGAGTCTGGAGTAACTTGTAGTGTAAAGATCCTCATAATGAACCTAAAGGCATGTATTTACAGGGAGAGATGATGAGATATTTCGCTAAGGTTTTGGAAGAAGGCTCTCTAGGTCCATAGGGGCCTACCATAATGATCGATGGTCCAAACTAGGTATCTTGGAACGATTGGCCAAAGTTACACCTATTATTGCTTTTGTCTCCAATTTATATGCAACTATTTTTGGAGGATCCCACATGCCTCTTAAACTTGTCCCTAAAATATGAAGTCATTTGAGTTGTAGATTACGAGATATAGATCAACCCTTGCTACATTTGGAAAGTTCACTGAGCTACACGATCGTTATGAAGGATCGGCAAAAACGATTAGCGTAAAATGATCGACTATCTTCATATCTCATGGTTTTGGTATGCGATTGTTTTTATAGCCTCTAATCTTCAATATACCGATGCTTTGAAAGTTTCAAGTGAAATGGTTTAGTGGATTTTGAGATATCGATTGGTCTCTACTGATTTGAGCTGTTTTATGGATCGTTCCCGATCGATCCATATAAATCCTTGCTTCGTCTGTAACCCGAGCATGCGAACTCTGATCGACTCCAAATTTAATACAGGGCTATGCCAGTCACCCAATATTAATTTCACCTCTATTGGGACCCGGTCCGGATCTACCCTACCATTGTCCATAGTATTGTATATAATCGATTCTTAAGGTTGATAACCATCTGTTCCTAGCTAGGTCAATGATATCACGGCCTTGCCAAAAGGTGGGACAACATCGGTACCTGCATGATTCATTAAGCCAGTGCTGACATTATTTACTTAGTCAAGATTAACCAAGTATTTCATGTCCAAACTAAGCCTAAAGTTCTACCTCCCTCGCCCCGAAGTGATTGTAGAATCCTCTTAGTGTCATCGAGTCGATGACAAATTGATTCACCTTAACAAAATTTTCTATGTTCCTAAATTGAAACTTTTCATCCTTTGCTCTAGCCTAAAGCACCAACACCCAATTCCTCAAAGTCTTCTCTTTCTTGATCCGAAGCACAGTACACCCAACATGATTTGTATACCATTGACATGTTTCACATCCTAATGCCAAAATGATTTACACCACTTTACTCGATATAAATTTCTTATGAGTTATTTTATAGCTCCCTTAGACTTCAAGAAACAAAATATATTAATCGCATGACGTTTTGAACACTTTTAACATTGATTTCCACAAAACAATGACTTTTTTCTAACAATACTAAAAAACAAACAAACACATCAAGCAATCCATACAGTCATTACGTAACATTCAAACATCATGTATAATTAATCCAAATATGATTCAAACGCATATATTTTCCTAGATCTAATTATGTACAAAATGATGACATAATTGGTAAATAAAGAAAAATGAATCAAAATGCAAATATACCCTTTTAAACTTGGTTTAAGAACGATAATAAAACTAGATTTAGGTTTTTTAAACATTTAAAAATCATCTTAAACATCATTGTTTTATTATATCAAGATGCATAGAACAGTGACAGAAGTAAAAACACTCACCGTGTAGCAAAATACCCGATTCCCAATGCAAATCTGAGATTGGGCGGTAAGTTTCACAAACCCGAAGGTGTCAAATAGTAAATCTCTAATTTTCCTTTGCTAATCTCACTTTGAATCACTTACTTAGGCTAATTATCTTGAAGAAAGGTAGAATTTACTTATATTTCAGTCTAATGGAGGTTAGGAGGTAATTAAAAATGAAGATAAATGATTAATGGTTGCTAGTGGAGACTAGATTAAGCTTAGTCCAGAGTTGGGTTGATGGGTTGCACTAATTACTCGCTAATATGGTAGAAGTCTTTCAAATGTATATATCTCCTAAACCATAAGTTCAAATTCAAATGTACATATCTCCTAAACCATAAGTTCAAATATATATATTATGACCACTTTATAAAAAGAGAGACCATCATATCTTTCCAATAGAAGTGATGTCAGACCCTAATTAAGCTCCTATCAAAAGCTATAGGTCTTTCTAGATTTTCAAGGTTAAAACCATCCAATAAAAATACTAAGGTGGAAAATGTCACTAGTTAATATTTTCCAAATTTATCGCCTAATTTAACCCAACATGGATTTATAAATAATATATTATGATTTTTCGTACATAAAATACGGGTCGTTGTAGGTTTACTTATGGGTGGTGATGTGTCTACTGCTCTTTGTTGTGATGTAATGATATGCCAGACGCCCTCTATCTCATGCAGCGGTTGCTCTTTCCCCCTTACTGGTCTTCCTACTTGACATCTTTGTCGTGTTGTTTGCGTTCGATTAGGTTTGTTAATGTCCCTTTGTGTGGTGATTGGTATCATGTTGTTTTATGAGTTCTATTGCTATAGAATTGGCTGTGCTATATATGTCACCATGAGTAATGCATTTATGTCCAATATTTTGAATGATTAATGTAACAACACACCTTTTGGACGATTTAAATCGATAATAAACCATGCACGTCAAACTCAAACCATTCAAAAGGGAGGATTGTTAGGGGTGAATAAGAAAAACCAGAGAAAGAAAGAAAATAAAACGCAGAATCTCATAGCAGAATGAAAAAAATATAATAATCAAATAAACAGATCGTGAAGTTATTTTACAAATAACATTTGATTACACTTTCCAAACAAAATCAGAGTACATACAACAGGGATAAATAAATAATACAGTGGAACAACATGATGTGGTAGGGTAGATGTAATAAATAATAATAGAACTAAATCTTCATCTTCATCCTCTAGAAAATAGTCTTCAATACACTAAAAAGGTCAGACTAACCCGAGCATAATGAGAAGACAAAACACTCGAGTCAGAACTAAAAGATCTTATGTGAGTTAAACCAACAGTAAATAAATATAAGTGTAACGGCTTCAGAGATGTTTACGGGGTTTTACTTCTCCAATCCAGTGTCTAACATGCATGCAACAACTTAAGAGATATTCGGGATTACCATCTCTAAAGAATCTGTTAAACTATCTACTATGTGGTACAATACGCTATTATAATATGTGCAAAGTAAAGTAAATTATTAAAATAGCATTAAGGTGTTACCCATATCTCTCTTAACACATTTTATATATTCCCGTAGTCTATACAGTACTGTAAGCTCCACTAAATCGGTGGTTTACTCCAAGGGCATTCGATAGATATAGACAAACCAAACTCGTAATGAACGCAATAAGGCATGTGACAAGGCACATAAGGCAATGCCCAGGATAGGATACTACTGTTTTGTGGATTTCGACTGGTGGTAACGAATAGCAGCTACTACAATCCACCTCGAAACACACTCACATAATCAAATCGAGGGGTGGCCATCAAATCTATCACAAAGTCATAATATGGTATCGAAGAAATATGTCCGATCGGAGATGCGACCTCATTTGGCGTAGTATGGCTCCTGTTTGAGACACATCAAGCTGACTCAAGGGAGTCAGGGCTAAGTTAATACCTTATACAGAATCATTCGCCAAACCATCCTACTTCATTCTTGAATCACCACCACGTACACAGTTGTTAAAGTGGTTTTCGGTATTGGCATAGAGTATGACAATATCCAATCCTGGTCTCTTTGAGAACCAAATGCTTATTTCACACTGGATGGTTCTATTACATTTCCAAACCACTATTACATTTCCAAACCAATTCATAATTGATATCAAAATATCATATTGGATTCAAACCATATCACTTTTCAAAATCATATTCACTTTCAAAATCATATCGAGAAAATAGGTTAAATCCTCATTTCAAAATCATTATATTTACTAAAATATGTTATTTCACTAGGAAATATCGTTTCAAATCCCAACTTAGGTTATAACATCATTTAACCATATTCGCTTTTAAATCAAGGATTTAAATATTAACCCTTTAAACAGTAGGAAATTTAGAAAATAGTTTATATAGTCATAAATAGCTTAAATAGTTTAAAATTATCAAAATATTTTAAAATAGTTCAAATGGTTTAAAATAGTTTAAAAATATTAAAATACTTTAAAATAATTTAAATGGTTTAAACAGTTTAAAATAGATTAAAATATTTTAAAATATTTAAATGGTTAAAATAGATTAAAATAGTTTTAAACAGTTAAAATAGTTTAAAATATTTTAAAATGGTTAAAATAGTTTAAATAGATAAAATTAGTTTAAATATGGATTAAAATAGTTAAATAGTTTAAAATAGGTTTTAGTTTAAAATAAATTTAATACAGTTTGAATAGTTTAATATAAAATGGTTTAATTATTGGAAATGGTTTATACAGTAAATAGTTAGAAAATCTAAATAAATTTGAATTTAAAATAATATACCTTTAAATAGTTTACATTAAAATAATTAATTTGAAACCCGACGTTTTTGCAAAAATGACCCGAGATCCGAGTCATTTGGTTCCTGACTCGAAGTTGTTGTAGGGTTTTTGCCTCTGAAACTTGAAGCGCGACCCGAAGTCGCCCTAGATCCGCATTTTTTTGAAATTGAAATTAGATTTTGGAATTTGGGAATTAGGTTTAATGTTCTGTCGTTTGAGAAGGAGGAGGAAAATGTACGTATAGAAATAATGAAATGAGAAACAGCTAGGGTTTATAAAAATGGAACTAGTTTCAAACCCTAATTCCATTGTATACAGATGTTAGCTTTTAAAATCAGATTATATTCATTTAAATCTTTTTAATTGATTTCTATATGTTTCAAGCCCACACGATCAAACGGCAAGTTTGATCGCTATGAAACTTGAAATCTGACAATACTTCACCGTTACGGATCCAATGAAACTGGTTTCGTCGAAATCCGTGACAATGGCCAAAATGGCTATTTTCACATTAATTAAATAAATTATTATTAAATTACTTAAATCACTTTTAAATTCAAATGTTATAACCAATAAATTTTCATCATTTCTAATTACATAGAAATTAACAATCTTTTTAAACAAATTTTCCTTATTAAACCTAAGATTTAAATATTACACTAATTACAGCGTTCAATTATTACGGTAATAAATTCATTAATTATAATTTTAAAATCCCAATAAATTCAATTATTTTGATTTCACTCTTATTATTAAATCAATTATTACCCTATGGCTATAATTGACAATGATTTACCATTTATTACAACAATATACTATGGTTATCATTTTAATTCATATTGTAATGACCCAATTTTTCGATGCCAAAAAATCGAACCATTAGGTTTAAAAGAAGAAGGGGGTAGAAGAAGAAAAAGAAAACAACATCAGAATCTCACCAATGCAGTGGAATAAAATATAATATCTCATACTTCCAAAACTGAATACACAGCACAATATACATCATATACGTCGGATACGTCTCGCCATCCAGCTCGTCTTCGGAGCTCCACAGCAGTCCATCCAGAGTATGTACTCTATAATACTCTATCTGACCCGAGCATTATAGTTAAATAACACCCAAGTCAGTCTGGAAAACCAACGTGAGAAAACACACTCAAATTGGATTATTAAAGTTTCCAAAATCATTTGAAATCAAAGGTATCTATTAAGACCACGCCACAAATAAACATGTCGGGTTTTACCTTATGGTAACCAAAACATTTCTTATAAAATCCTCTGATATTATAATAGTGTCTATATACAAATACTTATTCAAATAGCCGAAATTGTTACATTTATTTAATTCCAACTAATAGGTATACAAATAAAACCGTAAAGGCACGTAGGGAAAATGGATTTCTATCAATGGCAGGGCTACTGGGGTACCGCCCATCACAGTACGTGGTCTAGATCACCGTACCGAGGATCCACCCTAAATCCCTTGCAACACAAGACCGGACTACCCCTTACTGGATAGCCCGAATAAGTTCACCCAACGGTTGGGATCAGCAACTGCCACACAGCCGAATATATAAAGGGACTTCTAGACAGGGGTGACCCTACCCTAATTGGTTACTAGCCACTTAGCCTCGTGAGCACCTCCCCTGTTACCTTTTTAGCACACATACACTTTGAATGCTCATCATCCTCCTAACGATGTTCTGAAAGCATTTGTCCATCCAAGTCCGTTTCGGGTTCGAACGGAACCGAAGGCACTACTCCTACTACATCCATTTTGGACTCACCCTTAGGATTAATAGCTATTAGCCCTTACACTCACTACGCCATAAATGGCCTTCTGCAACACAAAAAAAATGTTGGGTCAGGCCCAAAAAATGTTGCCATAGGTCTATGGCAACACTTTTCGGGTGATGCAATTTTTGCCGTTGCCTTAGACCTCAAAGGCAACATTTTGACTATCTAAGGCAACATAAGTAATATTGTTGCAATAGAACCCTATATGGGTCTATAGCAACATCCATATGTGTCTGTAGCAACATTCCAAAATATTGCTATAGATATTAACTTTCTGAATTTGTGGGGCCCACAATGTAGAGCATATTTGATTTTTTAATAGAAATAAATATTTATTTAATAAAATGCTATTGCACAGAATTTGATATTCAAAAAGTAATTTATTTAAATAAATATTTTATTTCAACATTTGAAATAGTAAAAATTCCTGACTCCACTATTTTACAATTCCATGATATATAACACTGATATTCACATATACAGATATTCCTTACTACATCACCCAGTTCACTCATTACATATGCAGTTTCAATTTATACAGACACCGACACTGACAAATATATGACGAGCCGAGTGCCGAGCCGAAGGCGAGCCGAGTAGCGGGTCCAGTCTTCAAGCTCAATCACATTTGATTTGACTCTGTCTTCAAGCTTGTATCCAGCTATCCAGTCTTCAATACCTGTCACATATAATTCAAAAGCAGTAATCTGGAAAATAATATTTAACTCGAACAGAAAATGAAAATATTTTTGTTATATTATTTGCCTTAGGTATTTGGGTTGTTTCTTTTCATATTTTTTTCTGTCAGGGACCAAATATTTGCACGGACAACCTGTGAATGCACAAGTCAGCTGTTCACAAGTGCATAAGCCAAACATGAATGCAACACATGGATACAAGACAGTATGGAAGACAGCAAGCAACAGTTCAGGCAAAAATGCACAAAGGAGAAGCCAAGTGCACAAAGTAGTACTTAACACAGCAAGCAACATAACATGACCAAGAAATGCATGTACATGGATGAACATACATGCATCATAAGGCTTGGTACAAGAAACTACTCAAGTGCAACTACTCAAGTGCAAGTTCATACTCAAGTGCAGCCAGATATGTAGACAAGCCACAAAAAATGGACACGGCACAAGGTCAAACCCGAGTCATCGACTGGATTCAACTCAGGGCCAAGCAACCAACAAAATAAACAAGAACCAGGTCAGCAAAATGTAGACAAGCTAGTGCAAGAAACACAGCAGTACACATAGGCAGCCCATCAAGCAAAAACAGTGAATGCATCAGGCATGTACAAGAGAAACATAGGCAGTAATATGATATACAGAGGACTTGGAGCATTAGTTCATGTTAAAGAACAAGGTTAGCATGGTACTAGTTCAGTCCAGACCAAGCAAAACCAACAAAGCTCAACACACATATGTTTGTATATATAGTGGAAACCAAAACTCAATGTTCAGATTAGTCAACAGTTTAATAAAACCAAAGATCACTTTCAAAGTTCTGATTTTCAAAAATGCAGAAGTTTTCAAGTGAAGCAGTTTTCAAGAGGACAGCAAAATATAAATACTTCAAGTTCTGGTTTAACAAATGCAGCAAGGTACAAAGGTATGTGAACAAGTTTAACAAAGGTTCAAGTTCTGGTTTAACAAATGCAGCAGAAGGAGCTAACAAGCTCAGATCAGAAACCAAAAACAAGCTAGTGAACCAAAATCCAACATACCAAATAATATCACATCGCAATTCATCATCGGCAAAGCAAAATCAAGCCAGTGGACCAAAATCCAACATACCAATACATCATCGCAATCCAACATACCAGATTTCTCAAAGTCCAACAGAAAGATTAAACTCGAGATTATAGGAAATAAAGCCTATAAATAAATCCCAATTCATCATCGGCAAAAGCGTGCGAATGTAACCAAAATTGAGAATAATCAAGTAAACCAGAAGGCAGAAAACATACCAAATAATATCACATCGCACCCGACGACGAAGTCAAAGCAATTCGAGCAATCAATCAAGGAGAATGAAGGAGCAAGCTACCAGGAACGTTTCTTACACTAGATTCGATCAATCAGAGCATCAAAGCAACTAGAATCGCGTGCCCCAGTTTTCACAGAGAGGAACGAGAAAGAAAAATCGCGTACCCTAATTTTCACAGAGAGAGGAATGAGAAAGAAAAGTAAAGCGGAAAATGGAAATTGGTAAGGTGTGGATCGATGGTATGAATCGACGGTTGAGATTTTGTTTTAAATGGTGGTATGGATCGCTGAGGTGTAAAAAAAATTTGAATTTTTTTAGTTAGAATATATCTGTGGCAACACTATATAAAAATGTTGCATCGTGCTACACTTGTTTAGCTAGAGCAACACATTTTTATGGCTAAGGTAACACTAAAAATACAACGTTGCAGTAGGACCAAAATTTTATAGCTGTCGCAACATTTTAGTTAGCAACACCTTGCAAAAATATTGCAGAAGGTCATCTATGGCGTAGTGACTTCACTGCTCCATCTTCGACTCCAAGCTCTTGTCTTCCTCGGGAAAACGTTCAAACCGGATCGAACTGGTTTTCGAGAAATTAATCTCGATCTCGATCTCTTCGAAATGATCAGCGCATTGGCTTATATTGACAGTCGGTTATTTAACTATCAAATAACATTCATATACAATCATCAAGCCATAATAATTTCTTCCAAATTATTTATAATCCTCAAAGTATCTTCGCAAGTTATATTTCCACTTTTTAACCCTTTGAAAACAGTTTTCAAACCATCTTACTCTCACGGAATAAATTTCCCAAATATTTTCTTTCCACTGAAATCACCAAGTACAAATACTTTAGATTTTAAAATAATTTAAAACACTTTATTATAAAATATACTTTAAAACATTAAAATTAAACTATTTAAACACTTTATTCAAAAATATATGCTTAAAAATATTTAAAATAAAACTACTTTATAAAATATAAAACTAATTTTTTTTAAACATAAAAGTTAACCCAAACTAAATTTAAAATTAACAGTTACGAAATTCTATAAAATTTTAGACAAACTATTTTATAAAATACAAATATTAAAATTTTCTTTTTAAATATAATGGCACTAACTTTTAAATAATTACTACTAAAATAAATTTGAAAATATTTGCTTTAAAATTTAAAACATTTAAAAATAATAAATATTCTAAAACATCTCTTTAAAACAAATTTTTAAAGCCTTTAACTTACAAAAGTCTCTTTTGAAATATACTTGGCTTTCCAGGGAAATACACTTTCCATCTCCATACCTTTAAAAATAAACCATTATTTATTTTTAAAACTAATTACCCATTCTTTTACAAATTCCTACCATGAATTTATAGTCTCAAATATCCATCGATATCCATTTCATTTTATAAACACAGTTTATAAATTTCATAGTCTCATCTTCCTTTAAAATTCCCATTTCAAACACTTAAATAAATTTTCAAATTGATTTTCAAAATTTACTCCATTTAAAATAAATTTCTTTACTTACCCAATTTTCATTTCAAAACTCATTAAATTCATATTTAACTTCTTTATTTTAATTCAAAATATTATTTAAGCTGAAATACAAATCTCATATTTTCCCCAAATTTCTTCTTTATCTTTTCCAAATTTATACCTTAAAGTTGAAAATAGTCTCTTTATTCCTTTATATAATATCATTAAGTCTAAAAATTTGTTTATTCCTCTTTATTCAAAATACCCTTCCCATACTCAGAATTCATTTTAAATTTAAAAATCAACTTTTTATCCTTCCAAATCATTTTTAATTATCCAAATTCCTTATAATTATTTTATTTAAAATTACCTTTTTGTCTACTTTAAAAATCCAAATTTCATATGTATATTTCAATTCACAAAATTCCATTATATAAATTTAACCAAGCCAGAGTATTCAATAAATTCCAGTTCCCAATATGATCAATATAATTCATCACAGATCATCACATAATCATATAGCTGAATATATAAAACAAATTCAAACATTTTCGAGGAATCCGGTTGGATCCCTCCAACTTGTTTTTTCTTGCATCCACAGATGTTAGCACAATATAATAATATTAATTCCACTTCAAGATGGAATATCGCAGTATATGGGATTATATTATCTTATCCGCTATTATGCGGTGCATAGGGTCTCATCCGCTATATAATGCGGGAAATCAATCACTCAAATATATACACTACTATATATAATATACCACATTCAATCAATTCAATCATTAAACCAAATATTTAAATTTAACTATTTAAATTTAAATAAAAACCCAGATAAGTGAGATTAACTCACCTCTGATTTTGAAAATTTGCAATCCGATCCATCTCGATTAGTCCCCTCATGATTTTGGACCTTGTATAACAATTTATGATTTATTAACATTTGAATAAATCAACAATTAATTACCGTTTCATAAATTTAATTAGAACTAATGATTTAATTTAACTAATTGTTTAATTTAACTAATAATTTCCCTTATAAAAATCTTTTAGTAAACATAATAGATTAAATAAGTTAATTTAACAAATAAATCTCCAAAACACATTATTTTAAAAATAAACTAGTAGATTTAAATGTATATATGTATATTTATTTTCTTTTGAACTACATACATATACTTATATAGATTTCATAAAAATCTAACTTATATAAATTCTTTAAATATTTAAATTTTCCTTATTATTTTCCAAAATCTTATCTATACAAATTAATTTATATGTATGTGTATATATATATATAAACTGTTTTCTTTTGAAATCACATATACTAAAAATAGCCTATATACATTTTAGAAATCAAATTTATAATCCTACAACATTTTAAAATTCCTATTATATAAAATTTTAAAATCTTCCAATATATATATATATATTATTTTCTTTCTGAAACACAACTTTTAAAGCTTCTGTTAAAACCTTAAATATTTCATTCTTCATTTATATACAAATAATAATATAAAATATAAAAAATTGAAATAAGACTACTTCGACAAACCCAAATCCAACGTCGCTGAAACCCCTGCATTGCTCCACAAATCCTTGCGACTGCCAATGTCGCACGGTCACCCATCTCAAATCGAGACCACCTGACTAGCCGACCTCCACCCTATCTAGATCCCAAATGTACACCGCTTCCAAGCCTGTCGCGACAATCCTAATCACCACCGACAAGCTGTGTCCCCCGAGCGATTCACCTTCCTCGTCCACCTCGAATTGCGAATTCGACGCGCCTAAATCCCACATGCAAATGACTCCTCATGCCAATGCACTGCGTCATCTGGAGCTCGGCCATCTTGGCCTCGTCTTCGAATATGGACTGGAAATGCTTGCGATTAGATTTGAGAAAAGGGAGAGGGCTCGCTTCGATTTCTTTTAAAATGAACGGTTTGTCTAGGTAAAAGAAATTGGGGAAAAGCATGATTTTGCTCGGCCATTAATTCGAACTGCTGTTTTGAATGAGAAAGGGTTTCATTCCAAATGAAATTAGATTTTGATTATATCGTCTCAGCTGGTCGATATTATTTCCTTTCCAATGCGTGTCAAAAAAATTTCGAAGTGTTTTTCAAATTTAATTTTAAATCGTTACAATTACGCAACTCACAACCTTGACCTCCTATCGAGGCGTGCTGCTAGGCGTTTATAATGTCATACGCCTATTTCGAACGCAAAGGAAAAGGTTTCGAGTCCTAACTCGATTATATGGAGAAGATAGCTTTTTAGATCCAGTAAAAATATTAAACTTTCGATATAGATTTCAACGCGTTTATCTACCGTACGGCCAACCGATCACTCCACACACTAAGAAAATTGAAATCCAATAATAATACACTATTACGGATCCTATGGAACTGATTTCGTCGAATTCCGAGACTGTGCCTCGAAGGCTACTTTTAAATATCGATTTAAACGATATATTTTCAAAACTTAACTAAACACTTCCAATTTCAAGTTTAACCTTTCTACTATCTCCAGTATAATCAATATAAATTTTACAAGCTTTTAAACTATTTTTAACAAGCTTAAAATTTCAGATTCAACTATTTATGCCACTTCCAATAATTAAATTTGACTATTTAATTATCCAAATAATAGTGATATTTTAAATTCAAGTTAGAAACTAACTTTTAAATATCTAAAATCAATTAAATATCCAATTTCAAATATCTAAAATTCTGGGCCGTCATATTCCTCCCCCTTAAAAGAATTTCGTTCCTGAAATTACTAGTTAGGAAGAATGCTCCACAAGCCGTTAACTATTTCTCGTTTTAATAGTTTTATCAACTTCCCAAAACCAAACGTTTAAAAAACTCCCCAACTCAATAGTTTCAATTAAAGACACCGTTACACTTACTGACTTTTCCAAACTCAACCATAAGGTTCAAACAATATTACTTAGTCAACAATTCAAATTTAAAACCAAATTTTAATTATCAAAATTTCTCAAAAAATTTCTAACTTCCTAAATTTTCAAATTTTTTTGCCAGCGCCTCCTTTGCGCGGCTAGCTCGGTACAACTATAGAATGCCTCTATGGGCCCACAGATTTCAAAAGAAAACAAAAACGCCAAGTGGCTAGACCAGAAAATCATCAAATTACATATAGAAATTTGAACACATACCTTTGCTGAGCAAAATTCAATTTATCTTAAAAAATCAAAAATCCCAATTTTCCTTTTGCTTTTTAAACACCTGAATATCCTACTAGGCCATAATATTCAATTACAACATTCAAAATTGCTGTGATAACCTATTTTTCATACCTGAAAAAATTGAACCATCAGGGTTAAAGAAGAAGAGGTAGAAGAAGAGAAAACAAAACAACATCAGAATCTAACCATCGCAGTTGAATAAAATATAATACATAATAACTGATCTTTGCACAAAAGAAAATCTGTTTATACATTACATCATCAGCATACATCATCAGAGTTCAACATCATCAATAACATACAACAGGACAGTCATATAAACTTGTCCTCAAAACTGAATACACAGCGGAATAATAATCAAGTACGGAAGTACATATCGCCATACAGCTCATCTCCTAAGTTCCATAGCAACATATCTTGTATTCTATAATACTCGGTCTGACCCGAGCATTATAGTTAAATAACACCCGAGTCAGTCTGGAATACCAGTGTGAGAAAACCACACTCAATTGATTATTAGTTTTAAAAACCTTTGAAAACAAAAGCATCTCGTAAGACCACGCCACAAATAAACATGTCGGATTTTCACCTTACGATAGCCAAAACACTTTTATCAAAATTCTCTGATATTATAATAGTGTATATTGAAAGTAAAATAGAATCTAGCTGAAATGCTTGCATCTCACGTTTCAGCAATAGTGGGCACAATCAAACCTGTACGGGCGCGTAGGGAGAATAGATTTCCAACTAATGACTAGGCACTGGGGTACCACCTGTCACAGTACATGGCCTAGATCACCGTACCAAGGATTACTCCCAATCCCCTACAACACAAGATCGGGACTACCCCTTGCTGGATAATCCCGAGTAAGATTACCCCATGGTTGGGATCAGCAACCGCACCACTAAGACGAATAAAAATGGACATCTAGACAGGGATGACCTTACCCTGATAGGCGCTACCCACCTAGCCTTGCTGCATAACCCCTGATTTTCAGTCGTTCCCGGTTGATGAGGCTCGAGGCTAAGAGTTACCTTTTAGATCATTTCACATAGAATGCCCATCGTCCACCTGACGATGTTCCGAAAGCATTCATCCATACAAGTCCGTCATGGTTCGAACGGAACCGAAGGACTACTACATCCATTTTGGAATTACCTCAGGATTAGTAGCGACTAGCCCTTGCACTTCACTGCTCCATCTTCGAATCCAAACTCGTCTTCCTCATGAAAACGTTCAAACCGGATCGAAGTGGTTTTCGAGAAATAAATCTCGATCCCGGTCTCTTCGAAACGATCAGCGCATTGGCCAATATTGATAGTCGGTTATTTAACTATCAATTAATCATTCACAATCAACCATCCAATATAAATAATTTCACCAAATTATTTATATATCTCAAAATATCAATATATTTCCATTTTCAACCCCTTTGAAAACAGTTTTCAAACCACACTTTTCTCATGAAATAAATTTCCAAATATTTATTTCCACTGAAAACACCAAGCACAAGACTTAGATTTTTAAAATAATTAAAACACTTTATTATAAAATATCCTTTAAAACATTTAAATAAAAAATTACTTTCATACTTGTTCAAACTATATATTTTAAGAATATTTAAAATTAAACCACTTTGTACAATATAAAACTAAATTTCTAACTTTTAAACAAAATACCGAGCCACCTTTAAATAATTACTATTATAATAGATTATAAGAAAATACTTACTTTAGAATTTAAACATTTAGAAATAATAAATTTTCTAAAACATTCCTTTAAAACAACATTAAAGCATTTAACTAATATTTAAAAAATTACTTTGAAAACGGACTTGACTATCCAGGGAAATATACTTCTCTTCACATCCTTTAAAAATAAATCACTATTTTTTTAAAAAATTACTCATTCCCATAATAAATTCCCACCCTGAATTTATTCTTCTAAATATCCACTGATATATTACTTCACTTTTATAAACCCAGTTTATAAATTTCATAGTCACATTCTCCATTAAATTTCCAGTTTCAAACACTTAAATCAATTTCCAAATTGATTTTCAGTTTACTCCATTTTGAAATATATCTCTTTACTTACTCACTTTTTCCAAAATCCATTAACTTCAGATTTTATTTCTCCGTTTTGATTTAAAATCTTTTAACTGGAAAATACCAATTTCAAATTTTCAAAAATTCCTTCGTTATCCTTGTAAATAAATTTAAACCTTAAATTTTTAAAGTAAATTCTTTATCCCTTTAAATAATAGCACTTAAGTTTATAATTCATTATTTTTCTGTTTATTCAAAATCTCTTTTTTTCCATTCTCTGAATTATTTATTCGAATTTTAAATCGCTTTATTTCTTATCCAGTTCATTCTTAAATTTATTTAAATTCTCTATGATAATTTTTCTTAAAAATTCACTCTTTTATTTTCTTTCAAAAATCCAGTTCTATATATTTTGATAACTCGGTGTACCGAAATATATTCAAGCAAACCATAACATTCAATATTCCAAATATAATTCATCACAGGATATCAAATATTCATAACACGGAATATTAAACAATCTAAATAATTTTGAGGAATCCAGTTGGATCCCTTCAACCTGTTTCCCTGCATCCACAGATGTTAACACAATATAAAATACCAATTCCACTTCGAGGTGGAATATCGCAGTATATGGTATTAATATAATATCATCTGCTATTATGCGGCGCATAAGGTCTCATCCGCTATATAATGCAAGAAATCAATCACTCCAAGAAATACTATATACTACTATATAACACATTAAATCAATTCAATCATTCAACCAATTATTTAAATTTAACTATTTAAATTTAAATAGAAATCCAGATGAGTGAGATCAACTCATCTTTGCCTCTTTAATTTTGCAAATCCACTTCATTCTCGATTTGATTCCACGATTTTTCGACCTTGTATAAACATTAGATGATTTATTAATATCCGAACGAATTGAACAACCAATTACCATTTTAAGTTAATTAACTCATGATTTAATTTAAACTAAGAATTTCTCTTTTGAAACTACATATATATACTTAAAAATAAATGATAGATTTCAAAAATCTAATTTTATATAAACTCTTCAAACATGTTAAAATCCTTATTTTTTTACCAAAATCTTATCTATATAAAATAATTTTGTATTTTACCTATATATTAAAACATGTATGTATATTTTTTCCAGATATACTTGTATTATCTTTTCCTTTCTGTAAATACAAAACAGTGATTTCTTTACTGTAAAATTCCTTCTTCGGTATATAGATATTTTTCTGCATCTATATATATATTAAATTAAAAAAAAATAAACAGCCTCATACCTCACTGCCTGACATCTTCCTAAAACCAACTTCTACGTCATCCTCACGCCCTACACCTCAACTTCATCTGCATCACCGCTCCAATAACCCCATGGTGCTAGCGAACCATAATGCATCTTCCCTCTCGCCCGCGATACACCCTTCCCTATTCGATATGAACATGCCCTCACTGCTCTGGCTCGCCGTCGATTCTGCCATCGCCTTAGGATTTCATCGCGTGAGCATGACTTATTGACTGCAGATCGAAACCCTTGAAGGACGGCTCCCTTTTGCGATTCACTCGATTCAAATGATTTGCCGCGCCACCTAGCTTCACGAAATCGTGATTTTGAGTTCGACTTCTTAACCTTCAATCGCGAGCCGCTGGCGATTTCTAATTTGAAATCAAATTCGATTTCGTTCGGCTTAAACCCCTAAAAAAAAATCGAGCGATTTTCTGATCGAATAGAAAGAAAAGAGCGACAATGATTTCGACTTAAAATGATCTGGAATTGAATTGAAAATTATAAGAAGAGCGGTTATTCATTTTTTTTTCTTCAGAGGATTTGATTTGGTATCGAACTGGTTAAGGGCCTGATTTACTCTGTTGCGTGGATCTTAAAGAGGAAGTAAGGCAATGATAGAAAAGAAGGGATGCGTGTAAGGGAAGGTTAGCTACAGTATTCAGATGTGAAAAGTAAAAGTTCTGATGTGAAATGTATTTGACTAGTCAAGCTGTACAATATGTATATACTGTATTATTAAATTTAAATTGTCTCGAAAACGTAGCTTAAAATCTTGACATCGTATCAAGGTGTGCCGCCAGGCGTTAATAATGTTAAACCCCTATTCCAAACACAATGGAAAAGGTTTTGAGTCCTAATTCGATCGTATGGAGAAGATAGCGTTTTGGACCCAGTTATTATATTAAATTTTCGATATAATTTCAACACGTTTATTTATCGTAGGCTCACACAACTACTCCAATCACTATGAAAATTGAAATTCGATAATAGTACAATATTACGGATCCAATGGAACTGGTTTCGTCGAAATCCGAGACTGTGCCTCGGAAGGCTATTTTTAAATTCAATTTAAACGATATATTTTTAAAACCGAACGAATCACTTCCAATTTCAATTTAAAAAATTTCATTATCTTCTGCACTATCAATATAAATTTTACAAGCTTTTAAATTATTTTTAACAGACTTAAAATTCCAGATTCAACATTTTACCCAACTTCAAATTATTTAATTTAATAATTAGATTATCCAATAAATGGTGATATTTGACTTCAAGTTACAAATTAACTTTTAAATATTTAAAATCAATTAAATATTCCGATTTCAAACATTCAAAAATTCCGGGTCATCACATTCCTTCCCCTTAAAAGAATTTCGTCCCCGAAATTACTTGTTAAGAAGAATGGTCCACAACCCGTTAATTGTTTTCCCTAAAACCATTCAGTTTCCAACACTTCCCAAAACAATCGTTTTATTAAAAACACATTATCACTCTTACTAACTTCCCAAACTCTCTCATAGTTTTCAAACAATACTATTTGCTCAATCATTCAAATTTCAATTTAAAACCAAATTTTGAATTATCAAAATTTTCTCAAAATTTTTCTAACTCCCTAAATTTTCGAAAAATTTCACCAGCGTCTCCTTTGCGCGGCTAGCTCGGTACAACTACAAAATGCCTCTTCGAGCTCCCAAATTCCAAAAGAAAAACAAAAGGCCAAGTGGCTAGATCAAAAACCCAATCAAATTTCATACAGAAATTTAAACACGTACCTTTTTGTCGAGCAACTCAAATTTATCTTCTGAAATCAAAACAAATTTTCCCTTTTCCTTTAAAATACCTGTATATCCTATATAGGAATAATATCCAATCACAATATTCAAAATAATTTTATTGACTCCCTTACAAAATTTCAATATCTATTCATTCAAGCTCGTACGACGTCCCTATATCATCCGTACGCAATATCAAATCCGATCACTCGCTCGATCATACAATTTTACTTCCGAACTAGTATCGTCCACCCGACTTCCTAGTGCGGACTTAGATCTGGTTTCTTGATCAGAAACAATCATTCTCCTTGCATAGTCATAACTATGATAGATAATTTCCAGAATCAATCAAAATCCATATTCAGGGTTCGCCGTCGAATATCGAGTGAAAAATCCTAACTCGGATCGATATAACTATCTCGAAATTTTGTGCTCGAATCTGGATCAAATCGCTATGCGAATATAATGATATACGTATATCCTACGTATTTGTCCATTGATTATTAGCTATATCAATTCTCTTTTTATTCACATTCTTTTTTTTAAGTTCAATATTTTATACGCTTCTTATATTTATTTTCACTTCACCACTTTAGTTGATATCTACTTCTATTCAAATTGGTTCTCCCATTTCCATATGAATTCAATTTATCTTTAATTCTGAGAATTGAATTTTATCTTCCATTTAAAACTGATTCATATCATTATTTTAAATTAGTTTCATCCACTAATTTATTGCAATTTCCAATTTGAATTCGTTTTATCGTAAACAAAAATTTTCCCAAATATTTTTCTATCTTCCAAAATTTTCGAAAAATTTTGGCTGAGTCTCCTTTGTACGGAGGAGCTTTTGCAATTTGACAAGAGATATAAATATATATACATCGGCCCACACGATCGAAAAAACAAAAACAGTTCATATTTCCTATTTTTATTGCATAGACATACCTCTATTTAGCATTTTAAGCAAGCGGCTTATTATTTTAGCATTTTGTGCGATCAAATCCAGCCAAACGGTTTCCCGGTACCTGTACTTACTCAATTCAAACATATAAGTACTAAATATATGCAATTTATTAACATTTCACTTACTTTCAATAGCTGATACATAAATTTCACATATAATGCACGTTATATAATTTCCATAAGCACATATAAGGTTCCGATACTTATTACAATTGCTTACAACCAATTCTCAAACCATTCCATTCAGTTTAAGTGATTTACAACTTACTCGCTTATATTTAATTCATTCTAAGAAAAAAAAAACTCATATTCATTCCAATTGATTTCAAAATCATCCTATTTCACTTCTAATAACTCATAGAATTTTATCTAATCCTGTTTACATCGAACGACCCATTTTCTTATGCAATTCGACAATATTAATGTGAATAAATAATTACTTAAGCTTTATAACCATTTAAATTGATTCCAACTCAATTTACACTTGATTCCATCCCATTTTAATTTATTCACAATCTTTTCATTGCATTTTCTTTCATATCCATTAAGTTTGATTCCAAACCATTTTATTAAACTCGACAACCAATATATTAAATAATCATCTCACAATTTGCTTAAGTTATTTATTTTCTTCAAACTATTCCACCCAATAACTTAAGTTTATTTTATTCAACTAACTTCCATTTAAATCTTTGATTTGATTTTCCTTTGATCAAATCCCAACCATTTTACTAATTTATTCGACTAGTTTATTCTTTTATCCATTTTTAAATTTTACTTCACATTAACAAATTCATTATTGAATTTATTAATAATAAGGTCATTCAATTTATGCTTGAATTGGGTTTGTTTACAACTCACACCAAATCTATTTTAATCCAATTCAATTTCATTCGACCATACTTTTAATTTATAATCCCATACTTGATTTTTTTTCATTTATCTACAAAACCATTTTATTTATCTTTCTTGAGTTCAATCTTACTTTATATCTCAAGTTTGGATATTTTTTTCACTTCCAGAATACCAATACTTTTATTCCGGTTATTTATTACCTTTTACTTACACGTTTAAAATCATTACTAAAATGTTCAAAATTCAATTTTGGAAACATATATATCTAAATCAAACTATTCCTTTGAATTTTCAAAATCAAACCAAATTTCACAAACAAACATTAATTCAAAACATCCAGGTAGCAATCCCCCTCTTGAAAACTCGAAAATGAACACTGATGATGTCGCGATCATCATCGGAATAATTTTCCAGCGACCGAAAAGAGTTCAAATCTCTTTTAAAACCAATCAAATATTTATAAATCCCATATCTCACCAGATTTCAAATTCAGTCCAAAAATATCTCCGAAATACTACCACTATTACTTCTCCAAACTTTTGAAAACCATTTCCAAATTCAAAGGAATTTAAGTTTCCAAATTTCCTAACTTCAAAACTTTCCAATCTATATTCAAAGATTACTCTGGAATTTTATCTCATCTTCAATTATGGATCACATTTATAATTCACATTTATTAGTTTCATTTTAGGAATGAATTTATTTCCTTAACCTTTGGTTATACTTCCAAATCTAGTTAAATTTCCACACAACAATGATAATAATTTAGTATTATCATTCCTAACATCCAAGAAACCATACATTAGCTAAAATAGTTTACCAAAAACTTTCCTTTTTATATACAAAAATAATTTGGGTAAAATTATTTCATTTGCCCTATTTTAAAACAATACTTGTCTGTTTATCTTGTTTAAGAGTTTAGAAACCCCTATCGATGACATGGCATCCCACACAACGACCAGAATCCATACACACCCAACCGATAAGTCAACACAATATAAAAATAATTTTATATTCACTAACAAATACCGGCTCATATCTATTAATACACTCAAACTCATTTTAGAGTACTATGAACTCTATTTAATGAGTAATCCCCACCAGAGCCAAGGTTCTCGCTTAACCTTCAGCTCTGATACCAACTGTGATAACCTATTTTCATACCCAAAAAAATCGAACCATTAGGGTTAAAGAAGAAGAGGTAGAAGAAGAGAAAACAAAACAACATCAGAATCTAACCATCGCAGCGGAATAAATTATAATAAATAATAACTGATCTTTACACAAAAGCAAATCTGTTTATACATTACATTATCAGCATACATCATTAGCATACATCATCAGAGTTCAACATCATCAATAACATACAACTGGACAGTCATATAAACTTGTCCACAAAAATGAATACACATCGGAATAATAATCAAGTACGAAAGTATGTACCGCCATCCAGCTCGTCTCCTGAGCTCCACAGCAACATATCCTGTAATCTATAATAATCGGCCTGACGAGCATTATATTTAAATAACACCCGAGTCAGTCTCGAATACCAGCGTGAGAAAACCACACTCAATTGATTATTAAAGTTTTAAAATCCTTTGAATACAAAAGCATCTCGTAAGACCAAGCCACAAATAAACATGTCGGGTTTTTACCTTACGATAGCCAAAACACTTTTATCAAAATTCTCTAATATTATAATAGTGCCTATAGAAAGTAAAATAGAGTCTAGCCAAAATGCTTGCATCTCACGTTTCAGCAATAGTTGGGCACAATCAAAACTGTACGGGTGCGTAGGGAGAATGGGTTTCCAACTAATGACTAGGTACTGGGGTACCACCTGTTACAATACATGGCCTAGATCACCGTACCGAGGATTACTCCCAATCCCCTGCAACATAAGATGGGGACTGCCCCTTACTGGATAATCCCAAGTAAGATCACCCTACGGTTGCGATCAGCAATCGCACCACTAAGCCGAATAAAAAGGGACATCTAGACAGGGATGACCTTACCCTAATGGGTGCTACCCACCTAGCCTTGCTGCATAACCCCTGATTTTCAGTCATTCCCGGTTGATTGGGATCGAGGCTAAGTGTTACCTTTTAGATCGTTTCGCTTAGAATGCCCATCGTCCACCTGACGATGTTTCGAAAGCATTCATCCATATAAGTATGTTCCGGGTTCGAACGAAACCGAAGGCGCTAGTCCTACTACATCCATTTTGAAATTACCTCAGGATTAGTAGCGACTAACCCTTGCACTTCACTGCTCCATCTTCGAATCCAAACTCGTCTTCCTCACGAAAACGTTCAAACCGCATCGAAGTGGTTTTCGAGAAATAAATCCCGATCCCGGTCTCTTCGAAACGACCAGCGCATTGGCCAATATTGATAGTCGGTTATTTAACTATCAATTAATCATTCACAATCAACCATTCAATATAAATAATTTCACCAAATTGTTTATTAATCTCAAAATATCTTCACACGATATATTTCCATTTTTAACCCCTTTGAAAACAGTTTTCAAACCACACTTTTCTCATGAAATAAATTTCCAAATATTTATTTCCACTGAAAAAACCAAGCACAATACTTAGATTTTTAAAATAGTTTAAAACACTTTATTATAAAATATCCTTCAAAACATTTACATAAAAAATTACTTTAATACTTATTCAAACTATATATTTTAAGAATATTTAAAATAAAACCACTTTGTACAATATAAAACTAAATTTCTAACTTTTAAACATAACACCGAGCCACCTTGAAATAATTACTACTATAATAGATTAAAAGAAAATACTTACTTTAGAATTTAAACATTTAGAAACAATAAATTTTCTAAAACATGCCTTTAAAACAACATTAAAGCCTTTAACATATATTTAAAAATTTACTTCGAAAACGTACTTGTATATCCAGGGAAATATACTTCTCTACACATCCTTTAAAAATAAATCACTATTTATTTTTAAACAAATTTACTCATTCCCTTAATAAATTCCCACCCTGAATTTATTCTTCTAAATATCCACTGATATATTACTTCACTTTTATAAACCCAGTTTATAAATTTCATAGTCACATTCTCCTTTAAATTTCCAATTTCAAACACTTGAATCAATTTCCAAATTGATTTTCAATTTACTCCATTTTGAAATAAATCTCTTTACTTACTCACTTTTTCCAAAATCCATTAACTTCAGATTTTATTTCTCCATTTTGATTTAAAATCTTTTAACTGAAAAATACCAATTTTAAATTTCTAAAAATTCCTTCATTGCCCTTTTAAATAAATTTAAACCTTAAATTTTTAAAATAAATTCTTTATCCCTTTAAATAATAGGACTTAAGTTTTATAATTCGTTATTTTCTATTTATTCAAAATCTCTTTTTTCCATACTAGGAATTATTTATTAGTATTTTAAAATCGCTTTATTTCTTATCCAGTTCATTCTTAAATTTATTTAAATTCTCTATGATTATTTTTCTTAAAAATTCACTCTTTCATTTTCTTTCAAAAATCCAGTTCTATATATTTTGATAACTCAGTATACCGAAATATATTCAAGCAAACCATAGCATTCAGTATCCCAAATATAATTCATCCCAGGATATCAAATATTCATAACATAGAATATTAAACAATCTAAATAATTTTTAGGAATCCAGTTGGATCCCTCCAACCTGTTTCCCTGCATCCACAGACGTTAACACAATATAGAATACCAATTCCACTTCGAGGTGGAATATTGTGACGCCCCACCTCTATACCCATGCTAGCCAAGAACACTACGGAGTAATGCTGTCAACTAGCACGGAGAATAAGGCTGTTGAGGAGCGACCATTCGTGTAATTGCTTTGCGAGAGCATCGATACGTCAAATAGTATAACATGCATTTCTTTTCTCGAGAGGGAAAATCCGACATACCGACACAAACTCAAAGCTACTACATAGTGGCTATAATAATCTTCGAAAACAAATATAGAAATAAGCATAACGCAAATCAGTCACAGATAATTCATATCACAAAGGCGGAAATAGATATGAATATTACACTAGGAAGTGTACATTAGAGTAGTGGTCTAAAAAGATCCACAAAATCACAAAAGAATAGTTACATGAACTACACAAAAGAATAAGTATACATTATGGAGTCTATGTCTCAAATGTATACAACAAAAACTACTAATCTAAGTAGTTAACCAAAAGTCAAGGAGGTAATCCCGGATGTAAAGTCAAGCAGAAGCACCTGTAACATCTCGGTCTGACCCGAGTATTATTTAATAAGAAAATAATAAACGGATCAGTCTAACTATAAATATCAGATGAAACGATATAGAGTAGAGATATGACTAAACACATAATAATCACAATGCCAAGCTGTGATATATATAAGTAATTGAAAATCAACAAGAGATTAATCAATATCACCAAATCCACACAAGAACCAAAGGAAATGTCATACTCCTTATTTCGTTCACCAAACCATAAATATTGACGGTTATATCAATGTCAATCACAAAAGTCAATGACACACGAATTCACCAATGCACAAATATTGATAAAACTTATCAATGGAAATCACGAAAATCGGTGAAGCACAAATTCTAGAAATCATCTCAAGAAATCCAGTCAATGACACACGAATTCACCTATGCACAAAAATTGATAAATCATATCAATAGAAATCACAAAAATAGGTGAAGAAGAAAGTCCTAGAATTCGACACACGAAATCCAGAAATCACACAAAATAGGGGAGGCCTATCACACGAAAGGGAGCATGAAAACTCACCAACATATGTATCACACGAACGAGATGCTATCTCATGGTAGCTAGCCATTAATTTTTGACACACGAACGGCCTGAAGACCATGGGGCGCTACTCCATCAATATGAGTCGAAACTCCACAAAACGGGGTTTAGTCTCCCTCGTGGACAAAGGGACATCGCACATTGCTAGTCTAAATCACAAAAATGATCGTCATGATCATCAAGAAGTGTCAATTACAGTAAGCTACTAAATATATGAGCTTAGCTTCATGCCCCATAACCACTAGCTTAACTTAAATATGTACGAACAAATTGTAGATTTCCACTAGAAAATTGTCACAAGAAATTCAATCGAACAAGTCCAAGAATTAACCGACGAAGTAAACGCAAGCGCTTCATACCACTTGTTTTACTAAGTCGTTTATTTAGATTTCTCATACGAGTGAGGAAAAGGTTTGTATATACTAATAGATTGGAAAACGGTTTAAGAGAACGAGCTTTGTAATAAAATAGTGTTGAAATCATTTTGATGAAAGAGTTTTGATATTTACTACTAGTATTGAAACCTTTATATTTTTAAAGTGACAAATCATAGAAATGATTGTAGAAACAATCAATCATCAAAGTTCACATTCGAAGACGTGGATTAATTCCAATAAATCGATATCAAATCCATCAAAATGGATATTCCCAAAAATTCCAAATAGAAGTCATCAAAGTCGAATAATTGATAGCATCAACTAGGAATCAAAACAAATCGATAAAAATTGGAATCACAAGCAAAATAGGCAAAAATAATCATATTAGGCATATAGGAGCAGGTCAGTCGACTGACTCACTGAGTTCAGTCGACTGATCACAGTCCCAAAAACTCTCGGGATGCAGGTCAGTCGACTGAACTCAGTGAGTCAGTCGACTGACTGCAGTAAACAGAGCCCCCAAGGTTCTGTAGGAAGTCTTCTCCCTACATATTAGCTTCAACCAGTCGACTGACCGAAAGATCCAGTCGACTGACTGGAGCTAAGGCAGTTTTCCCTGCCTTTGCACAAGGTGTGCAATCCCAACCAATTCGCAACCGAATTCGAGCAATGGAGCTAGGGTTTATGCCAATCGACTACCCGGCCCTTATGGCTCTTCGATGCATCACCAAAACATGTTAAGACATCCATAAAAGGATTTTCATAGATTTTGATTTCAAAACACTAAAAATTGGAATTTACACCAAATCAATTCAAACCAAAATCAAATGCACATGAATATGTGTTAGGAATTCATACCTAACAATCGAAGATAATCATAGACATAGATGTGAGATAAAAATCTCACCTTTGAACCCAAACAAATGAAGAAGAAGCTCTAAAGCAAAGGAGAATCAACCACTCTTCAAATCCGACTGAAGAAGCTTGATTCTAAGCTTTAAAAGAAGAACATTCTCAAAGTTAGGTTTAGGGATTTCTGAAATTGATAAGAGAATGGGTTGGAGAAGAAGAAGAGAAGCTTACCAATGGGTTCTTCTATTAGTTTGGAGCTAGAGCTTGATTTGCAAAAGAAAACTAGGGCTTGAGTTTTAATTTCTCATCTCTCCCACCATTATTGCTAAAGCTTGAGTATTAGGAATTAGAAATGAAGTAAATGAGGAGGAGAGGGGTTGGGACTGAATACATAAGTGGGCTCAGCCCAAATCAAAACCCTAAGTGAAAAAGTAGCAAAAATCAACTTACTCCAAACATATCGAAGCTTATACTCAAAAAAGTCGCAAACGGCATTTTAAACTCAATGGGACGGGTCCCGAGTCCTAATTCGACCGTATGCAAAAAGTAGCTTTTCGGACTAAATTTCGAGTATCGATAAAATATTTAAATAAAATATTTAAATATAAAATCGACAAATATGCGGGTTGTTACAGACTCCCCTCCTTAAAGAAATTGCGTCCTCGCAATATTTAAGAAGAGAACATAAAGTAACAACCATAAAAGCATATTCAACACAAAAGAAATTTGAATAAGAAGTTCACCTTAAAGAGCACGAGAAAGTAAGTCCGGATGTGTTCGCTCGATGAACTCTCTAGATTCCCAAGAACAATCCTTAGGATTTAAAGACCATTGAACTTTAACAAGCGGAACATCTTTATTTCGAAGTCGTTTGACTTCCGAAGCAATGATACGAATAGGATGTTGCTCATAAGTTAAATTAGGCGAAACTTCAATCTCTTCCATAAAACCGGGCTCAAGAATAGAATCGGAATCTCGAAGACATTTCCGTAATTGAGAAACGTGAAACACGTCATGTATAGCAGAAAACTGAGCCGGTAATGATTGGCGATAAGCCATGGAACCAATACGTTCAGTGATAGGAAATGGCCCAATATATCGAGGCGCCAATTTTCCCGATCGACTGAAACATACAACACCTTTCATAGGTGAAACACGAATGAACACAAGATCTCCCACAGAAAATTCTAACTTCCTTCTCCGGTTATCGGCATAGGATTTTTGTCCACTCTGGGCTTCTTTCATCCTATGTCGAATAAGTTCAATCTTTTCTGTGGAATCACGAATAAAGTCTGGACCTAAAACCAGCTTCTCACCGGCCTCAAGCCAACAAGAAGCAGATCGGCATGGCCTTCCATAGAGTGCCTCGAAAGGTGCCATACCAATACTAGATTGGAAGCTATTATTATAGGAAAATTCAACAAGTGAAATATGATCTTCCCAACTTCCACCAAAATCAAGAACACATGCACGAAGAAGATCTTCAAGAGTTTGATTCACACGCTCGGTTTGTCCATGGGACTGAGGATGATAAGCGGTGCTAAAATTAAGCTTCGTTCCAAAAGCTTTTTGAAGACTCTTCCAAAATCCACTAGTAAACAATGGATCACGATCACTAACAATAGAAGTAGGAACCCCATGTAATTTAACAATCTCCTTAACAAAGAGCTTGGCCAAAAGAGGAATGGTTCAGTTAGACCGAACGGGAATAAAATGGGCGGATTTAGTAAGTCTATCAATAATTACCCATAAGCTATCATGACCTGATCGAGAACGGGGAAGGCCATCTATAAAATCCATGGAAATTTGGTCCCACTTCCAAATTGGAATTTCTAAAGGTTGCAATAACCCACCGGGCTTTTGATGTTCGGCCTTAACGAGTTGGCAAGTCATGCAACGCTTAACAAAGTTAGCGGTGTCAAGTTTCATTCCCTCCCAATAATAAAGTCGCTTCATATCCGCGTACTTTTTACTACTACCGGGATGAATGGTAAATTTAGAATGATGGGAATCTTCTAAAATATCCTTACGAAGATCACTAATATTTGGCACGATAAGTCTACCAAATCTCCGAATGCCGCCACGAGAATCGATATCAAAGTCTTTCAAACCTTCAATATCAATTTTATCCTTAATATTTTGGCCAAGAAGAGCCAAGTCGGGATCTAGCCTTTGAGCTTCAAGAATGCGGTCTAAATGAGAAGGATGAGCCTCAAGGCTACATAAAACAAATGATGAGCATAAATCGGATACGCGGTCTCGAATCTCATAAGTGGATAAGATCTCGAGATCGTTCCATTCGGATATCATCATAGAAACAACAGCTTGTTGTTTACGGCTAAGAGCATCGGCGACACGATTACCCTTACCGGGGGTATAAAAAATATCAAGACCATAAGGAGCAAGGAACTCGAGCCAACGTTGTTGACGCAAATTAAGTTCCTTTTGAGTGAATAAATATTTCAAAGACTTATGATCCATGTAAAGAATAAATTTCTCTCCTAATAGGTAATGACGCCAAATTCGAAGGGTGAAAACAATAGCCGCGAGTTCTAAATCATGTGTGGCATATCTAGTCTCGGCCGGCTTCAATTGCCTAGAAGCGTAAGCAATAACACGTTCTTTTTGCATAAGAACGGTACCCAAACCAGCGCGACTAGCATCGGTATAAACAACGAAATCTTGATTCCCCTCGGGAATCACAAGAATAGGAGCATTGGAAAGGAGTTCTTTTAATTTCTGAAAAGAAGTTTCACATTTGTCCGACCAAACGTATTTAACACCTTTCTTAGTCAAGCCAGTAAGAGGCACGGAAATCTTAGAAAAGTCTTTTGATAAAATGGCGGTAGTAACCTGCCAATCCAAGGATACTACGAATCTCTGTCACACTCTCCGGTCTCTTCCAATCTTGAATCGCTTCAATCTTTGAAGGATCCATGGAAATTCCGGATTTGGAAATAATATGACCGAGAAACTTCACACGAGATTGCCAAAAATGACATTTAGAAAATTTCGCTTTTAATTGATTACTCCTAAGAGTTTCCAATACAATCCGAAGATGCTTCTCATGTTCCTCCTCGGTTTTTGAATACACAAGAATATCATCAATAAAGATGAGAACAAATCGATCAAGGAAGTCTTTGAAAACTCGATTCAATAGGTCAACGAAATAAGCTGGGGCATTCGTTAAACCAAATGGCATAACAAGCCATTCATAAGATCCATAGCGCGTACGGAAAGATGTCAAAAGAATGCTATCCTCTGCAATACGAAGCTGATGAAAACCGGTTGCCAAGTCCAATTGTGAAAAGACTCTAGCACCACTAAGTTGATCGAATAGATCATCAATCCGAGGTAAAGGATATTTATTTTTGATAGTAAGATCATTAAGCTTGCGGTAGTCAACGCAAAGCCTAAGAGTACCATCGGATTTCTTCACAAAAATAGCCGAAGCTCCCCAAGGCGAGGAACTAGAGCGAATAAATTGCTTCGTCTCCAATTCAGATAATTGTTTGCGCATCTCCTCATTTTCCTTATTGGACATACGATAAGGAGGACGAGTAATAGGTTGAGCTCTAGGGATAAGATTAATTCTGAACTCGATTGCTCGCTTAGGTGGTAATCCTAAAACAGGCTCAAATATGTCGGAAAATTCACGAACAACGTGAATAAGAGAAATTATATCTTCCTCATCATCATTATCGTCATCACGAGGATTTAAAGAATATAAAGATGCAACTAAGCTGGAATCCGAATCTTTAAGATTAATAGAAATCTGCTTAACAAATAGAGGATGTCAAAGATGAATAGTCCGCTCAGGACATATGATATGAGCTTCATAACGGTTAAGCCAATCCATTCCCAAAATCATTCCAAAGCCTAAATAACGCATGACATGCAAATCGGCTCGGAAAGAAAAATAACACAAAATAATCTCGACATCTTTACACAATAAACTGATTATTGTGGATCCACCAACCGGATTCGCAATTCTCAAAGAAGTCATTAAAGCAACAACACTTAAAGAAAAGGTATCAACAAGCTCTTTAGATATAAAAGAATGGGATGCTCCCGTATCAAAAAGAACTCGAATAGGTTGATCACGAAATATAATAATACCATCAAGGATAGAATGAGATATACCTTGACCACGAGATGTGTTGCTAGGGACTTGAGCAACATTAAGCTTTCCCTCCTTCCTATTTTGAAGTTTGGGACATATATTCATAAAATGGTCCGGGCTTTTACAATAACGACAAGTACGAGGCTTTGAACACTTGTTCGCAAAATGGCCTCTGGAACCACAGTTAAAGCATTTCCCTTCAGTAGAGGAAAAGGTCTTTGCAACGGGAGTTGCTTGCCTCCCTTTCTTATTGGGATAAGGACCTTTGAATTTGTTTGGCCTCTTCTTGTTGTTGAAGTTTGGTTTGGAACCCACCACTTCAACATCATTCTCCCTATCCGCCTCTTCAAGATGAAGAGCGATATCAATGAGTTGGTCGAAAGAAACTTCTAATTTTAGAAGTAATGGCTTCTTGAGATTTTTTTAAAGCCATAGACGAACCTCTGATTCTTCTTCAATGGGGTGTTGATGTATTCAACCCCATACTTGGAGAGAGATTCAAAAGACGCTACATAATCTGCCACGGAAGATTCACCTTGAACAAGGTCTATAAAACGGCGAGCCAAAGTCACCTTCTCAGCTTCTGGTACGAATTTTAACTCGAAGCACTCTCGGAATTTCTCCCATGTGAGATGCGCTTCATTTATTTCAGCAATCAGAAGCTCGTACCAGTCTAATGCTCTTTCTTGGAGCATGCTAGAAGCCACCTGAACTCGGTGAAGATCATGAGGTTCATGCGAGAAAAGATTCGATCGCATGGCCTTAACCAAGCCTGTACTTCAATAATAGTTTCAGAACCTTTAAATGGTTTCCCACCCAGGTTGGTGTAATCATTGTACAAACGTGCAAACCCAGATTTAGGGTGAGTAGGTTCCGGATTAGAACCAGCTGCTTGAGCATTCGTGACAAGGTCAAGAAGTTGTTGGGTAGTCATAAAAACTCCATCTTGGGGTGTAGCACTAGATGGTCCAGCTCTGGGACGACCAGGTCTAACCATTTCTCTTCTTTAAGAAAGAAATAAAGAAGAAGAAAAAGTTATTCTCAAGATAAATATCAAGTAATTCTTGATAGATAAAACAAGGAATCATAAAGAAAATAGGATGAATCCGTACGAAGACTCGAATTAAATCCTAAAGCACGACTCCTAAGAAAGACTTAGGACGATGATCCTTGTTATAATATTCCATATTGTTCTGAAGTTCGGCTCTGATACCAAGCTGTGACGCCTCACCTCTATACCCACGCAAGCCAAGAACACTACGGAGTAATGCTGTCAACTAGCACGGAGAATAAGGCTGTTGAGGAGCGACCATCCATGTAATTGCTTTGCGAGAGCATCGATATGTCAGATAGTATAACATGCATTTCTTTTCTCAAGAGGGAAAATCTGACATACCGACACAAACTCAAAGCTACTACACAGTGGCTATAATAATCTTCGGAAACAAATATAGAAATAAGCATAACGCAAATCAGTCACAGATAATTCATATCACAAAGGCGGAAATAGATATGAATATTTCACTAGGAAGTGTACATCAGAGTAGTCTAAAAAGATCCACATTATCACAAAAGAATAGTTACACGAACTATACAAAAGAATAAGTATACATTATGGAGTCTATGTCTCAAATGTATACAACAAAAACTACTAATCTAAGTAGTTAACCAAAAGTCAAGGAGGTAATCCCGGATGTAAAGTCAAGCAGAAGCACCTGTAACATCTCGGTCTGACCCGAGTATTATTTAATAAGAAAATAATAAACGGATCAGTCTAACTATAAATATCAGATGAAACGATATAGAGTAGAGATATGACTAAACACATAATAATCACAATGTCAAGCTGTGATATATATAAATAATTGAAAATCAACAAGAGATTAATCAATATCACCAAATCCACACAAGAATCAAAGGAAATGTCATACTCCTTATTTCGTTCACCAAACCATAAATATTGACGGGTATATCAATGTCAATCATAAAATTCAATGACACACGAATTCACTAATGCACAAATATTGATAAAACTTATCAATGGAAATCACGAAAATCGGTGAAGCACAAATTCTAGAAATCATCTCAAGAAATCCAGTCAATGACACACGAATTCACCTATGCACAAAAATTGATAAATCATATCAATAGAAATCAGAAAAATAGGTGAAGAAGAAAGTCCTAGAATTCGACACACGAAATCCAGAAATCACACAAAATAGGGGGGCCAATCACACGAACGGGAGCATGGAAACTCACCAACATATGTATCACACGAACGAGACGCTATCTCATGGTAGCTAGCCATTAATTTTTGACACGCGAATGGCCCGAAGACCATGGGGCGCTACCCCATCAATATGAGTCGAAACTCCACAAAACGGGGTTTAGTCTCCCTCGTAGACAAAGGGACATCGCACATTGCTAGTCTAAATCACAAAAATGATCGTCATGATCATCAAGAAGTGTCAATTACAGTAAGCTAGCAAATATATGAGCTTAGCTTCATGTCCCATAACCACTAGCTTAACTTAAATATTTAAGAACAAATTGTAGATTTCCACTAGGAAATTATCACAAGAAATTCAATCGAACAAGTCCAAGAATTAACCGACGAAGTAAACGCAAGCGTTTCATACCACTTGTTTTACTAATTCGTTTATTTAGATTTCTCATACGAGTGAGGAAAAGGTTTGTATATACTAATAGATTGGAAAACGGTTTAAGAGAACGAGCTTTGTAATAAAATAGTGTTGAAATCATTTTGATGAAAGAGTTTTGATATTTACTACTAGTATTGAAACCTTTATATTTTTAAAGTGACAAATCATAGAAATGATTGTAGAAACAATCAATCATCAAAGTTCGCATTCGAAGACATGGATTAATTCCAATAAATCGATATTAAATCCATCAAAATGGATATTCCCAAAAATTCCAAATAGAAGTCATCAAAGTCGAATAATTGATAGCATCAACTAGGAATCAAAACAAATCGATAAAAATTGGAATCACAAGCAAAAATAGGCAAAAATAAGCATACTAGGCATATAGGAGCAGGTCAGTCGACTGACTCACTGAGTTCAGTCGACTGATCACAGTCCTAAAAACTCTCGGGATGAAGGTCAGTCGACTGAACTCAGTGAGTCAGTCGACTGACTGCAGTAAATAGAGCCCCCAAGGCTCTACAGGAAGTCTTCTCCCTGCCTATTAGCTTCAGCCAGTCGACTGACCAAAAGATCCAGTCGACTGACTGGAGCTAAGGCAGGTTTCCCTGCCTTTGCACAAGGTGTGCAATCCCAACCAATTCGCAACCGAATTCGAACAATGGCGCTAGGGGTTATGCCAATCGACTACCCGGCCGTTATGGCTCTTCGATGCATCACCAAAACATGTTAAGACATCCATAAAAGGATTTTCACAGATTTTGATTTCAAAACACTAAAAATTAGAATTTACACCAAATCAATTCAAACCAAAATCAAATGCACATGAATATGTGTTAGGAATTCATACCTAACAATCGAAGATAATCATAGACATAGATGTGAGATAAAAATCTCACCTTTGAACCCAAACAAATGAAGAAGAAGCTCTAAAGCAAAGGAGAATCAACCACTCTTCAAATCCAACTCAAGAAGCTTGATTCTAAGCTTTAAAAGAAGAACATTCCCAAAGTTAGGTTTAGGGATTTCTGAAATTGATAAGAGAATGGGTTGGAGAAGAAGAAGAGAAGCTTACCAATGGGTTCTTCTATTAGTTTGGAGCTAGAGCTTGATTTGCAAAAGAAAACTAGGGCTTGAGTTTTAATTTCTCATCTCTCCCACCATTGTTGCTAAAGCTTGAGTATTAGGAATTGGAAATGAAGTAAATGAGGAGGAGAGGGGTTGGGACTGAATACATAAGTGGGCTCAGCCCAAATCAAAACCCTAAGTGAAAAAGTAGCAAAAATCAACTTACTCCAAACATATCGAAGCTTATACTCAAAAAGGTTGCAAACGGCATTTTAAACTCAATGGGAGTGGTCCCGAGTCCTAATTCGACCGTATGCAAAAAGTAGCTTTTCGGACTAAATTCCGAGTATCGATAAAATATTTAAATAAAATATTTAAATATAAAATCGACAAACATGCGGGTTGTTACGAATATCGCGGTATACGGGATTAATATAATATCATCCGCTATTATGCGGCGCATAAGGTCTCATCCGCTATATGATGCAGGAAATCAATCACTCTAATAAATACTATATACTACTATATAACACATCAAATCAATTCAATCATTCAGCCAATTATTTAAATTTAACTATTTAAATTTAAATAGAAATCTAGATGAGTGAGATTAACTCACCTTTGCCCCTTAAATTTTGCTAATACACTTCATTCTCGATTTGATTCCACGATTTTTCGACCTTGTATAAACATTAGATGATTTATTAATATCCGAACGAATTGAACAACCAATTACCATTTTAAGTTTATTAACTCATGATTTAATTTAAACTAAGAATTTCTCTTTTGAAACTACATATATATACTTAAAAATAAATGATAGATTTCAAAAATCTAATTTTATATAAACTCTTCAAACATGTTAAAATCCTTATTTTTTTTCAAAATTTTATCTACATAAAATAATTTTCTGTTTTACCTATATGTTAAAACATGTATGTATATTTTTTTTGTAGATATACTTGTATTATCTTTTCCCTTCTGTAAATACAAAACAGTAATTTATTTCCTGTAAAATTCCTTCTTCGGTATATAGATATTTTTCTGCATATATATATATATATATATGTTAATGTCAGGACCCGATTCTTCGTCTTCCGAAAATTCAACATCGATACTCACTTTATCGACTGCCGAGCAATCGAACGACGGAAAACCGAACACTGAGGGTTTTAAGAAAAAGAAAGAGAAGAGAAGAAGAGAGAAAGGATATAAAAATAGGGAGAAGACAATAGAAAAAAAATGGAGAATAGAACAGAAAGAAAATAGAACGGAATAGAAAACAACAGAACAACAACAGAATCTCACAATTCGCAGCGGAACAACATATAATAATAAATGAATAATCTTTAAACAAAGAACTATATCAGTTATTACATTATATACATTACATTTCATTACATCATATCATCAGAGTGTACAACAACAAACAGTGCAGCGGAAAAAGAAATACTATAAACTAGTATTACGCCATGTCATCCATCTTGCCTCCAGCAACTCCAGAATATCCAGAATATCCTGATAAACCTAACTCTTAACTGCCCGTGTGGAAATTGGTGGGCACCCAGAGTTTAGGAAGGAAAACAATAAACTCCGAGTCAGTCATGTGACTGGTGTGAGAACTCAAAACAGTTTATTTATCTTTTAAATCAAAATAGAGGAATATTTTTATTTCAATTCGCAATGCTTTTAAAAATGAGACTACCATAAGGCCTCCCACACACCACACAATGCAAACGCAGAATCGGAGGAGATTTCTCTTTATGATAGTCAAAGATGCTTGATACGCATTTAAAAAGAGCATTTCATATTATTATTAGTGCATAGTGTAGGAAAAATTTATTTCGAAAGTAGAATATAAATCTTAGCCAGCATAGACATTCCGAACTATGCCTACTATAGCTACCATCCAAACAGTGGGGCGCCACCATAAGTGAATGATAGGTTCTACAACTAATACCGTACAAGTCTCGTATTGTTTCTTTGGATTTCCAACGAATGATCAGGCCAAGGAACTTCCCATTGCCACATGAGAATGCCTCTGGATGGACATCCCCAAGAACCAAACCGGATCTCTACCAACACAAGGCCGGGTTACCCCTAACTGAGTAACAACTGACCGAATATGCCATCCCCCGGTCCTTTGGGACCTTTCACCGAGCGCTCGTAATCAATTCACACAATCATAACAAAGTGTTTTCAACATGAGTAAGTATCTGGGCTCCATACCATGATACCACCCTTTTCCAGAAGGAAATGCACACATCCTAAAGGGCGCTACCCCTCATAACCTTGCTGCTTCTTTCCTGTTTTGACCATTCACGGGGTGTGAGGCTCGACGAAGTCACGTCCACAAAAACATACTTTATACAAAAGCCATGCTTTAGGTCAACAAATGATCATAGAAATGATCACCGAGATAGACGATCAAATAAACGATCCTATCACAAATAATCAACACAATGATCATTTACAGCAACACTCAGCATGTCACATTACCAAATTGGGAATATATCGCTAATAACATTCAACTACATAACCTCTGAGCTCGTACGTCTCAGAGAAGGGTGTTAAGCTAAAAGAATAAATTCTCCGCCACCAACAGAAATATATTTGAAAGAAATCTGCTTTATATCTCAATTTGTAATGTCAGACATACAATCCATACAAGTCTGTTCCGGGTTCGAACAAAACCGAAGGCACTTCTTATGAAGCCCTTGCAATCCGGGTATTCACAATCCCGATCGAATTTCCCATCACTTAAGGAATCTCTATACCAGGAGCTACCCAGTGCAGAGACAATCGATAGGTCATCCTATCGCTTTCACAAATACTCGGTCTTCAACACCGATCTTCAATGCAATTCACAACGACGTATCACATATTCGGAATGGGTTATACGACCCCATGGTCCTTTCCCGGTTAACCCGAATAGTGAGCGTTTATTCAAAAATAAGTGTGGCATTCAAATTCAAACAAATCACATCAATCACCGATTCAAAGGGAAATATTGATAGTCGGTTATTGAACTATCAATTGATATGCACACATCACCAGATTCCAAATAATTTTCCAAATTATTTATTTTCCAAAATATCTTTACTAGATATATAGTTTTCACACTTCAAAAATAAATCAATATTTATTTTTAAACAACTTCCCTTTTCATTCATAAATTCCATAGTGAATTTATATTTCAAAATATCCATGCATATACTATTTCAATTATTCATTTCAATTTTCCTTTTCAATTTATCTTCAAAAAGATAAATTCTCAAAATATTCACTTTATATTGGAAAACATTTCCATACTTATTTAATAAGTAATTCACAAATTTTATTTATTTTCAACACTTGGAAAATATTCAATATACTTAAATCGAGATTAAGTACATATTTCATTCTTTAAGGAAATCATTTTCTTTAACATATTTATTTGGGCCAAAACGAATGTTGCGTAAAACATCGTTACGACAACCCAAAATCACTAGTATAGGGATTCAAAATTAAAATAGATATATAAATCCCAATACTATACAAAACATTTCCTTTCGGAAATCATTTACTATAACAACAGTGTTATAGTACATTATTTCCTTCTATTTCTCGAAAACTTCTATTCCAACAATAAATGTTGAAATCTATGGTTTCGAATCTCAATGCATTTAAAACATCGTTAACTTGTTTTAATTCTGTTTAAAACATCACATTCAAAACAGTTTCTTTAACATATTATTCACTATTCAAAAACGTGAATATACTACGTTAACAAATATCATCATTTCCATTCATTTTATTTCAAAGGGTTATTCACTGTCAAAAACGTGAATATAACTTCATTTATAGGTTTCAACAATTTACTTATCAAAATAAGTCATTTGCGAATTTATAAAACAACGTTTATAAACTCCATTTCTAATTATTTTATAACAACTTCCTTTATAAATCTCCTTTATTAACCTATTCGATTTATAACTCAATTATAAACTAAAGGTTCATATTATAAGTTAAATACTTATAATTTATTCGTTCACAAAAATCGTTCCTTTGAACTTCATAATTATAAATCTTATAACTTATAAGATTCAATTATTTATCCAAAACCATTCTTTTAATGACTTTATAAATTTTATAAACCTACTGTTTATAAAATTCCATTTATAATTTCACCGTTTATAATTCAATAAATTTCATTCAATTTATGAAATTCATTTTCACTTCATTCAAACACTTATAAAAACTCGTTTTATAATTTCAATATTTCAATTTATAAATATCCATTTATAAATCTCTAAATATAATTCAATTTATATTATTCTTTTAAAACGTCTTTAATCTCTTTTATTATTTCACCATTTTGATTTATAAAATGTAACGCTTCGATTTTTCGTTGCCGAAAAACCGAATAGTTATGGGTTTTAAGAAAAGAAAAAGAAAAGGATAGAAAATTTAGATAGAGGGAAAAAGAAAAACAGAAGAAAATATAGAACATTTTTTTAAAATAGAAGAAAAAGAGAAGAGAGAACATAGAGAAAATAGAACGGAATTTTAAAATAGGACGGAACAGGAAACAACAGAACAACATCAGAATCTCACAATTCGCAGCGGAACAACATATAATAATAAATGAATAATCTTTAAACAAAGAACTATATCAGTTATTACATTACATCACATTTCATTACATCATATCATCAGAGTGTACAACATCAACAACAACAAATAGTGCAGCGGAAAAGGAATACTATATAAGTAATACGCCATGCCATCCATCTTGCCTCTAGCAACTCCAGAATATCCAGAATATCCTGATAAACCTAACTCTTGACTGCCCGTGTGGAAATTGGTGGGCACCCAGAGTTTAGGAAGGAAAACAATAAACTCCAAGTCAGTCATGTGACTGGTGTGAGAACTCAAAACAGTTTATTTATCTTTAAAATCAAAATAGAGGAATATTTTTAAATTCAATTCGCAATGCTTTTTAAAAATGAGACTACCATAAGGCCTCCCGCACACACACACAATGCAAACGCAGAATCGGAGGAGATTTCTCCTTATGATAGTCAAAGATGCTTGATACGCATTAAAAATAACATTTGATATTATTACTAGTGCATAGTGTAGAAGAAATTCATTTCGAAAGTAGAATATAAATCTTAGCCAACATACGACCATTATCGTATGCCTACTATAGCTACCATCCAAACAGTGGTGACCACCATAAGTGAATAGCAGGTTCTACAACTAATACCGTACAAGTTTCGTATTGGGAATTGGATTTCCAACAAATGATCAGGCCAAGGAACTTCCCATTGCCACATGAGAATGCCTCTGGAAAGACATCCCCGAGAACCAAACCGAAACTCTGCCAACACAAGGCCGGGTTACCCTTAACTGGGTAACTACTGACACGAGCACGTCATTCCCCGATCGTAAACGACCTTTCTCACGGGATCCCGAAAACCAACAACCACAAAGTAATAAATTCGTAGTAACCACATAGGTTAAATATCTGGGCTCCATACCATGATACCACCTCTATCCAGAAGGAAATGTACATACCCTAAAGGGTGCTACCCCTCATAACCTTGCTGCATCTTTCCTGTTTTGACCATTTCCGGGGTGTGAGGCTCGACGAAGTCACGTCCACAAAAACATACTTTATACAAAAGCCATGCTTTGGGTCAACAAATGATCAACACAATGATCACCAAGATAGACGATCAAATAAACGATCCTATCACAATAATCAACACAATGATCATTTACAGCATCACTCAGCATATCACATTACCAAATTGGGAATATATCGCTGATAACTTCAACTATATAACCTCTGAGCTCGTACATCTCAGAGAAGGGTGTTAAGCTAAGAGAATAAATTCTCCGCCACCAACAGAAATATATTTGAAAGAAATCAGCTTTATATCTCAACTTGTAATGTCAGACATACAATCCATACAAGTCTGTTCCGGGATCGAACAGAACCGAAGGCACTTCCAAAGAAGCCCTTGCAATCCGGATATTCATTAATCATGTCCGGACATCCCGTCACTAAGGGTGATAAACCTCTATATCGGAGATCAGCCGATGCAGAGTAACTCGACGGTAATCCATTCGTTTTCACAAATATCCGGTCTTCAACACCGGTCTTCAAATGCAATTCATAACGACGTATCACATATTCGGAGTGGGTTATACGACCCCATGGTCCTTTCCCGGTTAACCCGAATAGTGAGCGCTTATTTTAAAAATAAGTGTGGCATCCAATTCAAACAATTCACAACAATTACTCATTCAAGGGTAAATATTGATAGTCGGTTATTTAACTATCAATAAAGATGCGCCACATCACCAGATTCCAAATAATTTTCCAAATTATTTAATTTCCCAAAATATCTATACTAGATATAAAATTTCAATACTTCAAAAAAATAAACCAATGTTTATTTTTTAAACAAATTTCCCTTTTCATTTATAAATTCCATAGTGAATTTATATTTCAAATTATCTATTGATCTACAGTTTTCAATAGATTTCCAATATTCAATTCCAATTTATCTTCAAAAAGATAAATTCTTCAAACATTCCATTTCATATTGGAAAAGCATTTCCATACTTATTCTAATAATAAGTATTTCACAAATCTTATTTATTTTCAACAATTTGAAAATATTCAATATACTTAAACCATAGTTAAGTATATATTTTATTCTTTAAGGAAAACATTCTTTTATTCACATTTATTTGGGTCAAAACGAATGTTGCGTAAAACATCGTTACGACAACCCAAAATCACTAGTATAGGGATTTGAAATTAAAATAGATATATAAATCCCAATACTATACAAAAATATTTCCTTTCGGAAATTATTTACTATAACAACAGTGTTATAGTCCATTATTTCCTTATTTTCTCGAAAACGTCTATTTCAACAATGAATGTTGAAATCTATGTTTTCATTTCCTTCTATTTCTCGAAAACGTCTATTTCAACAATGAATGTTGAAATCTATGTATTCGATACTCAATGCAATTTAAAACATCTTTAAATTGTTTTAATTCCTTTTTAAAACTTTCCTTTCTCAAAACATATCCATTTTAATAATAATATATTCACTATTCAAACCCGTGAATATACTTTGTTTAATAAACTTCTATACTCAATTTATCGAATCCAATTGATTTCGAATTTCTAAACAATGTCTATAAATCCTATTTATATTTATAAAACTTCGATTTATAAATCTCTTTTATTTATCCAATTTAATTTATCCAACTCAATTTATACTAAAAGTCTATATTATAAGTTAATTACTTATAATATCATTCATTTACCAAATCTTTCCTTTGAATTTCACAAATCTTAAATCTCATTACTTATAAGATTTCTTTATATATTTCCTATTTCCAGCTTATCAAATTCAATTTGATTTCGGATTTACAAAACAACGTTTATAAATCCCATTTATAATTTCATAAACTTCTATTTACAAAAATCAATTTATTAACAAATTCCATTTATATTTCATTTAAATGCCAAAGTCCGATTTATAAGTAATTTTACTTATAATCTTTTATTTTTCAAATCTATCCAGTTTACAACTTCACAATTTTATAAATTTAAAACTTTCGATTGACTTATAAAAATCCATTTTTATTTCACTTTAATACTTATAAGAGCTTGGTTCATAATTCCAATATTTTCAAGTTATAATGATTAACTTTATAAGTCTTTATATATAAACTGATTAAAATAATTCAAAAATCCAAATTTAACCCATTTCATAAATTTATTAACTACTTATCTCAAAAATAACAATTTGGTTATATTTTTCAAAAATATTAATTCCTATAGTTTTAAAAAATTAATTTCAATTTAATTAAAATGAATCAAACATATACTTTGGAAAAAAATCAATTTAAAATCCTTTATAATTCAAAATCGTTATTTTTAACTTTAAAAACGGATCCGATGATGCCACAGCATCGAATGGTCAATCACTACACAAATATCATATATCGATATGATATTCATAATCATCACAATATATTTATACACAAATAAATATTTGTGAGGAATCCAGTTGGATCCCTCCAACCTGTTTCCCTGCATCCAAAGAGTTAGCACAATACCCATTCCACTTCGAGGTGGAATATCGCGGTATATGGGATTTTATAAAATATTATCCGCTTACTAACGGCGCAATAGGGTCTCATCCGCTATACGAGGCGGGAAATCAATTCCAATATATACATATGCCAATATGTATATATTGCTATATATAGTATGTCCTACTATATCTAATATCACAATCAAACAGAAATCAATAATTTCAGTCATCATTCAATAATTTTAAATCTAACTATTTAAAATTTTAAAACAAAGTTGTTCGATTGAGTGAGGAGTTCTCACCTTGATTTTTATTTCCATTTCAGCTTTTATTTCGAATAAAACTAAACGAACGTTTAATTTTACCCGAAATTTTCGCTATCTCTAAACGACTCCAAATCAGCTCCATCGCGTAGTGCTCGTCAATACGATTCCAACGAAAAAAAATTCGTTCGATTTCGACCTTGTATCAGAATGTTATAGCATTTACAAGTTAATACAAATTTAAACTAAAATTAATTTACAACTTAAATTATTATTTTCTAAACCTAATTCATCTCAGCCGTGCAATCCTAGAGACTAAACCATGGCCGCAAGATCTTGCTTCTTCTCCCATTTCCTGTTCGTTCCCAGGCTACCAAGAAGAACCCAAGCCGTCGTTCCTTTGCCAATTTCCACGACAAATAGAAGCATCTTCACGTCGATCAGAGAGCGTCATTGTCTTCGCCTTCGCGAGAGCTACCCACGGCCAGGAGGTTACAGAGCTCGGTGGTCCCCATCCATCACGAAACGCGTGCGAACGCAAAGGGAACGCGGCCATCTATCTCCTCCAAACGACGACAATAGCCAACTCCACCGTATAGATTTGTAGTTCTCACTCCCCTCTCCAACTTTCATGTTGATGATTTTGCCTAAAACTGAATAGATGAAGAGAGATTTGAGGGAGAAGACGAGATGATTTCAGCCATGCATTTATAACAATGGTGGCCTGGTCACAAAACCCTAATTAGGTTTTCTTTTATTTTGATGAGAATGGTCTCTATTTATAGAGAATTTGTGAACATTATTCATCCGGGTTTTCCGGAATCCGATTTACGCGCCGAAACTGACGTTTCTAGGGTTTATCCCACGTTCCGGACACAATGGAATAGGTTTCGGAAGCTAATTCGGAAGTATGTGCGAGTTATGTCATAAAACGATCAATTTAAATTAAATCGATTTAAACCGATTTCGATACGTTTTAATTTGTACCGGACAAACGATAAATCCAAACGACTTGAAATTTAAAACCTTACAATAATATCACATTTCGGATCCGATGAAACTGGTTTCGTCGAAATCCGAGACCGTTTGAAAAATGACTATTTTAGCTCGCCAAATTAAAATTAAAAACAATTCGATGCGTTTCGAGCTGCCACGGTCAAATGACAACTCCGTTTGCTACGAAAATTGAAATCCAATAATAACTAACTATTACGGATCCAATGGAACTGGTCTCGTTCAATTCTGAGACTGTTCAAAAATTGGCTATTTTACAGTCGATAATTAAATATTAAAATATTTAATTTTCATAGATTAACTCCAAATTCAATTTTAGAAAGTTCTAAAATATTTCTATAGCTTCAATATGATAAAATAAAATTTTACAAATCATTTTCAATCATATTTAACTCTATTTTCAATTATTTCCATAATTTAACGTATTAAATTATCGATTTAATTATCCAATTAAATTCAATAATTCAAATAAAAATTTATTTGACTTATAAATTCACTCATTTATATTTAAAATAAATTAAATATTCATTTTTTAATTAATAAAAATTCTGGGTCGTTACAATCTTCCCCCCTTAAAAGAATTTCGTCCTCGAAATTATTAAGTAAGAAAAGTTATAGAATTTATTAACTTTCCCAAAATTCATAGTTAAACTTCTTACAATACTTTACTAAGTTTTGAAATCATACTTAGTTATCTTTTCAAAAATAACTACTATTGTTTAACTTTCAATTCCAAAATCAAAGTTAAAGTTTTCAAAAATTTCCCAATTTTCCCAAAATTTTTCTAACGCCTTAAATTTCCGGAAAAATTCGCCATAGTCTCCTTTGCGCGACTCGATCCGAAAAAAAAATGACAGTATATATATCACAAATATACATCTCATCAAGTAATGAGGCATCCCGAAAGGAAAAAAGTGTAGAAGTACGATATTTAATCCGAGATATGTACCTTATATTTTATTAGCGAGCATATACGGCTAATATAGCGCGAAAGCGAGCTCCAAATGCGAAGCAAACGCGATCCGCACCTACTAATCACTCAACAAACATCATGAGAACATGCATATATGACAATAATCTCAATATACAACATATAGTAACATATCAACTATATATGTCACATAGCAAATGCAACTAAACAACAAATGCAAACATCAACCAACTACCATTCATAACCAATAAATATTCATTCTTATTTTCATTAATATTCAATGAAATGGTTTTCAATTCAAATCACATTTGATTCATTAACAATGGATGTTTTTACTAACATTCATTTTCAATTAGTTTATATTCACTAATTAAATCCAATTCACATTCAATTCTATTCAAATTTATTTACTTTCAATTGAATTTCAATTACATATCTTTCAATTTCATTAACACAATTGCATTAACACTTAATGAATTTTATACAATCAACTAACAATCATATAACAATCAATGTATATTAATTACAACCAAATTCCTTTGCTTATCAATTGGTTTAATTAAATTGATTTTCATTCAATTATTCAACTTCCAATAACTTTAGATTTTAATGAATTACACTTATATTCATTATTTCATATCAACTTAATTCACATTTAATTGATTAATATTCAATCCATTCATTCAATTCTATTACAAAATCGAATTTCATTTACATATATAACTCAAGTTTATATCTATTTAACTTTAAATTCATTTTTTATTTACAACTCATATTCATAAATATATTCATATAGTTTCACTTTTCATATATATAAGTTTATTTCACAATTGTAGATCACTTTAATTATAATTCAACTCTTATAATTCTTTTTGCTTATACAATTCCTTTATTTAGATTATTCAAACAACTAAACAATCAACTTATATACACTTTAATAATTCTGAAAAATTATTTCTTTATATATAAAAATATACTCAAGGTAAAATTATTTCATTTACCCAATTTTAAAACAATATTGTGTCGAATTGCTCTATTCAAGTGTTTAGAAACCCCTTCGGCATAGTTGTACATACCGTGCTGACGAAGGTTCATATGCCACTCAATAAACCAATCATCACAATATAAAACAATTTTATATATTCACTAACAAATACGCTCTCATAGCTATTATTACACTCAAATTCATTCTAGAGTACTACTGACTCTATCTCTAATGAGTAATACCCAACAGAACCATGGTTGTCGCTTAACCATAAGCTCTGATATCAACTGTAACGCTTCGATTTTTCGTTGCCGAAAAACCGAATAGTTATGGGTTTTAAGAAAAGAAAAAGAAAAAGATAGAAAATTTAGATAGAGGGAAAAAGAAAAACAGAAGATAAAATAAACTTTTATAGCTTCAATTTTAGAAAGTTCAATTTTAGAAAGTTCAATTTTAGAGGGAAACAGATAGAGGGAAAATTCAATTTTAGAAAGTTCTAAAATATTTCTATAGCTTCAATATGATAAAATAAAATTTTACAAATCATTTTCAATCATATTTAACTCTATTTTCAATTATTTCCATAATTTAACGTATTAAATTATCGATTTAATTATCCAATTAAATTCAATAATTCAAATAAAAATTTATTTGACTTATAAATTCACTCATTTATATTTAAAATAAATTAAATATTCATTTTTTAATTAATAAAAATTCTGGGTCGTTACATAAAATAATCAAATTTTATAAATCCTATATTTAAACTTTTCACAATAAATTCAAAAATCCCAATTTTACTATTTTATAAAATCATTAGCATCATATTCTCAAAAATCAGTTTTTAACTATTTTTCTCAAAAATCATAATTTTTATAACTTTAAAAATTATAACGTTTATTTATTTAAAATAGATCAAATTCCAAACATATAGTATATTTTCAAAAATCACTTTATAAATCATTTTAAAATTCCAAAACTTGGTCCAATGATGCTACATACCAAATAGTCAATCACGACAACAACGATATCATATATCGATATGATAATCAACGAATATCAAAATATTCAGAATCAAATAAATAATGTTGAGGAATCCAGTTGTATCCCTCCAACCTGTTTTCCTGCATCCACAAACATTAGCACAATACCAATTCCGCTCCAGTACGGAATTATCGCGGTATATGGGATTTAAATATTATCCGCTTAATAGACGGCGCAATAGGGTCTCATCCGCTAAACAAAAAATGCGGGAAATCAATAACTCCAATATATACATATGCCAATATATATATATTGCTATTATATATATAATACCAATTTCACTGTTTATGAAATATTCACGGTATATGTTTTTAATAAATAACATCCGCTTACTAACGGCGTATAATGTCTATTTTAACAATCAATAGATAACAATCATCATTCAAACATGCATTCAAATATTTTAAATCTAACTATTTAAAATAAAATCGAAACTGATTCGATTGAGTGAGAAGTTCTCACCTTGATTTCAATTTCGTTTTAGCGATTTATTTCGAATAAAATTAAACGGACGTTTAATTTTACCCAAAATTATCACTAACTCCAAACGACTCCAATCCAATTTCATCGCGTAGTGCTCCTCCATACGATTCCAACGCAACTGGTTTCGCGTGTTTTCAACCTCGTACGAAAAAGTTATGAATATTCAAAGTTTTACACGATTTAAAATTTATAAATTTACAACTCCTTATTATTTTTACAACCTATGCAAATCAGAGCCGTAGGATCCAAACTCATCAGATCATAGCCGCATGACACAACTTCCCCTTCTCCCTCCCAAACGCGTGAACCCCCTGTATAGCCGAACCCATATTCATAGATTAGGGTTAGATTTTTCGCCACCATCACTCAACGATATTTCATCATACCACTGCCATGTTGAAGCCCCCTGCTTGCTCTACGTTCGGCCATAACCTTGGCACACTCGCCCCCCCCCCTCTGCACGCAGTTCGAGGCCGAACTCGCAACGTTCAACCCCATTTTGCCGTCCATCTACTCAACGAAAACCCATCACAGCCGTTCACATCGAAGCTCTCATCGTGCTTAACGATATTGTAGTTGATACTTTCACGAATCGATGCATGGATTTTGAGAAATTGGAGGGGGAAGTTGGGATGATTTCGGCCATTCATGGGGTGCTGGCTTCTAGGGTTTAGTTTGTTCATTTATTTTATTTATTTTTTGTGAATTTTGGGCCTATTTATAGAAGATTTTTGAACACTATTCATCCCGGAAATTCCGAACTCTGATTCACGCGCCGTAACCAGCGTTTCTAGGGTTTACCCCGCGTTCCGGACACAATGGAACAGGTTTCGAAAGCTAATTCGAACATCTATGCAAGTTATGGCTATAAACGCTCAATTTGAATTAAACCGATTTAAGCGATTTTCTAGGCGTTTTAATTTGTACCGGACAAATGGTAAATCCAATTGACACGAAATTTGAAACCTCACAATAATATCACATTACGGATCCGATGAAACTGGTTTCGTCGAAATCCGAGACTTTTTGAAAAATGGCTATTTTAACTCGCCAAATTAAAATTAAAAATAATTCGATGCGTTTCGAGCTGCCACGATCAAACGATAGCTCCGATTGACGCGAAAATTGAAATCCGGTAATAACTAACTATTACGGATCCAATGGAACTGGTTTCGTTCAATTCTGAGACTGTTCAAAAATTGGCTATTTTCACTAGTCGATTTTAATATTAAAATATTCAATTTTCACAAATTAACTTTTAATTCGATTTTAAAAGTTCTAAAATATCGTTCTAACTCCAATATGATAAAATAAAATTTCCCAAATCATTTTCAATCATATTTAACCCAATTTTCAATTATTTCCATAATTCAATCATATTAAATTATCGATTTAATTATCCAATTAAATTCAATAATTCAAATAAAAATTTATTTGACTTAAAAATTCACTCATTAATATTTAAAATTAATTAAATATTCATATTTTAATTAAATAAAATTCTGGGTCGTTACAATCTTCCCCCCTTAAAAGAATTTCGTCCTCGAAATTATTAAGTAAGAAAAGTTACAGAATCTATTAACTTTCTAAAATCCATAGTTAAACTTCTTACAAAACTTTACTAAGTTTTCAAATCATACTTAGTTATCTTTTTTCAAAAACAACTACTATTGTTTAACTTTCAATTCTAAATCAAAGTTAAAGTTTTCAAAATTTTCCAATTTTCTCAAATTTTTTCTAACGCCTTAAATTTCCGGAAAAATTCGCCATAGTCTCCTTTGCGCGGCTCGATCCGAAAAAAAATGACAGTATATATATCACAAATATACATCTCATCAAGTAATGAGGCATCCCGAAGGGAAAAAAGTATAAAAGTACGGTATGTAATCCGAGATATGTACCTTATATTTTATTAGCGAGCATATACGGCTAATATAGCGCGAAAGCGAGCTCCATATGCGAAGAAAACGCGATCCGCACCTACTAATCACTCAACAAACAACATGAGAACATGTATATATGAAAATAGTATCGATATACAACATATAACAACATAATAACTATATATGTCAACATAGCAAATGCAACAAAACAATAAATGCAAACATCAACCAACTATCATCCAACAAATTCATATTCTCATTAATATTTCATGAATTGGTTTTCAATTTAATCACATTTGATTCATTAACAGTGGATGTTTACTAACATTCATTTTCAATTAGTTTATATTCACTAATTCATATTCAAGTTGGTTCACTTCCAATTCAAATTCAATTCCATTTAAGATTCACTTAACTTCCAATTGGATTCCAATTACTTTAACTTCCAATTTCATTAATACTTAATGAATTATATACAATCAACTAACAACCATATAACAATCAATGTATATTTATTACAACCAAATTACTTTGCTTTCAATTGGTTTAACACTTTCACTTTCAATTGGTTAAATTAAATTGATTTTTATTCAACTATTCAACTTTCAATAACATTAGATTTTAATGAATTAACACTTATATTCATTATTTCATATCAATTTAATTCACATTCAATTGATTAACATTCAATCCATTCATTCAATTCATATTCAATTACTAAAGTTGAATTTCATTTCATAACTCAAGTTCATATTTATCACTTAACTTTATTATTTTACTTTGATACTAATATCAACTTCATTCAACATTTCTTAAGTTATACTTCCATTTTACAAACATCACTTGTTTTTACTTAACTTAAGTTCACATTCATTTTTATTTACAACTCATATTCATAAATATATCCATATAGTTTCACTTCTTATATATATATAAGTTTATTTCACAATTGTAAATTACTTTAATTATAATTCAATTCTTATAATTCTTTACTTATACAATAATTCTTTTATTTAGATTATTCAAACAACTAAACAATCAACTTATATACATTTTAATAATTCTGAAAAATTATTCCTTTATATACAAAATATAATCAAGGTAAAATTATTTTATTTACCCATTTAAAAACAATATTGTGCCGAATTGTTCTATTCAAGTGTTTAGAAACCCCTTCGGCATAGTCTTGCGGACCACGCTGACGAAAGTTCATATGCCACTCAATAAATCAATCATCACAATATAAACAATTTTATATATTCACTAACAAATACGCACTCATATCTATTATTACACTCAAACTCATTCTAGAGTACTACTGACTCTATCTCTAATGAGTAATACCCAACAGAACCATGGTTGTCGCTTAACCATATGCTTTGATACCACATTGTCAGGACCCGATTCTTCGTCTTCCGAAAATTCAACATCGATACTCACTTTATCGACTGCCGAGCAATCTAACGACGGAAAACTGAACACTGAGGATTTTAAGAAAAAGAAAGAGAAGAGAAGAAGAGAGAAAGGATATAAAAATAGGGAGAAGACAATAGAAAAAAATGGAGAATAGAACAGAAAGAAAATAGAACGGAATAGAAAACAACAGAACAACAACAGAATCTCACAATTCGCAGCGGAACAACATATAATAATAAATGAATAATCTTTAAACAAAGAACTATATCAGTTATTACATTATATACATTACATTTCATTACATCATATCATCAGAGTGTACAACAACAAACAGTGCAGCGGAAAAAGAAATACTATAAACTAGTATTACGCCATGCCATCCATCTTGCCTCCAGCAACTCCAGAATATCCAGAATATCCTGATAAACCTAACTCTTAACTGCCCGTGTGGAAATTGGTGGGCACCCAGAGTTTAGGAAGGAAAACAATAAACTCCGAGTCAGTCATGTGACTGGTGTGAGAACTCAAAACAGTTTATTTATCTTTTAAATCAAAATAGAGGAATATTTTTATTTCAATTCGCAATGCTTTTAAAAATGAGACTACCATAAGGCCTCCCGCACACACACACAATGCAAACGCAGAATCGGAGGAGATTTCTCCTTATGATAGTCAAAGATGCTTGATACGCATTTAAAAAGAGCATTTCATATTATTATTAGTGCATAGTGTAGGAAAAATTTATTTCGAAAGTAGAATATAAATCTTAGCCAGCATAGACATTCCGAACTATGCCTACTATAGCTACCATCCAAACAGTGGGGCGCCACCATAAGTGAATGATAGGTTCTACAACTAATACCGTACAAGTCTCGTATTGTTTCTTTGGATTTCCAACGAATGATCAGGCCAAGAAACTTCCCATTGCCACATGAGAATGCCTCTGGATGGACATCCCCAAGAACCAAACCGGATCTCTACCAACACAAGGCCGGGTTACCCCTAACTGAGTAACAACTGACCGAATATGCCATCCCCCGGTCCTTTGGGACCTTTCACCGAGCGCTCGTAATCAATTCACACAATCATAACAAAGTGTTTTCAACATGAGTAAGTATCTGGGCTCCATACCATGATACCACCCTTTTCCAGAAGGAAATGCACACATCCTAAAGGGCGCTACCCCTCATAACCTTGCTGCTTCTTTCCTGTTTTGACCATTCACGGGGTGTGAGGCTCGACGAAGTCACGTCCACAAAAACATACTTTATACAAAAGCCATGCTTTGGGTCAACAAATGATCATAGAAATGATCACCAAGATAGACGATCAAATAAACGATCCTATCACAAATAATCAACACAATGATCATTTACAGCAACACTCAGCATGTCACATTACCAAATTGGGAATATATCGCTGATAACATTCAACTACATAACCTCTGAGCTCGTACGTCTCAGAGAAGGGTGTTAAGCTAAAAGAATAAATTCTCCGCCACCAACAGAAATATATTTGAAAGAAATCTGCTTTATATCTCAATTTGTAATGTCAGACATACAATCCATACAAGTCTGTTCCGGGTTCAAACAAAACCGAAGGCACTTCTTACGAAGCCCTTGCAATCCGGGTATTCACAATCCCGATCGAATTTCCCATCACTTAAGGAATCTCTATACCAGGAGCTACCCAGTGCAGAGACAATCGATAGGTCATCCTATCGCTTTCACAAATACTCGGTCTTCAACACCGATCTTCAATGCAATTCACAACGACGTATCACATATTCGGAATGGGTTATACGACCCCATGGTCCTTTCCCGGTTAACCCGAATAGTGAGCGTTAATTCAAAAATAAGTGTGGCATTCAAATTCAAACAAATCACATCAATCACCCATTCAAAGGGAAATATTGATAGTCGGTTATTGAACTATCAATTGATATGCACACATCACCAGATTCCAAATAATTTTCCAAATTATTTATTTTCCAAAATATCTTTACTAGATATATAGTTTTCACACTTCAAAAATAAATCAATATTTATTTTTAAACAACTTCCCTTTTCATTCATAAATTCCATAGTGAATTTATATTTCAAAATATCCATGCATATACTATTTCAATTATTCATTTCAATTTTCCTTTTCAATTTATCTTCAAAAAGATAAATTCTCAAAATATTCACTTTATATTGGAAAACATTTCCATACTTATTTAATAAGTAATTCACAAATTTTATTTATTTTCAACACTTGGAAAATATTCAATATACTTAAATCGAGATTAAGTACATATTTCATTCTTTAAGGAAATCATTTTCTTTAACATATTTATTTGGGCCAAAACGAATGTTGCGTAAAACATCGTTACGACAACCCAAAATCACTAGTATAGGGATTCGAAATTAAAATAGATACATAAATCCCAATACTATATAAAACATTTCCTTTCGGAAATCATTTACTATAACAATAGTGTTATAGTCCATTATTTCCTTTTATTTCTCGAAAACGTCTATTCCAACAATAAATGTTGAAATCTATGGTTTCGAATCTCAATGCATTTAAAACATCGTTAACTTGTTTTAATTCTGTTTAAAACATCACATTCAAAACAGTTTCTTTAACATATTATTCACTATTCAAAAACGTGAATATACTACGTTAACAAATATCATCATTTCCATTCATTTTATTTCAAAGGGTTATTCACTGTCAAAAACGTGAATATAACTTCATTTATAGGTTTCAACAATTTACTTATCAAAATAAGTCATTTGCGAATTTATAAAACAACGTTTATAAACTCCATTTCTAATTATTTTATAACAACTTCCTTTATAAATCTCCTTTATTAACCTATTCGATTTATAACTCAATTATAAACTAAAGGTTCATATTATAAGTTAAATACTTATAATTTATTCGTTCACAAAAATCGTTCCTTTGAACTTCATAATTATAAATCTTATAACTTATAAGATTCAATTATTTATCCAAAACCATTCTTTTAATGACTTTATAAATTTTATAAACCTACTGTTTATAAAATTCCATTTATAATTTCACCGTTTATAATTCTATAAATTTCATTCAATTTATGAAATTCATTTTCACTTCATTCAAACACTTATAAAAACTCGTTTTATAATTTCAATATTTCAATTTATAAATATCCATTTATAAATCTCTAAATATAATTCAATTTATATTATTCTTTTAAAACGTCTTTAATCTCCTTTATTATTTCACTATTTTGATTTATAAAATAATCAAATTTTATAAATCCTATATTTAAACTTTTCACAATAAATTAAAAAATCCCAATTTTACTATTTTATAAAATCATTAGCATCATATTCTCAAAAATCAGTTTTTAACTATTTTTCTCAAAAATCATAATTTTTATAACTTTAAAAATTATAACGTTTATTTATTTAAAATAGATCAAATTCCAAACATATAGTATATTTTCAAAAATCACTTTATAAATCATTTTAAAATTCCAAAACTTGGTCCAATGATGCTACATACCAAATAGTCAATCACGACAACAACGATATCATATATCGATATGATAATCAACGAATATCAAAATATTCAGAATCAAATAAATACTGTTGAGGAATCCAGTTGGATCCCTCCAACCTGTTTTCCTGCATCCACAAACATTAGCACAATACCAATTCCGCTCCAGTACGGAATTATCGCGGTATATGGGATTTAAATATTATCCGCTTAATAGACGGCGCAATAGGGTCTCATCCGCTAAACAAAAAATGCGGGAAATCAATAACTCCAATATATACATATGCCAATATATATATATTGCTATTATATATATAATACCAATTTCACTGTTTATGAAATATTCGCGGTATATGTTTTTAATAAATAACATCCGCTTACTAACGGCGTATAATGTCTATTTTAACAATCAATAGATAACAATCATCATTCAAACATGCATTCAAATATTTTAAATCTAACTATTTAAAATAAAATCGAAACTGATTCGATTGAGTGAGAAGTTCTCACCTTGATTTCAATTTGGTTTTAGCGATTTATTTCGAATAAAATTAAACGGACGTTTAATTTTACCCAAAATTCTCACTAACTCCAAACGACTCCAATCCAATTTCATCGCGTAGTGCTCGTCCATACGATTCCAACGCAACTGGTTTCGCGTGTTTTCGACCTCGTACGAAAAAGTTATGAATATTCAAAGTTTTACACGATTTAAAATTTATAAATTTACAACTCCTTATTATTTTTACAACCTATGCAAATCAGAGCCGTAGGATCCAAACTCATCAGATCATAGCCTCATGACGCAACTTCCCCTTCTCCCTCCCAAACGCGTGAACCCCCTGTATAGCCGAACCCATATTCATAGATTAGGGTTAGATTTTTCGCCACCATCACTCAACGATATTTCATCATACCACTGCCATGTTGAAGCCCCCTGCTTGCTCTACGTTCGGCCATAACCTTGGCACACTCCCCCCCCCTCTGCACGCAGTTCGAGGCCGAACTCGCGACGTTCAACCCCATTTTGCCGTCCATCTACTCAACGAAAACCCATCACAGCCGTTCACATCGAAGCTCTCATCGTGCTTAACGATATTGTAGTTGATACTTTCACGAATCGATGCATGGATTTTGAGAAATTGGAGGGGGAAGTTGGGATGATTTCGGCCATTCATGGGGTGCTGGCGGCTAGGGTTTAGTTTGTTTATTTTTTTTTTTTTTTTTGTGAATTTTGGGCCTATTTATAGAAGATTTTTGAACACTATTCATCCCGGAAATTCCGAACTCCGATTCACGCGCCGTAACCAGCGTTTCTAGGGTTTACCCCGCGTTCCGGACACAATGGAACAGGTTTCGAAAGCTAATTCGGACATCTGTGCGAGTTATGGCTATAAACGCTCAATTTGAATTAAACCGATTTAAGCGATTTTCTAGGCGTTTTAATTTGTACCGGACAAACGGTAAATCCAATTGACACGAAATTTGAAACCTTACAAAAATATCACATTACGGATCCGATGAAACTAGTTTCGTCGAAATCCGAGACTTTTTGAAAAATGGCTATTTTAACTCGCCAAATTAAAATTAAAAATAATTCGATGCGTTTCGAGCTGCCACGATCAAACGATAGCTCCGATTGACGCGAAAATTGAAATACGGTAATAACTAACTATTACGGATCCTGAGACTGTTCAAAAATTGGCTATTTTCACTAGTCGATTTTAATATTAAAATATTCAATTTTCACAAATTAACTTTTAATTCGATTTTAAAAGTTCTAAAATATCGTTCTAACTCCAATATGATAAAATAAAATTTCCCAAATCATTTTCAATCATATTTAACCCAATTTTCAATTATTTCCATAATTCAATCATATTAAATTATCAATTTAATTATCCAATTAAATTCAATAATTCAAATAAAAATTTATTTGACTTAAAAATTCACTCATTAATATTTAAAATTAATTAAATATTCATATTTTAATTAAATAAAATTCTGGGTCGTTATAGTTAAATTAAAAAAAACAGCCTCATACCTCACTGCCTGACATCGCCACGACGACTTCCCGAAACCAACTTCTACGTCATCCTCATGCCCTACACCTCAACTTTGTCAACATCACCGCTCCGATAACCCCACAGTGCTAGCGAACCAGAATGCATCTTCGCTCTCCCCCGCGATACACCCTAGCCCTGTTCGATATGAACATGCCCTCACCTGCTCTGGCTTGCCGTTGATTCTCCCATCGCCTTAGGATCTCATCGCATGAGCAAGACTTATTGACTGCAGATCGAAACCCTTGAAGGACGGCTCCCCTTTGCGATTCACTCGATTGGAATGATTTGCCGTGCTACCCCAGCTTCACGAAATCGTGATTTTGAGTTCGACTTCTTAACCTCCGATCGCGAGCCGCTTGCGATTTCTAATTCGAAATCAAATTCGCTTTCGTTCGGCTTTAACCCCTTAAAAAAATCGAGCGATTTTCTGATCGAATAGAAAGAAAAGAGCGACCATGATTTCGACTTAAAATGATATGGAATTGAATTGAAAATTATAAGAAGAGCGGTCATTCATTTTTTTTCTTCAGAGGATTTGATTTGGTATCGAACTGGTTAAGTTCCTGATTTACTCTGTTGCGTGGATCTTAAAGAGGAAGTAAGAGAATGATAAAAAAGAAGGGATGCGTGTAAGGGAAGGTTAGCTACAGTATTCAGATGTGAAAAGTACAAGTTCTGATGTGAAATGTATTTGACTGGTCAAGTTGTACAATATGTATATATAATATTATTAAATTTAAATTGTCTCGAAAACATAGCTTAAAATCTTGACATCGTATCGAGGCATGTCGACAGGCGTTTATAATGTTAAACCCCTATTCCGAACACAATGGAGAAGGTTTTGAGTCCTAATTCGATCGTATGGAGAAGATAGCTTTTTGGACCCAGTTATTGTATTAAATTTTCGATATAATTTCAACGCGTTTATTTACCGTACGCTCACACAACTACTCCAATCACTACGAAAATTGAAATCCAATATAATACAATATTATGGATCTAATGGAACTGGTTTCGTCAAAATCTGAGACTGTGCCTCGGAAGGCTATTTTTAAATTCAATTTAAACGATGTATTTTTAAAACCGAACGAATCATTTCCAATTTCAATTTAAAAACGTTCATTATCTTCTGCACTATCAATATAAATTTTGCAAGCTTTAAAATTATTTTTAACAGGATTAAAATTCCAGATTCAACATTTTAACCAACTTCAGTTATTTAATTTAATAATTAAATTATCCAATAAATGGTGATATTTGACTTCAAGTTACAAATTAACTTTTAAATATTTAAAATCAATTAAATATTCCGATTTCAAACATTCGAAAATTCCAGGTCATCACAATTGTTTTACACATTTCTTTACAAAAAATTTCATATCTATTTTATTTACATCCTTACGATGCACATATATCATCCGTGCGTAGTATCCAATTCGATTGCTCACTCGATCACATAATATCACTTTCGAACTAATATCGTCCACCAGACTTCCTAGTGCGGACTCAGATCTGGTTTCTTAATCAGAAACCGTCATTCTCCTTGCATAGCCACAAACTATGATAGAGAATTTTCAGAATCAATCAAAAATCCATATCCAGAATTAAACCTCGAAAATCGAGTGAAAAATCCTAACTCGGTTCGGTATAACTACCTCGAAATTCTACGCTTGAATCCAGGTCAAACCACTATGCGAATAAAATAATATACGTACATCTTACGTATTTATATCCATTGATTATTAACTGTATTAATTCTCTTTTATTCACATTTATTTTGATTTCTATTCACTTATCCACAATTACCCCATTTCACAATCTTACTTAATCTCCATTTCAGTATTACTTAATATAATTCCAATACCAAATTTACTTAAGAACTTTCACCCTTAACTTTTCTTAAGTTTAATATAAGCATTTTATATACTCTTATATTATTACTTTCACTTTACCACTTGGTTATCATCATCAATTTGGATTCCAATTCCATATAGATTTGATTTGCTTCAATTTGCAAATTAATTTCAAATCTCGAAACTTTTTCCCAATTTTCATCCAGATTTTCATTTTCAATTCTACTTGTATTTGATTCAACTTCAAACTCAGAGTATTGAATTTTATCAACTATCTTCCATTCACAACTGGTTCATATCATTATTTAAATTAGTTCCGCTTACTAATTTATTTTAAATCTCAAACAATTTCTTATTCCCAAACTCTATAATTTTAGTTCACTTCGAATTAATTTTATAACTTTACTTTATTTTACACATTTTAAATTAAATATTATCCAATATACCATTCCAATTCATCTGCTTACCTTCTTGAATCAATTAGTTTACTCACTAATTTCATTCCCGTTCTTTATTTTATTTAGTCAAATCTTGACTAACTTCCATCGCACACAATTCAAATTTATTCCCAATATTCAGTTCCCAATTTTATTTACTTACAAATGCTAATTCATTTGTCTATCCAAAATTTTATTTCCAACTTATAACTTTTGTTTAAGTAACTATTTCACTTAATCCCCTTAGATCTTTCTTTAAATTCACTTTTACTTAACTATATTTAATTACACACCAATTAAATTTTAAAATTGTACTTCTATAAGTCTCCAAATTTAATTGCATTTTCTAACTTCTTTTGATTTATTTTAATTAGCTTACATTCCAACTGGTTTATCTAGATTCATTTCCTCAGGATTTACTTTATTTAACTTAATTCAATTATCTTTCAATTAAATTCAAAATTTAAACTTCTATAGGTTTCCAACTTATTTACATTTCATACTTATTTTTATTTAACTCTTCTTCCAGTCAAATTTTAGTCTAAACAAATTTCAAATTTTATGAGTTAAATAAGATTCCAGAGTTTTAAGCCATTACTTAAACATTCAAAATCAATTTTGAAAACATACATAGCCAAATCAATTTATCCCAAAATCAACCCAAATTATTTCTTTGAATTTCAAAACCAAACCCAGTTTTGCAACAACCCCAATTTAAAACATTTTGGCAGCAATTCCCCTTTGGAAACTTGAAAACGAATCTCGATGATGCTGCAATCATCGCCGAAATTATTTTTCAGCGACTCAAAAGAGTTCAATGCTTTTATTCTCTCCAAAAACATTTTCAAATATTTTTGATTCCAAATCCCACCAGATTTTATGCCTAATTCAAAAATATTTCTCAATTAATATCACTATTATTTCTCCAAAACATTTAAAAACCATTTTTTAATTCAAGGAATTTAAATTTCCCAAATTTTCAAATTCCAAATCCTTCCAATTCATATTCAAACATTACTCTGGAATTTATTTCAATTTATAAATTACATTACGATCTACATTACAAATTCCATTTTGTTATATAATTATTTTCTTAACTTTTATTTATAATTTCCAGTTCTTATCCAATTTCCACTTAACAATGATAATAATTTTGTATTATCATCTTCTAACAACGAAGCAACCATAACTATAATAATTCACGGGAAATTATTTATTTTATATACAAAAATAATTTAGGTAAAATTATTTCATTTGCCCTATTTTAAAACAATACTGTGTCAGTCTATCTTGTTTAAGAGTTTAGAAACCCTTGTCGATGACATGGCATCCCACATATCGACTAGAATCCATAGACACTCAACCGATATGTCAACACAATATAAAAAAAATTCATATTCACTAACAAATACGCGCTCATATCTATTAATACACTCAAACTCATTCTAGAGTACTACGGACTCTATTCAAATGAGTAATCCCCACTAGAGCCAAGGTTCTCTCTTAACCTTCAGCTCTGATACCTAGATGTAACGACCCGATTTTTCGATTTCGAAAAATCAAACCATTAGGGTTAAAAGAAGAAAGGGGTAGAAGAAGAAAAAGAAAACAACATCAGAATTTCACCAACGTAGCGGAATAAAATATAATAGATGATAACCGATCTTTATACAAAAGAAATTATATCTATTTTATACATACATCATCAGAATACAGCATCAGAGTTCAATACAATCAACAACACAACTCAGGAAATATCTCATCCTTCCAAAACTGAATACACAGCGCAATATACATCATATACGTCGGATATGTCTCGCCATCCAACACGTCTCCGGAGCTCCACAGCAGTCCATCCAGAATTTATACTCTATAGTACTCGGTCTGACCCGAGCATTATAGTTAAATAACATCCGTGTCAGTCTGGAAAACTAGTGTGAGAAAACACACTCAAATTGGATTATTAAAGTTTTCAAAATCATTTGATATCAAAGGTATCTCGTAAGATCACGCCACAAATAAACACGTCGAGTTTTTACCTTACGATAACTAAAACATTTCTTATAAAATACTCTGATATTATAATAGTGTCTATATACAAATACTTATTCAAATAGTTGAAATTGTTACATTTATTAAATTCCGGCTAATAGGTATACAAACAAAACCGTAAAAGCACGTAGGGAAAATGGATTTCCATCAATGGCAGGGCTATTGGGGCACCATCTGTCATGGTACGTGGTCTAGTTCACCGTACCGAGGATCCACCCTAAATCCCCTGCAACACAAGACTGGGCTAGCCCTTACTGGATAGCCCAAATAAGTTCACTCCACGGTTGGGATCAGCAACCGCCACATAGCCGAATATATAAAAGGACATCTAGACAGGGGTGACCTTACACTAATTGGTTGCTAGCCACTTAGCCTTGTATGCACCTACCATGTTTTAGCCATTCCTGGTCGATGAGGCTCGAGGCGATGCGTTACCTTTTTAGCACACATACACTTTGAATGCTCATCGTCATTCTAACGATGTTCTGAAAGCATTCGTCCATACAAGTCCATTCCGGGTTTGAACGGAACCGAAGGCACTACTACAACATCCATTTTGGAATCACACTTAGGATTAGTAGCGATTAGCCCTTGCACTTCACTGCTCCATCTTCGAATCCAAGCTCTTGTCTTCCTCACAAAAACGTTCAAACCGAATCGAAGTGGTTTTTGGGAAATTAATCCCGATCCCGGTCTCTTCGAAATGATCAGCACATTGGCTAATATTGATAGTCGGTTATTTAACTATTAGATAACATTCACAAACAATCATCAAGCCATAGTAATTTCTCCCAAATTATTTATAACCCTCAAAATATCTTCGCAAGATATATTTCGACTTTTCAACCCTTTGAAAACAGTTTTCAACCCATCTTTCTCTCATGGAATAAATTTCCCATATATTTTCTATTTCCATTAAAATCACCAAGTACAAATACTTTAGATTTTAAAATAATTTAAAACACTTTATTATAAAATATACTTTAAAACATTAAAATTAAACTACTTAAGCACTTTATTCAAAAATATATTCTTAAAATTATATAAAATAAAACTACTTTATAAATATAAAAATAAATTTTTTTAAACATAAAAGTTAAGCCAAACTAAATTTTAAAATAAGAGTTATGAAATTCTATAAAATTTTAACCAAACTATTTAAAATAAAACTAATTTATAAAATATAAATATTTAAAATGTTCTTTTTAAATATAATACTAATTAACTTTTAAATAATTACTACTAAATTAAATTTGAAAATATTTACTTTAAAATCTAAAACATTTAAAAATAATAAATATTCTAAAACATCTCTTTAAAAAAAAATTAAAGCCTTTAACTTATAAAAGTCTCCTTTAAAATATACTTGGCATTCCAGGAAAATACACTTTCCATCTCCATACCTTTAAAAATAAACCATTGTTTATTTTTAAAACAAATTACCCATTCCTTTATAAATTCCTACCGTGAATTTATACTCCCGAATATCCACCGATATCCATTTCATTTTATAAACCCAGTTTATAAATTTCATAGTCGCATCTTCCTTTGAAATTCCAATTTCAAACACTTAAATCATTTTTTAAATTGATTTTCAAAATTTAATCCATTTAAAATAAATGTCTTTACTTACCCAATTTTCATTTCAAAACTCATTAAATTTATATTTAACTTCTTTATTTTAATTCAGAATCTTATTTAAGCTGAAATACAAATCTCATATTTTTCCTAAATTTCTTCTTTATCTTTCCAAAATTTAAACCTTAAATTTGAAAATAATCTCTTTATTCCTTTACATAATATCATTAAGTCTAAAAATTTATTTATTCCTCTTTATTCAGAATATACTTCCTATACTCGGAATTTATTTTAAATTTAAAAATTAACTTTTTACCCTTCCAAATCATTTTTAATTATCCAAATTCCTTATAATTATTTTATTTAAAATTAACTTTTTATTTACTTTAAAAATCCAAATTTCATATATATGTTTCAATTCTCAAAATTCCAATATATATATTTAACCAAGCCAGAGTATTCAGTAAATTCCAATTCCCAATATGATCAATATAATTCATCACATAATCATATCGTTGAATATTTAAAAATATTCAAACGTTTTTGAGAAATCCAGTTGGATCCCTCCAACCATTTTTTTCCCGCATTCATAGATGTTAGCATAATATAATAATACCAATTCCACTTTGAGGTGGAATATCGTGGTATATGGGATTATATTATGTCATCCGCTATTATGCGGCGCATAGGGTCTCATTCGCTATATAATGCGGGAAATCAATCACTCCAATATATATATACTACTATATACTATATATAATATACCACATTCAATCAGTTCAATCATTCAAGCAAATATTTAAATTTAACTATTTAAATTTAAATAAAAATCCAGATGAGTGAGATTAACTCACCTTTGATTTTGAAAATTTGCAATCTGATCCATCCCGATTAGTCCCATCATGATTTTGGACTTGTATAACAATTTACGATTTATTAACGTTTGAATAAATCACAAGTTAATTACCGTTTTATAAATTTAGTTAGAAGTAATGATTTAATTTAACTAATTATTTAACATAGCTAATAATTTCCCTTATAAAAATCTTTTAGTAACCATAATAGATTAAATAAGTTAATTTAACAAATAAATCTCCAAAACACATTATTTTAAAAATAAACTAGTAGATTTAAATGTATATATGTATATTTATTTTCTTTTGAAACTACATATATATACTTATATAGATTTCATAAAAATCTAACTTATATAAATTCTTTCAACATTTAAAATTTCCTTTTTATTTTCCAAAATCTTATCTATACAAATTAATTTATATATATATATATAGAAACTGTTTTCTTTTGAAATCACATATACTAAAAATATCCTATATACATTTTAGAAATCAAATTTATAATCCTACAATATTTTAAAATTCCTATTATATAAAATTTCAAAATCTTCCAGTATCTATATTTTATTTTCTTTCTGAAACACAACTTTTTTAAAGCTTCTGTTAAAACCTTAAATATTTCATTCTTCATTTGTATACAAATAATAATATAAAACAAACAAAAAAATCGAAATAAGACTACCTCGACAAACCAAAACCAACATCGACGAAACCCCCGCATCGCTCCACAAATCCTTGCCACTGCCAACGTCGCACGGTCGCCCATCTCAAATCGAAACCCACCTGACTAGGCGGCCACCGCCCTATCCAGATCCCAAAAGTACACCGCTTCTAAGTCTATCGCAACAACCCTAATCACCACCGACAAGCTGCCGCCCCCGAGCGATTCACCTTCCTCGTCCACCTCGAATTGCGAATTCGATGCGCCTCAATCCCATATGCAAATGACTCCTCATGCCAATGCGCCGCGTCATCTGGAGCTCGGCCATCTTGGCCTCATCTTCGAATATGGATTGGAAATGCTTGCGATTAGATTTGAGATAAGGGAGAGGGCTCGCTTCGATTTCTTTTAAAATGAATGGTTTGTTTGAGTAAAAGAAATTGGAGAAAAGCATGATTTTGCTCGGCCATTAATTCGAACTGCAGTTTTGAACGAGAAAAAAAGTTTCGTTCCAAATGAAATTTGATTTTGATTGTATCGTCTCAGTTGGTCGATATTATTTCCTTTCCAATGCGTTTCAAAATTTTTGCCAAGTGTTTAAAAAAAGCAACATGTAATTGCCTTGTGATAACAATATTATATTAAATACTGTATATATATATATATTAAATTCAAATTTAAATTTAAATCGTTACAATTACACAACTCACAATCTCAACCTCCTATCGAGGCGTGCCGCTAGACATTTATAATGTTATATGCCTATTTCGAACGCAAAGGAAAAGGTTCCGAGTCCTAACTCGATCGTATGGAGAACATAGCTTTTTAGATCCAGTAAAAATATTAAAATTTTGATATAGATTTCAGCACGTTTATCTACAGTACGCCAACCGATCACTCCACACACTACGAAAATTGAAATCCGATAATAATACACTATTACAGATCCAATGGAATTAGTTTCGTCGAATTCCGAGACTGTGCCTCGAAAGGTTATTTTTAAATATCGATTTAAAAAATATATTTTCAAAACTTAACAAAACACTTCCAATTTCAAGTTTAACCTTTCTACTATCTCCAGTATAATCAATATAAATTTTACAAGCTTTTAAACTACTTTTAACAAGCTTAAAATTTCAGATTCAACCATTTATCCTACTTCCAATAATTAAATTCAACTATTTATTTATTCAAATAAATAGTGATATTTTAAATTCAAGTTAGAAACTAACTTTTAAATATCTAAAATCAATTAAATATCCAATTTCCAATATCTAAAATTTTGGGTCATCACACATATTAACTGCAATATTTAAGTAGATTAATTGCAATTGATATCCAATTTAATTTGAATGGTTCAAAGAGTGAAATGATAATTAAATAATTTTTACAACATACAATTTCAAACACACTTCTATGTTTATTGTTTACAAACCAAGCTAATAAATTCACATGCTGATTAATCATTCTATATTAACCAATTTCAATTAATTACATACCGTTTCACCATTAAACACAACATTTGGTTTAATTCCTTATTTACAATTTCTAACCAAACTAACTTTACAATTACTCCAATTGATTGAGATTACATTCAAATAGTCATTCATTACCTTAAAGTAACATTATTAAATTCCATTCTAGCTATTTTTCTCATTAATAAATCATAAATTTTTAATTTCTTCCAATATTAAACACCAACATCTTATTAAATTTAATATTTTTAATTATAAAAAATTACAGGTCGTTAAACTCTCCTTCACTCAAAACTTTTCGTCCTTGAAAAGGGCAAAGAAGGAATTTAAGAGATTAATATTCAAAGTATTCAACTTATAAACAATTAATTTACGTAATTGAATAATTTAAATAAGATATATCAATTTATAAATAATTAAATCCTTTCATATTCAAGTTCAATAAATGTTTGAAAAACATTTCGACTTTCACTAAAATTTTCTAAGTCCAAAATTCACGAAAAATTTCGGCAGAGTCTCCTTTATATGGAGAAGCCTGAAAAATAATAATAATATCAATAATAACAAGATATATCATATTTCGAAATAAAATATCCTAAAGTATGGGAAAAATGATAAAATATCGCTATAAAACTGTAATCCTAAAACGTACCTATTTGTTGGGAAAACGACGCTTTATTTATGAAATCAAAAGCAGTAGCTATTGCTTCCATGACCTGTATTTCACTTATATAATCTAAAAGGGTTAGAATCATGTGAAAAGGCAGCATATTAGTTGTTTCAATTTACAGCACAAAAAAACAAAATAGAAATAATCATATGCAAACAACAATACAACCAATTCATCATACATCCATAGTGACCAAAACAAATGTTTTGTTTCAGGTTTAGAAACTTTTAATCATATAAGGTGATGAATAGAATATCAAGTGTACCCTACGCTCAACAGCCATAGATCGCTAATTAATAGGTTATTTGTACATCCTTATACAATTAGAAGTATCATTTCCCAAACATCCCATAAGCCAAAACAACCATGAATTTCAAATATTATTTAAATTCTTTCTTATTAATTTCCTTTCACATTATTTACTGTTCATCTATTTTTATTCACTCATACAGTGATTATTTTATAAATTTAACTTCGTTACTTATAAAAATTCATTCTCTATTCCTTCATACAATGCCTTTTTGCATTACTTTACATCCATTCACTTACATAAATTATTTCCATTCAATTATTTAGATCTTCCATAATCAATTCTTAAAATATTATATAAGTCTCTTTACAAATTTAAGTCATAATTATTATTTACTTTGATTTCCTTTCCAACATCAATATTCATTTGTGAATCAACTCATACTTACAATTTTTATTGAATATTAAATCTATTTCTAAATCATTTCACTTTTTTTGAAGTTATAATCATTTACTTTATATAGTATTCACTTTTACTACACATTTTAATTATGAATAACTTCAAGCATTAACTTTAGTTTATAATATTCTTATACATCTTAATTTCTTGATTTATAAACATAATTCCATTGTACAGTTTCATCACTTAAGTTTTACTTGTATAATATTCTATTACATATTTCTATTTAATTACAACTTTTTTAAAAATTTTGGTAAGTTATATGTATGTCTTTTAGAATGTAATTGAATGTTACACAAGTTTATCTTATTCATTTTAATTAACGAAATGTTCAATAATTAGATTTTCTAAATTTATTATATATTTCATTAATTATTTAGCTTTTAATTTCTTATTTTCATTTTAGAAGTTTTCAATTATTAAAATTTCACTTTATTTCTAAACTAAAATCATTAATTTAACTGGAACTTAAGAATTCAATTTTGGATTCATTTAAATCACTTTGAAATAATATACATACCCATATCCCTTATATATCAAATCATATTTAGAAATTAAATTAAGATTTGTTTATCAAAACAAATGTGCAGTAAAAGTACTACAGCAGTCTTCCCACTTTGAAACTCGAAAATGAATATCGATGATGCGTGCATTCATCACCGAAATTATTTTCCAGCAACAGAGAGGGGAGTACAGAACTTATTTCCTTTTAAAAATTCTTTTAAAACATTTCTGTCAAATTATATTGAAATATTCATATCTGAAAATACTTCCAGATTATACTAATATCATATTCCAAAAATCTTTCGAAAACAATTTTCAAACCCCAGAACTTAAGTTCTCAAATTTCCAATTTATATTTACTTTATTTGTAAATTTTTGTTTTACAACCAATATTTATAAAATTTCACTTCCTAATAAACAAATATATCCAATGCAACTGTATCAATTTATAAAAATTATTCTTCAATATACAAAATATAAAACTAGGTAACTCTATTTCATTTACCTATATTTTTAAAACAATATTGTCCTATTAAGTGTTTAGAAATCTCTATCGATATTATAGCATCCTATGTACTGACTAGAATTTATAAATAGTAAACAGAATAAATTAATACAATATAATAACATTTATAACACTAATAAGTACGCTCTCTCATATATATACACCCAGTTAACTCATTCTAGGGCATTAATATCCTATCTCTAATGAGTCAGACCCTATAAAGCTAAGGTTATCGCTAAACCAAAGCTCTTATATCAAATGTAACGACCCACCTTTTTGGACAGTTTAGATTGACAATAAATCACACATGTCAAACTCAAACCATTCAAAAGGGAGGATAGTTAGGGGGTGAATAAGAAAAAGCAGAGAGAAAGAAAACAAAACACAGAATTTCACAGCGGAATGACAAAATATAATAATCAAATAAATAGTTTATGAAGCTGTTTTACTAAAAACATTTGATTACACTTTACAATACAAAATTAGAGGACATACAGAAGGGATGAATAAATAATACAGCAAAAAACATGATGCAGTGAGATAGATATAATAAATAATAATAGCACAAAATCTTCGTCTTCATCCTTCAGAAAATAGTCTTCAATACACTGAAAAGCTCAGACTGACCCGGCATAATGAAAAGACAAAACACTCGAGTCGGAACTAAAAGATCTTATGTAAGTTAAATCAACAGTAAATAAATATGAGTGTAACCACTTCAGAGATATTTACGGGGTTTTATATCTCCTATCCAGTGTCTAATGCGTGTAATAACTTAAGAGATGTTCGGTATTACCATCTCCTAAGGATCCATTAAACTATCTAATATGTAGTGCAATACGCTATTATAATATACCTATAGTAAAATATTAAAATAGCATTAAGGCATTACCCATATCGCCCTTAACACATTTTATATATTCCCGTAGCCTATACAGTACCGTAAGCTCCACCAAGTCGGTGGTTTACTCAGAGGGCACTCTATAGGTACGGTACAAACAAACTCGTAATGGGCGCGATAAGGCATGTGACAAAGCATGCGAGGCAATGCCTAGGATAGGATATTACCGTTTTGCGGATCCAGGCTGGTGGTAATGCATAGAAGCTACTACCGCCCACCTCGGAACATACTCGAGGGGTGGGAACCAAATCAATCACAAAGTCATAATGTGGTATCAAAGAAATGTGTCCGATCGAAGGTGCGACCTCACTTGGCCCAGCATGGCTCCTGTTTTAGCCACATCAAGATGACTAGAGGGAGTCAGGGGTACATTAATACCTCATACAGAATCATCCGCCAAACCATCCTACTTCATTCTGGAATCTCCACCACGTACATAGTTGTTTATTTTTTTTCGCTATTGGCAGAGAGTATGACAATATCCGATCTCAGTCTCTTTAACAACCAAATGCTTATTTCACACCGGATGGTTCTTTTGTATTTCCAAACCAATTCATAATTGATATCATATTCGATTCAAACCATATCACTTTTTGAATCATATTCACTTTCGAAATCATATCCACAAAATAGGTTAAATCCTCATTTCAAATTCATCGTATTTACTAAAATATGTTAATTCACCAGAAAATATCATTTCAAATCCCAACTTAGGTTAACCATATTCGCTTTTAAATCAAATATTTAAATATAAACACTTCAACTTTACACAATCTAAAGTTTAGAAAATAGTTTAGATAGTCATAAATAGCTGAAATAGTTTAAAATAATTAAAGTACTTAAAATAGTTTAAATGGTTCAAAATAGTTTATAATAATGAAAATACATTAAATAGTTTAAATGGTTTAAAATAGATTAAAATACTTTAAAATAGTTTAAATGGTTTAAAATAGTTTAAAACATATTAAAATAGTTTTAAATAGTTAAAATAGTTTAAAATATTTTAAAATAGTTTAAATTAGATTAAATTAGTTTAAATATAAATTAAATAGTTAAATAGCATAACATAGGTTAAAATAGTTTAAAATAGATTTAATACGATTTTAATAGTTTAATATAAAATGGTTTGATTATTGGAAATGGTTTATATAGTAAATAGTTTGAAAATCTATATAAATCTGAATTTAAAATAATATATGTCTTTAAATAGTCTACATTAAAATAATTAATTTGAAATTAATTACAAATTAAACTATTTCTTCCACTTCAACATATCCAGATTATATCTAGATTTCAACAAAACTAAATTTTCTTTCAATAAAAATTCCCAAAAATCATTTCAGTTTATATCGATTTCAAGTTCATCAATTTTAAAGCACTCCAAATTCATAGATTTTAAAGTTTAAATATTCAAACATTTCAATAACTCAATTTCGATAAATTTCATTTATATTTCACAATTCAACTTTGAAATTTCAATTTAAATTCCTTTAACAATTCCCTTAAACAAATTTCCATTTTAACAATTTAAAGCTTAAATATTGTAAATAATTCAGTTTATATAAACCAAATTTTATTTCAAAATATCATTTAGCTGAAATAAAAAATTTAAGGATTTAAAAATCATTTAATTTAACCAACCCAGTGTACGTATATAATTTTCTACCCTATGGTCAAGTGATATAGATATATATCATTTCAACCTACAAAAATTTAAAATTTACGGGAATATATCATTTCAACCCAATCCCGGATTAAAATTCAAAATCCATAAAATCGTTCGAGTCCGTCATTTCAACCCATGATGATTTCTCCATAATCTGTCAGATCGTTCGGGTATGTATTATTTCAACCCATAGTGATTCACTAACAATAAACTAAGGGAACTTGGAGTATAATAATAGCATATAAAATAAACATAACCTCCAGTCATCCAATATCAACAATTAAACATTCATCAAAATCATCATTCAAATAAACCAATAAACAACAACGATTAACTGATTATCATTAACAAGTATTAATTGGCAATTTAAATTCAATATTAAATTAAATGGAAATTAAATTCGAAATAATTCAGGTTTAACTCGAATGACAATTTAAATATACCAAGCAGTAACCAATCAACTTCTAACCACATCATAAATTTAATTTAACAAACATAAGATAATTTAGTAGTTGTGAGTGGGTTAAAACATTCACATTTGATTTGTTATCGATTTAAATCCAAAATTAGCCCAAAAATTTAACCGCCTTAGATTTTAGCCAAACAAGTTATAATGTCTGGTATTTCGATACGATCACAAAGGAGAAAACCGAACGTGAATCCAAGCTCATATGCAAAAGTTATTAACGTTAGAAGATCGAAAAATGTAGTCCCTGAGTTGTCTTCGAGTCTTACTTCAGTCCGCCACCTCAAATCCTCGGTGCTTGCTCTAAGTTTTTGCCAAAATGACCCGAGACCCGAGTCACTTGGTTCCTGACCCAAAGTTGCTGCAGGTTTTTTGCCTCTGAAACCCGAAGCGCGACCCTAAGTCGCCCTAGATCCACATTTTTTTTAAAATTGAAATTAGGTTTTGAAATTTGGAAATTAGGTTTGATGTTATACCTTTTGAGAAGGAGGAAATGTACGTATAGAAATAATGAAATGTGAAACAGTTAGGGTTTATAACAGTCTATATATAGACAGGGTTGGATCGAAATGATAACGACGACCGAAGAGCCCGTTTCCTTCCCGAAACAAAAATGGTCATCCAATATATTGAAATATAGGTTTCGATACTTTTAAACTTAATGGAACTAGTTTCAAACCCTAATTCCATTGTATACAAAAGCTAGCTTTTAAAATCAGATTATATTCATTTAAATCCTTTTAATTAATTTCTATGTGTTTTGAGCCCACACGATCAAATGGCAAGTCTGATCGCTACGAAACTTGAAATCTTACAATAATTCACCGATACGGGTCTGATGAAACTAGTTTCATCGAAATCCGAGACAGTGGCGAAAATGCCTATTTTCATGTTAATTAAATAAATTATATTAAATTAATTAAATCACTTTTAAATTCAAATTTTATAACTATTCATCATTTCTAATTACACAGAAATTAAGAGTCTTTTAAAACTAATTTTCTAATTTTCCTTATTAAAAATTATAATGGTAATAAATTCATTAATTATAATTTTAAAATCCCAGTAAATTCATTTATTTTGATTTCACTCTTATTATTAAATAAATTATTACCCTATGGCTATGATTAACATTGGTTTACCATTTACTACATCAATATTCTACAGTTATCATTTTAATTCATATTAACTGCAATATTTAAGTAGATTAATTGCAACTGATTTCCAATTTAATTTGAATGGATCAAATAGTGAAATGATAATTAAACAGTTATTACAATATACAATTTCAAATACACTTCTATATTTATTGTTTACAAACCAAGCTAACAAATTCACATACTAATTAATCATTAATCATTCTATATTAACCCATTTCAATTAATTACGTACAATTTCACCATTAAATACAACATTTGGTTTAATTCCTTATTTACAATTTCTAACCAAATTAACTTTACAATTACTCCAATTGATTGAGCTTACATTCAAGTAGTCATTGATTACCTTAAATTAACATTATTAAATTTCATTCTAGCTATTTTTCTCATTAATAAATCATAATTTTTTTATTTCTTCCAATATTAAACACCAATATCTTACTAAATTTAATATTTTTAATTATCAAAAATTACGAGTCGTTACAATTAACTCCCATCAAATGCATCACATCAGGGGTATCCTTTATTACAACATGTTATGTTGCTTATTTTTCATGAGTGTCGTGCTTCTCTGCCTAGGTTGAGGACGGTGGTAAATTGGGTATGCTGGCTAAAGTTAATCATAAGGTACCGACTTGTGATATCTACTTCTAGTATTTGCTTTGATTTTGCAATTGCTTGTTTATGGTGTGCATTTACTACTAGGTTATTGAAATTTAAGAACCCTTGCTTGGTTCTTCTTAGTCATAGTCCTTGTTTGTCATAGAGCTGCTCTTGTAATGCCTTGGGATATGAGTGTTAGTTGCTTCTATGGTTTTCCTTCTGGTTGAGTCTTGTAATTTATTAGTGTAAATGCCTTTAGAGATTTATGTGTGATTGTACTATGTCGGCTTACGGGCCATTGATAAGTTAATATTTTTTGAGAGATAGTGTTAACTGATGATGTATTTCCCCTTCACACTGTAATAATCATGCAATAGTGGTACAAAAACTATAAAATCATCTTGCTTGTGCAAAATAATAATATCTTATTTTGCCTGCAAAATATATTTTGAATACTGTTTTTAATAAAAATAATATCTATGATGGTATTTTTGGATAATTGCATTTATATACTTAATATTAATTGAATATGTGTTGTTAATAATTCTTCTAATGTTGGTATTAATAATAATTATCCATGTCATTATAGACTAGGTCATAATAGCGACAAATGACTTCACAAATTAAAAACCGAAGGTTTTCTGTGATCGTTTGATTTTTAATCATCTTATACTTTTGAGTTATGTTTAAAAGAAAAATGACCAAGCACCTCTTTAGTGGAAGCAATAGTAAAGTTGATGAACTTATGAATCTCGTACGTACTGAGTATGCAGCCTAATGCCTATAGTTACGAAAGATAATTCTTCTTATTTTTAACTTTTACTGATGATTTCTCAAGACTAGGATATGTATATCTTATGAATAATAAATATGATATCTATGAGAAATTTAAAGAGTATAAGAATGAGATTGAAAATAATACAAATCATAAGGTTAAAATACTTTGATCAGATCAAGGAGGTGAGTATGTTGGACAAGAACTCAACCTGCAGCTAAAGGACAATATGATTATCTTTTAGGTTACTCGCCCTATACTACACAATACAATGGTGTTTTGGAAAGTAAGGATTGAACCTTATTATATATGGTTCATTCCATGATGAGTAAAGTTGAGTTACCTCTTTCTTATTGGAAATATACACAGGAAACCACTGTGCATATGTTTAATTTGATACCTACTAAATTTTTGCCTATGACCCATATGAGATGTAGTGTGGGAAGAAACCACAACTCAAGTATTTGAAGGTGTGGGGTCGTCCAGCCTACGTTAAGAATGTTGTCCCCAATAAACCTGAGGCTAGATTGGCACTGTGTAAATTTATAGGATAGCCCAAGAATTCAATGGAATATATATTCCATAATACCTAAGAACAAAAGGTTATTGTTTCTTGGCATGTTGTCTTTTTGAAAAAGGGATTGCTTACAGAAGAAATTAACAGTGAGATTGCAGACTTGGATAAGATCCGAGAAATTAACAGAGAGGCCAAACTGACAGATGGATCAAATTCACCAGTATACAAAAACACCAACCTAATAGAATGTCTAATAAGGAATCTTGAATGGCAAGAAAGATGACTACGTCTTCAAAGCTAATATTCCTCTCCCATTCTAACAAGCATTGCGAATTAAGGACTTTGAACATTGGCTTAATGCTATGAAATATGAAATGTGTTCCATGTATGACAACAATGTTTGGAACTTTGGCTAACGTATCCAAACAAATAAACCCATCCGCTACAAATGGAATTTTGTGAAAAAACTAAATGTAGATTGACAGGTGGGAACATATAAGGCAAGACTGGCTTCGAAAGGGTTTCGTCGAATTCAAGGTATTTCTTATGATGAAAGTTTTCACCTATAGTCATGCTTAAGCCCATTCAGATAGTGCTTCCCATCACCATATTCTATAACAATGAAATATGGAAAATTGATATGAAAATTGCATTTCTAAATGGTGATTTAGAAGTGACTATTTCATGTTGCAACTTGAAGGTTTCGAGTTCAGTGGGAGCAAGGGTAATGCTTGCAAATTGTTAAGATCGGTTTATGGTCTTAAATAAGCTTTAAGAATTTGGAATAAGTGTATTGATAAAATAATCAAACAGTTTGGTTTTTATCAAAATACATAGGAAGCGTGTGTATATCAGAAGAACAGGGAAGTGTTATAGTATTCATAGTCTTGTATGTCTATGATCTACTTCTGATTGGTGTTTACATCCCATTGTTGCATTTAGTTAAAGTGAAACTTCTCCATTAATTATTTAGAAGAAGTAGTCCATATACTTGGTATTAAGATCTATAAAGATAGATCAAAGAGTTTGTTGGGATTGTCTCAATCCCTGTACATAGATACCGTACTGAAAAGATTCATTATGAAAATTTCCAAGAGCGAATATGTTTTGACGTAATTTGGAATCTTCTTTTCTAAGAAGGATGCTCCTCATACTGATGAGGAGAAGTAGCATATGAAGAGGATACCATATGCATATACAATCAGTTACATAATATATGTTATGCTATGTACCAAAGTGAATGTAGCTCATGTATTAGGACACGTGAACCGATACCAATCTAATCCTAGTAAGAGTATTGGACAATTGTAAAATGTATTCTTAAGTATTTTAGATTACTAAGGACTTATCCTCATATAAGGGAATGAAAATGTCTTCGTAAAGGGGTATAAAGATTCTGGTTTTAGATTAAAATCGATAACGGTAAGTCCATACCTGGTTATGTTTTCACATTAAGTGATTGGGCTTTTAGTTGGAAAATTCCAAATAGGGAACAGTAACTGATTCAACAATGGAGGTCGGACACATCCCTTTCAATGAAGCAGCTAAAGAAGAGGTCTATATGCGCAAATTTATAATCGAGCTAGGGTTGATTCCAATGATTGAGAATCCGATAACATTGTTCTGTGACAACAATGGTATGATGCAGGTCACAAAGGAATCAAGTGCTTAAAATAAGTTAAGGCATATTCTTTGTAAATTTCCCTTATGAAAGAGTTCATCGCTAATAAAGATGTTGTGATTGATGGAGTATATTGCCAAGGATAGCATAGTAGATTCATTTACGAAGGGGCTGGCTTGATCAGTTCTTAGCAAACCGATCAAACAAATGTGAACAAGATTCCATAATTTGCCTCAAGTGCAAAGTGGGAGATTGAAAGAGTAACCCTAGAGGTAATTTTATAATTTATTGTAAATTATTAACTGTAATAAAATCTAGTTTAAAATAAAAAGTGTTTTCCTTTTGATTGTATGTTTACCATATTTTGATATATTATATAATTAATTAGTTAAGTATATTAAATAAAAAATCCTTAAATAGTATATTATGTTATAATAATTATGAGAAATTTATCACATTAAAAAATAACATATTAGTTCAAATATTCCTAGTCAACATATTTCGAGATATGAACAAGGGCTACTAGATCAACTGGTTGTCAGTGTAACCTCTAGGCTTAGGTTCTAGCGGTCGTGGATTCGAACCCCTGAGACATCAAAATAAGCGCTCTTGAATAAAGTACCACGCTCATTATAAAAAAAGATGCATCGAGATAGGATATCGATGCATACGTTGAGACTAGAGTACTTAACGCCCTCCAAATGTTGGAAAATGTATTACTTGCGCTTGTTGGGGACACCAAGGGGTTGCTTACTGATAGTAATTAGATAATTATAAAATAACTCATTATAGAGTTTTCTGTTGGTTAATATAACTAAGATCAAACAGAGAATCTCAAATGAGGATATTACATAATTCTCTCGAGAAAACATTTGAACTTCAGTGTGAATACTTCACCTTGATTATAATTAAATCATGGTATGACATCCATCAAATGCCTATAGGTAAGTTTGAGTCGAAGCATTAGAAGTGAAACGCTATTGAAACCATATTCAATATAAAATTCATCTCCTTGGATATATGAGGTTAATATCACGACCAACTATAGTTAACTTAAAGTCAAATTCTTTGGCCAGAGAAGTATGGTTAATTATTATTGTTGAACCAAGAACTTTATGTTCGGACTAACTAAGTTAAAAATGGACAATATTGGAATTTTGAACAAAACAAAATTCCATAAGTCCTAAAATAATATAGTTCGACGAAGAGAATTGATGTAAATAATCATTACTACATAGCATCGCTTTAAATAGAAAAATTGGATTTTACCCAAAAATGTATAAGCAATAAATTCGGCCACTTTATCACACCACTAGACAAGGTTAAATGTGAACGTTAATATTTGAATTCTTTGATATTAATCGTTGACTAAATTTACACCTTTGAGTCGCACAACTGTAATAATGAATACTTCGAAATACCATACTATTTAACTAATCTATGACTATTGTAAATTATTTGATTTGTACGAATTAGTATTTAATTAAGCACATCGTATCGATATTAGATAGCGATAAATATTTAAATCTAATTTAAAATTATTAATTACTAAATGGATTTAGAAACTGTAGAAAGCTCATATAACCTCAAGTATGGTCAACCATAGGAGCTAGGGGAGGGGTTTAAGTGTTCAAAATTTGATTTGAAATGGCAACTAAGAATGAGTAAAGAAAGGAGAAAGCATCTCCACTATTTCCTCCTCCTAAATGCCTACTTAAACAACTCATTCTCATTCATTTTTTGATCCCTCCTTTAGTCCATTCTAACTGCAAGCATCAAGGCTAAATAGCCATTTATTTCCAAAACAAAATTAGGTACAAAATCAAATTAAATAAAAGGTGGTGTTCATCTCTACATCTTTGCAAAATACAATGGCTGATTCAATTCTATCTAGGAGTTTTCATTCACTCAAGATGCATACCATATGCGACTTCTTTTGGTAAATTTCAATCATAGTTTTATTTATGTACACCATTGCGTTCATGTAGACTAGATCACCTATGCTTTATAACAAATTTATATGTGATAATGTTGTTTAATCTAATATGTGTGTGTGTTCAAATTGATCCAAAAAACACTATAGCATTATTATAATAAATATATTTTATGTTTAGGCCATAATATTTTATTTAAATTAATAATAATATTTTTTAAATTAATTTGTTGCCTAAAATAATTATATATTTATATATAATTATATATATATATATAACATAGGTTAAATAGTTTAAAATTATATTTAAATCTATATATGCTTTCGGCTATATAATTTAAAACTAAATTTTTAATTAAATTTCATAAATAATAAATTAAATATATATTTTTTAAAATATTTTAATATATGAATACGTACATATATATTTTCATAAAAAGTTTATATGTATCAAATTCGTACAAATTTGATAAAATAATTCAACTTTTTCGATCGAATATATATTTATTCAATATAATTTGTTCTATTTTTTTATTTTATAATAATATTATCTAATTTAAAAATAATTTTAGTTTTATAATATATATATATATATATATATATTTCGTATGAAATTAATTTTAAGAATATATATTGTATTTATATTTAATTCAAATTTAAAATAGATATTTTGTTCTAATTTGAATTATTCCAAGTCAAAATTAGATATTTAAGATATTAACTTTAATTTTAAAATATACATATATTAACTTTGAATTACTTAAAATTAATTTCAATTATTTTTTTCATAGTCTTTATTTTATAATTTCAAAATTAATTTATAATTCTCAATATACATGTACATTACTCAAACACACACGCGCGCGCACACATATATATATATATAATAACTAGGGACAACAAAGGCATATATGAAGGGACAAATGTGTCGGGTATGGTGTAAATACCAACACCTATAAATGTACACATCAACCACGTACACTATTTATATTTTACACATGCACTTTACACATATAAGTGTATTTGATACACTTATAATATAATTACATTTAAGTAAAACCATTTATAAAAAAAATTAAGCTTTTATTAAAAATATTTTAGATTGGATCTAAAATCATTTAGACTTCATAAGTCCAACAAAAATCTAAAATTGTTTAAATAATTGAAATTCATCCATTTGACATACTTCGACTTGGTCCAGTTCCTTCATAATTGTCCTAGAATGTGTTGACTCTTAAGTTTGTTAAGTGCTAAGATGCATTAATTGAATTAGATGATTTCTTGAAGCATCTCAATCGAAGGCCAAGATATCGATCTGCACTTAAAGTCAACCTAAATGAAATTGGTCTTGTTGTTATCCTTCAATACCTCCACTCTAGAACTAGTTTGTGGCATGCGGTAAATTATTGGGTGATGTGGCCGGTGATGAAGGATAGCGAGAGCGAAAGTATGAATCGTTGGTGGCGTAGCAGGAAAATTCATGTGAAGGCAGCGACAATCATAGTCCAAAGGCGATAATCCACCTTGATGGTCCAGATCTGAAAAACGAAGATGGTGGTCCAAACATAGGACGACAAATCAAGATCGAAACTCGAGTTCAAATGGATCGGCTACTCTTATGTATCAGTAATGGATATTTAATCTAGATCCGGTGATGGATTCATGTCAGTTGAAGGCTTGAAACGATGTTGGCTAAGTTGTGAGGAGCAAGAATTCGCATGAGCACGAAATGAAGAAGGCTGAGAAATGTGAAGTGAGTTTTTTTTACATGTTTCCTATAAATGAAATGCTGAAAACCGTTCGGTATCGAACAGTTTCATTCAGTTTCGATCGATATGAACATTCATATTATAAAAAAAGAAATGGAATAAGTTTACCCGGCCAAAGAATGAAATAACTACCAGAGATTCTCAGAAATGAATGAAATCTTCTAATAGAAGACTTCAATGTTTATGTTTGCCGAAAAGATGCAACTCAACAACTGTTTGAAACGATATGCCGAAATTCTGAAGAATAAAAATGCAGCATTTCACGAAAATGGTTCAGATGATGGAAGCATTATAGTAGTTTCGGATTTGGTTGCTTGCCTCGATCCAAAACATGCTTTGTTACCATAGAAGAATAGTTTGGACGGCAAATATTATCTAGTATTTGAACCAAGCAACATTTCGATAGATCTGGACTATGAAATGATGAAGGAATGGATCAAGAAGTTTGGAAGATATCAAGATTAAAGAACTCAAGAATTTTAAGTAAGTATAGAATAAAGTCTGTTGGTAAGTACAAGTAATGCGACATCGTTTGACACTGAATGATCACCTTTGATCACTTTTCTGCGTTGAAGTTCCAAATTTCGAAAGCTTAAACTATTTTAAACAAAAAGCAAAGACAAGTCAACTGTATCGGTTTGTATTGATCGGTCGGTATGATTTAACTTTTTGAAAACGGTGCTTTTGTTGTTTTTCGTGTTGGAAACTCAGATCTACATGTTTGAGCAATTCAATTAACTGATGATTCGAGCGAAATTCGCCTATAAGTTAGCATCTTACAACAACTAAAAGAGAACTTTTTAGTTCTTTTTTCTACTTTTGCAAGGAATAAACTCTATCAAATTCGAAACTCATCAATTTGTATCTAAAAATTGTTGTAATTTGATTGTATAAGATAGAGTAAATCAAAAATAATATTGAATGGTGGACGTTGCATTTGATTTGGCTGAACTAGTATATAATTTGTGTGTTCACTTTCTTTTCCTCTAAATTTTCTATTTGTTTAATTTCATTTTTGTTCGATTCAGGGGTTGGTGGTGGTTTTTTTAATCTTTTCGTTCCAGTTTTTTGTATGTTTAATTTCGTTTTTGTTCTATTCGCATGGGGGTTGAGGGGCGGGGTGTGTGTGTTTGGGTGGGTGGGTGGGTGTAGCTAAATTTTGGCCAACAGTATTGCTTCTTCCCAGTAGGATGTATCAAAAATTACAAATAACTTGTTACATGTTGCTTCATTTATAAGTTATGCACTCTTGCAGGTGTATCGCGCACATATTTTTTTTGTTTTTTGTTTACCCCTCTAGAGAATTAAGAGGACCCGTTGTAGCATTTCAGAAAGCAGGATCAAAACATATGTGAAATTTTCACTTCTTGCCAACATGAACAAAAAAATAAGAGGATCAAAACATCATTTTCTGTTTGTTCTTTCCCTACCTAGGATCATTTGTGTTGACCAATAAATTAACTCAAACGAGTATTTTCTGTATAAAAATTCTTACAATTTAACAATACAATTTTTAGTTCACACAATAATATAAAACCTTTCCTACTTACGAACCTTTTTATTTAATCAATTTTGTTTCAGCACAAGATTAAAGTAAGAAATCGGTTTACAGTGCAATTCCTCTGTATTCAATTTAACTATCCCCACATGCTTAATTAAATCATACAATATGTGGTCGAGAAGAAGAATTTGACACAGGGAATAGGGAAATTGGGGACATAGGAATTGAACGTTCCGGTTCATTTGGATGATGGTCACCTAGTGGGTAGCTATTGGTTCATTCTCTTCATGCTCAGTAATCATAGCTTTAGTGTTAACCATCTGCCCCACAATCTTAATGGTATTAGTCACAACACCATTCTTGTTATTATGTTCAAGCAACTCATAAGGCTTAAGTTGCAGCTGCACTGCTGTTTGCAGAGGTATGAACTTTCTCTCTACGCATGTTTTTATAGCTTCATCGAACATACTTTCCATGCTGTATTTGTATCTAAATCCAAGATCTACTAGTTTTTTCGAGGAGAAGCGCACTGGCTGTATACCTTTATCAATCCCTTCAAACCTGCAAAGAATAACCATATACTAAGAACATGAAATGTTAATTAGCAGTCTCTCTAGAGGGGTCAAAATAAATCAATCTCACTGTTGAGGAATGTAATATTGAGGGTAGTTCTGCCTAAACATTTTAGCCATATCGTAAATTGTTACGTCATGAGAAGAGCATATGTATCGCCCTTCCGCTTTAGGATGGTTCAGCAGCAGAATGTGTGCTTCACACAAGTCATCCAGGTGAACCAGCTGAGCTTGCTTTATGATTGAATAATGTGCTTCATTTCCTGAAATCATGTATAACTTTTAGTAGCTAATCCACATTACTATGCATATTATTATATTTTCGCACATGAATAAATATATACCTGTGATCAATGATAAAGCAGTTATCATGCTTGGTGGCATGGCTGTGGTGATGAAAGCACCGACCACCAGTGTAGGTATGATCGTGACTAGATCGATGCCATACGCTTTTGCAAACTCCCATGCAGCTTTCTCTGCCAGAGATTTGGACACAAAGTACATCTGTATGTATTCAAATTAATATCAATTTGTCATAAAAGCTATTACTGACTTAAATATGTTTACCCATCCTGTCATTTTGACTCTCCTGCAGAAATCGATATCACTCCATGAGTTTTCATCGTATTCAGGCTTTTGGTGCTCCTCGACATTAACAGTTCCAGCAGATGATGTGAAGATAACTCTCTTTACTGTCCCTGCTTGTTTGGAATAACACAACAAACACAATGACAACATATCTCAAACCCTCAGCATGAGCTTCACGCAACCATCAGATCGGACAACATCCGAGGGTTCTCATTTATTCAAAGTGTTGCCGCAGATTACCACTCTCTGGGCCTGGCCCATATTATGTATTTATATACAAAGTGCTGTAGCACATTTCTTTTGTCGATTGTATCTGATGTATACGTGTATTCAAAGAGTTAAAATAATATCAAAACATTCAGTTTTATAATATGGTATCAGAGCTTTTCTTTGCCTAAAGGCATATTATTTTCTGAAGATCATCACTGAGGCGAAGCTCTGCTTCATTCCCTTCAGAATCTATCTTCATCATCAGGGATCATACCTCTCCGATCAAGTGCAATTCTCGTGTTCCATCAACAGCCTGTGCCCTGCCAAGAAGGGATCAGATTAGCATCTTCATCTCCCGCTCTGGCTGCATCTCAGTACCTATCCAAGAAACAAGGCAGTAATCAGTTCTTATCACATTTCTGAAATGGCAAATGAAGAAGACGATGTAACATCAGCAACATCAAGAAATGTTGTAAAAGAAACTTCACCATCCCTTGTAAAACTCAAGAACAACGTCATAAATACTCCTCTTGACGAAGATAACTACATCTTGTGGAAATACCAAATTGACACAGCCTTGAAGGGTTATGATCTTCAAGATTACATCAATGGCACCATAATCATTCCACCTGTCATGAGCAAAGACAGAGAAGGAAACCTTGTTAATAATCCAGATTACATCAACTATCAAAAACAAGATAGCCTACTATCTTCGTGGCTACTGTCTTCTATAACTACTACCCTTTTATCGCAAGTTGTTGGATGTAATTCTTCTCACGAAATATGGTCGCGTATTGAACAAATTTTCAATTCACAATCAGCAGCAAGGATAATGCATTATAAGAGACAGCTTCAAAGTGCAAGAAAAAATGATGCAAGCATGAGAGATTATCTCGCTAAAATCAAGAACCTATGTGATAAACTAAATGCTGTAGGTCACAAGATTTCAGACAGCGAACAGATCCTCTCTATAACCAATGGTCTTGACGAAGAATATGAATCAGTGGTTACCTTCATCGCATCACAAAAGACGCTTCCAGATTTACAGTATGTGCAGTCTACCCTTCTTGCTCATGAAGGCAGAATAGAGCAAAGAAAAGCAATGCAAACAGAAATAACAGTCAATTATGCATCTGGTTTTAATTCAAGAAACAAGAACCAACAAAGGCCCATTCAAGGCCAAAATTACAGACCAGACAGTCAACAACAAAGTAATAATTCATTGCAAAGAGGAAGAGGTAGAGGCAGAAACAACTACAGCAACAGAACAAAGTGTCAAATATGTGAAAAGCTCGGTCATACAGCAAATAAATGCTATTTCAGATTCAATTCTGAATTCAATACTGGGCAATCAAATCAAAGGATGTTGAATGTTAACATGGCTCAGATGAATCAACAGCAGAAGACTAACAGTGAAGGCCATAAGACACAAAACAGCAATGGTAATGAGTTAGTCAAACCAGATGATGTAAACATTGAAGATTGGTATCCAGATTCTGGGGCAACAAATCATATCACCAATAATCTTCAAAATTTAAATCTTGGGAACAAAAGCTACTCAGGTATGGCAGCCATACATATGGGCAATGGTGAAACCATTGGTATATCACATGTTGGAACTGGCAATATTATAGGTAAAAGAGAATTATTCTTAAATAACCTATTAAGAGTACCCAAAATCAAGAAAAATTTGATAAGTGTTTCTCAATTTGCCAATGACAACAATGTATACTTTGAGTTTCACCCTAATTTCTGTCTAGTTAGGGATTTACTAAACAATAACATATTGCTACAGGGTAGTTTGGACAAGGGATTATACAAACTCACTTCCATCAAGGCAAATAAAGACAACATAAAGGGAAATTGGTGTAATCATGTGAATACTAGCATATTATGTAAAGAAAATGTTCTCGAATGTTGGCACAAGAGATTGGGACATCCCAGTAATGACATTGTAAAAAGAATTCTTATAGATAATAAAATAAGGTTTAATGATATACCCATTTCTGATGTTTGCACACACTGCCAAATTGGCAAATCACACAAGTTACCATTTGCTAGATCTGAAACAGTGTACGAACAACCACTGAATTTGATAGCAGCAGATTTATGGGGGCCAGCACCACATGATTCTTTCTCTGGCCACAGGTACTATCTTTCCTTAGTTGATGCTTATACAAGGTATACATGGATATTTTTTCTCAAATCAAAATTTGAAACTATCAACATAGTAAAACAGTTCATTACTCTTATAGAAAAGCAAATTAATTATAGTGTAAAGATTTTTCAAAGTGATGGAGGAAAGGAGTTCTTACCTCTTAAGGAATTTTTTCAAGAAAAGGGCATCTTTCATAGAGTCACATGTCCTCACACATCAGAACAAAATGGGTTAGTTGAAAGAAAACATAGACATATAGTAGACACTGGTCTGACATTAATGTCACAAGCTACTATGCCCATGAAATACTGGGATGATGCATTTCACACATCAGTTTATCTGATAAACAGAATGCCGACTAAAATTCTAAAGAACATATGCCCCTATGAAAAACTTTATGGCATAAAACCCAATTATGATTTTTTAAAAGTTTTTGGATGCCTTTGTTTCCCATATCTTAGGCCTTACAACAAACACAAATTAAGTTTGAGGTCTAGCCCTTGCACTTTCTTAGGTTATGCTAACAACCAAAAAGGCTATAAATGTTTGGATAATAAAGGAAGAATTTATATCTCAAGGCATGTGATGTTTAATGAACACATATTTCCTTTTGCTGAAAAATGCACTATTGCAGGTAAGCAACCAGGCACCACAAATATTGCTGTTCAACCTATTCCAGTTCTGCTCAAACAATCTATCAGTAACAAGCATGACAAAGATCAAAATCATACTGAAGATCATGCTTCTGATACAAAGTCAGAATACAGTTCAGATCATTCACATACAGACACATTGCCACATGAAGAGACACAGCCAACTGGAAATATTGGAAGCAACACATGTAATGAAAATGCTAACTCAGGAAACACATCAAGTGAAAGTGATCAAGAACAACAAAATATTGCCAGCACTGGTCATCATATGACAACAAGGTCAAAAAGTGGCATCTTCAAACCAAAAATATACTCAGTTTCAATCAGCAACACAGAACCCCAAAACTATGAGCAGGCTATTAAACATGATAAATGGAAAAAGGCCATGGATGAAGAATATCATGCACTCATAAAAAACAAGACATGGAGCTTAGTTGATCAGCCAAAACACAAGAACATTGTGGGATGCAAATGGACTTACAAGATTAAGAAAAATGCAGATGGTAGCATATGTAAATACAAAGCCAGACTAGTTGCAAAGGGCTATTCACAGCAGTTCGGTTTTGACTTCAATGAAACATTCTCTCCTGTAGTAAAGCCTACTACTATTCGAATCATGCTAACCCTAGCTTTATGCAATAATTGGAATATCAGACAATTGGATGTATGCAATGCATTTCTAAATGGGGATCTACATGAAGAAGTTTTTATGCAACAACCAGAAGGTTACATCACAGAAAGTAATAAAGTTTGCAGACTTCACAAGGCCATTTATGGTTTGAAACAAGCATCGAGATCATGGCATGACAAATTAAAGACTACTCTCCTGAAATTTGGATTCACTCCTACCAAATCAGACAATTCACTATATATGAAGAATAATGACAGCATCATTTACTTATTGGTCTACGTGGATGATATCATTATCACTGGAAACAACAATACTGAAATCATCAACACCATTCAGCTACTTGATAAAACGTTTGCCATCAAGGATCTAGGAGACTTAAATTATTTTTTAGGCATACAAGTCACAAAAAAATCCACATCAGAATTTGTTCTATCACAAAAGAAATACATTGGTGAAATTCTTAGAAGAGCTAACATGAATGAAGCCAAGCCTTTACCTACTCCCATGACTACAAATTTGCATTTATCAAAACACAGAGGCGAAGCTATCAACAACATCAAACAATATCGAAGCATTGTCGGTGCTCTGCAATATGTGACCATAACGAGACCAGACATATGCTTTAGTGTGAATAAAGTTTGTCAACATATGCAAAATCCTCTCGATGAACACTGGAGAGCCGTCAAACGTATCTTAAGATACTTAAGAGGGACTCAAAATCATGGATTGTCTTTAAAAGCATGTAATAACATAGACATAAATGCTTACAGTGATGCAGATTGGGCTAGTGATGTAGACGACCGAAGATCGACCTCTGGATATTGCGTATTTCTCGGACCAAATCCCATTTCATGGTGCACGAAAAAGCAAACCACGACTTCGCGCTCTAGCACAGAGGCTGAGTACAGATCCCTCGCAAGCGTCACTGCTGAAATTGCTTGGATCGAAACTTTAATGTCCGAATTAGGGTTCAAACTTCGAAGGAAGCCGATTGTATGGTGCGACAATCTGAGCACCATTTCCCTCTCCGCCAACCCTATTCAACACTCACGTACAAAACACATAGAAATTGACTTGCATTTTGTACGTGAGCGTACAGAAGATGGAAGATTGGACGTCAGGCACGTTCCTACTTACTACCAGCGTGCTGACATCTTAACCAAGGCTCTTTCAGCCAAAAATTTTGTCAGATTGAAAGAAGAACTGAAAGTTCTTCAGAATGAAGACGAGAAAGGGGGACGAGAGAAACCCTAGATTAATTTGAGGGCGGCTGTTTGGAATAACACAACAAACACAATGACAACATATCTCAAACCCTCAGCATGAGCTTCACGCAACCATCAGATCGGACAACATCCGAGGGTTCTCATTTATTCAAAGTGTTGCCGCAGATTACCACTCTCTGGGCCTGGCCCATATTATGTATTTATATACAAAGTGCTGTAGCACATTTCTTTTGTCGATTGTATCTGATGTATACGTGTATTCAAAGAGTTAAAATAATATCAAAACATTCAGTTTTATAATACTGCTTTCTTACAAGACTTCATTATGCTTAACATTCCATTTACCGCTGGCTTTATCACCTCATTCTATTTTTCATTTTTTCACAAGAATAATTAGCTAGTCGGCACAAAAGCTAACTAAACTATAGTGTTACAGACTGTGATATAAAGAAATAAGAATAAATAATAACCTCAGGATCAATAGAGTCAAAATCCATTGGGGTAGCGACATGGAAAACAGCAATAGAGCCGCTGATGACATGGTCGAAGCTTCCATCTTGGAGAAGATCAGCCTCCCAAAGGCTGAGGCGAGTATCCGCTCCTGGAAGCTCTAACAATGGTTTTGTTTTTGCTTCGTCTGCTGCATACGTTCGTACATATAGTTCAATTATATGCCATATATTTATGAAACTTCTGTAGTAGAAAGGTAAGTCAGTGGAAAAGGAGAGTACAAGAATCTCTGAGAGTGGCGCGAACGGTGTAACCATAGTGGAGAAGTTTCATGACGAGCCAAGATCCTACGTATCCACCTGCTCCGGTGACTACAACTGCGCCTCCAGCTGCACCTATTTCTTTCATCATCTCCATTTAACCCTTTTTTTTTTTTTTTTTTTGGTGTGTGTTTTTTTGTTCTTTCTTCTAAGTTGGCGTTGTTTCTTGCTGATTGACAGTTTATTGCTGTGTATATATTTATAGGTGGCAACAAGCTCAGTTGGACATATTTGTGTCTATTCACTGGCTCTACATACGTGTTCTTTAGTGAAATGGGCAGGCGTGTACCATTCCACTCCTTGGAAATGGTTCGTTTGTCTGGAGAAAAACTTATGCGAAAGCACCCATCAACCAAGTTAGCAAACCGATATGTTAGATGTATTTAGCATTCCATAACCACCATTCAACATGCACTCCACTGGCATGCAATATGTTATTATATTTTATGATCAAGCACTTTCATCAGCTGTTACAAGTTGTGACTGTTCGCTGCTAATAACTTAATAATTCTGTCACTACAACAAATAAAGAAATAAGAGGCATATATTAAAAGCCACCACTGTCAAATAAAGCAAGTAAATAAATTTGCCCTTAAAACTATGATCGCAAAATAAATAAATAAATAAAAAGGTCACTAGAGTACAAGTGTCTCATTTTAACTAATAAAAGGCATTTCTAAGTTCCCTTGAAAGTTGAACATGCATTAATGGTGGCCGTCTTATTAACCATAAATAAATGAACTTTTGAAAGCCCTTAAAAATATATTTCAATTTAGTGGGTTGAATAAACCTAAAACACAGAGGAAAATAGACACGATCACAAACTTAAAAGAAGAAAAAGATTGAAGGACGGCAATTTTTTTTTTTGGTAAAACAATGCTGGTTACTATTAGCATTTTGTATAGTGTCAAACTGAATATAATGCTCCTTATAGCTAGCATTTTGTATAATGTAAAAGGTGAATATAATACTAAATATAACTAGCATTTGTCCTTCAGTTTAAAAATAAAATTTTATGCCCTTCAATCTATTCTTTTTTTATTAAATTTGTCATTTTTCCTAATTCCCCTTAAAGTGTAATAAAAATGAGGTGTAACGCACATGTATGTATGTATGCGTATGTGCGCACGCGTGCACACGCTACATTTTATTTTTATTACACCTTAAATCCCCGATTTTAACGACATGTACCAGATAAAATAACATTTGTCACTTCATTCTATTATATAATTCGAAATATGTGGTTAAAATCAAGGGGATTTGAGGTGTAACGCGCGCACACGCACATGCGCATACGCGCGCGCGCGCACACACACACACACATATATATATATATGTATGTATATGTATGCATATGTATATGTATACACACTACATTTCATTTTTGTTACACCTTAAATCCTCCGATTTTAACCACGTGTTCCAGATAAAATAATTATATTGACTCTCATTTGTCACTTCGTTCTAATATATAATTCGGAAGATGTGGTTAAAATCAAGGGAATTTGAGGTGTAACAAAAATTAGGTGTAACAAATCCTTGTCCATACACAGGCAGAGAAACACACACATATAAATATGACAAAAAAAGCAACATGTCAAGCAAAAGTTTACATTACAAAATTCATAAATAAAAAAAGTGCACCAATAACCAATATTTTCAAATGTAACAAGTATTACCAATACGAAGTTTTAAAATAACCAAAATATCGAACTAACTTCTTCTCAATAGCATGTGCTTCAACTTCTAAATGAACCGCCATCTTGTTGTAAAAGTCACATATACCAAAATGGCTATTTTTCGAATGTGGTGATATGAGTTGTTGCATAAATTCCATATCATTGAACGTAGTTGTAAAGCTTCACGTTCGATAAATGAGCGTTGGATTCAAAGAAGGATGATGTGGATACATATGGTAGCCTGCGATAATCATGATGGTTGGTAAGATCCAATTTGTGCTTTAGGCAAATTTTGCTGAAAATGTCCATGGTATTGATATTGGAGGGGGTTATCTTGAGAGGTGTAATGTTAAGTGGAGGGAGACTCATGTGAAGACTGAAGTTGTGATGAAGATCGCTCATGAGATGGTGATTATTATGTTGGTGAAACCAAGGACGAGCATTGTAAAGCTAAAAACATTTGTCGAAGTTCCTCAATTTCATTGCTTTGTTACTCATTCTCTTTTTTATTGCTCCTCATTTACTGATTGTTGTCTTTAATACATCAATTTTAGATCCATAAATGAAGAGTGTAAAGTAACATACCCTCTTCCACTATGGGATGTAAGAGATGATGATGTGGGCCGTGTTTGTTATACCGAAGGAACCTAGTCCGAGGCTACACCTTTTCCATAGCCTCCAACTCTACCTCCTTTTCCGAATCCCATAATAGTTACATTGCTTGTAATCCCAACTCTTTTTTCTTTTCGCCATGAGTAGTAAATATTTGATTTATTTCATGGGAAATATTGGTATGTAGGATTATTATTACAATCATGTTATTTAACAGAAACTAGAAAAATATAACCTAATAATAACTAGTTTAAAGCTTGAGATGAAGCTTGTAATATTTTGATTACTTATAAAATTATTTCTATAATATGAGATAATGGGTTAATTAAGTTCCTACTGATTAGTTCCAATGATAGGGAGGATTATGAAGCAAGCATATAGAGTCGACTTACCTCGAAAGATGGCAGAAGTGCACAATGTATTACACATCTCTCACTTGCGGAAGTTTGTGCATGTCTTAGGTGTAACTATTGCACCGAATCAAATTGATGATATCAAAATTGAACCAAAAGCTTCAAGATCTTGTAGGCCAATTCATATTCTCGGACGTGATATGAAACATATTAGAAAGAATGTGGTGGAGTTAGTGAAGGTTCAATGAGGTAAACGTGAATTCGATTACACATGAGAAACCGAGGATGGTATGAGGACTGCATATCCAGAGTTCTTTACATGGTATGGCCTACCATTATATCATATTAACTTTCACTCCTGATATCATATACGATAGTTCAGTATCTCGCATGCTAGGATAGATTTATCTGCATTATTGATGGTTGGTAATTTGATATGTTTAATGGTTTCTTATGATTGTTGGGCATGATGGATAACTATGGTTGACTATTCTTTGATTTGTTTGGTGATTTCGAAGGCGAAATTCCCAAAGAAGAGGGGGATAGAGTGTAAATACTGGAATTTTATATACCGAAGGAAAGAAAAATATTATTATTAAATTCATATGAGGTCATATGACTCTATAATTTTAGAAAATTGCTACTAGAGATATTTTCCATCTTTAGAATTTTTATCAGACAATTTTGAGTTTGAAAATCATGTAAAACCTATAACTTTTGAAAAAAATCGAATTAGGTTCAAAACCACTTCCACTATATCGGGATGACGATTTCTATTTCTAAAAGTGGTTATAACAGGAACAACGACTTACTATTTAGGAAATATGGCCATTTTAAGTTTGGATTGTTGCTGGCCAGATCAGCGAGCAATTAGTTAAGCCCAACCTTAAGCCTACTAACCCATTTCGGGATTTGTGCCTAATAAGAGATGATGGGACGGATCTAATCACTTTTACCATTTCCTAAAGCAAGTTTAAACTTCTATTAATCCATTTTCTATGAAAAATGCTCCTCTTTTTCATACTTAAATTAGCCTAAATCATCACTAATGGATAAATAGCAAGGGGAAAATCTACTATTTTGCTGCATTGGGATTCGTGTTCTTGCCGTTTTTAACGAATTTTAAGAAATAATAGGGTAAATTATGTTAGTTGCTATGCATTGGATCGAAGATGGCCAATACTAGTAAACAATGTAAATACAGTGAAGTTTATATGTTCTTGTGAAATTAAGTATTCGAAAGCCCATGATTCATGATCAAAGGATGAGAGGAATAGGCCATAAATGTGCATTGTAGCTCATTAAGCATGTTAATGAAGTAATTAGGTGGTTCTTACGTTCATGGTCCAATGTTCACATGTAATTGGCAAGATGAAAACTATGCATATACACACTTGTTTATACCAAAGTTCATGCAATTCTAAATGTATCACAATTGCTTTAGGTCTAAAGAGCTTCATTGCATATTCATGTCTAATAACGTTCAAAGTGCACAATCAAGGTAATAGGTATGTCCAAGTCCTTATTCATATAAATCGAATATGGTTACAATAAAATTAGAGTTTTCCCTAAATCATTTTAGGCTTACAAGAGTTTGATTTGAGGGTAGAGAAAAAAAATGATAGCTCTTTCCTCCATACCCTTAGGTTCATATTTATAGGGTTGTGGGCTTCGGCATAGTTGCTCGATGCTGCATTTGGCATACGCAACTTTCAACATGCGTAACTCTCGGCAACTTCAATGGCACCAAACTTCATTCTTTACTTTATATGACTTTCGGTATTCTTTATTGATAATAAGTGGAATTATTATGTTGCAGCGTCAGTATGAGGTAACATTGACATGAAGCGACATCGTTCAGTATCATATTTGCTTTGATAACTATCACGGACATTGACGACATTCATCATCAGTGTCGCTTTGGAAGTCTGCGGCATCCTTTGATGGTCAATGAAGGGTGATATCTCCGAAACACGACCAATAATTATCCATTTTGAAGAGATACAACATTATCAAAAAGTGACTCTGATGCAGGGCGACTTGATAGGCAACATTTCTTTAAATGCAATTTCCCAGAATTATGACATTAACTAGATGTGATATCGACTAACTACGATATTGGCGGGATATAATATCAGTCCCGACCTTATTAATATGCGGCATTGTTTGTGAAGTAGCATTGATAGCGCACGATGTCCCTTCTTCGTAGATGACTTACAACATGCTGCTTACTAATAAGGTGCGATATTGATGTAGCATGGTATGAATGGAGTGCGATATTGATGAGGGGCGACATTGTTTATGAACTCTTGTAGATAAAGATCGGCATTGATTCTTCTCCATACTTTCGATATTGGTTGATGATATAACATCATAACTACGTCATTATGTTGCATATTTTCGACATCAATAATGATAGTGGTGATAATTTCCTCTATGTTAATTGTACATTTGTAGGTATCGATATTCGTCTTAAGGGCTTGAAGCGAGCTTCTTTGTTTGCCACTTTTATTCTTTCAACATTGTTGTGTTAATGTGAGATGCCTCTAATTCTTAAGGGCATCATAGTTTCTTATCATAGCCTTCGACATTGCAGCCTTTCGATGTTACTTTTACCTTGTTAGTTTGTATGGCGCTTGTTGTCATATCGAAGATCCACGGCATGTTGTTCTTCGGCATTATCAATTACTTTATTTCTATTCAATTTTGACATAAATGTCCTTGCTCTTATCCTTTGGAAATTATATGGATAACATTTTCCCTCCTCACCTTGTAAAAAAGAAGTTTTTTTACACTTTAGTGTAAAACAATGAATTCCTTTTATCGCCTGTTCTATATAAGGTTTTCTTTCTAATCCTATTTTTTGCACAATATAAAACAAATAAAAAAAATTTAATATAGAATTAGTATTTAAATCTTTTACAATCCTATTTAGATTTAGTTGAGTTACATATTTTTTAATTTGGGAAATTTCCCATGTCCGCTCATATAAGTCGAGATTATTTTCAATATTGAATATTAATAACTTCCCGAATAAAAACTTTAGAAATCATGAGGTGATTTTAATTTCTTGAATAATAAATTAGAAATCATTTAATAATATCATAGGAGGGAAGACCAACAACACATTTTTGTCATAATATGAGTATCCCAAATAGAAGTCCAAAAAATTATTTAGCAATAGAAGTAAACCAGGAAATTCTTTCGATAGTAATAAAAGGTCAGAAATTTTTCTAATAATAACAGAAGGTTAGAAAATCTATCTGATAAAAATGGTGGAAGACCAGAAAATCCAGTTGACAATAGGAATAGAATACTAGAAAATCCTAGGATTAGAAGTCCAGAAAATCCATCTGGCAATAAAGATAGAACACCAGAAAATTCTTCTGGCAATAATAATAAAAGACCATAAAATCCATCTAGCAATAAGAATAAAAGACTATAAATATGTCTAGCAATAATAGAAGACCAGAAAATCCATTTGGCAATAAGAATAGAAGACCAAAAAATCCATCTGGCAACTAGAAAATACCTTTGGCAATAATAAAAGACCTGAAAATCCATTGAGCAATAAAAATAAAAGACTAGAAAATGCATTTGACAATAAGAATAAAAGACCATAAAATCCATCTGAAAATAAGAATAGAAGACCAAAAAATCTATCTAGCAATAATAGAAGACCAAAAAATCCATTTGGCAATAAGACTAAAAGACTAAAAAATCAATTTGGCAATATTATTTTATTTTGGCCTAACTGAGAAATCCTGCTTTGATTATGAGAGACCATATTTGATAGATCTTCCTCTGGAAGATTTCTTTTGAATTTTATTGATTGCTTTAGCACCATCTTAGGTGATGATCACAACTGGGATCAAACCCTTTATCGCCATCTTAGGTGATGGTTTAGATCTTGTGTATAGGATGTTGGTTTGCTATCTTTAAGCGGAACTAAGACTTACTCGATCTCCGTCTATGAGGCGCTTCAGTGAGGCCGTTGATGATGGCATTGATGATGGCACTAAAGGCGGGTTTGGTACTCTAGGTAGCTATCTTAAGAAGAACTAGAGACTTACCCGACTTTCTTCTAGGAAGCGCTTAAGTGGGGCCTTTGATGACAGCATTGAAGACTGGCAGATGCTTTGGTTAGGCCCTTTCGATGGAACCAAAGGCATACTCCAACCTCCTTCTAGGACATGCTTTGACCAGGCCATCTTGGTAGGGAAAAAGGCTTTTTCCTTTATTTAAGGAGAACATTACTCCTTTTCATGATTCCAGTAGATATTCTTATTTCAACCCCTTTATTCATCCATTATCGGGAAATATGACAACAAATGTTCGGCATTCCATGTTCTTGCTATCACCTTGCCATCAGGTCGGCGTAGTTCATAGGTCTTAGGTTGGGATTACTTTGTGTATGATTAGGGGTCCTTTCCAATTTGGCCTAACTGGTCCATATGTTAAATTCTCAATGTTTGCCATAAGTCCTAAAAGCACTAAATATCCCTTTTGAAACGATCTTTCCTTTACTTTGGAATTGTAATATTTGGATATTCTTCGTTGATGCTCAGCTGTTTGTATGGCTTCTTCATATTTTATCTCATTAATTAAGCTTAATGATTCTTTCTTTAATTCCTGATTCGAATTGAATACATATGCAATCCATCGATGAGAAGGTTCTTTGACCTCAATTGGAAGCATGACTTCACAACCATATGTTAAGGAATACCGGGTATGCCTTATTGCAGTTTTAGTGGAAATTCTATACGTCCAAAAGTACAAGAGGTAGTTCTTCTACCTAATTTCCTTTAGCCTTGTCTAATTGTTTCTTGAGAATGGTCTTAATAGTCTTATTAGCAGCTTCAGTGGCTCCATTAGCTTTAGGATGCGCAATGGATGAAAAGCTCTTGATGATTCAATTTCTATTACAAAATTGTGTAAATTCTTTGCTCTTAAATTAAATTCCATTGTCGGATATTATCTTATGTGAAATTCCAAATCTAGTGACAATATTCTTTATTATGAACTTGAGCACTTTTCCTGATGTGATATTTGGAAGTGGTTCTGCTTCTACCCATTTTGTGAAGTAACCAATGGCTACCATTTCATATTTAGCTCCTCGGTTGGATATCGGCAGCAGTCCAATTAAGTCAATTCCGCATACATTGAAAGGCCACAAGGTTGAGATTCGAAGTCAATTTACTTTGTGGAAGACGTGGGATTTTAGAGAAATTTTGGCACTTTTCACATCTTTTTACATAAGAGATAGCGACTAGTCATCTGAAGCCAATAAAAGCCTTGTTTCATAACTTTGTTGGCTAAATTTATACCATTAGAATGGTCTTTGCAAAATTCCTCATGATCTTCCTTCAATAGTCTTGATCCACTTTCTAGAGTTAAACATCTTAGATAAGGGAGGGAATATCCTTTTTTATAGAGTATTCTACTCATCATGATGAAAGTTAGAGCTTGATGCTTTATTCTTCTCGCTTCTTTTTTCTCCATTGGCAATTTCCCACTTATTAGGTACTCAACAATGGACGTCGTCCAATTTTTCTTATATTGGCCATTTACCTCGGGATGATTAAACCTTCCTTGGAAGGTTTCACATTCATTCTCTCTCTCCTCCACTATATGTATTAAAGCTTGCGATTTGGTTAATACCAAGCATCCACTTCTTAATACAGGGGCCTTATCTTCTATATTAGGATTTGGTTGGTAGCCTACCGGCACAATCCGTGTTTTTGGTGCTCCCCTAAGCAAGCTAATTTAGCAAAAGAATCATCTTGAGAATTCGTCCCTCTCAGTACTTGATGTATGGAGAAATCCTTAAATTGAATCAACATATTTAACACCTTCTTGACATATAAGACCGACTTGGCATCCTTTGCCTGATATTTTTGGTTCACCTGTTTGACTATTGTTAACAGGGTTTTTATCCCAATTGAGTCTAAAGGAAGTCAGAGCATCCATGGAGGGATGAAAAAACTCAAATATCAACTAAAATAACCAGGAGAAGGAACCAAGAAAGGCTCAAGAGACAAAAAACAAAAATAGCTTAAAGGGATGGATGGATAGTAATCCATCACCAATGGATTGCTAGCAATCCATGAATATCGCTCATGGGACAATCATTCTTCTCGCATCATGATATAATATATTTTCTAGGGTTTTCTGCCGAGTTTCATGATATTCGAAGCAAGCTAGTTCAAGAAGTGGGCATTCATATGATTCCAATAATAATTCAGTGCAACTTGTGCATGAATCATCATCTAAACAAGGCATCTTGTCATGAAATTGTATAGAGAGTACCTACATAAGGCAAAGAACAAGATCCAATCAAAAAGAGCTATAAATAACATAACTGCATGGATTGCTATCGATCCATGCCTTATGGATCGCTAGCGATCCATGCCCTATGTATCGCTAGGGATCCATCATACTAGGTTGTCTCTCTAGGAAACTTTTAGAGAATCTTTGTTCCTTCAAATTCAAGCTTTTGGAAAAGCGGGCTAGCCCAATAGCTCTCCATCCCCTATATATACAATCAAACCTGCAACATAAAGAGGATCTTCTGAATTGGCTGCTTGAACTGAACTATTCTTCACTATTCTCCTCTCTCACAGCAGTCTTCTAGGGGTTCACAATGATTTTCCAGTATAATCTAGCACTGGTGACTCGATCTAACTTAGGAAATTAAATCATTTTGTAATCCAATTTAACTTGTAATAGTGGTCAGTTAATAGAAAGTTATAAAGTGGACGTAGGCTTCATTAACAGCCGAACCACTACAAAAATCTTCCTTTCTTTTACTACTTCTACTCTTTTTCATTTGTTTCTACATTATTATTATGCTAGAACAGGGTTGTTTCTTTCACGCTCAACCTAGGGTGTTGATCCATTTTTTGGGTTAACATTTTGGTGCTTTCACCGAGAACTGAACTTAGGCTTAGATCTAGCTATCTACTTTGGATCAGATAGGTTTAGAAGTTAGATCCTGAATCTTTAGCTTAAAAAATTTTCTCTTGAGAAACAATCGCACCAGGAAAAAAGAGAACCACTTCCAAAAGATCCATAGGAGCTATAATATCTAAAGAGGAAACCAATCCTCATCAAGTTGAAGTCAATAGCGCCAACAACCTAGTAGCTAGACCAAATTCTAGTGTAAACATGGAGGTCGGGTGCTGGGATCTTCTATTCAGCATGAAGTTGTCACCAGAAATGAATTAAATAAGATGGTTGATGAAATTAATCAGAAGATGGAAAACAGCCAAAAGGCTCTTGGACAAATTGATTGCCTCTTGACCTTACAATCACTTGCTTCTCCAAGAACCATGCCAGAGCCTGTGACCATCATGGAACTAGAAAACTCTTTCGTTTTTGGCCTAAATAAGAGAAACAGAAAGCAACAGCAAAAGGGAGTAGTAGGTGGAGCTGCAGGAATCACCATATACGAAAATGAAAGCGCTCCACCAACGGTAAAGCAGCCCGCCATAAATTTGATTCTAGGGATAAAAACCCCATGGGATGGTATAGCATTGGATCTCTCTAACTCTGAAGATGGAGAACAACTTGATGACGATGAGTTGAAAGAGATCACTAAGATACTAAATACCGGAAGAGAGGTCCAAACTACCCTATATGACCAACCGCAAGCCAACAGAACTCTGATGAGTGGCTCTCCCATAGATAGGAGAGTCCAGGCTTCAGCCCATTAACCAAGGCCGTTTGTAAAATCTAAAAGTTGGTACAATCACTGAAGGTCAACCCATGGATTACCGGGCATCCGAGGCATATATCGCGAACATGGTCAAGCACCTAATGGATGAAATTAAGAATGGGAGAGATGATGAATGAGGATTCGCTTTAAGCTAGACTCCCTTCACTGATGACATTCTAAATGAATGATATCCTAAAAGGTTCACTATGCCAACTATATCATCCTACGATGGAACTCGGGACCCAAAATCGCACTTGTATAAGTACATATGGTACATGGACGGAGTGAATGCTTCAAATGTTGTTCGATGAAAATATTATCCAATATTTTTGGAGGGAATTGCTTCCATTTGGTTCACCAGGCTTCCACCTAAATCCATCTCCATTTTCAGCGAATTAGCAACGAGGTTCCTTGATCAATTTAGGCTTCATATGGCGCAACCGAAAGACGTGATGTCCTTATCGGGCCTATTCCAGGGACAAAATGAATCCTTGAAATCCTTCTAGAGTCGATTTAACACCGCTGTCACTGAAGTAAGTAATCCAAACAAAGATATGATCTTCATAGCTCTGGTCCACACCATGCATCCCGACATTGAATTTGGAAAATGGATCAAAATGAAGCAATCTACAATTAGGAAGGACTTTAATCAAAAGGTGATCAATACTTGAGATAGGAAGAAGCAGAAGAGCTAGAAGGAAGACCTGCAACCAATCAACATTGGGCAGAGTGTATGGTGACGACCGAGACGCAAATACCTTAGGGACAGCCGCCGAAAAAGCGGGAAAGGACGGGAATCAGAAAAGGAAGAATCAAAATTCTGATAAGTGAAACGGAAGTAGCAAGCGACTTAGAGGCTTCAAGCCCGGACACTGCACCTCTCTCAGTAATACTTCAGAGAACATCTATCTTGCGACATTAAGGATGAAGGAGTATAGGAAGCCGCCTAAAAAGGAAGCGACTGAACATCAAAAGTGCTCCGAAAAGTACTGCTTTTTCCATGAAACACATGGTCACAACACGAATGAGTATCGTCACTTGAAGTACCTGATTGAAGAACTGATTCAAGAAACAAGCTTCAATGGTATGTAAGGAAGCCGCAAAATCCTGACCAGCCTGCAGCACACCAAGCTCCTAGAGATCGGGAAACCAAACTGGAACCAGTGAAGAGGGATTTAGATGGACTAACCAGGGACTTATTATCAAAACAATATCTGGAGGACCTCATCCTTTGCAAAAATGTTAGGGAGAAATGGGGAAATATGCGAGCTCACTAAGACATGCTTTGAAAGATTCATGTTTTGTGCTCGAAGATGGAACTTATGTCAAGCAGCAGATGACCCTGAACGATGATGCAGTGTTCCAGAATCAAGGCACTAAAAGAATAGAAGCTCCGACCGTTGACCCCATGGTCGTGATAGTAGGAATTAGACAAGATGCGGTCCGACGAGTATTGCTAAATCGTGACAGTTGAATATCCATTTCAAACACACATTTGATCATATGAAGATCAATACGAAAGACGTATCCGCTTGCCAAACCAAGATCCATGGATTCACTAGTGAACCTAAACAGCCCATCGAAACAATCGATTTACCCGTAAAACTCAGAGAAGGTGACCAAAGAGTCATCCTCATCCAAACCTTTGTGATTTTAGATGAAACATCTACCTATAATGCTTTGTTGGATCGGCCCGCTTTGGCAGATTTCAAAATCGCTTTAGCTCAGTCGTGTCTAGCCATGAAATTTCTGATAGAGAACGGAGTGCCAATAGAGGGTGCTACATCGTAGAACTACGTGAGTCTAGAAGAAATGAAAAGGGGAAGAATGTGGTAGAACTCTCCACATTCGTGAACCTATCAAATAGCAACTACAAAGCTACCTCTAGCTTGGGGACTATAGTCGATTTGATAAGGGCTTAGACCCTAGAAAGAAAGGTTTAGGAGAGGAACGGGTTACACCGGCAAAATTGACTGTGTATGCCTCAGTCGATATGGATGACCCAACACGGGTCCTGAAGATAGATCACATCTCAAAAAAAATTGCGACTGGAACTCATCAAATCCCTTCATGCCAACCTGGATGTATTCTCTTGGAAACATTCCGATATGTGTGGAGTTTATCGGAGATTACATGCCACGCACTTAATATTGATCCCAAGTATAGAGCAGTGAAGCAGAAGAGGCGCAGCCTAGGACCTAAACAGTCCAAAGTGTTGAGAGAAGAAGTGGATAAGCTAATGGCGAACGGTTTTATCTGCGATGCAACATACCTCGAATGGGTACCCTACTTGGTCTTACTGAAGAAGTCCAATAGAAAATGGCAAACCTATATTAACTATTCATACCTAAACAAAGCTCGCCCGAAAGGCAACTTTCCTCTGCCTAGAATCGACCAACTTATGGCCGACTATGAACTATTATCATTTATGGATGCTTACTCGGGGTACAACCAGATTATGATGCATGAACCTGACCTAGGAAAATACTAGTTTCATCACGTATTTGGGATTACAATGCTACAAAGTATTGCCAAAATGCCGGGGCAACCTACCAACGATTGGTGAATGCCATGTTCGAACAGCAGATCAGGAAGAGTATGGAAGTTTATGTAGATAATATGCTGGTTAAATCGTGCATAGCTGCAGACACTTGGAAAACCTCGCCGAGATGTTTGAAATACTCCACAAATATGGAATGAAACTCAATCAACTTAAATGTCACTTCGGGGTAGCCTCTGGAAAGTTCTTAGGATTCATTATCCTGAACAAATTACCGCTTTACGGGAAGTCGAACCCCTAAGGAGCAAGAATGAGTTACAATACTTGAACGGAAAAGTTGCAGCAATATGCCTTTCATCTAAAAATAAACCGACAAATATATACCATTATTTAAGGCACTAAAGAAGGGAAAGAAGAACTTCTAATGGAATCAATCTTGTCAAACTACGTTCGAAGAGCTTTTGCGACATATGGAAACCTCGCCAATCCTGTCCAAGCCGGTACACGGGGAAGACTTGTTTATCTACTTAGAGGTCTCACCTCATGCATTAAGTGTCGCGCTCATACGAGAAGAAGCTAAGATCCAACGACCTGTATATTACATCAGCAAACAATTCAGTGGAGCCCAAAAACACTGTCCAAAATTGGAAAAATTAGCATATCATCTCTTGATCACATCCAAAAGGCACACCCGATCAAAATACTTACAGATCAACCCCTAAAGCAAAGAGACCTCTAGGCAGCTTATCAAATGGAACATTAAGTTGAGTCAATACAAAATTACTTACCATCCGTGAAAAGCGATCAACTGTCAGGCGTTGATGGATGTCATTGTTGAGTTACAATGCAAGATATCGAAGAAGGAATACAACCGAAAGTGGAAACACGTTGGAAATTGTTCGTTGATGGTGCATCTAACAACTTTTGCTCGAGGGCAGGAGTAATGCTCGAGACTCCTGAAGGTTGATCTGTTTGTTATGTCATACGCTTGGAATTTCCTGCAAAAATAACAAAGCATAATATAAAGCGTTGGTAGTCGGGCTGATGTTGCAAAGGAACTCGAGATAAAGTCCATATACATCTATAACGACTCTTAACTACTCGTCTGCTAGGTGAAAGGCGAATACCAAGCTCATGGAGAGAACCTCGCTATGTATTTATCTAAAGTGCAGGAATTGCTGAATGACATCGAACATTACACCATAACTCATATCCCTAAGAAACAAAACACAAAGGCAGACTCTCTAGCCAAATTTGCCAGTTTCAGAGAAGCTCGGTCCTTAGGGCTAGTCCCCGTCAAAACTCTAACCACTCCAAGCATAAGCGAGACGGATATAGATTGGATTTTTGAAAAAAAAAGAGTCAGAAACGTGGATGATACCGATCAAGGACTACCTGCTCGAGGGAACACTCCTTGGAGATAAGAATCCATGGAAAAAAAATCCTTTGGAAGGCACCACGGTTTGTACTATAGGACGAGATGCTCTACCGAAGGGGATTCTCTACCCCCTTACTCAGGTGTGTGACCAACAATGAAGCCCGAAGAATCTTCAGGGAACTTCATGAAGGCGACTGGGGAGATCACACTAGAGGGAAAACCCTCGCAAAGAAAGTCCACCTATATGGGTATTTTAGGCCAACAGCAAATGCGACGCAGCAAATTATGCCAGACGATGCAACCAATGCCAAAGATTCGGCAAGATTAAAATAACTCCTTCGACAGAGCTGACAATGGTCAGCCCTTTACCATTCACAATCTGGGAAATTGATTTGATTGGTGTATTACCAATGGCCAAAGGAGGAACCAAATATGCTATAGTTGTTGCTGACTATTTACCAAATGGGCCGAAGCAGAACCACTGGCTACTATTACCATAAAGAAAGTGTAACATCCAATATTTTGAGGCAATATGAAATAAAATCCACAAAGATTTCAAACTAGCTTTTCTGATTACATTTCATATCAATATTTCATATTCAATTACATAATTCCATAGTAATTTCCGAGTTATGATCAAATATAATTTTTACAAATTACGCCAAGAGCGACATATGAAGATGTCCCCTTGGATGATTAGAGCAGTAGATAGTTAGACATATCAGTCATAAATACATCATAGTAGAAATAATATTAAATAACTCCTATATAGCTTGCTTTTCCTTCTGCACGTCTTTAGAAGCTTATTCATCCAACCTACTAAACTTGAAAAGTCCTTAACTCTCAATCTACTCAAATTAAATTTTGAGCGCCCAAAAGTTTAACGGGAAAACATAAACTTCGAACCAGACATAATGCCTGGTGTGAATAATTCTATTACATCTCATTTTACTAATATTAAGTGAGACCACGCCGCTTATTGGAATGGGTTTCCCCTCAATAATATCCTTTTAAAATCATATCTTTGCAAGTCAAAATCCTATAATCAAACTGATTATAATAACAAAAGCAAAGACATATATGCATATTAATCAGGTAATCGATGGACTATCTGTTCGAACATTATAGTTTTATCTCGCTAACTATTAACAATTGGCTGACTCAGGCCTATAATACATAATAAATATTCTAACTTTGGTGAGATACAATATTGGACGATCTGTCCTTAGCTTACTTCTCCAAGGGTCAACTGATCCTAATAGTTTTGCAGGCTTACCAATAACCATTCTTTACTCTGTATACTCCTTTATATGTGTAACATCATTTGGTTTTACCTATGACAGCCCTAGACAGTGGAATATTGGACTTATATTAGCTAGGGGCTGCTAGTTACAGTATAGGACACAACTCCATACCCAATCCTATACGGTCTTCTAATATCTAAGTCATTTACTTAGGGTTACTACCCTGTTCAATTTTCCTTGAAAACAATCTTTACAAATAATTTACCCTTGAAATCATATCTTTATAAAAGAAGAAAATCATACCCTTTGCTTTACTCAAAATACTTATGCGATGATATATGCTTTACAAAACAATGTTGATGAAAACCGATAATCAATAGGGATATCTATCCCTTTGAAATAAGTAAAGTCCACTTTAACTTAGAAAACATTAGGCCATAAAGCCAAAACAATACCTCCAAAACCGTTGTTTAAAACCTTAAACGGTCCTTTTTGAAATTATAGAAAGTGTCACTGTCGAAATCATTGAAAGCATCCATTCCAAAATCATCAAAAGCATCCCTTTCGAAATCATTGCTTAAAACTTGGACATCCTCTTTCGAAATCATTGGAAACATTCCTTTAGAACACACAAAAACACCTTCTGAAATCAATGAAATCACGCCTTTCGAAGGCATTGAAAACGTACCTTTCGAAGTCATTGATTACACCTTTCGAACGCATTGAAAACATACCTTTCGGAGGCATTAGATTCAAGTAAGAAATTATGGAAGCATGGCTTCAAAAGCAATTAAAAGTATTACTTCTGAAACAATAGTTCTAAAACAAAATAAACTACAAAGTATAAAAGTGGGTACATTCGAAAGCTATCCATTTGAAACCATTGTCTCCAAAACAATTGGTAAAAGTGGCTAAAATGCCACCTTTCGAAAGCATTAGGAAGGCAGCTTCAACATTAAGAAGATGAAAGACTTCCTTTCGAATACATAGATTCAAGATTATAAAGAAAAGCGGCCTCTAACTAGTGCAAAATGCATGAATGCTGCAGTTATGGTATCGAAGGGGTTCAAAGGCGGTAACCTTTCGAATGCTTCTTTTAAAAACAAATGCAGGTTAATGGATTCAAAAGCTAATAAAAGTGGCTTCGATCCTTTCGAAAGCATACTTTCAACACCATCCTTTCCTTCCGCCATTCTCCAACACCCTACATACCAATTGTTTACTACCATGTGCATTGGTTTCGAATAGGTGCGAAGGGTTTACTGGGTATGGTGACGGAAGCAAGCAATGGAAGTAGCGAAATTGTAATTCGGAACAAAGCTGATTTTATGCCTTTCAGAATAATTCCTTTTCACCTAACATACACAATTTGCCAAGATATGATTGGTTGCCAATTCTTTACCGCAATTCTTTTCCAAAGGCTGCCAAATTCAGCATTTAACAATTTAAAACATTTTAGCAAATAAGCCCCCTCCTTAATAAAACCTTTAAAACATTTAAGTTCTCTAACTTAAATAATTTAATAACCATAGTAAAACGCTTAGGAAAAACCCCAAAAATCGCAATAATTTGCTTTAGATACGTTTTCTAACATATATAAATTTCCGGCCCGAAAACAATATTTAATCGCCTTAAATAATTTAAACCCGATATTAACTATTTTCTCTCATAGAAAATTCATAATAAATTCACATTCGTTTTGAAAATTATGAAACTTGAAAACCACTTCTAAAATAATATTTTTGACCATATATCAAAAAATAAACTCATTTAGATGTCATTTGATAGGTTTTCTAATCCAAACATATAATAAAATCTATATTAAATCTCAATAAATCATCAACTTAAAACATATGATCCTTTAATCACTATAACATGGCTATACTTACAAATGAAATTAGGTTCACTTTTAAACTGAAATCATTCATCGAAATATAGATGTAAACTAATTATTTACCTTGGCTTTGTGCTATGAAGGTTGAGATTTGCCTTTTAATTGATTTGCTTAAGCTTTCTACTTGAATCCTAGCGTTTCTTCTCCTTGAATCCTCTTAATGGTGGTCGGTTGAGTTCTTTAGGGTTTTATTTTTGTTTGTGATAGTTAAAAACGAACGAGGAATGAAAAAAAGAAGGCTTTTGGGTATAGGAACAAAGGCTATTCCTATTTTACCCATACCATATTCCTCTTACTTACTTATTTTTAGTTCTCTTTCGCTAATACATTCATTAAGGCACGACTACTTCTTAATAACCAAATCTCAATCTCTTAACTGTCTACATTATTTATTTTATTTGTCCAATTAAATATCTAAATAATGTTAGTCAAAATTAGGGTTATTACAAACTCTCCTCCTTAAAGAATTTCATCCTCGAAATTATGATAAGGTACCCACAAGGATCAAATATAAAGGTAAAACATACCATCAAACAAGTCAGGATAAGTGTCTCTAATCCGGCTCTCGGTTTCATAGTTATAGTCTATTTCGTCATCACTCCACTGGACTTTGACTAATCTGACTGTGTTGTTCCTTAGTCTCTTCTTATCTCTCATGACTATACGAACTGGGTTTCTAACTATATTCATATCTAGTTCCACTATTAGATCCTCTAACATAGTCGGTGTAATAGTAGTCTATGGATCTGGAATACACTTCCTTAGATGAGAAATATGAAAAACATTGTGGAATCCTACCAAACTATTCTATAACTCTACCTTATACGCGAGTTTCCTAATCCTTTCTATAATAGGAAATGGTCCAACGAATCTTGGTGCTTATTTTTCGGATTTTCCAAATCTTATCAATCCTTTCATCGGTTATATTTTGACGACAACATGATCTCCAACTGAGAACTCTAAGTCTTTTCGTCTCTTATCCGCATAACTCTTCTACCTAGACTGAGCTTCTTTTATTCTAGCCCGAATTAACTCAATCTTTTCTATTGCTTCTTTAACCAAATCCGGACCAAGAATTAATTTATCCCCTGTCTCTAACCAACAAACTGGAGATTTGCATGGCCTTCTATACGAAGCTTTAAATGGTGTCATCCTTACACTAGTCTGATAACTATTATTACATAAGAACTCGACTAAATGTATATGGTTTTCCCATGATCATTCGAAATCTAGCACACAAGCTCTTAACAAATTCTCTATGAATTGGTTAACTCTCTCTATTTGCCCATCTGTCTACGGATGGTAAGCGGTACTCATACTAAGCTTGGTACCTAAAGTATCTTTGGACTCTTCCAGAACTCGCTAGTGAACAAGGAATCTCTGTTGCTTAATATACTACTAGGAATTCCATGCAGTCTAATTATATGATTCATGAATAACTTAGCTAAACTCGGCATTGTCCTAGTCGAATTAACGGGTGTAAAGTGTGCATCAACCTGTCTACTATAACCCAAATTGTAATGACACAGGTGGTTTAAATCGAAAATAAACCACACATGTCAGACTCAAACCATTCAAATGATCGGATTGTTATGGGGTAAACAAGAAAAAGCAGAGAAAGAGAGAAAAAACATAGAATCTCACAGCGGAATGAACAAATATAACACTTAAATAAACAGTTCATGAAATTGTTTTACAAATAACATTTTATTGCACTTTTACAATACAGATCAGAGTATATACAGCAGTAATAAACAAATAATGCAGTGGAAGAACATGATGCGGTTGGATAAATATAATAAATAATAAATATATACTGAATCTTCGTCTTCGTCCTTTAGAAATCAGTCTTCAATATGTTGAAAAGTCTAGACTGACCTGAGTGAATTGAAAGACAAAACACTCGAGTCAGAACTAAAAAATCTTATGTAATTTAAATCAATAGCAAATAAATATAAGTGTAACAGCGTCGGAGATGTTTACGGGATTTGACATCTCCTATTTAGTGCCAACGTGCATCAATAACTTAAGAGATGTTCCAGATTTCCATCGTCTAAGGATCCGTTAAACTATCTACATACATAGTATAATACGCTATTATAATAGTGTCTTAAGTAAAGTATTAAAATATCGTTAAAACGTTACCCATATCCCCCTTAACATATTTTTATATATTCCCATAGTCGATGCAAATACTATAAACCCATATCCCCCTTAACACATTTTTATATATTCCCGTAGTCTATACAGATACTGCAAGCCTTACCAAACAGATGGGATACTCAGGGAGCACTCCATAGGTACGGTAAAAACCAAACTCGTAATGGGCGTGATAAGGCATGCGACAAGGTACGCGAGCAATGCCCAGGGTAGGATACTACCGTTTTAGGATACTACCGTTTTACGGATCCGGAATAGTGGTGACGCATAGCAGCTACTACTTCCCACCTCAGAATCCACTCCCAAAATCAATACGAGGGGTGGCCACCAAATCAATCACAAAGTCATAATATGGTATCGAAGAAATGTGTCCGATCAGAGGTGCGACCTCACATGGCCCGGCATGGCTCCTGTTTTAGCCACATCAAGCTAACTCACGACAATCAGAGCTATATTAATACCACATACAGAATCGCTCGCTAAACCATCGTACTTCATTCTGGAATCTCCACCACGTACACAGTTGTTAAAGTGGTTTTGGTATCGGCATAGAGTATGACAATATCCAATTCCAGTCTCTTTAACAACCAAATGCTTATTTCACACCGGATGGTTCTTCACATTTCCAAAACCGATTCATGATATCAAAATATCATATTCAATTCAAACCATATCACTTTCGAAATCATATTCACTTTCAAAATCATATCATATCTGAAATCGTATTCACTTTCGAAATCATAATTACTTTCGAAATCATATCGACAAGTAGGTTAAATCCTCATTCCAAAATCATCATAATTACTCAAATATGTCATTTCACTAAAAGATATCAATTTCAAATCTCAACTTAGGTATATCATTATTTAACCATATTTGGTTTAAAATCAAGGATTTAAATATAAATATTTCAACTTTACACAGTCTGAAATTTCAGAAAATAGTTTAAATAATCATAAATAGTTTTAATAGTTTTAAAAAAGTTTAAAATAGTTAAAATACTCTAAAATAGTTTAAATGATTTAAAATAGTTTAAAATAGATTAAACTAGTTTTAAATATTTAAAGTAGTTTAAATAATTTAAAATAGTCTAAAATAGATTAAATTAGTTTGGTTATAGATTAAAATAGTTAAATAGTTTAAATAGGTTAAAAATAGATTCAATACAGTTTAATAGTTTAATAAAATAGTTTGATTATTGGAAATGGTTTATATAGTAAATAGTTAGAAAATATAAATAAATCTGAATTTAAAATAGTATATTTTTAAATAGTTTATATTAAAATAATAAATTTGAAATTAGTATCAAAGTAAACTATTTTTTTCATTTCAACACATCTGACCCATGTCCAGCTTTCAAATCAACAAACTAAATTTTGTCTTCCAATTTAGATTCCCGTTTAAAACCATTTAATCAATATCTATTTCAAATCCATGTTCAAAATATAAATTTAAACTACTTCAAATTTAGTAGATTTCAAAGTTTAAATATTCAAATATTTTGATAACTCAATTTTGACAAATTTCATTTATACTTCAAATCCAACTCCAAATTTCATTTAAATTAAACAATTCATTTAAACCACTTCCAATTTCAACACTAAAGCTTGGATTTTTGAAAATAATTTAGTTTGTATAAATCTAAATTCTTATTTCAAAATATCATTTTACCGGATTCAAAAATTTAAGGTTTTAAAAGTCATTTAATTTAACCAATCCAATGTCTGTATATAATTTTCTACCCTATGGTCAAGTGATATGGATATTTATCATTTCAATCCGCAAATGTTTTACGGATATACATCATTTGAACCCGCAACCTCGAATAAAATTCAAAATCCATAAATTGCTTGGGTTTGTCATTTCAATCCACAACGATTTTTTCCTAACTATATATCGTTCGAGTATGTATCATTGCAACCCATAGGAATTTTTCTAGCAATAACCAAGGGAACTTGAAGTGTTATAACAATATAAATATAACATCCAGTCATCCAATATCAACAGTCAAACATCTATCGTAATCACCATATGATCAACCAATTAATACATCAATCAATTGATTATCATCAAGATACTCAATTGACAATAAAAATTCAATATTAAATTAAATGACGATTAAATGAAACAAAAGTCATATTTAACCGGAATGACAATTTAAATATATCAAACATCAACTAATCAATTTCTAATCACATCATAAATTTTATTTAACCGACATAAGACAATTTAGTAGTTGTGGGTGGGTTAAAACACTCACCTTTGATTTTTTGACAATTTAAAATCCAAATAATGGCCCAAAATCTAACAGTCTCAGAATTCGTCCAAAACCAGTTTCAAAATGTCTGAAATTTCCATACAGTCGTAGTGGAACAAACCACAAGTAAATCTGACATCGTATGCAAAAGATATGTAAGTTAAAACGATCAAAATTTTAAATTAGATCATGCTACAATTCATATACCACGTCAGCATGTGGCTGCATCGTTTTCTTCATGCGAGCTAACCTGCTCAAACAAAACCCTAGCACTCAATAGAAACCGCTACCACCAATACATCAACCAACGCACGAGCTCTGTCCACTTCCACGTCGTGCACCTGAACACGTACCCTTGCCTGGGCCACCACGGCCGCCACCGTCGCCTGAAAATGCCCAGTTTTGAGCCGCCACCTAGATTTTTAAACCTAAATTGAATTTTTCATGGCGATCGAACCTTCAAAATACCAAACGGACGACACTGATGAATTCCACATGTCAATCTCCATGAGATGGTACCCTCGATTCGATGATCCGTCGCTGTTGATCAAACCCCAATGAACGACCGATACTGTTTTATTCAATTCCATACAAATATAAACCTGATTGCAAAAATGAATAGCATATCTTAGTTGCACTCATCGAGAGCTTTCCATCTATATAATATGACATAGTTTGAGGAGTTTTAATTTTTCGATTTGATTCTGATTTGCAATTGAATTTAGGGTTTAGGATTTCTGCCATTTGAGAAGAAGAAACAGACAGATGGAGTTGTACGTACTATAATAAGAAATAGAAAGGCTGCTATGGTTTAGAAGAATCTATTTATATGAACAAAGCCCGATAAGAAAGAATGAATATATAAAATTGGTTCGAAATGACAATAATGACCCAAAAAGCCCACTTTCGAAACGAAAATGGTCATCCAATATATCGAAATAGATGTTTTCAATATTTTTAAATTCAATGGAACATGTTTCAAGTCCTAATTCCACCATATGAAGAAGTTAGCTTTTAAAATCAGCTTACTTTAAATTGAATTCAATAAATTGATTTCTACACGTTTCACGTCCGTACGATCAAACGACAAGTCTGATCACTGTGAAACTTGAAATCTTACAATAATTTACCATTGCGGATCCGATGAAACTTGTTTCATCGAACTTTGAGACAGTAGTCAAAATTTCTATTTTCACGTCAATTAAATAAATTATTATTAAATCACCTTTTAAATTGAAATTTAAAAGTTAAAAAATTTGACCGCTTTTTATTTCTTAGACACTTATAATCTTTTAAAACAAATTTCCATGTCCAATTCAATGTTAAATATTACACTAATTACAGTGTTTAATTTCAATTGCAATAAATTCATTAATTATAATTTTAAATTCCAATAAATCCATTTATTTTGATTTTCGTCTTATTATTCACTCAACTATCACATTACAGATATAATTGTTTTACCATTTACTACACCAATAGTCTATAGTTATCATTTTAATCCACATTAACTGCAATATTTGAGTAGGTTAATTGCAAGTGATTTCAAATTTATTTTAACGAATTAAATAGTGAATTTATAATCAAACCATTGTTACCACTTATCAATTCAAGCACATTTCTATGTTCATTGTTAACGAAAAAACTAATACGTTCACGTACTGATAAATTATTCTATATTTGCAATCATTTCAATTAATTGGAATTACTTAAAATAGTTGTCAATTACCTTAAATGTACATCATTAAATTACATTCTAATTGTATTTCTCACAAATAAATTATAATTTTTTTTGTTTCCTCAAATGTTAAATTATAAAATCTTCTTTAGTTCCATATTTTAATTATTCAAAAAATACGGGTCGTTATACTCTCCCCCACTCAAAAAATTTCGTCCTCGAAAAGGTAAAAGAAGGAATTAATATATTTTATTCAAAGTATTAAATCTATAAAAAATTAATTAACATAATTAAGTATTTTAAATAAAATATACCAATTTATAAACAATTAAATCTTTTTCATATTCAAGTTCAATAAAAGCAGAAAGAACATTTCACTTTAAAAAAATAAGTTCAAAATTCGCGGAAAATTTCGGCGGATTCTCCTTTGTACGGAGAGGTTTGGGAGAAATGATATTATCAATAATAACAATATATATATATATATATATATATATATCATTTCCTAAAATAAAATATCCCAATCCATGGGAAAATGATATAATATTGCTATAAAGCCGTAATCCGAAAACGTACCTATTTGTCGGATAGACAACGCTTAATTTATGAAACTAAAAGAAGTAGTTATTGCTTCCATAAACCTGTATTTCACTTATATAATCCAAAGAAGTTCATAATTATATAAAAGAGAATTTTTAATGTTGTTTCAATTAACAACAAAACAATCAACACAACATAACAATAGTTACTTGCAAACAAAAACCATACAGTCATCAGATGCAATCAAAGTAATCAACCATCCATCCATAACAACCGAAATTAATGGTTTGTGCGGGTTCAAAAACTTTTAATCGTGTAAAATGATAAATAACTACTAAGTATACCATACACTCAACGGTCTTAAATAAAATTTAATAGATTATTCATACATATTTATACAGTTAGAAGTATCTTTTCCCAACTATCCCATTAGCCAAAACTAACAATAATTTCAAATATTGTTCAAGTTTATTCTTATTAATCTCCTTAGTTATTATTTACTGTTCTTCGGTTTCATTCATTTATACGATGCTTATTTTCATAAATTTACATTCATTTTTTACACAAAATATTTACATTCGATTATTTAAAATAATCAATGAATTCATTATTGAAGGATTACATACAGTTTATTTCAATTTACTTCACATTTATTATTTACTTTAGTTTGTTTTTATATAAATATTCGTTTATAAAGCAACTCATACTTAAATTTTTAGTTCTTTTTCTTTTCATATTTATTTCTTTCATGTATAGTATTATTGAATATTAAGTCTATTTCTGAATTAGTTCAACACTTTCAGAAGTTAAAACCATTTAATTAATATAGCATTCACTTTTACTATTCACTTTTACTTTATAAATTGCTTCAATTATTAACTTAATTTTGTAATCATATACTTCCAGTATGCACATTTTTATTAAATTTAATTAGTAGCACGTCAAATTATTAACTTAAGTTTATAATATCCTTATACATCTTAATTCTTCATTTATAAACATAATTCCATTGAACACTTTCATTTCATAAGTTTTACTTGTATAATAATCCATTACATATTTCTATTAACATTTCAATTTTTAACATTTTGGTAAGTTATATATATAATATAATATAATATAATATAATATATATATATTATAATGTAATTTAATGTTACACAAGTTTATCTTATTCATTTTAGTTACCAAAATGTTCAATATTTGATACCTTTTGATTTATTTCTAATTTCTTATATATTTCATTAATTTCTTAGCTTCTAGTTCTTATTTTTCTCATTTTAGAGATTTCAAATTATTAAAATGGTTAAGATTTCATTCACTACAATGATTGGAATTCTAATTTTACAAAAACTTAAGAACCAAATACCGGGTTTCCCTTCACATCATTTTGAAATAATACATGTATGTATGTATATATATATATATATATATATATATATATATACTTATAACAGGAAAATAGGCACAACGACAAACTTGGAAACAAATTTAGGCTGGAGGACAACAAGTTGGTTTTTTTAGGCTGAAGGACAATGCTAATTACTCCTAACATTTTGTATAGTGTAGAATCGAATATAATGCTAGATATTACTAGCATTTTGTATGGTGTAAAAGTTGATTATAATGCTAATTATAACTAGCATTTGTCCTTCGGCCTAAAAATAAAACTTCATGTCCTTCAGCCTAATTTTTTTTCGAAGTTTGTCCTTTTCGCTAATTCTTTCTACTCATAATTAATGTATCCAATCATATTAGAAATTTAAATTAAGCTTTGTTTATCAAACAAATGTGTAGCAAAACTATTACAGTAGACTTCCCATTTTGAAACTCAAAAATAAACGCCGATGATGCGTGCACTCATCACCGAAATTATTTTCCAACAACAGAGAGAGGAGTACAGAACTTATTTCTTTTTAAAATTCTTTAAAACATTTATTTAAAATTACATTAAAAATATTTATATCTGAAAATACTTCCAAATAGTACTAATTCAATATTCAAAAATCTTTTGAAAACAAAATTAAAAACCCCAGAATTTAAGTTCTCAAATTTTCAGTTCTTATTTACTTTACATGTAAATCCAATTTTACAATCAATTTTTATAAAAAAATTCTACCTAACAAACGACATATCACATGCAACTATATCAGTTATAAAAACTATTCTTGTATATACAAAATATAATACTAGGTAAAATTATTTCATTTACCTATATTTCAAAAACAATATTGTGTCGGTTTGCCCTATTAAGTGTTTAGAAATTACTATCGATGCCATAGAGTCCTATGTACCGACCATAATTTATGATGCTAAACAGAACAAATTAACACAATATAAAACATTTTATAACACTTACAGATACGCTTCCTTATACAAATACACTCAGACTGACTCATTCTAGGGTATTACTACCCTATCTCTAATGAGTCAAAACCTACAAAGCTAAGGTTATCTCTACACCAAAGCTCTACAGTGGCTTAGAAAACGGAAATGTGTATAAGCTTGAAAACCATCTCGGGTTCAACTTACAAGCATAAAACAGATGACCAAACGACCTCAGGTTGAACTGAAAATTGGTATGCATGTAGTAGAAAACTTTAACTTTCAAATAAAAATAGAATCAAAGAATTCCTATAGGAAATGAAAACGATACGCTGCTGCAAAAACGGATCTGGTACCAAATGTAACGACCCACCTTTTTGGACGGTTTAAATCGACAATAAACTACACATGTCAGACTCAAAACATTCAAAAGGGAGGATTGTTACGGTGTAAATAAGAAAAATCAGAGAAAGAAAGAAAAACAAAACACAGAATCTCACAGCAGAATGACAAAATAAAATAATCAAATAAACAATTCATGAAGCTGTTTTACAAATAACATTTGATTACACTTTTACAGTGCATATTAGAGTACATTCATTTGTAAAAAATAAATAATGCAGCGGAACTACATGATGCAGTTGGATAAATATAATAAATAATAAAGATATACTAGATATTCATCTTCGTCCTCCAGAAACTAGTCTTCAATACACTGAAAAGCTCAAACTAGCCCGAGTGAACTAAAAAGACAAAACACTCAAGTCAAAACTAAAAGATCTATATAAGTTAAATCAACAGTAAATAAATATGAGTGCAATGGCGTCAGAGATGTTTAGGGATTTGACATTTTCTATCCAGTGTCAAAGTGCGTGCAATGACTTAAGAGATGTTCGGGATTTTCATCTCCTAAGGATCCGTTAAACTATCTATATACATAGTACAATACTCTATTATAATAGTGTCTATAATAAAGTAAAGTATTAAAATAGCATTAAGGCGTTACCCATATCCCCCTTAACACACACATATATATATATTCCAGTAGTCTATACAGATATTGTAAGCCCCACCAAACTGATGGGATATTTAGGGAGCACTCCATAGGTACGGTACAAACCAAACTCATAATGGGCATGATAAGGCATGTGACAAGGCACGTGAGGTAATGCCCAGGCTAGGATACTACTGTTTTGCGGATCCCGACTGGTGGTAACACACAGCAACTACTACCACCCATCTTGAAACACACTCCCAACATCAAATTGAGGGGTGGCCACAAAATCAATCACAAATTCATAATATGATATCGAAGAAATGTGTTTAATCGGAGGTGCGACATCACTTGGCCCGACATGGCTCCTATTTTAGCCACATCAAGCTGACTCACGGGAGTCAAGGCTACGTTAATACCACATGCAGAATCATTCGCCAAACCATCCTACTTCATTCTCGAATCTCGACCATGTACACGGTTGTTAACGTGGTTTTCGGCATCAGCAGAGAGTATACAATATCCGATCCCGGTTTCTTTAACAACCGAAGCTTATTTCATACCAGATGGTTCTTTTACATTTCCAAAACCGATTCATAATTGATATCAAAATATCATATTCAATTCAAACCATATCACTTTTGAAATCATATTCACTTTCGAAATCATGTCACATTTGAAAACATATTCACTTTCAAAACGATAATTACTTTCGAAATCATATCAACAAGTAGGTTAAATCCTCGTTCCAAAATCATGATATTTACTCAAATATGTCATTTCACTAAAAGGTATCAATTTCAAGTCCCAATTTAGGTTATACATCATTTACCTTATTCGGTTTAAAATCAAGATTTAAATATAAATACTTCAACTTTACACAGTCTGAAATTTTTAGATAGTCATAAATAGTTTCTATAGTTTTAAAAATAGTTTAAAATAGTTAAAATACTCTAAAATAGTTTAAATGATTTAAAATAGTTTAAAATAGATTAAACTAGTTTTAATAGTTTAAATATTTTAAAATATTTTAAAATAATTTAAATAATTTAAAATAGTTTAAAATAGATTAAATTAGTTTGGATATAGATTAAAATAGTTAAATATTTTAAATAGGTTAAAAATAGATTTAATACAGTTTAATAGTTTAATATAAAATAGTTTGATTGTTAGAAATGATTTATATAGTACATAGTTAGAAAATCTAAATAGATCCAAATTTAAAATAGTATATTTTTAAATAGTTTATATTAAAATAATTAATTTTAAATTCAAAGTACATCTAGCCCATGTCCGGCTTTCAAATCAACAAACTAAATTTTGTCATCTAATTTAGGTTCCCGTTTAAAACCATTTAATCAATATCGATTTCAAATCCACGTTCGAACTATAAATTTAAACTATTTCAAATTTAGTAGATTTCAAAGTCTAAATATTCAAATATTTCAATAACTCAATTTTGATAAATTTCATTTACACTTTAAATCCAGCTTTAAAATTTCAATTTAAATTCTTTAAACAATTCATTTAAACCAATTCCATTTTCAACATTAAAGCTTAGATTTTCGAAAATAATTCAGTTTTCCCAAATCCAAATTTTTATTTTAAAATATCATTTAACTATATTCAAAATTTTAAGGTTTCAAAAGCCATTTAATTTAACCAATCTGGTATCCGTATATAATTTTCTACTCTATGGTCAAGTGATACAAATATTTATCATTTCAATCCGCAAATATTTTATATTTACGGATATCATTTCAACCTGCAGTCCCAAATAAAATTCAAACTCCATAAACTGCTCGGGTTTATCATTTCAACCCATAACGATTTTTCCCTAATCTATAGATCGTTTGGGTATGTATCGTTTCAGCCCATAGGGATTTTCCTAGCAATAACTAAGGGAACTTGCAGTGTTATAACAATATAAATATAACATCCAGTCATCCAATATCAACAATCAACCATCCATCAAAATCACCATACGATCAACCAATAAATACATTAATTAACTGATTATCATCAATAGGTATTCAATTGACAATAAAATTTCAATATTAAATTAAATGATGATTAGATGCAACAAACTTCATATTTAACTAGAATGACAATTTAAATATATCAGACATCAACCAATTAATTTCTAATCACATCATAAATTTAATTTAACTGACATAAGACAATTTAGTAGTTGTGAGTGGATTAAAACACTCACCTTTGATTTTTCGACAATTTAAAATCCAAATAATGGCCCAAAATTAATAGTCTTAGAATTCATCCAAACTAAGTCGGAAATGTCTGGAATTTCGATACGATCGCAGCGGAACAAACCGCGCATAAATCCGACCTCGTATGCAAAAGATATGTAAGTTAGAACGATCTAAATATTAAAATATTAAATTAAATCAAGCAAATTACAATTCATATACCATATCAGCATGTGGCCGCATCGTTCTCTTCATGTGAGCTAACCTGCTCAAACAAAACCTTAGCACTCACTAGAAGCCGTCACAGCCAATACATCGACCAATGCACGAGCTCTGGCTAAGCCTGCGGCCTGCAGCTCAACGCGCGTCCCTGCTTGTGCCACGATGGCCACCGCCACCACCTGAAAACGCCCAATTTTGAGCCGCCACCGCCTAGGTTTCTAAACCTAAATTGAATTTTCACAACGATCGAGCCATCAGATAACCAAACAGACAACACTGATGAACTCCGCCTGTCACTCTCCACGTGATGGTCCCCTTAATTCGACGATCCCTCGCTGTTGATCAAACCCCAATGAACGGTCGAGAATGTTTTGGAAAATTCCAAACAAACCAAAACCCGATTGCAAAAATGAACAGCAGATCTGAGTTGCACTCGTCGAGAGCTTTCTAGCGATATATAATATGACATAATTTGAGGAGTTTTAATTTTTCGATTTGATTCTAATTTGCAATTGAATTTAGGGTTTAGAATTTCTACCATTTGAGAATGAGGAGCAGACAGATGGAGTTGTATGTAATGTAATAAGAAATAGAAAGGTGTTAGGGTCTAGAAGAATCTGTTTATATGAAAAAGCCCGATAAGAAAGAATGAATATATCGAATTGGTTCGAAATGACAATAACGACCCAAAAATCCCATTCCGCTTCCGAAACGAAAATGGGTCATCCAATATATCGAAAGAGACGTTTTCAATATTTTTAAATTCAATGGAACAAGTTTCAAGTCCTATTTCCAATGTATGAAGAAGTTAGCTTTCAAAATCAGCTTATTTCAAATTGAATTCAATAAATTGATTTCTACGCGTTTCAAGCCCGTACGATCAAATGACAAGTCTGATCGCTACGAAACTTGAAATCTTACAATAATTTACCATTACGGATTTGATGAAACTGGTTTCATCGAACTCCGAGACAGTGGTCAAAATGGCTACTTTCACGTTAGTTAAATAATTTTTTATTAAATCAATTAAATCACCTTTTAAATTCAAATTTAAAAGTTAACAAATCTTATCGTTTTTGGTTTCTTAGACACTTATAATCTTTTAAAACGAATTTCCATGTTCATTTCAATGTTAAATATTACACTAATTACAGTGTTTAATTTCAATTGTAATAAATTTATTAATTATAATTATAATTTTAATAAATTCATTTATTTTGATTTTCATCTTATTATTCATTCAACTATCACATTACAAAACAATTAACATTGGTTTACTATTTATTACACCAATAGTCTACATTTATCATTTTAATCCACATTAACTGCAATATTTCAGCAGGTTAATTGCAATTGATTTCCACTTTATTTTAACAAATTAAATAGTGAATTTAGAATTAAACCATTGTTACCACTTACCAATTCAAGCACATTTCTATGTTCATTGTTAACGAACAAAACTAATATGTTCGCATACTGATTAATTATTCTATATTAACCAATTATAACTTTGCAATCATTTCAATTAATTGGAATTACATTAAAATAGTCGTCAATTACTTTAAATTTACATCATTAAATTACATTCTAATTGTTTTTATCACAAATAAATTGTAATTTTTTTATTTCATCACATCTTAAATTATAAATTCTTCTTTAATTCCATATTTTAATTATCGAAAAAATACGGATCGTTACACAGATACTCTCGTTCCCTCTATTCGACCTTGGCAATCCGTTTATGAAATCCATTAAGATACCATTTCCATACTAGAACACCCAAAGATTGAAGTAACCCTGTCATTTTTTGATGTTCAGCTTTTACCTGTTGACGGTTCAAACTTTGCCTTACCCATAAGCCTACATCTCTCTTCATACCTTCCCAAAAGATACTCTTTTTCATATTCTGATACATCTTAGTTCCTCCTGGATGAATAGTGAACTTTGAACAATGGCATTCTCTAAGGACCTCCTTTCTTAGGTTTTCCACATTCAGGACACACAATCGTCCCTTCTTTCTCAATCAACCTCTTTGATCAAGACTAAAATCCTTCAGATCATCAATCTTGATTCCGGCCTCTAGCCTTCTAGTCTTCTCAGCTAACACGGGTCATTTTGCTGTTTAGATGTAATCCTTTCGATCATCGTCGGTCGAACTTCTAAATATGATACTATGGAGGCTTCTCGACTAGAACTAGCCTTAGATCTTTATTGTACTCCGCATGTGGTGAATGCTTCTAAAACTTTCCACATGGTTATCATTGCCAATACTGCATTCTGATGTTTTTTGGTAAGTGCATCTGCAACTTTATTTCCTTTTCCTGGTGTGTACTCAATACCAAAGTCGTATGCAGCTTTGAATTCTATCAATCTCTGCTATCTCATATTCAACTCCTTCTGCGAGAATAAATATCTTAGTAAATTATGATTTGTAAACAACTCGAATCTTTCTCCCAAAAGGTAATGTCTCTACACCTTCGATGTGAAAATTACTGCAGCTAATTCCAAATCATGAGTTGGATATCTAACTTCATGTAGTCTGAGCTGTCAAGAAGCATAGGCAATCAGTTTACCTGTCTACATTAACACGGCACCAAATCCCTTTCCACATGCATACATTTATACCACTAAGTCCTGATTCCCCTCTAGAACAACTAACACAATTGCAGTAGTCAATAAATGTTTTGGTTTCTGGAATGTCTCCTTACACTGATCGGTCCAAATAAACTCTAGATTTTTTCGAGTTAGCTTAGTCATCAGTGCGGCTATCCACAAAAATCCTTATTGATTCTCCGGTAGTAGCCAGCTAAGCCAAGAAAACTCCTTATCTTAGTCATCATATCGGGTCTCTTCTAATTATTCACTGCCTCGATCTTAGCCAGATCTACTGACAACCCTTTCTTTGAGACTATATGACCAAGAAACTTAACTTCTTTCTTCCAGAAATGACATTTTGAAAACTTTGCTTTCAACTTATGCTGCCTTAGTTTCCCAAGCACTATCCTAAGATGAGGTTCATGATATCTTTCATCCTTTAAGAGTATTAACATGTCGTCTATGAATATCAACACAAATCTGTCCAGATGTTCTCGGAAGATTATGTTGGTCAAGTCCACGAAGAAGGAAGGCGTATTAGTTAGTCCAAACGGTATCACTAACCATTCGTATGATCCATATCTTGTCCTAAACGTCGTCAGAGTAATACTACCCATTGTTGCTCTAAGCTGGTACAAACCTGTTGCCAACTCCAACTGAAAAAAAATACTAGGCTCAACTCAACTGGTCAAACAAATCATTAATCCTAGGCAAAGGATATCGATTCTTTATCGTCTTCTCGTTCATCTTACGATAATCGATACACAACATCAACGATCCATCCAGTTTCTTAACAAACACTGCGGCTGCACCCCAAGGAAAACTGCTTGGTCTGAAAAAATTCTTACTTTTTAAATCCACCAACTGTGCCTTTAGCTCCTTTATCTTGGTAGGTGCCATTCTACTTAGCGGTCTACTCACAGGTTTAGCTCCAGGTACTAAATCTATCGGTAACTCAATGGCTCATTTTGGCCGTAGTCCTATCACGGGCTCAAAGACATCTACAAATTTCTAACAATCTCGATTCAACTCGTCTTCTTCGCCTGTAAAACCCAACAAAGTGCAAGAATCAAATTTTGGGTTTTCTACAGTGTATACAAGCTGATCACTATAACCAGGGTGTCTAAGTAATGTTTTCTATCATGGTAAAATATCCTAGCATCGTACTTACTTAACCAATCCATACCCAAAATAATTCCGAAACTTGTGAAATCAAACACATGAAAACTACAAGAAAATATGTGACAAAACAACTCTAACTCTAAGTGGTCACTTTTCATCCCAAAAGTTGCATACCCTCTTATCAGATTCCCAGCCCTTAAGAAAGTAACTAGGTATGAAGGTTTTAGGTTAAGCTCATCTACCAAATAATGAGATATGAAAGAATGCTATGCACCAGTATCAAATAGAACCCTAAACAACACACCATGAATCAAAAGCATATGTGACGACCCAGAATTTTTAACAATTTAAAATGGAATAATTAATTGATTTTAAATATTTAAAGGTTATTTTAACTTGAATTCCAAATATTAATATTTACTTGATAATTAAATTATTGAATTATATAATTCGAAATTGGGTAAGATGTTGAATATGGAATTTTAAGCTTGTTAAAATAATTTGAAGGTTTATAAAATTTATAATGATGATACTGAAGATAATAGAATGGTTGAAATTTAATTTAAAGGTAATTTGTTCAGTTTTAATAATATATCGTTTAAATTGACGTTTAGAAATAGCCTTCCGAGGCACAGTCTCGGAATTCGACGAAACCAGTTCCATTAGATCCGTAATAGATAGTTATTATCGGATTTCAATTTTCGTAGCGTTTGGATTTACCGTTTGCTCGTACGGGTGAGAAACGCGTTAGAATTAAAATCGATAATTTAATATTTTAAATTGATTTATAAAGCTAACTTCCACATATGATTAAACTAGCTTCTGAAACACGTTCCATTGTGTTCGGAATACGGGTAAAGCCTTGTAAACGCCTGGCGGCATGTCTGATTAGGAGTTCGAAATTTCACGGTATGCAACACGAGATATTTTCAATATTCAATTATATAATAATCAAGCGTACTCAAGAAGCCATTCCCAATTTTATTATACGTCTTTGTCTCCCTCAAGCTTCCAGACCGAATCAAACGGAAAAAAAATTCTTCAGAAAAAAAAATTAAGTTAAAAATGGCTACCTCCCTTTTGAAATCAGGCGATTCAAGCTCTAAACCCTAGCAAGTTTCTGTCTCCTCGTTCAATCGTAACCTCCAATCTTCCTTACCCCGCTCGTGTCGCGACCAGTGCGCTCCATGTCCGGCCATCCTCCATCGCCCTCTGACATAAATTCATTCCCTACCCATGCCTCTTATTTCGAGCAAAGTGCCTGGGTTTCTCGAGAAAGGCGCTGGGGGTTTCAATTCGGTGAGCGCTATTCCTCATCGCGTGCGAGGAGGGCGGCGCGGGGGTAGTCACGTGGTGGCGTTTGAAGGTTCATGAGGCCGGGCGTGACTTGGAGGTGAAGGATTTGTGCTCGACGTCGAATTGGGTGGAGGTGAATTGGATGTTTAATCGGGTTGCAGCTTGCTTTGGGTAGATTGGTGATCAAGGTGAGGTCTAACAGTTTTTGTTTTATTTTAATTTTCCTAAGTTTATATAATATATGTACATGAAAGAAGAGAAATTTATTTTGTTGTTTACTGCAGTGTTGAAATTTGAAAATTTAGGCATGAACTATTATTTGTTTTTGGATTGGGAAATATATGTAAGGATTTAGAAGATAAAGAAAAAAAGGCAAAAATTAGTTTAGGAAAATTTAATTATTTGTTTAAATAAAGATTTAGTTAAATTAAATTTATAAAATGGAAATCAATTTATTTAGTTAACTTATATAATTATTTGATAACTAGAAAATATTTTATAAACAGAAAAATAGTTTGAAATTAACTTATTAGGTAAAATGAAATTTATTAAATAGAGATTGATTTGTCCAAATTGTTCGAATATTCATAAAATCATATAATGTCTATACAAGGTCCAAAATTTGGATGATAATGGTCGAGATGGAATTGGATCGCCAAATAAAAATCAAAGGTGAGTAAACCTCATGCTACTGGATTTTTATTTAAATTTAAATGGTTAAATTTAAATGATTGGTTGAATGGTTGAATTGAATTGATGTGCTATATTATATAGTAATATATTGTATATACTGGAATGATTGATATTCTGTGATGAATATTTTGGTAATTGGAATGTTGAATGTTGTGGTTTGCTTGAATATTTCAGAGTCCTGAGTTATCGAAATATATAAATTGGATTTTTAAAGAAATATAAGGGTGAATTTTGAAAGTAAAATAATTATAGAATAAAAATAAGAATGTATTGGAAAGAAATGAAAGTGATGTTTAAAAACTGAAGCTAAATTGTAAAGTAGATATTTAAAAACAAGTTTTAAATCAAAGTTCGATCGGGCATTTGAGTTAGTGAATCTCAAATTTTAAAACAAATGAAGTTTTAAATATTGAGTGTTTTAACAACTTGAATGTTAAAGTGCATTTGTAAATTGATTTGAATTTAAGAACAGATTTGGTTTTAAATTCTTTTAAGTTCTATTATAAAACGAGTGATTAATTTATTTAATGAAGTAAGCAAAAAGATAGTAAATTACAGGTTGAGATTAATCGAGGGTGATTAATATTATGGTTTAATTAATTTAATTAATTTAGATTAGGATAAATTAAAATATAATTGGAAATCATTAATTTATATAATTAACAATGTAATTAAAGATCGATTGATTAAGATAAATTAATCTATAATAAGTGACTTATAAGAAGTTAATTAATATAAGAAATTAATGATTAATGTAATTAAAATAGTTAATTAATTCATGAAGTAATTAAGATTTCTTACTAATTTTGGTTAAGAGGAATTAATATCGTGAGATTAATTAAAGATAATTACTTGAATGTAATTGAAGGATAATTAATTCAGGTTGATTAATTAAGATGAATAATGAAAGGATGATTGAATAATTTATTTGAAATTAACTAATGACAAGTGAAGAAATCTAAGTCGTTGAGGTTAGTAATTCAACCAGGATTAATTAAATTAAATTTGTATGTGATTAAGTTATGCTTATGAATGATTGAATGGTATTGGATGCTTTGAATGAGTTGATATCTCGAATATGAAATGTTGTGTATTTCATTTGGACAACTTGAGTTAGGATGACATGAGACTCGAAGAGACCGGGGTCGGTTATTAGGAAATACCCGAAACCACTTCAAATTTTTATAGATTAATATTTGAAATCTATAGGCTGGAGTGAAGTGATTTAAAGGAATTGTACTATTTTAAATCTAAATCTTTGGTACTTAGAAAAACTTATGTGTGAAATAACTGATGTCTATAACACATTGTGAACTTGTAAATTGCTTCGAGTTACCCCGAGTTCTATATAAGTTGTATGCTTTGTATTCCATGTTGGATGAGTTTACTCACGTTGGTTTCCAGCCTGACCCGGGTGTTACTTTGATGTAATGCTCAGGTCAGACCGAGTATTACAAATTTTCAGGTAAGGACGTTCTGGAGCTCAGGAGACAGGCTGGATGACAAGAACGTATAAAGTATTTCCGCTGTATTATATTATTGTTAATCTGAGATATGATAATTGTGTATATCCAGTGTCTGTATATATGTGTAACTCTAATGTATTAAATGTAATCGACAGACATAGTATTCTTTTGTAAACTGTTATTATTTATTATTATAATTTTTCCGCTGCGAATATGAGATGTTGATGTTTCTGATCTTCTCCTTCTTCTATCTCTTTCTTCTTTTCATAACTATCTGGAATTTTCGGAATCGAAAATTTCGGGTCGTACAGTTGGTATCAGAGCTGAAAGGTTAAGCGAGAACCTTGGTTCTGGTGGGAATTTCTCCTTAAATAGGAGTACTCTAGGATGGGTCGAGTATGTATATATATATATATATATGAGCATGTACTTGTTATTTTCTTATATAAAGGTTTTTAATGACTTTATATAAAAATATATTTTGATATATAAAGCAATATTTCCTTCTAATAAATATTAAGGTGATTGGTTGTTAAATCATTGGAATTAATTAAGAAGTAGTATAATAGAACCGAATTAAAATCTTGAATTGGAATTAATTTAGTGATAACAGAAATACAACCAAATTAAAATTAAATTAATTGGAATGAAATTCTAGAATTAGAACTCAGAAATTAAATTGTTTAAAAACTTTAAATGAACAAAGTTAATTTGGTTTAAAAAGTTAAACCAACCTTTGAGAATTTAACTTGAATTTATATAATTCGAGATGGTTTAAAATTTGAAATTGGAACTGAATTCATTGAAATTGAATCCATTCAAATTGAATCTGATTTAAATTAATTGGATTGGTGGTTGAAGATGGATAAGTTTAAAATTTTAAATGGAAAATTTGAACTGGATTAAATTGAAATGATTTGAAATTGAAGTGGGTTCAATTGATATTTGTCCAAATTGATTGGAATAATCTGAAATTATAATTCAAGTTGAATAGGATTAAAATCAAATGGAATTTGATTTGGATTGGGAAAGAAATCAAGATTGATTCAACTTGAATTGGGGTTAAATAAATTTCGATGGAAATTGAAGTTCTTCAAATTGGAATTGAGTCCATTAAATGGAAGTGGAAATTTAAATTGAATTATTGGGGAAGTGAACAGTTTTGACTCTGGACTATTTTCAATATAAATTGTTTTAATATAAACGTATTTTTTTAAGCTATTTAATCTATACAGCCTTTCTTTTTCAAAGCCAGATTATTTTATATTTATTCTACAATCGTTTTGGAACTATTTAACAATTTTTCAACTGTTTTATAAACTAATTACTATTTTTCAACTATTTTACAAATTAATTACTATTTTACAACTATTTTGTAATTATCTAAAATTTCTGAGACTATTTAACTATTTTCCAACTATTTACAATTAGTTAACTATTTTACACCTATTTTGCAAACTAATTATTATTTTTCAACTACTAATCTATTTTTAAAATTTCCAAGCTATTTTCTAAAAATAATCTGGTCGGAGTTCAAACTGTTATTAATTAAATACCTAACTGAGATAAGAATTGAAGATATAATCCAAATGAGAATTAAGGCAATTGTAAATAAGTGAATGGGAATTAAAGGAAATGTGAATAGAAAGAGAAATTGATTTGGCTAATAATCAATGAAGCTAAATATGTAGGATGTACGTATATTATTCTATTCTCATAGTGATTTGATCCAGATTCGAGCATAGAATTTCGAGATAGCTTATCGATCCAAGTTGGGATTTTTCACTCGATTTTCGACGGCGAACCTGGATATGGATTGTTGATTGGTTCTGTGTAACGATCCTGGATTTTTGCCGAGTTTAAATTACTAATTAATTTAATTTTTGAATGAAAATTGTGAAATTAATTTGTAAATTGATTTGACTTTCTCCAAATTCAAATAAAAATAGGTGTGTTTATTTTATTGAAGTAGAATTAAGTTTTAAAAACGATTTTTTATAAGTTAAATAAATATAAATATATCGGAATGCAGGATGTAAAAGAAATAAAACATAAATATATATGTATATAAAGAAATAAGACAATGAGTATGTAAGTTAAAATAAATAATTAAGCTAGGAATAGAAACAAATATATATATGATAAATTGTAAAAATATAAAGTAACACATGGCTAAACTTAAACAGCATATTAAAATAGAAATTTATTTATAATATAAAGTAATATGGCAAAAGGAAAAAAAAATATACATTCAACTACAAACAAATAAAGTATAAATATGAGACAAGAAACAAGAAAACATATATGTGAAGCTTGTATAGGAAGACACTAATATGTATATACAAGTTTGAACAAAGATAAGTGTAGACTAGGAAAAGAAGTATGACATTAACAAAATAAATAAAAAAAGTATATATCCATTCAAGTATGAACAAATAGAAATTTTATACATTCAAAAAAAAAGAAAAAAAAGAGATAAGTATGTAAATAAGTATAAGTATGAAAGGCTTGCATAGGAAGATAGTAACACATTTCAAGTATGTAGATTAAAATATCTAAAAGCAAGACAAATATAATTAATGTTAGCCACCAAAACAATACTATCAGCCACTAAAACAAGTTTTCAGCCGAAATCTTGCTTAGTAAAAATGCAAAGAAGAAAAATATCTCTGACTAATATTTGTACAAAACAAGATATTGCCTCCCTGTGTACAAACAAAATTTTAATCCCTGTACATTTCTTTCCTATATATCAACTTCTCCACCTTAGTTCGATCATCAAAAGCTAAGTAAAATCTGAAGTAATACTATCTTAAACTTAAACAAAATTTCAACTTTAAATAACACTTCAACTCGAACCAGAGAAGCAAAGAAGATTTCAGCAAGCTAGGAATTCAAAGTCGGTTCCAAATAGAGCTACTCTGTTCATCTTCTCAAAAACATAGTAACTTCACATTTAAAAATCTTAGAGTAATCTGGATTACATGCTATTCCTTGAAACAATATGTTTATATGAATTTCTAGCATTATCTGTGTATATATGCAAGTGTGTGTATACTGTGTATTTCCTGTTGTGTTCCTAGACTCAAATTTCATTCAAAATTTATGTTATATTAATCTAGGTACAAATAGAACTTAGGTTTTAAACAAATCATGTTTGCTTAAGTATAAAGTAAGGTTTAAAAATTTAATTAAGTTAAATAAATTTGTATATTGCTCTGGAAACCAGGATAACTGAGCAAAACTTTAATATAGTTAAAATTTAAGTTTCTTATTTTACAAATTCAGATATACAATTTGAATTCGTACACTTAAACATGATTTTTAAAGCTAAAATCACAATTTTTAGATCATGGGTGTAAGAGCAGTTCGAGTTTGATTAAATTTCACTCTTTTGGGAAATTTTGGTGATCTCGTTGATGGGGGAGGTCGTAGTCCTCTGGGCTGGTAGCGGAATGAACGTAGTGTCGAGGAAAAATAGTGGATAGGGCTGCAGTTCGACGTGGTGGCGGTGGCGAACGTTTATAATTTGTAAACCTAGTTTTTGTCGAGGTTAGATGTTCGATTCGTTTGTCGTCTGTGTGTGATCGAGCGCGATAAGTTTTGGGGTGATGGTGGAGGAAGTGTCGACACGTGAGTGGCCGAAGTTTCACGTTTTCTGGTGGTCGGAGATTGGAGAGCGACGGGTTTCCAAGTTTTGGAATGATGATGCCAGTGCTGTTCCAGGTTCGATCGAAACACTCGAATTTGATTTCGAGTGGATGGGGAGGCTTTGATGATCGTGATGGGTTTTAGGATAGTTCGTCGTCGTGCTTGAAGTTTGGGTGGTGATCGGAGGTGGTCAGAACCACCGTGCATGTGCACGGTGTGTTTATTTTCTGGTGAAGGGTTGTTTGGGTCTGATGATGTTTGGTCTCGAGTTTCTCTCGAGTGATGGACTCGAAGCCTGGTGATGTTCGGCTCGAAGCACATTAGGATGGGCTCGTGTAATGTTTTGTTCAGGGTTAAAACAGAAAACTGTCCTATTTCCAGATTTTAAAAAAGATTGAATGTAAATTTATGAATCAAGGTTTAAATTGAGTTTTAAATCAAAGTTAAATATAAATTCAAGTTCAGTTTGGAAACTTAGTTTGAGAATAAATAAGTTTAAATTTAAATTTTTTTTTTTACTTAAAAGAGTGGTTAAGCATTTAAGTGTATTCAAAAGTAATTTTGTATTGCAAAATAGAAATTGAACTGTAAGTAAGAATTTGAATTAAGATTTGAAACCTGGACTAAATTCTGAATTTGAATTCCAGAGTTTTGAAATCAAATAAAGTTTTATAACGTTAAATGTTTAGAATAAGTTTAAATGTAAAGGTATGTTTAAAAATGAAATTAAAAGTAGATTTAGAAGTAAAAAAACTTTATGATCTTTACTTTTAAGAAAATAAAGATTGGATGATTTGTAATTCAATAATTTTGAAGTTAATTAAAATGGATAATTTATTATCTAATTAATTAATGATTTGGATTAATTAAATAGGTAATTAAAGGTTTAAATTAATTAATTAAGGTTTAAAAAATTAATTAAGTAGGGAATAATTAATTTGTAAATTAAGGATTATTAATTAGATATTAATTAATGATTAAAGTTGCTTAATCAAGTGATTAAGTAATAATTAATTTAAGGGTAATGTGATAAATTAAATAAGGTAAGTGATTTGAGAATAATTAATTTACTGAAGGTTAAATTAATTAATGGAAGGGATTAAGAAATAATTATTCATCAAAGAGTTATTAATTAGTTATTGTGATTAATTAAGAATAATTAATTAAGAATTGATTATTAATTAAGGGTTAATTAATGATTAATTAAAGGATAATTTACCGAATGTTTTGTAATTAATTGATTATTAATTTACCTTGACTAGCAAATTTATTCATAGAAATTAATCTGATTAAATCAATCAGATAATTAAATTGATCCTACTTATGGATGTTTTCATTTTATTGAATGGGTGAATTGTTTGATATCCCTGATGTGTGATGCTTTGTGATATATCCTGATTTGTGTTGTGATCTGTAATTTATTTATCTGGGATAAATGTAATTAATTATCTGTGATGTAATTTATTATGTGTGATATATATCTCTATGATCTGTATGTGAAAGATAAGTGTTATAGTTTATACCGCTTATCAATTATATTTCTGTGTTTTGATCTGTGATGATGATGTTGTTGCACCATTGTGTTAAACCCCTGGACCACACCATACACACACAAATATGGATTTCACGAGGAAATCGATTAAGTCACAGATTTTTGAAATGATTTTTAAATAGACAATTTGAATTCAAATGGTTTGGAAATGGAATCGGGTTAAATGTGAAAAGCTTTTGACTGCATTTTCAAGATAAAATTTATTTTTGAATAACTTGATAAAGTTTTGAAATTTAAATAATTTGATTCAAATTTGAATTCAAAATTTGAAACTGAATTCTATAAATTGAAACTAGGGATTAAAGATGTTATGCAAGTTATATATGGTTAAACCATTTCAAATGTATTGATTTGGGAATTTGAATTTAAATCCAAAGGCTTTAACTCGTGCAAATATAATTGGATTCTTCCGAAACGAAAACTATTTGTTTTCAAATAATTAAAACTTTCATATAAGAAATGAACGTCTAATTTGTCTTAAAAGAGTTTCTAATTTGAAATCAAAATGGTTTCCCAGGTTATGAATAAATCTTTGGAAATGGTTTGAAAGCTATAAGTTAAATCTTTGATTTAAAGATTTAACGAGTTAATCCAATTGAAATGGAAATTGTTTTGAAATCCCTATATGGATCTTGGTGAAACTGGATGAACTTTGTGAAATAAATCTTTTTGTTTAAAAGATTTGAAATGGTAATTTGTTTAACCATTTGAAAGAAAAGCTTTGGATTTTTAAGTAGTGACTTAACTGAAATCCCATATCCATATATATTTAAATATTGCGCTCATTATTCGGTTTAGCCGGGAGAGAACCTTGTGTCATATAACCCATTTCGAATAATGATATGACGCTATGGATTGCATTTGGAAACCGGTGTTGAAGACCGGGTATTTGTGAGAACGATAGGATAACCTATTGATTGACTCTGCACTGAGTTGCTTCAGGATAGAGTTCTCCCTAAGTGATGGGAAGTCCGATTGGGATTGTGAATACCCGGATTTGCAAGGGCTTCTTACGAAGTACCTTAGGTTCTGTTCGAACCCGGGATAGACTTGTATGGTTGTATGTCTAACACTACACTTTGAGATATAAAACTGATTTCTTTCAAATACATATCTGTTGGTGGCGGAGAATTCATTCACTTAGCCTAACACCCTTCTCTGAGACGTATGAGCTCAGAGGTTATGTAGTTGAAGGTTATCAGTGATATACTCCCAATTTGGTAGTGTGACATGCTGAGTACTGCTGTGTGTTGATGATCATTTGTGATCAAAGCATGGCTTTAGTGTAAAGCGTAGCTTTGTGGACGAGACTGCATCAGGACCTCACACCCCAAAAATGGTCGAAACAGGAAAGATGCGGCAAGGTTATGAGGGTCGCGCCTTTTAGGGTGTGTCATTCCCTTCTGGTAAAGCGTGGTATCATGGTATGGAGCCCAGATATTTACCTATGTGGTAGGCTTCAATCTCATTTCTGTGTGGTTGTTGCTTTGTGGTTTAGAGACGCCTCGGATAAAGGTCCCAAAGGACTGGGGGATGGCATGCTCGAGTAGTAGTTACCTAGTTACAGAGGTAACCCAGCCTTGTGTTGGTAGAGATCCGGTTAGGTTCTCGGGACGTCCCGCCAGAGGCGTACCTATAGACAGTTGGAAGTTCCTTAGCCCGATCATTTGTAGGAAATCCAAACAAAACAATACGAGCCCTTTACGATTGCAGTTGTATAACCTGCCTCCTCAGGAGGTAGCTATAGCAGGCATAATACAATGGTACCTATGCTGGCTAGGATTTATATTCTACTTTCAAAATGGTTTTTCTGCACTTTGCACTTATAATAATATATCAAACGAATTTTTTCATATCAAGCATGTTTGACTATCATAAGGAGAAATCTCCTCCAATTCTGCATTTGCATGGTGTGTGCGGTGGGAGGCCTTATGGTAGTTTCATTTTCCAAAAAGCATTGCAGATTTATTTTAAAATCCTTTATTTTTGTTTCTAAAGAATAAACTGTTTTTGTTATTCACACCAGTCCCATGACTGACTCGGAGTTTATTGTTCCTTTCCTAAACTCTGGGTGCCCAAAATTTTTACCACATGGGCAGTCTAGAGTTGGGTTTTTCAGATGGCCAGGTTTATAGATATCTAGAGTTGGTTCAGTCTTTGGATATGGACGAGACTTGCTTGTCTAGGTGACACGTGAAGTTGGTTCGAGCTAGCTTTGGATTAGAGCATTGGATTTGGGGATGCATTCTTTTGAAGATATTCTTTTTGTTGTGTCTTGAATCTCTGATAGTATTGATATCTATTGTATCATTCTATTGTATCACATTATATCAAATTTTGTATCTGTCATTGTATCAAGTGTTATATATATATTGTTATTCTTTTTCTTCCGCTGTGTTGTTTACTTAATGGTGTTATAAGCTCCGACGAACCAGGGCGACGTTTGGATCTGCGGCATTGGGATATGAGTGTCGTATCGGTGCCGATTTTCGATGGTCGAGTCAGGGCCATCACATTCTGGATATTCTCTATTATAGTTATATCTATGCAAGGAGAATGATAGTTTCTGATCAAGAAACAAGATCTGAGTCCGCACTAGGAAATCGGGTGGACGATACTAGTTTGGAAGTGAAATTTTGTGATCGAGTGAGCGATCAGATTGGTATAGCGTACGGATGATAAGTGTACATCGTACAGTTTTGAATGAAATTGATATTAGAAAGAGTAATCAAATTTGAATATTTGATTTTGAATAAACAAAGTTATATATCTTTGTTATATAAGATAAAACTCCCCTTTTTGAATCTATAGCCAGAAGGAAATGGTTTTGAAAGTGTTTGAAGTATAAAAGGAGTTTTATACAAGTTTGAAATGATCCAAAGTTTTAAAATTATTTATATCTGAATATATATATATATATATATATATATAAAGGATCTTATGAGGATTTTGGAAGAAAGGTTTTGGGAACCTTTGGATTTGGAAAGGCTTTTGATTTTTGGGTAAAATCAATATTGAAATTTGGAAAGCCTAGTTTGAGAACTATCGATTTTGGGATAATCGATTTTGTGTAAATGAGCTTTGTATGAGATCATACTAGGTGCATGATTTGAAAGATACTATATGTGTATAGTATAAAGTGTTTTGATAATGGCTCTGGGGAAAATGGCGCTCCCTTAAAATGAACTTCTTAGGAGTGCCACCGGGTAGTGCTGCCTTGAGCCCCAAAGGGGGTTCTAAAGTTGATCCTGTGAGGAGTCCGGACAAAACTAGTTCTTGAGGATTATGAGTAGTGTGTGCCATAGCGAAAGTCGTGTGTGCCGCTGAGAGCCAACGGTCTACTTTGATTTTATATCGGTAGACTGCGACGTATAGTAACATAGCGAAAGTCGTGTGTGCTGTTGAGAGCCAACAGTCTACGTTTGATTTTACATCGATAGACTGCGACCTATGTAGGAGTGGAGAAGTTTCATTTTTGACAGCGAAAATCGAGGGGCGTTGATGCCAACAGTTACATGGACTTTTGCTGCGATGGCAACGTAACCCTGAAATGTAACTGCGATCTGTTGTGGGTTCCATGGCGTAATCGAGGGGCGCGGAGTGCCTACAGTTACATGGACTTTTGTTGCGATGGCAACATAATCCAGGATGTAACTGCGACCATGGATGGGTGTGATGATTCCCAGAGCATTCTCACCAAAGATATTTCCTCTATTTTCAAATGATGTTTTCTATATTTTCAATAAAATTATTTTCCCAAGTATTTTCACTGGGTGTTGAAACGGGTTTACCAAGTACTTATAGATTTTCAGTCCTACGCCTGATCAACGTATGGCTGAATTTCTATAAAAACAAGGATGGACTGGTTGAGACATCGAGTTATAAGAAGTATTTTTATAAAGAGCTATTTTAATAGTATAATATGGATTTAAAAGCATTTCTAAGATTTTAAAATAAAGGTGATGGAATTTTGGAAAATGAAAGAAAATCCAAACTGGAATTATAAAAAAAAATTGAATTCAAGAAAATTTAATGAAGTGATTTTTTTGTAATAAAAATCGAATATTGATTTAAAAGTTGGAAGTAAGCTAATTAGCTAAATAATTATTTGATAGAGTATATTAATAAAATTTAACTCGGTTAAATAAAATGGATTATAAGTTAATAATGGAGTTTGGAAATGAACTTGAATTATAAATAGAATTTGACTTGGATTTGATGATGAATTAAAATAAGTGGAGATGTTGTAAAAACAAAATTCAAGTGAGTTAAAAATAATATTTAACGTAATTTGCTAGTAAATTAGATATAATGGAAGTGTTGTCGAATGAAATGAAAATGAATTATAATAGAAATGGTTTGAGTTGCAAACAAAACCTAGGTAAGTAGAAATAAATTGAGAATGGCTTTGTATTAATAAAATAAATTCGAAATTGAATTAAGTAGGTGAATTAAAAATCAAAAATGGGGTGAATAAATGGGTTAATTGAATGAAATAATAAATGGATGAAGTCTGATTGAATAAAAATTAAATCAGAGTTTTAATTGGAATTGGGTTATCAGAACGAACTTAAGTTTCGAGGCGTATTAAATTGAAGTAAACTTTCTTAAGTCAATAAAAAGCTTGGTATCGAGATGAATGGAACACCATTAAATAAAGTTTGGGTTAAATTTATTTGGAAAATGGATATTAATATAAACATCGAATGTGGCCAAGCTCAATGAAATGGTTTTAAAATGAAACCAATGCAGAGATGAAATGGAATGCAAATGTATGGTTGGTGAATAAACTAGAAATGAAATGGAATTAAATACAGAATGAGTTGAAATTAATTTAAAGTAGTTATAAACTAAAATGGATACTCTATTAGGCAAATATCGCCGAATTTACATAAAAATAGTTGTCGTTTACGTAAAACAAAAGTAATTAAAACTCTATAAGTGGGTAGAGATTAAATAAATTGGTTTTAAGATCAATTGAAATGAATATGAGTTTATTTTGCTTAAAAATAAATTGAATGTAAGCAATTGAGTTGTAAACCATTAAAATTTAATGAAATGGCATATGAATTGGTCGAAAGCAATTGAATTAGCTTTAAAATTTTATAAATCGCTTATGGAAAACGTTTGGTGCTTGTTGCTTATGAAATGCATGTGTTTAGCTATTGAAAGTAAGTGAAATGCTAATAGATTTTCTATATATGGCACTTATATATTTAAGTTGAGTAAGTACAGGTACCTGAAGGCCGTTTAGTTGAATTTGGACGCGATAAATGCTAAAATAATAAGCTGTTTGCTTAAAATGCTAAATAAAGGTACGCCTACGCAATAAAAGTAGGAAATATGAACTGTTTTTTCTTTTTCCAACCATGTGGGTCGATGTATATATATATTTATATCTCTTGTCAAATTGCAAAAGCTCCTCCGTACAAAGGAGACTCTGCCAAAATTTTCTGAAAATTTTGGGAGTTAGAAAATTATTGAAAAATTTTGGAAAATTTTCTGTTAGCAACAAAATGATTTCAAAGTTGAAACCGAAATAAATTAGTGAATGAAACTAATTTAAAATAATGCTATGAATCAGTTATAAATGGAAGATAAAATTCAATATTCAAAATGAAAAATAAATTAAATTCATATGAAAACGGGGAAAACTAATTTGAATAGAAATAGATATGAAAACTTCCGTAAGGAATTGTGTAAAATGATTTGAAAAATTACGATTGGATATTATTGCTAAGTAAGATATGCAGGTATTATAAAAGGAAAAGAAAATTGGATTTGATTTCAGGAGATAATGTGAATTGCCCAACAAAAAGGTATGTATTTAAATTTCTGTATGAAATTGGATTGGGTTTTTGATCTAGCCACTTGGATTTTTGTTTTCTTTTGAAATTTGGGAGCCCATAGTGGCATTTTGTAGCTAGGCGCGCAAAGGAGACGCTGGCCAAAAATTTTGAAAATTTAGAGAGTTAGAAAATTTTTGAGAAAGTTATTATAATTTAAATTTGAATTTTAAATTTAAATTTGAATAAGTAGAGTAAATAATGTTGTTGGAAACTATAGAGGTTTTGGGAAGTTGGTTGAGGTAATAGTGGGTCTTTACTAAAAGATAGTTGGTAGGATGTTAAATTGTGGGTTTTGGAAAAAGGTAAATGGGTATAGTACCATTCTCCCTAACTAGTAATTTCGGGGACAAAATTCTTTTAAGAGGGGAGGAATGTGACGACCCAGAATTTTTAACAATTTAAAATGGAATAATTAATTGATTTTAAATATTTAAAGGTTAATTTTAACTTGAATTCCAAATATTAATATTTACTTGATAATTAAATTATTGAATTATATAATTCGAAATTGGGTAAGATGTTGAATATGGAATTTTAAGCTTGTTAAAATAATTTGAAGGTTTATAAAATTTATAATGATGATACTGAAGATAATAGAATGGTTGAAATTTAATTTAAAGGTAATTTGTTCAGTTTTACTAATATATCCTTTTAATTGACGTTTAGAAATAGCCTTCCGAGGCACAGTCTCGGAATTCGACGAAACTAGTTCCATTGGATCCGTAATAGTTAGTTATTATCGAATTTCAATTTTCGTAGCGTTTGGATTTACGGTTTGCTCGTACGGGTGAGAAACGCATTGGAATTAAAATCGATAATTTAATATTTTAAATCGATTTATAAAGCTAACTTCCACATACGATTAAATTAGCTTCTGAAACACATTCCATTGTGTTCGGAATACGGGTAAAGCCTTGTAAACGTCTGGCGGCATGTCTGATTAAGAGTTCGAAATTTCACGGTATGCAACACGAGATATTTTCAATATTCAATTATATAATAATCAAGCGTACTCAAGAAGCCATTCCCAATTTTATTATACGTCTTCGTCTCCCTCAAGCTTCTAGACCGAATCAAACGGAAAAAAATTCTTCAGAAAAAAAAAATTAAGTCAAAAATGGCAACCTCTATTTTGAAATCAGGCGATTCAAGCTCTAAACCCTAGCACGTTTCTGTCACCTTGTTCAATCGTAACCTCCAATCTTCCTTACCCTGCTCGTGTCGCGACCATTGCTCTCCATGTCCGGCCATCCTCCCTCGCTCTCTGACATAAATTCGTTCCCTACCCATACGTCTTATTTCGAGCAAAGTGCCTGGGTTTCTCGAGAAAGGCGCCGGGGGTTTCAATTCGGTGAGCGCTATTCCTCATCGCGTGCGAGGAGGGCGGCGCGGGGGTAGTTGCATGGTGGCGTTTGAAGGTTCATGAGGCCGGGCGTGACTTGGAGGTGAAGGATTTGTGCTCGACGTCGAATTGGGTGGAGGTGAATTGGATGTTTAATCGGGTTGCAGCTTGCTTTGGGTAGATTGGTGATCGAGGTGAGGTCTAACAGTTTTTGTTTTATTTTAATTTTCCTAAGTTTATATAATATACGTACATGAAAGAAGAGAAATTTATTTTGTTGTTTACTGTAGTGTTGAAATTTGAAAATTTAGGCATGAACTATTATTTGTCTTCGGATTGGGAAATATATGTAAGGATTTAGAAGAAAAAGAAAAAAGGGAAAAATTAGTTTAGGAAAATTTAATTTTTCGTTTAAATAAAGATTTAGTTAAATTAAATTTATAAAATGGAAATCAATTTATTTAGTTAACTTATATAATTATTTGACGACTAGAAAATATTTTATACACAGAAAAATAGTTTGAAATTAACTTATTAGGTAAAATGAAATTTATTAAATATAAGTTGATTTGTCCAAATTGTTCGAATATTCATAAAATCATATAATGTCTATACAAGGTCCAAAATTTGGAAGATAATGGTCGAGATGGAATTGGATCGCCAAACAAAAATCAAAGGTGAGTAAACCTCACGCTTCTGGATTTTTATTTAAATTTAAATGGTTGGTTGAATGGTTGAATTGAATTGATGTGCTATATTATATAGTAATATATAGTATATACTGGAATGATTGATATTCTGTGATGAATATTTTGGTAATTGGAATGTTGAATGCTATAGTTTGCTTGAATATTTCGGAGTCCTGAGTTATCGAAATATATAAATTGGATTTTTGAAGAAATATAAGGGTGAATTTCGAATGTGAAATAGAATAAAAATAAGAATGTATTGGAAAGAAATGAAAGTGATTTTAAAAACTGAAGCTAAATTGTAAAGTAGATATTTAAAAACAAGTTTTAAATCAAAGTTCAATATGGCATTTGAGTTAGTGAATCTCAATTTTTAAAACAAATAAAGTTTTAAATATTGAGTATTTAACAACTTGAATGTTAAAGTGCATTTGTAAATTGATTTGAATTTAAAAACAAATTTGGTTTTAAATTCTTTTAAGTTCTATTATAAAACGAGTAATTAATTTATTTAATGAAGTAAGTAAAATATAGTAAATTACAGGTTGAGATTAATCGAGGGTGATTAATATTGTGGTTTAATTAATGTAATTAATTTAGATTAGGATAATTTAAAATATAATTGGAAATCATTAATTTATATAATTAACGATGTAATTAAAGATTGATTGATTAAGATAAATTAATCTATAATAAGTGACTTATTAGAAGTTAATTAATATAAGTAATTAAGGATTAATGTAATTAAAATAGTTAATTAATTCATGAAGTAATTAAGATTTCTTATTGATTTTGGTGAAGAAGAATTAATATCGTGAAATTAATTAAAGATAATTACTTGAATGTAATTGAAGGATAATTAATCCAGGTTGATTAATTAAGATGAATAATGAAAGGATGATTAAATAATTGATTTGAAATTAATTAATGACAAGTGAAGAAATCTAAGTCATTGAGGTTAGTAATTCAATCAGGATTAATTAAATTAAATTTGTATGTGATTAAGTTATGCTTATGAATGATTGAATGGTATTGGATGCTTTGAATGAGTTGATATCTCGGATATGAAATGTTGTGTATTTCATTTGGACAACTTGAGTTAGGATGACATGAGACTCGAAGAGACCGGGGTCAGGTATTAGGAAATACCCGAAACCACTTCGAATTTTTATAGATGGATATGTTAAATCTGTAGGCTGGAGTGAAATGATTTAAATTAATTGGACTATTTTAAATCTAAATCTTTGGTACTTAGAAAAATTTATGTGTGAAATAACTGGTGTCTATAACACATTGTGAACTTGTAAATTGATTCGAGTTTCCCCGAGTTCTATATAAAATGTATGCTTTGTATTCCATGTTGGATGAGTTTACTCACGCTGGTTTCTAGCCTGACCCGGGTGTTACTTTGATGTAATGCTCGGGTCAGACCGAGTATTACAAATTTTCAGGTAAGGACGTTCTAGAGCTCAGGAGACGGGCTGGATGGCAAGAACGTATAGAGTATTTCCGCTGTATTATATTATTGTAAATCTGAGATATGATAATTGTGTATATCCAGTGTCTGTATATATCTGTAACTCTAATGTATTAAATGTAATCGACAGACATAGTATTCTTTTGTAAACTGTTATTATTTATTATTATATTTTTTCCGCTGCGAATGTGAGATGTTGATGTTTTTAATCTTCTTCTTCTTCTATCTCTTTCTTCTTTTCATAACTATCTGGAATTTTCGAAATCGAAAATTTCGGGTCGTACAGTTGGTATCAGAGCTGAAAGGTTAAGCGAGAACCTTGGCTCTGGTGGGAATTACTCCTTAAATAGGAGTACTCTAGGATGGGTTGAGTATATATATATATGAGCGTGTACTTGTTATTTTCTTACATAAATGTTTTAAATGATTTTATATAAAAATATATTTTGATATATAAAGCAATATTCCTTCTAATAAATATTAAGGTGATTGGTTCTTAAATCATTAGAATTAATTAAGAAGTAGTATAATGCAACCAAATTGAAATCTTGAATTGGATTTAATTTAGTGATAACAGAAATACAACCAAATTAAAATTCAATTAATTGGAATGAAATTCTAGAATTAGAACTCAGAAATTAAATTGTTTAAAAACTTTAAATGAACAAAGTTAATTTGGTTTAAAAAGTTAAACCAACCTTTGAGAATTTAACTCGAATTTATATAATTCGAGATGGTTTAAAATTTGAATTCATTCAAATTGAATCCATTCAAATTGAATCCATTCAAATTGAATCTGATTTAAACTAATTGGATTTGTGGTTGAAGATGGATAAGTTTAAAAATTTAAATGGAAAATTTGAACTGGATTAAATTGAAATGATTTGAAATTAAAGTGGGTTCAATTGATATTAGTCTAAATTGATTGGAGTAATCTGAAATTATAATTTAAATTGAACAAGATTAAAGTCAAATGGAATTTGATTTGGATTGGGAAAGAAATCAAGATTGATTCAACTTGAATTGGGGTTAAACAAATTTCGATGGGAATTGAAGTTCTTCAAATTGGAATTGAGTCCATTAAATGGAAGTGGAAATTTAAATTGAATTGTTGGGGAAGTGAACAGTTTTGACTGTGGACTATTTTCAATATAAATTGTTTTAATATTAACTTTTTTTAAGCTATTTAATATATACAGCCTTTCTTTTTCAAAGCCAGATTATTTTATATCTATTCTACAATTGTTTTGGAACTATTTAACAATTTTTCAACTGTTTTATAAACTAATTACTATTTTTCAACTATTTTACAAATTAATTACTATTTTACAACTATTTTGTAATTATCTAAAATTTCTGAGACTATTTAACTATTTTCCAACTATTTTACAATTAGTTAACTATTTTACACCTATTTTGCAAACTAATTATTATTTTTCAACTACTTATCTATTTTTAAAATTTCCAAGCTATTTTCTAAAAATAATCTGGTCGGAGTTCAAACTGTTATTAATTAAATACCTAACTGAGATAAGAATTGAAGATATAATCCAAATGAGAATTAAGGCAATTGTAAATAAGTGAATGGAAATTAAAGGAAATGTGAATAGAAAGAGAAATTGATTTGGCTAATAATCAATGAAGTTAAATACGTAGGATGTACGTATATTATTGTATTCGCATAGTGGTTTGATCCAGATTCGAGCATAGAATTTCGAGATAGCTTATCGATCCGAGTTGGGATTTTTCACTCGATTTTCGACGGCGAACCTGGATATGGATTGTTGATTGGTTCTGTGTAACGATCCCGGATTTTTGCCGAGTTTAAATTGCTAATTAATTTAATTTTTGAATGACAATTGTGAAATTAATTCGTAAATTGATTTGAGTTTCTCCAAATTCAAATAAAAATAGGTGTGTTTATTTTATTGAAGTAGAATTAAGTTTTAAAAATGATTTCTTTATAAGCTAAATAAATATAAATATATAGAAATGCCGGATGTAATAGAAATAAAACATAAATATATATGTATATAAAGAAATAGGACAATGAGTATGTAAGTTAAAATAAATAATTAAGCTAGGAATAGAAACAAATATATATATGATAAATTGTAAAAATATAAAGTAGCACATGGCTAAACTTAAACAACATATTAAAATAGAAATTTATTTATAATATAAAGTAATAAGGAAAAAGGAAAAAAAATTATATATACATTCAACTACAAACAAATAAAGTATAAATATGAGACAAGAAACAAGAAAACATATATGTGAAGCTTGTATAGGAAGACACTAATATGTATATACAAGTTTGAACAAAGATAAGCGTAGACTAGGAAAAGAAGTATGACATTAACAAAAGAAATAAAAAAAGTATATATCCATTCAAGTATGAACAAACATAAATTTTATACATTCAAAAAAAAAAAAAAGAGATAAGTATGTAAACAAGTATAAGTATGAAAGGCTTGCATAGGAAGATAGTAACACATTTCAAGTATGTAGATTAAAATATCTAAAAGCAAGACAAATATAATTAATGTTAGCTACCAAAACAATACTATCAGCCACTAAAACAAGTTTTCAGCCGAAATCTTGCTTAGTCAAAATACAAAGAAGAAAAATATCTCTGATTAATATTTGTACAGAACAAGATATTGCCTCCCTGTGTACAAACAAAATTTTAATACCTGTACATTTCTTTCCTATATATCAACTTCTCCACCTCAGTTCGATCATCAAAAGCTAAGTAAAATCTGAAGTAATACTATCTTAAACTTAAACAAATTTTCATCTTTAAACAACACTTCAACTCGAACCAGAGAAGCAAAGAAGATTTCAGCAAGCTAGGAATTCAAAGCATGTTCCAAATAGAGCTACTCTGTTCATCTTCTCAAAAACACAGTGAGTAACTTCACATTTAAAAATCTTAGAGTAATCTGGATTGCATGCTATTCCTTGAAACAATATGTTTATATGAATTTCTGGCTTTATCTGTGTATATATGCAAGTGTATGCATACTGTGTATTTCCTGTTGTGTTCCCAGACTCAAATTTCATTCAAAATTTATATTTTATTAATCTAGGTACTAATAGAACTTAAGTTTTAAACAAATCATGTTTGTTTAAGTATAAAGTAAGGTTTAAAAATTTAATTAAGTTAAATAAATTTGTATATTGCTCTGGAAACCAGGATAACTGAGCAAAACTTTAATATAGTTAAAATTTAAGTTTCTTATTTTAGAAATTCAGATATATAATTTGAATTCATACACTTAAACATGATTTTAAAGCTAAAATCACAATTTTTAGATCATGGGTGTAAGACCAGTTCGAGTTTGATTAAATTTCACTCTTTTGGGAAATTTTGGTGAACTCGTCGATGGGGGAGGTCGTGGTCCTCTGGGGTGGTAGCGGAATGAATGTAGTGTCAAGGAAAAATAGTGGATAGGGCTGCAGTTCGACGTGGTGGCGGCGGCGGCGAACGTTTATAATTTGTAAACCTAGTTTTGTCGAGGTTAGATGTTCGATTCGTTTGTCGTCTGTGTGTGATCGAGCGCGATAAGTTTTAGGGTGATGGTGGAGGAAGTGTCGACACGTGAGTGACCGAAGTTCCACGTGTTCTGGTGGTCGGAGATTGGAAAGCGACGAGTTTCCAGGTTTTGGAATGATGATGCCAATGTTGTTCCAGGTTAGATAGGAACACTCGAATTTGATTTGGAGTGGATGGAGAGGCTTTGATGATCGTGATGGGTTTTAGGATAGTTCGTCGTCGTGCTTGAAGTTTGTGTGGTGACCGGAGGTGGTCAAAACCACCGTGCATGTGCACGGTGTGTTTATTTTCTGGTGAAGGGTTGTTTGGGTCTGATGATGTTTGGTCTCAAGTTTCTCTCGAGTGATTCGAGTGATGGACTCGAAGCCTGGTGATGTTCGGCTCGAAGCACATTAGGATGGGCTCGGGTAATGTTTTGTTCAGGGTTAAAACAGAAAACTGTCCTGTTTCCAGATTTAAAAAAAAATTTGAATGTAAATTTATAAATCAAGGTTTAAATTGAGTTTTAATTAAAGTTAAATATAAATTCAAGTTCAGTTTGGAAACTTAGTTTGGGAATGAATAAGTTTAAACTTAAATTGTTTATACTTAAAAGAGTCGTTAAGCATTTAAGTGTATTCAAAAGTAATTTTGAATTTCAAAATAGGAATTGAACAGTAAGAAAGAATTTAAATTAAGATTTGAAACCTCGACTGAATTCTGAATTTGAATTCCAGAGTTTTGAAATCAAATAAAGTTTTATAACTTTAAATGTTTAGAATAAGTTTAAATGTAAAGGTATGTTTAAAAATGAAATTAAAAGTAGATTTAGAAGTATTTTTTTTATGATTTTTACTTTTAAGAAAATAAAGATTGGATGATTTGTAATTCAATAATTTTGAAGTTAATTAAAATGGATAATTTATTATCTAATTAATTAATGATTTGGATTAATTAAATAAGTAATTAAAGGTTTAAATTAATTAATTAAGGTTTAAAAAAATTAGTTAAGTAGGGAATAATTAATTTGTAAATTAAGGATTATTAATTAGATATTAATTAATGATTAAAGTTGCTTAATCAAGTGATTAAGTAATAATTAATTTAAGGATAATGTGATAAATTAAATAAGCTAAGCGATTTGAGAATAATTAATTGATTGAAGGTTAAATTAATTAATGGAAGGGATTAAGAAATAATTATTAATCAAAGAGTTATTAATTAGTTATTGTGATTAATTAAGAATAATTAATTAAGAATTAATTATTAATTATGGGTTAATTAATGATTGATTAAAGGATAATTTATCGAATGTTTTGTAATTAATTGATTATTAATTTACCTTGACTAGCAAATTTATACATAGAAATTAATCTTATTTAAATCAATCAGATAATTAAATTGATCCTACTTATGGATGTTTTGATTTTATTGAATGGGTGAATTGTTTGATATCCCTGGTGTGATGCTTTGTGATATATCCTGATTTGTGTTGTGATCTGTAATTTATTTATCTGGGATGAATGTAATTAATTATCTATGATGTAATTTATTACGTGTGATATATATATCTCTATGATCCGTGTGTGAAAGATAAGCTTTATAGTTTATACCGCTTATCAATTATATTTTTGTGTTTTGATCTGTGATGATGATGTTGTTGCACCATTGTGTTAAACCCCTCGACCACACCATACACACACAAATATGGATTTCACGAGGAAATCAATTAAGTCACGGATTTTTGAAATGATTTTTAAATAGACAATTTGAATTCAAATGGTTTGGAAATGGAATCGAGTTAAATGTGAAAAGCTTTTGAAATGCAATTTCAAGATAAAATTTATTTTTGAATAACTTGATAAAGTTTTGAAATTTAAATAATTTGATTCAAATTTGAATTCAAAATTTGAAACTGAGTTCTATAAATTGAAACTAGGGATTAAAGATGTTATACAAGTTATATATGGTTAAACCATTTCAAATGTATTGATTTGGGAATTTGAATTTAAATTCAAAGGCTCTAACTCGTGCAAATATAATTGGATTCTTCCGAATCGAAAACTATTTGTTTTCAAATAATTAAAACTTTCATATAAGAAATGAACGTCCAATTTGTGTTAAAAGAGTTTCTAATTTGAAATCAAAATGGTTTCCCAGGTTATGAATATCATTGGAAACAGTTTGAAAGCTATAAGTTAAATCTTTGATTTAAAGATTTAACGAGTTAATCCAATTGAAATGGAAATTGTTTTGAAATCCGTATATGGATCTTGGTTAAACTGGGTGAACTTTGTGAAATAAATCTTTTTGTTTAAAAGATTTGAAATGGTAATTTGTTTAACCATTTGAAAGAAAAGCTTTGGATTTTTAAGTTGTGACTTAACTGAAATCCCATATCCATATATTTTTAAATATTGCGCTCATTATTCGGTTTAGCTACGAGAGGACCTTGTGTCATATAACTCATTACGAATAATGATACGACGCTATGGATTGCATTTGGAAACCGGTGTTGAAGACCGGGTATTTGTGAGAACGATTGGATAACCTATCGATTGACTCTGCACTGAGTTGCTCTGGTATAGAGTTCTCCCTAAGTGATGGGAAGTCTGATCGGGATTGTGAATACCCAGATTTGCAAGGGCTTCTTACGAAGTACCTTCGGTTCTGTTCGAACCCGGGACAGACATGTATGGTTGTATATCTGACACTACACATTGAGATATAAAACAGATTTCTTTCAAATACATATCTATTGGTGGCGGAGAATTCATTCTCTTAGTTTAACACCCTTCTCTGAGACGTATGAGCTCAGAGGTTATGTAGTTGAAGGTTATTAGTGATATACTCCCAATTTGGTAGTGTGACATGCTGAGTGCTGCTGTGTGTTGATGATCATTCGTTGATCATTTATGATCAAAGCATGGCTTTAGTGTAAAGCGTAGTTTGTGGACGAGACTGCATCAGGACCTCACACCCCGGAAATGGTCGAAACAGGAAAGATGCGGCAAGGTTATGAGGGTCGCGCCCTTTAGGGTGTGCCATTCCCTTCTGGTAAAGGGTGGTATCATGGTATGGAGCCCAGATATTTACCTATGTGGTGGGCTTCAATCTCATTTATGTGTGGTTGTTTCTTTGTGGTTTAGAGGCGCCTCGGATAAAGGTCCCAAAGGACCGAGGGGTGGCATGCTCGAGTAGTAGTTACCTAGTTACAGAGGTAATCCGGCCATGTGTTGGCAGAGATCCGGTTAGGTTCTCGGGACGTCCCGCTAGAGGCGTACCCATGGACAGTGGGAAGTTCCTTAGCCCGATCATTTGTAGGAAATCCAAACAAAACAATACGAGCCCTTTACGATTGCAGTTGTATAACCTGTCTCCTCAGGAGGTAGCTATAGCAGGCATAATATAATGGTAACTATGCTAGCTAGCATTTATATTCTACTTTCGAAATGGTTTTTCTGCACTTTGCACTTATAATAATAATACCAAACGAATTTTCTCGTATCAAGCATGTTTGACTATCATAAGGAGAAATCTCCTCCAATTCATCGTTTGCATGGTGTGTGCGGTGGGAGGCCTTATGGTAGATTCATTTTCCAAAAAGCATTGCGGATTTATTTTAAAATCCTTTATTGTTTGTTTTTAAAGAATAAACTGTTTTTGGTGCTCACACCAGTCCCATGACTGACTCGGAGTTTATTGTTCCTTTCCTAAACTCTGGGTGCCCAAAATTTTTTCCATACGGGCAGTCTAGAGTTGGTTTTTTCAGATGGTCAGGTTTATAGATTATCTAGAGTTGGTTCAGTCTTTGGACATGGACGAGACTTGCTTGTCTAGGTGACACGTGATGTTAGTTCGAGCTAGCTTTGGATTAGAGCATTGGATTTGGGGATGCATTCTTTTGAAGATATTCTTTCCACTGTGTCCTGAATGTCTGATAGTATTAATATCTATTGTATCATTCTGTTGTATCACATTATATCAGATTTTGTATCTGTCATTGTATCAAGTGTTATATATATTGTTATTCTTTTTCTTCCGCTGTGTTGTTTACTTAATGGTGTTATAAGCTCCGGCGAACCAGGTTCGACTTTTGGATCTGCGACATTGGGATATGAGTGTCGTATTCGGTGCCGATTTTCGAAGGCCGAGTCAGGGCCGTCACATTCTGGATATTCTCTATCATAGTTATAGCTATGCAAGGAGAATGACGGTTTCTAATCAAGAAACCAGATCTGAGCCCGCACTAGGAAATCGGGTGGACGATACTAGTTCGGAAGTGAAATTGTGTGATCGTGTGAGCGATCAGATTGGTATAGCGTACGGATGATAAGTGTACATCGTACAGTTTTGAATGAAATTGATATTGGAAAGAGTAATCAAATTTGAATATTTTATTTTTAATAAACAAAGTTATATATCTTTGTTATATAAGATAAAACTCCCCTTGTTGAATCTATAGCCAGAAGGAAATGGTTTTGAAAGTGTTTGAAGTATAAAAGGAGTTTTATACAAGTTTGAAATGATCCAAAGTTTTAAAAATTATTTATATCTGAATATATATATAAAGGATCTCATGAGGATTTTGGAAGAAAGGTTTTGGGAACCTTTGGATTTGGAAAGTCTTTTGATTTTTGGGTAAAATCAATATTGAAATTTGGAAAGCCTAGTTTGAGAACTATCGATTTTGGGATAATCGATTTTGTGTAAATGAGCTTTGTATGAGATCATACTAGGTGTATGATTTGAAAGATACTATATGTGTATAGTATAAAATGTTTTGATAATGGCTCAGGGGAAAAAGGCGCTCCCTTGAAATGAACTTCTCAGGATTGCCACCGGGTGGTGCTGCCTTGAGCCCCAAGGGGGGTTCTAAAGTTGATCCTGTGAGGAGTCCGAACAAAACTAGTTCCTGAGGATTATGAGTAGTGTGTGCCATAGCGAAAGTCGTGTGTGCCGTTGAGAGCCAACGGTCTACTTTGATTTTATATCGGTAGACTGCGACCTATGGTAACATAGCGAAAGTCGTGTGTGCTATTGAGAGCCAACAGTCTACGTTTGATTTTACATCGATAGACTGCGACCTATGTTGAAGTGGAGAAGTTTCATTTTTGACAGCGAAAATCGAGGGGCGCTGATGCCTACAGTTACATGGACTTTTGCTGCGATGGCAACGTAACCCTGGAATGTAACTGCGATCTGTTATGGGTTCCATGGCGTAATCGAGGGGCGCGGAGTGTCTACAGTTACATGGACTTTTGCTGTGATGGCAACGTAACCCAGGATGTAACTGCGACTATGTATGGGGGTGATGATACCCAGAGCATTCTCACCTAAGATATTTCCTCTATTTTCAAAAGCTGTTTTCTATATTTTCAATAAAATTATTTTCCCAAGTATTTTCACTGGGTGTTGAAATGGGTTTACCAAGTACTTATAGATTTTCAATCCTACACCTGATCAACATATGACTGAATTTCTATAAGAACAAGGATGGACTGGTTGAGACATCGAGTTATAAGAAGTATTTTTATAAAGATCTATTTTAATAGTATGATGTGAATTTAAAAGCATTTCTAAGATTTTAAAATAAAGGTGATGGAATTTTGGAAAATGAAAGAGAATCCAAACTGGAATTATAAAAAAAAATTTGAATTCAAGAAAATTTATTGAAGTGATTTTTTTGTAATAAAAATCGAATATTGATTTAAAAGTCGGAAGTAAGCTAATTAGCTAAATAATTATTTGATAGAGTATATTAATAAAATTTAACTCGGTTAAATAAATGGATTGTAAGTTAATAATGGAGTTTGGAAATGAACTCGAATTATAAATAGAATTTGACTTGGATTTGATAATGAATTAAAATAAGTGGAGATGTTGTAAAAACAAAATTCAAGTGAGTTATAAATAATATTTAACGTAATTTGCTAGTAAATTAGATATAATGGAAGTGTTGTCGAATGAAATGAAAATTAATTATAATAGAAATGGTTTGAGTTGCAAACAAAACACAGGTAAGTAGAAATACATTGAGAATGGCTTTGTATTAATAAAATAATTTCGAAATTGAATTAAATAGGTGAATTAAAAATCAAAAATGGGGTGAATAAATGGGTTAATTGAATGAAATAATAAATGGATGAAGTCCGATTGAATAAGAATTAAATCAGAGTTTTAATTGGAATTGGGTTATCAGAATGAACTTAAATTACGAGGCGTATTAAATTGAAGTAAAATTTCTTAAATCAATAAAAAGCTTGGTTTCGAGAAGAATGGAAGACCATTAAATAAAGTTTAGGTTAAATTTATTTGGAAAATGGATATTAATATAAACATCGAATGTGGTCAAGCTCAATGAAATAGTTTTAAAATGAAACCAATGCAGAGATGAAATGGAATGCAAATGTATGGTTGGTGAAATGAAATGGAATTAAATACAGAATGAGTTGAAATTAATTTAAAGTAGTTATAAACTAAAATGGATACTCTATTAGGCAAATATCGCCGAATTTACATAAAAATAGTTGTCGTTTGACGTAAAATAAAAGTAATTAAAACTCTATAAGTGGGTAGAGATTAAATAAATTGGTTTGAAGATCAATTGAAATGAATATGAGTTTGTTTTGCTTAAAAATAAATTGAATGTAAGAAATTGAGTTGTAAACCATTAAAATTTAATGAAATGGCATATGAATTGGTTGAAAGCGATTGAATTAGCTTTAAAATTTTATAAATCGCTTATGGAAAACGTTTGGTGCTTGTTGCTTATGAACTGCCTGTGTTAACTAATGAAAGTAAGTGAAATGCTAATAGATTTTCTATATATGGCACTTATATATTTAAGTTGAGTAAGTACAGGTACCTGAAGGCCGTTTAGCTGGATTTGGACGCGATAAATGAAAAAATAATAAACCGCTTGCTTAAAATGCTAAATAAAGGTACGCCTACGCAATAAAAATAGGAAATATGAACTGTTTTTGCTTTTTTCGACCGTGTGGGTCGATGTATATATACTTAAATCTCTTGTCAAATTGCAAAAGCTCCTCCGTACAAAGGAGACTCTGCCAAAATTTTCTGAAAATTTTGGGAGTTAGAAAATTATTGAAAAATTTTGGAAAATTTTCAGTTAGCAACAAAATGATTTCAAAGTTGAAACCGAAATAAATTAGTGAATGAAACTAATTTAAAATAATGCTATGAATCAGTTAATGGAAGATAAAATTCAATATTCAAAATGGAAAATAAATTAAATTCATATGAAAACGGGGAAAACTAATTTTTTTGGCAAAGCCAGCGAGGTTGACTGGACCCCTACCAGTTTTATTGCAACACAATAAAAGAGGACAGTACATGAGAGAAGAAAGGAAAAAAATAAAAAAATAAAAGGAAAATAAAACAATTGAAGAAACAACAACTAAACTTCAACTCCAAACATGGATCAACGAGTCAGGAAATTTAGTGTTGCAATTCATCAATTGCCATTGAGTGGTTCTCCTAACATCTTGCCATAATAATTCATTCTTCCTTCTGAGATTATCAAAAAAAGCAGTGTTTCTTTCTTTCCAAACAACAATGAGATATTCTTTCAAACATACAACCAAAATTCTAGTCTCAAACTTCCTCCACCTTGTTGCTTTGTAAATGATACTCCATATCATTGCAGAACCCCCAGTATTTAGATTAAAACCAGTAGTGGAACTGACTCTGGCCATTACATTTTTTAGAGCAGGGCAATCAAAAAAAATGTGATCAGTGGTTTCTTCATGCATATCACAGAAAAGACATAAGGAGGTGCATGCCATACCAAAATACTTCAATTTACTTCTAGTCAGTAGAGCATGGTTTATGACTTTCCACAGCATCAAGTTATCAGTTGGTGGAGAATCATCACACCAGATCACTGTGCACCATTTTGAAGAAGGCAGAGTGTCATACACAGAAATATTTGTGTACACACCCCTGATTGTGTGAGGCCTCGAGTCCCAAGTAACTGCCTGCATTTGATTAGTATTGCTGTAGTTGTTTTGAACCTCAGACCATAATTGCCTGATCATTTGATTACTATTGCTTGGCAATTGCAGATTCCCATCATGAACATAAACATTGGCTTTAGCATCATAATGAATTCCAGACTGTTGAACATGAAGGTAGTCACAAACTTTTGAAAGGATGAAACCTCTACCCGGCCAAGGATCATGCCAGAAGCTAACATCAGATTTTGCATTAACATGATATTGTATCAAAGGGAGGAAAACATTTCTAAATTTCAGAATGCTCCTCCAAATCCAACTGCAGCATTGGGGGATCTCCATGCACCAAAAGTATTTATTCTTAATGTAAAATTGCCAAACCCATTTTGCCCAAACACTGCTTCTTTTATTGATGAGGTCTTCAAAATGGGTACTAATGGCTGCACAATTCCACTTACTAGCATTAATAACACCTAGCCCCCCAAGTTTAATTGGAGTTTCAAATTTAGTGAATGAGCATGGGATCAACTTCCTGTTGTGTATGCTACCAGTCCAGAAATATCTATGCATAGCTGACCTCACCATGTGCAACAGCTCGGTAGGAAGGATAATGCACCTAGCCCAGTAGACTAAAGATGAAAAAACAACTGACTTAATAAGGACAAGCCTTCCACTTTGTGACAGTTGCCTATTAGACCAGACACCCATAACAGATGTGATCTTATTGTATAAAGGAACACAGTCAGCATTAGATATTCTTTTGGTGAGTAAAGGAAGTCCAAGATACCTCATGTCATTGTCCATGTTGGTGAAGCCAGTGTGCAGATGAAGGGCAGCAGCATGGTTATCACTGACTCCAACAAGTAACAAGGAAGATTTTGCTTTGTTAATAGAAAGACCAGTCATGCAATAAAAGGAATGGAGAGCCTCAACAATTCCGGTCATAGAGGGAATATCTGGTTTAGTAAATAACAATACATCATCAGCAAACATCAATGATTGAATTTGGAGAGCAGAGCACTTAGGGTGGTACTTGATTAGCTTCTGAGTGAACTTGTCTTTAATCACAACTGTGAAAACTTCCATAACTAACAAGAAAAGGTAGGAAGATATGGGATCTCCCTGGCGAATTCCTTTTCTATTTTTGAAATACCCAACTGGTCTACCGTTCAAAACAACAGAGAAAGTAGGGGTGGAGATGCACACATATATCCATGACACAAAAATTTTGGGAAACCCCATGACTGCCATGATCCTCACAATTGAAGCCCAATGTATAGAATCATAAGCTTTAGATATGTCAATTTTTAGTGTGGCAGCAGGAGACACATTAACTCTAGAATAACCGTTAAGCAGTTCTTGTGTCAGCAGAACATTATCAAGAATGCTTCTAGTAGGAAGGAAGGCTGCCTGGTTCAAGGAGACAACTGATGGCATTACACTAATCATACGAGTGGCAAGTATTTTCGTGATACATTTATATAAGACATTACAACAGGATATCGGCCTAAACGAAGAGACACTAGTTGGTGGGTATACTTTAGGTATCAGGGCTATATTAGTACTATTCACTTCCCCAAGTAGTTTGCATTTTGAAAAGAAATTGTGGATTGCTTGACAAAAATCATGACCAAGAACACCCCAAGAAGCAATGAAGAAAGACACATTAAAATCATCAGGCCCTCCTACAGAATGTTTGTTCATTGAAAATAACGTAGCTTTTATTTCATCATTAGTTATTGGCCTTATTAAATCAAGAGCTACCTGGGGAGATATAGAAGGCAAGGTAAGTGTTGAGATTCGTTCAAGGTCAGGGGAGAACCCAGAGTCATTACCAAGCAATGTGGAGAAGTATTTAACAAAAGCTTGATCAACAGTTTCAACAGTGTCACAGTGATTACCCTGATCATCAAGAATACTAAAAATGTTATCTCTTGTATGTTTGACCTTAATAGCATCATGGAAGAACTTGGTGTTCTTGTCTCCTTCAACAGACCACTTGGCATGCAGTTGCTGCTTCTTCATGTTAGCTTCCAAGCATAAGGCATTGTTAACATTAGAAAATAGTTAGCTTTCTTCAGCCGCTGCTTGCTCATCATGGGGATGCTCCATCATGTATTCTTGTTGCTTCTTCAGTTGTTCCTTAAGTGTTGTGGAAAGAAGGCTGCCAGCTCCAAAGGTTGCATAGGCCCACAATTTGATTTCCTACTTGATTATTCTCAACTTCCTGCAAAACTTTTACATGGGGTTACCATAGAAAATAAATTCATTGCTAACTTGAGAAACTAATTCAAGTAGGTGGTCATGCTTCAGCCAAGCATCAAAAAATTTGAAACTTCTTTTTTCTTTTCGCAAATGGGGACCCAGGGTTAATATTAGTGGAGAGTGGTCAGATAATATAGGTTGTGGGAGGAAGACAGATAAGGTGGGCCAGAGGTGGAGAGCTTGGATGTTGTAGAAAGCATGATCAATAGTCGTGAACGTTCGAACTCCACTACGACTTCTATTGTTCCATGAAAATTTTGCACCAGACCTATTAACCATGACTAAATTAGATTGTTCGATAAATAAGTTGAAATTAGCAATGTCTGTCTGGGTAAGAGGGTTCCCCCCCCCCCCTACATTTGTTAGTGAAATTAAAACATGAATTGAAATCGCCAAGCACAACCCAGGGATGTGAAGACTGACGTAATGGAGGCAAGGAGTTGAAGAATTTGTTACGTGAAATAACAGAGTTATCGGCATAAACGAAGGTGACATAAAAAGAGGTTTGAGAAAGAGTTTCAAAAACATGAAGATGGATGAACTGTCTAGTTGAAAGGATAGGGGATAGGGTAATTACTTTAGGATCAAACAAGATCAGGATTCGATCATAAGAAGCAGTGTCAAGGTTGTGATGGAATTCCCATGCTGGATCAATGTAAGTTGCTGCTTTTGAGGATAACAAGAGGTTAAGTTTTGTTTCAAGCAATCCAAATAGACAAATGTTATAAGCAGAAATGTAATTTTTGACTTGATCAAGTTTAATTTTGCTATGCGCTCCTCTAATATTCCATGCTGCGATTTTTTTATTCATTAAAAAAAATTATTGTTGGGTGGTGGATTTGTTTCTTCTCTGAGCAGACAGAGATCTTGTTTCAATTTGCCTGAAAGGAGAGGAATGAAGTGAGGAATGAAGTGTGGTGGGAGGGTCTTTGGTTGGAATAGGCTTTGGTTGCGGTAAGGTAAGGTTTGATGGCCAACCAGGCAGTTCAATGGAGAAATTGTAGGGTGTAGGAACTATAGGCTGAACAACTGAGTCAGGCCTATGGTTTGAAAGAATAAGTTGTGTTATGGAAGTTTCAATTGCAGTGCACCAAGCTTTATCCTGTTCAGTGTCATAAGTATCAGCTTGTGCATGCATAACTGACACACAGTTGCCATTCTCCTTGTTTTTGCTACTGGTAGTAGTTGCTTCAACTTGTAAATGTTGCTTATCAGTAGCCAAAACTGGGATTTTGTTATTAATAACAGAAATGTCATTCAAATTGGCATTAATCTGAGTGATATCTCTATTAAATTCACCACAATTGTCAGCTGGGTTGATTTCTCCATCCTCCACCTCATTAATATCTACTATAACTTGCTCAATCCCTTCATACTGTAGCACATTAAATTTGTTTTGTGTTTGAATATTACATACTTGTTCCACATCCCCTGGTTCTTTAATAACTTCCAAACTATAACTGTTCCCTTCACTTCCAACAAGTTCATTAAGTTCCTCTGCTACTGTGTTTATATTTGTTTTATTTTCCATCTCCTTACTAACATCTAAATTTTTTCCCCTGTACCTATTGACCTTTTGCCACACTTGCTTCACTGAAGCTTGTTTGCCTGAGTTTTTTCCTTTATTCTCATTGTGTTGCTTCACTTCACCACTCTTCTGTTGTTCAGTTTCTTCACATTTCTTAACGTTCTCTTCAACTGCTGACTTCTTGCAGGTGCTACCCAAATGCCCAAACTCTTTACAAAAAGTACATATTTCAGGCTTCCACAAGTACTCAACTATAACTTCCTGTTCAGACCCATCAAGCAGTTGAACAGTAAATCGTTCAGGCAGTTCATACTTTGGAGTAACTTCAACTAAACATTTGGCTAAGGTGATTCTTTCAAATTTTTCAGTCGAGGCATCCATGCAAAGTAGTTTACCAATTCTTGCAGCTAACCAGTTTATACCCAAAGGAGACCATGCAAACAAGGGGATGTTTGTTAACTTAATCCAAACAGGTACAGATTTGATACTACCACAACTATTGCCAACATTCTCGTCCCATGGTTTTACAATAAACAGTTTATTCCTCATAACAACAGGGCCAGCTTCAGAGATTCTATTCCTATCATCTTCATTATTGAATTTAAACAGGAACAGGAATCCATCTGACTTAACAGAAATGGATCCACGAAGTTTCCACACTTTCTTAAGGTAATACAACATAGTAGAGTACGGCAAAGGAGTATCAAGAAAAAAACCCACTAGGTATTCTTTCCACATCGAGTTACCTGCCTTAACTACTTCATCAGGTGGTACCAGAGCATCACCACTAAATTTCAGTTGAAAGTCGCGGGGTTCATATTTCCCAGCATTGATTGGTTTAGCTTTGAAAAGAGAATTCCAAGTCAGTTGGGGTTGTGGAAGAGGAAGCACCGGCGGGGTAGGAAGGTTTAGGGAAACTGAAGGGGATGAAGTTGTGGTAGGAGGTGGCAGGGATTGGACTTGGGCACTGACAAGAGGGATGGTGGTTGGTAAAGGAGTTGACAGGGAATGGACAACGGCAGAAGGTGGTACAAGAATAGGTGAGGAAGGACATTGCGGCAGAGGGGATGGTTGACTGGAAGGTTCAGCGGGAAAAGGGGGAAGAAAAGGGAGGGTCCCCATTTTTGAAAAGGTTTTAAATTTATTTTCGGGAAAACTAATTTGAATAGAAATAGATATGAAAACTTCTGTAAGGAAATGTATAAAATGATTTGAAAAGTTACGATTGGATATTGTTGCTAAGTAAGATATGCAGGTATTATAAAGGGAAAAGAAAATTGGATTTGATTTCAGGAGATAATGTGAATTGTCCGACAAAAAGGTATGTCATTAAATTTCTGTATGAGTCTGGATTGGGTTTTTGATCTAGCCACTTGGCCTTTTGTTTTCTTTTGAAATTTGGGATCCCGTAGAGGCATTTTGTAGCTAGCCGCGCAAAGGAGACACTGGCAAAAAAATTCAAAAATTTAGAGAGTTAGAAATTTTTTGAGAAAGTTATGATAATTTAAATTTGAATTTTAAATTTAAATTTGAATAAGTGGAGTAAATAATGTTGTTGGAAACTATAGAGGTTTTGGGAAGTTGGTTGAGGTAATAGTGGGTCTTTAATAAAAGATAGTTGGTAGGATGTTGAATTGTGGGTTTTGGGAAAAGGTAGATGGGTATAGTACCATTCTCCCTAACTAGTAATTTTAGGGACGAAATTCTTTTAAGGGGGGAGGAATGTGACGACCCAGAATTTTTAACAATTTAAAATGGAATAATTAATTGATTTTAAATATTTAAAGGTTAATTTTAACTTGAATTCCAAATATTAATATTTACTTGATAATTAAATTATTGAATTATATAATTCGAAATTGGGTAAGATGTTGAATATGGAATTTTAAGCCTGTTAAAAATAATTTGAAGGCTTATTATAATGATGATACTGAAGATAATAGAATGGTTGAAATTTAATTTAAAGGTAATTTGTTCAGTTTTAATAATATATCGTTTAAATTAACGTTTAGAAATAGCCTTCCGAGGCACAGTCTCGGAATTCGATGAAACCAGTTCCATTGGATCCGTAATAGTTAGTTATTATCGGATTTCAATTTTCGTAGCGTTTGGATTTACCGTTTGCTCGTACGGGTGAGAAACGCGTTGGAATTAAAATCGATAATTTAATTTTTTTAAATCGATTTATAAAGCTAACTTCCACGTACGATTAAATTAGCTTCCGAAACACGTTCCATTGTGTTCGGAATACGGGTGAAGCCTTGTAAACGCCTGGCGGCATGTCTGATTAGGATTTTGAAATTTCACGGTATGCAACACGAGATATTTTCAATATTCAATTATATAATAATCAAGCGTACTCAAGAAGCCATTCCCAGTTTTATTGTACGTCTTTGTCTCCCTCAAGCTTCCAGACCGAATCAAATGAAAAAAAAAATCTTTAGAAAAAAAATTAAGTTAAAAATGGCGACCTCCTTTTTGAAATCAGGCGATTCAAGCTCTAAACCCTAGCACGTTTCTGTCTCCTCGTTCAATCTTAACCTCCAATCTTCCTTACCCCGCTCGTGACGTGACCATTGCTCTCTATGTCCGGCCATCCTCCATCGCTCTCTGACATGAATTCATTCCCTACCCATGCCTCTTATTTCGAGCAAAGTGCCTGGGTTTCTCGAGAAAGGCGCCGGGGGTTTCAATTCGGTGAGCGCTATTCCTCATCGCATGCAAGGAGGGCGGCGCGGGGGTAATCGTATGGTGGCGTTTGGAGGTTCGCGAGGCCGGGGGTGACTTGGAGGTGAAGGATTTGTGCTCGATGTTGAATTGGGTGGAGGTGAATTGGATGTTTAATCGGGTTGCAGCTTGCTTTGGGTAGATTGGTGATCGAGGTGAGGTCTAACTGTTTTTGTTTTATTTTAATTTTCCTAAGTTTATATAATATATGTACATGAAAGAAGAGAAATTTATTTTGTTGTTCACTGCAGTGTTGAAATTTGAAAATTTAGGCATGAACTATTGTTTTTTTCGGATTGGGAAATATATGTAAGGATATAGAAGAAAAAGAAAAAAAGGGAAAAATTAGTTTAGGAAAATTTAATTATTTGTTTAAATAAAGATTTAGTTAAATTAAATTTATAAAATGGAAATCAATTTATTTAGTTAACTTATATAATTATTTGATAACTAGAAAATATTTTATAAACAGAAAAATAGTTTGAAATTAACTTATTAGGTAAAACGCAATTTATTAGATAGAAATTGATTTGTCCAAATTGTTCGAATATTTATAAAATCATATAATGTCTATACAAGGTCCAAAATTTGGAAGATAATGGTCGAGATGGAATTGGATCGCCAAACAAAAATCAAAGGTGAGTAAACCTCACGCTTTTGGATTTTTATTTAAATTTAAATGGTTAAATTTAAATGATTGGTTGAATGGTCGAATTGAATTGATGTGCTATATTATATAGTAATATATAGTATATACTAGAATGATTGATATTCTGTGATGAATATTTTGCTAATTGGAATGTTGAATGTTGTGGTTTGCTTGAATATTTCGGAGTCCTGAGTTATCGAAATATATAAATTGGATTTTTGAAGAAATATAAGGGTGAATTTCGAAAGTGAAATAATTATAGAATAAAAATAAGAATGTATTGGAAAGAAATGAAAGTGATATTTAAAAACTGAAGCTAAATTGTAAAGTAGAGATTTAAAAACAAGTTTTAAATCAAAGTTCAATCTGGCATTTGAGTTAGTGAATCTCAATTTTTAAAAAAAATAAAGTTTTAAATATTGAACGTTTTAACAACTTGAATGTTAAAGTGCATTTGTAAATTGATTTGAATTTAAAAATAAATTTGGTTTTAAATTCTTTTAAGTTCTATTATAAAACGAGTAATTAATTTATTTAATGAAGTAAGTAAAAAGATAGTAAATTACAGGTTGAGATTAATCGAGGGTGATTAATATTGTGGTTTAATTAATGTAATTAATTTAGATTAGGATAAACTAAAATATAATTGGAAATCATTAATTTATATAATTAACGATGTAATTAAAGATTGATTGATTAAGATAAATTAACCTATAATAAGTGACTTATGAGAAGTTAATTAATATAAGTAATTATGGATTAATGAAATTAAAATAGTTAATTAATTCATGAAGTAATTAAGATTTCTTATTGATTTTGGTTAAGAAGAATTAATATCATGAAATTAATTAAAGATAATTACTTGAATGTAATTGAAGCATAACTAATCCAGGTTGATTAATTAAGATGAATAATGAAAGGTTGATTGAATAATTGATTTGAAATTAATTAATGACAAGTGAAGAAATCTAAGTCGTTGAGGTTAGTAATTCAATCAGGATTAATTAAATTAAATTTGTATGTGATTAAGTTATGCTTATGAATGATTGAATTGTATTGGATGCTTTGAATGAGTTGATATCTCTGATATGAAATGTTGTGTATTTCATTTGGATAACTTGAGTTAGGATGACATGAGACTCGAAGAGACCGGGGTCAGGCATTAGGAAATACCCGAAACCACTTCGAATTTTTATAGATTGATATGTGAAATCTATAGGCTGGAGTGAAGTGATTTAAAGGAATTGGACTATTTTAAATCTAAATCTTTGGTACTTAGAAAACTTATGTGTGAAATAAGTGATGTCTATAACATATTGTGAACTTGTAAATTGATTCGAGTTACCCCGGGTTCTATATAAGTTGTATGCTTTATATTCCATGTTGGATGAGTTTACTCACACTGGTTTCCAGCCTGACCCGGGTGTTACTTTAATGTAATGCTCGGGTCAGACCGAGTATTACAAATTTTCAGGTAAGGACGTTCTGGAGCATAGGAGACGGGCTGGATGGCAAGAACGTATAGAGTATTTCCGCTGTATTATATTATTGTAAATCTGAGACATGATAATTGTGTATATCCAGTGTCTGTATATATATAACTCTGATGTATTAAATGTAATCGACAGATATAGTATTCTTTTGTAAACTGTTATTATTTATTATTATATTTTGTCCGCTGTGAATGTGAGATGTTGATGTTTCTGATCTTCTTCTTCTTCTATCTCTTTCGTCTTTTCATAACTATCTGGAATTTTCGGAATCGAAAATTTCGGTTCGTTACACCATACCTCCCAACACGGCTTTTCCTTTCTCCTCTACTGCTCGATCTTGAGGTAGCTGGTTCCTATGCAGACACTTTCCCTTTCCATTCTTGGCCAGTTTCTTACATTAGTTCTTATAATGTCCAGTCTGATCACAGTTGATGTATTTCACTCCCTTCTTGTCAGCAACTTTCTTTGCTTTGCCCATCCGACACTCGTGAGAAAAATGTCCCTTCTTGCCACACTTGTAGCAAACTACATTGGCCTTCCATTTCTTGGCCGCTCCTCCTTTCTGAGCTCCTTTCTTATGGTAAAATTTCTCTTCTGGTTCTTCCCACATTGAGTTTCCACTACTTTTTTACCATCAAAGAAAGCGATGATCTCCTCATTTCTCAAAGCCATCTCAACAATTTCATCGCACGGATTTCTAATATGTGGTAAAGTTGCTTTAGCAAGCTCGGGTCTCAATCTGTGAATGAACTTCTCATTCCTTTTAATAACTGTATCAACCGTAGCATATCTGTATCTCAATAATTCCTCAAATCCGATAGCATACTCAAGTACTGTCATGTCTACCTTGACCAACTCAGTAAACTTCCTTAGCAGAGCTGATTTGGCGATCTTCTACACGAACCTTTCCTTAAACCTACTCAATTCTGCCCAAGTCATTGCCTCTTCAGCTATTCTTATAGTAACACTGTTCCACAAGTACAATGCTGCTCTTTACAACTTTTTGGATGCCAATCTCCTTTTCTGCTCATCATTTGTCCCAAATCAGCAAAAATCCTCTCACAATGAAGCAAGCAGTTTTCCACTTCAATTGTGTCCTCAGTCCCGATAAACGGCTTCCCTCCAAGCTTAGCGTAGTCTCTGCTCAATACTGCATAATTATTGACCGTCGGTGCTCCTTGATTTCCTTCTCCTGTACTTCCTCCAACAAATCCCGCAGTAGCTCCAACTTGCATCATGTCGAAAAGAACTGATACATAGCTCCCATATTAACTTGCAATGCTCCAGTGCCCACATTAGCAGCTTATGCCCGACCTGGATTCCTCCTAGTGTTTGGTCTGGAATTTACATTTCATTGCGGTGCTTCCTCCCCCAAGGTTAACTCTTCCATTACTGGCAACCATATCTTACTTCCATAAAATCTGCATTCGAATCTTTGTAAGACACAGAAGAATAGCCTAAGAGAGACGAGAGAATAGAGATAAAGTGTATACTTATATATAGAAAATACAAGTACATTACTATAGCGTTATCCCATACCCCGATCTTTTCTTCAATTCCTTACGATTATGTCTTCAAAAAACATTTTAAGTATAAAATTTATTTTAAGTCTTCATAAACCTATGCTTTGATACCAAGTTATAACATCCCCTATTTTGAGGCCTTAAGCTAAGGGCTATAGATGTTGCAGTCATCGATAGTATTAACTTTCGGTGAAAAATATATGGTAATATCAATGGTATCCATAATAACTGAAGCACATGAATATGAAATAAAATCTACATATATTTCAAAACAGCTTTTCTGATTATATTTCATTTCAATATTTCGCATTCAATTACATAAATTCAAAGCAATTCTTAGGTTTTGATTAAATAAATTATTACAAATTATGCCAAAAGCAGCATATGAAGATGCCATTTGGATGATCAAAGTACTAGTTAGATAGACATATCAGTCATAAATACATCGCAGTAGAAATAATACCTAATAACTCCTACATAGCCAGCTATGCCTCCTGTATATATTCGGAAGCTTATTCGTCCAACCTACTAAACCTGAAAAATCCTTAACTCTCAATCTGCTCGACTTAAATTTTGAGAACCCTAGAGTTTGATAGGAAAACATAAACTTCGAGCCAGACATAAAGTTTGGTGTGAATAATTTTATTACATCTCGGCTTACTGATATTAAGTAAGACCATACTGCTTAGCAGAACGAGTTTCCCCTCACTAAAAGCCTTTTAAAATCATATCTTTTGCAAGTCAAAATCCTACAATTAAACTGATTATAAAAACAATAGCAAAGACATATATGCATATTAATCAGGTAAATGGTGGATTATTTGTTCGAACGTTATAGTTTTATCGGGCTAACTATTAACCATTGGTTGACTCGGGCCTACCAAATATAATAAATATTCTAACTTCGGTTAGATACAAAAGATGACGATCTGTCCTTAACTTACTTTTATGGTCAACTGATCCTAATTTTTTTTGCACGCTCACCAGTAACCTGTCTTTATTTTGTATACTTCTTTCTACGTGTAATACTATTTTAGTCTTCCATGTGACAAAGCTCTACACACTGGAAATTTGGACTTATACGAGCTAGGGGAAACTAGCTAAAGTATAAGGCGCGACCCCATACCAGTCTGATCAGGTCTTCTAATATTTGAGTCCATTACTTAGGGTTAACTACACTATTCAAATTTCCTTAAAAATAATATTTACAAATGATTTACCATTGAAATCGTATCTTTATAAAACAAGGAAATCGTACCCTTTACTTTACTCAAAATACTTATGCCATGATATATGCTTCACAAAACAATGTTGATGAAAACCTAGAATCAATAGGGTTATCTATCCCTATGAAACAGGTTAAAGTCCGTTTTAACTTAGAAAACATTAGGCCATAAAGGCAAAAAAATACCTCTGAAACCATTATTTAAAACCTTAAACAGTCCCTTTTGAATATACAAAGTGTCACTTTTGAAATCATTGAAAGCATCCCTTTCGAAATCATCACTCAAAACCTTAGATATACTCTTTTGAAATCAATAAACATATCTTTTGAAAGCATTGGAACGTTCCTTTAGAAACACTCAAAAACAAAACTTTTAAAATCATTGAAATCACTCTTATCGAAGGCATTGAAAACATACCATTCGAAGTCGTTGAAATCACACTTTTCAACGGCATTAAAAACATATCTTTCGAAGGCATTGGGTTCAAGTAAGAAGTTATGGAAGCATAGCTTTGAAACTTATTAAAAGTATTACTTTTAAAAGAGAGCACATTCAAAATCTATCCTTTCGAAACCATTGCCTCCAAAACAATTGGTAAAAGTGGCTAAGACGCCCCTTTCGAAAGCATTGGGAAGGCTGCATTAATATTAAGAAGACGAAAGCCTTCCTTTCGAATATATAGATTTAAGGTAACAAAGAAAGTGGCCTCTAACTAATGCGAAATGCATAAATGAAGCAGCTATGGTATCGAAGGGGTTCAAAAGCGGCAACCCTTTCGAAATCTTCTTTAAAAAACAAAGGTAAGTTAACAAATTCGAAAGCTAATAAAAGTGTCTTCGACCCATTCGAAAGCATACTTTTGACACTATCATTTCCTTCCGCTTTTCTCCAATACCCTGTGTACCAATTGCTTGTTAGCATGTGCATTGGTTTCGAATGGGTGTGTAGGATTTACTGCGTACGGTGATGGAAGCAAGCAGCAAAGTGATGAATTTGTAATTTGAAACAAAATTTATTTTATGCCTATTAAAGTAATCCCTTTTCACCTAACTTACATAATTTTCCAATATATGATTGGTTGTCGATTCTTTATCATAATTCTTTTCAAAAGGCTGCCAAATTCAGCATTTAACAATTCAAAACATTTTAACAAATAAGCCCTTCTGTTTGCGCCAAAATTGGTCACAAACACCTGATATCGTGAAAGCACCCGTTTATGAACACAAATCAGAAATAATCAACACAAAACTTAGATCTAAGCAATATCAAACACAGCAGTTCACAAACAACAATCACAAACACAGGATTTATAGTGGTTCGGCGATCTTGCCTACGTCCACTCTGAAGCTTATGTCTTTATTGATTCGCTCGACGATTTCAATCAATTACAGCGGATTACAGTTGATAAATGCTCTGAAATCTGATTACAACAGCGATAATGAAGAGTAGTGTTGAATCCGGCAGAGTCTGGACGTCGAATGGCCAAAAGATCCCCTCTCTTTAGGCTTCATGGTGCTATTTATAGGCGTAGGAGGCTCAGATCTCACTCAAACTTTGGGAGACTTTTTCTGGCACGTGAGTGGGCCCACGTGACCGACCCCACCAAGTTTCGACTCGATCTGAGATCGATACGAAGTGATTTCGTATCCATCAAAAAATGATCCAATCGATCTAAAACGTGGCAGGAACAATCCTTACCTTGTATGGAAGCTTCTGTAAAAATTTCATAGCATTTTGATCTGTGGTTTGGGAGATATGATCAATACGAGATTGTGATTTTCGTGTGTCGCCGAGTTCGAAACCATCATTTCGTATCCATCCTTTTCGAACCCATCCGAAGCAGGTGTGAAGCAGGTGATGCGGTGTGACGTGGAGCGAGATTCTCAGATCGCTCCACCTTTTATGCCGAGTTGAAAGAGTATTATTCGCATCCATCATCGGAGTTGAGTTCGTGTTGACCCTTTCGTTCCGTTTGCATCGATAGTGACGGCGCCATTCGCATCGATTGTTGTGAAGTATGATCGATACGAATAGTCAGTGCATGGATGCGAACAAATCCCTCACCATCGATACGAATTATGCATGGACCGATACGAAGTGGGATACCCCGAGATCGATGCGAACGACATGACTCTGGATGGATACGAACTAATTGTCAAGTATGATCGGTTCCAGGCATGATGGATACGATTAGTTCCACTTTGATCGATACGAAATTCGATGGATTCGAACTAGGTGCAAAGATTCTTGATCGGTTCGAACAGAGTTGAGGTGAGGCCTATCTGATCGTTTCGAAACAGATCGATTCAAAGACGATCGATTCGAAGACGATCGATTCGAAGTGACTAATCCCTGATGGATTCGAACCTGATGGATACGAAGGGGCTTTTACCTTGACCTCTTCATGGTACGAACAGCATGCTCTTTCTAACTTGTATCGATCATATCTCATTCGTACGAACTCCGATTAACCTGAAATTTGGAATGCTGGTTCCCATGACTTTGCTTGCCGTGTTCTATCAATCGTAGCCTAATCCGGGCTCGGACAAAATTCATCGATATCCATAGTGAAGTGGTGTATGACCAATCTTTGAGACGAACTGTCTTTGGTTTTCGACCGATCTTTTGGTATCACGGCTTTGCCAAAAAAGCGGGATAACACCTTCTTCTTAATAGAACCTTTAAAACATTTAAGTTCTCTAACTTAAATAATTTAGTAACCATAGTAAAACACTTAGGAAAAATCCCCAAAAATCACAATAGTTTTCTTCAAATACGTTTTCTAACATATATAAATTTTAGAACCGAAAATAGTATTTAGTTGCCTTAAATAATTTAAACCCAACATTAACTATTTTCTCTCATAGAAAATTCATAATAAATTCACAATCCCTTAGAAAATTATGAAACTTGAAACCCACTTTTAAAATAATATTTTTGACCATATATTAAAAACTCAACTCATTTGCATGTCATTTAATAGGTTTTTTAATCCAAACATGTCATAAAATCTATTTTAAATCTCCATAAATCATCAACTTAAACATATAATCCTTTAATCGCTATAACATGGCATATACTCGCAAAAGAAATCAGATTCACTCCAAAATCATTCACCAAAATAGAGAGGTAAACTAATTATTCACCTTGGCTTTGTGTTAAGAAGGTTGAGATTTTCCTTTAGAATTATTTGCTTACGCTTTCTGCTTGAATCTTAGCTTTTCTTCTCCTTGAATCCTCTTAATGGCGACATGCCGAGTTCTTTAGGGTTTTAGTTTTGTTTGTGATATTTAAAAATGAATGAGGAATGAAGAATAGAAGGGTTTATGGTATAGGAACAAAGGCTATTCCTATTTTACCCTTACCATATTCCTCCTACTTATTTTTAATTCTCTTTTGCTAATACATTCATTAAAGCACGACTGCTTCTTAATTAACAAATCTCAATATCTTAACTATCTCCATTATTTTATTTAATCTATCCAATTAAATATTCTAAATAATGGTAGTCAAAATTGGGGTCATTACAGAAAGTTATTAATTTTGTCACTAAAAACATGATTTGTAGGTTTGGAGTGCCACAAAAGATCATCATGGACGACGGGACACAATTTGAAAGCGCTGAGTTCAAAGATTTTTACGAACGCTTTCGAATCGAAAAAAGCTTTTTCGCTATTGCGCACCCACAAGCAAACGGGAAAGTGGAAGTAGTGAACAAGATCATCAAGTCCACCATCAAAAAGTGGACAACTAAAGCTAAAATAAATTGGGTTGATGAACTTCCACTCGCACTACTGGCTTACAAGACAATCCACAAATCTGCAACCGAGCACTCCCCGTTCGCTGTGGCGTATGGTCCAGAAGCAATGATTGCAGTTGATCTAGAAGTCCAATCTCATCGAAGGAAAACTTCAATCGAAGGAAAGACGTGAAACTCCTACTCGAGTCGCTCGATTTGATCAACGAGAAGAGAGAAGAAGCTGAGTTAAGGACTGCTGCTCATCAGAAAAGGGTCGCATGATATTTCAGTTCCAAAGTCCGTAACTGCACTTTCGAAGTAGAAGACCTTGTCCTCAAATGGGTCTACCCTGTACTAGAAACATTTGGACCGAATTGGGAAGGGCCCTACGCGATAACCAGAAGCTAAGGAATGGCACGTTTAAGCTAACAACTGTGGATGGAACTCAAAATTCATCGATCTTGGAACAACTAATTGCTACGTCTTTACTTTATTTAATTTTGTCTTATGTACTTCCTATTTCCCGCAACTAATCCATCCCAGAATACCGAAGGCATTGTAAATAAGCGAAACTTGCCTAACTTTTATTAATAAATTTTTTTGCTTTCTGAACCAATAAAACTATGTTCACAAAAGTAACCTGTTGAGTCGATGGAGTCAAATCAACTTAAAACTATCTAATCGCTGCTTGAGTTAGTGGAACCACACTTAAGTACTCCCCATTTACCTACCAGGTCGACGGAAGCAAATCGACTCAAACCGTTGGATCGAGGGAACTCGATCCCTACCTTCTAAGAACCGGTGTTGATCCGGCAACACCGGGAAGACCCTAATTAAAGTTGCACACCCCTATAAGCCATGCATTCGGTTTGGAGCCATAGGACCACGCTCTCGAAATATGAACTCCTCAAGTTACCCGAAAATTGGTTACGTTGAGTAATTCCAAACCGTTCCAGATCGACAGGCTATATAGATCCTAAAAGTCATGCATCCCATAAGCCACGCATCTCATAAGCCACACACGCTCTTAAAAGCCATGCATTTCATTAGCTGCACACACTTTTAAGTACCGGCATTGTCCCGACAATAACGGAAAACTCGCCTATTGCAGGACTAACAAGAATCCACTCCCACTATTAAAAGTAATCGACGTGGGTCCAGCAATATCGCACAACTAAAAATCGACAAAGAATTCCGATTGTTGACCAATGAAATCCCTAGAGTCAAGACACTCGAATCAAAAGTTCTCGAAGACAAGAACTGTAAGGTAGATTTGGCTATACACATCTGAGGGATCTCTTGGATCAACAAGTCATTTGTCAAGTCTTCGTGGAAAACAACCCTATAAAGTAGGAGGCACACCCATACCATCATTTAGTTAAAAGAAAACTACCGCATAAGCCCGTTTTTCTAAATAAAGAATTTTGGAAATCATAAAAAATCTAGTTATAAAAGTTAAAAAAAGTGCATACGTATTGCGTAAAATAAAAGGGATAAAGGCGTCGCATACTGCAAAACAGGGCATGGCAATGTGAAGTATAGAAATTACGAGTCATTGCTTCACATTTCCATCCATACATGACAGAAGAGATGATAATTGGAACATTAATCATTTCATTCTTTATAACATTTTCTATACAAAGTCAAAATTTAGGGGCTATACCCACACAATATCGACCAACAAAAAGAAAAACACAGCCGCTACAACAACAAAAGAAATAAGTGCAGACTCTGCACTTGTACAAAATACAAAATACATGTCAGATAAATTAGAATGTCCCAGTATACGGCTCCACTGTAAATCGAGCCTGTCAAAATTTATTTCCACCGCCCCTATTTCCACCTTTGGTCATAAGTTTCTTCTTCTTCTTAGTATCCCCTTGAGGAGTTGTGTCGCTACCTGAAATATCAACTAACGCCTTCGTCATAACATCTCCTCCTTGTTCTTCGAACTTCTCGAAAGATTCCCCCTTGGAATTGCGCTTTTGGGACTTGCGGGAGCTCCTTGAAGACTTTCTCTCCTTAATCCTTTCCTTCTTAACGGCCACCATAGTTTTTTCAGTTTTACTTAGGTGGCCAATTTGGTCTTCCTGCTCTCGAGCTTCAACTGTTATGAAATCGCCCTCTACAGATATAGAAGGGTCGTCCAGGTCATGCAATGTAGTAATCTTCTAGGATTCCAGCCCTAGTTGTTAGCCAGACACAGGCACAACAATCCAAGCGGCTACAGAAACAAGCGTCGAGGCAATTGAAATAACAGCAGGACCCAGGATCAAAGAGATCGGCGGGTCGATAGGCAAAGAAGACGGACCTATAAGATCAAAATTGAAAGTATTCAATTCGTCTTCTTCTTGTAGCATGAGCAAAAAATCCACAAACTCGATGTAAACAAGAAGGTTACCTACATCAAAAGAGTGGCATAGAATTTCAATCACATACTACCTAGGTGGCTGAATGACCTTTGAAGAAATTCCAGGATCACCCAAGGCTTCCAAGATAGATGGTGGAGGGGCAGACAATAGGCAGAACCCGTTGAACTCGGAATAGTTCCTAACTGATCACGAGGTTGTCTTGACGATTCGCTTGGCCCCAAAAATGAAAGGCTTTGATAGCGCTTTAGTAGTTGTAGTTGCAACAGCACCGCCGGCCTTATGTTCTCTCCCAATCCGAATAATCTTCCAACCCTCATCCAAAGCCTTCTTCGACTCTTTGTTAAGATAGACATCCTCCAACTATTGCTTAGTGTATACATCCCCATTCTCTCGAAAACGGGCTAGAATTTCATCTCAAACAATAGTAAGAGTACGTGAGAATTTGGGTCCTAGATTGCTGAGGATCCCTTGACGCAGCAAAGAGTTAACATAGAAATTCAAGATGGTGTCATCCGTCTTCTCCATTTTCCTTTTTAAAGTATCCTGCAACTCCGAGTAGTCCATTTTCCTTGCGGCCTTCTCAAATTCAACTTTGGTCTTCTCTATGTTACGCAGCACGACTCTTTCCTGGAGTGAAGCAATCATTTGGGTATGATCAGAAACGGTCTTGTCATAGGATTCCATCATTCCTCCATAATCATCAGTTGTCATTTTATAAGCTTCAACGACTTAGTTATGACCAGCAATAGTTTTCTTCTGAGCTTCGGTGATTTCGTCAAGGGTCGAGCTTCTCTTTCAGCTTAACCTTATCCGCATGGGCCTTTTCTATTTCATCTCGGGACATGATCTCAATTTTGGCATGGGCCTCGCTTAATTACTTCAACAAGCTAGCATTGTTCTTACTTTGTCGGTGTGCAGCGTCCCTCTCCTTTGTCAATTACTCGATTCTAGCATCACGTTCAGTTAACATCTTCTCATAATCGTCCTTTCTGACCCGAAGGAAAGGATCTCTTAGTAGTTGTTACAGTTGGTGTCTACTAATTGCTTGCATAACTTCTCCTATCCTTCAGCTTGATCTAAATTGCTTTGAATCGCCTAGATATGGGGCTTATAAGAATCTTTATAGATTGGGCGTAGTTCATGATCAAATTTAACTCCCTTTAGAAACTATCTAGGGAGCGTAACTTCAAGCTTAGGGGGCTCAGATGGGAGAATATAAGCCCACCTCCTATGGGGGCATAAAGAACAAAAAACAGGCATTGCATGGGGCCTGAGTTGATGGAGAAACTTGAACAGTAGAAGTCGGAACTTCAATTCCAACAGAAACTGAAGCCGGGGCAAATTCTTGGTACTCGAAAGGATGATAACCGCGATCTACCTTCGATTTCTTGAAGGCTCTTCCCGACCATCAGGAGTTTTCCTTTTCTCATAACCACTCATGTAAACTTTGCCCCTGTCCCTGTCGTCTCGACAATGAACTTCGACTTCCAAATCTTTTCTCCTTCTCCACTCTTCCTTGGTTTCTCAGGATTGATGGTGGCTTGAAGTCCATCTTGAATAGTATTTTGCATCAGTAAATTATTCAAGGTCCTCGTAAGGTCTACGGTCTCTCATAGTACCTAATATAAAAGATAAATAAAGAACTTTAGCGACCGAAAATGAACCTAAATAATGCAAATGTAAGTGAACGTGACCGTAGTGAAATGTGTAACGAATCACAGGCGGCTTAAATGGACGTCACAAACTAGATCGGGAAGTCACCACGGTAGGAATTAGGCTAACTCTAGACATAGTGTGACCGGGGTGAGGACACCATCCCTCAAACTCAAAATCATCTCCCATTAGTACATCAATGTCAACATAAATGTTGTTATAGGCCTCAAAGCTAATACTGATTTCCTTAGGTGGAGAACCATGAAGTCGCTCAGCTGTTAGGGGAAGAGGACTCATTCATAGAGTTTCATCGCATGATTCGAAGTTTCCTTCACCAGAACTTGCATCAAATTCCTCATTATTAAAGGAGGAATCATAGCTGCTATTGTTCTCAATTTCACCCTCATCCTTTTCCGTTACCACCGTAGCCTTGCCTCGCGCTGGTTAAATTCCTCTTCCCCCTCCTCCGGGATTGGAGGCATCCTAATCGGGCAACTGGCTTTGGTCGTAACACATCTTCCTTCATTAATTTCTTTATTTGACCCACCACATGGACCTTCTCCTTCTAGAAGATTGCTTTCTTTGGAGCCGTGTGATGAAGAAGTAGAGCGTGTTCGAATTCTAGAATAGGAAGGAAACGGAACTTCAATGGCTATGGTAGATCTCCTAGGATGGAACAACCCGTATCGAAGCAAATTCTCATCCATTAGCAAAAACTTAACCAATCTCTCTTTAGCGTCTATGGACTTTAGAGTGTGGAAGATGGGATTGGATGATGGATCTTTATTTGGTCTCAGAATAACTACAAGGAGTATTCGATCTATTAAAAATCCCGCGTAAATGTATTAAATCTCAGGGAGTAAAAGAGAAGACTTACCCCATTGTCCAAAGATGATTACACCCCTCAGGACACTTAATGAAAAAATATTGGTTCTTGAATTAGGGCAGGTTACTTAGAAGCTACAACATAATTTTGTGGTTTCTTTGAACTTCTATGATCATTAGGGACATACATTCATCTTTCTTCTTGAATGAGTGGAAATATCTCAACTCATCAAAGCTTAAGGCACAATTGAATGTCCGCATAAATAAAACGTGATGGCAAGCCAAAATCATATATCCATTGGGGTGAATATGAAATGGAGCAATTCCTAAATTCAAAAGAGTCTCCCTAAAGATATGATTGAAGAGGGGCATTACTCCATTTAAGCACATGTACAGTGGCCAGTGGTGTACCCCGAAGGTGGCATATGTGCAAACTCATTTTTCGATGGAAGGCGCAATCATCATTCGGAATGTCATGCTGTCAACAAATGTTATGATGAACTTTAGCAGAGATTACAGAGGAAGCTCTCTCCGCAGGGTTGAGTAGAATTCTAAATTTTGAATGAGTTCGATCTATAACCGGACCAACTAGAACTAACTGACCTATTCAACTGTCGGTGCTAAAGAAGTAGGCGCTACTGAAACTGTTTCTAAAGGCCTAACTGATATCAATTTGGCTTCTAAGAGTGTCGGACTTCCTACACTGGATTTATAATGGGATGACGAGTGCTTCATTTTATACAACATAAATTGTATCTAATGTGTTCAGGTAATTCTATTTATAACTAAAAGTCCCCTTACGCTTAACACTTGAATTGTGAAAAAGTATCGATTTATGCCAACATATCGAATTTCAAGCATTGACTTAGGCAAGTGTAGTGCGTTATCTATGTGGGATGGACTCGATGTACTAAACACTACAAACATTCCATCCTTTATAGCGAAGAAATAAAAGAGCTTTCTATATCATTCATTAAAGTTATTTCTACGCTTAGCCGTTACCGATCAATGATCAATAGTGGATCCGTTATCCAAGACAACATGGAAAGCTCTTCCTATTCCAAATACATCGGTTGTGCAATGACAGGACCAATCCAAAGTAAGGAACCATAGATCAATGGGTCTGAATCGAGTAGAGAACTCTCAGCATAAGTCGATGTTAGTTTTAGGAAAGTGATAACAGCTTAAGCTGCATACAAGATGCGACCCTAAGCTATTATCACTTTCCAGAAAAACCAAAATCAATCCCCAAGACGCTGTACTGGATCAACAGTGTGACTCGGTGCAAGTTTATTCTAGTTTTGTGGACGAAGATAGCGAAATATGTCATGCACCAAGGTAAAATCCAAGCTTCGTTCTATGAAGAACTTGAGACTCGATTTACTATTTTCCTCAACAAAATCACAATCAACTCGAATTCTCCATCGCATCTGTCACCAACATAACTTCATCACCAAATCGCTAAACAAACGCCAAAATCTACATAATCCACCTCCAGTCAAAAGGTGAACACGGTTGAACTCATGTTCTTAACGACCTAAGGCAGATAAGATCGATGGCAATCCAAGTGGGAAAGGTCTGCAGTGATCCAAATAAACAATGTTTCAAAAGCTAAGGGCTAGGACAAGGCGATGGCGAAGTCCGATGGGTTCGATGGTAAGAAGCTTCGGCGGTGGAGATCAACGGCAAAATTAGGGTTAAAGACTTTGGATTGAATCCCAAGGTAATAAGCTCGGCTCACAAGTAGAAATATGGACTAGTGGAAGCTTGACTCGTATAAAGTTAAATAGGAGATGGCGTAGAAAAATTATGCTAAGTGTTAGCGATCCATCAAATTGCAACCAATTTTTCTCCAAACTCACCAAGCATGATCTACGTGTTATTAGCAAGCATCTAGAAAGTTGTGGAATCAAAATTGATTCATTGTTACGAGCAACGACGGTTCACATCAAGACTCAACAGATGGCTGGATAGCCAAAGCTAAATTCATACGATAGCCTTAATACGATCAATTGAACTTTATGAAATAGGAACTCAAAAGCAGTTGCTTCCAAAACACACCTTGTTTCCAATGAAGGCATATTTTGGGGGGCAAATGTTAACTGCGTTTTTTATCCCAATGGAGTCCAAAGGAAGCTAGAGCATGGACGGTAGGACGAAACAACTCAAACACAACCAAAAGAACTAGGAGAAGGAAACAAGAAAGGCTCAAGAGATTAAAAAACAAAAATAGCTTAAGGTGATGGATCGCTAACGATCCATCACCCATGGATCGCTAGTGGTGGTCCGTGAATATCGTTCATAGGAAAGTCATTCTTCTTACATCATGATCTAATATGATTTCTAGGGTTTCCTACCAAGTTTCATGATATTTGAAGCAAGCTAGTTCGAGAAGTGGACGTTCATACGATTCCAGTAATAATGCAACCTGTACATGAATCATCATCTAAACAAGGCATCTAGTCATGAAATTTTATGGAAAGTACCTACATAAAGCAAGAAACAAGATCCAATTGAAAAGAGGTGGAAATAACCTAATAGCATGGATCGCTAACGATCCATCATATTAGGTCATCTCGCTATGAAATTTTAGGAGAATCTTCGTACCTTCAAATGCAAGCTCCTAGCAAAGAGCCTAGCCCAATAGCTCTCTAACCCAATTCAACCTGTAACATAAAGAGGATCTTCTGAACTGGCTGCTGGAATTATGCAGGAGCTATTCTTCACTCTTCTTCTCCCTTACAACAGTCATCCATGGGTTCACTGTGATTCTCTAGTGTACTCTAGCACTGGTAACTTGATCTAACTTAGGAAATTCAATCATATTGTAATATGATTCAACTAACATCAGTCAGTTAAAAGAAAGTTATAAAGTGGACGTAGGCTTCATTAGCAAACGAACCACTGAAAAAAAAATTGTCTTATCTTTTACTTCTTTCGCTCTTTTTACATCTATTTTCTATATTATTGCTCTGCAAGAACAGGGCTGGTGCTTTCACGCTCAACCCATAGTGTTGATCCATTTTTTGGGTTAACATCCATCAATTGGGAATCGTTAAAATCTCAATTCTAGGAATTTTTAGTTACAGGGCCAAGGTGAGTCCTATCACCATTGATTCGTAATATGCCACATTATTAATGGCTAGAAATCCCAATTTCTTTGCATAATGCAAATGATGTCCATCGGGGGTAATAATCACATATCCTGCTCCACCATCTTGTTCGTTTGAAGCTCCAATCACGAATAACTACCACTTAGGCTTTAAATCCTTTTCCTTTTCTGATTGCTCTTACATGAACCTTGTATATTCATTAATAAGATCGGCTAAGGCTTGCCACTGATTGCTACTCGAGATAGAAATTCGATATCATATTGGCTGAGTTCTATTCCATATTTTACTAGTCTTCTATAAGTTTTGGGTTTACTAAAAACTTGCTTGAGTGGAAAGTTGGTTAAGACTTTGATCGAGTGTGCTTGAAAGTAAGCCCTTAGTTTCCATGCAGTGAGAATCAAGTAGTATGCAAATTTCTCTATAACTAGATATCTAGTTTCTACATATTTAAGCCTTCTAGTCACATAGTATAATAGAAACTGAGTTCCCTTATCTTCTCTTACCAAAAAAACACTAATGGCATGTTCAGAAACTGCCATATAGAGGTAAAGCTTTTCCCCATCTATAAGACTGGACAGAATTGATGGCCTTTAAAGATAGTCTTTCAATTCCTTAAAGGCTTTTTTACAATCTTCTCCCCATTCAAAAATTTTCTTCTTAATTACATCGAAGACTGAGATGCATCTGTCGATGGCCTTGGAGATGAATTTATTTAACGCTGCTACTGTAACATCCCCTATCTAGAGGCCCGAAGCTAAGTAGTACAGGTGTTGCAGTCATCCATAGTATTAACTTCTTGTGACAAAATATGGTAATATTAACGGTATCCATAAAATCAGAAGCACATGAATATGAAATAAAATCCCAGATTTCATAAAAACAACTTTTCTGATTAATTTCACAAAATATGTTTCATATTCCATTACATAATCTCATAATCATTTTCCAGGTAAAGATCAAATATAATTATTACAAAATATACCAAGAGCGACATATGAAGATGCCTCCACGGTTGACCAGAATACTATATAGTCATATCTGACTTAATACAACATAGCGGAATCAAACAAAATAAAATAGCAACTCCTAAATAACTATCCGTCAGCCACCTACTCATCTCCGGAAGCTTTATTCGTCAACTTACTAAAACCTATAAAGCCTCAACCCTCAGCCTACTCAAATCAATTTTTAGCACCCGAAAGTTTAAGGGAAAAAACATAAACTTCGAGTCAGACATAAAGCCTGGTGTGAATAATACTATACATCTTGGTTATTTGATATTAAGTGAGACCAAGCCTCTTAGCGGAATGGGTTTCCCTTCACTGATATCCTTTTAAAACATAATTTTGCAAATCATAATCTTGCAACCAAAACTAATTAATCGAACTGATTATATCAATAATAGCAATATCATATATGCTAAAAACAAGTATTTACTGGACTAGTTGTCCGAAATAAATGTAATTTAGTTTGGCTAACTACTAACCTTTGGGTGACTCGGGCCTAGTAGACAAATAATAATATGATCTAACATCTGTTAGATAAGTCTTTTGGACAGTCTTTCCTTAACTTACTTATCCAAGGGTCTCCTGATCCTAACGGTTTAGCGGGCTCACCAATAACTTGTCTTCTTTAATATACATATATTCCTTTCTATGTATAGTCATCATTTAAGTCTACCTATGACTAAGCACTATACACTAGAATTTTGGACTAAATTAGCTAGGGGATAATAGCTAATGAGTAGGGCGTGACCCTACACCAGTCCCATTTGGTATTCTAATCTGAGTCATTTTCTTAGAGTCAACTACCCTTTAAAATTTTCGTTGAAAACCTTTTCAAAATAATTTAAACCTTTAAATAATACTTGTATAAGGAAAATACCTTTCAAAATCAATCGGAATCCTTCCATTCAAAATTCTTTAAATACCTTTCGAAATCATTGGGAAACCGCACCTTTGAAACCATAGTTTAAACCTTTCAAAAATACTAGAGAACCTCCCCTTCGAAACCTATATCAGTTAAGTTTTAAAAATATTAGAAACATTTCTTTCGACTATCTTGAAGAAGGCTGCAAGCAAGAAGAATGTGAAGTGCTTCAATTGTGATCAAGTTGGACATACAAGAACCAGTGTCTAGAGCTAGTTGGGCAGACAAAAGGAAGGTTTTTGCTGTCGGATCATCAGTTAAGCCTACTACAGCTGATAAGGGAAAGACTGTGATGGAAGGTACATTTTTGATTCAGAGTATATCAGTTAGGATACTATTTGATACCGGTATATCACATTCATTTATATCATAATATTTTGTTGATAGGTTATGCTTAGAACCTACATACCTTGTTACTTCCTTAAGGGTTGCAAATCCAATAAGAGGGTATGCAACTCTAGGGATGAGATGTGATAAGTTAGAACTTGATTTTTTAGGTCATATGTTTGCACGCAGTCTGTATGTTTATGATTTCGTAGATTTTGGAATCATTTTGGGTATGGATTGGTTAAGAAGGTATGAGGCTAGGATATTCTACCAGGATGGGGAGATATCTTTGAGACACCCTGATAGTCATAACTGAATTATATTCTCAATGGAGAATTCTGACTGGAGTAGTTTTGCTTTGTTAAGTGCAATGGAAGTAGGAGAAGAGCTAAGTCAGATTCGAATAGCAAAAGAGTTTACAGATGTCTTTAAGCCAGTCACAAGACTACCACCGAAATGTGTTGTTGAGTTTCGAATAGATCTTATGCCAGGAGTTGAACCTGTAAGTAGTCCACCTAGTAGGATGACACGGACTGAGATGAAGGAATTGAAGGTGCGGCTAGTGGATTTAGAAGGAAGGAATTTCATTAGACCAAGCAGTTCGCCTTAGGGAGCGGCCGCGTTATTCATGAAGAAACCAGATGGGCCGCTGAGGATGTGTATCGACTATCGTAAGCTAAACGAGAGAATGATAAAGAACAAGTACCCTTTGCCAAGAATTGATGATCTTTTTGATCAGTTGAGTGGAGCAAGAGCATTTTCCCAATTGGATTTAGCGACAAGGTTCCGTCAGTTGAGAGTGGTGGAGGACAATATTCCTTTGCCAACATTTCAAACAATATATGATTCGTATGAATGGTTAGTGATGTCATTCGGGTTGACGAATGCACCTGCTTTCTTTATGGATTTGATGAACCGAGTATTCCGAGAGTATTTGGATAGATTCATGTTGGTGTTTATAGATGACATTTTGTTATACTTTAAGGATAAGAGAAAGCATGAAGATCATCTTAGAGTGGTGCTTGAGATGCTGAGGCAGAATCCGCTAAAGGTAAAGTTTTCAAAGTGTCATTTTTGGAAGAAAGAGGTTAAGTTTCTTGGTCATGTGATTTCAGAGAAAGAATTGTCATGTGATTTAAGAGAAAGGGTTGGAAGATCTAGTAGTAGAGCCTAATTTGACTTTTTATAGACATTAGTTCAGGTTGTAGCAAGAGATGAGAAAAGACCGAGGAACAAAATAGTCAAGTTTGTGAAAGTTTAATGGAGAGACAACGAGAAGGACTGTACTTGTGAGATAGAGGATAGGATTCGACATACTTATCCTGATCTGCTTTGAGTGTATGTCTATATTAAATTTATATAGATAATTCCTAGTTAGGTAGACTAGTATGGTTGTTGGGAGTTGTTACACATGATTGTTATGTTTAGTATTTAGTCCTTATTGAATTTTGAGGACGAAATTCTTGAAGAATGGTAGCTTGTAACACCCCTAATTTTTGATAACATTATTCAGGACATTTAACTAGATAAATTAAACAGAATAATATAAATGTTAAGTGATAAGGAGGTTTGGATTTGAAAAAATTAAATTACGGCTATGCCTAATAAAATAATTAATGGGCCTAAGAATGGTTTTTGGTTAATTAAACAAAATAAGAGTATGGTAGGAAACTTGCCGCCCATAACCTTTACCCTTATATGTTTTTGTTCCTACCATTTCATTCCTCATTCACGTCATTTTGAAAATGTATGCAAGAATATTAAGAAGGGCCGGCCATTATCAAAGAGAAGGGAAATTTAATCAAAGCTAAAGATTCAAGCTTATTGGAAATTAATATCTATCCAATCTCCTTATCTAAATCAAGGTGAATAATAATTTCATCTCTATTTTGTTTTGAATAACATGTTTTCAAATTTAAAGGTAAATTCGTTTTATGATAAATTGGATGATGATATGCTAGAATACCAATTTGTCTAATTTAAACAAGATTATTTAAATATGGATACACATGGTTTTCGGGAAAACCATATTTTTATTGATGTTTAAATGTCATGGAAAATTTTTATGTTATATAAAACATGATTTTGGAGTTGGGTTTCAATTTTGATAATTTTCCAAGCTAGGGAAAAAATGTTATGAATTTTCAAAGAAAAATTTGGTTATTTGGATTTATAAATTGATTTTGGAAAATATATTAAGGATTTGGGTCTAGAATTTTGATATGTTAGATAAATTATTAAAGTGAACTTCTAGAATTTTAGGGGATTTTTTCAAAGTGATTTGTGCAAATTAAATTATTTGAGAAGAAGGACTTCTTTGCAAAATTGGTTTTTCTTAATGGAAGGGCATTTTGATTAACTTAACATGGTTTAGATCTGAAATTAGCGACAGTTTTTTAGAAAAGAATTTGAAAAGGTTAAGGCAACCAATCTGGTGCTGACACGTGGTAGGTTAGTTAGAGAAAAGTTTGCTTTTAAGTAGTATTAAACCCTATTTACTTAGAAAAGTGGGTTCCGCCTACTTTGGAAAGTACCTTTCGACATAGAAGCTTTCACCTTCAACCTAGCCTACACTTACTAAGCCGAAACCAATATACAAGGTATCACTAAGATGCTATGCAGTGGATTAGAGAAAGGTGAAAGGTTAGGTGTCGAAAGCATAGCTTCTAAAGGAGTCGAAACCTTAGTTTGTTTTTAAAAGTGAAGCGCCTTCCTTTGTTTTGTATTTGCCTTCGAAGGAGTCGAAGCATATGGTTTCGAAAAAGGTTTTAAAAGGTTTCGAACGGGTTGCCATGACATAAGTTTTCTTTCGAAAGGGTCATGAAAGAATGTTTTGAAAGAAGGGGTTCCGACCTAGTTGAAGCCCTACTGTCGTTCTTTAGCCTTTCAATGGCAATGAAGATATTAATGTTGTCAAAAGATACTTTGTTTTATAAGTACAAGCCACTTCTTGTGGCTTTCTAAAGGGGTTAGGGATTTCGAAGGCAATGGTTTTGAAGCCAACCTTCCACTATTTTAACCAGATGTTTTATGCTTTCAAAAGGGTGGTGCCGACGCCATCATGTTTCCCCAATATTTTTATGTATAATAAAGGATGGTTCCAAAAGAGATGCTTTCACCTATATTCACTTTGACCCAAATAATACTTTAAGTATAAACCCAATGTTTTCGAAAGGGGGACTTTCAATGATTTCGGAAGGGTAACTTCTAATGGTCGAAAGGGATACTTTCAATTGGTTTCGAAGCTGTGCTTCTAAAGTTAAATGTTAATAACTTAATACAATTGAATGGTTTCGAATGGAAGGTTTTAAAATATTATAAAGGCAGAAGCCTAATGTTTTGAAGATAGATTTTAGTGCTTTTGAAGGAGGTTATCCTATGAAGTCGAGAGCAAGGTTTCGAAGGTTTCGAAAGGTTTAGAAACCTAACTCATTTTTAAAGGAAAACCCATAGCTAACTTAAAGGAGTTTTTGTAGTGGTTTTGAGAAGAAGGTTTCCTTGATAAAATTATAGGTTAAAGGGATTACCCATGTTTTATATTAAACTCATAATAGTGGTATTGTTATATTATTATGATTGCTTTTCAAACATAAATATATTCACATTGATTTGAATCCCATAACTGTATTTTAGGAAAGGATAGAATAACCAGCTTGGTTGACCCTATAGTGTATAAGTTAAGTGAACTCCTGGATGAATAGAATTGCATCCAAGATGTCAGGGAGATCAGAATATATGATGCCTTAAAATGGAAATTGTCAGGAAGACAGGTTCATAGTGCACCCATGAAAAATATGACCGAGAAGTTTTTGGGGTTACCAATAGGTTCATAGTGATCTCATGAAAACTATGTTATAAAGAGTGGTTGGTAGGGACCATGGTTTGTAGTGCACCCATGAAAACTATATCCGAATTAAGTTACTAACAGTTGTCACTAGGTTCCTAGTCAACCCATGAAAACTAGAATAAGAGAGAAGTTATTAGAGTCACCAATGGGTTCAGGGGAACCCATGAATTAATTAAGTTAATTGGCGGGGGCCAATAGGTTCATAGTGCAGCCATGAAAACTATGAAATGGGACAGGGAGTCTATACATTATATAAAGGTTATCAGTAAGCCCATGAAAACTAATAGGTTAATAGTGACCCTAGAAACTATAAAATATGACAGTTAGTCAATTTAAACAAAGGATGGGAAATCCAGTATGTTTTAAAATGTTTGCATATCATCATAACATTTTGAAGCGACTATGTTTTTAAACATTGTTGATGCAGGAGCACATTATATGGTTTTATAAAGGTTTTGAGATACTAGTGAGGGGAAAACCCGTTCCGCTAAGCGACGTGGTCTCGCTAGATACCTAAATGATTTGAGATGATAGATTATTGTTCATACAAGGCTTTATGTCTGACTCGAAGTTTATGGTTTCCCCTTAAACTCTAGGGTACTCAATTATTTTATGTAGTTTGAGAGTTGAGGTTTACAGGTACCTCTTAAGACGAATAAGCTTCCAAAGACGTGTATGAGGCATTATAGAAATTTAGGGTTCTCTTTTAATTGATTCTGATGTGTTGTTTGTAATTGAAAAGTTGTTATATTTCCATTATATACTCTGGTCATCCAATGGGGCATCTTCATATGTTGCTCTTGGCGTCTGTCGTAATAAATATATTTTCTCTGAACATGAATTGCGATTGTGGGATTATGTAATGAATTGGAAATGCTTGGAAATGAAGTGTGAGTTTGTCTGAAGTTTAATTTTTTTTTCCATATTCATGTCTTTCTGTGTATCAATGAATCTAACACTACTGTATTTGGTCCCTGAGGATTAATAACTATGGATGACTACAGCATCCGTAGCCGTTAGCTTTGGGTCACCAAGTAGGGGGATGTTACACTTCATTAACACAGCTCCTAATCCAGCTCCACAAGCATCTGTATATACTACCAAATCTTGGTTCCCTTTCGGAATAACTAATATAGGTGCATGGGTCAATAAGTGTCTCGTGCTCTGGAATGCTTCCTTTCATCCTTAGAGTACACCAAAATATCATCTATGAAAACCAATATGAACCTATCCAAGTGCTCTTGAAAGAGTCAGTTCATAAAATCCACAAAGAATGTTGGTGCATTAGTCAGTCCGAATGGCATCATTAACCATTCGTATGATCCATATCTGGTTCTAAACGCCATCAAAGGAATATTATCCTCTGGTGCACTAAGCTGATGGAAACCAGTTGCCAAATCCAATTGAGAAAATACCTTGGCTCCACTCAACTAATCGAACAAATCATCAATTCTAGACAACGGATATCGATTCTTTATCGCCTTCTAATTCAATTTACAATAATCGATACATAACCTTAACGATCTGTCCGACTTTTTAGCAAACACAACGGCTGCTCCCCAAGGTGAACTACTCGGTCTAATAAAATTCTTGCCTTCCAAATCCACCAACTACACCTTCAACTCTCTCATCTCTATAGGCGTCATCGTGCTTGGTGGTATACTCATTGTTCTGCTCCAAGTACCAAATCTATTTGAAACTCAATGACTCGTTTCAATGGCAGTCCAACTATGGGTTCAAAGACATCTATGAATTCTTCAACCATGAAAACTCGACTCAACTCGTCTTCTACCTCCATAACACCCAACAAATCATTTACCTCATAACTAGGGTTTTCTATGGTATGTACAATCCGATCACTACAATTAGGATGTTTAAGTGATATTCTTCTATCATGGCAAAATATACTAGCATCGTACTTACTTAACCAATCTATACCAAAAATAATTCCGAACCTTAAAAAGTCAAACACAAGAAAACTGCAAACAAAGGTATGACCTAACAAATCAAACTCTAGATGATCACACTTCATCCCAAGTGTCACATACCGTCCTATCGGATTTGCAACCCTTAAGGAAGTAGCTAAATATGAGGGTTCTAGGTTAAGCTTATCAACAAAACAATGAGATATAAAAGAATGTGATGCACCGGTGTTAAAAAACGCTAACTGGCATACCATGGATTTAAAGCATACCTCCCAACAACGGTTTTCCTTTCTCCTGCACTATTGGTCTTGAGGTAGTCAGTTCCAATGCAAATACTTTGCCTTTCCCATCCTTTGCTGGATCCTTGCATTGGTTCTTATAGTGACCAATCTGATCGCAGTTGAAACATCTGACTCCTTTCTTCTCAACAGCCTTTCTTCCCTTACCTGTCTGACACTCATGAGCATAATTCCCCTTCTTATCACACTTATAGCAGACAACTTTTGCCTTCCCTTTCTTTGCGCTCCTCCCTTCTGAGCCCTTTTTTATGGAAAAACTTTCCCTTCTGACTCTGTCCCACCTAGACTTCCTTGGCCTTATTCTTCTCAAGAGAAGCAAGCATTTCCTCTTGCCTCAAAGCCATTTCAACTACAAAATCACAGGGATCTCTGATATGAGGTAATGCAGCATGATCTTTTCAGGCTTCAACACCTTGATGAACTTCTCATTCCTCTTAGTCATAGTATCCATAGTAGCATATCCATACCTGGCCAACTCCTCAAACCTTCTAGCATACTCTAGCACCGTCAATGTTTCACTACGCCAATTCAGCAAACTTCCTGAGCAAGGTAGAACTCACCATCACTGACATAAACCTCTTCTTGAACATTTTCTTGAACTCGGCCCAAGTCATTTCCTCTTCATTCACTCCAACTGTCACACTATTCGACCAGAAAAAAGCTGCTTCTTGTAGCTGTCTCGAAGCGAGCCTTCTCTTCTGCTCATTATTGAGCCCTAGATCAATAAGTATCCTTTCACAACAAAGCAGCCAATTCTCTATTTGATTGCGTCCTTGGTACCAATGAACGGCTTTCCTCCCAGTCAGCCATAATCTCTACTCAGAATGGCATAGTTACTCACCACTGGGCGTTACCTCCAACTACTCCAGCATCAATTCCTTGCATCATATTGACAAAGAACTGATACATCGCTCCCATGTTAACTTGCGGGACTCCAGCACCAACATTTCATGCTTGTTCCTGACCTGGGTTTCTCCTAGTAATATGGTCTGGCATTTCCATTTGCCTTAGTGCTTCTCCATCCAAGGTTAACTCTTCCACTTCTAACATCCATATCTCGATTCAAGCCTCGTGAGATACAAAAGAATAGCCTAAGGGATATAGGAGAATAGAGATATTGTGTATACTTATATATAGCAAATACAAGTATGTTACTATAGCTTTATCCCATACCCCTATCTTATCTCTAATTCCTTAGGATTATGTTTTCAAAAATCATTTTAGTTTAAAGTTTTTCATAAACTTATGCTCTAATACCAAGTTGTAACATACCCATCTGTAGGCCCGAAGTTAAGCACTACAGATGTTATTTTCATCCATATTATTAATTTCTGGTGACCAAATACGGTAATATTAATGGTATTCATAACATCAAAAGCACACGATTGTTTCAAAAATTATGTAATGGAATATGAAACAAAATCCTAGATTTCAATAAAAACAACTTTTCTGATTACATTTCAAAAAATATGTTTCATATTCCATTACATAATCTCATAATTGTTTCCCAGGTAAAGATCAAATATATTATTACAAAATATGCCAAGAGAGACATATGCGTATGCCACCTTGGTTGACCAGAGTACCAAATAGTCATATCTGACTTAATACAACACAGTGGAATCAAACAAAATAAAACAGCTACTGCTAAATAGTTATCCGTCAATTACCTGCTCGTCTTCGGAAGCTTTATTCATCAAACCTACTAAAACATCAACCCTTAGCCTACTCAAATCAATTTGGAGCACCCGAGAATTTAAGGAGGAAACATAAACTTTGAGTCAGACATAAAGCCTGGTGTGAATAATACTATATATCTTTGTTATTTGATAGTGAGCGACACCATGCCGCTTAATGGAACGGTTTTTCGCTCACTAATATCCTTTTAAAATGTATCTTTTGCAAGATAATCTTGCAACCAAAACTGGTTAATCAAAATAATTATACCAATAATAGCAATATCATATATGCTTAAAACAGGTATTTACTAGACCAGCTGTCCAAAACAAATGTAGTTTTGTTTGGCTAACTACTAGCCTTTGGCTGACTCGAGCGTACCAGAAAAAATAATAAATATGATCTAACATCTGTTAGATTACTCTTCTTCATGGTCTGTCTCTAACTTACTTCTCCAAGGGTCTCCTGATCCTAATGGTTTTGTGGGCTCACCAATAACCTGCCTTCTTTTCTGTACATATATTCCTTTCTATGTGTAACCATCATTTAAGTCTACCTATGGTTAAGCCCTACACACTGGAATTTTGGACTAAATTTTCTAGGGGCTAATAGCTAATGAGTAGGGTGCGACCCTACACCAGTCCCATCTGGTCTTCTAATCTGAGTCATTTTCCTAGGTTAACTACCCCTTTAAATTTTTCCTTAAAAACCTTTTCGAAATAATTTAAACCTTTAAATCATACTTATACAAGAAAAATACATTCTTTGCTTTACTCTAAGCTATTTTCCATGTTATATATACTTTACCCAAAATAATGTTGATGTAATATGATGAGGATTACCTATCCCTCCAAAATAAGTTAAAACCCTTTTTAACTTAAAACACTTAGGCTATATTGCCAAGGTAGATCATTCGAAACCTTTGGTTAAAATCTTTAAATAATCCATTCGAAACCATTAAAAACATCTTCTTCGAAAGCTTTATAAACCTTAGACATCCTCTTTTCAAAACATCGAACTTGCCTTTTAAAAGCAATCGAAATCATTCCATTTAAAATGCTTTAAGTACCTTTCCAAACCATTGGGGAACCTCCCCTTTGAAACCATAGTTTAAACCTTTTAAAAATATCGGAGAACCTTCCCTTCGAAACCTATATCAGTTACCTTTCGAAAATATAAGAAACATCTCTTTTGAAACCATTGGGTTCAAGTGAAAGCTCGTAGAAAACCTTTCGAAACCTTTGGAAACAATTCTTTTTGAAACCTTTGGGTTTACCTTTCAAATATCAAAAAGGGTCATAAACAACCAAGTCGAAAGCAACTCTTTCGAAAGCTATTCCTATGTAAAAGAAATTGGTGGCGTCGAAACTTATCCCTTCGAAGAAGCAGCTACGTTTTAAAATAAGGCAACCCTTTAGAAACCGATCTGGGTCGAAAGGTAAAAAGGCGGCAGTTAGGGGTTTTGATCTCTTTGAAAGAATTTACTTAAAACAAAAGGCTCAACCTCTTCCGAAACCATTCCTTTAAAATAGTTTGACCCAATCGAAAGTCAACCTGGTCGAAAGCATTACTATCGAAAGCAAAGAAGGCACATTTTCATTTAAAAGCAAAGTAGCGCTTCGACCCTATCGAAACTCCGTGTTTCGACTGCAAATCTTTCGCCTATATCCAATCCGCTGCACACCAAGTCTTTGATGCCTTGTGCATTGGTTACGATGGTAATGGCGGTGGAGGAATACGGTTGAAGGCTAGGTACCGAAAGTGGTGAAACAAGTAAAAAAACGTGTTCAAATTGATTTTCAACCTTTTTAAGAAATCTTTTTAATTAACCTGGCATGTCTGTCCAAATATTATTGGTTGCTAATTTTCTTTTCCAAAGTACTGCCAAAATTTTAGAATTAAACTAATTAAATTATTTACAAAATGCCCTTCTCCTATTATAAATATATAAAACATATAAGTCCCATACCTTAAATAATTATATATATTTATTAAAACACTTAGGAAAATTCTATAAAAATTCACACAAATATCTTTTGATATGTTTTCTAACAAATTTAACTTCAAACCCAAAACACATACATAATTGTAGAAATTAATTTTAAACCCAAATAACCTTTTTCTTCACGAGAAAATTAATATTAGTTCGACAATAATTCAAAAAATTATGAAACTTGAAACCCGTTTCCAAAATAATATTTCTGACCTCAGATCAAAATCGAAAGCCTATTAGATATCAACTAATAGGTTTTCTAAATCAATTCTTGTCATAAAATCCCTGTGAAATAGCCAAAATCATCAACGACTGTGTATATATATATACACACACATATATATTCATTTTAATCAATCAAAACATGGAAAAACATCTGCAAAACAATTTCAGATCTCAAACTCGAAACTGAAAACAAAAACATGAGATGTAACCTATTATTCACCTTTGCTTTGATGTTAAGGGGTTGAGATTTGATTTTGGATTAAGTTGATTTGGATTCTTCCTCTTGATTTAGCTAATATTCCCCTTACTTCTTCTTAATGGTGACCGACCTTTAGCTTTGTTTTTAGTTTGTGAAATGAATGTGTAATGAAATGGTATGGAAGCTCAGGGTATATGAATATGGCTCATTCCTATCTCACCCATATCTAATTCATTTTGTTTTTCCTTAGTTCATCAATTCAATTAGGCACGGCTACACCCTTATTATACAAATCTAAATTCCCTTAACCAATTAATCTTTTCATTATTCTATTTAATTTAGCTAATTAAATCCCCTAAATAATGTTATCAAAAATTAGGGATATTACAGCTACTCTTCCATTTAAGCTCATCACATATTTAATTATCTTCGATCCTCCCATATTCTTAGTTGCTTGAATTTGGTCAAGGTTGGCCTCAATTCCCTTAACACTGACAATATATCCCAAGAACTTCCCAAATTGGGTCCTAAAAGAACATTTTTGTGGGTTGAGTTTCATCCAATATTTCCATAACAACTCGAACATTTCTTCAAGATCTTTTGAATTGTTGCTTTCCTTCTGAGATTTAACTAGCATATCATCCACTTATACCTCAATGTTTTAACCAATTTGCTCTTTGAACATCCTATTCACCAATCCTTGGTATGTTGCTCCAGCATTCTACAAATCAAATGGTATCACTTTACGGCAATATGTTTCCTAATCTATTATGAAGCTAGTATCTGCTCATCGGGTTTGAACATTGGAATCTGGTTGTAGACGGAACAAGTGTCCATAAAAGATAAGATTTTGTGCCCACTTATTGTATCAACCAACTGATCTATTCTTGGAAGGGGTTAGCATTCTTTTGAACATGCCTTATTTAAATCAATATAGTTGGCACATGTCCTCCATTTCCCGTTAGATTTCTTGACTAGTACCAGATTGGCTAACCACTTTGGATACAGTACTTCCCTAATGAAACCATTCTCGAGCAACCTCTTGACTTATTCTTTCAAACCATTAGATGAACTTATCAAACTGTTTTTTCTTCTACCGGATTGGTGGGATATTTGGATTAGTGTTTAAGACATGACACATAATGGTAAGATCTATTCTAATCGTGTTTGAATGTGTCTAGGCGAATACATCTCTACTAGATTAAATAAATTGAATAATTAGTTCCCCTTTAAGTTTTCTATTTAATCATTTTCCAACCTTCACTATTTTCATTGGAACAATACGATCCAAGCATATTTCTTCAAGATCTTCCTTGGGCTTCATCCTTTCTTGCTCACCTCTACAATCTAATTCAATGACTATTTCTTCCCCTTCTATTTCATCCTCCACTAAGTTTATTTCTTTTCTCTTCCTTTTTTTAGTGAAATCAAAATTTCTTAACGCATGCTTACTTTTCTCAATAGTCTTTGTTCTTACTTTGGATGATTGGCTTGAAGAACCCTCATCCAAAGGTTTTCAATATCATCTTTAACTAATTCATTTTTCTCCAAGTTATTGAAAAAGATTGTCTCGTTTGTATTTCTCAGATGTGGAAAAGTACATTTTGCGAGAACTAAATTGCTCTTCCCTTATTATTCCCCAACCACTTTTGTTTAAGAACTTCACTATCAAGTATTTTGGTGAAATTATAACACCAACTTCATCTAGAGCTGGTCTCCCAAAAAAGGAATAGTAGTAGGAAGGTGAATCCAGGATGACAAAGTGAGTTTCAATGGCCTTAGAGTGAGGTGATTTCCCATATATAATAGAAGTTTATCTGTAGTTTGGGGGTTGATGCTTTGTTTTTGAACCCGAAGATGGGCTTAAAGCTCATCTTTAGATTCTCCTTTGTAATTTCCATCTGATAAAAGGCATGCTTAAAGATTACATTGACAGCACTTCTAGTATCGACAAGAATTTTGGTAACCACGATGAGTCCAATTTATGCAGTGATCATAAGTGGATCATTATTGGGATGGCGGACCCCTTTCAGTTTCGTCGAGGCGATGGTCAAGTTGTGCATCTAAATTTGGTACCTAGGATTCTTAAGTAGTGGCTCTCGCACTTGCTTCTCTAATGTAGCAATTTTTATCCCCTTTACTGCTTCCAACTAATATAGGCCTCCAAGGATAACATCACTTCTATTAAGGGGTGGGATGAAATTAAGTTGAATATGACCTTCTACTATGTTTGTAGCATTGTTTGGGAGTCTTGGGTTTCCATCTTCAGAAATAACTACCTTTTGATTGTCTTTGATAAACTCCTTCAGGTGTCCAGAGCTAATCATGTGTTGGATTATGCTCGCTAGTATGCGACAATCACCTGTTTTAGCCGATTTGACTTATGATAGTCACAATACTCTTCTCCTCTTCTAAGTTCAAGATTGGTTTTAGCTTCGTATGAAACTGGAAAATTTCCATTTTCTTTTGCAAAAACGAAAATGTAAGAAATTGGCTTTTTCATAGCAACATAGTTGGTATTTGGGTTCTCCTTCCACCTTGGCTTCTTATTGTTATGGTTAAACCCAGCTTTTCCTTCTTCTTTCTTTACCTGAGATTTCTTCTTAACATAGTGCATTTTCATCCATATGGATGAATTTATAGGCTTGGAAATGGAAATCCTGTAAATCCCTGCAGCCATGAAGATAGGTTTCTCATCAAAATGGAGTTTGCTCAATCAGTCCTGAGCGCACTGCCGTCAACTTATCCCTATCAATCATATCATTCGCCTTCAATGCCTCTACATTATACCTCATAAGATAATAACCCAATAGCTCTTCCGGATTCTGCTTGATATTAGCTAGTACGCTATAGTCAATTGTGGGGTCTTTACAAATGCAAAATTGTGCTGAGAATTCATAACAAAATTGTTTCTAGGAGTAGATGGTCCTTTCACAATAATGTATATACCACTTGGTTGCCATAACTTAAAAGGTCATAGGGAAAGTCTACAGCATGCTGCTTCGAATGAATTATAAAGGTTCATCTGACTTTTAAATGCCATTAAGTGATCATTGGGGTCAGTAGTCCCATTGTATCTTAAGAACAGAATTTTGATGTGGGATGGGATCCCCATGGACGTGATCTTATTTATGAAGGGAGCCTCTCGATGGTTATTGTCGACTCTTTCATCAAGAGTTCTTATTCCTTTAAGATTGAGAATGTCCTTTGTTGATTTTTAAACCATATCTTTTAGATAAGTTTCGTTGCTGTGAAAAATATTCCTTACAGGTTTGTATCCTTCGAAGGTTGAACTTTCGGATTGCTCCTTGGACTTCATGACTAATCTTCTTTGGTAATTTACTTTGACTTTGTTATCCAATAATGATCTTGGAGAGCATTCGGTTTCTTTAGCCTGTTGGTCATCTTTTCTCTTTTGTAGAGTTATAATGAATTTGCTTCTGGTTTTGTTTTTAAACAAAGAGGCATCCAAGCCCCTTCTTGAAGATTCTTCCATGTCTTCCCTTGAATGCATGGTGGTTTTGGAAGATTTTCGAGCAAGGATTCCTTCCAATAGTTCTTTCATCATTAACACTTGTTGTTCTAGGTTTTTAATCTTAGCTTTGCTGTTGGTATATTGTGCCAGCTCTGATGGTTGTTCGACTTCTACTTGTCCAGATTGAAATTGTGAACAACATTTTCTTCCAACGTTTCTTATTATATGACTTCTTCATTAGTACGTCTTGGTCTCATCTTGTTCCTGAAACAAAAGAATCTTTACGCTATTAGTTTTAAAGAGTGGATTATAAGAAGTCGGAAGTTCAAGGCCTCCTTCTAGCTCCAAAATGTTAGATCAAAAATTGGTATAACACCCATGATGCCAAGTATAATAAGTCAGAACTTGATTTCTAACACTTTTTATGACATGTCTAAGAATAGTTTTGTTGGTTTTAACCAAATAGTACTAAAGAATCAAGGACAGACTTAGTATTCAAGGCCAAGTACAAGATGATATTATCAAGGAATGATTCCATGACGCCCGTGGGCTTTTGGACACGCTGCTTACTGATAAGGTATGGTATTGATGAAGCATGGTATGACGGAGTGTGATATTGATGGGGGCGACATTATTTATGAACTCTTGTAGATGAAGATCGATAGTGATTCTTCTCCATACTTTCGATATTGCTTGCTGATATGACATCACAACTACGTCATTATGTCGCATATTTTCGACATTAGTAATGATAGTGGTGATAATTTTCTTTATGGTTGTTGTACATTTGTGGATGTCGATATTTGTCCTAATGGCTCGGAGCTAGCTTTTTTGTTTTACCAAGTTTATTCTTTCGGCGTTATTTTGTTGATGTGAGATGTCTCTAATTCTTAAAGGCGACATAGTTCCGCAATGTAGCCTTCAGCATTGCAGCCTTTCGACGTTACTTTTACCTTGTTAGTTTGTATGGTGCTTGTTGTCGTATTGACGATTCATGGCATGTTGTCTTTGGCATTATCAATTACCTTATTACCCTTTAATTTCGACATAAATTTCCTTGCTCTTATCCTTTTGAAATTATATGGATAACAGTTACTTTTTGACACAGCGAATCTTGATATACAAAATGTAACTTTGATGTACAATGACTCCTATAACCCAATCAAACTATTTTGAGAGGTGTGTAAAGGCTAAAGAGTTGTTCGACTAGGACATGGCTAAGTATTCAAAATATTTGAATCACATGAATTTCTCGAAGTTTGGAATATTGCTTTAGGAATTGAGAGTTTATAAATAGTTGTTTTGTTGTGATTGTTGAAGGCTTAGCGGTATATATAGTTGTTACAGGGATGCTAAAGTAGGAATGCAATCTCAAGATTTTCCATTGACAAAAAGAAGAAACTGCAGGAGTGAAGAGATGCAACTTATAACTAAAGAGATGCGAAGACCCCACTTTAGAAAACTAGCCGTTTTATACTAATTCATTCGATTGGAAGAAAGGTTCAGTCAGTTGAACTGGTATAAAAATCTAGCCTGAAAGCATAGCGCAGCAAAAATAGATGACTATGTATGGTTTTAGTCGACTAGGTTCAGTCGAGTAGAAGCTTTGTTCAATCGACCGAACCATTATAAATTTCAAAAACTCGAATGGTATAGTGGTAAAGGCACATGCAATGGTCTCAGCCCACTTGGATTCAAATCTCAACGTTGCATATTTTTAACCATTTTATTTTCCAACTTTTTCATTATTGTTTTGACCTAAAATAACTTAATAAACACTTTAGTCGCATTGTTGTATGGTTGTTACACCATATATATGGTTCTTTGAAATTGGTTGCTAGATGAGTGATTATGCATATGTCATTGTTATATACTTTTAGATATGGTTAAAATGATGCTTTTAATATTATTTTGATGTTAAAAACATTTTCAAATTTAGTCTGGCTTTAATGACATGATTAGACCGAATTAAAAAGGATACAAAGGTAATTTTAATCGTTTTACGTCATTTTATAAATCATGTTTTCATTTTAGCATGAAACTAGATATAGGAAATTGTTTGCATCAAAAGTTGGCATAAACGTCCAATAGAATTTTTGTAGAGAATCAAATGAAGAATCTAAAATGAAAACAAATGAAACAAGCAATAAAATAGTAGAAAATCAAAGCAATAATATGAACACAACTATTTGTAGTGATTCGGCGTTGATTGCCTATGTCCACTTTGAATAGATTGATTTATTAATCACTTTGTAAACTGAGTACAATAGGGATCGGATGAAAATCCTTGGTTACAATAGAGTACAAAGCAACTAGCAACGTGAAGGTCTCAAAAATGAATAATAAGCCTGTATTTATGGAGGAAGATGGCAAAATATCTCCTTGAAAATTCGGCAGAAGGATCTCCAAAACCATATAGACCCATAAGAGAGATTGCATAGCCCACATTCCAAGGAATAGGGATCGATACTGATCCCTATTTTGAATGAATTTTGGGTGCAATCCCTATGGTAGCTTTCTCATGTTGTAATGTGTTCAGCCTCCAAGTTTCATGCCAATTGGATTAGTAGAATTTGAGTTATTGCTCAATCTTTGCTTCAATGTGAGTTGTATTCTAATTTTAGTCGATTCCTATTGACATTGATCCCTCTTGCTTCATTTTTTTGAGGTGTGATCTCTAGGGTAGGCTCCCTAGGGTCCCACACTTGCTCATAAAATTTCATATGCATTTGACTTATGGATTCATAGATATTGATTGTTTCCCATTGACTTGCATTTGCTTAATTGAAATATGTCGATCCTTATGTTGGAGAATGAATATAGTCGATCCCTCCTCTATGTTGAACTATATTTCATACTTTGAACATTTTGCATTGCATATCCCTCCATTTCGTACAACCACGGACTTTAGAGCCCCACAATCATCACTCTGGACTTACTGGCCTTGATGATAGTTAAATCTATCTTATCCAATTAGTTCGAATATAGCTGGATCAAAAAGTCGGATAACACTTGCCCCCTAAAGTACGTCTTGTGCTTAACATGATCGCTTTAAATCGAAGCAAGTTAGAGTCATCAAAAAGAAATCCATCTAGTTTTTTGAATATTCGCCATCCTTCCCTCGAATTATTTTCTTAAAGTGTTGTATCTTTCCTTAATCATCATGACGCTTGGTTGATTTCCAATGATATAAATTAAGGATTATATTACATTAGTTGATATCTATATCCGTTCTACGAGACTAGTAAGCTTTGGCTATCTGATCAGTCTCAACCTTGAAAGCTTCAAGTTTGAATTCAATTTCTATTGATTTCAAAAATTGAACTTCAAGAATATACACATGCACATTTTGACATACGTTCTTGTGGTTGGCTCCTGGGCACATTTACACGCTCACGAGACGTTGCTAATTTTCATTGAACTAGATGCAATTTAATTGCATTTTGTTTATATGTACTTCACATAATTTTCATGTCAATGTTTGCATGAACATAGGGTTCATAGCCGTTCCCTTTTTTTAATAGGGATCTTATAGACTATCCCTTTTTCCTTTATGTATATAAGGATCGGTATTATTTTAGTCGATCCCCATCCCTTTCTCTTTCTCTTTTCTTATATATAATAGGAACCAACATTCTTTTACCCGATCCCCCACCTCTCTGCAAACTTTATGGAGAATGATAATGTGGGATGAACCCACATCCTCGTATATAAGTTAATACCTTTCTTCTCCATCCTTCACTTATTCATTTCTCTTCCATTTTCTTTTATCCTTTTCAACACCGAACCCTTTTTATTTTACCATCAAAGCCAAACACTTCCCCCTGTCTTTTTTCCTCGGTTTCGAAACAAATCTACTACAATTCAACATACTTTTAACAATTTGATACCTCTTCCATTCAATCTCGATCATCTCCATGCCATTCATCATCACAGCTAATATATATAGGTAGGTTTTTAGCTTGTATATGACTTTAATTTGTAACAAGATAATGGGTTCTGTTTGCGATTATCATGGGTTAGGTTTGGAGGAGATGAGATTGGTGATGGTGATGCAGGGTTCGGTGAGGTAGTGGAGGAGGAGAAAGAAAAGAACGAAGCATGAAGGAGTGGAGGGATCGGTCATGCGTTGGTGAAAAAAGGGATCGTAGTGGATGCTTGATGGAAGTGTGAAAAAGATGAAGTAGAGGGATGGGTAGTTGAAGTTTGAAGAAGGATCGGTTATGTTGGGTTAGGCATAGGGGCTAGTTGGTTAATAATGTGAAGTAGGGTTCGGCTGGAGTATCACTTGGATGAGGGATCGACTGTTGAATGTATGAGGAAGGATCAGTTATGGGTTCTTCAAGAGGGGTCGATTGTGGTGAGATAGAGGGATCAGTACATACAGGGATCGGCTATTCGCTTCATAAGAGGGATCGGTTTTTTGGTTAAGTGGGTGGAGGGATCAGCGTAAATAAGGATTGACTCTTAGTACTTGGCCGGTTCTAAGATTTTAATTGAACTTGAAAACCAATCCATATTCACTTGTTTGAACAATTAGAACCAATTCTATCCCTATAAACTTGAACATATGACGGTATTGGACAATATGACTTGCATATCCAATATCAAACTTGAAATTGAACGACCAAACTCCTGGGACTTAGAATATTAACTATAACTTAACATATAGACTTTACTAATGGACTTCATGCTTTGACATGTTGATGGTCGATCCCAAAGCTTACACAACTAATCAATCTAAATGCCAGTTGAGATGGTCAGCGATGATGGTCACTCTGGTTGGAATCCAAAATCTCGTCATTTACTTTTGCTTTTAGTTTTGAACTATTTATCTCTACACTGCATAACACTGCACCACACTGGTTTACAGTTAGAAAGGGAGGACGGGTAAATTTTTCTAATCTTTGTTATCTACCGAGTTTAGTTGATACGGGCTCCAAATGTTCAGAGCGTTTAGCTATAATGCCTTCTGGACAACCTTCATAACTTAACAATCCCGAAGCCGAGTCGAGTTCAACAACTGTTTCCAACAGACTTTCTCCTGATCATCAATTTGAGCTACCGGAGGTTTTTGGTCCATTGACTAACCTTTTTTCTGATCTTTCCATCCTTCCGGCCGAAGATATAAGTCCTGCCACCAACGCTGTAGAAGTCCCTAAGGCATATACGGCATGTGATAAATTCATGTGTCGGGCTGGATGTGTGTGGCCTTTTAATTCGTTCACTTGAGAAATGCTAAATTATTTAGGAATAGATCCTTCCCAACTGCACCTCAAACAACTATGCTTTTCTCCATGGCGCTTTCTTGCTATTTATAGATGTTCTGTTCTGCCCGCCATCTCTTGAAGACATAGGTTTAATTACAACTTCAAATGATGGACAAGAAGACTTACACTTTCCTTGAGTCTTCGCCCAACTGTCAAGTTCTATCTGGTGCTTAGAACAAACTCGACATCTTTAAACATGGAATGATTTTTCATTCGTTTTTCGCCTGGCTTTGTGAGGCGATGGTTGGAAGGGCACAAGTGTTGTCTCCACTTCATTCTCAAATTCTTTAACCCATGTCGCGTCCTAAACTAACTAATACTTTGAAAAATTTTAGGTGTCCATCCACATATAGAAGGCGATAATTTCTCGAGGGTAGTTTCTGTAATTTGTGCCATCCTAGTTGAAGACAGGGACATCAGATCCCTTGTAACCAATGAATGGTTATCTCTGTTTGGGTTGCTAGAAGAAGGTTGCAGCACTGGGCTTCCAGGAAGTGCTGTACCATTAAGAATTTTGGCGGAAAAAGAAGGCGACGCTAATAGCCCTGTCATGCCCCCAGCCAAGGGGACTCGGGACAACACTGAGGAGTGTGAAATTAAAGGTATCCAAACCAACAAGCCTGATGGCACTGATGTAGGTCCGAGTAATGCATCTGTGGTTAAACCATCATAAGGCACACAATCTCACATGCCAACAAGGAGAGGAAAAAAGCTCGCATATAAACTTTGTAGGATAAAAACCACTAATGAGCTCAAGTTTATAATCACCTTTGTTAACGAATAGTCTTCCTCTCAATATCTAGAAAGTTCGATGGAAGGGCTCTCGAATCTCCCGATCCTTAATGATATCATGACTTATGACTTTCCCAACATTATCATTAGGAGGCTCAATTCTCCCACTAGGAGTGGTGACGATATTCCTCCCACTAGCAAAGGGTAGAAAACTCCTACGAGCAAGGCTACAACAACTGGTCCATTGGAAGGACACTAGGACACACATAATCACGCACACTTCACTATACGATTTTCGTCTATCATTTGTTCAATGGTTACTTATACACTCTTGTTTGGTTTGCAAGTGCAATGTCTCAATCTCGCACCTTCGATCGCTTAAGGAGCTCGTCAACATAGTACATATCCAGTCATGGTCTAGGATCAGGTAGGCATAGAAAAAGCGAGATGATGGTTGGGTAAGAAGTCTTTGCTTAAGGGAGTCTTCGTCATCCAAACATAAGTCCCAATCTCAATCGTCTCATCGAGAAGTTCAACCTAATCTTCCTGTACACGGTGGCAATTAGACTTCTTTCCATGCTCCTCAATTCGTTGTGCCGTCTGAGCATCTTTTTTGTCCATCTAGTTCCAAATAGTCCCGCAATCGTAGGTTGAGTAAATGCCTACTAGTCACTTATGATCCTTCTTTACCTACTGAAGCTCCTGAGGCTTCCACGGTAGAAAAATTGGTCGAACTTAAGATTAATTTCATAATAATTTGCTTCGAGGGGCTTAATTTCCTTCCATTTATACGATCCTAGGGAGCACTAATGCGAGTTCTGTTGCATGCGACAACGACGTTTTTGTACAACACGAAGCATTCTAGCATTTAGCCTGAAAAATTTCTAAGGTGTCTATCGAGAGACAAAATGAAAACGATCATCTCAAGTTAGAGGCGATCCACGATAAAAATATAATTAAACATCAAGACAATGAGACCTAGGAGTTAACGGCGAAGCTAACAATGGTAGAAAAAAATGCTGAAGTAACATCCAAGGCGGTTAGTCGTCTAAAAGAGGCTCCTAAAATGGAGTTGGATGTTGCCCTCGGTCGTAGTGGTGTACTTGCTTTGGAAAAAGATACACTATAAGAGGAAAAAAAATTCCGCCCCGTCACATTGAGGATTTTAAAGAACTCCCTATAAAGGAGAAGGAGGAGAAGCTTGAAGCTTATGAGGAGTTGCAAAGATATTGCAAAGAGGCAGTCGAAGCCCGAGACTGAAAATTAAGCTTTACGAGTAACTCGCTCAAGTTGAAGTCCTCAAAGAAGATGCAAGAGAAGCGGGCCACAATGAGATTAAAGATTAGATCGAAGCCCATTTCGAAAATGCTAAAGAAGCTGGTCGAAATAAAGTTAAGGATATGTTCAATCCTCTGATCGTTGAATATAATATTAAAGTTTTAATTCATCGCGATCTCAGTTTCCTTAGAGAGGTTTATCTTCAATCATTCATCGAGGCATGGGAATACATTTTTGAAATGAAGAAGAGAGACCTCGGTGAAGCTGACTTAGATGAAGAGAAGCCGGTGCGGGAGATTCTTCGTAAGGATGAACCTTTAAACCTTACTGCTGCGAGACTGGAATTCTTTGATATCTAGCACCTTCCAGCAAAGGTAAAAACATTACCGAGTCTTTGAAGTGCGACTCAAAATCCCCTCTTCACTTCAAATGATAAGAGCATCAATTTCTCTTAGCTCGGGATAGGATCTGAGCTATGATCTGGACAGAGCAGGCTATCAATCAAAGGAGCTAACTCCTATTCTAGAGGGGAGTACTCCGGCGACAACTGAAAGTCAACCGGACACAGGTGTCATTTTTTGTTCTCCATTATTCGAGAGATTTATTTCCTCATGCCTAATAGTCACGGGTTTATCTTCTTGTTTTCATGAATCTCCAGGCCTTTCGGGCCCTAGCCAGACTCTAGAAAGCGATGCGTTGTGGGGCAACAATCGACATCTACTGAAATTCTGGTGGCCACCGACATTCCAGGGCCCAACGCTCAAAATTATCGGAGCACTTGATGATGAAAATTTTATGACCTGCTGCTACCATATGAATTAGATGATGCTATGATTACTAGTGCCACTGAACATACCGATGAGCTTAGCTTAAAAGAGCACATCGAGAGAGAGGAGTTGCTAAATAAAAAATCTAAGGCTGAACCCGCTGATGTGGACATCGATGATCCAAATCTCGTCCCACTACAAGCCATTCCATATGGTGGGTCGGTTCCGAAGAACTCTCTAACCATTGAAAGCTTTTCTGCCAAGGGCGGCAAAGGATCGAGAAAAAGGACAGGATGAAGTTCAAGTGGTGCCACTCCAAGAAATCTAAAAGGGAGAAAGGGAAGATGAAATAGTCATTGCTTCAGCTTAGTTTGTATATAATTTGTATAGTCATTTTCTCATTTGTTGTCCATGATTGTGCTTGCACGACCCCCACTTTGGAATAAACTTGTAACACAATTTTGAAGTTTAGCATGCAAAAAAAGCCCTTTGTTTTATGTCGAACTCTTATGTAAATTTTGTCTAATTAATCGAGCTATTACTTTTCCATTCAATGTACTTGTAATTCGTTACTCATTGATTCGGATGTTAATCCATTATTCTATCTTAAGACCTCCATGTGGTTGTGGCCCTGAGTCGTACCAAACGCGGGGCTCAAGCCCTAGTGTTACGCTGCCGGATTTAGTGGTTTAAGTGATTACACACCTGCCTCCAGTCTCTGGTTAGCGGAATTAGATAGTGGATGGTCGAACTCCATCCTTAGTGAGTTTTTACTCCTCTTGTCGGTTTCAGGCCGGGGTTTATGAAATAGTGAGTGATCAAACCGTACTCTTCTATTTGGTTATGCTCATATCCACACTCTGGGGATAAGAGTTAGTTCACGGGTGGTCAAATCGCATCCAACTTGTGTTTATACTCTAACCAACACTTTGAGGACTTAAGATTTATTTTGGAAAATTGTTAGATCGAAGTTTTCTTAATTGATTGATTCACTCCCAAGTCCGGGATTTAACTCAGCGAGTGATCGTCGCGTCATGATCGCTTTTGATTCATGTCTGTCCCATCGGTCGGTGGGATTAAATTGGTAATCAGATGGTCGAGTCATATCTGTTCCTCGTTAGGTATTCTGCCCGTTAATTTGTTAGCGAGAATCATCAGACGGACGGTCGGACCACGTTCGTTTTGTTTAGTTCAATCGTGAACTAATGTAGTCGGCTAGCTCCAAACTCTAGGAACCTGCTCAAACATGTTAATATTAGTTAGTCAGGTATCACAACTAATATGTAATGCTATAAAAACAAAGATACAATGGAAATTTCAAACTTTGTTTGCCAAACGGAAAGAAACGACATAATTTTACTTATTGCATGTTTGGAAAATCAAATGTTAAAGCAAATTCGAAGATTGAATACAATAAACCAAGTGAAACAGCGTCGTAAATGCTCGTTATTACATGATGTGCACGTAAATGTGCATATTTTTACCACCATATTTAATATAATTAAATTAAACAAATGATCATACTAGGTATTTTATCTTGTTTAAACCAAACTCAAATTATTTTTAAACTGACATATATTCATCTCCATATAGGGGAAAAATGGTATTTTTGTGCAAATATTAATTTGAGAAAATTTAAGTGGAAATTTCTATATTATTTTGTAGGAATTTGGCTTCATATACAAGTGGCTTCATAAAGATACAAATGAATGGAGATGGAAATAATTCAAAGCCATGATAATAGAGGAACTCACCTGCCCATCTTCCTTCATGTACAAATTAGAAGCTAATCCACATGCTAATGATCATTACACTTTCATGCACACTTAATGGGTGATTATTGAAGCTAATGATAACTTGGTCACCATACTACCTCAAGGGAAATTTGGGTATTCCCCAAAAATATGAATTAGGGTTTAACACATGTATAAATACCCCTTATGTTTCATGTAACCCTCTCTTCCTCTTAGTTAGTTTTATGCTCAAAATAAAACACAAGCTCTCTTCTTTCTTTTCATAGCTACTTAGCCTTTTTTTATTTCATGTAATCCTTCTTTATGCAATGTTAGTTAATGTTCTTTTACATTTACATGCACTCTTTCTTATTTTGTTAGTAGCTTAGTGTTCATTTCTTTTTACTTAACTTTTCTTTTCATTTTTCTCTCTTTTTCCTCTTGTTTATTTCATGTTGCTTTCTATATTTGTTGATTTAATGACAAACATGAGGGGTTAATCTAACAATTTATGGGTAATGAAGCTCTCTTGAATCATGTAGATGCAACATAATTTTTCATTTATGTCTCTTTTGTGCTTAATGGAAAGTTAGATGTTTGTATGATTTTGTGTTTAATATTGAGTTTGATAACTTATGTTGTTTAAAACAAAAAGGCTATGCTTAGTCATATGAATCACTAATTACCTCTTCATCTACATATGATCGAGGTAATGGAAGTGGATTTAGAATCAAAATTTGATGGTTTATGTTTCTGATTCAATAGATAATAAGTCATGCTTAAAATAGATTCTACTTTTAATTTCATGTCATTTTCACTAATGTTTGCAAGTGGGTTAGAGGATGCATTAAAGTTTGATGGTTTAAGTGTGTTAATTAATAACACAATTAGGCCATGCTTATGATAAATGCATCAACTAAACTCACAAATGACAAAAAAAAAAGCATGATTTCATTATGTTGATTTATGTGATCATGAAAGGGGATTTGCCTCTAAATTGCTCTTTAATCTCATATTTTTACTTTCCTTAGTTTTAGCTTGTTTTTACCTTTTTTTAGTTAGTTAACAGTCTCTCGACTTTGGTTTAATTTAATTGATTAAAAATTTAAAATCTAAACAATTCCCTATGAATCGACTCGTACTCGCATACGTGCTACAATCGTACGCCGTGCGCTTGCGGTTAAATTTTGATGATAAATTTTCGATGGTTTTCTAATTCAATAGAAATTCCGCCGTTAAACAAGTTTTTGACGTCGTTCGGGGAGTTGATCTGATTTTTGTTTATATTCCTGAAATTATTTTCATTGATTTTTGTGTGTGTTTGCATTTTTTTTTTAAAAAAAAAAAACTTTGTGTGTGTGTTTTTGGTGTGATTTGATTTGTGTGCATGTTCATCTTGTTTGTCTTTGCATTTGAATATGCATATTAGAAAAAAAGGTTTTATTTCATATACATTTTCAAATATTGTTACAACATCGTTTCTGTTCGTTCAACTCTGTCACATACATCCTCATTCTCTCCTTTATAAACTGCTTCACCTCAAATCCACTCCTCTTGCAATTGATCATACAAACCACAATACTGCCTTCACATCCCTACTGCATTTGCACTTCACCGACCACACTGTCACAAACACACTGATGTACCTTTGTTCTGCCAATCCCCTCTGCAATCAACTGCACAACATTCTCCAATAGATCATCAAACTATTCTAAATTGCTTCATCAACCACAGCAGTATCAACCATAGTAGCAACATCATTGAACAGACCTACATAACCATATTCACTGTTCCATTCCTCCAATCATCCTCACACATCCACACATTAATCATCTCCACACAACCAAACAAACTACTGCTCAACCTAACACAACTGACCCTCTACTTGCCTCGACAGCAAGCCACACTACCACCTACACAGTTTTGACGGCAACCAAATAATACCATCACAGCAACCACCATCTCCTCATCTCAACATATCCTCAACCCAATCAGAAGTACTACCAGTTCATTGCAATATATCACAAACAAGAAACTGCATTGCTCAAACTCCTCCATACTGATCACAAAAAAAAACTTCAAACAGTTCAATCTTCCCTGCCCTCACCATTCACCAATTAACCACATCCAACAAATATTCATTCGACAAACGTTCAACTTGCAAATTCCACTGTCACTGCCTCATCACCATAACTGACCTAACCATACTGTACAACTGCCTTGCACTTCTTGTCATTTCCCTCTTCTCAAAGCATTTCCACAAACAACACTGCATGACCGAAATTCCCTGCCCTTCCACTTGCTGCCACCAACCTAACTGCCGTACCTCATTCACCTGTCTCAGTGCCAGACAATCACCTTAACACTTCCAAACAGCCACCTCCTTCCTTTGACCTCACCACGCAGCAATCAAAGCAAACCACCAACCTCCAGCCAATCGCCGAAGAAATCCCCATCATCAACCACTTCAACCTCCTCCAAAACTCCACAGCAACCTAAAAGAAAAAAATTGCCTTTTATTCTTCCTTAGCCTCGACTTCAAAGCACCGAACTAGACCGACGCCTTCACCACCTCACAACCGCGATCGAATCCATAACCCAATCGAACATAACCAAATCGAATGACCTCCGCCATCGCAAGTGAACTTTGCGACCACTCCTGCAATCTTCCCTCAACCACAAACCAACATCGCCTCCAATCACTGCGATTGCAGCACCACATCAAAACCCAAATCCCCAATTCTCCAGCTGCTACCATGACTTGACCGCTACCTTCTTTTGAATCGCAAAGAACTGCCAAAAGGAAAAAACAACGTGTTTTTCCGAGAGTAAAATTAAACTTTAGTTTTAATTTGCGATTCACATATTTCGATTTTCACATAGTTCTTGGTGGTTTGGGGAATGGTATCGCGTTGTTTTTAAAATGGGCTGAGTCATTTTGGGCCATGTTGTTTAGAATGTGTTAAAATTTCAGGTTGTCTTTTATTAAAAAAAAACAAAATATTTTGGGATTTATCCTTCTTCAAAAAAAAAGCAACAAGTTTTAATCGTTTTATTTTCTTTTGTTTTCAACTGTTTTGTATTTTTTTGTTTTATGGTGTTTTCACTTATTTTGTGTTATTTTATGTTGCTTTGTTTTCTTTCTTCATCTAAAAAAAATCTTTGCATATATCTTGCTTTTAATTTTCAGATTGCAGGTGGCAGAAGTGCTCCCCAAAAATAAATTGCTTGCTTGCCAAAAAAAATTGCAGCTTTGAAAATAAATTGCTAATAATTCTGCACGCTCTAGTATCGTGTCCTTAGCTCTTGTTTTTATTTGCTTTGCATTATTTCATCTTAGATTTTGATTAATAATAATGGTTAGACATCGATAACACTTAATTGTATTTTGACAGATTGTCTTGTTTAAATAATTTAATTTCTTCGTGTCTAGGCAAAGGCAAAGTAATAACCATTTAAAAATATTAAAGTGGTTCATGAATATTATAGTGGTTGTTCCTCTGAATGTACTCAAACCTTCAGTTGTATTGCTACGGTGATTCCTGGTGCACCGATAAATCCTTTCCGTTACCTAACTAAGAACTATCTTGTTGATTTAAAACAGTGTGTGATTATACAATTTTGGGTTAATTTAGGATAAAAAATTTGAAATTAACTCTTGCATTCATTTAGTTGCATTAGTTCATGCATATTTAAAAACAAAAATTCAAAATCCAAAACTAAAAAAATTGAAAATATTCCTCTTCTTTTTCTTTGAAATTTTTAAATCATTTTCCTTTGAAATTTCAAAAATCCAATATAGAAAAGCAAAAATCCAAAAAAAAATTAAAACCTTTCCAAAAAAAACAAAGGAATTTTTTTGAAAAACTAAAAAACTAAACAAAATCAGTTTCCCTTTTTAAGAATAAATTATATTTGTAAATATATTTTTTTATAAAAACCAAAAACATTCTTGAAAATGTCTGAATTTCCTTACTCACATGAATTTTACATTAGTTGTGAAAATCAATATAATCCATATTATTTCACTCCAAATTCGTACGGATATTTTAACAACAACTATTGTTCAAATGATTCGGATTTTGCACCATAAAGTTTTCAAAATAACGAGCCACCCTCAAATCTTGAAAATAGCATTTCGTCTTTACTCGAAATCTCTACATAACAAAACCAAATGATAAATGATTTACGTAATTCGTATTTGCGCGATAACTCGAGTCAAAGTTTTAAAGGATTCCAAAATTTGAATTCAATTCAAGATGCAAATGATTTCGATGATAACCCATGCCAATTTAATTTCGAACTCCAAGACAAATTTCAAACTCAAAATGAAAATAGAAACAACTTTTCAAACGAGTTTGGCAATGGGAATAATCTTAACCACGTAATGATTGAAAATCTTTGTTCTCAACAATTTCAAAGTGAAAATCCTCATATTAATAACTATATATTGGATTTTGTTAAGCAAATGGACCAAATTTACGATGATCACACGGATTTGTTGATTGAAACATATATCAAAAAACGTGATAAATAAAATCAAATCCCAATGCATGATGAGTCAAGTGATCATACACCTTTTACCCAAATCGATGATTTTTAAACAACAATTTTGAAATTGAAAACGGAAATCTTAACAAAGTTGTTGAAAACATGGTAATAGAGTGGGATTTCAATTCTTTCGAGGGTGTGAAACCAAATTTAAAATTCGACTTTCCTTTTCTTGATTTTAAAAAATTAAATGCAACAGCCTTTGATTTTGAACTTGAGATACACAATAAAGTTGTTGATGATCCAACAAAGGGAGATGAATTTAATGAACATGAATTTTTTGGACTTTTCGAAGACGATTTATCAAGTTCTGAAGGGGAAGATTTAAATCACCATTTTGATTTTGAAATCAATCATTTTAAAGAAGTTTTCAATGAAAATTTTGAATTTCAAAATGGTGAAAATAAACTTGAACTTCAATCAACTGTTTTATCAACCCCATAAATCATCCAAAATAAAACAACTCGTATGATTTTTAATAAAACGACATTCGTTTTTACAAATCAACGTTCAACATTGAAATCTTTTACGGTTTGGTTTTTCGAGCTTAAGCTTTGCCTCACATACTTGATGAGACAAATGAATCGGTCTTTGGAAGATCATTTAATTTACTTTTTCATGATATATTTTCTGATCTCGTGTAAATACCGTTCGTTTTCATGTAAATATAGGTCAACTTTTTATTTTTATTTTTATTTTTCTCCTTTCACTTGGGTTGACTGTGGGGACACAGTCAAAATCAAGTTGGGAGGAAACTCGTCTTCTTTTTTATTTTCATGATTAATTTTTCATTTTGTCTCCAAAACTCAAAAAAAAATTAAAAAAATCAAAAAAAATTGTTTTAAGTATTTTGATTTATTTTTAAAGAAAAACTATAAGATAAATATATGGTTTTGGTTTATTAAATTGAAATTTCTAAAGACTTGTTCGTCTTAACAAAAATAAAAATGAAGTTTGACTACAAATAACAATGGTTTAAATAGTATATAGGAAGATTCATATGTGTTAATTATAAAATACATCCTAATTGAAAATCCTTATTTTTAAAAAATGGTGAATTTAAAGTAAAGGATATAACATGTTATCTTCTAAGTAAAAGGGTTCTAAGATAATGTTTATTGGCTAATTTTCTATCGGTTTAGAAAATAGTCGAAAATTTTTGAAATAAGTTTTACCGCAAGCGCACGGTGTATGAATGTAGCACGTAGCAAGTACGGGTCGATCCATAGAAAATTTTTAAGATTTTAGAAATCTATTCAATCAAATTAGACCAAATGGAAGAGTGACTGTTAACTAGAAACAAAATGAAGCTAAAACTAGAATTAAAATGAGATTAAAACTATGAGATTAGAAAACAATTTAGAGGCAAATCCACTCTAATATTTTTGTGAATCAACAAACAAATAATTTATGATATCTAACTTTGATATTAAGTGAAATAATCATTGCATTTATCATAAGTATGGTTTGTTTATGTTATTAATTAACATAGCTCAAACCATCAAACTATAATACAATAATTATATCATTTCTAATTCTCATGAAAATGAAGCCAAAGCAAAAGCTATTTTAAGAATGATCTATTTACTATTGTAACTAGTAATGTAGATCATCAAATTTCATTTTTACTTTCTTTTCAAAATCAAAAAAGGATTAGCAAATGATGATGCAAATTGTGTTTATATTGAATAAGAATAGCTCATTTGTATGAGCAACATAAGCTATCAAACCCACTTGTATAAACTTGCATCAAAATTCACTCTCATGAAACATAAAAAGTGATCATAAATCAAAGAAATGTTGAAATTACATAATAGTTGAGAGCTTCATTATCCCTAAATTGAAGGGATTTAGCTGCTCATTTGTATTATCAAATCAACACATGTAAGTTTCAACATTAAAAGCAACGAAATTAAAACTAAGCAAAGGAACAAAGAGAGATTAACTGCTAACGATTTGCATAAAAATTAAAGCTACACTACTTGTATAAATGTAAATCTAAGCTATGAACGTTAAAAGAAATAGAGAACAGAAATAAGCATTAACATAAAAGCAAAGAAAAGCATGTAGAAAAGTGAGGAGAAAGAGGCTTGGAAGCCATTTTTGTTTCATTCAACATAAAGCTTACAACTTACTTTCTTAATTTCCTAACAAATATGAAAGAGTAGAATATGGTTTCATGTACATAAAAGGGCTATTTATATATGCATAAAATCCTAATTCTTTTTTTAGGGAGCTTCCCAAAGTACCCTTGAGGTAGTGTGGCCATCAAGTAATCATGAACATCTACTAATCTCTCATTTAAATGTACATGAAGCTTTAATGCCCTTTTAGCATGTGCTTAGCTCCTAATTGAAAGTGGAGGTAAGTGGGTGGGGTCCTCCATGATCTTGAACTTGAATTATTTCCTCTTCATTCCTTTGTAGTTCCTTGTGCATGCATATATTATCATAAACATATGCATCAAAATATCCTACAAAAATCATAAAAATTATCCAAGTAAAAATTCTCACATCGACACATGCACAAAAATGACCGTTTTGCCTCTAAATGAAAATGAAAATATGATGGTTTGAAAATAATTGAATTTAAGTTTTAAACATGTTAAAATGCCCAAATATGATATTTATTTAAATAAAAAATGATAAAATATGTATGTAAATATATGCACATTTACGTGCACATCAAATACTCCCACACTTATCATTTTATTCGTCCTCGAATAAAGAAAAACTAAGATAAATTCGTTTTCATAGGAAGCACGATTGCATTGAGCTCATGCAATAAGCCTTAAACCTCTAGATGTCCCTAGTAGGACGAGTGTTGCCTCGTGAGGATTTTCAATGGATACTAGCCACAAAATCCAAATGCAAATTGAAAATATTTACAAAATGCAAGATTTATTTATAGAGAGATGAATGCGAGTTTTTGGAAATATTTACAAATGAAAGGTTTACTTTTAAATAGACATAAATAAGTAAATACAATTTTTTGCCATTGTCTTGAAAATTTAAGTCATTTACTCGTCAAAATTTCGAACAAAAATCAAGCTGTCATAACAGATAGACCATAGTTTGGCTAGTTGTTTCGATTGATAACACAATATAATTATGAAATGGATCCTTAGTTGATTATCAAAGTTTATTAAAGTAGTATTTTCATTTCTTTTGAATAACAAGTTAAATCAAACAAGTTAAAATGGTGCTTAGATTTCAATTGCTTACTCTCTCTTATTTGAAAATTTTATTGATATTAATATTATTTACATATGCCTAACTCAGGTAAACCGAGGCCACATATATTACCCATGCACTATCTTTCGGGCTTATATGAGGGGAACACAGAGCGTGGCGAGTGAACACACGATTGTGAACACCTATCGACTATAGGTATTATTAATAAAAGAATTTATATATACATACACCTAGCTCAGATAAACTGAGGTCAGATATGTCGATCATGCACTGCCTTTCGGGCTTATGTGAGAAAGATACAGAGCAGAGCGAGTGTACACACATGTGTGCACCTGTCGACCGTATGTGTTAATAGAAAATATTTACATATATACAAATGTTTTGTTTTTTTTCAATTTTTTTTAGAAAGAGAGAGTTTTGCAAAATCATCTTAACACCATTTAACTTTGAAGATAAAATGTTATATCCTTTACTTTAAATTTACCACTTTTTTAAACAAAGATTTTCAGTTAAAACATACTTCATAATTAACACATATGAACCTTCCTATACACTAGCTAAATCATTGTTATTTGTAATCAAACTTCATTTTTATTTTTGTTAAAATAAATAAATTTTCAAAAATTTCAATTTATTAACCAAAGCTTATATTTATCTTGTAGCGTTTCTTCAAAAATAAATCAAAATGCTAAAAAGAAAATGTTATTAAGATTTAGGAATTTTGAGATTTTTTTAAGTAAGAAAATGAAAATTCAATAATGCCATGAAACTATAAAAATGAAAATGAGACTCCCCCCACACTTAATTTTGACTGTATTCCCACAATCAATGCATGATATAATGAGTGTAGCGGGGAAAAATATGTACATATTTACAAAAGAGAGGTAACATTTTTAATAGACATAGCATGGCTCATGAAGGATAATTAGCCCCTCCTCTTGTTTACTAGGAAATTACAAGAAAGGTTTCAAACGATAACCGGTGACTTTGAAAATCGATCCATCCCTGAGGTTTACTATTTCTACGACACCATGTGGAAAAATAGTTCGTACCACAAATGGTCCGGTCCATCTTGATTTAAGTTTCCTAGGGAATAAATGAAGTCATTGATCATATAAAAGAACTTTTTGGTTAGGCAAAAATGTTTTCCTTAAGATTGACTTGTCATGAGAAACTTTGGCTCGTTCTTTGTAAATTATCACGTTTTCATACGCGTCGTTTCTAAGTTCTTCTAGTTCGTTGAGTTGTAGTTTTCGATTTTCACCGGCTTTCTCAAGGTCAAAGTTTAAGTTATTTATTGCCTACAACGCTTTATGTTCGATTTCAATAGTAAATGGCAAGCTTTACTGTATAGTAAACGAAATGGGGATATCCCAAAGTTAGTTTTAAAAGCACTACAATAAGCCCAAAACGCGTCGGTCAATTTTTGTGACCAATCTTTTTGATTTTTGTTAACAGTTTTCTCCAAGATTTGTTTTATTTGTCGATTTGAAACTTCAACTTGGCCACAAGTATGAGGATGATATGAAGTGGACAACTTGTGGGTTATCGAGTATTTTTTCATTAAAGTTTCAAAAGAACGGTTGCAAAAATGGGTCATGTTATCACTGATTATTGTGCGAGGTTTGCCGAACCTCGAAAAGATGTTTTCTTTGAGAAATTTCACAACAATTCTATGGTCATTTGTTTTGCAAGGAACGGCTTAGATCCATTTTGAGACGTAATCGATAGCGAGAAGGATATACAAGTTTTCAAAAGAATTTGGAAAAGGTCCCATAAAGTCGTTACCCCAAACATCAAAGATTTCGATCGTAAGAATAGGGTTTAAAGGCATCATATCTCATTGAGAAATTCGTCCAAGCATTTGACATCGATCGCATGTTTTACAAAATTCAAATGAGTCTTTCAAGAGAGAAGGACAATAGAAACCACACTGAAGCACCTTTTACGTAGTTTTTTGAGGACCGAAATGTCCAACGCACGTTTGATCGGGGCAAAACGGAAGAACGCTCTTGATCTCATTATCCGGAATGCAATGTCAGGTGATTTAGACGGGACAATATCTGAACAAGTAAGGGTCGTCCCAATAGAAATACTTCACTTGGGACATGAATTAGTATTTGTCCTGTTTAGATCAAGATGTGGGAGTTTCTTTAGTGACTAAGTAGTTCACTATATCAGCATACCATGGATCAATATAAATCGAAAGAAATTGTTCATCGGGGAATTTTTCATTGATTTGCAAAGAAGATGGTGCGTTCGAAAGATGAGATAAGTGATCAGCTATGACATTATCAGATTCTTTTTTATCTTTGATTGTAAGGTCAAATTCCTGAAGTAAAAGGATCCAACGAATCAAATGGTTTAGCATCCTTTTTAGCAAAGAGATATCGAAGCACAGAATGGTCAGCGTAGACTGTAATGTGTGAACCTATCAAGTAAGGTCGAAACTTTTCGAGAGCAAAAACTACAGTTAGAAGCTCTTTTTCGGCTGTTGGGTATTTGAGCTAAGCATCCTTCAAAGTCATGCTAGCGTAGTAGATAATATAAAGGATCTTGTTGATACATTATCCTAAGACAGAACCAACTGCAAAGTTCAAAAAATCACACATTATTTCGAAAGAAAGATACAACTGGGTGCACAAATGGTTGGAGCAGAAATGAATTCGTTTTTAAGACGTTCAAAGGAAGAGATACACTCAGAGTTGAAATCGAATGGAACGTCTTTTCCGAGAAGAGTCGTCAAAGGACGAGCGATTTTTCTAAAGTCTTTCACAAAGCGTCGTTAAAAGCTAGCGTGTCCTAGAAATGATCGAATGTCCTTAACAGTTTTGAATGGGTAGGTTTGCAATTACGTTGATTTTTTCTTTGTCTACCTCAATGCCTTTATTTGAGATGATGTGTCTAAGGACAATGTCTTGTTTGACCATAAAATGACATTTTTCCCAATTCAAAGTCAAATGTTTTTCTTTACATCGATTTAGAACCAATTCGAGATGATGTAAACAATGGGAAAAAGAATCACCAAATATTGAGAAATCGTCCATAAAAACTTCTAGAAAGCGTTTAGTCATGTTGGAAAAGATTTCAACCATGCATCGTTGGAAAGTCGTAGGAGCATTACAAAGTCTGAATGGCATACATCGATAAGAAAAGGTACCGAATGGACATGTGAAAGTTGTATTCTCTTGATCTTCGAGAGCGATTGGAATTTGGTTATAACCGGAATAACCATCAAGGAAGCAGGTAAATTCGTGGTCGGCTAAACGTTCGAGCATTTGGTCAACGAAAGGAAGAGAAAAGTGGTGTTTACGTGTTGCGACGTTTAGTTTTCGATAGTCAATGCAAACACACCAACCGGTTTGAGTACGAGTTGGAATAAGTTCGTTTGAATCATTCTTGACAACGGTTAGCCCAGACTTTTTCGGTGCAACGTGAATTGGGCTAACCCATGAACTATCAGAGATTGGGTTAATGATTTCATTGTCAAGAATTTTTAGAATTTCATCAAGCACCGCATCTTTCATTTTTGGATTAAGCCTTCGTTGCACGTCACGAACAGGCTTGGCATCGTCGATTAAATGGATGCGATGTTGAACAAGAGCGGGACTAATTCCCCTTATATCAGAAATCAACCATCTAATTGCTTCTCTGTTTTTCTAAGAATAGAAAGTAATGAGGTTTCTTGATCAAGAGAGAGAATTGCGGAAATTATGACAAGCAACGTTTCGTCTTCACCTAAGTATGCGTACTTAAGGTGGTCGGGAAGTGGTTTGAGGTCCAACTTCGGGAGTTTTTCGATCAAAGAGTTGGGTTGAGATTTGGACTCAACATGAAGCAGTTCAAAGGGAAGAGTGTATTCAATCACATTGGGAATTTCGGTAAATAATTTTTCATACTCGGCTTCGCGTTCATCATTAGGATCAAGTGTTTCTTTTCAAAGTTTTCGTGAAAGGCACTAACTTCCAACGTTTGGTCACGAGGTTCATTCGATTGGCTTTCAAGATTGAAAATGTTAAGATCCAAAGTCATGTTTCCAAAAGATATTTTCATCGAACCGTTACGACAATTGATTAAGGCATTTGAGGTGGCTAAGAATGGTCGGCCTAAAATCAATGGAATTTGACTCGTGGCATTTGTCACGGGTTGTGTTTCGACGATGATAAAGTTAACGTGGAATATGAATTGCCCTACTCGAATGAGCATGTCTTCGATTTCTCCCACGGGCTTTTTAATGGAACGATCGGCAAATTGAAGCATAAATTTCGTGGGTTTGAGCTCACCTAAGCCTAATTGTTCGTACATGGAATATGGAATCAAGTTGACACTCGCACCTAAGTCAATCAAACATTTGTTAATCGTCTTATCTCAAATTATACACGAAATCATAGGACAGCCAGGATCTTTGTATTAAACGGGCATGGATTGGGACAAGACTTCACTCAAACTAGCGGCTAAGAACACCTTTTTGGGCATTTGAGTGTGTCGCTTTTGGGTGCACAAGTCCTTAAGAAATTTCATGAAAGTGGGGACTTGTTGGACAATGTCAAGAAGCGGAATGTTAATTTTGACTTGTTTAAAAATTTCCAATATCTTTTCCATTTGGTCCGAGTGTTTATTGGGACGAAGATGGTGTGGAAATGGAACATTATACTCGGTAGGTGTGTCTACTCGCGTAGAAGAAGAAGAATCTTGATTGGCATTCAATTCAACGTTTGGCTCCACATTCTGTTCATATTCGTTCGTTGTTTTAGAAGTGTCGAGAGAGGTTTTCGGTAAATTGTTTAGATTAATGACTTGATTATTAATTTGTTTACCAGAACGGAGAGTTGTGATAGCATTCAATTTGGTGACATTGCTACCTTGAACAACATGGGCTTGATTTCAATTTATGTTTTGATTTCTGGGATTTGGAAGAGCTTAGCTAGGGAATGTTCCTCGTTCGCGTTCATTTACAAACGTGGATAATTAACTCATTTGCATTTCGAGTTTTGAAATTGATTGGTTCTTATTTTGCATATATGAGGTCAACAAATTTTGCAAATTGCTGTTTGATTGAAAGCTTTGAGTAGTTTCCTTAGCCAAAGTTTCAAGAGTTTTCTCAAGTGAACTTAAAAGTTTTTCGTCTTGAGAAGGATGAGCAGAATTTGGTTGAAAATTTGATTGTCGCGGTTGATTATGAGACGGATCCGCAAAGTTTGGATGAAAATTGTTGGGCTAAAAGGGAGGATTCGAAGAATTATTCGGGAATGCTTGAAAATTGGGACGAATCATATTCGTGTTGGGATTGTCTTGGTTCCATGCAAAATTCAGGTGATTTCTCCAACTAGGGTTGTACATTGGAGAAAACAGGTCATTTTTGGTTTTATTGAAAGCATTGATTTGTCCGATGGAATTGGGACACTGATCAGCTATATGATTAGCATCGTTGCATTTATAACACATTGGTTGGGAAGCTTGGTTCATTTGATTCGATGAGAAAACATTATCGAATTTTTTAATCATTGCGTCGACCTTAGCTTCCAAAGCAAAAGAAGATCCTATTGAGTTTGCACTTGATCGTGAGTAAATTGATTTTTCGTTTGAACGTTTCCATTAGGATGACTTTTCGGCAAGGTTTTCAAGAAACTGCCAAGCATCCTTGTGATGTTGGGCAAGAAAGTTGCCTTGGCACATTGATTCGAGCATGATTCATGAGCTATTTTCGAGTCCATCGTATTACATTTGGCAAATCGTCCATTTTTTGAAGTTATGGTGTGGACATTTTAGTAAAAGCTCTTTGAATATTTCAAAATATTTTTCAAATGGTTCTCCCTTGAATCGAAGAAAATTTACAATTTCATTTCGGATTCTACTCGTTTTTTTCAAGGGGTAGAAATTTTTTAAGAAGACTTTTACGAATTCTTCTCAAGTTTTAATCGAGTTTGATGGTAAGCTGTACAACCATTTTTCAGCGTAATCCGTAAGAGCGAATGGGACTAATCGAAGTTTGATTCCATAGTCGAAAAGTCATTGGAGTTTAATGGTTGCGCAAACTTATTCGAATTTCGTCAAAAAGATGTATGGATCATCATGCTCGAAATTGCCAAATTTTGGAAGCGTGGCAATATGGTTTGAATGAATTTCAAAATGGTTACCCGTAGGAGCGGGTAACATGGTGCAAGATGGAATAGAAACTCTATCAGGAAAGATTCTATCCATAAGAGTTAGAGGGGCATTTTAGTTTGCCATTTTGGGAGTATTGTCTATTCAAGTTAAACGGTTAGTTGTTGAGTCGCTAGTCCAATGATTTGTTGTTGTGTCGTGAGTCCAAGTACTCATGCACAAGTGAAAATCGAGAAGAGAAAGGAGTTAAAATCAAGTTTAGAAAATGAAAGAAGATTTGAAAACTTGTTTTTGTTTTTGTTTTTTGAATTTTCTCTTCTTTTTTTTTTTAGAAGAAAGAAAACTATTTACCAAGTGAGATTTATTTTCTAACGAAAAGTTTGATTTTTGTTTTGTTTTTGTTTTTTCAAATTTTGTTATATGTTTTTGTTTTTATATTTCTTTCTTGTTTTTGAAAAGGATTTTTTTGTTTTTAGAAAATGGAATTGATTTTTGTTTTTGAATTTTAATTTTTTCTCTTTTTGAAAGATTTTATATAAAAAAATTTTGGATTATTGTTTTTGATTGAAAATTTTCAAAGGAAAGGAAAAAAAACGAATTTTTTGATTAAAAACTGAATTAAGTAAAATTTACAATTTTTTTGTGATTCTAGATTTTTTTTCAAATATGCATGAACTAATGCAACTAAATGAATGCAAAGGACTCAAATATAGTTTTCTGTCCTTAATAGCTCCTAATCCAAAATTGTATAATCATACTTTGTCTTAAATCAACAAAAATATTTCTCAGCAGGTAACAGACAGGGGTTATCGGTGCACCACGAATCACCCTAGCAATGCAACTGAAGATTTAAGTACCTTTAGAGGAACAACCAATATAATATTTACGAATCACTGTAATTTTTATAACTGGTTTTTATTCTGCCATAGCTTACACACCATGAAATAAAATTGTTCAAAGAAAACAATTGTGAAGATACAATTAAGGCCTAGATGAGTTCGCGGCACCCTTAAATCCAACGTCTAACTTTTATTATTAGTCAAATTCTACGATGAAATGCGTTTATGGGCTAAGAAAAGGGTGATAAAATCCCTTATCTTATGTGAATTGGGGTATTTCCCTTAGAAAAGAAAATAAAATGAGATGAATGCAAAACAGAGATTAAATGTGAATTTACAATGCAACTAAAATGAAATTTGTTTTTTTTTTTGAATTTTTTTATTATATATAAATGCAAATGCAAGCAACCAACAATGCAATTTAAAATAAAACTAGAGATGAAAGCACAATACCAAGACGAACATAATTATTAGCAATTTATTTATTATTGTTTTTTCTAGCGGCGATTTATTTTAGCAAGCAAGCAAAACAGTTTATTTTTTTAGCAAGCACTTCTGCCTTTGAATTTCTGCTTGGGCAACCTGAAATGAAAGACAAGATAAATACAATTTTTATTGAAGAAGAAATAAAAAAACCAAACCAAAACAAAACAATTTGAAAATCAAACAATTTTTTTTAACACAAAAGAAAGGGCAAGCAAATTTTTATTTCAAAGATAGAAAACAAACAAAATAAAACAAAAACAAATCCCTTTTTTTATAAATCAAAGAAAGAAACCAATACAAACTATAAAAAAATTAAACTAAAAAAATAATAAGAACTTGCTTGCAAATTTTTTTTCTTCCTTTTTTTAAAAAATCTCAAGGAAAACAATTAAAACACAACAAACTAAAATAATTTTTTTTTTCGAGCCCAAAAGAAAATGGCCCAAACTACAGAAATGAAAACCTTTTATCTTAAAAACTACAGAAATGAAATCGAGCAACGACGTTTTTAAAAAAATTGAAATCAAAATCGAACTTCGGAGTTGGCGTTTTGGATTCGTAAAGTAACGGGGAAGTCGACTTGAGGAGGCAATTTCGAGAAGGTTGCGGTTTCAGGCGATTCTGGTGTACGTTGTGGTGAGTTGTTCGGTTTTGTGAGAAGGAGTCGCGATGCTTTCTGGTGGTTGTGGATGCGTGGTATTCGATGTCGCGATTGAGGATGTCGTGGTAGAGGCGGTGAAGTATGGCCGCGGTGGTTCTGGCGCTTTGGGTGAGTTCAAGGCAAGCAGGTGACTGTCCTTGTTCGGGCGAGTGCTTTGTGTTGTGGTATATGCTGTGGAATGTTCTCAGAGGTGGAAGTCGATTTCAGGTGGTTCGTGAGTGATGGTATTCGTGATGGCGACTTTGAGTGAAGGGATTTGGGTAGTACTGAGATGAGGAGTTGATGTTGATTGGTGTTGTCTTGCGAGTTGCTGTTGTCGTTTCAGGTGGGAATTTGTTGTGGTTTTATGGTGGTGTAGTTGACGATTGTTGGAGGCTGGTGATGAATGTGTTTAGGAGTCTCGGTTGGTTTGGGGTTGAAGTTTGATGATGGACAGTGGTAAATTGGGGATGGAGATAGGTAGTGGCGATGGAAGTGGTCAAAAATGGTAATTTTCCTGTTCGATGGTATGGGAATTGCACTTAACACGATGAAGTGTTCGATGGTGTTGCAGATGGTCCAGAGGAGATGGAGCAGTTGTATGCAATGTGGATGTTGGAACTGTATCGAGTATGTGCAGAAGCTTGTATGGAGTATGGAAAGGAAGTTGAGGGTTGTCGGTGAATTCGTGGTGTTCTGGTAGGCGGTTGAGGATGGGAATTGTGGTGGCAGTTTTAAGTGGAGGAATTCGATTGCAGCGTTGTGAAGATTGGTATCCACTATGCACAGTGATGGTCAGTAGCAGGAAGGAAAAAACAACAAATAGTGGTATGGTAGGTTAAGAAGTTGATGTTTGTGAAGTACAGTGGTAGGAGCAGTTGTAGTGATCAAGTGGATGTTTTGTGGTTGACAGGGGATGGAAGGCAGTGGCAAGATAGTGACCAAGGAGTTGAAGTTTGGTCTACGTGAAGTTTGGTGATGGAGAAGTTGTTGAAGTTTTGATTGTGCACTGGTGATTGTTCAGAGGAATATTGGTGGTTCAAGAAATGTGGAGTGAATTGAAAGGAAGAAAATGGAGGAGTGACGGTTTGTATTGGGAGTTGAATATCACTGTAGCAAAAAAGAGTGAAAACAGTTTTGTAAGCAGAGAGTTAAAACAATGTAAAATGTAAAACAATGCAAAATGTATGTACACTGTAAAATGTAAATTGCAATGAAATATTTCTTTCCTTTTTAAATGAAAGTGTGTTTCTTTAATTGAAATGCAAATGGAAATGAAATAAAACAACCACAAACACACAAATAAAAATGCATGAAAAAATCAAACAACAAACATACAGTTTATTTTCTTTAACTACAAACGCACACAAAATGTAAACACATGACAAATAATCCGAAGAATAGAAAATAAAATCAAAAAAGTTCCTCGGCAACGGCTCTAAAAACATGTTTATCGGCTAATTTCTATTGGTTTAGAAAATAGTCAAAAGACTTTGAAATAAATTTTACCGCAATCGCACGATGTACGAATGTAGCACGTAGCGAGTATGGGTCGATTCGTAGGGAATTTTTAAGATTTTAGAAATCTATTCAATCAAATTAGACCAAATGGAGGAGAGATTGTTAACTTGAAACAAAATTAAGCTAAAACTATAATTAAAATGAGATTAAAACTATGAGATTAGAAAACAATTTAGAGGAAAATCCACTCTCATATTTTTGTAAATCAACAAACAAATAATTTATTATCTCTAACTTTGATATTAAGTGGAATAATCGTTGCATTTATCATAAATATGGTTTGTTTATGTTACTAATTAACATAACTCAAACCATCTAATTATAATACAACAATTATACCACTTCTAATTCTCATGAAAATGAAGCCAAAACAAAAGCTATTTTAATAATGATCATTTACTATTGTAATTAGTAATATAAATCATCAAGTTTATTTTTACTTTCATTTCAAAATCAAAAATGGATTAGTAAATGATGATGCAAATTGTGTTTATGTTGAATAAGAATAGCTCATTTGCAAGAGCAACATAAGCTATCAAACCCACTTGTATAAACTTGCATCAAAATTCACTCTCATGAAACATAAAAAGAGATCATAAATCAAAGAAATTTTGAAATTACATAATATTTGAGAGCTTCATTACCCCTAAATTGAAGGGGTTTAGCTGCTCATTTGTATTATCAAATCAACACATGTAAGTTTCAACATTAAAAAGCAACGAAATTAAAACTAAGCAAAGGAGGATAGAGAGATTAACTACTAACTATATGCATAAAAATTAAAATTATACTGCTTGCATAAATGTAAATCTAAGCTATGAACATTAAAAGAAAGAGAGCATAGAAATAAGCATTAACATAAAAGCAAAGAAAAGCATGTAGAAAAGAGAGGAGAAAGAGGCTTGGAAGCCAATTTTATTTCATTTAACATAAAGCTTACAACTTACTTCTTAATTTCCTAACAAATATGAAAGAGTGGAATATTATTTCATGTACATAAAAGGGCTATTTATACATGCATAAAACCCTAATTCCTTTTTTAGGGAGCTTTCCAAAGTACCCTTGAGGTAGTGTGGCCATCAAGTAATCATTAACATCCACTAATCCACCATTTAAATGTACATGAAGTTTTAATGACCTTTTAGCGTGTGCTTAGCTCCTAACAGAAAATCAAGGTAAGTGGGTAGGGTCCTCCATGATCTTGAACTTGAATTATTTCCTCTTCATTCCTTTGTAGTTCCTTGTGCATGCATATATCATCATGAATCCCACTTTCGTATGCATCAAAATATCCTATAAAAATCGTAAAAATTGTCCATGTAAAAATTCTTACATTGACACATGCACAAAAATGATCGTTTTACCCCTGAATGAAGATGAAAATATGATGGTTTGAAAATAATTGAATTTTGGTTTTAAACATGTTAAAATGCCCAAGTATGATGTTTATTTAAATAAAAAGAAATAAAATGTGTAAATATATGCACATTTACATGCACATCAAATGTTTTGCAAAACTCTCTCTCTAAAAAACAACAAAAAAAATATTTCTTGTATATATGTATATTTTTAATAAACATCTACAGTCATGTGTTCACACTCGTGTGTTCACTCGTCATACTCTATACCCTTCTTACATAAGCCCAGAAGGCAATGCATGATCGGTATATCTGGTCTCAGTTTATCTAAGTTAGGTGTGTGTATATAAACATTATTTTTTTTATAACACCTACAGTCAATATGTGTTCACACTTGTGTGTTCACTCGTCACGCTCTATATTTCCCTCACATCAGTCCACAAGGCAGTGCATGTGTGATATATCTGGCCTTAGTTTATCTGAGTTAGGAACATGTAAATATTGTTGATACAAATTAAATTTTCAAATAAAAAGTAGAGAGAGTAAGCAATTGAAATCCAAACACTATTTTAACATGTTTGATTTGACTTGTTTTTGAGAAGAAATGAAAATACCACTTTGATAAACTTTGGTAATCAACTAAGGATCCATTACATAGTTACACTGTATTATCGACCGCAGCAACGAGTTAAACTATAGCCCATTTGTTACGGTAACTTCGTTTTTATTGGAATTTTGATGAGTAAATGACTTAAATTTTAAGATAATGACCAAAGCTTATATTTAACTTATTTGTGTTAATTTGAAAGTAAAACCTTCATTTGTAAATACTTTCAAAAATTCGCATTCATCTCTTTGTAAATAAATCTTGCATTTTGTAAATATTTTCATCATGCATGCGGATTTTGTGGTAGCATCCGCCGAAAACCCTCATGAGACAACACTCATCCTACTAGGGACATCAAGAGGTTTAACGACTTATTGCATACTCTCAATGCAATCGTGTTTCCTACGAAACAGATTTATCTTAGTTTTTCTTTATTCGAGGACGAATAAAAAGATAAGTTGGTGGTATTTGATGTGCACGTAAATGTGCATATTTTAACCACCATATTTAATCTAATTAAATTAAATAAATGATCATATCGGGTATTTTAACTTGTTTAAACCAAATTCAAATTATTTTCAAATTGTCACACATTCATCACCATATATGGGAAAAATGGTCATTTTTGTGCATATATTAATTCGAGAAAATTTAGTTGGAAATTTCTATATTATTTTGTAGGAGTTTGGCTTCATATACAAGTGGCTTCATAAAAATCTATACATGCACAAGAGTGAATACAAATGAATGGAGATGGAAACAATTCAAAGCCATGATCATGGAGGACCCTACCTACCCACCTTCATTCATATACAAATTAGAAGCTAATCCACATGTTAATGGCCATTACACTTTCATGAACACTTAACGGGTGATTATTGAAGCTAATGATAATTTGGCCACCACACTACCTCAAGGGAAATTTGGGCATTCCCCAAAAATATAAATTAGGATTTAACACTTGTATAAATACCTCTTTTGTTTCATGTAACCCTTTCTTCCTCTTAGTTAGTTTTAGGCTCAAAATAAAACACAAGCTCTCTTCTTTCTTTTCATGACTACTTAGCCATTTTTTTATTTCATATAATCTTTCTTTTTATGCAATGTTAGTTAATGTTCTTTTACATTTAGATGCTCTCTTTCTTATTTTGCTAGTAGCTTAGTGTTCATTTCTTTTTACTTAACTTTTCTTTTCATTTTGCTTTTTTTTCTTGTTTATTTCATGTTGCTTTCTATGTTTGTTGATTTAATGACAAATATGAAAGGCTAATCTCTACAATCTATGGGTAATGAAGCTCACTTGAATCTTGTAGATGCAACATAATTTTTCATTTATGTCACTTTCCTACTTAATGAAAAGTTAGATGTCTGTGTGATTTTGTTTAATATTGAGTTTGATGGCTTATGTTGTTTAAAACAAATAGGCTATGCTTAGTCATATGAATCACTAATTACATCTTCATCTACATATGTTCATGGTAATGGAAGTGGATTTAGAATCAAAATTTGACGGTTTATGTTTCTAATTCAATAGATAATAAGCCATGCTTAAAACAGATTCTACTTTTAATTTTATGTCATTTTCATTAAAGTTAGTAAGTGGATTAGAGGGTGCATTAACATTTGATGGTTTAAGTGTGTTAATTAATAATGTAATTAGACCACGCTTATGATAAATGCATATTAAACACACAAATGACTAGAAAGAGATCATAATTTCATTGTGTTGATTTATGTGATCATGAAATGGGATTTTCCTCTAAATTTCTCTTAAATCACATATTTCTACTCTCTTTAGTTTTAGCTTGGTTTTACCTTTTTTTAGTTAGTTAACAATCCCTCAGCTTTGGTTTAATTTGATTAATTAGAAATTTAAAATCTAAACAATTCTCTGTGGATTCACCCGTACTTAGATACTTCTACAATCGTACGCCATGCGCTTGTGGTTAAATTTTAATTATAAATTTTTCGACGATTTTCTAATTCAATTGAAATTCCGTTGTTAAACATTCCATACTCCTAGGAGTGTGAAGCCATCAATAGTCGCTAGCTTGAAAGTTCCCTTTTCAACCCTCTGATGACATATGATCCTTCCCAAGTAGGATTCATGTGTGACAGGGCAGGAAAAACCTGTTTTAAGATGAGATCATCGATTTCAATGGTTCTAGGTGAAAGAGGCTATGTGGTAGGATCGTGTAATATGGAATAATGAAATAGTCTAGGTAGATAAAGTAGGTAAATGCAAGGAGACACCAAGACTTTTATAGTGATTCAGACCTCCCGTCCTACGTCCAGTCCCTAAGCTTCACTTAGGAATTTCACTAACTAACACCCTCACTTCACCCGGAGGAATAGGTTTACAACTTACCCGAACAACCGAACGGGATTTCTTGCCTCAACTACCGAAGAGGACTTCAACTCAATTACTAAAATACAATATTCGACTTGTTGTGTTCTTGTCAACACTAATGAGTCTAATGTAGTACAATATTCCTATAATCTTATCCTCGAGAATATGCAATGTGTTTGTAAAGATTTAAGAAATGTGAATTGCTATGAATCAAAAGAATGTTATAAACAAAAACAGTGATTCAAGCAATAGATTGGTGATTGCTTTGAGAATATCTAGAGAATATGAACAAGAGAATAGTAAGATTAAAGCAAGAGAATTCGGTGAATTAAATGATGTTAGAATCATGAATTTATACTTGTAGAAGAGATGCATATGTTGTCAAAGGTTGCAAATAAGAGATGCTTCCATTTCCATTGATGAATGGTTGCAACTCTTGGGAAGAAGAAGGTGTCTTTTCAGAGAAAATTCGCAGGTTTAAATTCAGTCGACTGAGCAGGAGATTCAGTCGACTGAAAATACAAAGAAAAATTTTGAGGAACAATTTCAGTCGACTGAAACTGTGCATTTTTGTATATGTGTATAGTTTCAGTCGACTGGCCATGTCTGTTCAGTCGACTGAAGTATAAAAGTATGCACAGTGAACATGTGAATGAAGTTTTTATGAATTGTGTTCTAATGTTCGTGCAAATCTCTTGAGGATAGATTTTAACAAATAATCTAGACTAAGACACATAGAAAAATCATACTAATGTTTATACTTTGGTCTTCATCTATCTTCTTCTAGCTTTTGCATTCTCTTCCTATTTGTTGAAGCTCATTGTCATTGATCAAAACCTTCGTGTATCAACATTCTCCCCCTTTTTGATTGATGACAATACTATTCTAAAGATGTATATACTTACTTTCTCCCCCTAAATGTATGCACTATTTCTACAAAACAAAGTTAGTACCATAGATTTTCTCCCCCTTTGTCATCGACAAAAAGGAAGAACTAACAGTAGTAATAATATATCAAAACAATCACTAAATCATAGAGAATATAAGCATGAACTAAGAGAAATTAAAATGTTATGACAGACAAGCATAAAATAGCTATTTATACAAGCCATTAGAAAGTTTAAAAATATACATCAAAACAACAAAATCACTCATCCTTATCCCAGTCATATGAACCTTCCCTTCCAGTTGGTTCACGTATGATGGGTCCTCCTATTGGTGGTTTAGGCGCTCTTCCTCCTTGGCCACAACTAGCTCCGCTTGCGCTGCTACTTGTATGCTCTTCGGATGTCGTCCATGTAAACGTGGGTGCCGGACGTTTGCCGCGAGATGTTGAAGCAGTAGTGGTGCTTAAGCATGAGATTGCATCCCAAAGCTTGTTGAAGAATCCTTTGATTTTATCAAGCTTATGATCTACCTTTTTAAGACGAGTGTCAAGAATTTGTTGATTTCTTAACAATATCCCCAAGAATTGGTTGGTAGTGAAGTTTAGGTCAACAAGACGAATTTCATCATCTTGCTCGAGATGTTCTTCGTGGCGAGGTTGAGGAGGTTGTTGTTGTTGTTGTTCTTGATGCCTTGCTTCCCATTCGGCAAGTGATATTATGCGAGGAGGTCGAGATGGGAGTTGCATTAGGCTTATGGTCCGATGGTTAATCTGATGGACCATTGTATTCTCTGATTCAGGTAATGGCGTATCGACATTTAGGAGAAGTCGCATGATGTACTCTCCAAAGTAAATAGTGCGCATTTTTCCATTGTTGAAAGTGAGAAACTCATCAAGAATAAGCTGTACCCAATCAACTTGTATATTGCCAAAAATAGAATATAGTGCTCGATAGTTATTTTGGTAGACAATTTCGTACGATCCCGTACGAGGTGTAATTGTTCTCATTAGGGATTTATGGAGAATTCTTGCCATAGGTCGAAGGGAGGTGGACTTAAAATCCCTAAAGTTGATATTATCCTCCATAAATCGATGGTTGATGTTGTCGCGAATATGTGGGTTGAATTCTATATCCTCTAGCTTTCTCCCGATATTTGGAGACTCTAAAATGTGTGCTATTCTATCCAAGGAGAACCAAACTTTCTTTCCACACACCATACTCTAAATACTATTGTTTGCATTTCTTGGAGTTTGGTGTCCAAGATTAAGATTAGCGTAAAATAATTTTACCATTACATGATTAATGGCATGATCATTTCTTTTCAAGTCTAGAAGTGGAGTCAAACCTGCCGGATCTGTTAATGCTTGAAGGTTGTAGGTTTGAAAGCTATGAAAATCAATGAAAGAATGCTCAAAGATTCGAGAATTCTTCATCTTGTTCCATCGGGTGACAGTAGTTCCATCATAAAGCCATTGTGCTATTTGAGCATCAATTGGCTCGGAGGATGAAGAAGATGAGGCTCTTGATCTTTTTGGTGCCATTTTGGTGAGAATTGATTTGATTTTGAGGAATTTGAGAGCTAGGGTTTCGAATAGATTTGGGGAAGAAGGTTTGTAGGAGGTAAAAGTGAATAGGTATGGTAAATTTTGGTGGTTAAAAGGGGAAATTCTGCCTGGGAAGCAGCGTTCAGTCGACTGAATGTTCTGCTCAGTCGACTGAATCAAAGGCCGAAGTGTTCTGTGATATATTCAGTCGACTGAGCAGTACTTTTAGTCGATTGAATTTTGTTACAAAAATTTTGCTGTTGAATTTTCAGTCGACTGTGCAGATGGTTCCAGTCGACTGAACTTTGCATATGTGATTTTCTGTCATATTTTCAGTCGACTAAGCAGAGGAATTCAGTCGACTTAAACATGCAATGTTTGCTATTTTAGTTAATTTTTGAATTTTAAACAATTAATTTAAAGGAATAGTTACAAAAATATTGATGTATCATCATACAAAATTTTAACTATTTCTTTGGAGATGGACTTGGAGAATTCTTTCCTTCATTCTTCATGTAATTTATATCCCATGAATTCAGACTATATTGAGGAGTCTTAGGAGACATCCAAGGATTCACAGGATCAACCGGTGTACGATAAGATAAAGACGGATCAAGTGAGCTAACAGGGAGAGGTAGGGGTTCAGTCACTTCGTTCTTCTTTGATCTACAGAAGCATAAACCAATTTGTTCTAGAAAACTCAAACGTCCTGCCGTAACTTTTTGCTTGAAGTATAGCTCTCGTTGAAGATCTATTTGTTGTTGTTGAAAATGATGAATTTCATCAATCTTTCTTTTTGTGTCAGGGGAAATAAATAGTCCTCGTTTTGCCTTTTTAGATTCTGGTGTGAAACCAGTACGATAATTTTCCCATTAGTAAACCGGCTCATGTACTGGTGTTGGTGTGGGAAGTTTTGGCGATGTTGGAGTGTTATCAACTGATGAGGTGATATTGATTGGAGAGAAGGAGTTGTTTGACGACATTTTGTATTGAAATTTGATTAAGATTTTAATTGTAAGATCGAGATGTGAAAAAAAAAATTTGATTTTATTTATAGTCGAGCTTTACTAAATAACTAATGGTTATAATTTATTTTAAAATTTGTAACCGCATAATGATTTAGTGGTTAGGAGAATGTTGATAGAAAAGTATGGTTCATATTAATAATTCAGTTTTAAAATGTGTGGTTTAAAAATTACATAATGTAACATATAACATTTCTGAAAAATATTGGATATTTTCATTCAGTCGACTGAACAGATTTTTTTAGTCGACTGAAATGATTGAATATTTTAAAATTATATTTAATTGATATCTTTAAAGGATATTATACCTAATTCTCGTCGAAGTTTTATAAAGGAGTTTTCTAATAGAGGTTTAGTAAATATATCGGCAATTTGATTTTCGGTAGAAATATGTTCTAAATTAATTATTCCTTTTTCGATATTGTCTCGTAAAAAATGGTGGCGAATATCTATATGTTTTGTACGAGAGTGATTAACTAGATTTTTAGATAAGTTTATGGTACTTGTATTATCACAATATATTGTAGAATTTGTTAAATTTATATTAAAATCTTTAAGTGTTTGTTGCATATATATAACTTGTGTGCAAGCTAAAGCAGCTGATATATACTCTGCTTCGCATGTAGAAAGTGAGACACAATTTTGTTTCTTACTAAACCAAGACACAAGTGATTTTCCAATGAAATGGCAAGTACCACTTGCACTTTTTCTATCCGTTCGGGATCCACCAAAATCAGCATCACTGAATGACACTAACTCAAACGAACATTCTTTTGGATAGAAAAGACCGAAATATTTAGTTTGGTTAAGATATCGCATTATTCGTTTTACTGCTCTTAAGTGTGAATCTTTAGGATCAGATTGAAAAAGTGCACACAAACAAACACTCATCATTATGTCAGGTCTACTAGCGGTTAAGTAGAGCAAAGAACCTATCATACTTCTAAACAATTTTTGATCAACACTTTTGCCATTTTCATCTCGCTCGAGATGTGTAGTGGTACTCATAGGAGTAGGTTTAGCAGAAGTGTTTTCCATGCCGAATCGTTTTATTAAATTATCACAATATTTTTCTTGGTTTATAAAAATTCCATTTGTTAATTGTTTGATTTGAAGTCCGAGAAAATAAGATAGTTCTCCCATATGAGACATTTCGAACTCATTAGTCATTATTTTTGAAAATTCTTTACACAAATTTTCATTTGTTGAACCAAAAATAATATCATCTACATAAATTTGAATTATTAAAATATCTTTGGCAGTATTTTTAATAAAAAGTGTTTGATTTACTTTTCCAATTTTAAATCCTGAGTTTAATAAATAACTTTTAAGTCTTTCATACCAAGCACGAGGAGCTTGTTTAAGACCATATAGTGCTTTTTTCAATTTAAATACATGATCCGGATATATTTCATGTATAAATAACGGAGGTTGTTCTACATATACATTTTCTTTAATAAAACCATTTAAAAATGCACTTTTAACGTCCATTTGATAAAGTTTAAAATTGTGAAAACAAGCAAAGGCTAATAGTATACGTATTGCTTCCAATCTTGCAACAGGAGCAAATGTTTCTTCAAAATCAATACCTTCTTCTTGATTATACCCTTGTGCTACTAGTCTTGCTTTATTCCTTGTTATATTACCTTGTTCATCTACTTTATTTTTGTAAATCCATTTTGTTCCAATTACTGATTGATTATTCGGACGGGGAACTAATTCCCAAACATTGTTACGTTCAAATTGATTTAATTCTTCTTGCATTGCGATAATCCAATAATCATCTGTTGATGCTTCTTTTGGATTTTTAGGTTCTATAGATGAAATGAAAGCTACATGACCCATTTGATTTAGTTGATTTCTTGTTCTAACTTGAGAATTTATTTCTCCTATTATATTTTGAGTTGGATGATCTCGTAATATTCTAGGAGGAGATCTTAGTTCATTATTATTTTCAAGGTTTATTCCTTCTATATTTATCAATTCTTCATCATCTTTTATATTTAAATTTTTATTAAAGTTTTCATCAAAATATATATGTAAAGATTCTTCAATTAAGTTTGTTCATTTATTAAATACTCGATATGCTTTACTTCGTTCAGAATATCCTACGAAAATTCCTTCATCAGCTTTTGAATCGAATTTTCCTAGTTGATCTTTTGTATTTAAAATAAAACATTTTGATCCAAATATTTTAAAATAAGATATATTTGGTTTTTTATTATTGAATAATTCATAAGAAGTATTTTTAGTTAAAGGTCTAATTGAAATTCTATTTAATACATAACATGCAGTAGCAACTGCTTCTGCCCAAAAATGTTTTGGTAGAGAACACCCATTTAACAATGTTCTTGCGCATTCTTGTAATGTTCTATTCTTTCTTTCTACAACTCCATTTTGTTGAGGAGTTCTAGGAAAAGAGAAATTATGATTAATTCCTTTCTTTTTACAAAACGTTTCAAAAACTTCATTTTCGAATTCGCCTTCATGATCACTTCGAATATTTTTAATTTTCAAGTTTTTAATGTTTTGGATTCTTTTGACAAATGTTTTAAAATGCTCAAAAGTGTCACTTTTATTTTTCATAAAAATAGTGCATGTATATCTTGAAAAATCATCAACAATTACAAATACGTATCGACTATGATTAATGGATTGAACTTGTGTTGGTCCGAATAAATCCATATGTAGTAATTCTAATGGTTGTAAAGTTGAAATATTTTTCTTAGATTTAAAATATGATTTCGTTAATTTCCCTTTTTGACAATCGTCACAAAAATTATTTATTTTAAAATTTATTTTGGGTAATCCTCTTACTAATTCGTTTTTAGAAAGTTTTCTAATAGTTTTAAAATTTATGTGACAAAATCTTTTGTGCCATAACCAAGGATCATTATCTTTGGCAAGTAAACACATACTTGAATTATGATTAATATTCATATTTAGAACATAAATATTTCTATCTCTTTTTCCTTCAAATATAAGATTTTGGTCTTGATCAAAAATACTACATTTATTATTCGAGAAAGTTATTTTAAAACCTTTGTCACATAATTGACTTATGCTAAGTAGATTATGTTTTAAATTTTCAACTAATGAAACATTTGTTATAAAAGGTAAATTTGATGTACCGTAATTGTTCACATCTCCTTTTCCAATGATATAGCCTTTTGAATTGTCTCCGAAGGTAACCGAGTCACCATCAAAGTATGTGATGTTTGTAAGCATATCTTTGTCTCCGGTCATGTGTTTTGAACAACCACTGTCTAATATCCATTTCTTCTTTTTAAGTGGGACCTGAACATAAATATGAAATTATTGGTACCCACTTTTTAATAGGGTCCTAAGAAGTTAGAGTTTTAGGAAACCAAACCCAGTTTGGTTTAGTGTCCTTTTTATAAATATAGTTTTTATTATGATGAACATTATCCATAAATGTTTTAATATATTAATTTCTTATTAATACATTGTTAGTTTTTGGTACCCAAATTGTAACTACCTTGTTTTGTACTTTTGTTTTAATAGGTTTCTTAATTAATTTTTGTTGTTTTGAATCCATATTCCTTTTAAAATTTGTATTTTTCTTTTTAGGAATTTTTGACTCCTTATTATATCCTAATCCATGTTTATTTGAAGAGGATTGAGAATTTTCTAAAATCTTAGATAAATTTTCTCTTCCTTTGTTAAAGTTAGAAACATTTTTAGTGATGTTCTCTAATCTAGTTTGAAGACTATTATTTTCTAACTCAACTTGTCTAATTTTAGTTTTTAAATCATGATTTTCAGAAATAATTATATCATTTTTTAATTTTTGAGTTTCAATTTCTTGACTTAAAAGTGATAATTGAGTTTCCGAATTTGAATAAGATTCTTGAACTTTTTTAAGTTCTTCTTCAAGAATTTTCTTTTCATCATTTAACATATCTCTCTCAGACTCAGCTTTGTTTTGATTTTCACGAATTTCCTTAATTTTCTTTTTAAGAATTTTTATTGTTCTTAAAAGTTCGGTGTTTACTTCAATTAAATCGTCGAAAGTTAAATTATTTACCTCAGATTCTTGAGCCATGAAGCATACATTTGCCTGTTCATTGTCGCTATCACTATCACTTTCGGATGATGACGAATCTGAATCGTCCCATGTTACAGAAAATGCCTTCTTTTTGAATTTATCCTTCTTGTTTTTGTTGTTGAAGTTTTTCTGATTTTCCTTCATTTGTTCTTGACAATCTTTTTGCATATGTCCTTTCTTATGACAATTGAAGCATTCTATATTTGAGGATGATGGTTTGTTCAAGAAATTCTTTTTGAATCCGTTTTTGTTTCCTTTTCTATACTTTAGGAATTTCTTGAAATTTTTGGCTATAAATGCTAGATCCTCATCTTCAGACTCTGATTCTTCCTTTTCCGCATGAAAAGCAATATTCTTTCTTTCTTGAGCTTGATCCTTTTTAGCTTGCATATTTACTTCATACGACATAAGATTTCCAATCAATTCTTATGGTTTCATTGTAGATAAATCATCTGCTTCCTCGATTGCTAGTACTTTTCTCTCCCATTCATCAGTGAGTGAATTTAGAACTTTAGACATAATGTCAAAGTCCGTGTATCTTTCTCCTAGTCCGATTAGAGCATGATGAATGTCTTGAAATCTTGTGTACATGTCATTGATGGATTTATTTTGTCGCATTCTAAAGTTTTGTAATTGATTCTTCAACATGGATATCTTTGTTTGTTTAACCTTGTTTGTGCCTTTATGTATGACTTTAAGTGTTTCCCATATCTGATATGCAGTAGTACATATGCTAACACGGTTGAATTCATTTCTATTCAGGGTGCAAAAAAGCATATTCATAGCTTTAGCATTTGCACTTGCTTCATTCTTCTGAGTTTGTGTCCATGTAGGATAATTGGTCGTGGGTGCAACAAACTCTGCTTGAGTAGCATTCCAGGCTTCGAAACTTGTTGCTTGCATATAAATCCTCGTCCTTGTAGCCCAATAGTTATAATTTAGTCCATTGAATAGAGGAGGTCTTTGGGTAGATTGTCCTTCCGCAAATGTAGAACTATAGGCAGATGTTGTGCTTGTACTTGCGTTATTTTCCATATTATCAATATGTCTAATAACGGTGTTATGGTTATAGGACAACCTTGCTCTGATACCAATTGAAAGAGGCTATGTGGTAGGATCGTGTAATATGGAATAATGAAATAGTCTAGGTAGATAAAGTAGGTAAATGCAAGGAGACACCAAGACTTTATATTGGTTCAGACCTCTCGTCCTACGTTCAGTCCCTAAGCTTCACTTAGGAATTTCACTAACACGCACCCTCAATTAACCCGGAGAAATAGGTTTACAACTTACCCTCACAACCGAACGGGATTTCTTGCCTCAACTACCGAAGAGGACTTCAACTCAATTACTAAAATACAATATTCGACTTGTGTTCTTGTCAACACTAATGAGTCTAATGTAGTACAATATTCCTATAATCTTATCCTCGAGAATATGCAATGTGTTTGTAAAGATTTAGGAAATGTGAATTGCTATGAATCAAAAGAATGTTATAAACAAAAACAGTGATTCAAGCAATAGATTGGTGATTGCTTTGAGAATATCTAGAGAATATGAACAAGAGAATAGTAAGATTAAAGCAAGAGAATTCGGTGAATTAAATGATGTTAGAATCATGAATTTATACTTGTAGAAGAGATGCATATGTTGTCAAAGGTTGCAAACAAGAGATGCTTCCATTTCCATTGATGAATGGTTGCAACTCTTGGGAAGAAGAAGGTGTCTTTTCAGAGAAAATTCGCAGGTTTAAATTCAGTCGACTGAGCAGGAGATTCAGTCGACTGAAAATACAAAGAAAAATTTTCAAGAACAATTTCAGTCGACTGAAACTGTGCATTTTTGTATATGTGTATAGTTTCAGTCGACTGGCCATGTCTGTTCAGTCGACTGAAGTATAAAAGTATGCACAGTGAACATGTGAATGAAGTTTTTATGAATTGTGTTCTAATGTTCGTGCAAATCTCTTGAGGATAGATTTTAACGAATAATCTAGACTAAGACACATAGAAAAATCATACTAATGTTTATACTTTGGTCTTCATCTATCTTCTTCTAGCTTTTGCATTCTCTTCCTATTTGTTGAAGCTCATTGTCATTGATCAAAACCTTCGTGTATCAACACTAGGTTGGAGTTTAGTGTTGTAGTATCAAGCGACTTGGTATCGAAGTGCAGCTGCCTTAAAATCAGCTTCCTCAAGCTTTTCATCGACAAAATCTTCAGATTCCAAAAGGAGGTCTCTATTTGTTCTAGGATCATAGTAGTTCAATCGATAAGAAGAAACTTTGAGTTCAACAAGAATGATGGCTTAGGAGCCGTAAGCAAGGGAGAATGGAGTATAGCCAGTTGTAGACTTATGGGTGGTTCTGTAAGCCCATAATGTTGTTGGGAGTTCATCCACCCACTTACCTTTAGCCTTTTCCAAATGTTTCTTTAGAATGGACTTTATGATTTTGTTCACAGCTTCAACTTGTCCATTTGCTTGAGGGTATGCAACTGCCGCAAATCTCTTCTCAATATGATGCTGACGGCAGAAGTCTTTGAATTTCGCGCTGTCGAATTGGGTTCCATTGTCGGTTATAATAGTTTGTAGAAGGCCAAAACAACAGATGATCTTTTGGACAATGAATTCGATTACTTTCTTTGTTTTGACGGCTAAAGGTTCAACTTTGGCCCATTTGGTAAAGTAATCAACTGCGATGATTGTGTATTTCGCACCACCTTTAGAGATCAGTAAGGAACCGATATTACCTATGCCCCATATGACAAACGGCCATAGACTGGCCATTTGTGTGATTTCCATCGGTGGAGCTCTTGGAACTTTGGCATACATTTGGCACGTCGCGTCGCCTAGCATAATCGGCAGCATCTCGATTGATAGTCGACCAATAATACCCATAAAGGAGTATTTTCATTGCTAGGGTCCCCCCCAAGAGTTTGATCGTCACATTCCCCTTCATGAATTTCCATTAAGATTCATTTTACTTCATAATGAGCGATATACCTGAGCAAGGAAATTAAAAACTCTTTCTATACATGAATCCTTCCTGAATGATATACCGCGAAGCTTTGCAAAGGACTTGTCATCATTCTTTCCTTTGTTTGGGAAGGACTCGTCATAGCAAATAGTCTTTGATCGGAGTCATCCATGACTCTTTCACAGACTCTGTCTCTAGTACCCAATCGATTACTATCTTTTTTATGCTCGAAGCATCTAGTACTTCGACTGGAACCAAGCCCATCTGTTGTGCATCCGCAGTGCTAGCAAACTTTGCCAATGAGCTGGCCTCTTTCTTTTGATTCCTGGGGAATGTGATGGTGTCATAATACTCATAGCCAGTCAATAGCTCTTGGACTTTGATAAGGTACGGGGAGAGTCGTTTTCCTTTAGCTTGGTAATCTCTCCTAACTTGGTATACTACCAACTGTGAGACATAAAAGATTTCAAGAGATTTTATTCCCAATACTCTAGCAAGTTTGAGTCCACCAATCAGAGTTTCATACTCAGCTCCGTTGTTCATTATAGGGAAGTCAAGCTTTAAAGCATAGAAAATTGATCGATCTTCTAGAGTTACGAATAAAATTCCTGCTCCAAAACAATGAACATTGGATGCTCCATCCGTATACATTTTCTATCGAATGGTAGGGTCTCCATTGCTCTCTGCACGATCATCCAACGTAGTGAATTCTGCTATAAAGTTGTCAATGCCTATCACTGGATGGCTCTTCGAGGGAGATAAGTGATGTCGAACTGGCTCAGTTCGATATTCCACTCAAGTAACCTTCAAGACGTCTCAGGTCACTGTGGGACCTGCCGTAATGGCTGATCGATGTAAACATTGATGGTATGAGCCAGAAAATAGCGGTGGAGCTTTCGTGAAATAATCAACAAGCAGTATGCCAATTTCTCTATCTTTAGATAGTTTCTTTCAGCTCATGTTAATCATTTTCTAACATAATAACCAGTCTTTGGATCCGATTCTCCTCACGAAGCAATGCGGCACTTATAATATGTACTGACCCGGCTAAGTAGATGTACAAGTCTTCATGATCCACCGGCTTTGATAAGATGGGATACCTCTCTAAATGGTACACCAAAACTCGAAATGCATCTTCACAATCATGTATCCATTCAAGTTTCATTTTCCCTCTTCTAATCAAGTCAAAGAAAGGAATGCATTTACCAGTAGCTCTATAAATAAATTGACTTAGGGTGAAAACCGTCGCATTTAGGCTCTATACTTGCTTGATGGCCTTCGGCACTTGGATGTTGCGAATTGCTTGAATTTTCTTAGGATTAGCTTTGATTCCACGGGCATTGATGATGAATCCCAAGGACTTTCCTAATGCAATGCCAAAAGAACACTTCAGAAGTTGGTCCTTATTCTGTCATATCGGAGGATATCGAACATTTTTGCCAAATCTCTAATATGGTCACTTGAGTCATGACTTCACCAGCACATCATCCACATATACCTCCATCGTCTTTCCAGTATGATCTTTAAACATTTTGTTGAATAGGTGTTGATAGGTCGTTCTAGCATTCTTCAATCCAAATGGCATTACCATATAACAATACAATCCAACATTGGTAATGAAGCTAGTGTGCTCCTGATCAGGAATATGCATCATGATTTGGTTATATCCAGAGTACGCATCCATGAAAGATAGCAATTCGTGTCCTACAGTTTAGCTGGTTGATCATTGGAAGGGGAAAATTATTTTTCGGGCATGCCTTATTAAGGTCTAGGTAATCAAAGCTTGTCCGCCATTTTCCATTCGCCTTTCTCATAAGCACAGGATTTGATACCCATTTAGGGTAGTAGGCATCGTGAATAAACCCATTGCCTTTGAGTCTATCCACCTCCTTTTTAAGGGCAGAATATCTCTCTGGATCTATGCTAAGCCATTTGTCTCACCGAGATATGCCTCGGGTCGATGTTTAATGCGCGGCTCGTAATGGTAGGCGAGATCTCACACGTGTCAGAATGAGTCCAAGCGAACACATCAAGATTCACTAGGAGAAAACCAATAAGTTCTTGTATGATCGATTTCACCCTAGAGGGGGGTGAATAGGGTGATGCTATTAATTATAAAAATTATTGTGGAAGTTTATAAAATTATTTCAATACAGATATATAATAGCAGCACAGATAATAGCAGAATAATAAATGCAGAAATAGAACGACACAGAATTTACCCAGCTTCAGCAAAACCCTGCCTACGTACTGCCCTAAGGTTTCTACTAGAAATTAAGCAGTCACACGCTTACATACGTAAACTCACGACACCCGCTATTGACTAACCTAACTCTACGCTCAAAACTCTGCCACAACTCAGCCACTGAGTTGTGAATTCTCAAACTATGCCACGTAGTTTGTCCCCTGGTCACAAGACTAGTAAATACACAATTTTCAAAAGAAAAATACAATTTAAAAACAAATAAAACGAAACCCTAATTTAAAAGGTTAAGCCCAATTATAATTATAAGACAATAAAGGCCGACCCCTTTTCTTTTATTCCTTTATCGGTCTGGTTCCTCTTTTATTTGCTCCGTTCCTTTCTTTTGTGAAAATGGCGGCCGTTCCTTGTAAAAAAGATTAGCTTCTTTGTTGCTCGTTCGTTTCTAAAAATTAAGGCTTTTTGAAGCGCCGACTTTAAATTGATCGATCGAGTGGATATTCGCGAGTAGCTTTGATCGATCGTTTCCACGTTGCTCACTTCGGCTGCTTCGATGATCGAGTTCGATCTTTGCTTCGATATGTATTTTATGCTTTTGTGCTTTAATGTTTTTTGTACTTGAACTCGATGATTTGAAAGCCAATGATGATAATGTTTATATAGGGTTCGAATCCCTATTTTCTCGTTCGTCGGATAGTTGTTTGATTTCGTCAATTGATTTGTGTTGGCCATTGATCTTCGTTTGGATGCTTGAGATGATTAACGACTTGTCCCAATTTGTATATATTTCGCTTGGTTGACACGGTTTCGTTTCTTGGCTGTCATGACCTGTTTGATTTCGTGGCCACCACGGCTTGATTTGTATTTGACTTCAGTCACTTGATTTTGTGAAAATAACTTGTTCGACACTCTGTTGACATCGGCCAGTTGATACTGATGCTTGATGTTGACCATTTTCTTTATGACTTCGACACTGTCTATATGTATACATCTTGTAGCTGAAGTTTGTTTTGATAAATTTCTACTTGGATTTATGACATCCCTTGGTTCTGATTGTGGTTGACTTCGGCCACTTTGATTCTTCTATGTGAATTTATGACTTTGCTTTTGGTATTGGCTTTGACTTTATTTGACAGTGTTTATTTTTCGACTCTGGCCATTTGTATTTATTGCCTCTGGTCATTTGCGTCCTGTAGCATACTTGACTTGTTTGTGAATTTTCATTGTGCATTCATGTGCACTTCGTTCACTTGATGGTTACTGGGTATATGTTGTGCTCATTGTAATTATACATATAGATGTTGTTGAGCCACCGAGTTAGTTTGCATTTGTGGCTGCACTTCAGTTGCTTGTATATGTGTATACAAGTGCGATGGTCTCTGGTCTGTTGGCACTGGTTTATATGATACACTTGTTTGCTTCCCTGGCTCGACCTGATGCTTGCATATCATGACTGCACTGTTCACTGTATGTATGGCTTGTTGCATCATGTTGTTTGCTGTGGATATTGTGTTCATGTATTCTTCTGTTTAGTATTGGTGCATTGTCCACTTCATTTCACTGTTGCACACAATTGAGTTGTTCTGTATAGACTTTGGTCAATTGTGTTAGTTTATTTAGACTTGTACTCTTGTGTCCGCACTGTGTCTGGCTCAGGTTGAAGTGTTGATTGAACTGTTTTCGATTTGTTAATATGTGCACATTGTAACTGTCAACTTGGTTCATTGTGGTCTACTGCACCACTGTTGTCATCTTCTCTTGATATTTTTTAACTTGAACTGTTGTATTCATGTGTTTGCTGCAGTTTCATTTTGTTTGCATTTTGTTTGCAGTTTTTCCCTTGTTTGGTTTGTGGTGCACTTGCTTGCTCAGTTGTATTGTGTTGTCCTATTGCACTATAAGCTTGATTTAACCTGAACTGGTCCGGTTGCTTCCATATCATGGCTTGTTTGAGTTTTGCTGTCACTATGTGTATATACATATGTATATATATATGTTTGTGTTGTAGCTGCTATTTGCACCTGTATATTTTCATTATTTGTACTCGAGTATTGCTTTTGTTCAAGTCTTCATTGGGTATGTTGGTCTGGGTTTGCACTTTGTTCATTTGAGTCGTTTTCATGTGTATGACTTGAACTTTGGTTACTTGTACTTGACAATTTTGTATTTCACCTGAGTTGAATCCAGCTTAAAGCTCGGGTTTGACCTTGTGCTGATATTGTGGCATTATTTTTATTGCACTTGAGTTGAACCCGGCATTTTGGGTTTGACCTGTACTCACCTGTCCCTGTAATTTTATCAAGTGTATATATCGGTGTGCACGGCCTTGTGGCGTATCCAATGATACACTGTGTATGTCACAAGCTGTTCGTGTATGATGAATTCAAAATTAAATGAAGACGAACAACCCAAATAACTGAGGCAAATATTATTTTCAAAATCACATTTTATTTTATACTGTAAAAATATTTTATTTTCAATTTTGCTACGTCAACGTATATTTTTGCAGATTGCTCAGATGCTGGATTCACATTGGAGTGAAGTTGAAGATAAATACGAGTGTGAGTGATATGTAGTGAGGTGCAAACGTAAATGTGAATTGTGATGTAATCAAATTTGTATTGTAACTGAAATTGTATATATATAGTGAGAGCTTAAATTTGTACTATTCAAAAATTGTAATAAATATTTGTTTGAATAAAATATCTATTTGAATTCAAATTCTATGTTATTTATTTTATTCATCAAATATTTATTTAATCTGTGAAAATAAAATAGTATATTAACAAATACATTTAAATGAATATATAAATGTTTATTATCATCAAACAAAAATCATATAGTCGCATGCTGTCTCCACACCTTCTGGAGCCATTCCTGTTGGTGTTCCCACTGTCGACGCTTTCGCCCCTTCCTCGACGAATACCGTAACTTGGTCATCGCTCTTTACATCACTGCCTCGAAATGCGGGAGTGTATGAACCAGTGGATTTTGAAATAGTTGAGGTTGACGGCGTGATGATCCTGCCGCCGAATGTTTTGCAAGCCGGAATTGACTATTGGTCGGATTACCTGGTTGGCTTCTTTTTGGACCCAAAGCAACGCCTTGTCGACGCGGCTTCTTTTTGCCGAAAGGTATGGAAACTTCGTGGGAATCTCCGAGTTAAGCTTGTTGACACTATGTATTTCCTGCTGTTCTCTTCCTCTGAGGATCGCTGTCGTGTTCTTGAGGCTGAGCCATCTTTTTTTGACGGGAAACCGTTCATTATTACACCTTGGTCTCCTACGGTTGCTTGTGCGCATGACCAAGTGCTTTTTATCCCTGTTTGGGTTTATTTTTCTCAAATTCCTTCTGCTTTGCAGCCGCTACTTGGTCTGAATTGGCTTGCATGCAATGCTGGAAAATTGAAATGTTTTGATGCTAATACTGTTGCGCGTGATAAGCTGATGTACGCTAAGGCACTGATTGAGATTACCCCTTGTAAGCCTCTCCCTACCACCATTCCAGTTCAGCTTGCTGTTGGCCATGTGGTGGATGTTCGTGTTCGTTATGGTTGGGTTCCGGACATATGTCCCTCCTGCCTCTCCTTTGGTCACTTGGATTCCGGATGCATGCATTCTGCTGCTTCTGCTGCTGCGCCTAAGATTCCTCTTCCTAGGGCCCCGCTCAGGAAATGGGTTCCCAAAGTTCCTCCTGTTCCTCCATCTCTGGTTCCTGGAACATCGTCTTCACCTGCTCGGCCTTCATCCCCTCCTCCACCCATTGACCCTGTAATTGTATCCGCTGACTCCTCTCTTGCTTTGGATCTTGCAACGTCAGTGTTGCCTGTTGTTTGGGATGAATCTGAGAGATGTTGCATTGATCGTCTGTCTGCTTTACGTTTTGACCCCGTTGATGGTTCCTACTATAGATTTGTCTCTGGAGATCCTTCGGACAAGCGTCGCCTTTTTTATCAGCTTTCTGGTGATTCCTTGATTCTTGATTTGGATGGAACGCATGTTGAGTTAAATACTATTATGCTTGCTGATTTTACTTGGGATCGATCGTTTATTTACTCCTCTGATGCTGAGATTTATGATCCTTCCCTTGCTCTCCTGTTTCACCCCTATTGTGGTAATCATGGGAAAGCCTCACTAGTTTCACCGCTTGTGGAAACTGATGTTCGACTTCCATTCTCCTTGGAGGAGACTTAGTTATGATGTTTGTTAGCTGTAGTTGTGATATGTCTGTCACACTCCTGTGCTGTATTTTCTTATTTCTCTGTAGTTAAGGTGCCTCTGCCTTACTCCTGTACTTTAAACTCTTATTACTTTCGTAATAAAAGTGGACGGTCCACTATAAAACCGGCTGGCTTTGCCAAAAAAAAATCATATAGTCGCATATTCAACAATCTCCCCCTTTTGATGATAACAAACATATATTTAAGATTTTGAATTTGTTAAATGTATTTGATAATTCAATTTGCTCCCTCTATTTGAATGCTTCCTCTCTACACAAAGCTCCCCCTTCATATATGCATACAATTAAAAATATGCAAATGAGCCTAGATGCAAGTAGAAAATATTTGACATTTGCTTGATTTTATTTGACAGAATCTTAACTTTTCTCTTCCCCTTCTGTTATCAGCAAAAGAGTAATAGTGTTAGAAAAATGGAGATAAAGTGATAGACATTAATACAACATTAAAACTCAATCGAATATAAATATTAAATTTCAATAAAAAATTAAACAAAAATCATAAATACTCTATTAGGCGCATATTCCACTTTTAGAATGATGGGAATGATGTCATCATATAAAACCATACAGTTTGGTCTATTTATGGTATATTTATTCCAGAAATTTGAATATCTACTAACCATGCATAACCGTTAGGACTTTTAAATGAGATTAGTAGTATTCCAAATTTTATTTTTTTAACAATGAATTCAAGTATCTTCTAACCACGCATAACCATGAGGACTTTTAAATGGGATTAGAATCAACTTGTTTATTTAATAAATCAATTTTGATATGTGTTCCATACATGCATAACCGTGAGGACTTTTAAATGAGCATGGAAGCGCATAACAAATTCCAAGTGATTCACCCATGCATTACCGTGAGGACTTTTAAATGAGAGTGAATACTTTGGATTTTATTATATATATATATATATATATATATTATTTATTTACTTTTTTTTATTTAAAATATATAAAATGAAAAACGAATGATTCATGTTTAAAGTACCACATATCGACAAACTATAATGGATTTTGATGAATGATGGTTGATAGAAATATGATAAAAATAGAAATGGTCATGCAATTTTTACCAACAAAAAGTTTTATAACTCTTGTTTAAATTTCTAAAGAAATTTACTAATTATACCGTCTTGAGTCATAATATATGATAAATATCAACACTCATCACTTTTTCAATTACTATTTATCTTTTTGATAATTAGTAGGGAGTCAGACTAGTTAATGTTATAATTTAAAAATTAAATTCAAAAATAATTATAAAATCAATTTCTCTAAAAATGACCAATCTGAAAACAAGGTCAAAAATGTTTTTCTAGAATGGGTTTTATGATAAAATTTTCTGCTATATGAAAATTATTTGAAACGAAAAATATGCAGATATTTTCTTTGAAAAACGATGCAGTTACTAAATGTCTCAACATAAATTACGTTTCACTAGTAATTTTTCTATCAACAAGATTACTAGTGTAATCTGCATCTGAATTTTTCTTTCACTCAGAATTATCATTAGTTGAGTGTTACAAACCAGATCATGAGTTGTGCAACAAAATATCTCAAAATCATTTTTGAAAACTTTTTAAATGACATTATCTTGAATTTGAATTGAAGTCGTATAAATAATCAAAAACTGTGAATATAGAGTCAACCGTAAAATAAAACAATGTATTATCATCCAATAAATAACTATTATTAATCCAAGCTAATATATATGAAGTAGTTCAAAGATTCTAGTGATTATTATAGTGTTCTTGGCATGAGAATATAATTGGCCAACTGTTTTGATAAGTCAGAATCAAAATCATCATTTATTTCATCATCACATTATTGGCTGATTTAATTCTGATTACGGTGCACATTTTCACATTTAATATATCGTTCAAAATAAATATACCATTACTTGTTTTACCTTTACGATATTTTCTGTTGTTGTCCATTGTGATTCTGTCACCTTTATACTAGGCTAAGGAACTTAGCTTTGACGCTCGTTGTGTCCTTGGAACAGCCAGAATCCAAGTAACACTATTGTTGTTCCTTAGCCTGCCACCACTCCTACACGATAAAATTTTTTGTGGCCTATTAGTTTTTATAAGTCCATGATTGTTAGTGGTATAATATTTTAAAAAATAATTTTGTGTAGACCCAAAACTATTTATATATGTTCCTTTCGGCACCCAGATTAGTTTAACTTTGAGAGATTTTATATTTGTGCCTTTTGGAACCCATATTGATATAGTTTTCATGTTTTTGGATCTATACCAACAATTATTTTGATTGTGTCCAAATTTTACACATTGAATCGACTTGATTAATTTCATTTCTAACATTTTTAGATTTATAATATCCAAGTCCTTGTCCAACTATATCAATAGTTTGTTTTCCTAATAGAATATTCAACGATTTTTCACTTTTTGAAAATTTATCTAAAGTTGTTGACAGTTGTTGGACTTGTTTTTTGAGAGATTAATTTTCGTTCAATAATTGTGTGCACTTTTAAATAGAGTTCTCTCTCCTAGTATTTTCACTTTCCTTTAAAATTAGAATTTCATTTTCAAGCGATTTAATTTTAATTTCTGATTTTTTAATTTCTTCTTCAAATGTTGGACACATATCACACTTAGGGATCCTATTTTGATAGTTTTTAACTAATTGGTCAAGTTGTTTATTTGATTCTATCAAAATATCTTTTTGTGATTCAAGTTTAGCGTATTTTTTCCTAAGTCGTTCAAAACAGCCATTTACTTCGTGGAAATATATAACTAATTCTGAGTGAGTAAGTTTTGATACCTCGCTTGGCTCATCATCGTCGATAACAGTTATATCACTCCGAAGGCACAAATTAGCTTTCTCACTCTCACTGCTATCGCTTTTATTCCACGTGGATGCAAAACTTCTTCTTTTTGATTTCTTTTCTTTGTCGAGTTGAATTCGGGGATAATTTGGCTTGAAGTGTCCGGGTTTGTTGCACTTGTGACAGATGATCTCCCGTTCTTTTGGGTTGTCTAGTACTTTTTCTATTCTGCTTTTCAATTTTTGATTTAGAGCTGGATTTCTATATTTGTGGTTCCACCTTTTGAATTTCTTCATTATTAATGCCAGCTCAGCTGCTCCATCATCATCATCCTCATCACAACTGCTTTTTACAAATCATGTTAAGCACATTTATTTAACTGAGTCAGTTGTGGAGGATTTCTCATTGTTGTTGACTTTTGCACCATATATTGCATCAAAAGTATTCCAGATTTCCTGTGCATTTTCACAATGAGAGATGAAATTAAAATTATCTTGAATAATATGAGAATATAATATATGCATAGCAAGAGCATTAATCGAGATAATTTTCTCGTCATTTATATCACACTCATTTTCAATAATATTCCAACATTTAATATTAACAGATTTTAAATAAAATTCCATTTTTAATTTCCAATTCAAAAAATCTGTTCCATCAAAAACAGGAGGAATAATATTGGAACGACCCTTAGCAATAGTAGCCATTTAAAAAATTCAAATTTTTAAAACAAAAATTGTTTTTTGAAAAATCAAATTTTTAAAACAAAAATGGCTTTTGTTTCTAGCTCTGATACCACTTGTAGGATCGATTTCACCCTAGAGGGGGGTGAATAGGGTGATGCTATTAATTATATAAATTATTGCAGAAGTTTATAAAATTGTTTCAACACAGATATATAATAGCAGCACAGATAATAGCAGAATAATAAATGTAGAAATAGAACGACATAGAATTTACCCAGCTTCGGCAAAACCCTGCCTACGTGCTGCCTCCAAGGTTTCTACTAGAAATAAGTATTCACACGCTTACACACGTAAACTCGTGACACCCGCTATTGACTAACTTAACTCTATACTCAAAACCCTGCTGCATCTCAGCCACTGAGTTGCGAATTCTCAAACTACGCCATGTAGTTTATCCCCTAGTCACAAGACTAGTAAATACACGATTTTCAAAAGAAAAATACAATTTAAAAACAACTAAAAAGAAACCCTAATTTAAAAGGTTAAGCCCAATTATAATTATACGTTACAAGAATTTTTATTTTTAGTAGCACTCAAAAAACGCTACTAAAAGTTTTAGCAGCGTTTTGATGAACGCTGTTATAAAGCCCGCGACTAAAAATACCTGATTTTTAGTTGCACTTGTTTCAATGCCACCATAAATTGTTTTACTGCAGCATTTATGAAACGCCACTAAATTCTTTTTCTGCAGCGTGTATAAAACGCCACCAAAAGGGTTTTTGACGCTACCAATAGAATTTCCAACTTTACCCTTACTTTACGGTTGCGTTTACTCAACGCCACTATATGTATTTTCATAACGTTTTTGAAATGCTACTAAAAGTCGATGATCATTTTGCACTATTTTTTCATGCTATTATTTTCTGTTGATGGACTATTTTGTTTCTACTATATCAATCAACAATCGCTCACATAATCATCATATTTGAACAATTAAAAAAACATATTAATCATATAATCAAATAGGATATCCATAACCATTCTAATACAATAGTTTTTTGATAAAACAACCAAATTCACATACAATAACCATTCGTATACAAATTTACACACCAAGTACTAATGAAATGTTATACCAAACTGGTGCTAACAAAACGCTCGATTACCCATAATTTTTTGTTGCATGTACAAGTGAAAGCTAGATCCATAAAAGTCCAACCTTGCTCTCTTCGGAAATCCAATGCATGCACAAGTGAAAGTACAACATATAGTCAAACAATTATGTTAATTCGTAGGACTTTAAATCTGATATCAAACATCTATAGCATTGTACAAGCATATCATACTATAAATAACGTCATATAAATAATCAAAGATACAAACGAAATGAAATAACTAAAGTCCAATCTTACAGTTATATATAAAACTGTATTAGATTAATTATATTATTATTGTTTATAAAATTTAGTTAACTTAAACTTAGTTAAGTGATGAAAGTTGTTGCTGCTATGCTGCTATATCTATCCATCTTAATGTGAGAGCAACAACATCAGTTGCTGCTAAGGAACTTGCTATATTGGTCACAATCGGTGTAAATAAAAAACATTACAGTGAAATTTGGACACCAATTGAAGAACTATTGCAAAATTAATGCATTATAAAGTAGAGATTATGTGAGAAACTATTGACTTGTTCAAAATAAATGTGCATGCTAGAAATTTGTTTTAAGTTCCTACTACTTATAGTAATCAACTCAATTGCCGCTTGAGCTAATTTAGCCATAATAGTACTGTCTCCTGCATAGTCTTCTGAATCTTCTTTAATATGCTCTGATTCATTGATATAAAAAAGAATGAATGGCACGGAGAAGAGTTCATATTACTTCCTAAGCTCAATTACTTGAAATTTTTCGTTCTGAACTGAACAGGCCAACAAATTCAAACAGTTTATATTATTGGATCGTTTTCTAGCTACAAAGATGATATACAGAGAATATTATAAAGCTCAATTTGAAGATATGAACACGTATATTCAACTATCAATTAGATAGCTATATGCCTGGTTCAACATATTCAGCTGTTTTAGAAGTACTTTCCTTTAAAGTGTTGTGATTAGTTGCTTGAAGACAATCATTCGGGTTTTTGAGTGAATATTGTAGTAGAACCTGGAATGAAAACCCAATAAATTAATCATTGTTAAGGAATGTAGAACTAATCGAACTTTGTCTTATTCGAACATTACATTCATCAATTTTGACGGCTCTATACATCCAGTCCATGCATGCATTTGCTGCCCGGTTATGGGATCGATGATAAGAACAGTAGGGAACGAGGACACAAGATAGTATGTGCAAACCTTCTTGCTCTCATACTCATGGTTATATATCTGCAAATGGATGAGAACACTGATTGAATAAGACATTAAGCAAGCATTTATGAGTATAATTACATGTAACACAAAAAACAACATAGGCCATTTTTAAACAATGCCATCAAATAGTTTTCTTTTAACATACTCATCCACAATTATACAGATAAGAAGAGTGTAGACTATAACAAGTGTATCCAAATGAAATATATGTAGAGGAAAAATCATATAACATTAACAGACAGGAAGTCAATAACAACCGACCTGCCAAAAAATGAATCCAGCGCTTATTGCATCTTGTACAGATTCATCACTCCATGTACATCTAGGAAAAACTGAGAGTGATGGACTTGTAACAGTATATAGATGGACAAAGCAACAAAATCTTGAGGTGCAAGCGCTAATTTATTTTCATTCATAAATTATACTAGCAAAATCTTAGTTATATTCTAGTAAATAGTAAAGTCTCATAACTGAAATAACAAACCGCTTTACCCAAAGAAAATAAAGCAAAGAAGAAACCAGAAGGAATAGCAAAACAAAAATCCCCTAACAAATAATATTCTTTGACATTTTTACCCTCTTCTGTTAATCCATGGTCCTAGAGTCCAAATGTTCTAGGTTGCGACTGCATTTGGTTACTAAGTATAAATTCCATCTATGTTACTTATAGTAATAATGGAAGGAATAAAACGAAGAAGAAGAAAGGAAAAACCTGTAATGCAAACTTTATGAGGTCTGATGGCAATAATTAAACAAGTTTGCCTATACATTTCCTTTCATTTGGTTATCCTTGAGAGAACATAAATAATAACATTTATCTAACCATTTGTATAATTCTTGTAAACTTCTGCATAACTCAATCTAAATAAGCCTTCTGAAACGTATGTTTACAGCAAGTAGAATGCACCCTTCTTGCTTTACATCATGACATAGGCTATTTTTATTACCACAATCTACAAGATGGATATGCATACACAATAACAGATTGAGCCACGAGATACATATGCATGCCTGACTAACAATTAGTTGACAAATAGGACACAACCATGTTATCATGTTTCACAAAGTGATAGTTATGTTATATCTACAACATGGAATTAGATACACATATATTACGTTTAAGAAGAAGAAACTTCCAATTTATCCCTTGCTTCAATACGAGCGGATCGATGATCTCTTTCCATGCTTTATAAGAAAGAGCAGAGCCACCATTTGGCAATGGAAATCCGTTGACAAAAAAGAATGGTGTCCCATATACTCCTCTCAGACACCCAAACGGGAGAAACAGGTATTCAGACTTATGCTAAGAATTACTCCTAAAATATCACCAAATAATAACATAAGCCCATACTAAATTAGATGTTAGACTCCACCCTTCAATTATTATTTTATTATTACGTATAACCCCCCTTAGCATGACATTTGCAAATTATCTTTTACAAAATTTTGATCTAATTTGATACATTATGGTTTGCAACTTTATAATTATGGAGGTAAGCATACTAAAAAATATGTAGGTGATTAAAACTTAAAAGGTGTCAGGACAAAAATCTCTAATATTATCTTACCCTGAAGGAAGTTCTAGTTGCTAAATCTGTCTTCAAATCTTCAAACCCGGATTTAAATGAATCTGTTGTACTTTCAATTGCATGCGCCGCAAAGTTTGACATATCATCAATTATGTAACTCTTTGGCTTATCACGAGTCCGTGCATTTGAATACCTATTCTGCTTATTTTTACATATTAAGTTCAAAGACGGAAATCGAACAACTTAATGTTTATACAAATTACATAACAAGGCTGAAGAGATCCTCAAAATTATTAAATTGGCTAGTTATAGCTCATATACTGTAAGATACATACCTGATGCTTGAATAAAATCTCCATCAAAGGAAATGTTGCAGAGGCATTCAACCTGTTCGCTATGTGAAGTGCACGACATGCAGCAAAAGAGTTATCATGGTACCTGACATTTCCAGTGGCAAGAATAAGCATAACTAAGATATGAAATGCAACTGACCTCATATGAATTTCAGGGCAGTAAGTAATCAAAATTTCGAATGATAGTTATATAGTCTGTTTTATGCACAAAATCAGTATACAACTTACACTGCATGCTCATGTCGTTTAGAGCATTACAATTTTTTTTGCTTTTCTCATAAAAGTCATTATGCTTGTCAATAAAAAAGGTTTGTCTTTTTTTTAAAAAGAAAAGAAAAGAAAAAAAATAGAAACATACAGGGCTCTAATGCTTGAAATATGTTTCACTAGTTCATCAATTCTGGGATTGGAACTGTAATGATCCACTGTTTAGTAAATAAATAAATAATTTGACATTAAATAAAATAATGAAGACATAAATAGCTAAAAAAACCTGAATACTTTAGTTATAACACTGGGCAAATAAGGAAACAATTTCCATGTAAACCAATCTGTGACATGTTTGACACAGTTGTGACATGTTATCAAATTAAGTTACCTTGATGATCCCATATGTGACATGTTTGACACAGTTGTGCTCCTCTAACCGTCATCTCTTCAGCCATCTTATTTGCTTCAGGATATACATGAACAAATTCCCAACTTCTCCCTCTTCTTGCTTTGTTTATTTCATTTAATGCCTTTTCATGTTTGCAGTCACCAGGAAATAGTCCATTACTCCATAATACAAGCGGAAGAGAATCCCCTGCAACAATAAACTTCTTAGTTTTATTGCTTATCAAATAAATAAATGATAATACAGGTACATAGAAACCTCACTGCATACACATTTAAACCGTTCAACATAACCTCAGTCAACAAAGCACACATTCAATGTAGTGCGACAATCTCCACGATCAATCACAACCGCACAAAGCTCCATTCCAGTCAACATCAAATCACCATTCCATTCAACACCTTCAATCGATATTAAGTTGACCGACCTTAAGATTCAGGTGATAAGATTCAGGCAATCAATATATACTGATATATCCTAAATATATAAATCGCTAACCTGATGCAATTTCAAATTCCCAAATTAGAAATAAATAATGAATGAATTCAGATTGAAGGAGACTGCTTGAGCCTTTTCCTGCTTTCATGCTTTGTAAAATTTGAAAAGCCTATTTTGTTGTTACCAAATCGTTGCCATGCCACCAAACTTCCCAAACACCGCCTAACATAGTAAGTGCGATTTGGTGCCCTAACTTATTTTGCGGCCTAAAGCAGTTGTTTCTTTTGCTTTGGGCAAAGGCCAGAAGATGGGAGGTGGAAAGCGGTGGTTAGGATGAAGGTAGAAGAAGATTTTACAAGAGGTGATTTTGGTGGACCAAGATGAGGAATTTTGGGGATGAAAATGAGGGTTTTGAGGGTTTGGAAATAAGATTTTTTTTTTCATCGTGCTTTTTTAAAGGAGGACGGGAAAAATGTTAAGTGTTAAAATAAGCTACAAGCGGTCACAGAAAAATTTAGCCAATTTTTCATGAATTGTTGGCGGGAACCCATTAGCAGCGTTCAATTGTTTATTGCTATATTAAAAAAGGTCCAACGGTTGCATATGGTTTTAAACGCTACCAATTAATGCAACTAAAAACAAATTTTCTTGTAGTGATAAGACAATAAAGGCCAGCCCCTTTTCTTTTATTTCTTTATCGACCCAGTTCCTCTTTTATTTGCTTCGTTCCTTTCTTTTGTGAAAATGGCGGTCGTTCCTTGTAAAAAAGATTAGCTTCTTCGTTGCTCGATCGTTTCTAAAAATTAGGGCTTTTTGAAGCGTCGACTTTAAATTGATCGATCGAGTGGATATTGACGAGTATCTTTGATCGATCGTTTCCTCATTGCTCACTTTGGCTACTTCGATGATCGAGTTGGATCTCTGCTTCGGTATGTAATTTATGCTTTTGTGCTTTAATGTTTTTCTTACTCGAACTCGATGATTTGAAAGCCAATGATGATAATGTTTATATAGGGTTCGAATCCCTATTTTCTCGTTCTTCTGATAGTTGTTTGATTTCGTCAATTCATTTGCGTTGGCCATTGATCTTCGTTTGGATGCTTGAGATGATTACTGACTTGTTCCAATTTGTATATATTTCGCTTGGTTGACACAATTTCGTTTCTTGGCTGTCACGGCTTGTTTGATTTCGTGGCCACCACGGCTTAGTTTGCATTTGACTTCGGTCACTTGATTTTGTGAAAATACGAACTTGTTCGACACTCTGTTGACATCGGCCAGTTGATACTGATGCTTGATGTTGACCATTTTCTTTATGACTTCGGCACTGACTATATGTATACATTTTGTAGCTGAAGTTTGTTTTGATAAATTTCTACTTGGATTTATGACATCCCTTGGTTCTGATTGTGGTTGACTTCGGCCACTTTGATTCTTCTGTGTGAATTTATGATGGTATTGGCTTTGACTTTGCTTGACAGTGTTTATTTTTTGACTTTGGCCATTTTTTTTATTGCATTTGGTCATTTGTGTCCTGTAGCATACTTGACTTGTTTGTGAATTTTCATTGCGCATTCATGTGCACTTCGTTCACTTGATGTTTACTGGGTAGATGCCGTGCTCATTGTAACTGTACATATAGATGTTGTTGAGCCACCGAGTTAGTTTGCATTTGTGGCTGCACTTCAGTTGCTTGTATATGTGTATACAAGTGCGGTGGTCTCTGGTCAGTTAGCATTGGTTTATATGATACACTTGTTTGCTTCCCTGGCTCGACCTTATGCTTGCATATCATGACTGCACTGTTCACTGTATGCATGGCTTGCTGCACCATGTTGTTTGCAGTGGATATTGTGTTCATGTATTCTTCTGTTTAGTATTGGTTCATTGTCCACTTCGTTTCACTGTTGCATACAGTTGAGTTGTTCTGTATAGACTTTGGTCATTTGCGTTAGTATATTTGGACTTGTACTCTTTTGTCTGCACTATGTCTAGCTCAGGTTCAAGTGTTGATTGAACTGTTTTCGATTTGTTAATATGTGCACATTGTAACTGTCAACTTGGTTCATTGTGGTCTACTGCACCATTATTGTCATCTTCTCTTGATATTTTTGAACTTGAACTGTTGTATTCATGTGTTTGCTGCAGTTTCATTTTGTTTGCAATTTTGCCCTTGTTTGGTTTGTGTGCACTTGCTTGATCAGTTGTATTATGTTGTCCTGTTGCACTATAAGCTTGCTTTAACCTGAACTGGTCTGGTTGCTTTCATATCATGGCTGGTTTGAGTTTTGTTGTCACTATGTGTATATACATATGTATATATATGTTTGTGTTGTAGTTGCTGTTTTCACTTGTATATTTTCATTATTTGTACTCGAGTATTGCTTTTGTTTAAGTCTTCATTGGGTATGTTGGTATGAGTTTGCACTTTGTTCATTTGAGTCATTTTCGTGTGTATGACTTGAACTTTGGTCACTTGTACTTGACAGTTTTGTATTTCACCTGAGTTGAATCCAGCTTAAAGCTTGGGTTTGACCTTGTGCGGATATTGTGACATTATTTTTATTGCACTTGAGTTGAACCCGGCATTTTGGGTTTGACCTATGCTCACCTGTCCCTGTAATTTTATCAAGTGTATATATCGGTATGCACGGCCTTGTGGCATATCCAGTGATACACCGTGTATGTCGCAAGCTGTTCGTGTATGATGAGTTCAAAATTAAATAAAGACGAACAACCTAAATAACTGAGGCAAATATTATTTTCAAAATCACAGTTTATTTTATACTGCAAATGTTGGATTCACATTGGAATGAAGTTGAAGATAAATACGAGTGTGAGTGATATGTAGTGAGGTGCAAATGCAAATGTGAATTGTGATGTAATCTAATTTGCATTGTAATTGAAATTGTGTATGTGTATATATATATATATATATATATATATATATATATAGTGAGAGCTTGAAATTTGTACTATTCAAAAATTGTAATAAATATTTGTTTGAATAAAATATCTGTTTGAATTCAAATTCTGTGTTATTTATTTTATTCATCAAATAATTATTTAATCTGTGAAAATAAAATAGTATATTAACAAATACATTTAAATAAATAAATATATTTGTTTATTATCATCAAACAAAAATCATATAGTCGCATATTCAACAGTTCTTTCATCATCGGGGGATGAGCTGTGACCCGATCTTTAGGACCATGGATCCTCCTTATCATTGGTTTCATTGGGCTCCTCCTTATCATCCATTGGATCTGTGTCTTTATAGAACAGACCTGGCACCCAATCCAAGGCTCAGGCGCTGGTTGTCAATCTTCGGTGGTTTGGATGCAGTGAGATTTGTCCACATTCTCACCTTTCTCCTTCCGTTGAGCGTCTCTCAATTCAGCCATATAGCAGGCACGTCCAGTCTTGTAACGATCCCGGATTTTTAATAATTTTAATTTGATAATTTATTTTAATTTTGAATAAAGTTGTGAAATTTATTGGTAAATTACTTTGAATTTCTTAAAATTCGTACAAAAAGATATGTGTTTGTTTTATTAAGTTTTAAAAACGATTTCTTTAGAATTTAATATCTAAATAATAAAAATAAATAAATATGTAGTCATACAGGACAATGAGTATTAAAGTTAAAAACAAATATTTAAATTGAAAATAGAAACATATTTATAAAAGATAAGATAAGTATGAAAATAATAATAAGTAAATTTAATATTTGATAGTTTAAGTTTTAAAATAAAAGAAAGATAATTACGGAAAGTAAAAGAAACAATACATTCACCTATGAACAAAGTAAGAAATATACATTCAAAACATGTACAAGCAAATGAAAAAAAAAATCAAATGAAATAATTTATGTACATGATATCAGCCACCAAAATATAAACAAAGAAAAATGTGTTAAGTATAAACTGAAAACATGTACAAACAAATGGAAATATAAATATGCAGGCCTGGGAGGGAAAAAAATGAATGCAAGTACAAACCAAATATCTTTAGCTGTAAACAAATATAAAAAGTAAGCATGCAGGCAAATAAAAAAATGTAAGTAAACAGACAAAGGCATAGTAGCAATTAAATACAAGATCTCTAGCACACAAAATCTCTCAGGCGAAACAAGAATTCACATCAGCCTCCAAACCAAAGATATCTCTGGTTGTTTGTACAAGAATATCAACATGGTTGTACAAACAATAATAATCCCCTGTACAAATTTTATTACCCTGTACACAAATATGTCACCCTGTAAACTTTATCCTTCATATATCAAACTTCCTCTTCATTTTAGTTCGATTATCAAAACAAAGTAAACCATCATCTTAACCTTAAACAAAAATTCACCTCAATCAACTAAGCATTTCAGTTCTAAAAAAATCAAGCATGCCAATTTTCCAAGCTTCCCAATTCTTTTTCAAAAGCTCTGCATTTTTCACGTGAGTAACATTTTTCTTTAAAATTTAAAGGTTTGAATCTATGCAAGTATATCTAAGATATGTATGTTTGTGCATATATAAATATCTGTATATGTGGGAAGACTGAAAGTATAATATGCAGGCTGTTGTTCTAAAAATATATTCGTTCTCAGTTCAAAAACTCAAACTGTTGGTTTCAAAAATCATTTACTCCCTTTCTAATTATTGGTTGAACTTAAGATTCAAACAAAAGTTGTTTGTATCATCATAAACTAAGTTTTAAAAATTCGTTTAAGTTAAAACAACTTTAAATTGTCTCTTGAAACCCAAATTATCAGAACAAACTTAAGATGAGTCAATTTTCGAATCTCTTAATTTTCGAATTCAGGTATCTAAACTGAATCCGTGTACGATAACATGATTTTTAAAGGTTGTGTCATAATTTTTAGAGATAGGGATAGGGAGAAGTGAGGGTTTGTTCGATTTTTGCATTTTAGGTCGCCGTGGGTGATCGCGTAGATGGGAGAGGTCGGGAATTAGGCTAGAGGTGGAGAAGTGATCAGGGAATATGGGAAAAATGTCGCGATGGTCGGCCGATGATCATGGTGGCGGCGGGAGGCATTCGAAGTTTGGTGACCTAGTTTAGCGTGGTCTGTCGTTTTTGCCTCGTTCATCGCCATTCGTCGATCGAGTTGCTCGTGTTTGTGGGGTTTGGTAGAGGGGATGTAGACGAAACCACGACCGGAGGTGATGGCTCTCAGATGGTCGGAGTTTGGAGGGCGGCGATTTTCAGGTTTGGAGGTGTTTTTCGTGTTGCATTTCCAGGCTTTCCCTTTACGAGCTCGATTCCGATTTTCGAAAGATATCGATGTTCAGGTGGATGGGAACCGGTCGGTAGGTGGTAGCCGACCTGCTCGTGGATGAGGCAGCGTCGAGTGACGAGCGATGGCTCCGTGCACGTGCACGTGGAGGGTTGTGTTTCAGTGTTAAGGCGTGGGTGGACTTGTGTGTTTTCCAACAGTATGGTTGCTTTAGAAAAAGGAAATGAAGAAGAAAAGGGTACAGGAACTCGAGTGTTTTCCTTTGGGAATTTGCGTTTTGACCAAAGCAGAGTGTGATGAGGCTCGGATAGAGTTGTTTACAGAGTTCAACCTGTTTATTTTGAAATTTAAAACTGAGATTCAAGTTTATGAGTTTTAAAAAAATTAAGTTAAAATGTAAATTCCAGTTCAGTCTGAAAATTTTGTTGGAAGCAAATAGAGTTTTAAATTTAAATTGTTTTAATACTAAAAAAATGTTTTAAGTACTAAGAAGGAAATTAAAGTTAAAGTATTTTTTTAATATGAGGATTTAAGAAGAATTTGATCTTAACTCTTTAATAAATTTCTTTTATGAAAAAAAATATTACTTTAACATGAGAAATTAAAAGTTAGAAAATATAAAATTTAGATTTTTAAAACTTTATTAAAGATAAATTTTTATTTATTCTAAAGCTTGGAATTTAATTTGAAATTTGAAATCAATGTTTCCAAACATATTGTAAGTAATAATTAAATCATAAATATAAATAAGTTTTACTTTAAGAATGAAGATTTAATAATTTATAATTCATTAATTATTAAGTTGATTAAAATAGATAATTTATTTATTTAATTAATTAATGATTTGGATGAATTAGATAAGTAATTAAAGGATAAAGTAGTATATGAAGGTTTAAGGATTAATTAATTGGTAACTAAGGATCTCTAATTAAACATTAATTAATGATTAAAGTTGATTGATCAAGTGATTAAGCAATAATTAATTCGAGGAAAATGTGATAAATTAAGTAAGTAATTAATTTGAGATTAACCAATTTAAGTCAAAGGTTAATTAACCAGTGAAAGAAATAAAAGATTTAATTTCATAAAATAATTAATTAAGGGGTTAATTAATTATGTAATTGGTCCAAAGGTTGATTTAATTAATATGATTAATTAAGAATAATTTAATAAATTAAGGTGATTGATAAATTAATTTATATAAAATGATTTGTAATTAATAAATCAAGATTGGATAATTAATTCATAAGTAATTAATTTAATTGAAAATAAATTGAATTAATTAAGATTAAATAATTAATTAATCCTGGGTATAAATTATTATTAAATGCTTTGACCTTACTTATGAATGATTATATTGTATGAGATGCCTTGAATTAATTGTCCTATCCGATCTATGATATTTTGTTCTATGGTTTGAACTGTGTATGATTTATTCATTTATTTACATTTGTATACTATCTGTGAATCTGTGAATGGACGATAAGTGTTATAGTTTATATCGCTTATCAACTATATTTCTGTGTTTTAATCTGTAATGATTGAATGATGTTGCACTATTGTGTTAAACCCCTGGACCACACCATACACACACAAATGTGGATTTCACGAGGAAATCGGTTAAGTCACAGATTTGTATCGAATTTAGAAATTGAATTCTTGAATCCAAAATAGTTTTGAATTTTGAATTAAGAACTTTTGAAAGTGAATTTCAGAAAATAAAAGTTATTTTAAATAACTTGATAAAAACTTGGAATTTGAAATAATTTGATTTAAATTTGAATTCAATGTTTGAAATTGAATTCAATGACTTGGAATTTTGGTCTAAAACATTATACAAGTCATAAAAGATGCTTATATGGGATCTTAACCATTTAAATAGTGTGGTTTTGGAAATGTAAATTTGAATTCAAGTTCTATACTTACATGGCTTTAATTGGTAATCAGTTTTTCCAAAAGAAACGAAAACTATTTGTTTCCAAATAACGAAGCTTTCATATAAGGAATGAATTCCTAGTTTGTGTTAAGACAATTTCAAGTTTGAAATGGAAACGTAAATAGTTGGAAGACTATAAATTGACCTTTGTGAAGATGATTGAACTTTGTTTTAAAATCGAAGAGAATTTTGAAGGGTGAATCTTTTATATTATAAAAGATTTAAATTGTAAATTGTTTTGAAAGCTATCAATTAAATCTTCGATTTAAAGATTGGATGAGTTAATCCAATTTTCAAATGGAATCGTTTTGAAAGCTGTGTAAATAAATCTTTGTGAAATCTGGGTGAAACTTTGTGAAATAAATCTTTTTGTTTAAAGATTTGAAATGGTAAATTGGTTTAAACCATTTGAAAGAAAGATTTGAATTATTAAGTTGTGACTTAACTGAAACCCCATATCCATATGTTTTAAATGTTGCGCTCACTATTCGATTTAGCCGAAAGAGGACCTTTGTGTCATATAACCCATTCCGAATAGTGATACGACGTATATGGATAGCATTTGAAGATCGGTGGTGAAGACCGGGTATTTGCGAGAGCAATAGGATGACCTATCGATTGTCTCTGCACTGAGTCGCGTCGGTATAGAGATTCCCTAAGTGATGGGAAGTCCGATCGGGATTGTGAATACCCGGATTTGCAAGGGCTTCTTCGGAGGTGCCTTCGGTTCTGTTCGAACCCGGAACAGACTTGTATGGTTACGTGTCTGACATTACACTTTGAGATATAAAGCAGATTTCTTTCAAATACATTTCTGTTGGTAGCGGAGAATTTATTCTCTTAGCTTAACACCCTTCTCTGAGACGTACGAGCTCAGAGGTTATGTAGTTGAAGGTTATCGGTGATATACTCCCAATTTGGTAGTGTGGCATGCTGAGTGCGGCTGTGTGTTGATGATCATTTGTGATTAAAGCACGACTTTTGTATAAAGCGTAGCTTTGTGGACGAGACTGCATCAGGACCTCACAGCCCGGAAATGGTCAAAACAGGAAAGATGCGGCAAGGTTATGAGGGTCGCTCCCTTTAGGGTGTGTCATTCACTTCTGGAAAAGGGTGGGATCATGGTATGGAGCCCCAGATACTTACTCATGTGTACACCATACATTTATTACTGTGTGATGTTGTTGGATTAGAGGTACCTCGGATAAAGGTCACAAAGGACCGGGGGATGGCATGCTCGAGTAGTAGTTACCTAGTTACAGAGGTAACCCGGCCTTGTGCTAGCAGAGATCCGGTTAGGTTCTCGGGACGTCCCACCAGAGGCGTACCCATAGACAGTGGGAAGTTCCTTAGCCCGACCATTTGTTGGAAAATCCAAATGAAACAATACACGTCCTGTACGGTTTTAGTTGTATAACCTGCCGTGGAATGTGACGGTAACCTGCTATTGAACATGGTAGCTATAGTAGGCATACGATAATGGTCGTATGTTGGCTAAGATTAATATTATACTTTCGAAATGGTTTTTCTGCACTTTGCACCTATAATAATAATATTGGAAAAGCTCTCGTATCAAGCATGTTTGACTATCATAAGAAGAAATCTCCTCCAATTCTGCGTTTGCATTGTGTGTGTGGCGGGAGGTCTTATGGTTGTTTCATTTTCGAAAAGCATTGCGAATTGACTTTAAAATCCTTTTGCTGTTTGTTTTTAAAGATAAACTGTTTTTGTTACTCACACCAGTCCCATGACTGATCCGGAGTTTATTGTTCCTTTTCTAAACTCTTGGTGCTCACTATTTTCCACACGAGCAGTCTAGAGTTGGTTTTTTCCAGATAGTTAGGTTTGGTAGATTATCTGGAGCTGGTTCAGTCTTTGGATGTGGGCGAGACTTGCTTGTCTTAGTCCATCGTGATGTTGGTTCAAGCTGCTGCTGGAGTTCTTCCTTGAAGACTATCTTGAGTTATTTGTTCCGCTGCTGGTGTTAACTATTTTCTTTTCCGCTGCTATTTTATTGTATCATATCTCTGATGTATATTGATATTCATTGTATCATCTGTTGTATCAGATATTGTATCGATGTATTATTCATTTTCTTCCGTTGTGTTGTACTTAATGGTGTTATAAGCTCCGGCGAATTGGATTTGAACGGTCGAATCTGCAGCATTCGAATACGATGTAAAGTATGGATGTTGATTTTCGAACGCGAAAAATTTGTATCATCACAGGTCTCCTGACCAACATGAACAACTCCAACACCGTTATAAGTTGGGAACTTCAAAGTCAAATACCATGGGGCAAGAGCTGCGCGAAATTCAGCTAAGGCTGGTCGGCTCAGAAAAGCATTATATGGAGAGTCGACATCCAAGACAATAAATGATAAAATCCGCACTCTCCTGCAGTTACCTTCTCCCAACTCCACGGATAATTCGACGTATCCAATAGCTTTGGTCGCAGCTCCGTTAAAGCTATGAATGCAGGCTTTAAACTGTTTCAAGTCCTAGGTTTCCATCCTCGTCTGATCATAAGCCTTTTTGAAATTTATATTAACGGAACTTCCATAATCAACCAAATCCTTCTTACTAAGGCAGGTCCGATCATGGACAAAATGACCATTGGATCGATCAATGGTGCCTCCACCTTATCTGCATCTTTGTTTTTGAATACAATGTCATCTGGCATTATATGTTACTGTTTTGATGGAGCTCCATCTTCTATATTCGAACAACATTCAAATTTCACATGCTTGATCTTGCAAGCATAGCACTCCATCTTATGTCAACTCTTATTGGCTGGATACGGTCCTCCGATTATCGAATTGATCACTAATCTTCCACTAGTCCATGCAGGGTCCTTGGCCCTGTGCAGCGCTTGTCCTTGATTGGGGTCAGATGTCCCTTTCCCTCCATTCTACGGGGATTTAACAAACTACTGCATTCTTCTTTCTCGAATCAGTTTCTCGGTAATATCCTGAAGATGCCTACATTAATTCGTGTTATGACCATAACATTCGTGGAACCGACAATATTTTCTAGTCTGCTTTTACTTCTCGGTTAATTCCTTCGGAGGTGGCTCCTATACTTCATGGTAGGACAGGTACTAGACAAATAGACGTTCTCTAGGATGTATTTAGTGGTGTGTACATATCATACATTGGAATCCTAGGCTTTCCTCTTCCAGAATCCCCCTTGCGATCACGGTTCCTATCACCGCCTTTCTTTTGCTAATTCGGTTTATTCTGGACATTTACTTGAACTTTTTCAAAAATCTTCCCAAACTCTTTGACTGCAATTTTACTCTACACTCCCTCTATACTCAGTCCTACAACATTCTTATTCTTAGAGCATCTAGCTTCCTTTTTCTTAAATACTGAGCTGTTTTTGCATAGAAACGTTCCAATGTTGTGGGTGGTTTTCTTGCTAACCAATCACCAAAGTCAGATTTCGAATCAATACCTCTTGTTACCACTATCAATATTGATTTGTCATTTAGATTACCGATTTCTATGATGGCTGTATAAAATCTCTCCACGTAATCTTTCAACGATTCTCCTAGGCCTGAATCATGTTGGATAGGAACATCACATCTTTGGGGTGAGTTGCGTGCATACGGAACTGCTCCACAAACTTCATTGCTAAATCATAAAATATAGATATTGATTTTAGGGTTAATCTCGTAAACCACATTGGTGGTATGCCAAAGAGTAATAGGAAAACATCTGCATTTTGTTGCATCATCAGCTCATGCGGAATCCATCAGCTATTCATATTTCATGATATGCTAGCTGGGGTCGGTTTTTCCCTCATAGGCAAGCATCGACGGCATATTAAACCTCCTCGGATATTCAGCATGTAAGATCTTAATGGTGAGCAGGGTATGGCTCCTCAAGATTCAATAATCATCATTAGTTAAGCCTTAGCTTTCACTCAATAGCAGTCTAACCATACCCGACAAGTCTGGTGTTTGGATAGTTGGAGCCAAGCGGTGGTCATGTTCCACCTCATGTGAATGGTCCCGTCGATGTCTATGGGCCGTTTCATGCCTTCTTGGTTCAACATCCACTCAATGTATATCATGTACGTTCACTTCATCATCATTCCGGGGAAGTAACTGTCTACATCCACCTGAACTCTAGCATCCAAATCAATCACAGCAGCTCCAACTTGGGCCCTAACATGGAAAGGTAGGCCCCCTCCTCTAGAGGAGGGATCAACACCGATCGGTCTTGGCAAGCCAGATTGGCTTGCTTATTGATGTCTAGAAACTTCTGCGCGATATCTGTCAATTCTACATCGCTGCATCTGCGGCAATCATATGATGAACTAGAACTCTTTGACGAAGAATAAAGGGTAGGGTCCCTTCTAGCTTTCCCACGCTGTTGCTGACTGAGTTGGTTCATTAGATCGATATTGGCTTGAATCTGCCGATTCAACTATCAATGGCTATCCACTAGCTCTCTTATTAGATTCTATATTCGGTTCTTGTGATGGAATCGACCGGGTTTTGGACATCAACTGGATTGGTGGCATTCACATCTACTAGTAAATTGCTCGTATTCCTTATAGATGTCAGCGTTCTCGTTTGCTTCTGCGTTTTGAGATGTAGATTTGGTATTCCTAACCATTATTGATAGTTTTCCTTAGACTTTTGCAAATCTAAATACAACAAACAAGCTTCTTGAAGATAATTCCGGATCTCTTAGGAGAATTTATGCAATCTAGTAGCAAAAAAGGGATCAAAATAGGGCAGAGAATCTAGTTTCTTAATGAAAGCACCAAAAAGTTTGCACCAACAGTAGGCACAAATACCCAATAAAAGATTTGTATAGAATTAAATGAAAAACGTAAAATGAAAACAGAGGAAACAAGCAATAAAATATAGAAAATCAAAACAATATCACGAACACAATGATTTATAGTGGTTCGGCGTTGTTTGCCTACGTCCACTTTGAATAGATTGCTTCATTAACCACTTTGAAAACTGAGTACAATAGGGATTGGATGAAAATTATTATTTGCAATAGATTACAAAGCAACTAGCAGCGTGAAGGTCCCAAAAATGAACAGCCAAGTCTGTATTTATAGAGGAAGACGGTAAAATATCTCCTTGAAAATTTGACTAAAGGATCTCCAAAACCATATGGACCCATAAGAGGTATCACATGGCCCCAATTCCAAGGAATAGAAATCGATGCCAATCCCTATTTTTAAGGAATTTAAGGGTGTGATCTCTGTAGTAGCTTTTCTATGTTGTAATGTATTAAGCCTCCAAGTTTCACACCAATTGGATTAGTAAAACTTGAGTTATTGCTCGATCTTTGCTTGAATGTGAGTTATTTTATGATTTCAACCAATCTCTATTATGGGAAGAGGGCCGAACCTCTTGCTTCATCTTTTGAGGTGCGATCCCTAGGGTAGGCTCCCTAAGGTCCCTACATCTTGCTCATAAAATTTCATATGCATTCGACTTAAGGATCATGAAATATTGATTATTTCCTGTTGACTTGCATTTGCTTAATTGAAATATGTCGATCCCGATGTTGGAGAAGGATTATAGCCGATCCCACCTCCATGTTGAACTATATGCCATACTTCAAACATTTTGCATTGCATATTCCTCCATTTCGTTCAACCACGACTTTATATTACCATCCGTACTTGACTTTAGGACCCTACAATCAATGCTCAAAACTTACTGATCTTGATGGCAGTGGAATCTAACATGTCCACTTAATTCAAATATAGCCAGGTCAAATGTCAGATCATAGAAATTATGTTCTCATATATTATGTTAGGATGAATTGGATATGTTACTTGAATGCTTATAAATGATTTTCTCCATTGTATGGATTATTTATGTTTGTTAGTGATTCCAGATAGTTAGGAAAGTGCTACGACGGTCGGTGTAAATGACATTGAAGTGGTCGAAATGTGATGGATTTTGGATATGATGGTCTAAAGGTACTGGGGGAGTTTACCCTAAAAAATTCAGGTTGGTTGAAGTTGATTTAGTGGTCGAAAATCAAGTCAACAAAAGAGGTTAGTACCAAGTAAAGAGGTTTGTGCTAAGTGGACTTAATGGTTTTTAGCTAGCTATTTCGAGAATTGGGCAAGGAAACTTTGAGGCAAGTAGAGTTGAATCAGGGGTTGGAGTTTTGGGACTTAGCTGCATTTTTGGGAAGAAAAATCAACTCGGTACCGAGTCCTTTCATGTTAGTACTAAGTTTTTGGGGAAGGGTGGACCATGTTTGCTTCAAGTAAAGAGGTCAGTTGCTTTAAGTTTGGGGAAGTGTGACTTCGGGGAGAACCATAAGCAAGCAAAAGAAGGAAGTAGTATAGGTATGAGGTATTTGGCCAATTTGGTTAAGTAATTCATATCAGCAATGGCATGAGAAATTCATATCGGCACCTACACGAGAAATTCATGTTAGCACAAACATGAATGGAGGTTGGTCAATTACAAACTCCCAGGGTAGGTTGAGGGGGTCTTAGAGATTGTGCTATTGGTGTCCGTTCATTCGTTCATTCAACGTTTGGTTGTGACATGGCTACATAATGAAGGATGATGATTAACGGATGAAGCAACGTTAGGGCACTTCAATGTGATGGCTTCGAGACTTTTGAGGTGCTCATTCTATGACCGAAGTTGACATCTAAAAGTATTCTGGAGAGGACAATTAGATCGATGGAGTCACGATGATAATTGTCCATAAGAGTAGGTCTAAGGAAGGGAACTTGTGGATATGAGGTTGAAGGCTTCTATCGTGGGAAGAAAGGAACGTTGATGGATTTTGTCGATGAATGAAAACAAGATAGAGCGAGGAAGGACTTGGATATGCATGATAAGAGATCGTTGGTAATCGAAGTGTTTTCTGACTTACTCATAAACAGGCGTACTATGAGGATGCTTATTGGGTACTTGGATGGTTACCCCAGATCATTGAAGGGAACTATATACCTGGATCAAGAAAGGGATCCAGTGTCAACTATAGGCTGGTGTTTGGATACACAAAAACCGAGATATTTTCATTCATCTCTGGCAATGGAATGGTCATATGAGTTAAGTGGCTGTGAGGATTGTCCGATGAATGCTATTTTTGACATGATCTTTATTGTTGTTGTTCTCATTCTAGGGATGTCACATGATGTAGGCATCTTAGAGAGCGATATCTAGGCACTCAGTATACCAGGATGCTTGTATACTTAATGATGATAGTAGAGTAGCTCATTACCGTTGTTGTATGCTAACTCTTTGGATGGGGGAATAAGCCAAGTATAATTCTTATAACTTTATTCTTAATATATCGACTTGCATAATATTTTGATATTTTATATCGCTTACACCAAACCAATGTCTGACTTATGGTTTTATGCTTTGCTTCTTATTATCTCGGATACTCTTAAATGAATAGAAAAAATAACGTGTTTGGATGGTATGCGGTGATGTCTAAAGGACGAGCATGAGACGTGCTTTCTTATATTATATATAGGCTTACTATTGCCTATTTCGCTCTATGACACCGTGGAGCCTAGACAGTGTTAGCAATTTTATTTGGAGACAGTTATCTAGAGTTTATTTCTAGTTGTATAAACCCTACTACTATTTTATATAACCCTGTAAACCTATGCACTCTAGCATTTATGGTTCTTTTGGTTATTACAGTCTCGTCTATCTTATATCTGTGATGATCATTATATTTTATTCGATGCATTGTGAGATATACGACAAGTTCTATGATTGTTTTCTCTAATTTTCAACTTTGATGATCGTCCTATATGGGCAGGGCACCGAAACGGTGCACTCTTCAGATATATTGGGTTTGAAGGTGTAGGATCGTCACAAGTATCGATAAGTAAACATTATCATTTTGCATAGTTATCTTCCATTTTACCTAAGCATTGTTGCTTTTTAAAAGCGCACAAGATCACTAATATGGCTAACTTATGTATATGTGTATATAACCATAATTGAGCTGAATAATAATGAAATAATTTAAGATAAAAACAAAAACATTCACACCAGAGTTTTTAATACATGTTCGGACCTGCCGACTTACGTCTTATCGCAAACTCTTTCTATAATTAACTAAGTAACACTTACTTAACTCGAAGGAATATGTATCTTACAGAATGTATGAGCAACCAAACAGGACTTCACTTGCCTGAAGATCTTCAATAGGACGTCAACGATAAAAGTAGAAAGTTGTTGACTTTGTTTGATCTAGATAAAGACTAATGAGTTGATAAAGTACACGCTTTCTATACTCTCCTCTTTGAATGAGTGAAATCATGTGAGTTTTTGGAAGCAGATCATCGAGGAATACATAAATGTAGTTCTTGATGATGTTGAAAGCAAGTTTAGAAATCTGAAAGCACAAGAGTTTAGAGAGATATATCAAAACAATACTGGATTGTTAAACTCTAGCCATAGCCATGTATTTATAAGTGTTAAAAATTTTCCTTCAAAAGTTGCAATTCATCAAAGAAAACCATTGAGTAAAGAGTTGCATCTGGTGGAAGAGAAGAGATGTGTCTTTTGAAAATATAGCTATTACGGAAGCTCAGACGTCTGGATTTTACAGTCAGTCAGATGTCTAGATTTTAAAAATGTTTCCAAAAAAGAAATAGTTCAAAATATCATGAACTCGGACATTTGGATTTTATAGTCAATCATCTAGATTTTAAAAAAAAATTCTAGAAAAGAAATAGTTCAAAATAGCATAAACTCGGACGTTTGGACTTTATAGTCAAACATATGGATTTTAAAAATGATTTTCTAGAAAAGAAATAGTTCCAAATTTCATGAACTCGAATATTTGGATTATATAGTCAGACATCTGAATTCTTCTGACCTTTAAAGTAATAGTCGTGAAAGATTTTAGTTCAAGAATGCATTTCTTAAATATTTGAATTTTGTTACCAGACGTCTGGAATCCTGAAACATTTTAAAACTTGCTGAAAATTGTCTTTTGAGTGTTTGAAATCATTTTGATGCAAACGTGTTAGCTCATATCACTCATGGAAGATTTTATATGCATATATAAGACCTTAACATAAGATATAGACTCTCGCAAACATTTTTCATCATGTGAGCTCTTGTTTGATTTGTGGTTATAGCTTATTAAGTCTTCGATGTCATTATGTCTCCAAATGTGTGTATTCAATACCTCTTTTTACTCATCATGTACATGCATGTTAGCTTAGAGATTCTTCAATATGATTGTATAGATGTTGTCATTAAAAATCTAAAGAGATAGATTCTATCATTCCCTCCCTTTATGATGATGATAGCTATACAATTCTATCCATAATTATTTTACATTATGATAAGACGGATGATGATAGCTATACAATTCTATCCATAATTATTTTACATTATGACAAGACTAAATAGCTTTTCTTAAGTATGACATCTTCCCCTATCAATATGCGAATATATTTCCCTCCATTTGTCATTATATAAGAACGAAAAAAATATTTGTATATTTTTGACAGTCTTGTAATGAACAAATCCCTAAATCCCTTTTAAAATTAATAAAAATAGCTTTACCTAAATGTTTAAGAGATTGTTGTATGTAAATTAATTAAGTACATGCAAGTGCAACATACATGTACTCTACTTCACAAGTTGATGAAGAAACATTGTTATGAATAAAATGTTTGTAATATGGTGCTGCAGAAAATATTTTTCAGGATCAATTATAGCTTTTCTATATGAAATGCTATGTTGAAAACAAATATTATCTAGGGTATCAAAATATTAGAGTTGATAGTGCATGATACCTATATTTACAAGGTTCCTTATTCTTAGGAGACCATACCCATGCATGTTTAGTACTACCTTTGTAAATATAGTTTAAATTATAATGTACTTTAGATAGAAAGTCTTCTATATGCTTCTTTCTAATTAACGTGTCATTACATTTAGGAATCCAAACTTTAATGTTGTCTAGTTTTGGTTTTTTAAAAGTTTTAGTTCTAGAAGCATGAGTAGATTCCTTTTTTGTAATACTTTTAAATCCAAGTCCATTCTTAGTTGAACTAGGTTTCGAAGATCATATCAAGGCTGTTGATAAATTTTCTTTCCCTTTGTTGAATTTCGAAATATGTTAGCGATTTGTTCTAACTCAAGCACTTCATTTTTTAGTAGAAGCTAAGTTAGTTTTGAGTTCACAAACTTCTTTTGCAAGTTTAATTTCTCAATATTACACGCTTCAACTTCTTCAACTAATATCGTATTTTTGGAAGTTAAATTTTCACAAAATTTTTGTGAATTTTCTAACTCTTTTTCTAAAATATATTTTTCATCTTTTAACATTCCAGTTTCTAACTTAGCCCTATTTAACTTGCCTATATTTTCTTTATACAACTTCTTTAAATTTCTAAATTTATCATCAAGTTCTATGCTAATTTCAAGAAGATCATTATAGGAGAGATTAGAATTTGCCTTATTAATAGCCATGAAACAAATGTTAGCTTATTCCGTGCCACTATTCTGCCACTTTCTGATGAAGAGGAGACTGGATCATCCTAAGTGACTTAAAATGATTTTTTTAATTATTGGATTTTCTTTGTCTTTCTTCTTGTCTCTGCTAAGTTGTGGACAATCGTTCTTTATATGGCTGAATTTGTCACATTCAAAACATTTAATTAAGGTTGAATTTTCAAAACTTTGTGCCTTCGTCATTTTCTTGAATTTTTTCAACGTGTTGTAGTTTATAGCAATAAATACATTCTTATATTCTCTTGTGTTTGTTCTTTCCTGACTTGCAAATTAGCTTCGTGCAACATCAAATTTCCAATTAATTCTTTAACTTTGAGTTGGAAAAGATCATTGGCTTCTTCAATTGCAAGTACTTTTCTTTACCGCTCAATTGTTAAAGAATTTAAAATACATGTAACAAGATCAAATTCAATAAATGTAACTCCTAATTTCATTAGATCATGTTGTTTGGTTTGGAAACGTGCAAACATATCTATAATGGATTCATTAGCTTTCATTTTAAATGGTGAAAATTGATTTAGAAGAATAGTAATTTTAATTTGTTTAACTTTGTTTTGTTCTTTTATGTGCAATTTGAAGTGCACACCAAATATCATATGCGGTTTTGCAAAGTATAACTCTAGAAAATTTATTTTTATCAAGAGAACAAAACAAAACATTCATGGTTTTTCATTGTTGGCTGCCAAGATTTTTTAAGCAGTCGACCATGTATACATTTTTATAGAAGAGCTTCATACTTAGTTTGAGTAGCTTGCCAAATTTAAAGACCGTTAGCTCCTATAAATATTCTCAAGCGTGTAGACCAATATGCATAATTTGACCCGATGAAAAGTGGAGGTCGTGTAGTTGATTGACCCTTTAAAAATGTGCTTGCCGTATTATTAAAATTTTCAAAAACTTTGTTACGGTTATTGAAGTTCCTGCTCCGATACCAAATGAAAGTGCACAGGATCTCTAATATGGCCAACTTATGTAAAATGTGTATATAACTATAATCAAGGTGAATAATAATAAAGTTCGGTAAGATAAAAATAAAAAGATCACATGAAAGTTTTTATATTGGTTCAAACCTTCAATCCTTCATCCAGTCCCAGACTTCTTCTGAAATTAACTAAGCAACACTCACTTAACCTAAAGGATATGTATGTTACAGTATCCTTGAGCAACCAAACACGACTTCACTTGCCTGAACATTCCATCCTGGGCTTGTTTAGGAGGAGGAGTTTGTTGTTGCGGTGGCTCTTTGTTAACAGTGGGCGTATACCATGTTTGTCTAGTTGCATTCGTTTCTTAAAACAATTGTTGCATCAACTCCAAATTTTCGATCGGTCCCCTTTTATATTTTAAAATAATCTTTCTAAATTCCTACAAGTAAAATAAAAATAATAAAACATTAAATAAATTAAATCAATTAAAACACACGTATAATATACATTTACACGATCATTTCACCATTCCTCACTGTCTGTAACAGTTTGTCTTTGAATATTCTAGCCAAAACCAGTTTTGTTGCACAAACTATTGAAATATTAAACTTTATTTGTTATGGTTAATTTCTATAATCTTTTTGTTATTACTGTTTCTAGAGTCTTCTTGCATTTACTGTAGTTTGTTGAGAGCTCTTAAATTTTCTAGTAGAAATAAGAATTATGTATAGAGTCATATTTCTAGAATTGTTTAGGGAGTCATATTTCTAGAATGATTTGGAGAGTCATGTTTCTAGAATAGTCTATGGAGTCCTATAAATAGTTTGTATCAAGCAATAAATCTACCATCAATAAAAGAAAAAATTTCAACAACAAAAAAGCCTCTTTCTTATATTCTCTCTCTCTTTCTCATAAAAAATATTCAACAAAATGGTATCAGAGCTTTAAGATTCTTTCAAAAAAAAGATAGAGATGGCGAATAACAGCGTTCCCTTATATGTTCCAATGCTCAACAAGAACAATTATGACAATTAAAGCTTAAGGATGATGCACTCCTTAAAGCACATGACATATGGGAAATAGTGGAGAAAGGCTATACTGAACAAGAAAATGAAGGTAGTTTATCTCAAACTCAAAGTGATAGTTTGATAAACTCAAAGACGAGAGACAAGAAGGTTCATTCTCTAATCTATCAAGCATTGGATGATGATACTTTTGAGAAGGTTTCAGGATCGAAGTCAGCAAAAGAAGCATGTGAGAAGCTTCGATCATCTTATAAGGGAGCTGATCAACTCAAAAAGGTACATCTTTAAACTTTAAGAGGAGAGTTTAAAACTTTGCACATGAAAGAGGTGAGCTTGTTTCTGATTACTTCTCAAGATCTTTAATGGTTAGTAATAATCTAAAAAGAAATGGCGAGAAGTTAGATGATGTAAGAATTATGGAGAGGATTCTTAGATCATTGATCCAAAGTTCAAACATATTATCGCCATCATTGAAGAAACAAAAAGCTTAGAGACCATGGCAATAGAGGAACTTCTAGGCTCATTACAAGCTTATGAAGAAAAGAAAACGACGAAAGGAAGAGACCGTGGAGCAAATTCTTAAGATACGTATTGATTCAACAAAGGAAGAAAATAGTCGAAGCCAACAAGATGGAGTTGTGGCCAAGAAAGAGGAAGAGGTCATGGATATGGACATGGACGAGGTTGGAAACCCAACAATGTAAAAAACAACAGCAACAATAATAAAAGAGGAGAAAGCTCAACAAGTGGTCGTGGGAGAGGAAATTCAAGGTATGAAAAGTAACACGTTAAATGCTACAATTGTGAGAAATTTGGACATTATGCTTTCGAATGTAGAGCTTCAAGAAACAATAAAGTTGAAGAAAAGACCAATTTTGTTGAAAAAAAAATCAAGAGGATGGTACATTACTACTGGCTCACAAAGAAAATGAAAAATGTGAGGAAAATCAATGGTACTTAGATGGAGGTGCAAGCAACCATATGTGTCGGGGAAAAACATGTTTATGGAGCTTGATGAATTGGTGAAGGGCAACGTCGCATTTGGAGATGAATCAAAGATAGCAATGAAAGGTAAAGGAAAGATTCTTATTCGATTGAAGAATGGAGAGCACCAATTCATTTCTAATATTTACTATGTGCCAAACATGAAGAGCAACATCTTGAGCCTAAGACAACTCTTAGAGAAAGGTTATGATATTCGATCAAAAGATAATAACCTTTCTATAAGACGGTGCAAGTAAATTCATTACTAAGGTACCAATATCAAAAAATAGAATGTTTTTGCTCAACGTTCAAAATGATGTCGCACAATGCCTTAAGTTGTGCTAAAAAGATGCCTCTTCGCTTCGGCATGTTCATTTTGCATATCTTAACTTTGGAGGACTAGAATTGCTCTCCAAGAAGGAAACAGTAAGAGGATTACCATGCATAAGCTATCCTAATCAAGTGTATGAAGGATTTTTACTTGGAAAGCAATTCAAAATGGGCTTTCCAAATGAGCCATACTCATGAGCTAATAAGCCGTTGGAACTCATATACGTATGTGTGTGGTCCGATCGAGCCAAGTTCACTTGGTAAGAGTAACTATTTCCTACTTTTCATCGACGATTTTTCAAGAAAAACATGAGTGTATTTTTTAAAGGAGAAATCAGAGGTTTTTGAGAACTTCAAGAATTTCAAAGCCCAAGTTGAAAAAGGAAAGTGGCAATGTGATTAAAGCCATGAGATCTGACCATGAAGGAGAGTTCACATTAAAAGAACTTCAAAAGTATTGTGGAAATAATGGAATCAAACGACAGCTGACAGTGTCTAGATTTCTCCAGCAAAATGGAGCAACAGAGAGGAAGAAAAGGACAATTCTTGAGATGGAAAGGAGCATGCTTAAAAGCAAAAGGCTGCCAAATGAATTTTGGGCAAAAGCTGTGGCATATGTGGTTTATCTATCAAACCGATCTCCAACAAGAAGTGTGTGGGAAAGACACCACAAGAAGCATAGAGTGGAAGGAAGCCTGGTATTTCTCATCTAAGAGTCTTTGAAAGCATAACTCATGTACATATACCGGATGAGAAGCAAAGAAAGTTGATGACAAAAGTGAGAAGTATATTTTTATTGGTTACGACACTAACTCCAAAGGCTATAAGCTTTACAATCCCGATATGAGGAAGATAATAATTAGTTGAGATATTCTATTTGATAAAGAAGGAGAATGGGAATGGAGGTCACGTAATGACAATTACAACTTCTTTCCATACCTTGAAGGAGATGCAATGCAACAACCAATGATCAAACAATCAAGCAAGGAGCCCACTTCCCCACTAGCTTCACCAACCACAAGTTGTCAAGAAGATAAGATCTTAAGTGAAAGGGTTTCATGCTTTAAAAGCCTTCAAGAAATTTATGAGGTAATAGAAAATTAAGAAAATTTGACTCTCTTTTGTCTATTTTCGGCTTGTGAGCCTATAAATTTCCAAGAAGCTTTGCAAAAGAAGAATTGAAAAAATGCTATGGATAAAGAAATCGAGGCCATCAAGAACAATGACATATGGGAGTCAGCTTCACTTTCAAAAGAACATAAGGAACTTGTTGTGAAATGGGAGTACAAAAAAAAGAAAAAGTCCAAAGGAGAAGTCAAGAGATATAAGGCGAGATTGGTGGTAAAAGGCTATAGTCAAAGAGCTGGCTTGACTATGATGAGGTATTCGCTCCAATCGCTCGATTAGAAACTGTTAGACTAATAATTTCTTTATCATCTCAAAAAAATTGGAAGATACATCAAATGCATGTGAAATTTGCCTTCCTAAGTGGAGTTCTTGAAGAAGAAATTTATATCGAGTAACCACAAGGCTACAAAGTCATAAAAGAAGAAGACATGGTCTTGAAGCTAAAGAATGCACTTTATGGGTTGAAACAAACTCCAAGAGTTTGGAATGCTCGAATTGATAAGTATCTCCAAGAAAGAAATTTCATCAAATGTCTATGTAACAATTCAAGCATGTTTAAAGAGTTTAAGAAAGAGACGACAAAGGAGTTTGAGATGACTGATATTGGGCGAATGTCTTATATATGGCATTGAAGTAAAACAAGAAGATAAAGGCATCATAATCACTCAAGAAGATTATTCTAAGGAAGTATTGAGGAAGTTCAAGATGGATGACTCTAATTCAGTTTGCACGCCTTCAAGAGCTTGGTTGGAAGCTTGCGATATTTAACATGCACAAGACCCGACATTCTATATGTGGTATGAGTTGTGAGTCAATAAATGGAGAATCCAACTACTCATTTGAAGGCAGCAAAGAGAATTCTTCGCTATGCTAAAGGCACAACAAACTTCGGCTTGTACTACCCTGTTTCTCATAATTACGAGCTTGTTGGATAAAGCGATAGCGATTGGAATGGAGATATGTATGACCGAAAAAGCACAAGTGGCTTCGTATTTTATATGGAAGACACAACTTTCACTTGGATGTCGAAAAAACAGTCGATTGTCACTCTTTCCACATGTGAAGTGAAGTACGTAGCTGCTACTTCATGTGTTTGCCATGCAATTTGGTTACGAAATTTGCTAAAGGAGTTGAATTACCACCAGAGGTGCCAGCCAAGATTTTTGTGGACAACAAGTCAGCAATTTCTTTGGAAAAGAATCCAGCCTTTCATGATCGAAGCAAGCATATTGATACACGCTATCACTATATTAGAGAGTGTGTCGCCAAAAAGGATGTGTAACTAGAGTACGTGAAGACGCATGATCAAGTAGCTATATCTTCACCAAGCCTCTTAAGCACGGGAATTTCGTCAAGTTGAGGAATATGCTTGGAGTCACAAATCAAGTTTAATTGAGGGTGTTGAAATATTAAACTTGATTTGTTATTCTTAATTTCTAGAAGCTTCTTGTTGTTATAGTTTCTAGAGTCTTCTTGCATTTACTGTAGTTTGTTGAGAGCTCTTAAATTTTCTAGTAAATATAAGAATTATGTATGGAGTCAAGTTTCTTGAATTGTTTAGGGAGTCATGTTTCTACAATTGTTTAAAGAGTCATGTTTCTAGAATTGTTTATGGAGTCCTATAAATAGAAGAGCTTTCTCATCATTTTGTATCAAGCAATCAAACAAGAAATCGTCCATAACAATAAAAAAGCCTCTTTCTTATATTCTCTTCCTCTTTCTCATAAAGTGTATTCAACATAAACTTTCTCATTTAACTCATTCTTTTCTAAGACTATTGTATTTATGTCGGACTTTGATTTTGTCAATAGGTCTGATGTATGGAATGAGTGTTATGCAAAAATTACACAAATGCGGAAAAACATTAAACAAGATCTAGATATGCCAATTTGAACATCACATAGTCTAGCTACAATTATTATATTACTTCAAATAAATATCAAATAACTATAAAGAAAAAAAAGATGCACAATATTTATACTGGTTTCGCTATCATCAAGATTGTGTACGTCCAGTCCAAATGAGAGAGATTTTATTCACATAAGAGAGTTATAAGAGATTACAAGATAAGAGTTTACATACCAAATCACTTACAAGAAGAGATGCTTTATTTGGAGATCGCTGGCTAAATGCCATGATAGGTTTACAATGAAGTCTACCCGCAATATATAGCCAGTACAAATCCATCATAGTCTTGATTAAATTATCAAGATATGGTAAGAAGATAATGGAGTCAACTTATAATTGTAACAAATGGTGCAAACATAGCAAATAATTCACTCATTCCTTTAACTAGCAAAGATGGAAGAAAATAATCCCAAAGCAATGCGATTACCGAGAAAGAAGTAATATGCATATCCTTGTGCATATATTTTATTCCATAACGTGAGCATGCATTTATTTCCTTGCTATCTAATGGAAATGCAATCCAATAATTAATATATTTCTATAATAAACATACGTGATTACTTTTCTTTTTATATATTTGTTTCCTTCTATTTGTGATTTTGTATCACCAAAATTTAACACTCCACCTTGATGCAAAATCACAAATCCCACTACCCACCTTGACTCAAATTCTTTTTTCAACATAAAACTCTTAAAAATAGACTCCACCTTCAAATAAAATCTCTTAACGAGATACATGTCAAAAATAAATACTAACCCAATGGGTTCCGGCAAGGTTACACATCATCACACATTGCTAACGAGCTTAGACTATGTCCCTGCCCGCTGACAAATATTGCAAATATCCAAAATCAAAAAAAGTCGATACCAAAACAATTTCAAAGCCACCAAGGCCAAAAAATGCTCTCAATCATCGATCAAATCTCTCTTCTTGTACATACCTTATCTGCCAAACAATAAATTTCTCATGGAAATCAACATAAGACTCTTACAACAGCATTGAGCCATAAAGCAGATATAAGTTCACAAATCTATATGTCCCTTCAACACACTAAACTCCTTATCACCAAAGTTTCAAGATTGGAACGCTCTTCTTTCTCAACATTATCACCTCTGTCTTTATCTTCAATATTGCACAAAATCTCTTTTTCTGTCCAAATGAGTAATAGCATAATTACCACCGGATCTATCGCTCATTCTAGAAGCCATTGATGCACAAATTATACAAATCGCCTTGCTCTGATACCAATTTGTTATGCAAAAATTGCATAAATACGAAAAACAATAAACAGATTCTAGATTTGCCAATTCGAACATCACTTAGTTTAGCAGCAATTATTCTATTACTCCAAAAAAATAGCAAATAACTACAAAGAAAAAAAGACGCATAATATTTATACTGGTTACACTATCATCAAGATAGCGTACGCCCAATCCAAAGGATAGAAATTTTATTGCATATAAGAGAGTTATAAGAGATTATAAAATAAGTATTTACATACCGAAGCCCTAAATTAGGGTTAACAAGTAGAGACATTCTATTTGAAGATCATTGGTTGAATGTCATGACTGGTTTACAATGAAGTTTACCCTCAATATATAGCTAGTACAAATCCATCAAAGTCGTCAATTAAATTACCAAGATATGTTAAGAACATAACAGAGGCAACTTACAATGGTAAAAAATGGTGCAAACATAGCAAGTAATTCACTCATACCTTTAATTAGCACAGATGGAAGAAAATAATCGCAAAACAATGCGATTACTGAAAAAGAAATAATATGCATATTCTTTTGCATATATTTTATTGCATAACATGAGCATGCATTCATTTTCTTGCCATTTAATGGAAATGCAATCCAATAATTACTGCATTTCCATAATAAAAATACATGATTACTTCTTTTCTTGTATAATTGTTTCTTTTTGAATCATCAAAATTTAACAACGTAGCTTGGTTGAACTTTTCTTCCACAGCCTTGTCCATTCTTTTTTATTACTACCAAGTCCATCATAATAATCTCTCTTCCCCTGTTTCGAGCAAACTTTCGAAGTTCTATCCACATACTCTAAAATTGAACACCGAAACCCTATAAATGGTTTGGTATTATAAGTAAGAGGTAAAAGAGAAGAGGGGGGAAAAATCAGCAAAAAGAGAAGACAGCTTCTGGTTGGATTTTAGCAGCTAGCAAGAGAACAAGAGCTTCAACCATGAGTACGGTGAGGATTGATTAAAGAGGCTATCTCTTGTTCAAACAAAATTCGTTCAGCTTTGATTTGATTATCAATCATCAGTACTAACGTAATCCATATCTTCAGTTTGTACTTTAAGACTAGTTGGTTATTTCTACTACTTTGACTGTAGACTACTTTGGAAACAATAAAGTTCAAGGCATTTCATTTTTCATTTTTACCTCAAACCATCTTGGGTTTTAGTTGTGATATTGCATCATGTTTAAAACATTCAACTCACCCGCATAGACATGTCGTATCAATGTATCATACATCATTATCCGGATTATACATTTGTCTAATAAATTGAACGTAGAACTCCTTTTACAATTGCCTAAACATTGACATTGAAGTTTACTGTATGATAGAGTAATAGTAATAAATCGGATCATCCCATGACCCATGGTTAGTTAGGTTTGGACGAGTTCATCGATGTCTTCTTTCTCTTTCCTTTTGTCATCACATCCAACACCAACACGACATCCATGGCGCCTTGGTTTTTGGGCCCCATCTTCGTCATCCTCACTTGGTTCCATCATAAGTCCCCTGAGGCACCTTCTTCTTACATTTGGTGGCTCATAGCTTAGCAGCTTCTGTGGTGTTGGTATGTTCAAAGAACTATTCTTTGATACAAGCATTTCCATTTTCTTCTTTAAACCTGTTCCATCTGTTGGTTTAGCAGAGAGTACCAAGTGCACTCCTGGACTCTTTTCTTTGCAGTTACTCTCATTTAGAAGTGAATTATTGATGCTCTGCACATTGCTACTGATATTAACAGCCATTTCTAGCCTCTCATCATTATGTTTTGTCTCATCTGTAGATTTCTTCGTTCCTTTAGCGGTAGCTTTTCCTATTTTCATTATTGCTCCTTTGTTTTTACCTGCCAATGTTATTATACAAACTCCTGAGTCTGCACGTAGATTACCTGAATGTCCTATGTTGAGTTTGCCAACTAATTTAGAAAGCCCCTCTTTGATTTCCTTCTGAAAATCAGCACGTTCGCCATCTGCAAAAGCAACCAATGGACCTGTTGAAATGGAAATCTTGTTGCCCTTTTCACTCAGTTCATGCACTTTTTTTACATTTGCACTTGTGCTTCCTTCATCGGCCATATTTTCTTTTGCAGCATGTATAGTACCACCATTCTTTGGTCGAGGTTCATCTGCTTCATCCCCATTGATTTTGTACTCTCTTTCTACTTTGCTGTCTAGAGCTTTTCCATTCGTGCTGGAGTGACCCTGTGCAAGTATTTCTGTTTTTGTTTCTGTCTTATGTGTACCTCTGCCAGCGTCCAAGTCAGGTATAGGCTTGTCTTCTGATATTCTCAAAGCTTTTTCAGTAGTCTCTTTCTGGTACATGCTTACTTCAGGAATGTTTTGGGTTATCTCATGTTGCTTTTGTTCGTTCGAGGGTTCTGTATTTTTTCTGCGAATGGAACCAGTTTGAGTTGTTTGCATTCTAGTGATCTCTTCAGGTTTCTCATGTACCTTCTGTTGATTAGAGGCTTCTGTTTGCCGTTGAGGTTCTGAATTGGATTGTTGTGCTGTCAACTGAGGAAACTCTTCGGGCTTTTTAATCGGTTTTTGTTGATCAGAATCCCCTAGATCTTTTCTAAACGGTTCTGGATAAGCAGATTTTGCTTCCTCCTCTCCTACTTTATTCTGCTTCACTTTGGTGTCTAAATCCGATTTATATGTTTTGACAATGGCACCCTCTTCAGAGCTCTCACCTTGGTTTCGTTTAGGTTCTGAATCAGCTTGTCCTACTTTTAACCTAGGAATCTCCGCTGCCTTAGTTTCATCTAGTTTCTTCTCCTCATCCCTTTTAGGCTTCTTTTCTTTGAAACTATCGGGTTGTCTTGAGAACTCTGCTCTTTCTACAGGTTTACCCAGCATATCCATTGGATCTTGTATTTTCAATTTTGATGGCAATCTAGCTGGAGAAGATGGCTTGGTTGGTGTATTGGATTTTGATGGTAGTTGCCTCTTTGTTGGATCATTTGCATATGTAGGAAGTGATGATATTCTGGATGGTGATGGAGAATCCGATGGTTGAGATCTTTGGGCTGAAGAAGCAGTTGGTTGTCGTGACGTAGAGCTCCGAGACTGTGTTGAAGTACGTTGCGGCCGAGTACGCTCTGGGCTTGGAGTTTGGGCCGTTTTGTTCCAGTATGGAAGCCAAAATTTGAATGGTCTTTGTGGTTGATTGGTTCTTTGGGACATTTTTGTATCTATTGGAGGTAGGTAGCTATTACAGTTCTTGATGGTGCAGAAATAACGTAAAAGGTATTATATAGATCCAATTAAACAGTAGTATATATCTGTTAGTACAAGTCTTGAATCATATTCTTTGCCAACTCTTATTTACCTATTCTTACTGGCCAGAAGTTAAGATGGTACAATCAAGAAAACTTGAGTTTCTTTGCTTGTGGAAACTTGATGCTTTTGGGAGTTAGCTTGTTACGGTGGGATGCTACATTTACCGGTTATGCATGCATGTTTAGATGATCAATTGCAGACCTAGTTGTTAAAGTATTGTTATCTTGTTGCATAAGAGCATAATTCCTTTATCTGGCTAATGATTTAACAATCAGTTTCTGATAAAATGCAAGGAATAAATCATGAACTGTAGATTATATATAGAGAGGTGTTCGTTTGTGCTGCTTAGTTATATGGATTGTTATGGCAAGTCTGAGTAGGAAAATTTTGCTCACAAAAAGGAACCCAAATAAGAAAAAGAATACACAGTTGCAGAATTGCAATTATATCAGCTATGCCTAGTTAAGAATTGATAAAGTAGCCATTAATTAGCATATCGTAGCAGTTAGTACAGTCATGATCTCATGGACGAGCTACTTTCTTTTCTGTATAATATTTGTTCCAATTCTGATATCCGTTCCCTTGACTGCAGAAATGCTTTCCCAATTCGGTCCTTCCGATGCACACATAGTATAACAACAACAACGACAAAGATGACGAAACCTAATGGGCGTGCAAGATAAAATGATTAGTACATAGAATACATCATAAAATGCAAAATAAACAACGAATAACATGTGCTCTGCCTATGAAAGACATTAGTAAATAACAAAAAGGCCCCAAATCTCCATGCATTATAACAATATTTAAGTTTACAATTTGAAATTCCAAAGGCATAAATGTCAGTGTTGGACATTATAACATCACTTTAATATATGTAAAACTTACAGAGAGTTCAATATAAACAGTATGGTGGTTCAACCTTTACTAATATTGTTGTAACAATTGTGTTTTTGTTACAATATATGTAAATCATAAAATGAATATGCTTTTATGTTCTTTTGTTTAGTCCCACATCGTAGAATAGCTTAAATCCTTTGCTCTGAAGCCTCTATATAACGGTGGTTATGTAATGTAAATACTTGTCTAATTCTGATGAATGAATAATATATATTCTGCCTCTCTCTCTCTAATGGCTTCTTATTCTTCATTTTCTAACACGTTATCAGCACAATCTGATCTTTTTCTCGAACGTATTGGATATTCTAATCCAGAAGATTAGATCCATTTTTTTCATGTATGTACATCTCTTTCTCTTATTCAGTTACTGAAATCAGATCTATCTCTTCCTCTTATTCAACCATTGAAATCAGGTTTGAAATTTTCTAGATCTGCTTTTCTAGATTTATTTTGCGATTAATTTAGATGTAGAATTAAATATTCTTGTTTCACAATTCTATGTCTATTTCCTAATTTTTCAGATTTGAATATAAGTTTTAATAGATCTTATCTTTTCAAGATCTTATTTTGTTATACATCTAAATTTATAGATCTTATTCCACTGTACATGTATTTTTGTCATTATATTTCAGATCTCATCCTACAATAGATCCGATTTTTTTTGTTCTTATTTTTATGATCTCATTATATTGTAGATCTTAAAATCATACTCAAATAATATATCGTTGAGATCTGTACATTGTTTAAAAATAAAATGTTGTGATTTTTTTGGAATTTGACAATTTCTGTTGTTGATTCAAATAAATTTATTGATCTTGATTACGTTTTGATTTGTGATATAGATCTAAGTAATATGTACATGTTTGATAAATGAAGTTTTCATTTTTGAAAACTCTTTGATTTGGATTTTGATTTTGGAAATTATTTTGATATATATTGTTTATATTTCCAGAAGAAATATTTTATTATTTCTTAGAGAAACATATACAAGAATAATGCATCTTTAGAAGATCATATTAGTTTATATCCAATGTTAATATGATTTAGTACACCAGAAGTGAATGGAAACGTTAATGAAAATATATACGGTAAACTTAATTTCTGGCATTTGAAATAAAAGTTTGAGTTTCCGTAAATTATTAAATTTCAAGTTTTCTTATAATAAAGAACCATAAGTTTCAATAAAAGAGTAGAAACTTGAATTATATATTAAAAAAAAGGATATATACACACATATATATATGTATGTATGTACGTATATACATAAGAGTTATTTTAGTTATTTTAGAAATTTTGACTATTAAGAAATAAAGTTTCTCTTATGGTATTCATTTAATTTTATTATTGAGTATATTAAACTTAGCTTTGAGACTAAATTTGGCTAACTAACGTTAGTTAGATTGATTTATTTGTTTGTAAAGAAATCAATTCATTGTGATAATATTTTATATTTTATGCCACAATAATAGTAAATTGCATTCATTTTTTTAATCATAAATGCATTAAATGTTGTCATCATGGTAATAAATTAAATTACCATATCATCATAAATGCACTGGCTACAGTAAATTAAATGATATTGTATTTTTATGTTTGGAATAAGAATAGACATATGCTTTATTATATGGTGTATTCATTTTGGCAAACAATGCCCGATATAATGAAAGAAATAAGTTTGAACAACAACCCGATGTTGTGCAAAGATTTTTTTTTTTCAACCAGAAGTTGTATAACTCAAAGTCCAAGACCTGAAGTCTTGAATTATGAAAAGATTTCTGATAAACTTTACAAGCTCGAATTCTAATAGACTTTTATTTTGTAACAATATGGTACAAAAAAAGTGGGAGAAGTTTACACAAAATTAAGAACCAGAAGTTCATAACAAATTAATGAACTTGAAGTTCATGAATTAAAAGCCCGAAGCTCTATTGAAATTATGTAAAATGATAAGGTTGTACTTCCTGAAGAAGTTAAAGAAAATTAATAAATAATCATATGAGAAAATGATGCTGCATTCAAGAGATTACAAAAATCTCCAAATGAGTTATACCTTATCTTATATCTTAACATTTACACTATATTAATCAAATATCCTGAAGATATTATGTTATATGGTATTTCAAACATCATTGGATGTGTATGTGTGCATATTAATCTCTTGAAAAGATATTTTAGAGATTTATTTATATTTATATTGCAAAATATAACATCCCAGAAGAGTTGTTATAGAAATTTTATTTTTGTTACATTGCAATTCCTTAAAAGGAAATACTATATTCCCCGAAGGAATAATGATATAATTTTTTGTGAGTAATAACAATAATTTATCGAGAGAAAGAAAATGATATTGTATACCAATGTTACACTCCAGAAGTAGTGGTTTTATCTTTCGCATCTTACTTTCATTTGGTGCATCTAATTTTGTTACTGTATTTAAAGTCTGATATGTCATTTCAAAGATAGTTACAACAACAACAAAAATCCAGTAGGGATGTTTTATTTTATTGTAAAGGTAGTAATTATGTAATTTCTACAAAAGAAACATTGTACATTGATATGACATTCCAATAGTACACATATATATCTCTTGAAGAGATACATTCACTCCAGAAGTAGTGATAATAAAATATCCCTAAAAGAGATTAATAAATTAGGAAATGATAACATATCTCTAGAAGAGATTTGCTTATACATTTGGTATTTTTATTAAACCAAATAAATGCATAAAAATTTGATTATAAAGGATCCTAATTTAGTTTAGATTAGATCCTAAAAGTTTGAGAGCTATACATACGGTCCTGAGGAAATCCGTATCTGTAACATTCCAAGTATCCAGAAGATACTATTATTATTTTTGCCGTAATTTTTTTTACAGAACTCTCAATAAAGATGTGTAGAAATGTCTATATGCAATTAAAAATTATTCTTTGATAAATAATCATAATTAGTGTTCAAAACTGATATTTGAGATATAATTGAGGAATAAAACTTAACAACTTGAAGTTGTGTGTATATATTGTTCGAACCAGAAGTTCGATATGGTTCCAAACCAAATGTTTTGAACATTATCATGCGGTTTTGACAGATTTGCATTGACATTGATTTATAAATATAAATTAATAGTTTGGATCCTTGTAATCGTTTGTTCTACAAATCACTAATTCAAATGAGAAAGAATATGAAAATTTTATAATATATATGTGATACGTGGACGCACGTATACATCCACATATGTAAATATTTAGATAACAACCTGAAGTTTGTTATAAGCTCATCTTATAGATTATGCATAGATATTATTTAGTGATTTAAAATTTAATCAACATAAATGTTGAATGACCTGAAGTCATGTATGTATTCAAATGATCTACACAATAAGTAAATTCATCCAATTGCTTATATCAATGAATGAGAATAAACTCTAATAATCAATATCAATTGAATGCATCTTATCAACTAATGAAAGAATTATCCTCCTATTATTAATATGTATGACGTATTTGCTAATAGCAATATCATAATGGATCAAAATGAGAGTCCAAAGATGATTATTATTTAATGTGACAATGTTTGTCAACATTGAGGTGGAGGATAAAGTGATACAAGCTCATTTTGATCATCAGTGTTAAATATTTGTTAAAATATAGAATGATGCAAGATATTAAGTAACTTGAATAAATTATCAATAATATCCCTAGTAGACTTTCTCCAATATAGATTTGAATCCCTGAAGGATCAAAATTTGTAAACCACATCTGAAATATGCTTCAAAAGTCAGTTCAAAATATTTTTGGAGTAAGTAATAAAGATGCCAAATAAAGGAGGTGAGTGTTCTTGAAGAAACACTTAAGGATGCTCTGAAAGAGATCCATGACATGATTCTCAAATAACCCTAGAAGTGGGTTAGGTACCTAAAACATGATAATTAAGAGATCTCAATAAATCATGTCTAGAACTGACAAGAAATAATCGTCGATGATAAATTTATAAATAATAAAGCGCTTATGTTTATAAATGGATTAAAGATCCTGGATTAGAGAAAAACATGATTGGCCATCATGAAATTCTCCTTAATAAGAAATCTGAACCTGTAGTCCGCAAAGTACCAAAAGTACTTAAAAAGCTTAATATACCCCGAAGGTATAAATATGGTTTAAAATCATATTAAATAATGAAAGTATACAAATTCCTGAAGAATATAAATAAATTTCATTGTTATAAAGAATGCGAAGAACAATGAGAGTAGATTTCAACCTACTTTTAAGTATTGTTGTAACGAAAATCTTGATATAATTCATGATGAGTAGATTACTTCCTATTTTTAAGTATTGTTGTAATGAAACTCTTAATATTCATTGAATGGTAGTTGAGATATGCAAATACTTATTAAAGTATATAAATTCTTGAAGAATATATATAACTTTTGTAGTTACAAAGTATGCAAAGGACATGAAATGTAGATTACAACCTTCTTCAAAGTATTGTTGTAATGAAAATCTTGATACATCAAGATGAGTAGATTACTTCCTGCTTTCTAGTAATGTTGTAATGAAATTTTTAATATTCATGAAAGATGCATAGTTGCTATGCGCAAAACTAATTTGAAGCACAAAAATGAAAGCACATGAAGTGTTTTTCATAAAAGTGGCATACAAATGCATAAAATGCAAACCATATTTGAAGAAACAATCTTAGAAAATTTGATTGTATCGAAGGAAACTATTAATAAATTGTATTATTAATGAGATACATATTTATGGATCCAGAAGTATCTATAACCAATTTAAGTTATCGAAAGACGAATACGAACTCAGAGGAAACTTTAAATCAGGGGGAGCATCCATAAGTATTTTATAATGCACTCTTTTTTCTTAACTAAGATTTTTCCCACTGGATTTTTATTAGTAAGGTTTTAATGAGGCATTACCTTGATCCAGAAGTATCAACTCCCAAGTAACATTTGAAATAAGTTATAATGTACTCTTTTCCCTTATTTAAGATTTTTCCCACTGGGTTTTTCTTATTAAGGTTTTAATGAGGCATTATCTTGATCTAGAAGAATCAAACTCTTTTCAAGAAATAACATCTCAAATACGTTATTTAAGTTAAATTATATTTTTATCCTTGACCAAGGTTTTTCCCATCGGGTTTTCCTTCGTAAGGTTTTTACCGAAGTATTAAATTGTTCCAGAAGTATCAAACTCTATCTGATGCAGTAAATTATTGAAATATGACATACTATATTGTACTCTTTTTCCTTCACTAAGATTTTTCCCATAGGGTTTTACTTAGTAAGGTTTTAATGAGGCATTAGTTTGATCCAGAAGTATCAAGCTTTATTTGAAGAAATAAGAAAATAAAATATGTTATTGTACTCTTTTTCCTTCACTAAGATTTTTCCCATTGGGTTTTTCTTAGTAAGGTTTTAATGAGGCATTATTTTGATCCCGAAGTATCAAACTAGAAGGAATATCATTTTTAGTATGATATTTATGATTTCACAAGTTGCACTCTTTTCCTCTTTCAAGGTTTTTCCCATTCGGTTTTCCTTATAGAGTTTTTTAATGAGGCAACAAACAATATCTATATCTACTGAATCGATAAATGCAAGGAAGATAATAATGAGGGGGGAGCAATCATCATACATGTTTCGAAATGGAAAATTTCAAGTTATCAGAGCATTCAAGATTTTGAAGACGCATATTCAAGGGGGAGTGTTACAATATATGTAAATCATAAAATGAATATGCTTTTATGTTCTTTTGTTTAGTCTCACATCGTAGAATAGCTTAAATCCTTTGCTCTGAAGCCTCTATATAACGGTGGTTATGTAATGTAAATACTTGTCTAATTCTGATGAATGAATAATATATCTTCTGCCTCTCTCTCTCTAATGGCTTCTTATTCTTCATTTTATAACATTTTTCTCCTTTTTTTAATTACACATAAATGTTAATAGGCAAAAGATTATGTATGGAGGAGTTGAAAATCGTTATGAAGAATATTTTGATGTAATTTACAATGCTAATCAAATTATTTGACTAAATAATTATTGTTCATTTTATTAGACAACTCGTAATTTTTCATTGTTTACTAACCGTAAAAGCAAAAAAATTAATTTGATTGGAAATTGTTTATTAATGAACTGAAAAGAAGATTAATATTTTTATTAGCTTGTGAATACCTTGACCCATGTGTTTTTAATAAAGATACAATTGAAAAAAATACATATCTAATTGAAATAAAACATGTATCATACCAATAATCTTAATTTCTGTTTTAATAATTTTCTCAAAAAACATTTAAGAATGGGGAAAAACCAAACGTACCACAAAATGTTACTTAAAAATCGATGTTATTTACGATTAGGTGAAATAACCTTCTATTTCAAATATTTAAAACAGAACACAAAGTAAGCTGAAATTATACCAAAATCAAAATAAAGAGCACAGTCGATAAAACTTTGAAATAAGTATACAGATTTGTTGGTATTTCCAAGAAAAGACACTAAAAAATGAAAGATAGAAATAAAAAAATATATAAAAGATTGTCATTATTGAGATTAGAATCTAATACCATTTTAATAATAAGAGTGATACTATTTTATTCAAGCAGAGCATTTATTTTATGTGTTTCGAGGACTCGAACCCAAAATCATAGGGAATTTTAAATTAACAGGGAACTTGCAGGGTGAGAATAATTATGATAAAAACATAACATATCAACAACGGGCATATATCATTGGTAACAAATAAAATAAAATATACACAACATGATATGGTGTCATATATCACAGGTGAATAATTGCAGATTGAATAATTACACAACATGATATGGTGACATATCGTATTTAAAAATTTAATAACTAGCAATTCAAGTTTAACAACATATTTCAGTTGTCATTTCAAGTGAAATCAGATTTACTAACTATACGAATGTTAATCGTGAGTGATTGTTCACCTTTCGAGGTTAAAGATATTTGACAACACGATGAGCTACGATTTGAATCACGATCTAGACGATCGACCAATCCAACAATAAATCTCAAAGAGAAGTAAGCTGAACATGGGCACGCACATTGATACGGACACAGGCAAAGCGAAAAGCTGCTGCGACCCATTTTGGATAGCGGCGAAATAAAAGCCAAGCACAATGCACTGGATTTGGTGAAGATCAATTAGATAAGTGGACTTATATATATAAACTATATATATACACACATCAAAATCATATTTTAATTTAAACACATATTAGAATTTAACATAAAACCCATAAGTTGTACGTGAAAATCACTCATGTATATGCTTATATGTATATAGACTGATATATAGGATTATGCACATATTATATTTAAAATTAATACTATAAAGCCAATAAAGATGTACTTTATTATAATATATATATATATATGTGTGTGTGTGTGTGTGTGTATAAACTCAAACCGATCATCTAGACACTTATAAAACTTATACACGCACACAACCAGACAAATTTATAGATAATCTTATATAAACTTACATATGTAGACAGCAAATTATATACAACTTGTATAAATCGATAAATACATATATATACATACATACATACATGTATATACATACATACATGTATATACACACATACATGTATATATATACATGTGTGTGTGTGTGTATATCAGCATTATATACCACTTATACAGGCGCAGAATTGCAATTGTATCAGCTATGCCTAGTTAAGAATTGATAAAGTAACCATTAATTAGCATATCATAATAGTTAGGACAATCATGATCTCATGGACGAGCTACTTTCTTTTCTGTCAAAAGTTTGTTCCAACTTTGGTATCCGTTTCCTTGACTGCAGAAATGCTTTCCCAATATGGTCGTTCCGATGCACATCTAGTTTCTCTACTACTAATAATGAGAATTCCAGGAATACTATCCAACCGTGTCTTTCTGAAATAACCAAAATACCCTTTCACCATTTTGCTCCTCCACATGTCGTTTCTGCCGCTATTCCCAAATTAAAAAAAATGACTGTAATAAACCCTAAATCCATTTTCTCTTCTTCCTACTTCTACAAATACCAACAAGGGTTATTTTGTTAAACCATGATTCCTGATCTGATCTACGTCTTCTCAAAATAAACAAAGTGGAAGGTATTCGACTTTATATCTAATGCTAATCAGAATATGGAGAAACAAATGATTCTAATCTACATATTCACAAGTAGGTATGTTATAGATGCTCGCTAATTAGAAAACTTTACTCTAAAATTTCACGACTAACTATCCAAAGAGTTGTAGATTAGTTAAGATCCACAAAAATAATTCTATTATCATACGTGTTATTCATTGTCTGTTATTTTGCTTGCAATAGCCAATTGATTAGTATACAGCCATGCTAAGGAATAAAGTAAAAAAAAAAGTTTGTGAATATTTCCAATTGTTGTATTATCCTTATTGTGAATATATGAAAGGATAATGGAAAAGGATGATGGTGTTCTAGGTTGAGATTAGATCATTTGGACTATTTTTATTCCATATTTGATTATGTGTTATGCTGAAGTAAGATAACAATACGCACATGACAATGATGTTAGAGATTTTATAAACCAGAATTGTTTCTCTATGCCATAGTCAATGTAAATCTAAAGCAATGACCAAAGGCATGAATCCAAGACCAAGGACCTTGGGAATGTAGTAGGATTCACTTACATGGTTCGATTTCCTCCAAGAAGAGATCCAACTTTTCCGAATTCACCTTCAGGTAACCATGACATATTTAGTGCTAAGTGATAACCCTGATTTGATGAGCAATTTTATGATTTAAATTAGCTTATGATTGTTTAAAAATTGTATTGAAAAAAAATAAGAATAGAAACCTGTTGCCAATGGATGGTTGAAACATGTACAATGGATGGTTGAAACATGTACAGGTGCACAAGATAGTGCACACACATGCACACATTTTCCTATAAGATAAAATAGGCAGAAATTAATTTGTAAGTTAGAATAAATAAATTACAAATACTTAGGTATGCAGACATGATTGTTGCAGACATGATAATGTCTTTAAAACAAGTTTAGCATAAAGAAAATAAATATAGGTAGGCTGGAATAAATATATCTAGAAGATAGTAAATACTTAAAATAAAAAAAATAAAAAAATTAAAGACATAGGCAAGAATAGGCACACATGTATTATACATGTACACCAAACAAATGCTTGCTGAAATAAAATTAAAATTGCATGGAAATGGTATGAACTTTTGAACAAACACTTTATCCATTTTTAGCAATTCCCTTTTGCTTTAGAAAACAGAAATCATGCAAATGACATGACCGGGGTAATAAGGCATATTTTCTGAAAATAAAAGCAAGGACCACTTACCCATTTTCTCTAGAAAATAAAATGAGAGGCGGATGATAATTGATAGGGCAAAAAGGACATTGGGTAATTTCCTTAAACCCTAGTAGCAGCCAGGGTTTATATAAGAAGGCCTGGTGCAGTGAGGTTTTTACATTGCTCTGCCTCATAAAAGAAAAAAAAAATACAAAACAGAAGTTAGAGGAAAATGTGGAGCACCAGCCATTAGAGTAGGAAGAGGGCAGAAGATCAAAAGAAAAGGAAAAACTTAGGGAAAAAGGGGGGATTAAGGTGAGTAATCTCACTGGGAATTTGGCATTAGGTCCTGAATATCGAGGCAGCCTAATTGATTTCATATTTCATTTTTGCAAACTGTGTTCATTTCATGACTTGATGCTTCTGGTATGTGGATGATTTGTGTAAGTATGAAATTCTGCATAGTGATTTATCCAGTATAAAAGAGTCATGTATTTCATGTTTTAATATCTGATTATGGATTAACTTTGAGATGAAGTGGTTTCTTTTCATGGGTTTTCTTCATTTAAATACTTATTTAAATTCCAGGATTTATGTGGTAAATAAATGGTCTAAAATGGAAAGAAATATGGGGCAGTAACATTGTGTTGTTGCTAATGTCTCACATTAAACTGAGAAAAAAATAGAAGTGCAATGTTATACATGTGCCGAGCTTCTATGATTTTATAAACTATCCAAATCAAAACTTAAACTTATGGTTTAACCAAATCTAAATTAATAAGGATCTGATTGAACAAGAGGTAAAAAGGAAGTAACCAGAAAAATCATTTATGACCATATGTTTATGACTTGATCTATTAGAACCCATAGGCAAAATAATATGCAAAGAAATCATATCTATTTGCATGATTATACAGTTGCTTCTGAGCATATGATTTATGCATCTCTGAAAGAATACATGATTGGATGTATTGTTTATTTTCCTCTGACTGAAGTGTGACCTGCAGAAGAGATTAGCACAGTTAAGAAAAGGGAAAATAACACTTAGTAATTTAACTAAGGACTTTGGATCTTAGGGCTACAAAATATGGCTTGGCAAGGTGAACATTGCAAGCTCACACATGGTATGTTTATGCCCAGGGGCCTGAGTGTGCTAGGTTAACAGAGAATTGTCCCAGGCAGTGTGTGATTTAATAGGAGAAAGTAGCTAAAGACCATAATATATATACTTGATTGTAGACAATAGAAATAGGTTGAGGCTTAGGTAAAGTCCCTGATGGCCAGTAAATCTGGAAAATGGGGCTGGATGATTGAATCAAGGATTGCATTGGTTAGTTTATAATGTTTATTTGGTGAATCTTATGATTGTTTTTCTCTGAACTAAACCATTTGGGTTATATAAAAATTATTTTGCTCTGAAGTGAATGCACATACCTTACAAAAACATGTACAAAAATGATACCGAGTTTCTTAATTCATTTAAAGTATTTGCATATAAATAAAGTCATATAAAATCATATTTTCAGGTAGATTACTCATACCAGACAATAGTCTGACCCATGTGTGTTGATGCACTATTGGGTGTCTCATATTTTTATGAGGCGGTCCATGGTGATTGTGCAGGTAAATAGGCACTTCATTGATCAAGCTTTGGATGAGTTGGCTGCTTAAGAATTTGGATGCAATAGTTACAGATTTTCTGAAATTAAGAATAGAAGTTTAAGTCAAATCTATGTTATGCTATGTTGTTCAAGTTTCTTAGAAAGAAACTAATGTAATGTCATTTTCTGTTTTGTATGTATTGAACCTAAAAGTGTAATTCAGTTGAAACTTGTGAGTTGCTCTTGAAAATGTTTTTAACTGGGTGATGTAGTTTCTTCTTTTAGCTTTTAAAATGATCAAATTTATAGCAATAGAAAATCTGAGATGGCAAGTATGTATGAACTGAATAAATGATCCAGTAGTTGATATGAGGAATTCAGGTTTAAAGATGAAGTAAAAGAAATTCTGGCATATACAAGTTTTGAATTACCCTAGGAAGAACCCAGAATAATATGCACTTTGTTTAAGAATAAATGCAAGATGAAAGGCTAACCTGACCACTTTACCAAGCCTGGGTTCAACCATTTTTCAACTGTTTTAAACTCAGTTTGCAGTAAAGCTTAATAACTCAAGTATATAGGGTAGGTCTCATCATTTTAAGTTAACAATTATTTGAAAAGAATTTATGCACTCAAAAGTCTTCCTAGTCAATAAACATGCACAGGAACATGCACACACATATACAAATTTAAAGGCACAGTCCATATAGTAATGAAATTATGAGAAATATAAACAAATGCTAAGTCTAGAAGGTATAAAATCAATGGTTATGTAGAAATAAGTATGCCTAGAAATAAAAATCTGATTTCTAGAGATCATATTGCTATGTGGGAAATTATTATTTTCAACAATTTCCAGGCATATTTCTACTTATAAATTTTTATACTCTGATTTAAGTAGAAAGTAACTTATATATCTTCATATATGTAGGTTTAAGATGATTCAAAAAAAACCAATATTTATTGGCAGAAAGATCCTGGAAAGGAGAAAAATAAGAGAGATTATTATTTTCTTATTTTAGATGACCACTTTACATATAATTTTTTTTTAAGCTAAAGAAAGTGGGTCATCTCATTTGATATCAGAGCTATGTTGTTAAATAACATAGCAAAATCTTGGATGAACTTGTTTGCATTGAATGTATGGGAGTGCTGACTGCCTTGGATGCTTTGCTTTGTTAATGCTTACACTAGCAATATCTATTATGACTAAATAGTGATAGATTAAAATGAGTTAATTTATAGAATATTAGACAAAATGGACTAACTCAAGTGTCATATCCATAGAGTTATGGTAGGACCCAGACATCCAAATGTAGGACCAAGTGAACCACCTATGGTGAATATGCAAGAATTCATGAGAGCCATAAGGGATGGAGTAGGCAACAGGCAAGAAAATCCACACGAGGAGCTTTCCAAACTACTCAAGACCTTTACCAATCTTGGAGGCAAAACTTTTGATGGTACAAAAGGGATCATGGGAGTTCAAAATTGGCTCAGAATTTTGGATAGAATTTTTGCAGATATGCAAGTTGATGACCAAAGGAAGAGGCAAATAGCATCTAGACAATTGAGAGGAGCAGCTTTGGATTGGTGGGAGGTTATCATAGCTGGAAGACCTGAAGGAGAGGTGACATGGAATCAATTTAAAGAAATGTTGGAAGGGAGGTTTGTACCTGCATCAGCTAAGGAATCTTTGCTAGAGGAATTCATTAAATTAAGGCAGAGGACTATGAGTGTCACTGAGTACACGCAGAAGTTTGAATCATTAGCAAAGTATGGTGTAGTGCTTATCACAACTAGGGAAGCTAAAAATGGCAGATATATTCAAGGACTGAACCCAAGCCTTAGTAGAGCTATGTTGCCATATAAGGACAGGACATTTGATCAAGTTTTGGATCTGACTTTGAGCATTGAACAACATGATAAGGCCAGAGAAAATTTCAGGGCATTCAAGAATAACCAAAACAAGAAAGGAAAGGGTAAGTTTCACCCTTATGATAAAAAGAAAATAGACACAGCTTCCACCAAGAAACCAGAAGAAGTCAAGGCTACTGAAATTAAGAAAAAGATTACTTGTTATAACTGTGGTCAAGAGGGGCATATGAAGAATAGGTGCACAAATGTTAGGCCAGCATCCTTCAAATGTTACCATTATGGGAAGGAAGGTCACATAAAGAGGAATTGTCTAGATTTTAAGCAAGGAAAAATAGGAACTTTGGAAGGGAAATGCAAAGCAACTGAGGGAACAAATGTTGAGAATCATGGCCAAGTTGAAGGTACTTTGCTTATTCTCTCAATACCTTTTGCAGTAGTGTATGATACTGGGGCTACACATTCATTGATTTCTCATTATATTGCACAACAATTAAAATTGAACTGTATGATTATTGATAAGCCACTGCTTATTAGAAGTCCTATAGGTAGTTCATGTGTTCTGGGTATGATGTGTACGCAACTGGAATTAAATATAGGGGGACATGTGTTTAGTTCAGACCTATATGTGTTGCAATATCCAGGCATAGGGATTATTCTAGGAGTTGATTGGTTAAGAAAATATAAGGCTATTATAAATATGGAAACATCTACCATATCACTGAAAATTTCTAAAGGAAAAAGGGTAGTTGTTCTTTGTAAGGCAAACAAGAATAGAAATATAGCCAACCTTTTTACACTGTCTAGTGAGAAACACATGCCTGCACCAGAAGAAATCCCTATAGTGAATCAATATGCTGATGTGTTTGGTGAAGTTAGGGGAGTTCCAAACCATAGACCAGTTGAGTTTTCAATTAAATTAATTCTAGGAGTTAACCCAGTAGTTAAAAGACCAACCAGAATGGGGCCTAAGGAATTGATAGGACTGAAAAATCAATTGGTTGAACTTGAAGAAAAAGACTTTATTAGACCTAGTTGCTCATCATGGGGAGCACCAGTAGTCTTTGTTAGGAAACAAGATGGATCCCTCAGATTATGTATTGATTATAGGGAATTAAATAAGATCACTATTAAAAATAAATACCCCTTACCAAGAATTGATGATCTCTTTGATCAACTGAGTGGTGCAAAAATATTTTCTAGACTTGATTTAGCTTCAGGATTTTATCAGATGAAAGCAGAAGAGGAAAGCATAAAATATACAGCCTTTAACACTAGATATGGGCTTTATGAATTTTTAGTAATGCCATTTGGCTTGACAAATGCTACTTCCTATTTTGTTGATTTGATGAATAGGATATTTAGAGAATGCTTGGATAAATTTGTATTGATATTTATTGATGATATACTAATTTATTCTAAGTCAGTTAGAGAGCATGAGACTCATTTGCATATAGTACTCCAGAGACCGAGGCAAGAAAATTTGAAGGCAAAATTTTCAAAATGCACTTTTTGGCAAAAAGAAGTAAATTTTCTAGGTCACATTATATCTGAAAAAGGAATATATGTGGATCCAAGTAAAGTTATTGTAGTGCAAGCTTGGAAAAGGCCTACCAATGTTACCGAGGTCAGATCATTCATGGGAATGGCTGGCTACTACAGGAGATTTATAAAAGACTTTGCAAAAATTTCAATCCCATTAACCAGATTGACTAGGAAAAATCAACTATTTGCTTGGACAGAAGAGTGTGAGAAAGCCTTTGGGAAGTTAAAGGAAGCACTAATACAAGCTCCAATACTTAAAGTACCTGAAGGGAATGAGAACTTGGTGGAGTATACTGATGCAAGTGGACAGGGGCTCGGGGCAGTATTGATGCAACAACATCAAGTGATAGCTTATGCCTCCAGGCAGTTGAAACCCAGTGAAGTAAGATATGCTACACATGACCTTGAATTGGATGCTATAGTGTATGCTCTTGAGTTATGGAGACACTACTTGTTAGGGGCAAGATTTGAAGTTTACACAGACCATAAGTCACTTAAATATTTGTTTTCACAAAAAGAATTGAATATGAGGCAGAAAAGATGGATTGAACTCCTAGCCTCATATGACTTTGAAATATTGTACACACTTGCTAAGGCTAATAAAGTAGCAGATGCCTTGAGTAGACAACATGCTAATGTAGCTAGATTAATGATAGAAGAATTTAACACTTTATCACTACTGATTGACTCAGAGGTAGGAAGTGAGAGTGTAGAAAGCATGAGCATATGCAGTGAGAATGTAGAAATGGGAAAATTAAGTTTTATCACTCTGGGTCAGAATTGAAGAATAAGGTAGTAAAGCTACAAGACCAAGATCCATTTTTATTTGAAAAGAAAACTCAGATATTAAATGGTGAGGCAGTGGAAGGTTTTCAGTTGAATGAACAAGGCCATTTGAAGAAAGGAAAAAGAATATGTGTTTCAGCAGTTGATGAGTTGAAGCAAGAAATCTTGGATGCTTACCACAAAAGCAAATATACCATACATCCAGGAAGCACAAGGATGTACCACAACCTCAAAAGAGATTATTGGTGGACTGGTATGAAGAGTGCAGTGGCAACTTATGTATCTAGGTGTATGGTTTGTCAAAAGGTGAAGGCTGAATATCAAAAACCCTCAGGGATGCTTCTACCTTTGCAGATACCACAGTGGAAATGGGAAGACGTATCCATGGATTTTATTGATGGTTTGCCTAGAACCAGGAGGGGAAATGATAGTATTTGAGTAATGGTTGATAGGCTAACCAAATCAGCCCACTTTATACTAGTGAAGTCAGAAAGGAATGCATGTACACTAACTCAGTTATTTATTAAGGAAGTAGTCAGATTGCATGAGATACCAAGGACTATAGTAAGTGATAGAGATACCATCTTCACTTCAAAATTTTGGCAAAGTTTTCACAAGGCAATGGGGACTGATTTATGCTTAAGCACAACATACCGTCCTCAATCTGATGGTCAAACAGAAATTGTGAATAAATTGCTTGAAGACATGTTGAGAGCTTGTGTATTGGATTGGGGAATAAGTTGGGAGGATCATATCTTTTTAGCTGAATTTGCATACAATAATAGCCATCACAGTAGCATAGGCATGGCACCCTTTGAAGCTCTCTATGGGAGACCATGTTTGTCACCCTCAAGTTGGCTTGAATCTGGGGAAAGAGTGGTTTTAGGGCCAGAAAGTGTGAAGGAGACTTCAGAGAAAAATCTTTAATTAGAAAAAGAATTACTTCTTCTCAAGATAGGCAAAAGAAATATGCAGATCAAAGAAGGAAGGCACTGCAATATGATATTGGAGATTATGTATTTATCAAAATATCACCCATCAAGAAGGTTCTAAGGTTTGGGAAACAAGGAAAGTTGATTCCTAGATATATAGGGCCATATAAATTTTTAAAAACAATAGGAACTGTGGCTTACAAGTTAGAGTTGCCATAAGAAATGAGAGCAATGCATGATGTTTTTCATGTATCTCAGTTAAGAAGATGGGTTCATGACAAAGAGACAATCTTATAATCCCCTAAGGATGTACAGATAGATCCCAGGACGATCTATGAGAAGGAGTCTGTAGGTATAGTTGCTAGAGAAATCAAGAAATTAAGAAAAAAAAGAAATTAAATTAGTAAAAATACAATGGAGTATTGACTCAAATGATTGCACATGGGAAGTGGAAGATAAAATCAGAAATGATTATCCACAACTGTTTGATTGAATGAAAGGTATAATATATAAATACTGATGGATGTTTTGATTGAATATGCATTGTGAATTTTTGTTTTGATATGCATAGAGTTTAATTAAGTGATTGGTTTGAAAATGATTGATTTTCTGGATTAATGATAATTGAGCTAAATATGAAAGAATTGTGGGACACAATTCCTGAAAGGAGGGGTATATGTGATAACCCTGATTTGATGAGCAATTTTATGATTTAAATTAGCTTATGATCGTTTAAAAATTGTATTGAAAAAAAAAATAGGAATAGAAACTTGTTGCTAATGGATGGTTAAAACATGTACAGGTGCACAAGATAGTGCACACACATGCATGCATTTTCCTGCAAGATAAAATAGGCAGAAATTAATTTGTAAGTTAGAATAAATAAATTACAAATACATAGGCATGCAGACATGATTGTTGCGGACATGATAATGTCTTTAAAACAAGTTTAGTACAAAGAAAATAAATATAGGTAGGCTGGAATAAATATATGCAGAAGATAGTAAATACTTAAAATAAAAAAAATAAAAAATAAATAAAGACATAGGCAAGAATAGGCACACATGTATTATACATGTACACCAAACAAATGCTTGCTGAAATAAAATTAAAATTGCATGGAAATGGTATGAACTTTTGAATAAACACTTTATCCATTTTTAGCAATTCCCTTTTGCTTTAGAAAACAGAAATCATGCAAATGACATGACCGGGGTAATAAGGCATATTTTCTGAAAATAAAATCAAGGACCACTTACCCATTTTCTCTAGAAAATAAAATGAGAGGCGGATGATAATTGATAGGGCAAAAAGGACATAGGGTAATTTCCTTAAACCCTAGTAGCAGCCATGGTTTATATAAGAAGGCCTGGTGCAGTGAGGTTTTTACATTGCTCTGCCTCATAAAAGAAAAAAAAATACAAAACAGAAGTTAGAGGAAAATGTGGAGCACCAGCCATTAGAGTAGGAAGAGGGCAGAAGATCAAAAGAAAAGGAAAAACTTAGGGAAAAGGGGGGATTAAGGTGAGTAATCTCACTGAGAATTTGGCATTAGGTCCTGAATATCTAGGCAGCCTAATTGATTTTATATTTCATTTTCGCAAACTGTGTTCATTTCATGACTTGATGCTTCTGGTATGTGGATGATTTGTTTAAGTATGAAATTCTGCATAGTGATTTATCCAGTATAAAAGAGTCATGTATTTCATGTTTTAAAATGTCTATCTGATTATGGATTAACTTTGAGATGAAGTGGTTTCTTTTCATGGGTTTTCTTCATTTAAATACTTATTTAAATTCCAGGATTTATGTGGTAAATAAATGGTCTAAAATGAAAAGAAATATGGGGCAGTAACATTGTGTTGTTGCTTATGTCTCATATTAAACTGAGAAAAAAAAAGAAGTGCAATGTTATACATGTGCTGAGCTTCTATGATTTTATAAACTATCCAAATCAAAACTTAAACTTATGGTTTAACTAGATCTAAATTAATAAGGATCTGATTGAACCAGAGGTAAAAAGGAAGTAACCAGAAAAATCATTTATGAACATATGTTTACGACTTGATCTATTAGAACCCATAGGAAAAATATTATGCAAAGTAATCATATCTATTTGCATGATTATACAGTTGCTTCTGAGCATATGATTTTTTTCATCTCTGAAAGAATACATGATTGGATGTATTGTTTATTTTCCTCCGATTGAAGTGTGACCTGCAGAAGAGATTAGCATAGTTAAGAAAAGGGAAAATAACACTTAGTAATTTAACTGAGGACTTTGGATCTTAGGGCTACAAAATATGGCTTGGCAAGGTGAACATTGCAAGCTCACACATGGTATGTTTATGCCCAGGGGCCTGAGTGTGCTGGGTTAACCGAGAATTGTCCCAGGCAGTGTGTGATTTAATAGGAGGAAGTAGCTAAAGACCATAATATATATACTTGATTGTAGACAATAGAAATAGGTTGAGGCTTAGGTAAAGTCCCTGATGGTCAGTAAATTTGGAAAAGGGGGCTGGATGATTGAATCAAGGATTGCATTGGTTAGTTTATAATGTTTATTTGGTGAATCTTATGATTGTTTTTCTCTGAACTAAACCATTTGGGTTATATAAAAATTATTTTGCTCTGATGTGAATGCACATACCTTACAAAAACATGTACAAAAATGATACCGAGTTTCTTAATTCATTTAAAGTATTTGCATATAAATAAAGTCATATAAAATCATATTTTCAGGTAGATTACTCATATCAGACAATAGTCTAACCCATGTGTGTTGATGCACTATTGGGTGTCTCATATTTTTATGAGGCAGTCCATGGTGATTGTGCAGGTAAATAGGCACTTCATTGATCAAGCTTTGGATGAGTTGGCTGCTTAAAAATTTGGATGCAATAGTTACAGATTTTCTGAAATTAAGAATAGAAGTTTAAGTCAAATCTATGTTATGCTATGTTGTTCAAGTTTCTTAGAAAGAAACTAATGTAATGTCATTTTCTATTTTGTATGTATTGAACTTAAAAGTGTAATTCAGTTGAAACTTGTGAGTTGCTCTTGAAAATGTTTTTAACTAGGTAATGTAGTTTCTTCTTTTAGCTTTTAAAATGATCAAATTTATAGCAATAGAAAATCTGAGATGGCAAGTATGTATGAACTGAATAAATGATCCAGTAGTTGATATGAGGAATTCAGGTTTAAAGATGAAGTAAAAAAAAAAAGTCTGGCATATACAAGTTTTGAATTACCTTAGGAAGAACCCAAAATAATATGCACTTTGTTTAAGAATAAATGCAAGATGAAAGGCTAACCTGACCACTTGGTAAGCCTGGGTTCAACCATTTTTCAACTGAGTAAAGCTTAATAACTCAAGTATATAGGGTAGGTCTCATCATTTTAAGTTAACAATTATTTGAAAAGAATTTATGCACTCAAAAGTCTTCCTAGTGAATAAACATACACAGGAACATGCAGACACATATACAAATTTAAAGGCACAGTCCATACAGAAATGAAATCATGAGAAATATAAACAAATGCTAAGTCTAGAAGGCATAAAATCAATGGTTATGTAGAAATAAGTGTGCGTAGAAATAAAAATCTGATTTCTAGAAATCATATTGCTATGTGGGAAATTATTATTTTCAACAATTTCCAGACAGATTTCTACTTATAAATTTTTATACTCTGATTTAAGTAGAAAGTAACTTATATATCTTCATATATGTAAGTTTAAGATGATTCAAAACAAACCAATATTTATTGGCAGAAAGATCCTGGAAAGGAGAAAAATAAGAGAGATTATTATTTTCTTATTTTAGATGACCACTTTACATATAAAAAAAAAAAAAAAAGTTAAAGAAAGTGGGTCATCTCATGCTAATGGCATTTCTGTTTCATTGGAAGTCGGTCGATGACGGTTTTTATTAAAAGGTTTAGATATGTAAATTTTTAGGTTGGTAGATATACAAAATTTATGACTTATGAGCAAGGAGATGGTAGAAGTGGGTGGCAATTTCATTCTCTTCTAAGTTGTGTGCAGATATTATGAAATTGGGGATTAACATGTATTCACTAGAAGCCCTATTGCCGAGTTTGAGGAAAAAGTTTCGCAGTTTGTTAAAATAATAGAAGGCATTAAACATTTGTGTATATTTTATTTTTATCATGGTACCAGACAGATGTAAGGATTTTAATGTGACTTATTTGTAGAAACGACTCTTGAAAATGCATGCAAAAAACATGGTATATTTGGATTGATAGAAACGTGTTCAATCCAATGAATAGAAGATATTGGTTGACTGTAATGTGTTATCGGTTGACTGTGTTGCCCGCGAAAAAGGTCCGTTAAGGCTCTAAGAAAGTTAAAATGGAATGGTGAAATTGGATTTGGTCCCTTGGAACATTGATAGTCCGCAGATGTCGGATATGCAAAGTGGAGGCAATGCAACGATGAAATCTTTTAAGAGTATATTTTTGCAAATTAAAATACAATGTGCATATTCTGAGAAGTGCAATACAATCAATGTGTATTTTGGTGTGTGTATATATATGTTGTTTATACCGAATCCACTCTTTTAAATGTAATGCAGCGTGCAATTTTCATGTATACAAAGTTTGCATTCTGGTAAAGTGAATTGGTCTTTTTATATTTTATTTCTAGAATTGTTGCAGAACGTGCAACTTATTGTGCATGTTATGCAATTTACGGTTTATAAAAGTGCCATAAAGTATTATATTTAAACTCTAAATGCAATACTACAATGTACAGTGCAATTTGATATTCTTAACAATATATAATGTACATTTTTCAGAAGGTGCAATATATTGTGCATTTCTTATTTTTGTATTTGCATAATATAATTGGGAATACAATGTTTGGTTTGAATTTGTCATTGAAAGCGCAATACTTTTAAAAGCGTATCCAATTATTATTTTCTTTATATAGGATGTTTTTACTTAATATATCTGGATAAATGCAAGATAGGTTGCAATTTATTATGTAGAGAAAACTATAAATGTTACCGTAGTTTTTAAATTGATGAACTAATAAGTGATTTAAACATGATGTGAATATTGAAATAAATGGCACACAATATACATTAATGTGTTTGTGATTACATTTGTGTGCATAAATGCATTACTCTCCTACGCTATTACAAATCAAAGCGATTATTCTAGGCAGCCGTAACAGAATATGCCAGTCTATGCAAAACAACTATCATGTAGCATACGTACATTCCGATGCCTTTTCCCTTAGTTTCCCTTTCTTATCATTCCTAATTAAATGCATTTCCCTTCATATGTATAGACGTGTATCCTCAAAAATAATGACAAAATATATACAATCTCACAAGTTTGAAAATGAACGGTCCCACATAGGACATGATGAAGCCTCCGCCTTCAATGGAGAAAATGGACGACTCCATGATGCACATAACTTTTTCTAGGTTCGTCGTGTAAAACATACTCCTTTCAGGATGGCCAGGGAATCAAGGCTTGGGCACTTACATATTCGTGTTATTTGTGGTGTTCTTTGCTTCTTTTTGTAGAGCTGTTTGCATACCTGCCTTGCTTTCTAAAAGTGAATAACGATCATAAATGGCTCTCGAATGTGCTGTTTTTGACTGGGTTCGCCCATGTGGACTAGCTATAATCATCCTTGCCTTCTTAAGCTCAATTTCCTGTAAGTAGTGCTCAACATCAAGAGCAACCATGCATCATGTAAATTAGAATCATGAAAGAGAGTCTTTAATATGAATATAGTGGTATTAAAATCAATTTTGCATGCTAAACTTTGGATAAATAAGGAAAAGGCCAACTACAGTTCTGCTTTGGGAATATAATGAACTCCTATAATATGCACTTCAAAAGAACAAAAACAAAAAATACTCTGTATACAAGGTTTTAAAGTTTGTCTCTCCAATCTACCTTCAAAATAATAGAAAATTATACAGTCTATTGTTGTAATTATGCATAAATATTGACTTGCAGAAAATAAACTGAATACACTATTTAGCTTCAGGAACGAGGCATATACTTGGTAATTCTATATTTCTTTATAGTCAATTTACATAAATCCATTAATGAAATGCTATGTCAAACTAAAACCTGAAATGCATATTAGTACATATATCTATAATGACTCTTTACATGACCTGGGAAGTAAATTGGAGAATTAAACATTTTAGTGTTAGTTATTGCTTTTGTAGGTAGTGTTGTTATTGTCCACATGTCCTTTACCATCTATTTTGGTGCAGGCTCCAGACGAAGGAAAGCAATTGATAATCTACTTATCGAGATTTCTTTGCTCTTTTTGTTTTATATGCTGCATGAAAATAATGATATTTTAAATCAGGCAACTGGAATCCCATGAAATTGTTGTTCTTGTTATTTTACCAGATTTTTTTATTAACCTTTGCTGTACTTTCCCATTTTAATGCCTCTTATTGTTCATCAAAACATATTTTATTCAGTCAATCACTCGTCTACTATTATTATTAGAACTATGTTTTTTTTATGTTGCTTAAAATCTAGGCTACTTTTGACGCAGGTCCTTATGAAGTTTCAAAAATCACGAAAAGTCCTTCATTAAATTTCAATGTAAATTAGGTCCATGTTTTTTATTACGATTATTGCAGAGTATGATGCAACTTTTCGTAAAAGTTGTTGACATTTCCGCAACTTTTCTTTACAATGTGAACATAGTATATGAAAGTTGCTGAAATATCAACATTTATTTATAAAAGTTGTTGACATTTCAGCAACATTTATGTACACTGTAAACACAGTTTATGAAAGCTACAGAAATATCAGTACTTATTTATAAAAGTTGCTGACATTTCAGCAATAATTTTTCTTTGTTTCTAGAAAATAGGGACCGGATTTACAATGAAACTTTGACAGGGAAAGTCGCTGAAATATCAGCACTTATTTATAAAAGTTGCTGACATTTCAGCAATAATTTTTCTTCAATTTCCAAAAAACAGGGACTCGTTTTACAAGGAAACTTTATCAGGACCCGTTTTACAATGAAACTTTAACAGGGACCCGCTTTACAATATGAAAGTATGATAGGGATGCCTTCCTAATTTCTACTAAAATTTATTCGTATTACAGAGACGTCGAAGCAAGGGGAAGACTGTTAGAAAAAAAAAAGATGAACTAATACAGGATCATGAAAATAGTAGAACAGCCAGTGGCTTCATTTTTATTTCACTAGACTTACTTAAAACAAAGTATTACAAGAATATAAATACCCAAACACAACTGTAGAGCCCAGACTTCAATACAGCTATTCATGAAAATAAACATAAACCAAAGAGACACGTTGAAACATTAACACATAATGTCACCAAATCAAAAGAACACTTAAAGAAACCAACGGTAACAACCCAAAATTTCTATCATTTGAAATTCAGATATTTAATTGATTTTAAACATCAACAAGTAAAATTTGTAAGTCGAATAATTTATTTTTGAATATCTGGATTTAATTGAATAATTAAATCGATAATTTAATATTTGAAATTACAGAAATAATTGGAATTTGGGTTTAATGTGATTAAAAATGATTTATAAAGTTATATTAAATCATATTGGAGTTAGAACAATGTTTGTGAACTTTTAAAATTGAATTAAAAGTTAGATTGTGAAAATTGAATATTTTAATATTTAATCGACTAGTGAAAATAGCCATTTTTCAAACAGTCTCGGATTTTGACGAAACTAGTTTCATCGGATCCGTAATGTTATATTATTGTAAGATTTCAACTTTCGTGTCAATCTAATTTACGGATTGTCCAGGGCAAGCCAAAACGCATAGAAATTTGTTTAATCGATTTAATTTAAATTTGATCGTTTATTTCCGTAACTCGCACAGATGTTCGAATTGGCTCTCGTTACCTTTTCCATTGTGTCCGGAACGTGGGTTAAACCCTAGAAACGCTGGTCACCGCGCGAGATTTGAAGTTCGGAAAAGTCGGATGAATAATGTTTTGTGAAAACTTCTATAAGAGGACTCATCCTCTTCTATTTGCAAACCCTAATCAATACAATGCCCTAGCCGCCAGTTTTGGAAACAATGGCCGACGTTTTTCCATTTTCTTTCTTTGATTTCTTCCAATCCACAAACAATTAGCTGAATCTCTCAACTACAACATTGTAGAGCACGATGAGTTCTATAAAATCAACGGTCGTGATCGGAAACGAAGCTACCAATCGCTGGCAATTCGCATTCAAAGTTGTGCGTTCGTCCTCGATTTGTGCGCTGGAGGCGGCACTAGCTGAGGCCGGCCGAAGGCCGTAAGTGGAGGCTGGGTTGGGGCGTTCATTAGCGGTGATGGATCGAGTGGAAGTCGTCGTGGGGTGGCACGGCAATTAGGTTTAAACGACGGCGTTGGGTTGCGTTCGAACCCTGTGTATTGCGCGTGATGGAGAAGAGAAAGGGCACGACCTGGATTTGAGGGTTTTGAAGTGGACGGCTCTGATTAGTTTAGGTTAAAAATTATAAAAGAACATGTGATAATTTCGGGTTTGGAGGGCTCTGGTTTGGAGTCGTTTGGAACTAGTAATAATTTCGGGTAAAATTAAACGCACGTTTAATTTTATTCGAAATAAAACGCTGCAACTATTATCGAAAACTCAAGGTGAGAACTTCTCACTCAATCGAATTTTTCGATTTAAATTTATAGTTAGATTTAAATTGCTTGATTGTATGCTTGGATGATAAATTATTATCTATTATTTTGAAATAGACCATATACGCCGTATATTAAGCAGATGTTATTTATTAAACACATATACTACGATAATTCCAGCTTGGATGGAATTGATATTATATATGTACTTGGAGTTAATTTCCCGCATTATATAGCGGATGAGACCCTATTGCGCCGCATAATAGCGGATAATATTTTATAAATCCAATATACCGCGATATTTCACCTCGAAGTGGAATTGGTATTGTGCTAACATCTTTGGATGCAGGGAAACAGATTGGAGAAATCCAACTGGATTCCTCAAACATTTGAATTTATTTCATATGTTGTGTGTTGGTTGATTTATAATCCGTGTGATTATCTTTGTGATTGAGATTGTTGAAGGCTATAGGTTAGCCGAATATATTTTTGGGTATCATTGGATACCGAAAATAGATAAACATTGGATTTTTTTGAAATTTCAAGTTGAAAGTTTATAGTAAAAAAATTATTTTTGAGAGTTGGATAAGTTAAAAAGGAGTTTTAAAAAGACAAAGTTATTTTTGAACCATATTGAACAAAATTCCAAATTACGGGAAAAAGGGCTAAGTAAATGGATTTCGATTTATATTATTATAAGTTGAAGAAATTTATTTAAAAAGAAATGATTTTGTAAATTCATTGGAAATTTATTAAGCCGAAATTAATTGGTTTTGATAATTAATTAAGAATAATTAATCAAGTATTAACTATTAATTAAGAGTTAATTAATGATCAATGAAAGAATAATTTATTAAATGTTTTTATAATAAACTGGCTATTAATTTACCATAACTAGCAAATTTTATTCATAGAAATTTATTTGATTTAAATTAATCAGATGATTAAATTTATCCTACTTATGGATGTTTGAATTATATTGGATGTTGAATTGTTTGATATCTTTGATATGTGATGCTTTGTGGTATATCCTGATGTGTGTCGTGATCTGTAATTTGTTTATCTGTGATATATATATATATATATATATATATATATATATATATATATATATATCTGTGATCTGTGAATGAATGGTAAGCGTTATAGTTTATACCGCTTATCAAATATATTGTTATGTTTTGATCTGTGATGGTCGAATGTTGTTTCACTATTGTGTTAAACCCTTGAACTACAAAATACACACACAAAATGTGGATTTCACGTGGAAATCAGTTAAGTCACAGATTTTTGAAAATTCTAAAGATAGAATTTTTGAATCCAAATTAGTTTTGGAATTGGGATTGAAAGTTTTTGAAAATGAATTTAAAAAATAAGAGTTATTTTAAATAACTTAATAAAAATTGGAATTTAAATCATTTGATTTAAATTTTGAATTCAATGTTTGAAATTGAATTCAAATGATTTGGGAACTATGGTGTAAAAGATTGTACAAGTTATAAAAAGGTGTTTGTATGGGTTTTTAACCATTTAAAATATAGTTTTGGAAATTTTAAATTTAAATCCAAGTTTATACTTGAGTGGCTTTAACTCGTGAAAAATTGTAATCAGTTTTTCCCAAAACGAAAACTATCTGATTTCAAATAATAATAGCTTTCACATAAGGAAAGAAATTCCCTTTTGTATTAAAAGAATGTAAATTTGAAATTAAACTGTTTCGAAGGCTATGAATTAATCTTTGTGAAAGGTTGTTGAACTTGACTTGAAATAAAGGAGTATTTCAAATGGTGTATCTTTTATATTATAAAAGACTTGAATTGTGAATAGTTTTGAAAGCTATAAGTTAAATCTTGATTTAAGATTTAATGAGTTAATCCAATTGAAATGGAAATTTATCTGGGAATTTGGGAATAAATCTTTGTGAAACTGGGTAAACTTTGTGAAGTAAATCTTTTTGTTTAAAGATTTAAAATGGTAATTTGCTTAAACCATTTGAAAGAAAGGGTTTGGGTAATAAGTTGTGACTTAATTGAAATCCCAATATCCATGTATTTTAAAAATATTGCGTTCACTATTCGGATTAGCCGGGAGAGGACCTTTGTGTCATATAACCCATTCTGAATAAGTGATACGACGTAATGGATAGCATTGAAGACTGGTGGTGAAGACCGGGTATTTGTGAAAATGATAGTATGACCTATCGATTGTCTCTGCACCGTTAGCTACGATATGGAGATTTCCTTTGTGATGGAAAATTCGATCGGGATTGTGAATACCCGGATTGCAAGGGCTTCTTTGGAAGTGTCTTCATTTCTGTTCGAACCCGAAACAGACTTGTATGGTTACGTGTTTGACATTACATTTTGAGATATAAAGCATATTTCTTTCAAATACATCTATGTTGGTGGCGGAGAATTTAGTCTCTTAGACGTACGAGCTCAGAGTTTTTGTAGTTGAACGTTATCAGCGATATACTCCCAATTTGGTAATGTGGCATGCTGAGTGTTGCTGTGTGATGATTATTTATTGATCATTTGTTGATCAAAGCGTGGCTTTGAAAAAAAACGTAGCTTTGTGGACGAGACTTCGTCATACCTCACACCCCGAAAATGGTCAAAACAGGAATATGCGGCAAGGTTATGAGGGTCGCTCCCTTTAGGGTATGTCATTTCCTTCTGGAAAAGGGTGGTGTCAGGTATGGATCCCTGATGCTTAACCTATGTGGTTGCTCCAATATCATTCTCTGTGTGGTTGTTGCTTTGTGATCGAGGGCCTTCGGATAAAGGTCCCAAAGGGCCGGGGGTGGCATATTCGTGTAGTAGTTACCTAGTTACAAAGGTAACCCGGCCTTGTGTTGGTAGAGAGCTGGTTAAGTTCTCGGGACGTCCCGGCAGAGGCAATCCCATGTGGCAGTAGGAAGTTACTTAGCCTGACCATTTGTTGGAAATCCAAAGAAACAAAACCTTGTACGGTTTTAGTTGTATAACCTGCCATGGAATGTGGCTGTAACCTGCTACTGAACATGCTAGCTATAGTAGGCATACAATAATGGTCGTATGTTGGCTAAGATTTATATTATACTTTTGAAAAGTTTCCACTGTGCACTTATAATAATAATATCAAAGAAATTTGCGTAGTAAGCATCTTTGACTATCGTAAGGAGAAATCTCCTCCAATTCTGCGTTTGCATTGTATGTGTGGCGGGAGGTCTTATGGTAATTTCATTTTTCAAAAGCGTTGCGGATATTTTTCACTTACTAACTTAGGAAATATTTTCTTATGATCTTAGATTGAAGCTTTTAGAGTTGAAATTGAAGAGAAGGTGATCTTTCTTTTGTTTTCAAGCTTCTCCTTTATTGTTTTTGAGAAAAGGTGAGTTTTTGAACTCATATCTATGTCTATAACTTTCTTTGTTGTTAGGTGTGAATTCCTAACATCTATTCTTGTTCATTTGCTTTGGATTGAATTGGTTTTATGAATATTCCAATTTTTGATGTTTTGATGTCAAATCTTTAAAAAATCTTATCTTTGATGTTTGATCATGTTTTTGGTGGTGCATCGAAGAGCCTATAGGGCTGGGTTGCCGATTGGCATAAAATCTTAATGCACATTGCTCTTCTGATCGCCATTTGTTGGATTTTTGCCCTTGGAAGGGCTAAGTTGAAATTGCTTTAGAAGCAGGCTCAGTCGACTGGACCAGGAGGTCAGTCGACTGAACCAGGGGACAGAAAATGTTCTGTACCTGTATCAGTCGACTGACTTGATGGTTCAGTCGACTGACTTGGAAACCGAAAGTTTTCAGGCATTGGGTCAGCCGACTGACCACCTGGTCCAGTCGACTGATCTGCTTGCCTCGGCCCAATTTGCCTATTTTGCTTGGGTTTCCAATTTTTAATCGATTTTCGTCGTTCCGATTGATTGTTATCACTTTTGTTGACTTTGATAATTTCTTTTTGGAGATTTTTGGGAATATCCATTTCGATGGATTCTGTATCGATTTCGATGGATTTGATTCACGTCTTCATACGTGAATTTTGGTGATTGACTGTTTTTACAATCATTTTTGTGATTTGTCACTTTGAAATACAAAGGTTTCTATAATAGTAGTAAATATGAAAACTCTTTCATAAAGATGATTTCAACTCTATTTTAATATAAAGCTCGTTTATAAAATTGTTTTCCAACCCATTAGGATATATAAACCTTTCCCTCATTTGTTCGAGAAATCTCATTAAATGACTTAGCAAAACAAATGGTATGAAACGCTTGCGTTTACTTTGTTGGTTAATTTTTGGACTTGTTTGATTGAAAATTTTGTGACAATCTTCGAGTGAAAATCTACAATTTGTTCGTAAAGATTTAAGTTAAGCCAGTGGTTGTGGGACACGAAGCTAAACTCATATATTTACCAGCTTAGTGTGATCGGCACTTCTTGATGATCGATGATTATCATTTTGTGGTTTAGACTAGCAATGTGCGATGTCTCTTTGCCTGTGAGGGAGACTAAACCCCGTTTCTGTGGTGTTTCAGCTCAAAATTGGTGAGATACCAACCCATGGCCTTTAGGCCGTTTGTGAAGCCTTGGCACAAAATTAATGTTTAGCGACCGTGGAATAGAATTCCTTTTGTGATACACGTGTTGGTGAGTTTTCATGCTTCCGTTTGTGATAGGCCTCCCCCTTTGTTATTTCTGGATTTCTAATTGATGATTTCTAGAATTTGTGTTTCACCAATTTTGCGATTGGCATTGACATATGTGTTAATAATTCTGGTTTGGTGAATAAAATAAAGAATATGACATTCTTTTTTATCTCTGAGATTCTTGAGATATTGTATGATTTTTGCTGTTGTCAAATGTATACTTTTCATAGTATGGCATTATTGTTATCATACATTTTTATATATCTCTTATCCTATCTCTTTTTATCTGAAATTTATAGCTAGACTGATCTGTTTATTATTTTCTTATTAAATAATACTCGGGTCAGACCGAGATGTTATAGCCGCTTCTGCTTGACTCGTATTATCTAGGACCATCATCTGACTTTTGTCTAACTACTTAGTTTAGTAGCTTTTTTCATTTTACATTCGAGTTACAAACTCCTTGATGTATACATATTCTTTTGTCTAGCACTTGTATCTATTCTTTTGTGATATTATGGATCTTATTTGACCACCTACTTTGACGTACACTTCTATGTGTTATATTTATATCTATTTCCACTTTTGTGATATGGATATCTGTGGCTGATTTGTGTTTTACTTATTTCTATATTTTTTTCTGAAGATTATATAGCCATTGTGTAGTAGCTTTGAGTTTCTAATTGATGTGTTGGATTTCCTCTTGAAATGAAATGCATGAATTATGATATCTGACATATCGGTGCTCGCACAAAGCAATTACACGGATAGTCGCTCCTCTACAGCCTTATCCTTCGCACTAGTCGATGGCATTGCTCCGTAATGTCCTTGGCTAGTGCGAGTATAGAGGTGGGGCATCACATCTTGGTATCAAAGCCAAAATACGGAACAATTTTGAATAATCTAGCAAGGATCATTGGCTTAAGTCCTCCTTAGGAGTCGTGCCTTAGGATTTATCCGAGTCTTAGGACCCGTTATATCCTATTATCTTTTATGCTGCCTTGTTTTATCAATCGTGAATGTTTGATATTCATTCTGAGAACAACGTTTTCTTCTTCTTTCTTTCTTTCTTAAAGAACGGAAATGGTTAGACCAGGTCGTCCCAACGTCAGTCAATCTAGTGCTACTCCTCAGGATGGAGGATTTATGTCTGCCCAACAGCTTCTAGATCTTGTAAAGAATGCTCAAGCTTTCAGACCTATTCCAGAGCCTACTTACCCAAAATCTGGACTTGCACGCCTATGCAGTGATTATATCAATTTGGGTGGAAAGCCATTCAGGGGTTCTGAGAGAGTTATAAAAGTTCAAGCTTGGCTTAGAACATGCGATCTATCTTTTCTCGCATGAATCTTATTGATCTACATCGTGTCCAAGTGGCTTCTAGTATCCTCCAAGAAAGAGAATTAGATTGGTATGAGCTTCTGATTTTTGAAATTATTGAAGTGGATCTTACTTGGGAGCAATTCCGAGAAAGATTTGAATCGAAGTTTGTACTAGAAGCTGAAAAAGTGACTCTCGCCACGCGTTTTATTGACCTTGTTCAAGGTGAATCTTCTGTGGCAGATTATGTTGCATCTTTTGAATCCCTCTCAAAATATGGGGTCGAGTATATAAATACCCCATTGAAGAAAAATCAAAGGTTCATTTATGGCTTGAATAAGAATCTTAAAAAGCCTTTACTTCTGAAGCTGGAAGTTTCTTTTGATCAGCTTGTTGATATCGCTCTTCGACTTAAAGAGGCAGATAAAGAGAGTGATGTTGAAGTTGGGAGTGCCAAACCGAACTTCAACAACAACAGGAAGAGGTCTAATAAGTTCAAAGGTCCTTATCCCAACAAGAAAGGGAAGCAAGCAACTCCAGTAGCAAAGACTTCTACCTCTAGCGGTGGGCAATACTACAATTGTGGTTCTAAGGACCATTAAGAAAATAAGTGTTCAAAGCCCCTTGCTTGTCGATGTTGCAAAAGTTCGGGTCATTATCTATCTGCATGTCCCAAACTTCAAAGCAAGAAGGAGGGAAAGCTAAATGTTGTGCAAGCCCCTAGTAACAGTTCTCATGGTCAAGGCATTTCTCATTCTATACTTGATGGCATTATGTTTCTTGATCATCATATTCGAGTTCTATTTGACACAGGTGCATCCCATTCTTTTATATCGAAAGAACTTGTTGCTTTTTCTTTAAGTGTTATGGCTTTGATCACTTCTTTGAAAATTGCGAATCCAGTTGGTGGATCCGTAACACTCAGTTTACTTTGTAAAGATGTCGAGATTATTTTATGTGATGTTTCTTTCCGAGCTGATTTGCATGTCATGCGTTACTTAGGCTTCGGAATGATTTTGGGAATGGATTGGCTTAACCGTTATGAAGCCCACATCCAATGTCCTGAGAGGACTGTTCGTCTTCGACATCCTCAATCTGTTAATCAGATTTCTATTGTTCTCAAAGATTCGGATTCTGATTTGGCAGCATCCCTATATTCTCTAAACGCTTATGATGACGATAATGATGATGAGGAAGATGTCATTTCCGTCATTCACGTTGTTCGTGAATTTCTCGACATATTTGAGCCCGTCTTAGGATTACCCCCTAAGCGAGCAATCGAGTTTAGAATTAATCTAGTCCTTGGAGCTCAACCTATCACTCGTCCTCCTTATCGCATGTCTAATAAGGAAAATGAGGATATGCGTAAACAATTATCTGAATTGGAGGAGAAGCAGTTTATTCGCTCTAGTTCCTCTCCTTGGGGAGCTTCACCTATTTTTGTGAAGAAATCCGATGGTACACTTAGGCTTTGCGTTGACTACTGCAAGCTTAATGATCTCACTATCAAGAATAAATATCCTTTACCTCGGGTTGATGATTTATTTGATCAACTTAGTGGCGCTAGAGTCTTTCGCAGTTAGACTTAGCAACCGGTTTTCATCGGCTTCATATTTCAGAGGATAGCATTCCTTTGACGTCGTTCCATACACGTTATGGATCTTATGAATGGCTTGTTATGCAGTTTGGTTTAACGAATGCTCCAGCTTATTTCGTTGACATTGTGAATCGAGTTTTCACAGACTTTCTTGATCGATTTGTTCTCATCTTTATAGATGATATTCTTGTTTATTCTAAAACCGAGGAAGAGCATGAAAAGCATCTTCGGATTGTGTTGGAAACTCTTAGGAGCAATCAATTGAAAGCAATATTTTCTAAGTGTCACTTTTGGCAATCTCGTGTGAAATTTCTCGGTCATATTATTTCTGAATCCAGAATTTTCGTGGATCCTTCAAAGATCGAAGCGATTCAAAATTGAAAGAGACCGGAGAGTGTGACGGAAATCCATAGTTTTCTTAGATTGGCGGGTTATTACCGTTGGTTCATAAAAGATTTTTATAAAATTTCCATGCATCTTACTAGTTTGACAAAGAAGGGAGTTAAATTATTTGGTCAGACAAATGTGAAGCTTCTTTTGAAGATTAAAAGAACTCCTTCCCGATGCTCCTATTCTTGTAATTCCCGAAGTGAACCAAGACTTTATTATTTATACCGATGCTAGCCGTGTTGGTTTGGGGGTCATTCTTTGGCAAGGGGAACATGTTATTGCCTATGCTTCTAGGCAATTAAAGCCTACCGAGATTAGATATGCCACTCATGATTTAGAGCTCGTGGCTATTGTTTTCGCCCTTCGAATTTGGCGTCATTATCTTTTGGGAGAGAAATTTATTCTCTATGCTAATCATAAATCTTTGAAGTATTTATTTTCTCAAAAAGAACTTAATTTGCGTCAACAACGTTGGCTTGATTTTCTTGCTTCTTATGATCTTGATATTCTTTATACTCCCGAAAAGGGAAATCGTGTTGCTGATGCCCTTAGTTGTAAGCAACAAGCGGTTGTTTCAATAATGATATCCAAATGGAATGATCTCAAGACTTTATCCACTTGTGAGATTCGAGATCTTGAATCCAATTTATGTTCATCTCTTGTTCTATGTAGCCTTGAGGCTCATCCTTCTCTCTTAGACCGCCTTCTTGAAGCTCAAAAGCTAGATCCCGAAATGGCTCTTCTTAGCCAAAATTGTAGGGAGAAAATTGATATTGAAGGTTTGAAGGAGTTTGATATTGATGCTCGTGGCGGCATTCGAAAATTTGGTAGACTTCTCGTGCCAAATATAAGTGATCTTTGTAAAGACATTTTATAAGATTCTCATCGTTCTAAGTTTACAATTTATCCCGGTAGTAGTAAAATGTACACGGATATGAAGCGAATTTATTATTGAGATGGAATGAAATCTGATATTGCTAACTTCATCAAGTGTTGCATGACTTTCCAACTCATAAAGGCCGAGCATCAAGGCCTGGTGGGTTATTACAACCTTTGGATATTCCAATTTGGAAGTGCGATCAAGTCTCCATGGACTTTATTGACGGACTTTCCCGTTCTCGTTCAGGCCATGATAGCCTATGGGTGATTGTGGATAGACTTATCAAATTCGTCCATTTTATTTTCATTCGGTCCAATCGGACCGTACCTCTTTTGGCCAAACTCTTTGTTAGAGAAATTGTTAGATTGCATGGAGTTCCTACTTCTGTTGTTAGTGATCGTGATCCATTGTTTACAAGTGGATTTTGGAAGAGTCTACAAAAAGCTTTGGGAATGAAGCTTAATTTTAGCATCGCTTATCATCCTCATTTCGATGGGCAAACCAGCGTGTGATTCAAACTCTTGAAGTTCTTCTTCATGCATGTGCTCTTGATTTTGGTGGAAGCTGGAAAGATCTTATTTCTCTTGTTGAGTTTTCCTACAATAATAGCTTCTAATCTAGTATTGGTATGCCACCTTTTGAGGCACTCTATGGAAGGCCGTGCCGATCTCCTTCTTGTTGGCTTGTGGCCGGTGAGAAGTTGGTTTTAAGTCCAGATTTTATTCGTGATTCCACAGAAAAGATTGACCTTATTCGTCATAGGATGAAAGAAGCCCAAAGTAGACAAAAATCCTATGCCAATATCCGAAGAAGGAAAATAGAATTTTTCTCTGGGAGATTTGGTATTTGTTCGTGTTTCACCTATGAAGGGTGTTGTGCGTTTCAATCGATCGGGAAAGTTAGCGCCTCGATACATTGGTCCATTTCCCATCACCGAACGCATTGGTTCCGTGGCTTATTGCCTTTTATTACCGTCTCAGTTTTCTACTATTCATGACGTATTTCACGTCTCTTAACTACATAAATGCCTTCGAGATTCCGATTCTATTCTTGAGCCCGGTGTTGTGGAAGAAATTGAAGTTTTGCCTAATTTGACTTGTGAGCAACATCCTATTGTATCATTTCTACCGAGGTTAAAGCCTTCGAAATAAAGATGTCCCTCTTGTGAAAGTTCAATGGTCCTCAAATCCTAAGGATTGCTCTTGGGAGTCTAGAGAATTCACCGAGCGATCACATCCGGACTTATTCTCTCATGCTCCTTAGAGGTGAACTTCTTATTTCAAAATTTCTTTTGTATTTATATGTTTTTATGGTTGTTACTCTTTATTTTCTTCTATTGCGAGGACGCAATTTCTTTAAGGAGGGGAGTCTGTAACAACCCACATATTTTACGATTGTTTTTATTTAAATATAGCATCGTTGGTCGGATTAAAGTCCGTAATGCTACTTTGTGCAAACATTCGAATTAGAATTCTAGACCACTTATATTGAGTTCAAAATGACATTTGCGACGTTTTTAAGTATAAACATCGATATGTTTGGAGTCAGCTTGAATTTTGACATTTTCACTTAGGGTTTTGGGTTTGGGTTTCAACCCAATAACCTAACATAAGACCCTAGCTCCACCTCCTCCCCTCTTCATTCATTATATTATTTTCATAACACTTCAAGCTTTAGTAAAAATGGGGAAAGAAATTGGAAATTAAAATCCTGAACCCTAGTTTCCTTTGCAAATTCAAGTTCTAGATCCAAAATCAAATAGAAGCTTAGGTAAGCATCCACTTCTTCTTCTCCATCTCAATCTCTCCCTAATTTCAGAAATTTCCTATAACCTAGCTTATGAAATATTTGCTTATGATCTTAGATTGGAGCTTTTAGAGTTGAAATTGAAGAGTAGTTGATCTTCCTCTTGTTTTCAAGCTTCTCTTTCATTGTTTTTGAGAAAAAGGTGAGTTTTTGAACTCACATCTACGTCTATGACTTTCTTTATTGTTAAGTATGAATTCCTAACATTTATTCTTGTTCATTTACTTTGGATTGAATTGGTTTTATGAATTGGTGTTTTGAGGTCAAATCTTTAAAAATCCTATCTTTGATGTTCGATCATGTTTTTGGTGGTGCATCGAAGAGCCTATACGGCTAGGTTGCCGATTCGCGTAACCCCTAATGCCCATTGCTCATCCGATCTCCATTTGTTGGATTTTTGCCCTTGGAAGGGCTAGGCTGAAATTGCTTTAGAAGCAGGTTCAGTCGACTGGACCAGGATGTCAGTCGACTGAACCAGGGGACAGAAAATGTTCTGTACCTGTATCAGTTGACTAACCCGATGGTTCAGTCGACTGACCCGATGGTTCAGTCGACTGACCTGTAAAACGAAAGTTTACAGGCATTGGCTCAGCCGACTGACCACCTGGTCCAGTCGACTGATCTGCTTGTCCCAGCACAATTTGCCTATTTTTCTTGGGTTTCCAATTTTTAATCGATTTCCGTCATTCCGATTGGTCGTTATCACTTTTGTCGGCTTTGATAATTTCTTTTTGGGGATTTTTTGGAATATCCATTTTGATGGATTCGGTATTGATTTCGATGGATTTGATTCACATTTTCGTACGTGAATTTTGATGATTGACTGTTTTTACAATCATTTTTGTGATTTGTCACTTTGAAATACAAAGGTTTCTATACTAGTAGTAAATATTCAAACTCTTTCATAAAGATGATTTCAACTCTATTTTAATATAAAGCTCGTTTATAAAATCATTTTCCAACCTATTAGTATGAATAAACCTTTCCCTCATTCGTTCGAGAAATCTCATTAAACAACTTAGCAAAAAAAGTGGTATGAAACGCTTGCGTTTACTTCGTCGGTTAATTTTTGGACTTGTTCGATTGAAAATCTTGTGACAATCTTCGAGTGGAAATCTATAATTTATTCGTAAATATTAAAGTTAAGCCAGTGGTTATGGGACATGAAGCTAAACTCATTTATTTACTAGATTAGTGTAATCGACACTTCTTGATGATCGATGATGATCATTTTGTGGTTTAGACTAGCAATGTGTGATGTCTCTTTGTCTGCGAGGGAGACTAAACCCCGTTTCTGTGGAGTTTCGGCTCAAAATTGGTAGGATATCGACCGATGATCTTCGGGCCGTTTGTGGAGCCTCGACTCAAAATTGATAGTTAGCGACCATGGAATAGCGTTACGTTTGTGATACACGTGTTGGTGAGTTTTCATGCTCCCGTTTGTGATAGGCCTCCACCTTTGTGATTTTTGGATTTCTAATTGATGATTTCTAGAATTTGTGTTTCACCAATTTTGCGATTGGCATTGATATATGTGTCAATATTTCTGGTTTGTTGAATAAAATAAAGAATATGACATTCTTTTTTATTTCTGAGATTCTTGAGATATTATATGATTTTTGTTGTTATTAAATGTATACTTTGCATAATATGGCTTATTATTATCATATGTTTTTTGTTATATCTCTCATCCTATCTCATTTTATCTGATATTTATAGCTAGACTGATCCGTTTATTATTTTTTTTACTAAATAATACTCGGGTCAGACCAAGATGTTATAGATGCTTCTGCTTGACTCCTTATCTGGGACCATCATCTGACTTTTGCCTAACTACTTAGTTTAGTAGTTTTTGTCATTATACATTCTCGTTAGAGACTCCTTGATATATACATATTCTTTTGTCTAGCACTCGTATCTATTCTTTTGTGATATTGTGGATCTTATTTGACCATCTACTATGACGTACACTTCTATGTGTTATATTCATATCTGTTTCCGCCTTTGTGATATGGATATCTGTGATTGATTTATGTTATGCTTATTTCTATATTTGTTTCCGAAGATCATACAGCCATTGTGTAGTAGCTTTGAGTTTGTAATTGATATGTCGGATTTCCTCTTGAAATGAAATGCATGAATTATACTATCTGACATATCGGTGCTCGCACAAAGCAAGTATACGGATGGTCACTCCTCAATAGCCTTATCCTTCGCGCTAGTTGATGGCATTGCTCAGTAGTGTCCTTGGCTAGTGTGAGTATAGAGGTGGGGCGTCACACCTCATCCTCTTTATAAAACGCGACCTCTCCCTCTCCATATTTCATTTTTCAGCAAATCAAGATTTCAAAAAGAAAAAAATGGCCAATGCTAAAATTTAAAACAAATGACTGAAAAAAAGAACATCCATCCTATGATCAGAGATGAATGGAGCCACTAGAGGCTTTGATTGGCGTTATATTCTGAAGGAATGATACGCGACGTGTCGTGGTAAAGACAATGGACGATGGTGATGGGCGTAGTTGTCACATGGTGGTCGGGGTTTCGCTCTGTTCGAGCGACAGTTTGGGGAATTTTCTCATCGGTAGTGAGGTTTGGAGGTTGAGGAAAAGGCTCGAAGTACGAGCGAGTTCGGGGAAGCATGGGATGATGACGCGGCCAAGGCTGATGGCCGAAGGTGGTGGCAATTGATGATTGAAGTCGCGTCTTGATAGGGTTGGTTGCCTAGAATTATCTAATGAGAGTGAAGTAGTATTAGGGGCAGGATTAATTAATTTAAAAGGTTAATTATTATTAAGTGATGTAATTAAGGAATTTTATTATTATTTAAAATTGGTGAATCTTATGAATGTTGTAAATAATTCATACCAGGTTGGAATTGAGCGCGATGAGTTGCATTGTACTCGTACCAACAAAATATACAAAATGGAATTGAATTGGCGACGATTGGAGCAAATTGAATTTCACGCTAAATCGAACGTTGTTCGATTTGGATGGGATATAGAATGACTCAACTAATAACTGTAAACTATTGTGAGTCAATCTCACTTTTTTGTTAACTAGTATGATATATAGTTGATAAAAATTATTGGTTGGATGTTTGGATGATTTACTATTTTATTAGTTGGTTTAATAATATCCCCACCCTGGAGTGGATGAGACCCTATTATGTTCCCGTATAAGAGCTTATGTCCCTTTGTATAAGATCCCGCCTCGAAGCGGTTGATTTATATCTTTATGATTATATGTTGTATGTGATGCAAGGGACTGGTTGGAAGGATCCAATAGGATTTCTCACCACTATTGATTTTGTTTATAGATATACATACATGCATATATATATATATATATATATATATATATATGCTGATATATATATGAGTTATAATGAGGGGGACGGGTTGGAGAGATCCAATAGGAATCCTCACTATTGTTGATTTAATTCCAATAAAATTCCTGTTGTATGAATTATTGGATATGAAATCTGAATTATGGACACTATTGGCTATGACATTGTTTATGTTCAAAACTGGAACCTAGTAATGATAGAAAATAAATATTGACAGTGTTAAGTGTGTGTTAGGTATTGGCCTCAAATTAGTATTTTAAAAATACTTTAAATTGCCATTTGAGTCTAAATTGGTTTTGAGATAGGAAATGATTTTAAATTCGAATTTGGGTTTCGAAAATATTTTCTTTAAAGGATTTAATGTCTATTTTATTACAACCTTTTTACCTAGCTTTTTCTAAGTTATTTATTTTATTCAATATTGTTTAAGTTTACTTATTTATATATAAAATTGTTTAAGGTTATTTATAAATATTTTTAATATTTTGAAAACTTATTTGTCTTAATTAATTAATATGGTTTGAAATTAATAACAATGATTTATTGATAACGTTTTGGAAATTAGTTATTACTATTTATAGTAGTGGTAAAGGTTGATCATTATTATTGTTTATTTAATGATGTTTTGAAACTATTAATTATTATTTTTAAGATATTTTGAAGTTAATAATTATAATTTATTTAAAAAAATTATTCATCTTAAATATTATTATACAAAAGTGGTTATGAAGTAAATGATCATTATTTATTTATAAATGTTTCCAAGATTTATAAATAGAGTTTTATTAACGGGTTTGGATTTATAAGAAGAGTTTTAGAAAATGGTTTGGTGGCTTAAAGGAAGAATACTTACAATTGTAGGATCGATTTCACCCTAGAGGGGGGGTGAATAGGGTGATAGTGTAAATTATAAGAATTAATCGCGGAAGCTTATAAATTAATTTCAATTCAGATCACAGAATAGCAGCACAGATATCGCAGAATATAAATAACAGAATAAAACAGAACAACACAGAATTTACCCAGCTTCGGCAAAACCCTGCCTACGTGCTGCCCCCAAGGTTTCTACTAGAAATTAGATAGTCCCTCGCTTACACACGTAAACTCGCTATACACCGCTATTGACTAATCTAACTCTACGCTCAAAACCCTGTCACAACTCAATTACCGAGTTGCGAATTCTCAAGCTACACACCGTAGCTTGTCCCCTAGTCACACGACTAGAAAATTAAACGGTTTAAAGAGGAAAATACAAATTAAAAACAAATTAAAATAAAATAGCCCTAATATAAACAAAACCCTTAATTCCTATTATTATTATTTAGCCGGCCCTATTCTTCCTTTTATTTTAGCCCGGTCTTCTTTGTGAAAAATAAATGGCGGCCTCGTTTTTGTTTGTTCCTCTTAACCAAATTAGGGTTTTGTCCTTGCGTTCGCTCCTGTGAGATTTGCTATGTCTTTGGACTCGCGTTCGCTCCTGTGAGATATGCTAGTGCTTCGGCTTTTTGCAAATTAGGGCTTCGTTTATCGAAGAACCCGAATGATTTGTTGATCGATTGCAATTGATTTTCTGATTTGCGTCGGCAAACGATTGTCTCTTTACTTTGCTTACGGTTCCTTCGATGATCGAGTTTGATGTTGCTCTGGTATGTAATTTTGTGCTTTTTGCTTCTTCTGATTTTTCGTATTTGAACTCGATACCAATAATTGCCGATGATGATGTCAATTTATATAGGGTTTGTAACCCTAGATTTGCGTCGTATATTTTAATTTGAATTTGTCTGCTGATATTGCTTTGGCCATTCGATCATACTTGAATGCTCGTGATTTCACTGACTTTGTCAATTTCGTATTTTTGGTAGCTTGATTCACACGGTATTGATTTGATTTCTTTACCACCACATTTCTGACTTGTTCAACATACTGACTTGGTTCAATTGTGACTTCGGCACTGGTTTTGTGTATGCAAATCCATGTCTTTGAATTTGTTACGTGGTCACCACGGTGTTGAATTCATTTGACTTCGGTTTTGATTGAATTTATTGTTGTAGCATACTTGACCTGTTTGACTGTCATGTGTTATCATCTTGTACATCTCCATCTCGAGTAGCTCTGCATTGTTGGGGCTATGCATTTGTTCGCACTGTAGTATTTCTATTATTGAAATCTCATCTTGTACATCTCGAGTAGACTTCGGTTATGTTTTGTCCTGTATAAGTATTTCTGCATCTCATGTTGTAGTTATTGAAATCTTGAGTTGTTGCACTGGTGCATTTGGTTTGAGTCAGATGTACTGGGTTTGGTTCAGGTTGTTCATGAGTCTTCATTTGGTATTGATCTTCATATATGTGCATATGTACAGTTGCTCGGTCCTTGATTGTTCACCTGTTGACTACTCTTCATTCACTGCCTGTAGTTGTTTCACTTGCATAGCTGAACTTCACTGTTGCACTTTTGTGCTTTATATTCCTGTAGTTTGCATTGTTGCTGTAGCTTTTTGAAGCTTGAGTTTCTGGTCACTGCACTTGTACATATTCACTATCACTTGCATTTTTATCTTAGTACCATAACTTCTCTGTTCCACTCGAGTTTAGTTGTGCACTTGCATTTGTTGTTTGCTTCATGTTCCTTACTGCTTTGAACTTCTGGTTGGTTTGGCCTCGACTTCACTGTTATTTGATTGCCGAGTTGTTTGCATTCACTTCATCACTTCAGTCGTGTATTGCTTTCACCTCTGACCTGTTGTAGTTTGCATATCACCTTGTTGCAGTTAATGGTTACTTGAATTTTGACATTGGTCTGCTGTCATGGCTGATCTGTTGTTCAGTTTGCATTGGTGCATTCTTCATGTATCTGCTGACTTGTTGTAGTACACTGCATATTGCATTTCCTTGCTGAACTCGATCCAGTAGTTTGCTTCATTTTGCACACTGATCATCTGTATACATTTGTGGCATTTCTCTGGCCCTTTGTGTTATTGCTTCATTATGTTGTATACACTGGTTTTGGTCGAAACTTGTTGCTTTCATGTATATGTCGTACTGATCGGTTGCATCTGTGGTATGCATATGTGTAGTTGTTATTGCCAGTTGCCACTTTGACATTTTGGCCTTGAACCTGTACTTGTAGTTTGCATTCATGTACTTGCAGTGTTGGTCTGACTTGAACTCGATTCACTTGTGTTGAATCCAGTTTCAAAACTCGGATTTGACCTTGTGTTCGTGTCGTATTTTAAATATATTGCACGTGCGTTGAACCCGGCTTTGCATTTGGGTTTGACCTGTGCTCACCTGTCCCTGTAGCATTATCAAGTGTATATATCGGTGTGCACGGCCTTGTGGCATATACAGTGATACACTGTGTATGTCACAAGTTGTTCGTGTATGATGAATTCAAATTTAAATGATGACGAACAACCCAAATAACTGAGGCAAATTATATTTTTAAAATTCACGTTTTATTTTATACTGCAAAAATATTTCTTTTTCAATTTTACTGCGTTAGTGAATATTTTTGCAGATTTCTCAGATGCTGGATTCAAACTGGAATGAAGTTGAAGATAAATACGAGTGTGAGTGATATGTAGTGAGGTGAATAGTAAATGTGAAATGTGATGTAATTGTAATCAAAGTTGTATAGTTATAGTGAGAGCTTGAAATTGTACTATTCAAAGATGTAATAAATATTTGTTTGAATAAAATATTCGTTTGAATTCAAATTTCGTGTTATTTATTTTATTCTGCAAATATTTATTTAATCTGTGAAAAAATAAAAATAGTATATTATCAAATACATTTAAACGAATGTATATATGTTTATTATCATCAAACAAAAATCATATAAGCGCATATTCAACAACAATGTATATAAAGAAGTTTATAAAAAGGTTTTAGAAGTTGGTAAAAAGGAAATCAATTGTTTCGAAGACTTAAAAATAATTGTTACAATGTATAAAGAGAGTTTTGTAAATGATTATATATTTATAGACAAACTATAGAAACAGATTTATAGATTATTAGAGCAGCATTGTAATTAGTTTTCATGGATTTATGGATAATTATAAATGATTTGAGAGATCATTTAGAAATGTCTATCAATGGCTTCTATAGATTTATAAAATAATTCATAAATGGGTTTAGAAATTTATTAAGGGATTTATAAAAGATTTTAGAAGTGAGTGAAAAGGGGAGTCTTTCACTATTTTGTGAATATAGTTATACCATTGAGATAAGTACATGAATATTTTTCAAGTATTGAAAATAAGGATTTGTGAATGAATCTTTGTAAACGTACCTCGATACGATTCTTACAAAGTAATTTTAATGAATAAAAATATTAATTAAGGAGGCTAAATGTTGCTTATATGCTTAGCCAATGTTAGTTTATCCTTTTGAAATAAATCCCTGATTTGGATGTGTGTTTGTTGGTAGTTAAATAACCCATTATCGAATTTGGACCCAAAAGTAACTTTGGAAATATCTAGAAGAAACACATGAGTTATATGGCACAATCATCTCTGATGATGCTTTACTGTGCGTATAAATCTAGTTTCGTTCTCCTTGGACAAATGATAAGGAAATCCATCTACAAACGGTTAGGAGGCTATCTTCACTTTTACCTTTGACTATGTATTTTCTAAAGAACCGGAGTTGTGTTTATCAAAAATTATCAAAAGTTGTTTCGTAGAGACCGAGATCGGATATATTATACGAAAACCACTTCAATCCAACTAAAGTGTTTCGAAGTGAAGATATCTTGAAGATGATGGAATTAAAGAAGGTGCTCTCAGGCGTTTCATTCAGTCCCAGAACGAACTTGTATGGATGAATGCTGGCATTACATTGTTACTCAGAGTGCAGTGTTAGCATTCTAATGGGAAATGCACTATAAATGGTAAAACGTAGCCTCAAGCCTCATCAACCGGAAATGACTAAAACAGAGAAGATGCAGCAAGGCTAAGTGGGACGCTTCCAAGTAGGGTATGATCATCCTTGTTTAGATTTGATATTATCTCTCATTTGTATGTTTCGGGACCCATTAATGGAAGGGTGATCATATTCAGTACTGTTCAGTAAGGGTATGTTGATTCTGTGTTGGTAGGTGATCTAGGTGAGGTTCGTGGTGTTATTTTATCTAGAGATGCATCAAAACGAGCAGTACCACAATGCCCCAGTCATTGTATGCAATCCATTCTCCAATAAGCGTCGTACAAGATTGTTGTGCCAACTATGCTAAAATGTAAGATGCAAGCATTTCAGCTATATTCATATTTTAAATTGACCCCTAGACATCATTATAATATCAATGAATTTTCTATAGAAAGTGTTTTGGTGATCGTAAGGTAAAAACCCGTTCGTTTTTATGTGCGGCATGATCTTGCGAGATACTTTTGTTTTCAAAGATTTTTATAACTTTAAATTTCAATTGCGTACGTTTTCCCATGCTAATTTTCAAAATTGACCCGGATGTTATTTTATTATAATGCTCGGTTCAGACTGATCATATTCCAGCTTTAGATTGGATGCTTGGAGCTTCAGGAGATGAGCTGGAGATCTAGAAACATATCTACGTATATGGTTATTTTCCATTGCATTAATTGTTTTATTATCGACAATTGTATGGAGAGGATGTTATAACAGTTTGAGCTGAAATAGGTTTGTATATTCTGGTTTATGTTTGTATATACATATATTACAGCTCATTTTGTGTAAAGATTTGTTGTATATTATAGATTATTCGTTCCACTGTGAGATTCTGTTTTTTCTTTGTTTCCCCTAACAATCGGGTTTTTGGGCATTCAGTTGCTCATCACGTAATATAATGGATGCATTAGTGTCGATTTTCGAGGGTCGAAAATCCCAGTTCGTTACATGTGGTATTAGAGCGCAAGGTTAGCATGAACCTTAGCTTTGGTGGGGGTAACTCATTAAGAGATAATGTAATGGAATGCCTTAATATGAGTTTGAGTGTGTGTGTGTGTGTGTGTGTACGCGCGTATTTGTTAGTGATATAAAAATGTTTTATATTGTGTCGATTGATCTGTTGAGTGGCTTATGGATTCTGTTCAATATGAGTAATTAACGTTATTGATAGGGGTCTCTAAACACTTGAACAGAGCAATTTTACATAGTACTGTTTGGAATTGGGTAAATGAAATAATTTTACCTTGATTTTATTTTATATATAACAAAATAATTTTTTAGAAAATATTATAGTATATATGGTGTGTTTGGTTGTATGAGAATGATAATATTTGATCATTATCATTTGTTATTTGTTGTTTATGTTCTAATAAATGTTGTTATTACTATAATGTAAACAAAGATAGACAATTAAGAAATGGTTTTGTATAACCACAGTGAAATTATATATATATATAAGGAAAAATTGATAAATATGATTTGTGAATAAAAAAGATTAAAAGCTGAGAATATGAGAATTTAAAATTTTGTTATTTTAGAATTTTTTTAAATGTTTTGAAAAAATAATAATGATATTATTTTGAAAATGTTTTGACTAGAAATATTTTAAAATGGAATTAAAAGACATAGAGAGCACTGAACTCACTTCAATCACTGGAATATAACTTCGATGATGACTACAATATCATCGACATTCATTTTCAAGTTTCCAAGAGAAGAATTGCCACCATTGGAGTTTTGTTTTGGTAAAACTAGTTTGATTTTTGGATTCAAAAAGTACGTTTTGAAATACGAAGAGATTATTTATAGTATATTTTAAAATAATTTGAAATAAGAATAGGGTGTTTAAAACTTCGGAAATTTCCATTTAAGCGTTTTATGAAAATATGAAGTTTAATAACTTATAAATTTCAGGAATTATTAAGTTAAAGCAAATTTTTAGATTTGTTGAATATAAGTTGTTGGAAAAACAACTATGAAATGAAATTTAACTTAAGTTAAATGAGATGGTTTTTGAAATGAAATGGGTTAAATGAAATTGAATTTGATTTGTAATGAATTAATGAAATGGATACAAACTTGAGTTACAAAATGAATTTCAACTTAAGTTGTTATATGATTATTGAATATGGTTTGGAAGATTGAGTGACAAAATTGAATATGTACTTAAGTGTGAAGTGATAATGAAAATGAGTTGGGTTGTATAAGATGTTTGTAATTAACCTAAGTAAAATTTGACGGAATAATTTTTAAGTGATAATAGTGTTCAAAGAAATATACTAAGTAATAAGTTGATGTGAATAAACCAGTGTGAATAATGAATGTTAATAAAAGAATGGGATATAATAAAAAAACTAATTGAAATGAATATGTAAGTTGGTGGTATATTATTTTAATTCGCATAATTGTTTGATCCACATTAAAATACATGATTTCTAGGTGATTTACATCAGTCCGAACAAGGATTTTTCACTCGATTCTCGAAGGCGAAAAATGTATATGGATTTTTGATTGATTCTAGAGTTCTCTATCACAGTATATATCTATGCAAGGAGAATGATGGTTTCTATTCAAGGAATCAGATCTGAGTCCACACTAGATTGGTTGTGTGAACTATACTAGCCCGGAAATGAAATTTTGTGATCGAGTGCACGATCAGATTTGATATTGCGTACAGATGATCTATGTACATAATATAAACTTAGTAAAGAAAATGTTGATAATTGAAAATACAAAATAATATGATTATGAACTATATGATTGGATATCATTGGTATATAAGATGTAGGTTCATGGAAGCAAGAGCTAGTTTGATGCCTTTGATTTCATAAGTAAAAATTGGTTGCCCGAAAAATAGGTACGAGGTTATATTGTTGTTTTATTTGATGGATTTATGATTGAGGCACTCGGCTTTTGTTTTTCCTGGATGATTGGGTCCGCAGTGATAAGTTGTAGTTGTTCCGATCAAGCCGCGCAAAGGAGACGCTTCCAAAATTTTCCAAATATTTAAGGAGTTGGAAAAATTTTGAAGGAAATTTTTGATAACTAAAAATTGATTCTGAGTTATAACCTGGAATGATTTAATGGATCGAAATTAGTTGGAATTGGTAAATGAAGTGAAAAAAGGTAAAAGAATTTGGAAATCTATTACAACTAATTGGTTTTGGAAAGCTAAAAGGTTTGTGACATTTTTCTTACCTTGGAAATTGCGTGGACGAAATTCTTTTAAGGAGGGAGAGTATAACGACCTAGAATTTCAGCCATTCGAATTTGGAATATTTAATTGATTTTAAATATTGAAAAGTTAATTTTATAAGTTAGCTAACTTGAATTTCAAATATAGCAATTTATTTGATAATTAAATTGTTGAATTTAATATTTGGAATTGTTCAAATAGTTAAATCCTTAAGTTAATGTGAACAAAAATTATTTTGAATGTTGATTTAAATTCTATCAAATAGGAATGGAGATAGTAAACTTTTGAATTAGATTTAAAAGTGATTAAATTTGTTTTTTTAATAAGTTATTTTAATTAACGTGTAAAAATAACCTTTCGGAGCACTGTCTCGTATTTCGACGAAACCAATTTCATTAAATCCGTAATAGTGTATTATTGTATGATAATGATTTTCGTGATGATTGGACGATCCTTTGGCCGTATGAGCTCGGAACATTTAGAAACTAATTTCAAAAATTGTATGTAATAACTGTATTTGAAAAGCCATCTTCTATAATTCGAAACAGGCCACTGGACTAATTCCATTGTGTTCGGAATTGTGGTATTACATATAGAACACCAGGCGGCACGTCTTGATAGGTTTCAGACGTTTAAAGTGGGATATTTTCAAATACATACATACATATATATATATATATATATATATATATATATATATATATTTGTGTGTGTGTATTTTTTTCCCATACTCTAACCATGCTTGTAGACTCCAGCCCATACCTCCATCTCATCTTTAATCATACCTCGTCCTTATTGTAAAACGCAACCCCTCTCTCCACATTTCATATTGCAGCAAATCAGATTTCAAAAAGAAAAAAATAGCCTATGCTAAAATTCAAAACAAATTATTCAACAAAAAAAAGAACGTCCATCCTATGGTCAGAGAAGAACGGAGCCACTGGAGGCTTTGATTGACATTTGGATCTAAAGAAAAAATATGCGGTGCGTCATGGTGAAGATAATAGACGGTGGTGATGAGTGCAGTTGTAGTGTGGTACCCAGGGTTTCACTCCGTTTAAGCGAATTTTCTCTTCGATGGCGAGGTCCGAGAGGTTGAGGCGAAGGCTGGAAGCACCAGCGAGGTCGGGGAAGCGTGGGATGATGACACAGCCAAGGCCGTTGGGCGGAAGACGTGGCGCTTGATGGTTGAAGTTGCGTCTTGATTGGGTTGCTTGCCTGGAATTATCTAGGGGCGGGATTAATTAATTTAAAAGGTTAATTATTTTTAAGTGATTGTAATTAATGATTTTTATATTATTTAAAACTAGTGAATTTTGTAAATGCTATAACTAATTCATACGAGGTCGGAATCGAGCGCGATGAGATGCATTATACTCGTGCCAGCAAAATCTACGAAATGGAATTGAATTGGCGACGATGGGAACTAACTGGATTTCATGCTAAATCGAACTCGTTCGATTAAGACGGGATCCGGAATGCCTCAACGACAACTAGAAACTATTGTGAGTCAATCTCATCTTTTTGGTTATTTAGTATGATATATAGTTGATAAAAATTATTGATTGGATGCTTGGATGATTTACTATTTTATTAGCTGGTTTGGATATATTCCCGCCCTTGGAGCGGATGTGACCTTATTACGTTCTCGAGTAAGGGAGGATGACCCTTCATATACGATCCCGCCTCAAAACGGTTGATTCATACTTCTATGATTATATGATGTATGTGATGCAGGGAGACGGGTTGGAGGGATCGAACATGATTCCTCACCACTGTTGATTTTATTTACATATATATAGTTGATATACATACATACATACATATATATGACTTGTGATGCAGGGGGACATGCTGGAAGGATCCAATAAGATTCCTTATTATTGTTGATTTAATTCCAATAAAATTCGTGTTATATGAATTATTGGATATGAAACCTGATTTATGGATACTATTGATTATGACACTTTTATGTTCAAAACTGAAACCCAGTAGTGATAGAAAATAAATATCGATACTTGTTAAGCGTGTTTTAGCTACTAGCATCAGATTAATACTTTTAAAAACACTATAAATTGCTATTTGAGTTGAAATGATTTTAAATCCGGAATTAGATTTCGGAAATATTTGTTCTGAAGGATTTAATTTCTATTTTATTCCAGCCTTTTTACCTATCATTTTCTAAGTTATTTAATTTATTATTTAATATTGTTTAAGGTTACTTATTTATAATTAGTATTTTTTTAAGTTTTTTATAAATATTTTTAATATTTTAAAAAGTTGTTCGTTTTAATTAATTAATATGGTTTGATATCAATAATAATGATTTATTAATAATGTTTCGAAAATTAATTATTACTATTTATAATAGTGGTAAAGGTTAATTGTTATTATTGTTTATTTGATGATGTTTTGAAACTATTAATGATTATTTTTAAGATGTTTTGAAGTTGATAATTATAATTTATTTAAAATGTTTAATCTTCTTAAATATTATTATATAAAAGTGGTTTTGAGGTAAATGATCATTATTTATTTATAAATGTTTTCGAGATTTATAAATAGAGTTTTATTAACGGATTTGGGTTTATAAGTATAGTTTTATAAAATGGTTTGAAGGCTTAAAGAAAGAATATTTACAATCTATAGAAAGAAGTTTGTGAATGGTTTTAGAATTTGGTAAAAAGGAGACCGAATTGTTTAGGAGATTTAAAGAGAATTGTTATAATGTATAAAGAGTGTTTTGTAAATGATTACATATTTATAAACAAATTATAGAAACGGGTTTATAGATTATAAGAGGAGTATTTTAATTAGTTTTTATGGATTTGTGGAGAATTACAAATGATTTGAGAAAAGATTTAGAAATGTTTAAAAATGGCTTATATAAATTTATAAAATAAATTACAAATGGGTTTATAAATTTATTAAGGGATTTATAAAGATTTTAGAAGTGAGTGAAAAGGGGAGTCTTTCTCTGTTTTTTGAATATATTTATACCATTGAGATCAATATATGGATGTTTTCTAAGTATTGAAAAATAAGGGATTTTGGATGAATCTTGTAAAGGTATCTTGATATGATTATTACAAAGTAATTTTAATTAATAAAATCACTAATTAAAGGAGGCTAATGACTGCTTATATGCTTAACCAATGTTGGTTTTCCCTTTTGAAATAAATCCCTGATTTGGATGTGTGTTTGTTGATAGTTAAATACAGACTATCGAATTTGAACCCAATACATAACTTTGGAAATATTTAGGACAAACATGTGGGTTATATGGCATAGTCATCTACGATGATGCTATGTTGTGCGCATAAATCACGTTTTGTTCTCCTAGGAAAAGGATAAGGAAATCTGTTCCATTAACTGTTAGGAGGTGATCTCCGCTCTTATCTTTAACTATGTGTTTCCTAACGAATCGGGGTTGAGTTTACCATAAATTATCGAAAGTTATTTCGAAAAGACCGGGATCAGATATGTTATTCTAAAACCACTTCGATCCAACTTAAGCATGTCAAAGTTAAGATATCTTGAAGATGATGGAATTGAAGAAGGAGCTCTCAAGCGTTTCATTTAGTCCCATAATGAACTTGTACAGATGAATGCTGGCATTGCATTGCTGCTTGGAGGGCGGTGTTTGCATTCCAAGTGAGAAGTGCAATATAAAAGGTAAAACTTAGCGTCAAGTCTCGTTAATCGGGAATGACTATAACATGGAAGATGGGCAGGGATAAGTGGGTTGCTCTCAAGTAGGATACGATCATCCCTATCTAGAGTGGATATTATCTCTCATTTGTATGCTTTGGGACCCATTAACGGAGGGGTGATCATATTCGGTACTATCCAGTAAAGAGTAGGCCGATTCTATGTTGATAGGGGATCCGGGCGAGGTCTTCGGTGTTATTTTATATAGAGATGTACCGTGAAGGGCGGTAACCCAAGTTGCCTAGTTATTATATGGAATCTATCTTCTAATAAGCACCGTATGGACTTAGTTGTTCCCAACTATGCTGAAATGGGGGATGCAAGCATTTCAGCCATATACCATATTTTACTTTGACCCCTCGACATTATTATAATATCAATGGATTTTCTATAAAAACTGTTTTGGTGATCGTAAGGTAAAAACCCATCTGTATTTATGTGCAGCGTGGTCTTACGAGATACTTTTGTTAAAAAAGGTTTTCATAACTTTAAATTTCAATTGGGTGTGTTTTCTCACGCTGGTTTTTCAGACTGACTCAGGTGTCATTTTATTATAATGCTTGGGTCAGACCGAGCATATTACAAATTTGGATTGGATGCTTGGAGCTTCAAAAGATGAGCTGGAGGTCCAGAAACGTATTTATGTGTGCGGTTATTTTTTTGCTACATTCATTGTTGTATTTATTAGCAATTGTAAGGACATGCTGTTATAATTGTCCTAGCTGAAATAGGTTTTTATATTCTGATTGATGTCTATATACACATATATATTACAGCTCGTTTTGTGTAATGATTTGTTGTATATTATAGATTATTCGTTCCACTGCAAGACTCTATATTGTTTGTTCTTTTTACCTCTTCTTTCTTGTTTCTTTCCCCTAACAATCATGTTTTCCGCATTCGATTGCTCGGCACATAATACAATGGAAGTATTAGTGTGGATTTTCAAGGGTCGAAAATCCCGATTCGTTACAGGTACCTACTTGAGTGGTCGATGGTGACCTCGCTCCTTGATGTATTTCTTATCAAATTTTTTTTAAGCACACATGGAATAGGTAGACAATTACTCTTCGAAAATTTGAGTGGAAAATACTAAGCTAAAAAATATTTTCGACGACATGACCATGTCGGTACTAACATGTGTGGTTGATGTATTTTCGGTTGAATTTTTTTCGATATTTTTCTTCGCCCTATCTAAGAGTACTTGCCAATTTTAGGTTGCTTCGTTCTCCTTTGATTTTTCTAAGTCCAGTTGAAATCTGTTTTTCTAAAAAGCGGGTTAACACTATGTATATTAGTCGTGCACATCAACAAGTTACTGCTCATGCACAAAACCCATAATCGTCAAAGTTTGAGCATCCACATTGGTTGAATTTGCCAAGATAGCCAATTGCGACCGTCACTTCAACTACGACAAAGTGGATGTTAGGAAGGTGGCTTAAGGCTGAGGTGAGGCGAAGTTTCTGTATTGATATCGACATAAAATCAAGGATTGTATAGTGCATCGTCGGATTCAACAACTTGGGTAACAAAGTGATGCTTGGGTTGAGGGGAAACGTGCGATAATAGCTGCAGTGGCTCTGCCGATCTCAGGTGACTACAGAAATTCAAGGAATAGGGGCTATAAGCATCAAATAGGGTTATGAGGAATGATGAAAAAATAAATTAGGCACTTACTATTTATAAAATCACATTCTAAACCCAAAATATTTAAACATGTATAACTCTCACATACTTCTTTTTACGTGCAATCTGCGTCCTTGAGTTTGCAATTAAATTCTGAACATATTCACATTATTTAATAGTAAATTATAGCTTTTTTGATTGCAAGAATGATACTTTATTCAAGCAGAACACTCATTATGATGTCTTATGGGCACGAACCCATTATCTCTAGAACCTTAGTCATTATTTGATAGTAAATTATTACTTATTTCTCATAGTGCAAATTAGACATTGTCATATTAATATATCATTGAACATTTACATGTCAACGTCATTATCAAATTAATATATTAAGACATTATTCATTTGATTCGAATATTTAACATAATTAAGACGAATTATACTCATTTAGATTTATAACATCAATTTATGAAATACTGAAGTTGAAAAACTGCTATTTGAATTTATATTAAATTATTTTATTAGTTATTATAATTCAAATACTAATTATTCAAAACAAGCATATATACATACATACAGACACGCGTGCGCGCGCACACACACATATATAATTTCATCATTAAATTTATTGTTGTGTATCTGTTATTTAATTTGATAATGAATATCTTATTATATATTTTGATAAATATTAACATTTTAAATTAAATTAAAAATTGTAGCTGGAGTTAGTAGAAATAAGAATGGGATTGCCCACTAGAATTATCGAGGAAGATCGAAATAGGGACTTGTGAGGCTAACATGGCCTTCCCTGTTGTTTGGGATATAGGAGGAAGATTTCACCAAGCAGTCCACCGCGTCTAAAGTCATTCCAAGCGCTGCTTATTATACCAAGGTTTGAGATCTTAGGTTTGGTTTTGATTTCGGTTTATTGTAATTTTAGGAATTTCAATCTAATTCGTTCGAAAATTTCAAATCCAGCCAGTTTCGGATCTCGTTGTTTACTTTTCATGTAATTACACATATATTTTGGTTGATTTATTGAAACAAAACATCCAATTTATATCTAATTAAAAACCAAAAAATATAAACGGAGAAAACTAATTAATTATAAATATTTATAATACTAAAAAATGTTTATTAATTACTTCGTTTTTAATTTTTTTAGTTCTATCATTTATATATTTTGTGAATTTATATATATACAAAATTAAATTTTTAGATTTTGAATATTCATATATTTTAAACTCAAATTAAATTTTTTTCGAGTTTTTTCTATAAAACTTGAAGTTTAATTGTTTTATTATTGAATTAGACTTTCGGTTGGTTTCGTTTTAGCTTCTATTGAAACATAAAGGGAATGACTGAAATCTCGGGGTTGCGATCAAACTTTGAACCTTGGTTAGTATAATGGTAATTCAATACAACTTAAATTTTAAATCAAATTCATCCTATAAGACATTAAATATGATTTAATGTTACAACATTATTCATAATAATACTATAAAAGATCTAATGCATAATTGATTAAAAGAATTTTTTTTAAATTTTCCCACTGCCTAATGCACCTAATTAACATTATCTTCCCAACCTAATTTAACAGTCGTAAATCTCTCAGGATCGGAGACCTATGCTCTATTGTATTGTATTCGTCATCGAGGGCACAGTAGTTTATAATGAGGTGGGGCTACTTCCCTTTTGGAGTCTACAAATTGGCTAAATCTATTAACGTTCTGTGTAGTTTCTTTCCCACCCCTCCTTTTGCTATATTTTTTTCACACACCATTCATTTTAGCTCACACCCCGTTTCTTAATGATTATGCCCATTCACTTCTTCTTTTACTTCCTCGTCCCTCTTCTAAATTTTAGTATTCTTTTCATCAGTTTGGGTTCCCCGTCTTCCTTATAATTTATTAGTTGTCACCTATAAACATCCAAATGAAATGTATGATGAAAATCCCAATCTAAATCGGGCAATGTAGAGACAGAGTTCGTTGACTTTTTGGCTTTTAAATCTTTGAATCATAGGAATTACAAGTTTAGAATGCGTTTATATTTTCCCTCTCACTGATAGAATCCATGATCGTGTTAATTCCATGTCCCCAATAAACATGGTGCTACTCTTGTCTCATTGATGTTGAACATAGTTAAAAACATACGTATATACTTTATGGTTTCGATTTCAATACTTGTATATTCTGATCATGACTTAATGTCCATTACTATGAAATATTGAACTTGGCAAGAGAAACCCTCCATTAAAATGGAGTCAGTGTACTGATTCCATCAATCTTACACTTGGTTTCAGCTTTCTGTACTTGCATTAAGGTCTGTATGTTCATCTATTTCATTTTCATTTATCCGTATAACACATGCTTCGGTGGAATATTAACCCTAAATGTGATGTCTTTGCAAGTACAAATTTGTCTAAGCATTATTGAAGCATTATGATTTAAAGAGAAGGGTACAATCGCCCTTAAATGTTTATAATTTTCCCTGGGGAGGGAAAGGTAAAGACTGGGGTGGTGATAGAATTAGCCTTACAAATTTCTTTCATACAAATTTTACTCTTATGTTTCACCCCTATTTATTAGCTCTCGATCAAGTAATTTTTTATTTTATTTTTGTTGACTCAATCTTATTCAGCTTGGTTCAAGCAAATAATTCAAACACAGATAATGAACTTGATTTTTTATTACCACATATAACTCAAAGCACTCTCATTCAGAAATAAAGGACAACCCCATTGCTTGGGTCTTATTTCTTCCATCTAGAGCTAATTTTTGGGATCACAAATCAAAATTTTGTTTATTTTTATCTGTACAAGGTTCTCATATTCCGATTTGACATGTCGTATCCTTTCAGTATCAAAAAAGGTTCCCAATTTCATATTTTGGGAAAATTTTCTTCTACTCTGATTTCTTTTATTTTGAACAATCGTAAGCATATCATGTACGATATTGGTGTATGAAACATTACATTTAGAGCTGACAAGGCAATGAATTTTCTAGGTCTGTTCTGACATTTTGACACTCTGTTTACTCATACTTTTTTTTTAAACTACGGACAGTGCCCTACTTGAAAATATGTGCTGGCTCCTCCGCTGTTCATCATTATATCCTTTTATGCATCCTTTCAAAGTTATCCTTGGTCTTTGTTTAATATTTGCTAACACACTTGAATTGATTTTATGGTCCTATGGATGTGCATGATTGATTGATAAATTCATAAGAAAACAATTTTCAAGGGTAGATAGATTATTGCCGGCATTAGTGTATACCACTTACTAGCAGCTGCATTGAAAGTCACTAAGGAAAAAAACAACACTGGATGTTATCAAAAGTGGTAGAGACCATTTGGCTTTCAAAAGTCAATACATGGTCATCTGGATCAGTTGAACCATCGCACCAAACATAAGGCACTTTTGATGTCTAGTGGAAGAGGCGTTTCCATGATTTATGCAATGAAAGAGATAGTTCTATTTGGTAATCCATCAACTGTTTTCCTTTCATCTTTAGCACAACTTTCATCATTTTCAATGTGATGTCTCACAAATATGCTTCTTCACTTTCATAATGCTTCCTTTGAAGGCTATAGTCCTTCTTTGACTCAAAACATTACAATAAAAATACGCTATTACAACGGGCATTGGCTGTCCGTTGTAGTAGAAGGCTATTACAACGATCCATTCAGGTCCGTTGTAAAATATGTCATATACAACGTCTTTTTTACAACGGACATTGTTTACCCGTTGTAATAGAAGATTATTACAACGATCCACTCAGGCCCGTTGTAATAGATGCCAACTTTACAATGGTCAAAATGCCCGTTGTAATAGCCTTTATTATATCGGTCCACTCAGCCCGCCATCTGTTTGCTTTCTTTCCCTCGCTGCTAAAACTTTATTTATCGCTAACCCTAAATCTCAAATCAAACGTTCCTTCCCAAGATCTGGAATACCTAGATTCGTCGACCTCTTCTCTATGGCAATCCAACACCGATGCCCTTTCTCATCTACGTCCTTATCGCAATCCAACATCAACCTCCAAATGAATATGGCGATCCAAAACCTAACGTTGTTCATCGAGAATTGATGTTACTGCTGGTCACAAAAATTGTCGGTCTATTTGCTATTCTATAAAAACCAACATCTCTTCCGTTAGAAAAGCCTGATCGTTCTGGAGCTCGGTGATTGGAAGAAACGAAGCTCATCTGAGATTAGAACCTTGAATGTGGATGTTGTTTGCTTACTGTTCGCCCCAATCAGAGACGTTGCTCGCCTTATTTCTGTCGCCTCATTGAGTGTGTGCGGTCTTGAGTGCTTTGTTGAGGAAGCGTACTGTCGATGATTGTGGGACTTATTGGTAGGAGATTTTGCTAAAATTTGATGTATCAGGTGTTGTTCAGGTAACGACTTGCTAAATCTAATTGCTCCAAGTTGTGTTGTTTTATACTTACTACTTGAGATTAAAAAACAATAAAATGTTGTCCAGTAATATCTGGCTGAAGATGACTCTAAGACAGGTTATTGATGATACTAATAGTTGATGCCTTTCGTGGTTTGATTTTGTTTGGATGCAACAGTTTTGTTTCATGTAACTTGTTCATTTAGGTGAGGCTATTATTTGGAGATATCGATCCATGTCTAAATCTATTGATGGTTGGTGTTTGACGTTGAAGATGAGAAAGCTTATCCGATGGACAAATTTTTAGGCACACAACCTTAAGATTTCAGGTACATGACTTTGGTTGTACATCAGGTAAACCTTCAGTTTTTAGGTTCTTGACCCTGATTTTATATCAGTCATGTTATGATACTAAGAAAATATGCAGTTTGTATACCTACAAGTTATGGTAGCTTTGTAGTTGTAACAAGTACGTGAATACCAAGTGAAGTGAATCAAATAACCTTGTATGCATATGCTCTACTATGTCCCGTCTTTTGTTAACTGAATGAATAAATTAGTATCAAATGAATTGTTAATTGATATATGACTTTTTCATTGATTGTTTTTCCATTGTTGCATTTAAACTTGCAAAAGTTAATATCAGGTCGTGTGCTATGCATTGTTTTTCCTTTGTAATTATAAAATCATTGTACTGAATTTGAGCTAGTTTCAAATTGTAAGCTAAGGTGTTCAGAAGGGAAGTGGGGTGAGGCAGAATGCAGATGTCAGTGGAGAATTGTAATAGATGACAGTGTAGGAGTTTTGTGATGGCAGACTTGTTGTCTGGTGGTTGAATGGCAAATATGTAGTGTGTATGCGTGGTGATATAGTGTGGTAATGGCAAGCGGAAGTAGGCAGTTTTGATGTTGATGTATATGTATGTGTGTGGGGTACGATGTGAAGTATGGAGTCCGATGGCTGTGTTGTTTTACTTAACGTGGTTTTGATTTGCTGGAGTTTGCCTTGGATTTGATTGATCAGAGTTGAAGTCGAGTCTGGTTGCTGTGGTGATGAACGAAGTTCGAATTGGGTAGCAGTCAAGTGGAGATGGTTCGTATGTAGTTGTTCGACTGTGGCTGGGAACAGTGAAGTCAGAGAGGGTGTCGGTGAGGCGGTCGACTTGAATGTGAGTTTTTTTTCGTGATTGAGAATGTGGTGATCGTTTGCTGTGCTGATGATGTTTATGTGCTATAGGCAGTGAAGTGGCAGGTTGAATTGTAGATGAAGGGAGTACTGAGGTGGTATTTTGTGATGAAGTAGGTGATTGGGTTTGAATATGCCGAATGTTTATGGTTGTTGTTGTTTCGAACAGTGTAGTAGTGGGAGTTTGAATGGCCGAGGAGGATATGTAGTGAGATGGGGTATGCACTGCTGCAGTAGCGGAACAATATGTGAAGTTTCTTGATGTTGAAGGCTAGTATGTGCAAAGGTGATGTTTGAGTAGTTGAGGTTCAATGATGTGGAACTGTGGTTGATAGCAATGTGATATGTTGGATCAGTGAAGTGATGTGACAAAAGTATTGGCAACTGGTGAACATGGTGCAGTGTGTTTGAATGTCAGTCAAAGGTCAGTTGGTTGGATGTTTGTGATATGAAGGGTGAAGTGAGTTCTGTGTTGTATTGCCAGGCAAAGTGTGTTATAAGACAGTTTCTTGGTGATGTAGATTGTATGGAGGCAGAGGGATGTGAACTGTGAATGGTCTATAAATTTAACGGTGTGGATGGAGTGGTGGTTAAGGTGATTTTGTATAGTCAGAAAAGTAATATGATACAAATATTTGATAAAGAGTTTGTTATATTATCTTTGTTACAATCAACAGCAATGAATTGAAAATACAAGCAACAATTTATATGTAATACATATATGAGTATTGGGCTTTAAACAAGTTAGCCCATGATCCGAAATAAATCTATGAAGAGATCTCAGCACTTGGATTGCACGTGCGGTTGAGATGATGAATAAAGAGATGTGCGGATAGATGAGCAGAGAAAGGTAATGAAAAAACACTTCTCCTTTTACTCCCCCCTCAAACCCGAGTAGTCTAGGGTTTGCTAGAAAAGAAAAATAATGGCGGCCGCTCTTCTCAAGGCGATAGTTCTTCTTAAACAGAAAATAGACGTTCTACAGAGAAGAGCATGCAGAATCAAACATCAATCTAGTATGAAGATTAACCTTTGAGATCTCTGACTTGGATTAGCTGCATCAACATTGAGTTCTTCTCTTAATCTAGTAAAACTTGACCTCGATAATGATTTAGTAAGTATATATGCCTTTTGATGCAGAGATGGTATGTATCCAATTCTCAACTTTTCTTTAATTACTTATTCTCTGATAAAGTAGAGATCCAATTCGATATGTTTGGTTTTCGAATGAAGAACTGGATTTGATGTTAGAGAAATTGTGCTAACATTATCACACCAAATTGTGGCCTTTTTGTTTGATTTGATGTTGAGTTCACTTAAAAGTGACTCTAGCCACATGACTTTTGCTGTTGTACTTGCTACGCACTTAAATTCGGCCTCTGTACTAGATCTAGACACAGTGTTTTGCTTCCTTACACTCCATGATACAAGATTTTTACCCAAATAAATGCAATAGCCAGATGTTGACTTTCGATCATCTGTATTTGTTCCCCAGTCTGCATCAGCATATGCATTTATGTTAAGTGTGTAGCTAGATTTTAAGATAAGACCATGATTTATAGTTCCTTTGAGATATCTAAGTATTCTCTTCACTGCTTTCCAGTGACTGTCTAAAGGATTCTGCATATACTGACTAACTTTATTAACACAAAATGATATGTCTGGCCTTGTTATAGTCACATATTGAAGTTCACCAACTATGCTCCTGTATTGTTTTTCATTTTGAATTGCTTCACCCTTATATTTTGATAGTTGATGATTTGCAACCATTGGTGTTGGTAGGGGATTAGCTTTGTCCATTTTGGCTCTTGATAATATTTCTGAAATGTACTTCCTTTGATTGAGATGTATTTCTGATTTTGAGATTCTTTGTACTCCAATTCCTAGAAAGTAATTCAGATCGATCTTTAATTGAGAATTCTGAGTTAAGCATTGCAATGATTTTCTTAATTTCTGCCTCACTGCTCCCTGTAATAATAAAATCATCAACATAAATTAGAATATAAGTGGTGGCATGGTCATTAATTTTAGTAAATATGGAGTTGTCAGATTTTAAGGAGTTGTAGCCAAATTTCACAAGTGTTGACTTGAGTTTACCAAACCAAACTCTTGGAGCTTGTTTCAAGACATAGATAGCATTATTGAGTTTGCACACCAGCTCTTTGTCTGATTTCTGAGTAAACTCTTCGGGTTGCTCCATGAATACTTCTTCCTGTAATACACCATTGAGAAAAGCATTATTAATATCTAATTGTTTGATGGTCCAATTTCTGCTTAAAGCAATGGTTAGAATGACTCTAATTGAGGAAGGTTTCACAACAGGCGAAAAAGTTTCTGAAAAATCAAACTCATGCTGTTGTGAATACCCCTTTGCAACCAACCTTGCTTTATATTTAGAAATTGATCCATCTGCATTTTTCTTTAATTTAAAAATCCATCTACACCCAACTATATTTTTGTTTTCTTGTTTCTCAACCAGATCCCAAGTTCCTTTGTTAATTAGAGCATTATATTCTTCTTGCATAGCAGCTCTCCATTTATCATTTTGAACAGCTTCTATGTAGGATGAAGGTTCTTCCTGAACAACCATATTGTTGATAATCTTTGGTTTATAAATACCACATTTTGCTCTACTTAATATTGGGTAAGTATTGATATTATTTCTGACAATGCTGTCAGAGTTACTGTTTGAACTGCTGTAGGCCATAGTATCATCTCTGATGGCTTGATCATGATTTGAGCTGCTTGTTTCATGACTTTGAAAATTCTGATTGTTTCCATCATCTACATGTGTAGCTTGCTCTTGACCTGACTCTTTAGCAGTCATGGAGTGTTGAGAGCTTGTATTGATGTCATCCCTTATAGGCTGTGTTGAAGGCAGAACTTCAATCTCATCAGGTGGATCAGGAATCATAAATTTTGAATTTCTCACTTTTTCTGTGATTTTTGCTTCAGCATTGCTATATGGAAAAACCTGCTCATTGAATCTTACATGCCTATATATATATATGTATATATATATATATATATATATATATATATTCTTCCTTTGTTGTCTAAACACCTATACCCCTTTTGTTTATTACAATATCCAAAAAGGTGCAAGGAGTAGACCTGAAGTCTAACTTGTGTTTATTATAAGATCTTAAACAAGGAAAACATTGACATCCACATATTTTTAGATGCTCATAATCTGGTCTAATTTTAGTTAAAACTTCCTGTGGACACTTGAACTTAAGAGTTTTTGTTGGTAGTATATTTATCAAGTGTACATCAGTGTTAAATGCCTCTGGCCAAAACTTTAATGGCATAGAGGCTTGTGCTAGTAAAGTTAATCCAGTTTCTACAATATGTCTATGTTTTCTTTCAATAATTCCATTCTGTTCAGATGTGTATGGACATGTAGTCCTATGATTAATACCTTTCTTTAAAAGAAAATTTTTAAAGGAAAAAATTATTTTCCACCATCTGACTGAAATGTACATACATTATTCCCAGTCATATTTTCAACCTTGTTAACAAACTGCATTACTATATTACTGGTTTCAGATTTAGACTTCAGCATGTATATCCATACAAATCTTGAATAAGCATCTATAAAAGATATGTAATACTTGTAACCATAATCTGAGCTAATAGGTGTTGGCCCCCATAGATCACTAGCAATTAATTCAAGTGGTCTTGTGTAACTTGTGTGTGAATATGGAAATGCAAGTTTATGACTCTTTCCAATTGGCAAGAAGTACAAAAGTAAGAATCAGGGATGTTCTAGATGAAATGTTATTACTACTCATGACATGTTTTACAATTTTTATACTGGGATGACCCAGTTTGCGATGCCACAAATCAATTTAGCTACAATTTTTAGAATCACTAGAAATATTCATTACATGAGTATTTCCCTTATTCTCTAAGATTTTTGAATTTGAAAAATCAAATCTGTACAATCTATTGTTTTCTTTACCCTGCAAGATAATTTCTTGTGCTAGTATATCTTTAACTATGCATGTGTTAGGATAAAATTCAAAGTAATCTTTGTTATCTTTTGCAAATTGGGAAACACTCATTAGATTTCTCTTAATTGAAGGAACCCTTAAAAAGTTTCTTAAAAGAAATTGTCTGGGTCCATGTATTCTTGCATTTCCAGTGTGTGTAATGTGCACAGTTTTACCATTACCAACAAAAAGATTTTGTGTACTTTTGTACTCTTTGTTTCCCAAGTTTAGGTTGTTGAGATTGTTGGTCACATGAATAGTAGCCCCTGAGTCTGGATACCAGCAGTCATCTCCAGTATCATCATTTGTTGTTGTTTCAGCGTTTATAATTTCTGCTTGATTTGAGCTGCTGTCTTTTGGCACGGTGACAAGGTTTGCATTTGCACTGCTACCTTGTTGTGAAGAAGTATAGTTCTTGTTGAATCTAAAGTAACATTTATTTGACCCATGGCCATACTTCTCACATATTTGACACCTTATTTTATTGCTGTTGTTGCTTCTGCCTCCTCTTCTTCCTCTGTTGGATGGTCCACCCCTTTGAAAGTTATAAACTGACTTCTGGTACTTGGGTTTTGTGTACTCTTGTTGTATGTGTAGTTGATAGAGATATCTGAACTTACTGTTTTGCTGTGTTCTATCCTTCCTTCATGTGAAAGAAGGGTAGAATACAACAACTATAAGGGTGGTGTAGGCTCCATAGTGGAGATGATGGCCACCACAGCTTCATATTCACTGTCTAGACCACTAATTATATGCAGCACATGATCTGATTCAGATACTTTATGTCCAGCTGAAGCTAGTTGATCACATAAGTTTTTGACTTTGAGCAGATATTCATTCATTGACATATCATTCTTTCTGATATTTTGTAATTGTCTTCTGTGATGCATGATTCTTGCAGATGACTGAGAAGTGGAGTTTCTTTCAATTGTTGTCCAAACTTCTTGAGCAGTTTTACAGCCTATAAGTTGTGGAAGAATTGATGCGCTTATGGATGACATTATCCATGCACATACAAGGCTGTCTTACCTTTGATGTGCTATGTATTCTTGATTTGGCACCAGTTTGTCTTCATTATCTTTAACAAACTTTGGTGGAGTAATTCTTGTACCAAGAATATAATCCTCTAATCCATAACCTTTGATGGATGTTTCAACTTGTAATTTCCAGAGCAAAAAATTCGATTCATCAAGCTGAATAGATATCATCTGACTCTGAGGCTTGATTATGGTCTTCATCAGATCATTAACCAGATCTGACCGTGGTTGGTTTTGAGATACTCTTGTGCTTGATAATTGGGGTTGATTATTCATCTCTTCACTCATGATGATTTCAGAAATAAGAAGAATACAGAAAAGCAATAGAAATGCAGGGCAGCAGAAACTATCCAATTGGAAACAGAAAAAATAAAGGTACCGAGTCAAGAATTTCTCACATTAAAACTGATGCTACCGCAGATATAGATGATGATCAACTTTCTTTCTTTATTTGATCTGATATGTCGTGCAGGAGGGCACTTTCTTTAATTTTGAGATGATTCTTGATTTCTTGATTTCTTTGTTTTTCTGATTTTCTTGAATGAATTGTTTTGAATTGATTCTGCCGCAGCCACAGTTGTTGGCACAACACAGAATTATGTCTCTGACACACCCTTCAGATGATGAGACACAGTCTCTGATGATGGTGATCACCCAAATGATGATACTGTTCTGATGGTGTTTGATCAAATGAATAGATGGCTGTTAAGCCTTTGTTTGCTCTGATACCAAGTCAGAAAAGTAATATGATACAAATATTTGATGAAGAGTTTGTTTTATTATCTTTGTTACAATCAGCAGCAATGAATTGAAAATACAAGCAACAATTTATATGTAATACATATATGAGCATTGGGCTTTAAACAAGTTAGCCCATGATCTGAAATGAATCTATGAAGAGATCTCAGCCCTTGGATTGCACATGTGGTTGAGATGATGAATAAAGAGATGTGCGGATAGATGAGCAGTGAAAGATAATGAAAAAACACTTCTCCTTTTACTTTTATGTTGAAGTTGGTCAGGTATATGTGCAGAAATGGTTGATGGGAAGTTGTAGTTGCTTGGATGATATTTGAAATTTGAAGTGTTTGAGTTTGGTTCAGGTGCATCAATTGTGTGTGTGTGGGGTATTTGAGGAAAGTAAGTGTCAATTTGGCAGCGAGGTTGGTTTGTTGTTCGAGCACTGCAGTGGTCTGGAGCAAGTAGTGGATAGCAGTTGGTTTAATGTTGTGCTGTGAAGTATGTGAATTGCAGGCTAGTTGGGGATGTATGGCTTAGGGTGTTAATGCTTTATGTATTTGGCATGTAAACTTATCTAACTTTTTGGAGTGTTAGAATTCTATGACTCTAGCTTTTAGCCTTTTCGTATGTGATTTTAATTATTGTACGATAATATTTAGTATTAGTATGGATGTATTGCATGGATGCTACTGTAATTTTTTTTTTAAAATTGCATTTATTTTACAACGGGCAATGTGCTTTGTTATATGAGCTTCTTACAACGGTCAATGCATATTGTGAAACATGTTATGCAACTAGTATGGTTAGCCTATTGCAACGGGTTATGTCCGTTATATTATAGTCTATTACAACGGTCATAACCCCTTGTAAAAAGGTATACTGCAACGGTTTTTACAACGTGCTTTGCCCGTTGTAAAATGTGGTGGATATATTATCTATTACAACGAGGCCTATTACAACGGGCACATGCCTATTGCGAAAACCATATTACAACGGGCATTGCCCGTTGTATAAAGACTGTTTTGTTGTAGTGAAACTTGCTGATTGCTTTTTATAGTACTTATCTTTTGGCGTATTGATCTGACAACCTGGCTACCAATAGTTATGTGAGTGGTTGGGTGTAGATTGGTTTATCATGATGTGTCTTCTTATTTATCATAGTTGGCATTTTTTTTTCATTCTTTTAAATCTTGAGGGTCATTTATTATGATTAGAATATCATCGTTCCCATCTATTCGAGTGAGTAGGTCATTCCACCTCCTTGGTAAAGTCGGTATGATGGCGTGATTGAGATTGTCAAACTTGATGAGAAATTGTAATTTTGCTTCATCAACCGAGTAATCATTTCTTCCATTACATGTACTTGTGCTTGCTCTTCCTTAATTGGTGTTGATTCGATTCATTGGCGCTGGTTGTGCAGCAACTTGTCCCGTTTCAGCATTAGCTGGACTGAAAGTATGAGTTACAGTTTGAATGGCTGTAGTGTTCTTGCTTTTGTTTCTTAAGCTCGCACAAATATTGTTCTAAAGATAAGATTTTTTAAAGCATCGAGCTAAAATTTTCTTGAACTTCACAAAAAAAGACACTTAATGCATAAGCCATTGGGAACTAGGTCACTTAAAAATTTACCAAAATGTTATTAAGGTAATATTACTCTTTATCACATACTTAGAGCATTTCCAACCGTTTGTAAGGTGGAAATACGATTTTTTACACCCCGAAATGTTGAGTCAGGTACGTGATGCTCATTTCTTTAACAGAATGAAAGTAAGTAATGAAAGTAAAGTACCTGTTAAATAGACGTTTGAGGTTAGGCTTTTCTCCCGGTCTTCCAATTTTCACACTTGGAATCAAATTTCAGTGCAGAAATTCAAATTTCTAATAGCTAAGCAACCGATGCTTTTAGTTATAAGTGACTTTTTTCTTAGTCTGTTGTTGCTGTGCTATGTCAGGCTTTCCCCCTTTTCATTGTGGGGTAGCGACCCATTTACAGTTGTTGAGCTGACCCGGATTGACGATATAAATGCTCGGTAGGCTTGAATGCTTGACATGTGTTGTATATCTGATGGATTGCATGAGGTAGATTATTTTATAACATTTTTTTCGATGAGTGACACGTAACGATTGAATGGTGAATAATTCCTTTAAAACCTTTTACAATTAACAGCTTTTCTTCTTACAAGATGAGATTAACCGCTGCGATATTAAAAAATGAAAACTTTCCTGACCTAGAAAGTGACACTTGGCAATTCCAATTGACTTGAAAATCTTTCCTGCCTTCATCTCATACATGCGAATGCTAGGCATCTGTTATTTTCATGCCAGAGCTCAATGTACATCATACATCTGACATCTCAACATCCAAAATGCTACCTTGTCCGGAAATTTGTTTTGTCATTTATTGTGAAAAAGATCCAAACCCTTCATTTAGCCCAAGGACACTATTTTTAACCTTTAATTTCTACATCCGCAAATTGGCATCTTCAATCTTCGGTTACTGTAGCATTACTCCCTCCACATCCATCATATGCAATAACGACATTAATACAATATTATTATATATTAAGAAATAAATCAATAATATTTCAATATCTAGGCAATATAGTTGTAAATATCAGTCATGTATAATTGAATTATCAATTAAATAATTAAGTTATCAATAAAATTTAGTCTTTAAAGCTGTTTAGTTTATGGATGGCAATGGGTGAGTTGGAACGGGTTTTTATGCCTTAGACCCATGTCGGGTTTTTCAATTACTGACTCATACTCGTTCCGTAGACCCAATGTGGGTTTGGATTTTTGCTCCGAACCCGAAATACGTCTGGGTCAGGATAAACCAGCCCCGTCCAAGACCTGATGAAATTTTATATATTATTTCGTAATTGTGTACTAATGTACATATATTCATTTATTTTATTTATAAGGGAGATTATAACCAAATGATATATTAAATATAAATAACAATATGTTTACGATGATAATAAAATAATAACGAAGATGAAGTTTATAATAATAGTTCGAACAATATGTATATGTTATTATATAATTATCATCGACACAACTTAATACTATAAAAAATTTATAACTTGTTGAATGAAACATTATAGTATCTATAATATAACCACTTACGTGTAAAATGATTAACAAATCATCATTATAGTAATAAAACCATTTAATGATATATAAATAGTGCGAGTTGTGTTGGGGCGGGTCAGCCGAGCTCCATCCCGACCCTAAACCTAGAGCTTTCAAGAACGGGTAGTGGATCTACATATCCCGATGACCTAATGAGGCAGCTCTTGGCGGGTCAAAACATGGGTAGGTATACCGGGTTCAAACCCTAGACCCGTCCCATTATCATCTCTAGTTCTGTTCTTATTTTCCTCTCCCTATTTTCTTTTCTGTTTTGTTTTATTTTTTGCAATAATTTTAACATGGTATTAGAGCTTGATTTAATATTCTAACATGGTAACAGAGCATGTTCCAATCCTGTTGGAAATACTATGATTCGATTTATCAAAGCATCCTTTTTCTCGTATCTTCGAAAACTATATTTTCATCGTGCATGCCTCAACTTGAATTCACAACTCAAATCTGACTGCTCAACCTCACTACCGTCAAAGTCCAATTACACCAATGGAAAATCCACGACCAACATCCTAGATCGTCCACACTTCTCCAATCAGCTAAACTCCTCACCCTCGCCTTTAGATCCATTATGCTAAAATTACCGAGGAAGAATAAGATGAAGTTTATTATTTATGGATTTTGGTATTATTGCAAAGTAGTGAAGGCGTTTGATGAAATGTCTTTAAGCGTTGGTGAAGGTATATATATGTTATATTGTTCTCAAATCACGTCTCTGTTTCTTCAAAACAATGTATGACGCTGTTCTTGTTCCGGTTTCAGATGCCAATTTCCAGTTTTTCTTAGCTCGGCTTCAGTTTTTCGGCAACGACAGTAATGAATCTCGATTCGAATTCCACTTCCAACCCTATAGGAACCTCTCGAATTCTATTCTCTTTTCTTGGATTATGACTCCGAATTTTTAATTGAAATTACTCTTCCAATCCTGATTGAAATTCCACTTCCAGCCCCATAGGAATTCTTAATCCTATTTTTTCTTTCTGGATTTCGATTTCGAATTTTTGATACATTATTGTCGTCTTTGTAGATAGTTATCTACCAGTCAGATTTAAATTAGTATTTGACATTATACTCTCCGACGACACTTGAAATTATTGGTTTATATCATTGGAATATTTTGATGGCATTGCAGACTTCAAATTTCTTTTTTTCGTCGTCTATTTTCACAAACTCCAATTGCTACGTATTTTAAGCTTGTGGAAGATGTTAAAAGACCATTATTACATGTTAAGCAATAAATCAAAGATATTTCAATATCTATAGTTTCCATTATTATAATATATTTTTTATTGTATAATCACTTAACCTTTTAGCAGTATAACTATAAATATCAGTATGCATTGTTGAATTATCAATTAAATAACTAGGTTTAATATGATTTCATTCTTCTTCTTCTTGACTCCCCACATCTATAAATGCAGTTTAGTAATTAGGTGATCAACATATATCATAAATGCAAGAGCTTAAATGATCAATGTGCTCGTTGATGTTTCAACCATATCTTTTCTTAATGGGCTCATCTGTATTTTAATTTCAACCACTAATATGTGCAAACCACTATGTAATATGGTATGGATTTCAATTATTATCAAATCATTGTAATTGATGAAAGAGATTTAACTACAAGGAATAGTGAAATTTGCTTCGGAAGCTTCCACCGGCCGCTGACAGATCCGCCATTATGCTTCCGATGGACCATCAATTTATTTATTTAAACTTATTACTTTATTATTCCATATTAGTTATATACTTAGAAATTTGATTAAATATATAACAATTCAAATCCTAAGAATTTTCTAAATGTATTTTTATTCAATTATTCAAATTTCCGATTAACTAAATTAGTGTTGTCCATATTCTTTTTTGCTATATAATTATATTCGATAAATAACATTATTGAAAATCGAACATAGATAATCATTTTCTACAAGTTTCAATCTATCAATTAAAAAATTTCGATGAAATTTATGATACGTAATAGTTTTATGAATTTATTTTGTAAACATGTGTATAACTATAATTTAAAAAATTTAAACTAATTTGAAAAGGCAAGTAAGAGAGGCTGTAATCATTAATATTTATTTTATATTCATTGATAACTAATAAAAACTATTCAATTTTTCTACAAATTAAAATTTTCAAAAAAACTAATTTATATTAAATTTATTTTAAAAAGTGTGAAAACAGAATTAAAAAAAAATTAAGTAGCCGTCGGAAGCCGTCGCCGATTAAAGCTATCGACGGCCGTCAGAAGCAGTCGGAAGGTCACATATATTCAGCCACCAGGTCGAGAGCTGCTTCATTTCATTTACCTCCTCCAAATCACACAAAAACCTAGCTCTTCATCCCCGCTCCATCGCCGACGAATCCACACCACTCTCTGACCATTAACAAGTTCATCATTCTCCACTCTCCACAACTCTAGGCCACTAATTTATCTTCAATCGGGGTTTTTTTCCTTAACCCTACTTAATTTTCATTTGCTAAATTAGGGTTAATTTGTTATTTTAGTTATTTATATTGTTCATTAATGGTTTATTATACGCCATTGAATGCTAATTACGGTTATTATTGTTTAAATCTAAAAATTAAAGTATAATTTAGTGTATGTGTATATGCGTTAATTAATGTATATGCAAATTAAGGCTAGCTTGGGTTAATTAGTGTATATGCGCATAATTTATTGTATGTGCTTGTTTAAAAAATATTGAAAATAATAATTTATTTATAAAATCGTTTATTAGTGTAGACCTTTAATTATGTATAAAACCTAGTTTATTAGAAGGTGTGGCATATGGTAATAAACTAGCGTATATTGTAGTTTATTATTTATTTATTTATTTTAAAACCCTACTCCGAAGAGTAGAGCTAGGGGATACAGCTGTCCGCCACACTGACCCCCCTTTTTCGCCAGCCCAGCCAAGAGCATTAATCTTCTACCATGTTCGGCTTTGTTGAGGATAGACCGCTCAAGACCTTAAGGGAAACATATCTCAACCGCGGGACTCGAACCCGCAACCTTCAGGAACTTTGTTTCATAGTTGCAAGGTAGTCCTCAACCAGCTGAGCTATGCTCGCGGACATGTAGTTTATTTTTTAAAATATACTATTATATTAGAAATTCGTTAAATTTGAAAACATTGAAGATTTTATAAAAAATTAAAAATTATATAACATGTTATATAATTAATAAAACATTAAAATATAAACTCATTATTGTATAAATGCTAATATGTTATATAATTAATAAAAAATTATGTAACAATAATATATAAACAAATTAACGCATAATATGCTTTATTTTTTAAATCCCTTAGAGAGATTTTAGTCCCATCTGACAAGTATTGTATATGATCGTTATATGGATATTTGTTTTTTTTTCATAAAACGAACATCGATATTTATCTGATATAATATTTTTCGGATTTGTCCATGTATTTGAAAAATTACAAACATAGTGAAGTAATTGCATTTTGTAAATCATTTCATTTTAAACGGTTCATAAAATTTTGGCAGCACTTCATTTTTATTCCCAATATACGCACATTTGTGTATGATACGTGAAAGAAAGTGGGAGTGCTGTCGATTTTGTTGAATCGTTTAAAATAAAATAATTTACGAAATGTAATTACTATTGTGTTTGCAATGGGAAGTAGGATGACCAACCATCAAAGTAGAAAATAATAAACTAAAAATTTAATATTATATACATAATTTGTGCCAGTCCATAAAATGTGTAATGATAATTTAGTAAATGAATTATGGTTAAAGGAACATTAAATGAGTAAATGAATTATAAAATAAAATAAATAATATATTATATATTTAATATAACATTAAAATTAAATAATTTCCTAAAAATTAACTTAATTTTATAAAACCGAAACAAATTTATAAAAATTAACCGAGTTATATAAAAATTTAACCAAGTTAGCCAAGTTTTATAAAAGTTAAATAAGTTTAAAAAAATTAACTATGTTTTACAAAAATTAAGTAAACTTATAAAATTAACCTAATTTATCAAAATTAGCTAATTTTTTCTAAAGTTAAGTAAGTTATATGAAAATTAAATAAGTTTATAACAATAACTAAGTTAATAAAAATTAATTGAGTTTTTAAAGAAATAACTTAGTTTGTAAAAATAACTAAGTTAATAAAATTTAGTTTTTATAGAAATAACTTAGTTTATAAAAATAACTTAGAATATCAAGATGCAATTTCTTATACAATTGGGTTTCTCTTCGATATATACATGTACAAACACTAGATCGAGAGGACAATCCAACCATTCTCAATTTGATCAAAACAAGTAAGGTAATAATGTCTTTAAATCCCAACGCGATTCCATTTCACACTGTTATAGCGGCTGCTAATCTTATATATCACGATGTTATAGTGGCTACTAAGTCTATATTTTTTGGTAGTGATTAGACACATATCTCTTATTAGATCATGTGTTATAGGCTAGGAGCAAGCAGAGCGCGTACTAGAAATCTCGGGACAAAGAGGAGATTCAGGAGCTGGGAGCCAGGATTGCAGAGTTGGAGGAGCAAGACCGCCGTCGCGTTGTGGAGATGACGTAGTTGGACAAGCGCTTGGCTACGTATAAGTTGCAGCATGGGACGTTTTCTTTGTCGGGTGGCTCCAAAGACGATGATGAGGTTTGATATGTATGATTTCTGTGTTTGGATATTATACATATATACACTTGGAGATGGTGTGGATGATGTATTTTGGTATATTTGATACATTTTGAGTAGATGTTGGATGATGTGTCAGTTTATTTTGATATAATCGATACATTTTGAGATGTTGAAGGTTGATTTTGTGTATGTTGGTAAAATGTTTTGTTCTATGGTGGATTGTTTGAATTTGATTTGTTGTAAATAAAAATTAATATCGATGCTTTATATATGATTTGTGCTTTATATATATATTGTGTGTGTCTGTGTGTGAACCCGAGTTGAAATATATATTAATATGTATGTGTTATATGGGAAACGAGTGACAGCAAAAACAAAAAAACAACCCAGATTTGCAACGGTTTTCGATGGCTTATCGATCAATGATATCCAACGGCTACCAATGGCTTATTGGAAAAATATTACTAGCGGCTTATATCAGTTTTCGACGGCTCAATGGCAACAATTTCTAATGGCTTTTGACAATTGAACCACAACTTTCCACGTGCACATGATGGTCGTCGAAAACCGGTCGGAAGTAACCGATGGCAGCCGTTGGAAATCCATCGAAGAAGCTGTTGGAAGCATTGTTTAGTGGAGGCTTTATTCCTGACGGTCGCCAATGGTTTTCGACGGCTGCCGACGGCTTTTAGCCATCAGAAATGATGCCCGTTCTTATAGTGTTAGTGGGTACACCAAGGCATAAAATAGTGGACTGAGATCTTTTGTCGTTCCACTTTGGTACCTCCATTAGTTTAGTAACTTGTTTGTGTAGAAATCTTTGTAGTTGGCATTGTGTATTATAGAAGTTGATCTGACTTTCATTTGGAGACTAGAGTTACTTAAAGATAGGTACCGTTCAATTCTAGAGCTCAATTTTAAAACAATCAGAAGGTATTAAAATTGATCCAGGTGACCATGATAACTGACATATGTTGTAGAAGTTAAAATATGCTGCATATGAATGTTTTAATTTAATGAACCGACTTCTGTTATTTAGTGCACGTGTCAAAAACTTAAGAAAGCTATAAAATTTTGTATAATAGCCATTTTTTTCTTTTTCCGTTCAGTTCTTCACATGTTGACTTGTTTATGGATGTTTGCCTTTGCTTCATATTATAAGATATTTTTAGTGACAATTTTCATTCAACTGAAGTTAAAATTTAGTCTTCTTGATCTGATCTTTAGTTAGCCACTAATAAGATTGTGATATGTAGGATTTTTATGCTACTAGACTTGTTTTTATTCTAGTTATTGATATTTGAAATGCTTGCATTCATTGGTTGAGGAATGCTAAATGCATATGGAATCATAATTGTCATATAATTAGTGAAGAGTGTGGTGAAAATTATAGTGAAAGATTTATCACCAATAATAATAAGCGAAAGCGATTTAACCAGAATCTAGTATTGCCTATTTGAATACCAATGCAAACTCAAAAATCAACTATGTCATTACAAAAAAATCAAACAACAGAAACAAGAAAGACATAGAAGATTTAATGTGGTTCGGATTTGTATCCAACGTCCTAGAGACCCAACAACCCTTTTATTGCAACCATCAAATTCAAAGAGCAAACCTAATCAATGATTAGAGAGTTACAAGATGTGAAGACTCTCTCTAATTAATCACTCAATTGAAGAATTTCAATTTAGAGCATTCAGAATAGAGAACCCTCAAATTGATTTAGTTAGGGTATCTATCAATTACAATTATTGGCAATCTGATTGCTTATAATTAGGGAGATTGCTTTAGACCATCAGATCATATCAAAAGAATCTGCAACATCAATAGAGAAGAAATACACATTGAATTGACGCAACTGCCATCAAAAATCCGAATCAGCAAAAACCCTGAGAAAGTTATGGTTTGAATACATGATTTAGTTAGAGTATCTATCAATTACAATTAGTGATTTTGATGTGAATATGAATGTTATGGTTTGAATACATGATGTATGCTAAGAAAGTTAACACCTTTGCTTGCTTAAGCGATATGTAATCCCTTGTGTAAGAGCTTTGAACTTGGGTTTTAAATTTAAAAATATATTTAAGTTAAACTTGTTGGATTTCAAAAACGCTCCTTTATGATTTACAGCGTTAAAGTTTCCAAGAGTTAAAGTTTAAAAGATTTAGGAAACTAACTTTAAATTTTGAAATTATGGGTCGTATTACAATAGTCGCTATGGAAGCAGTTCGTAAAATGAACTGGTTTTTTTAAATCTATAAGTGTTTTACTTAAGTATATTTTATAAAGTCTTTTCTAACTTATGTTAAGTAATTAGAAAATATTTTTAACTGGAGACCCCGATTTCAGATAAGTATAATTTATCCAAATTACTCCAAACTAATAATTCTCGCGATGGATTGTTAGGAAGTATGCTATGGAGATGTACCATTCTTCCTGAGGGTGGTTCCAAAACGGAAAATATTAAATGTTGAATGTTTGTTCGATCCCGGAATAACTTGTACGGATGAATGCTATTATCGCGTTGGTTGCTTAGAGGGCAGTGTTATATTCAAAGATGGTCTGCTCAATTAAAAGGTAATCGTAATTTCAAGCCTCATCAACTGGGAATGACTAAATCAGTGGATATGCTTCAAGGCTATGTGGTTCGCTACCTTAGGGTATGGTCATTTCCAATCTAGATTGATATTATAGATTATGTATGCTTGGGGCCCAATTAGTTGTTGATCACAACCAAGGTGATGACATACTCGGCACTATCCAACAAGGAGTAGGGCCAGTCTTGACTCGGAGGAAGTCCATGTGAGGCTCTCGGTGTATTTTATCCAGAAATGCACTGTGGTAGGTGGTACCCCGATGCCTTATCATTGTTGGAATCCATTTTCCAATACGTGCCTTTACGGACTAGTTGTGCCCAACAACTGAAATGTGAGATGCATGTGTGGCCTGGAGTTTTATTTTCTTCCCTAAATCTCTTGGGCACTCAAATTTGTATGAGTAGCCAAGTGACCCAGGTTTCTCAGGGATGCATTTTGGAGGAGCTTGGAGCAGGTGGCTTCAACTTTAGTTAGCTACTATCTTATTCCGCTGTGTATATATGTATGTATTTTGTATTAGTGATGTAAGGATAGGTAGTTATAACTGTCCAATTTTGGAATCTTGTACTATTATGACACTGATGTACTATTATGGTAGTATCTATGTAAAATCTTATGTTGATTAATATATGTTGTTTCATTCCGTTGTGAGATTCTATGATTGTGAAGTTTCTTCGTATCTCTCTTTTCTTTACCCTAACGTTTCATCTTTCGAACAATGAAAGGCGGATCGTTACATATACCTTGCATGGGATATCATGTTACACATGCACACACATTTACGTATGTATATAATACATATGTATACTTATATAATAAGTGAAAATAAGTCAAATAATTTCAAATAATTTACGAATTAAACAAAATACATGATTTTATTTAAACCATATTTCTGATGTTCTAAATAAATTAGACTTTGCAGGCTCAATAATGATCCAATAGGGTAAAAAAATTGAAATTCACCCATAACTTCCACTGCGGGCTAGCCCAGTTCCAAAAATTGTATTGGAGCCTAATAGCCTATGCAGTCTAAATTAGACATATTAGGGTTAATTATTAAGGTCACAGCCCAAAGATTGTCTCTAATAAAAAATGCCCAAATTTGAGTTGGGTCTTGGGCTAATTTTCAAAATTATTTCAAAACTAAAAATACATGATTTTAAATTTAAAAATTAAATTTAAAACATGATATAAATATATTAAATAAATTATAATATAATAAAAAAATTCAAAATGTTTGAAAATATATATTAATTTTTAAAATTTTAAAATTTATTAATTGAATTAATTAAATAAGTTAATTAATTAATAAATGTATGCATGTATTATATATTATGATATATGTTATGTTGTTTTAAAATATTTAAAATAACATAAATATACATTTATGTATATCAATTTAATTTTTGAAATTAATATAATTTAATTAAAATTGTTTAGTTAAATAAATTAGTTTAATTTTAATTAACTAGAGGTTGATTAAATAGATAAGAGTTTAATTAATTAAATTAATTAAGTAAAGGTTAATCAATTAAATGAATATACACATGTATAAGATATATATGTGTAACATTATAGAGGTTATAACATGTAATAAGTATTTAATATAAATATTATATTAAATTAATTAAAATGTTAATTAATTTAATATAATATTTAAATAAAATAATATTATACATTGGACTGTTATATAAGTAATATAAAAGTTATATAATAATAAAATTCATATAATATGACTGTATAAACTAAATGTGGAACATCGAAGACATCCTAAACAAACTTAAGGGTTAATTTCATACGTGTTATACATATATTATAGTTTCAGATGTGTCTGACACTTGAATCACATGGGTATTTTATAAAAAATACATTATTCCATAAGTCGATATCAATCAATATAATATATTGAAGATTATTAATCTTTAATCTAAAGTTGACCTCTATCATTTATATATTAATATATTACTTGCATACTCTTTAGTTATTGAGCTTTCCTCAAGCTAGGGATGTCACATGTAGTACTACTAATATATTGAATAGACGAGGTAAGCTGACTGCACATATTTGTTGAGCTTTCCTCAAGATATGTGCATTATACTTTGGTTGTCGCAAAATGATAGATCCGAGTGGATAGTCCCACTTTACTTGTTGAGCTTTCGTCAAGGTAAAGGTAGGATTAGGATAAGGTACCATGGCTTAGAGTTGTATGTGATACAATCGATAAGAAGTTATCTATTGTGTGTTGGCATATGATTTGTTGAGCTTTCCTCAAGGTCAAAATCCTAAGGCATACAAGTCCTAACACTCATTAGTGAAGTTAAAAGATTTTTATGTTTTGATTAGGGTTTGATGAAACATAAAAGACTAGTGGGAGCCTTATTAGAAAATGGAATGATGATATTTAACATTTCTAATTATGTAAGAACATATGCTATATAATATTATAATAATCTACAATGATAAATTTGTGGATTTAATAGAATTGACAAAACGTTTTACAATTAAGATATAAATGATTTGAATCAAAGATTTTTAAATAGAAATATAACATATACTTACTAATGAATGCTTCTTGCATGTTAATGCTTCAATACCCTTGCAAGCATATGATTTTACAACCACTAAATACATTCGTAATTTGGTTGTTTACGTTTATTTGGTCGAGACTATATATTACATTCTATGAGTTTTGAACCCTAAAGCAATACAAGACTATGGATATTTGATCCACAACTATCGCATATAACTGTCATATAGGGAATGGTCACAGTTCGTAATGTACAATACTTCTATAAAGTTAGCTTATTCCAAAGAGGCCAATAAAAATTACTATCAGATCGAGTATTCAATTTGATTGATTACAAGAGGATTGTATTGTGTTAAATGTAACACTAAACCAAAACTATAAGAAAGATCGTAGAATTTGATCGCTGAAATGTCAATTTCATCTATTTACGTAAGGTGCATCATATTTGATGTCTTTAAATGTTAAGGATGATCAAAAGCATCTTTGTAAAAAGTTCGTTATAATGTTACGGTAAGGGTTTTCTTTGAATGGTTTGATCATTTGAAAGAAAAATGAAAGTATAAGAGTATATGTAATTTAAGGTACAGTTAAGATGAAGAGAGTGAATAATCACTTTTGCTTCATAAAGAAACAATGAGAACGAGAACTGTAATAATAATAATTGATACTTAACATTAAAATGAGAAATACGATTTCTATTCCAAAATGTATTTTCATATAGAAAATTGTCTTCTATGAGATTTATTTCTTTGAGTTTAAGATATTTGATAAAAAAAACTCTCTGCTAGAAACTAGTTGTAGTATATGAAATAAATAATCTATATTAAGTGAATGATGGACCTCCGAATTTAGTATGCTTTTATATAAAAGGCGAAAAAAGTGGCAGTACACCATACAGCACTTATTAATTGCATCAAATAATGAAAATTGTTTTCGTAAAACACGCCGAACATTATTTATGAAATAATGACTTTTTTTGCCATTTGCGGAAAATAGACATAGTTGTATTTCAACATGAATATTATAAATATTAGTTATCAAATAAAACTATAATGTTGTATTTATTTTCATAACCAAAGTGATGCATTGAAAAATACAGAAGATCTAATATCATTTATAGTTATTTTGGAATTATAGACTAAGTTATAGTTTGGAGAAGTAATTTTATTATATGATTATGATTCATATGATACGGGTTAATTATATCTCAGACAATTAATGGCTATGTACCCATTCAGTGGAAGCATCATAAGAGTTAATGAACTCTTCGGATTGATTTATATAGATGTATTGTAACAGACCACCTTTTTGTACGTTTTAAATCGACTATAAACAACACATGTTAGACTCAAACCATACAAAAGGGTGAATATTTATTGGGGTGAATAAGAAAAGGGAGAAAGAAATAAAATAAAATAGAATCTCACAGCGAAATGACAAAATATAATAATCAAATAACAGTTCATGAAGCTGTTTTACAAAACATTTGATTATACTTATTCAACACATATCAGAGCTACACATACGAGAGAAAAATAAATAACAATGCAACGGAATAGTATGAATGTAGTGGAATAATATAATAAATAATAATAATACAATCTTCGTCATCGTCCTCTAGAAATAAAGTCTTCAAATTCTGAAATGCTCAAGCCGACCCGACCGAATTGAAAAGACAAAACACTCGAGTCAGAACTAAAAGATCTTATGTAAGTTAAATCAACGGTAAATAATATGAGTGGAATGACGTCAGAGATGTTTACGGGATTTGGTATCTCCTATCCAGTATCTAACGTGAGTGCAGTAACTTAAGAGATGTTCGGGATTCACATCTCCTAAGGATCCGTTAAACTCTTTATTATACGGTAATATTTTTCTATTATAATAATGTCTAATAGTAAAATAAACTTACTTTTAAATAGCATTAAGGAGTGACCTAATATTCTCCATAACACGTAATAGTCCCAGTAATCCATCAGGTATCATGGTTCCGCCTGATCCGGAAGCCACCAGAGGATACCACACGGGCTGCGGGAGAAAACCAAACTTGTATAAGGCTCGCTACGATAGGTGACACGACACAACTAGGCAATGCCAGGGTAGGTATACCAATAACGCTTCTGGGCCGGTGGTAACGCGTAGCAGCTACTACCGCCCACCTCGAGCCACATTCCCAAGTCAAATATCAAAGTGGCCACCGAATCAATCCAAAAAGTCAGAGTATAATATCGAAGGGATGTGTTCGATTGAAGGAATGACCCCACTTAACCCGTCGATCGCTCCTGTTTTAGCCATCTTATGCCAACTCATGGAAGTCGGGTCCACGTATATCCTCAATAGAACGTCGCCACCATCCTACTTCATTTTGGAATCTCCACCGCATACACGGTTGTTAAAGTGGTTTTCGAAGTTGGCAGAGAGCATGACAAGTTCGGATCCCGGTCTCTTTAACAACCAAACGTTATTGTAACACCGCGGTCATTTTCAAAATAGTTTATACTTTAGAAACCAAATATCATTGTCCTTTCAAAACCAAACCAATTCGATATCATTTTCATTTCAAATATATCCTTTCTAAAATCATAACACTTTCAAAGTTATAACATTTCGAAATCAAAACACTTAAATATAACACTTTCAAATGATAGTACCTTAAAACTCATAACTTTGAAACATAACTTCCACCACTAAAATGGTTTGAATATTAAATTACTTTATATAATAAATAGCTTCTTCAATTTCACAAATCAATTCCAAAACAACTCGAATTCTAAAAATTTAGATTTAACCAAATCACAAATCATAACTTTCAATTCAACTCAGTTTCCAAATTAACTATTTCAAGTTATAATGATTTCAAACCGATTGATCCAAAAAATAAACCATTTCACATTCAATATATTCCAAGCTTTAAGTATTCAACAATTACAAAACTAAATTTGATAATTATAATTCAGCAATTCAATTTTTTATTATTTAGTTTGAAGTATTTTACTTAATAAATCCATTATCATTTAAATAAAATTCAACTTACAAATAACTAAATATTTCCTTCAATTTATTTATATGTGAAATATTCATTTAATTCACCTCAAACCAAAATCATGTTATAAAAATCACACCTTTTAAAATTTCAAATTTAATAAATTTCACATCAAGCTTATTTGAGTTTGATTCTTTATAAAATTCAATTTCAAATAAATCTCAAATTTATCTTCCAACCTTAAATTTATTTAAATTATTATAAACTCTATATTAAAATATAATTTAAATACTTAATCATACCATCTTCAATAAAAATCAAACTTATTATTAAGCTTATTCTATATTAAACAAATTATACATAGCTTAAAATCAAGGATAAAATAACTTTTATATAATATCTAAAATCAATCTTTATCTAAAACCATATATTTCTTTACAAAACCATAGAAATCATTTCAAAATATTTTTATATATAGACCACGGTGTCTGTATAAATTTTTCTATCCTATGGTCAAGTGATATGGATATATATCATTTCAATCCGTAATTTAAAATATAAATACGGTTATATATCATTTCAAACCGTAATACCGAATGAAATAAAAATTCACAACAACTTGCAGTTTATAACAATATAAAATACAACATCCATTTATCTAGTATCAATCATCAAACATTTATCACAATCATTATCCAATTCAATCAATAACATTAATATAGAATAGATAATAAATAACAGGTATTTACTGGCAGTATGTATTCAATAATAAATTAAATAACTATTTTATCCAGTAAATTCAAATAAACCGAGGTGATGATTCAAAATATGCCAAACAGTCATGAACAAATTTCTAATCACATCATAAATCAATTTAACAAACATAAGAAATTTTAGAAGTTGTGAGTGGGTTAAAACACTCACCTTTGACTTTAAATTGAATTTAAATCCAATTTAACCCCAAAATTTGAACAGTCTCTGAATTCGTCGAAACCAGCACCAAAATGTCCGGAATTTCGATACGGTCCTAGCGGAGAAAATCGCGCATGAATTGTACCTCGTATGTGAAAATTATGCTAGTTAATACATTATAACTTAAACTAGAATTAGTAAAACAAAACAAACAATTACCAAAAGAAAACAGCCACGTCACCCTCTTCAACGTAGATGGGCCCGTGCTCCAGAGCACGCGTGATCACAGAACCCTAGCCACCGAGTCTCGATCGACTCGCCTCGCCGTAGGCCATCGCGGCCACAATCCCCACCGCTAGCGCCGTGCCAACGTCGCCCATACGAGAGCCCTCTTCCGGTTCACCCTCGATCACACGAAATTGCAGCCGCCGCACCCAATATTCTTGACCTAATCAAATTTTGTATGACGACCTGGCCAATGAAATGACAAACGAACTATACCGATGAAGTCCCCTTGGTCCACTCTACAAAACCCCTCATACGCTTAGGCGATCGGTCACAGTTCATCACGACGCGATGAACGACCGAAAATGGTTCTTCAATTCCTGGCCAGATAGAAGTTCAAATTGGACAATGGATTATAGATCTGAGATGCGCTCGTCGAGAGCTTTAGATCAATATAAAATTTGTTATTGTTTGAGGAGTTTGATTTCTGAAGTTGTATTTTGAATTGATATTGGATTGGGAAGATTAGGGTTTTCAGCCATTTAGGAAGAGGAGCAACAGAAGTTTATGCACGTACAGAAATGAGAAATAGAAAGGATGCTAGGGTTTGTAACGATATATATATATATATATATATATATATATATATATATATATATATATATATAGGCAGAACAAAATAGAAAGGAATGAGCCTGATTTGTTTGGGTTTTGAACGATAATTGACCCGAAAAACCCATTTCGATCCCAGAGCGGAAATGGGTCAACCCATATATCAAAATATATGTTTTTGAATATTTTAAAATCAATGGAACATGTAGGATCGATTTTACCCTAGAGGGAGGATGAATAGGGTGACGCTATTAATTATAAAAATTATTGCGGAAGCTTATAAAATTATTTCAACATAGATATATCAAAATAATAGCAGCACAGATAATAGCAGAATAATAAATGCAGAAATAGAACGACATAGAATTTACCCAGCTTCGGCAAAACCGTACCTACGTGCTGCTCCAAGGTTTCTACTCGAAATTAAGCAGTCATACGCTTACACACGTAAACTCGTGACACCCGCTATCGACTAGCCTTAATTCTACGCTCAAAACCCTGTCACAACTCAGCCACTGTATTGCGAATTCTCAAACTACGCCATGTAGTTTGTCCCCTAGTCACACGACTAGAAATTACAATTGTTTAAATAGGAAACACAAATTTAAAAACAAAACTCTAATATAAATTGAGCCCAATAATCAGGCCGGCCCACAAGCGATAAACTTAAACCCCTTTTTCTTTTATCTCTATGTCGGCCCGTTCCTTTGTTTAACAATGGCCGTCGATCCTCTTTGCTTCTGAAATTAGGGTTTGGAGAATTGAAGTGCGCCGCTTGAATTCTGAAGCTTCAATTCCTCTCTTCTCTATGTTCACGACTGTTTGTACACTTCCATTCTGCCGTGTCTTTTATGTTGGCTTGAATTTGATTTTGTACATATGATGGCATTCATGTGTACATTATTCTGAAGCTTGTGTTCATCTTTGTTGTAGAACTGTGTACATGTGTTCACATTGATGTATATGCATTTGTACTGATGCATCACTTGTTGCCATTCACTTGAAATCAGTTGCGTTCGTCTGGTTTTACTGCATCACTGTTGTCATCTTCTCTTGATATTTTTGAACTTGAACTGTTGTATTCATGTGTTTGCTGCAATTTCATTTTGTTTGCAGTTTTGCCCTTGTTTGGTTTGTGGTGCACTTACTTGCTCAGTTGTATTTTATTATCCTTTTGCACTATAAGCATGCTTTAACCTGAACTGGTCTTGTTGCTTCCATATCATGGCTGGTTTGAGTTTTTATGTCACTACATGTATGTATACATGTGTATATACATATGTATATATATGTTTGTGCATTGTCTTCCTGTAGTTTGTACCATTACCTTTGTGCACTGTTTGGTTTATATTGCATTCGTACATTTGGATTTTGGTCGAGGCTTATTTTAGTTGTCTTGACCATTTTCATGAACTTGCACCTATGTTGAATCCAGCTTGGAGCTCGGGTTTGACCTTGTGCTGATATTGTGACATTATTTTTATTGCATTTGAGTTGAACCCGGCGTTTTGGGTTTGACAAGTGCTCACCTGTCCCTGTAATTTTATCAAGTGTATATATCAGTATGCACGGCCTTGTGGCATGTACACTGATACACTGTGCATGTCATAAGCTATTCGTGTATGATGAATTCGAATTTAAATGATGACGAACAACCCAAATAACTGAGGCAAATATTATTTTCAAAATCCACATTTTATTTTATGCTGCAAAAATATTTCCTTTTCAGTTTTACTGCATCAATATTTATTTTTGCAGATTGCTCAGATGCTGGATTCAATTTGGAGTGAAGTTGAGGATAAATACGAGTGTGAGTGATATGTAGTGAGGTGCAAATGTAAATGTGAATTGTGATGTGATCGAATTCGTATTGTAATTGACATTGTATATATATAGTGAGAGCTTGAAATTTGTACTATTCAAAAATTGTAATAAATATTTGTTTGAACAAAATATCTGTTTGAATTCAAATTCCGTGTTATTTATTTTATTCATCGGATATTTATTTAATCTGTGAAAATAAAATAGTATATTAACAAATACATTTAAATGAATATATATATATATATATGTTTATTATCATCAAACAAAAATCATATACTCGCATATTCAACAATCTCCCCCTTTTGATGATAACAAACATATATTTAAGATTTTGAATATATTAAATGTATTTGATCATTCAATTTGCTCCTCCTATTTGAATGCTTCCTCTCTACGCAAAGCTCCACCTTTATATATGCATGCAATTAAAAATATGCAAATTAGCCTAGACGCAAATAGAAAATATTTGACCTTTATTTGTCAAAATCTTAACTTTTCTCCCCTCTTTTATTATCAACAAAAGAGTAATAGTGTTAGAAAAATGGAGACAAAGTGATAGATATTAATACAACATTAAAACTCAATCGAATATAAATATTAAATTTCAATAAAAAATCAAACAAAAATCATAAATACTCTGTTAGGCGCATATTCCACTTTTAGAATGACGGGAATGCTATCATCATATAAAACCATATAGTTGTGTCTATTTATGGTACATTTATATCAGGAATTTGAATATCTACTAATCATGCATAACCATTAGGACTTTTAAATGAGATTAGTAGTATTCCAATTTTATTTTAAAAAAATGAGTTCAAGTATCTTCTAACCACGCATAACCATAAGGACTTTTAAATGGGATTAGAATCAACTTGTTTATTTAAAAAAAATCAATTTTGATATGCTTTCCATACATGCATAACCGTGAGGACTTTTAAATGAGCATGGAAGCACATAACAAATTCCAAGTAATTCACCCATGCATAACCGTGAGGACTTTTAAATGAGAGTGAATACTTTGGATTTTATTTTATTTTATTATATATATATTTTATTAAAAATATAAAATGAAAAAACGAATTATTCCTGTTTAAAGTACCACATATCAACAAACTATGTTGAATTTTGATGAGTGATGGTCGTTAGAAATATGATAGAAATAGAGATGGTCATGGAATTCTTACCAACAAAAAGTTTTATAACTCTTGTTTAAATTTCTAAAGAAATTTACTAATTATACCGTCTCGAGTCATAATATATGATAAAGATCAACACTCATCACTTTTTCAATTACTATTTACTTTTTCGATAATTAGTAGGGAGAAAAAAATGTTAAATATTTAGAAAATAAGATTTCTAAAACACCTAAGCTGAGATGTAGTTTACAAAAACTATTTTCTGGTAGGGGTTTTGTAAAAATGTATGCAAATTGAGAATCGGTTGAAATGAAATTTACGTAGTTATTTTCCTTGGAAATACGATCTCTAATAAAATGATGTCTAACATCTATATGTTTTGTTCATGAGTGATGTACAGGATTATTTGTGAGATCAATTGCGCTTTTGCTATCACACGTTAGTGGTACACGTTTAAAATTTAGACCATAGTCTTGCAAAGTTTGTATCATCCGTAAGATTTGAGCAAAGCAACCACCCAGAGCAATATACTCTGCCTCTGTGGTGGATAACGCGATGCAATTCTTTTTTCTACTTGGCCATGCAACTAATGAATGTCCTAACATAAAGCATGCACCACTAGTACTTTTTCTATCAACTAGACTTCCAGCATAGTCCGCATCTGAAAATCCTTTTAATTCAAAATTATCATTTGTTGAATGTTACAGACCAGATCATGAGTTGTGCAACAAAATATCTCAAAGTCATTTTTAACAACTTTTTAAATGAAATTCTCTTGAATTTGAATTGAAGCCGTGTAAATAATCAAAAACCGTGAATATAGAGTCAGCCGTAAAATAACCAAATGTATTATCATCCAATAAAACACTATTATTAATCCAAGCTAATATATATGAAGTAATTCAAAGACTAGAGATTTTTGTAGTGTTCTTGGCATAAGAGGATAATTGGCCAACAATTTTTAATAAGTCAAAATCTAAATCATCATTTATTTTATCATTACATTATTGGCTGATTTAATTTAGACTACTTTGCAGATTATCACATTTAATATATCGTTCAAAATATACCATTACCTGTTTTACCTTTACGATAATTTTTCGTTGTTGCCCAATTTGATTCTGTCACCTTTATAATAGGCTAAGGAACTTTTCTTTGTCGCCCGTTGTGTTTCTAGAACAGCCAGAATCCAGATAACACTGTTGTTGTTACTTAGCCTGCCATCACTCCTACACGATAAAAGATTTTTGTGACCTATTTATTTTTATAGGTCCATGATTGTTAGTGGCAGAATATTTTGAAAAATAATTTTTTGGAGACCCAAAACTATATATATATGTTCCTTTTGGCACCCAGATTTGTTTAACTTTGAGAGATTTTATATTTGTGCCTTTTGGAACCCAAATTGGAATGGTTTTTACGTGTTTGGGTCTATACCAACAATTATTTTGATTTTGTCCAAATTTTCTACAAATTGTGCACATTGAATTGACTTGATTAATTTTTGTTTTAACAGGTTTAGATTGATTATATCCAAGACATTGTCTGACTGTATTAACAGTTTGTTTCCCTAAGAGCATATTCAACGATTTTCACTTTTGGAAAATTTATCTAAAGTCGTTGACAGTTATTGGACTTGTGTTTTGAGAGATTCCTTTTCGTTTAATAATTATGTACACTTTTTAATAGAATTTTCTCTTCTAGTATTTTCACTCTCTTTCAAAATCAGAATTTCATTTTCAAGCGATTTAATTTTGATTTCTGATTTTTTTAATTTCTTCTTCGAATGTTGGACACTTATCACACTTAGGGATCCTATTTTGATAGGTTTTAACTAATTGCTCAAGTTGTTTACTTAAATATATCAAAGTATCTTTTTGTGATTCAAGTTTGGCATACTTCTCCCTAAGTCGTTCAAAACAGCCATTTACTTCGTGGAAATATATAAGTAATTCTGAATGAGTAAGTTTTGATACCTCACTTGGCTCGTCATCATCACTGTCAGTTATTTCACCATGAAGATACAAATTTTCTCTTTCACTCTCACTACCAGTGCTATCACTTTCATCTTCATCGATTTCATCCCAAGCAACTGCAAAACTTCTCCTCTTCGGTTTCTTTTCTTGACGCGGTCGATTTTAAGGACAATTTGGCTTGATATGGCATGGTTTATTACACTTGGCAGTTGATCTCTTGTTTTTCTGAATTGTCTAGAACTTTGTTTATTCTGCTCTTTATTTGATGATTTTTGGTCGGATTTCCATATTTGCGATTCCATTTTTTGAAACTTTTTTATTAATAGTGCTAATTCAGCTTCACCACCACCATCATCATCATCTTCATTTTCAGTTGTTCCTTTAAGAGCTATTGATTTCTTTCGAGCGTCACCTCCTTCATGCTCTTCCTTGAGTTTCATTTCTTGCTCATAAGTGGTGAGATTTCCAATGAGCTCTTCCACATTGATTTGTTTCAAATCCTTTGATTCTTGAATAGCTGTGACTTTTACTTCAAAACTCCATGGAAGGACTCTGAGAATTTTTCGAACTATTTCCAATTCCATGTATGATTTTCCAGAGCTTTTGATTTGTATACAATATTAGAAAGTCGTCCGTACATCTCTTTGACATTTTCTTCCTTGGCCATTGTGAAATTCTCGTATTCGCTGCTTAGCATGGCAAGGCGAGATTCTTTGACTTGAGACGTTCCTTCGTGAGTCACTTCGAGTGTGTGCCATATTTCCTGCGCAGTTAGACAATGTGAGACACGATTAAATTCAAATTGATCCAATAAACAGATGATAGAATTCATAGCTTTAGCATTAGCATTTTGTAATTTATTTTCTAGTTCTGTCCATTGATCCATCGGTTTATCTATTTTCATATTATCTACAATTATAGTTGGTGCTCTATAACCGTCTCAACAATATTCCAAGCGTCAATGGTTTTGAGAAAAATTTTGATTCTATTTTTCCAGTAGGCGTATTCACCATTGAATATTGGTGGTCTAACTATGGACCGACCCTCAACAAAAGCATTACTAAAAGAAGCCATTTTAAAATTCAACTTTTGAAAACAAAAATTGATTTTTGAAAAAAAAAATCAATTTTTTAAAAACAAAAGCTGATTTCTATTCCTAGCTCCGATACCACTTGTAGGATCGATTTCACCCTAGAGGGGGGTGAATAGGGTGATGCTATTAATTATAAAAATTATTGTGGAAGCTTAAAAAATTATTTCAACACAGGTATATCAAAATAATAGCAGCATAGATAATAGCATAATAATAAATGCAGAAATAAAATGACACAGAATTTACCCAGCTTCGGCAAAACCCTGCCTACGTGCTTCCTCCAAGGTTTCTACTAGAAATCAAACAGTCAGACGCTCACACACGTAAACTCGCGACACCCGCTATCGACTAGCCTTAACTCTACGCTCAAAACCCTGCCACAACTCAGCCACTGAGTGGCGAATTCTCAAATTACGCCACGTAGTTTGTCCCCTAGTCACACGACTAGAAATTACAATTGTTTAAATAGGAAATACAAATTTAAAAACAAAACCCTAATATAAATTGGTCCAATAATCAGGCCGGTCCACAAGTGATAAACTTAAACCCCTTTTTCTTTTATCTCTATGTCGGCCTGTTCCTTTGTTTAACAATGGCTGTCGATCCTCTTTGCTTCTGAAACTAGGGTTTATAGAATTGAAGCGCGCCGCTTGAATTCTGAAGCTTCAATTCCTCTCTTCTCTTTGTCGATCGTTTTCGGCTTCTTCAAATCGATGCTTTCTTCTCTTTGCACTCAGCTCGTTCAATTTTATTGAGTTCGAAGTTGCTTCGGTATGTAATTTGTTGCTTTTGCTTTACTGTTTTTGCTTTCTTGAACTCGATGGATTTGAAACTGCCGATGATGAATGGGATTATAGAAATCGAATTCCTATATTTGTGTTCGTCTGATAGTTGTTTGATTTCGTCATTACCATGCTCGGCCATTCGATCTTCATTTGGATGCTTGAGATTGATTACTGACTTTTTCAATTTACTTGAATACCACGGTTTTGATTTCTGACTTGGTTCGATTCCTTGATTTCCAAGGCTCTGACTTTACTGTGGCGATGATTTCTTTCTTTGTGTTTGTTGACTTGATATTCTGCTGTCACCATTACTGTTAGTTTGAAAACTACTTTGATGACCCATGGCTTTGACTATTTTTATTTGGTATCTGTGACTTTGGCACAGTCTGATTTGAACTGAAGTTGACTTTGTGCATTTTTCTGTTGACATCGGCCTTGACTTTTTAAAATTGATTTTGTCTCGGCCTATACTTGAGCATTGCATACGCTTCGTGTATTGGCTTCGGCCATTATGTCTCTGACTTTGGTTTTACTTTGAGCTACAGTTTGGAATCTCCTCTGTCTTTGTTTGAACTTGTATCTTGTGCACATTGTGATCTGGTATCACCGACTTCGAGTTGTTTTGAGCATTTGTGTTATGCTGTAACTTGTTGTATTGAGTTGCACCCTCTGTTATATTGTGTCCGGTTCGGTCTTGTACCACTTGAGTCTGCACTTGCATTATTTCTGACCTTTCGGCACACAATCTTCATTTCTATTTGGTTTGTATCAAGTCAGTTGTGTTCCTAGATTTCTGTATTTCACTGTATTGTGGTTATGCATTTGTTCGAACTTGTCACCACTGTATCATTTACTGATTTACTTGATTTCATGATTCACCACTGAGATTGCTGTTTCATGACTTCGACATATATGCTGTTTTCAACTGCTTCATTTGATGTGTTGTAGCTGCATTCACCACTATTTGTACACTTCCATTCGCCTGTGTCTTTGATGTTGGCTTGCATTTGATTTTGTACATATGATGGCATTCATGTGTACATTAGTCTGAAGCTTGTTTCATCTCTGTTGTAGCATTATGTACATGTGTGCACATTGATGTGTATGCATTTGTACTGATGCATCACTTGTTGCCATTCACTTGAAATCAGTTGCATTTGTCTGGTTTTACTGCATCACTGTTGTCATCTTCTCTTGAAAATTTTGAACTTGAACTGTTGTATTCATGTGTTTGCTGCAGTTTCATTTTGTTTGTAGTTTTACCCTTGTTTGGTTTGTGATGCACTTGCTTGCTCAGTTGTATTGTGTTGTCCTGTTGCACTATAAGCTTGCTTTAACCTGAACTGGTCTTGTTGCTTCCATATCATGGCTGATTTAAGTTTTGCTGTCACTACTTGTAAGTATACATGTGTATATACATATGTATATATATATATATATATATATATATATATATATGTTTGTGCATTGTCTTCATATAGTTTATACCACTGACTTTGTGCACTGTTTGGTTCATATTTCATTTGTACATTTGGATTTTGGTCGAGGCTTGTTTTAGTTGTCTTGACCATTTTCATGAACTTGCACCTGTGTTGAATCCAGCTTGGAGCTCGGGTTTGACCTTGTGCTGATATTGTGACATTATTTTTATTACACTTGAGTTGAACCTGGCGTTTTAAGTTTGACATGTGCTCACCTGTCCCTTTAATTTTATCAAGTATATATATCGGTGTACATGGCCTTGTGGCATGTACACTGATACACTGTGCTTGTCACAAGCTGTTCGTGTATGTTGAATTCGAATTTAAATGATGACGAACAACCAAAATAACTGAGGAAAATATTGTTTTCAAAATCCACATTTTATTTTATACTACAAAAATATTTCCTTTTCAATTTTACTGCGTCAATATTTATTTTTACAGATTGCTCAGATGCTGGATTCAATTTGGAGTGAAGTTGAAGATAAATACGAGTGTGAGTGATATGTAGTGAGGTACACATGTAAATGTGAATTGTGATGTAATCAAATTTGTATTGTAATTGAAATTTTATATATATAGTGAGAGCTCGAAATTTGTACTATTCAAAAATTGTAATAAATATTTGTTTGAATAAAATATCTGTTTGAATTCAAATTCTGTGTTATTTATTTTATTCATCACATATTTATTTAATCTGTGAAAATAAAATAGTATATTAACAAATACATTTAAATGAATATATATATATATATATATGTTTATTATCATCAAACAAAAATCATATACTCACATATTCAACAGAACAGGTTTCAAGCCCAAATTCCATTGTACGAAGAAGTTACGTTAAAATCAGTTTATTTCAAACTGATTTCAATTGATTTCAATTTAATCGATTTTGGCGTTTCGAGTCCGTACGTTCAAATGACAAGTCCGATCGTTACGAAACTTGAAATCCTACAATAATTCATCGTTATGGATTCGATGAAACTAGTTTCGTCAAAATCCGAGTCAGTGGCCAAAATGGCTATTTTCCTATTGACTAAATAAATTAATAATTAACTGATTAAATCACTTTTTCAATTCAAATTTAATTATTTACAAATTTTACCATTCTGGATTACTTGGTAAATTTGGAATCCCTTGAACAAATTTCCATGTTGATCTATTATTGGATGTTCCACCCAATTCCAGTTTTTAAATTTCAATTTCAATCAATTAATATAACTTCGAATTTATTTCTCAATTTACTAATTACAATAAATTATAACCTTACAATTGGTTTCAATTAATTGGGATTGCACTAAATTAATTATTTATTAAACTGCATTAACATTATTACCTTAATTTACATTCAATTACTGTTAACAATGTGTTATTTCATTAACTAAATGAATACTTAGTTTTATTTTCTTATGTTCAAGTTATAACCAGGTATAACACTTTCACTACTTCATTTATTAGAATTCTATTCAAATTGTTAATAATTAGTTTTAATTACCATTGCTATGTTTCATTTTGGCGTTCATTTCAATATTAAATTATAAAGTTTTTTTTATTCCAAATCAAAATAACAAAAATCTTATTAATTAAACAATTTTAATTATTGAAAATTTCTGGGTCATTGCATTCTCCCCCACTCAAAACTTTTTGTTCCCGAAAAGGAAAAGAAGGGAAAAGAGGAATTGATAAATCAATATATATTATTCGAACATTATATTCATGAACAATAAATTTTCAAAATAAGATAATTTAAATAAAATATATAGATTTGTAAAAATTTAAATCTTTTTAAATTCAAATTAACAAAGTTCGAAAAACATTTTTCAAAATTTTTCTAAGTCCAAAATTTACGGAAAATTTCGACAGAGTCTCCTTTGTGCGGAGAGGCATTGGAGAAATTATAATATCAAATATAACAATATATAACATATATTTTCCAAAATAATATATATCCCAATACGGGAAAGACAATATAATAACGCTATAAACCATAATCCAAAAACGTACCTATTTGTCGGGCAATTAACGCTTATTTTATGAAACTAAAAGCAGTAACAATTGCTTCTATAACCTGTATTTCATTTATATAATCCCAAAAGGTTAACAATTGTATAAATGAAATATTTAAAGTTGTTTCACTCACTAACAAAAATCAATAAAAAATCACTTGCAATCACAACATACAACCATCACATACAATCAACACAAATCAATTTATTCATCCACATCAACCAAAACAAGTAGTTAGTTAAAGCTTAGACACTTTTAAATTGTATAGAATGACAAATAAACTATTGAGTGTACCATTTACTCAACAGTCTTACATAAAAATGAATAGATTATTCATACATCCAAATAATTTTAAAGTATCCTTGCCCAAACAACCATAAACGAACCAAACAACAATTCCAAACAATAGATCAAGTTAATTTTTATCAATTTCATTTCATAACCTTTGTTGTTTGATTTCCTTTTCATTCATATAATGGTTTATCTTTTTAATTTACATCTTATGTCTTACAAATTTCTATTTCCATCCATGTGTTTATTTCATTTATATTCATTTATTACTTACAAATATTCATTTTCATTTATTCAACTCATATCAGTTTCTTTTTATTGCATTATATTCATTCATTCATTCATTACTTAATTTCATTTATTTACATTCATTTATTAATAATGTTCATGTTCAATTCAATTACTTAGCATTTCAATTCACTAACTTAAGTTTATAGTCATCTACTTGCAATATTTACTTTCTTTCACATTTTATTATAGTAATATTTCAATCATAACTTAAGCTTATAACCATTATAACATCAAATTTTGATTTACAAAAGAAATTCATTTAACACTATCATTCATAGGTTTACTTGTACAATTTCCATTACATTTTCTTATTAAACATTACAACTTTTAATATTTGGTAAGTTATATATATGCTTTAAGAATGCAATTGAAATTTTATACAAGTTTTTCTCATTTCTTTTAATTAATTTAATGTTCAATAATCCTATCATTTGTTTTATAGGTTACTAATTTCAACTTTCTTATATACTTCAGCTATACTTTAGCATTTAATTTCTTATTTCATTTCGAATTTCCATCATTAAATGGTTAAAATCTCATTCCATTACAATAATTGAAAATCTCTAATTTATAGAAATTTAGGAACTAAATGCCAGGTTCTGTTTTAAATCATTTAAAAATAATAGATAAATGTATATACTTACAATTTATATATCCAATTATATTTAAACAATTTGAAATTTATATTTGTTTATCAAAATAAATGCGTAGTAAAACTACTATAGTGGCTTTCCCACTTAGAAACTCAAAAATGAATGTCGATGATGCGTGCATTCATCATGGAAATTATTTTCCAACAACAGAAAGGGGTGTATAGAACTTATTTCATTCCAGAATTTCTTTAAAACAATTTTTTCAAATCATATCGAAATATTTATATCAAAAAATACTTCTAATAATATTATTATATTCCAAAATCATTTGAAAGAAATTTTCAAAAGACCGGAACTTAAGTTCTAAAATTTCCTATTTTCATTATTTTATTTTATATCTTATTTCCAACCAATATTTATAAATTCCACTACCTAACAATCAATATATTAAAAACAAAAATATCCTTTATATAATATATTATTTTATATATAAAAATATACAATAGGAAAAAATTTAAAACAAATATTGTGTGGTCTGTCATATTAAGTGTTTAGAAATCCCTATTGATGTCATAGCGTCCTATGCACCAACCATAATTTATAAATACAAAACGGAACAAATTAACACAATATCAAAACCTTTTATAACACTAACAAATATACTCTCTCATATACATACGCTTAGCGACTCATCATAGGGTATTACTGCCCTACTATAAAGAGTCAGACCCCACAAAGCTAAGGTTTTTCGCTAAACCAAAGCTCTGATACCAAATGTAACGGATCGCGTCAGTAGGGTAACGCCCACCGTAGCATACAGCTATAACTGTGTTCTGTCTTTACGGCCAGCCTCTCGACTGCACCAACCTCCGCAAGGACATGTAGGAGTAAGAGTCATCCGCTCGCTACAAAACCAAATGCGAGAACCCCTGTCATGCTGCACCCGCCAAGTGCATAGGCAGACACACATGTCAGACTCAAACCATACAAAAGGGCGAATTGTTATTGGGGTGAATAAGAAAAGGGAGAAAGAAATAAAAGAAAACAGAATCTCACAGCGGAATGACAAAATATAATAATCAAATAACAGTTCATGAAGCTGTTTTACAAAAAAATTGATTATACTTATACAACACATATCAGAGTTACACATACCAGGTAAAAATAAATAATAATGCAGTGGAACAGTATGAACGTAGTGGAATAATATAATAAATAATAGTAATACAATCTTCGTCTTCGTCCTCAAGAAATAAAGTCTTCAAATCTTGAAATGCTCAGGCTGACCCGAGCGAATTGAAAAGACAAAACACTCGAGTCAGAACTAAAAGATCTTATGTAAGTTAAATCAATGGTAATAATATGAGTGGAACGACGTCAAAGATGTTTACGGGATTTTTCATCTTCTATCCAGTGTCTAACGTGAGTGTAGTAACTTAAGAGATGTTTGGGATTCACATCTCCTAAGGATCCGTGAAACTATTTACTATATAGTAATATTTTGCTATTATAATAATGTCTAATAGTAAAATAAACTTACTTTTAAATAGCAATAAGGAGTGACCCAATATTCCCCGTAACACGTAATAGTCCAAGTAGTCCATCCAATATCATGGTTCCTCCTGATCGGGAAGCTACCAGAGGATACCACACGGGCTACGGGAGAAAACCAATCTCATACAAGGCTTGCTAGGGTAGGTGACACGGGAAAACTAGGCAATGCTAGGGTAGATATACCAATTACGCTTTCGAGCCGGTGGTTACGTGTAGCATCTACTACCGCCCACCTCGAGCCACACCCTCAAATCAAAAATCAAAGTGGCCACGGAATCAATCCAAAAAGTCAGAGTATAATATTGAAGGGATGTGTTCGATCGGAGGAATGACCTCACTTAGTCTGTCGATCGCTCCTGTTTTAGCCACCTTATGCCAACTCACGAGAGTCAGGTCCATGTATATACCTCAATAGAACGTCGCCACCAACCTACTTCATTCTGGAATCTCCACCGCGTACACGGTTGTTAGAGGAGTTTTCGGAGTTGGCAGAGAGTATGACAACTTCCGATCCCTGTCTCTTTAACAACCAAATGTTATTATAACACCGCGGTCATTTTCAAAATAGTTTATACTTTAAAAACCAAATATCATTGTCCTTTCAAAACCAAATCAATTCGATATCATTTTCATTTCAATTATATCCTTTCTAATATCATAACATTTTCAAAGTTATAACATTTCGAAATCAAAACACTTGAATATAACACTTTCAAATGATAGTACCCTGAAACTCATAACTTTGAACATAACTTCCACCACTTAAATGGCTTGAATATTAAATTACTTTATATAATAAATAGCTTCTTCAATTTCACAAATCAATTCCAAAACAGCTCGAATTCCAAAAATTTAGATTTAACCAAATCTCAAATCATAACTTTCAATTCAATTCAGTTTCCAAATAAACATCAAGTTATATTGATTTCACAACCGATTGATCCACAAAATTAACCATTTCACATTCAGTATATTTCAAGCTTTAAATATTCAACAATTACAAAACTATGTTTGATAGTTATAGTTCAGCAATTCAATTTTCTATTATTTAGTTTGAAGTATTTTACTTAATAAATCCATTATTGTTTAAATAAAACTCAACTTACAAATAACTAAATATTTCCTTCAATTTATTTATACTTGCAATATTCATTTAACTCACGTCAAACCAAAATGAAGTTATAAAAATCACACCTTCTAAAATTTCAAATTTAATAAATTACACATCAAGCTTATTTGAGTTTAATTCTTAAATAAATTCAATTTCAAATAAATCTCAAATTTATCTTCAAACCTTAAATTTATTTTAAATCATTATAAACTCTATATTAAAATATGATTTAAATACTTAACCATGCCATCTTCAATAAAATCAAACTTATTATTAAGCTTATTCTATATTAAACAAATTATACATAGCTTAAAATCAAGGATAAAATAACATTTATATAATATCTAAAATCAATATTTATCTAAAACCATATATTTCTTTACAAAACCATAGAAATCATTTCAAAATATTTCTATATATAGACCACGGTGTCTGTATAAAATTTTCTATCCTATGGTCAAGTGATACAGATATTTATCATTTCAATCTGTAATTTAAAATATAAATGTGGTTATATATCATTTCAATCTGTAATTTAAAATATAAATGTGGTTATATATCATTTCAAACCGCAATCCCGAATGAAATAAAAATCCATGCGACTTGCAGTTTATAACAATATAAAATACAACATCCATTCATCCAATATCAAGCATCAAACATTTATCACAGTCATCATCCAATTCAATCAATAACATCAATATAGAACAGATAATAAATAACAGGTATTTACTGGCAGTTTGTATCAATAATAAATTAAATAACTATTTTATTCAATAAATTCAAATAAATTGAGGTAATGATACAAAATATGCCAAACAGTCATGAACAAATTTCTAATCACATCATAAATCAATTTAATAAACATAAGAAATTTTAGAAGTTGTGAGTGGGTTAAAACACTCACCTTTGAATTTAAGTCCAATTTAAACCCAAAATTTGAACAGTCTTAGAATTTGTCAAAACCTACGCCATAATGTCCAGAATTTTGATACAGTCCTAGCGGAGAAAACCGTGCATGAATTGGACCTCGTGTGTGAAAATTATGCTAGTTAAAACATTACGATTTAAAATAGAATTAATAAAACAAAACAAACAATTACCAAAAGAAAACAGCCATGTCACCCTCTTCAACACAGACAGGCCCATGCTCCAGAACACAGCAATCACAGAACCCTATCCACCGAGTCTCGATCGACTCGCCTCGCCGTAGGCCAACGCAGCCACACTCCCCACCGCTAGCGCCATGCCAACGTCGCCTACACGAGATCCCTCTTCCCGTTCGCCCATGATCGCACGATAGTGCAGCTGCCGCACCCAATATTCGTGACCTAATCAAATTCTGTACGACGATCTAGCCAATGAAACGACGAATGAACTATACCGATGAAGTTCCCTTGGTCCACTCTACAAAACCCATCAGACGATTTGGCGATCGGTCACAGTTCACCACGACGCGAAGAACGACCGAAAATGGTTCTTTAATTTCTGGCTAGATAGAGTTCAAATTGGAAAACGAATTACAGATCTGAGATGCGCTCATCAAGAGCTTCAGACCGATATAAAATTTGTTATTGTTTGAGGAGTTTGATTTATGAAGTTGTATTTTGAATTGAAATTGGATTGGGAAGATTAGGGTTTTCAGCCATCGAGGAAGAGGAGCAACAGAAGTTTCTACACGTATAGAAATGAGGAATAGAAAGGCTGCTAGGGTTTATAACGATATACATATATAGGCAGAACAAAATAGAAAGGAATGGGCCCGATTTGTTTGGGTTTTGAACGATAATTGACCCGAAAAACCCGTTTCGATCCCGGAGCAGAAATGGGTCAACCCATATATCAAAATATATGTTTTTGAATATTTTAAAATCTATGGAATAGGTTTCAAGTCCAAATTCCATCGTATGAAGAAGTTACATTAAAATCATTTTATTTCAAATTGATTTCAATTTAATTAATTTCTGGGCGTTTCGAGTCCGTACGATCAAACGACAAGTCCGATTGTTACGAAACTTAAAATCCTACAATAGTTCACCGTTACAGATCCGATGAAACTGGTTTCTTCGAAATCCGAATCAGTGGCCAAAATGGATATTTTCCTATTAATTAAATAATTTAATAATTAATTGATTAAATCACTTTTTCAATTCAAATTTAATTATTTGCAAATTTTATCATTCTAGATTACTTGGTAAATTTGGAATCCCTTAAAAAAAATTCCATGTTGATCTATTATTGGATATTCCTCCAATTTCAATGTTTAATTTTCAATTTCAATCAATTAATATAACTTTGAATTTATTTTCCACTTTACTAATTACAATAAATTATAACCTTACAGTTGGTTGCAATTAATTGGGATTGCACTAAATTAATTATTTATTAACTTGCATTAACATTATTACCTTAATTTACATTCAATTACTGTTAACAATGTGTTATTTCATTAATTAATTCAATGCTTACTTTTATTTTCTCATGTTCAACTTGTAACCAAGTATAACACTTCACTACTTCATTTATTAGAATTTTATTCAAATTGTTAATAATTAGTTTTAATTACCATTGCTATATTTCATTTTAGCGTTCATTTCAATATTAAATTATAAAGTTTTTATTTTTTATTTTTTTCCAAATAAAATTACAAAAATCTTATTAGTTTAACAATTTTAGTTATTGAAAATTTCCGGGTCGTTACATATATGCGATTGTAAGTCTATTAATACCAAGACGGTTCCACGTCTTTATAATATTCACGAATGAGTTATCACCGACATGGACATTTGTACTTGTTACATATGTAGTATGTCTAAGCTAGATTCATAGAGTATAAAACGAGAGCAAATAATATAACAAGCAATAGAAATGATCAGATTTGATCGAACAAGTGAGTATATTGGAAAGAGTTATGAACGTACCTAAAAACGAATAAAGATTTGATCATAGAAGTCACTCCTCCATGTGATACATAATGATGTATCGATAAGAAATAATCAAACTTTGCCGAACAATGCACGATTAATTGTGAGTAGAGTTGAGTTAGTTTAAGGCCATGTATTTAAGAGTATTATATAAGGTTAATATTATTTCATCTAGATAATAGTTTACAAAATCATACAAGATAAGGTTTTTAAGAAACCCCAACCTATCATAGGCGAAGGAGTTGGCAGGTTGTGCGAGTCGAAAGTCTACACGTAATAATTGTTTGTGAGAGATCTTGTATGAATCTTCCTAAAAGAATTTTGGGAAGGATTGTCATTAGATGACATATTTATGCTTTAAACATAAGTTTTATAAACAAAAACCGAACCGGTTTTATACAGGGCGATTCAAAAAAATATTTATGAATAGCCATTCCATTACACTGAGAAACAATTTCAAAAAATGTTAACTTCATTGTAAAGAAATTTCTTTGAGAAAATTCAAGACTAGCAATCCGACGAATCAAGAAAATTCTCGAAGGAAGAGAATTCAATTTTTTCAACGTGGAGTTGAGTGCATCAATTATGGGTAACTATTTATTTGCATAATAAAGTATATAATTATGATATAATAATCTATTGCTTAAGTATCTATGTATATATGTTATTATTGCTTAGTTAGTTAAGTGAGATTTCTATAGGTAATATTGTTGTCATACTAATGATTGCATAAGTTTAATGTACTTATACATGCATCTATAATATTGATAACCTAACATTCTATACCAAATAAATGTATTTTATTTTAATATTGCGTTGATTAATACATACATACATGCATACATACATACATATATATATATATATATATAAATCAATTTAATTACATAATTTATATCAAAACATGTATATATATTATAATTTGATCAAATATTTTTCTAATATATTTTTATATTAATTGTGAATTTTAACAATCGAAAATAATTTTTGTCTAGTTATTATATTTTTTATCATTATTTAATCATTGTAAGATTTAATAAATTCATATAAAATAAATATATGTTTCAAAAATTCAATTTTAAATTTTTCAAAATTATTTTATCATATCATAAGATCTCGAAATTTTTTTCCAGATCTTTTGAATAAAATTTTATATTTTTTAAAATTAACCTTAAAATCAACCGATTAGTATTTAATTAATTAAAAATATAAATTTTACTCACAAAAATTTCGCAACACTTAAAATATTATTCTCGATTTTCTGAAAGCTTTAAATTTAATATTTTAGTATATAATTATTTAATATTATTAATTTATGACAGTTTGACTGATTATTTTGTAATATATATATAGTAACATATTAAAATTATAAAAAAATTTGGACATCTGCTCTAATACCAAACGTCACGACCCGAATTTCAATGCTCGAAAATCGACATTTATACTTCAGCGTATTCGAATGCCGTAGATTCAAATGTTGAAATTCGATTTGCGCCAGAGCTTATAACACATTAAGTAAACAACATAGCGGAAGAAAATGAAATATTAATGAAACTACTCATGAATACAACATCTTTACAACAATGGTACAATATTCTGATACAAATGATTATCAGTATCAAAGCCAAAAGATAAACAATTGCGGAAGAAAACTTCAATAGAGGAACACCAATATTAATTTCAATAGAAAGAGAGAGAGCTTTAGAATCCAATACTGCAACTCCATCTCCAATGCTTCGAACCACAAGCTCGAACCACCACCACGATGTATTAAGCAAGGTCAGTTTCGAATGCGATCGCTAAAATCCAAAGGCTCCAAACCAATTCCAAACAGAAAGATGATGGCTACCGAATCTATATCTACTAGCTGATTATCTGAAAATCTAACTCTATGCTGCCCGTGTGGAAAAATATGGGCACCGAGTGTTTAGAAAGGGAACAATAAACTGCAGGTCAGTCATAGGATTGGTGTGAGAAAACTCTAAAATCTATATACATATCTTGTTTATATGTGATCAATATTGAATGTATGTAGTGAAATGTGGATTGTATGGATATAAATATGTCTGTATATGTATATATATATATGACTATATATATATATATGACTATATATATATATATGACTATATATATATATATATGTTTGTTTATAGAAATACATTTCTCAGTTGAACATTTCTCAGGCTTAAAACTACAAAGAAAATCAATTTTCTCTTCCCTCGACCTGTTTTGGGTAATGATCTATAAATGAAATAAAAGTGGTAATCATGTAACATCCATTTTAAAAATAAATTTAAGTATGTTTACTGGGTTAGTTATCTCAAAAATGAAAATTTATAGTAGAATCTCTTTAGATCAGAAAAATCTTTGATCATACTATGTTGTTTTGATTCTATAAATTTATTCATTCTAGAAAGTTATGATTTTTGAAAATCAGTTCATGATTTTTAAGTACATAATTGTTGAGAAATCTGGAGTTGAACCGAAAACACTTTTTCTTCAATTGCCGATGATCGGCGAAGTAATCTTGGTCGGGCTTGAGGGAGGAGGTAGCTGGAGGTTCGACGGTCACAGGAAAAATGATCAAATTTTTTTCGATCATCAGAGCAATGACATGGCATCAATTTAAGGTTTAAGGTTGGGTGTGTTCGTCGATCAGTTGAGGTGGAATTTCGTCGTCGTGGGGTGATCAGAATAGTTTGCACCAGGGGGAATCGATGTATTGGCGAGTGGTACTGCTCTGGTTGAAGTTTCGTGGTCATTGGTGGTTTGACACGGTGGCGCGTGATGATTTTCTGGTGATGGTTGGGTTCCAGATTTAGGCCTGATGTTTTGATTTTGAACTACGGGGAATTGATGGGTTCTGAGAGGTTGTGGTGATCAGCAAGGGTGTCGGTAATGTGTCAAAGGTAACATGGTCAATCATAGGTGGCTGTGACGGTGTGCACGATGCACTGATACACGTTGTATCTGGTTACGTTGTTGTAATTTAAGGAAGACGAAGAATGCTCGGGTTGGTCTTGGGGATGTCAGCGCGTAGGCTCGGAGTGATGAACCGGAGGGTAACTCGAGTATGTTATCGGGTTTAACCCGGGTTTGTCTCCGGTTTGAAGCACTAATCAAACCAGCTTTGAAATTTGAATAAAATAAGTTCTGAAATTTTATTCTTAAACAAATTTCTTTTATATACTAAAAGTTTATTTTAATATTGGGTCAATGATAGTTGTATAGTTTATTCAACTTAAAATTAATTAAGTTTTGTTTTTTAAGTTTATTTTGAAAATAAAAATTTAATAGTTTAAGTTAAGAAAATAGATTTAAGAGATAATGGTTTATCTTAAATGATGTTGTTGGTTTATAATTAACGTGAAGATATTAAGTTAATTTATATGTTGATGATAATCTATTTTCAAGATTATTTAAATAAGATCTTAAAGATAAAATGGTTCATCTTGAAACAATGATTTTTGATTATCAATTAACTAAAAAGGGTTTAAGTTAAATTGTATGATTTAGTTAATTTGTTTCAAAGGTCATTTAAAATAAGATTTAAATAATGATTATGAAATTAATTAAGATAAATAGGTTATCTTAAGATTAAAGGATCATTAATTTGAATTTTAATAATAATTACTTAATTAAAGGTTAATTAAGTATTAATAAAGAATTTATTTAATTAATTTGTTAAGAATGATGAATAATTAAAGGATGATTATTTAATGAAATCAACTAAGTAAAATTACTTGATTTAGATAATAAAAGATTATTTCTTAACTAGAGATAATTGTTTTATGTAATTACATTAAAGGATGATTAATTAAGTAAAGTTTAATTAATGACAAGTAATTAAAGGAAATTAATTACTTAAAGATAATTACTTAATCAAAAGTAATTAATTGATGATTTTAGTTGATTATCAAGTGATTAAAATTGATTTAAGATTTATTAATATAGGTGATTAGGGATAATCACTTATTGTAATTATTTAAGGATAATTAATTAAATGGTTCGTAATTAATTAATATTAATGAACCAGGATTAGTAATTTATTCATAAGTAATTAATTTGATTTAAATTAATCAAATGATTAATTAATTTTACTTATGGATGTTTGGATTGTATGGAATGCTTTGAATTGTTTTGATATCCCTAATGTATGATGCTTTGTGATATGAATTATTTTGATTTGGGCTGTGATGGATGTAATTTATTTATCTGTGATGAAATTATATTATTTATCTATGAATCTGTGAATGAAGATAAGCGTTATAAGATTATACCGCTTGTCTTTATTGTCGTGCTTGAATCTGTGATGATTGATGATGTTGCACTATTGTGTAAACCCTTGGACTACACCATACACACACAAATATGGATTTCATGGGAAATCGGTTTAGTCACAGATATCTTGAATATAATATTATTTGTGAATATTAGGCTCAGATCCCTAATAAGTTTCAAAAAACACAAAAAAATCAGTAAAAAAAGTATGTAAATTAGGTCCATAGAATTAAGTTACTAAGTAATTGCATATAGTTATGCAATTATTCACTGAATAATTACAGACATTTATGCAATTATATCTAAAAGTTGCATAAATTTACGCAATTTTTCCGGTGAATAATTGCGGAAATTTCCGCAATTTTTTGGGTGAATAATTGCGGAAATTTCCGCAAATTTTTGAAAAAATTGCGCAAATTTCCGCAATTTTTGGTGAATAAATTGTGGAAATTTTCGCAATTTTTCAGTGAATAATTGTGGAAATGTATGCAATTTTTTGATATAATTGCATAAATGTCTGCAATTATTCACTGAATAATTGCATAAGTGTATGCCATTATTCGGTAACTTAATTTTAGGGACCTAATTTACAAACTTTTTTTACTGGGGTTTTTGTGTATTTTGAAATTTATTAGGGACCTGTGCCAAAATGTCCCATTATTTTATTCAAAATGGTTTTGAAAGTTGAATTTTAAATCCAAAATGGTTTGGAAATGGAATTGGGTTGAATAGGAAAAACCTTTGAAAAAAAAGAGTTTTAAAGATACAAATTATTTTGAATAACTGTTAAAGCTTTGAATAGTTTGATTTGGATTTAAATTCAAAATTTGAAATTAATTTATATGAATATATGTTTGGAAACTATGGTTTAAAAAGGGTATACAAGTTATATGATGTGCGTGTGTGTGTGTGTGTGTATTTTAAACCATTTTTAAGTATCTTTAAATGTATTATTTTGGGAAATTGAACTCAACCTAAGTTTATACTTTTAAAAGCTATAGCTTGTGCATATTTAATCGGATTTTTTCGAAACAAAAAGTATTTGTTTTCAAATGATAATTGCTTTCATATAAAGAAAGAACTTCCAGTTTTTGTTGAAAGGATTTCAAGTTTGAAATGAAATAGTTCTGAAAGCTATGAATGAATCTTTGTTAAAAATTTGGTGAACTTTGTTTTTGAATTGAAGAGGATCTTAAAGGTGTATCTTTCTTATAAAAGTTTTGAAATGAAATAGTTTTGAAAGCTATGAATGAATCTTTGTAAAAGATTGGTGAACTTTATTTTCAAAGTGAAGTGGATCTTTTTGTTTAAAAAGATTAAAAGAGGAAATTGTTTAAACCTTTTAAAGGAAAGGTTTTGGGTAATAAGTTGTGACTTAACTAAGATCCCATTATGCATATGATTTTAATTTTGCGCTCATTATTTAGTTTAGCCGGGAGAGGACTTTATGTCATATAACCCATTTTGAATAATGATACGATGTAATGGATAGCATTTGAACAGCGGTGGTGAAGACCGGGTATTTTCGAGATCAAAAGGATTACCCGTCGAATGTCTCTACACCGAGTCGCGTCGGTATAGAGATCTCCGTATATGATGGGGAGTTCGATCGGGATTGCGAATACCCGGATTGCAAGGGCTTCTTTTGAAGTGCCTTCGGTTCTATTCGAACCCGGAACAAACTTGTATGGATGTTTGTCTGACATTACACTTTGAGATGCAAAACTGGTTTCTATCAAATACATTTCTGTTTGGTAGCGGAGAATTTATTCTCTTAGCTTAACACCCTTCTCTTAGACGTACGAGCTCAGAGGTTATGTAGTTGATGGTTACTAGTGATACATTCCCAATTTGGTAATGTGGCATACGAAGTGCTGCTGACATGTGTTGATCAAAGCATTGCTTTTATGAAAAGCGTAGCTTTGTGAATGTAACCTCGTCAGACCTCACAACCCGAAAATGGTCGAAACAGGAAAGATTCAGCAAGGTTATTAAGAGTCGCGCCATTAGGGTATGTCCATTTCCTTCTGGAAAAAGGTGGTATCATGGTATAGAGCCTAGATATTTAACCTATGTGGTTGCTGCAAATTTATTACTTTATGGTTGTTGGTGTTGAGAGCTCGGATAAAGGTTGGTAACGACCGGGGATGGCATACTTGTGTGGTGTTACCTAGTTACAGAGGTAACCCGGCCTTGTGTTGGCAGAGATCCGGTTAGGTTCTTGGGGCGTCCCTCCAGAGGCGTGCCTAAGTAGCCCAGGGAGTTCCTTTTCCTGATCATTTGCTGGAAATCCAATCATCAATACGCGCCTTTTACGATTGCAATTGTATAACCTGCCATTCTTAAATGTTAGCTATAGCAGGCATAATATAATGATACCTATGCTGGCTAAGATTAATATTATACTTGCAAATATTTTCCACTATGCACTAATAATGATATCAAAAAAAATTTGTGCATCAAGCATGTTTGACTATCATATGGAAAAATCTCCTCTAATTGTGCGCTTGCATTGTGTGTGTGCGGGGAGGCCTTATGGTAGTTTCATTTTCCAAAAAAGGCATTGCGGATTTCCTTTTTACTTCTTTTTATTTTTTTTGTTCAAGTAAACTATTTTTGTTTTCTCACACTAGACCCATGACTGACATGAAGTTTATTGTTCTCTTTCTAAACTCAGGGTGCCCACAATTTTCCATACAGGCAGCCTAGAGTTAGATTTTCAGATAATCAGCGAGTAGATATAGATTCGATAGCCTTCAGCTTTCTGTTTGGAATTGGTTTGGAGTCTTTGGATTTTGGCGATCGCATTCTGGACTGACCTTGCTTAATACATCATGGTGGTGGTTCGTGTTAGTCCTTGAGATGATGGTTTTGATGACAACAACCTTAGAATAAGATTATAAAATATAATTACTAGCATTATAGTTAAGATATATATGTATATGCAGGATTTAACCATGCAGGTATCAAGAATGAAGATTGTACAGTATAGAGATTCAAGACTGAAGATATCAAGATTGAAGACTCATGAGTATCAAGATTCTCAAGAGTTCAAGATTTCAAGATAAGTGATTTAATTAGGAATTTTGTTGAAACTCCTAGAAAAGCACTGGCATCTTAAAATTCAATTTATTCGTGGATAGAATCCACTTTGAGCTCGTTAAAGGGATGGAACCCTAAGTAGGATGAAACCTACGAAAAATCTAGTGGAACATTGTTTTGTATCCATTAACTTTTATTCAAAATGTTTTACAAAATTATATCTTATTTTCAAAATATTTTCAAAATCTTCCTTTTAAAAGAATCAAAAACATCTTTCCTGGTTTTAATAATTTTAGCCTCAAAATAATCTTTACTTTCAAAATCAAATTACCCTTGGTTTTAAACTATCTTTGAATAATAATATAATTAATTTTCAATATTTATACCTAGATTTAAATATAAAATTATAGTAAAATTTTATATATACCAAAATATCATTCTCTATATTTACTTATGTATTTTAACTATAGTTAAGTATATTTATAAAGTTTAAAATAGTTTTAATATAAGATAGAAGTTATTTTCAAAGAAAAACAAATCATATTCAAGTGCCCCATGTCGACATGGTAGTAGTTGATTTCAAAATTTGAATTTCAAAAGAAGTGTCTATTCGTCATATCCCTTCACGAATGGACATGGCTGTTGTTCTACTATAAATAGAGTTGGTTTTGTACGAATTTGTATTCATATTTTTTTGTTTTCACTCCTCTTCTTCTTTCACATTTCTTTATACATATTCTTACCATTACTCTGCCGAAATCAACATTGAATCTAACTAGATCATTTTTGGTTTGATTCTCTATCACCGTCTCAACAAGATCTCAGTGCTATTCGGAGTTATAGACTTCTTTGTAATAAATTTAGCGAGAAAAGGTGTGATTGTAGCCTTGGAAATCAATCAAGCGAGAAAAAGTGTGATTGTGGCCTTGGAAATCAATCAAGTTAGAAAAGGTGCGATTTTAGCCTTGAAAATCAATTGGGTGAACTTGTTGCCCCTGAAATCAAGTATCTCTACCCAAAGGATTGTGAATCTGGAGTGGTGTACCTCGTGGCCTTGAAATCGAGGGTGTAATTGTACAATTGCTTTTGAAAGGAAATCCGGACTTGTGTGCGGGACTGGATGTAGGGTAACTCCGAACCAGTATAAAATCCGGTGTGTTCTTTCCTTTATTGCTTTTACTTTATTTCTGCATCTATGTTTGATTCTGTAATCATATCCGTGTCTGAATATTGCATACATTTGTGTTCAAATTAACAAAAACTCAAAAATATTATAATTCCTTAAAACACTATTCACCCCCCTTTAGTGTTTGTTCTAGCATTAAGATCTGTAATCCGTATTTCTCACATTTGGTATCAGAGAAGGTTTTCAAAGTTTTCATAATCTGATTTTTGAAAAATTTTCAAAATGGCTACCAACACAAGTATTGTTAACACTACCAACACTGGTTCTATTATCCCTGTCACTAGTTCGTTTGTAAAAGGCCAGTCTACTGTCAGACCACAACTTTTTAATGGCAGTAACTATGCATATTGGGCATGTATGATGAAAATATATTTACAATCTATAGGACTAGACACTTGGAATGTCACACAGACTGAATATTATGAACCCACAACTAATTTCGCACAGTGGACTGCTGAGCAAAAGGATGTTGCACAAAATAACTCTAAAGCTATGAATATTCTGTTTTGTTCACTGGATAGAAATGAATTTAATAGAGTATCAGTTTGTAAGTCTGCATATGAAATCTGAAAAACTTTGCAAGTTACTCACGAAGGAACAAGCAAAGTTAAACAGGCCAAAATTTCTATGCTCACAAACTAGTTTCAATTATTTAAAATGAATTCTAATGAGTCTATTTCAGATATGCATAGTAGATTTTAGAACATTGTGTATTCTCTAATATCCATGGGAAATGAATTTTCGGAAGAAGATCAAGTCAGAAAAATCTTAAATTCTCTTACTCCAGAATGAGATCAAAAGACATTTGTGATCGAAGAGGCAAATGACATCAGTACTTTAAAGATAGAAGAATTAATTAAAAATCTAATGTCGTTTTAAGTCCAAATGATTTAGAGATGAGAAAGAAAAGCATCTAAAAAGAAATCAATGGCGTTCAATGCATTGACCGATGGATCACACTCAAACAACGATAATGATGAAGAGATAACCCTTATGACCAAGAATTTTCGGGAATTTCTAAAATATAGAAAGATGAATAATCTCAAGAGAAACAACTATAAGAACTCTGGAAATCAGAATATAGTGCCAAACAATATCTAATGTTTCAACTATGATGAACCAGGCCATATCAAAAGATATTGTCCGTATCCAGATAGGCAAAATCTTCCTATAAACAATGATTCCATAAAGGAAAAAAAACGTGCATTTACTGCTACTCTAGATGACTCAGACTTGTCCTCAAGCGATGATGATCATAAGATAGATAATTCAAATATGTGTTTCATGGAAGTTCACGACTTCGACAAATTCAGAGAAACGGACTTAGAAAAAGGTACACATTTACAATACAATTGGTTGAAATTGCAAGCTTAGAATTGGATGCTTGATTGATTGATTTTGAATTGGTACGTTGTTTGAAATTTAAATTTAAATTTTTTATTATTTTTATTTTTATGTTTATTTTCCATAGTATCATAATATTTTATGAAATATACTATAATTCTAGTAATATTCCAGATATATATAGACATTAAAAATTATATATATATATATATATATATATATATATATATTTGTATATATTAGAATACTTAAGAAAAATAATCATGAAAATTCAAAGGCACATGTCGACATGGTTCCTACCATGATGTCGACATGAGTACAGAATTTGAAATTCAAAATTTCAATTCAAATGGTTAAATTTCCCTCCACCTTTTCACTTCATTCAATTCTCTGAAAAGCTACCTTTTGACCAGAAATTTTAGGAAATTACTGAAATGCAGAAAGATGAATAATCTCAAGAGAAACAACTATAAGAACTCTGGAAATCAGAATGTAATGCCAAATAATGTCAAATGTTTCAACTGCGATAAGCCAGGCCATATCAAAAGAGACTGTCCGTATCCAGATAGGCAAAATCCTCCTATGAGCAATGATCCAGCAAAGAAACGAAAGCGTGCATTTACTGCTACTCTAGATGACTCAGACTCGTCCTCAAGTGATGATGATCAAAAGACAGATAATTCAAATTTGTGTTTCATGGTAGTTCATGACTTCGATGAATTCAGAGAAATGGACTCAGAAAAAGGTACACATTTACAATATGATTGGTTGAAATTGCATGCTTAAGAATTAGATGCTTGATTGATTGATTTTGAATTGGTGTGTTATTTGAATTTTAAAATTTTACTATTATTTTATTATTTTTATTATTATTTTATTTTTATTTTTATTATTTTCATAGTATAATAATATATTGAAAGTACTATAATTCTAATAATATTCCAGATATATATACATTAAATATAATAAGTATATATACATATATATTAGAGTATTTAGGAAAAAATAAATCATAGAAATTCGTAGGCACATGTCGACATGGTCCCTACCATGATGTCGACATAGGTACCAGAATATGAAATTCAAATTTTGAATTCAAAGGATTGAATTTCCCTCCATCTTTTCACTTCATTCAATTCTTTGAAAAGGCATTTTTGACCAGAGAACATGTCCTTTGAGAATCTATTTATTTACTATCTTTTATCATATCTTTTCACTAACATTTTCAAATTCAAACTCTCCCTTCAAAACTTCAAGCTCTCTACTCTCTACTTTAATGACTTCTTCAAGCAACCCCTCCACTATGAGAATTTCTAGAAAGATAAAAGAGCAACTCTTCAATGATCCGGAGGCCATAAAAGCATACATCAATTATGCTAACTATGGAAAAGTCCATCCTGGAAAGTTTGCTTTATTTCAAGATTTTTCTTCTTATGAAATAGATTCTCTTTTTGCAAACAATCAAGTTCTTAGTCTTGTTGATTCTTCTCAAAATGATTTTGTTTGTTATCCAAGTCTTGTTAAAAAAAATTGTGCAAATTTAAACCGTGGATTGTATAATGGAAACGATGATGAGATTTGGAGCAGTGTCAAAGGCACTAGAATCATTTTAAATTGTGATCTTTTGGGTACCATTCTCAATTACGAAAGCACGGGAATGGATCTTTCTAGTTTTAATATTTATGAAAATGATCGTGAGACATTTCATCACATTTTCGAAGGAAATGATGATTTTGAATTCAAAAATCAAAACTTTCGACCAAAAGCTAGAACTGTTAATCTTCTTTTGCAACATACTTTGACCCCAAGATAGGGGAATTTAACAATCCAACTTCAAAAGTTTGCAAAGTACTTTTTTCTATTTTTGGAAACTATGATATTAATTGGGCGCAAGTTATTTTGGATGAACTTCGTCCCAAAAATCTTGAAATGGGAGAAAACACTTTGTATCATGAAATCTATATCACTCAGATTTTTAACTATTTTGGAGTAGATTTCAAAGGATAAAAATCTATTTTAAGAAAATTTTTAATCACTCAAATATTTCTCTTATGAAATTCCATTTTTTTTCAACCTTACGAGACTCTTGCCGAAAAGGAAGAGCGTTTGGCTCATGAGTAGATGGAAGAGGAAGAAGAAGAAGGGGATGAAATGGAAATAGAAGAAGAAGACGGTGAAACCACTTTGGAAAGCATTGACTTTCCTTCCAATTGCACCAAAAAAAACCCTTCTCAAAAATCAAAAGACTATTGTCGAGAATCAACGGATTCTTAAACGGTCCGTTAGTAAGAAATTGGATAAAGTGACATCAAAGATGAACAATTTTTTCTCCAAAGTCAGTAAGGAGCTTGGATTATCTTCATCTTCGTCATCCTCTAACTAGTTCTATCTTTTCAGTTCATGTTGTATTAGTTTAGTTTGTTTTGATTTGAATGTTCATATAGTTCTTTATGATTAGTCATTATATGATTCTATTATGCAATGAAATTGAATTTCCTTTCTGTTATCTAGCTTATCTTATCTCCATAATAAATGTTAATATATTATATAAATATATTTACACACAATTATTCATAAAATTAAAATAAGCGATCAAAATTCATTGGACCAAGTCGACATCCCCCCTTGACCATGTCGACATATACCGGTCAGAAATGACATTTCATTTTAAATTTGTAATTTGAATAACTACCTTATGTCTATTCATTTCAAACGAATTTCTACACCTATAAATACCTATTTCTTCCAGAATTTAACACTTAGAATTATCTCTTATCTATTTTATCTCTAATTCTTCTCACAAACTCAGTTATGGCCAATCCAATTCATAATTTAACCGAGAATCTTGAAGAAACTCTTAATTCTTTCAAGAATATTCTTTCGTTCATTCTTCGTAACCAGCGACACTTAGAGTTGAGTCAAACTCAGATGATCAAGGAGTAAGAAAAGCATTTCGATGCGATATGATGGATGATTTCCTCCCTACACAAGGATGATAATGAAGCACATCCTCCTGTGTCTCTCACCAATGATAATGAAAAATTGGATGCCATTAAAGCAGACCCTATATTTGGAGAAGAAGGATGGGTGGAACTTCCTCATAATGTTTGATTTTACTTGATTGCTTTGTTTGATTTTAATTGTTTGCTTGGATTGATTTGATTTGGTTTGACTTGGTTTGGTTTGGTTTGGATTGATATTTGGTATGCAAAACATGTGTAAATATGCATTGATATTTATATGATATTTGATTAATTATCATGTCTATCAGTATCATTATCTCTTAATCTATCTATTATATAATCCGTTGTATAGTTTATTAATGCAGGTACATTAGTACAAGAGTGATGGGGATTTATATAGTTTCGAGTTAGTTTTTGTTGATGAAAAGGGGGAGAAGTTTAAAATAGGATAGTTAGGCATAGATTAAGGGGGAGCTATTAGTTTTAGGGGGAGTTATTAGGATAGAAGTAATATTTTATAAACAAAGGTTGTCATCATTTAAAAGGGGGAGATTGTTAGTCCTTGAGATATGTTGATGATAACAACCTTAGAATAAGATTATAAAATATAAGCACTAACATTATAGTTTAGATGTATATGTATATGCAAGATTTAACCATGCAGGTACCAATAATAAAGACTGTGCAGTATAGAGATTCAAGACTGAAGATATCAAGATTGAAGACCCATGAGTATCAAGATTATCAAGCGTTCAAGATTTCAAGATAAGTAATTTAATTAGGAATTTTGTTAAAACTCCTAGAAAAGCACTGGCATCTTAAAATCTAATTTATTCATGGAATGGAATCCTCTTCTAGCCCGTTAAGGGATGGAACCCTAAGTAGGATGGAACCAACGAAAAATCTAGTGGAACATTGTTTTGTATCCGCTAACTTTTATTCAAAATGTTTTACAAAATTATATCTTGTTTTCAAAATTTTTTCAAAATCTTCCTTTTAAAAGAATCAAAAACATCTATCCTAGTTTTAATACTTTTAGCCTCAAAATAATCTTTATTTTCAAAATCAAATTACCCTTGGTTTTAAACTATCTTTTAATAATAATATATTTAATTTTAATATTTGTACATAGATTTAAATATAAAATTATAGTAAAATTTTATATATACCAAAATATTATTCTCTATATTTACTTATGTATTTTAACTATGGTTAAGTATATTTATAAAGTTTAAAATAGTTTTAATATAAGATAGAAGTTATTTTCAAAGAAAAACAAATAACCAAATTCCCTTTGGCATGTCGACATACTCAAGTACCCCATGTCGACATGGTAGCAGTTGATTTCAAAATTTGAATTTCAAAAGAGGTGTACATTCGTCATATCCCTTCACGAATGGACATGGCTGTTGTTCTACTATAAATAGGGGTGGTTTTGAATGAATTCGTATTCATATTTTTCTGGTTTTCACTCCTCTTCTTCCTCCACATTTCTTTATACATATTCTTACCATTACTAGATCATTTCTGGTTTGATTCTCTATCACTATCTCAATAAGATCTCAGTGCTATTCAGAGTTATAGACTTCTTTGTAATCAATTTAGCGAGAAAAGGTGTGATTGTAGCCTTGGAAATCAATCAAGCGAGAAAAGGTGTGATGATGGCCTTAAAAACCAATCAAGTTAGAAAAGGTGTGATTGTAGCCTTGGAAATCAATTGGGTGAACTTATTGCCCCTGAAATCAAGTATCTCTGCCTAAAGGATTGTGAATCTGGAGTGGTGCACCTCGTGGCCTTGAAATCGAGGATGTAATCGTACAATTTCTTTTGAAAGGAAATCCGTACTTGTGTGCGGGATTGGATGTAGGGTAACTCCGAACTAGTATAAAATTCGGTGTGTTCTTTCCTTTACTGCTTTTACTTTATTTCTGCATCTGTGTTTGATTCTGTGATCGTATTTGTGTCTGAATATTGCATACATTTGTGTTCAAATTAAAAAAAACTCAAAAAGATTTAATAATTCCTTAAAACACTATTCACCTCCTCTAGTGTTTATTCTAGCCTTAAGATCCGTAATCCGCATTTCTTACCGTTCGAGCTTGTAGTTCGAAGCATTGGAGATGGAGTTGCAGTATTAGATTCTAAAGCTCTCTCTCTCTTTCTATTAAAGTTAGTATTGGTGTTCCTCTGTTGAAGTTTTCTTCCGCTGTTGTTTATCTTTTGGCTCTGATATTGATAATCATTTGTATCAAAATATTGTACCATTGTTGTAAAGATGTTGTATTCGTGAGTTGTTTCATTAACATTTCATTTTCTTCCGCTGTGTTGTTTACTTAATGTGTTATAAGCTCCGTAATGAATCGAATTTCAACGTTTGAATCTGCAGCATTCGAATATGGTGAAGTATGGATGTCAATTTTCGAGCGCTGAAATTCGGGTCGTGACATTTGATACCAAATGTAACGACCAAAATTTCGACCTCAAGAATTCGACACTAATACGTTCACTATAGAAGTGCCGAGCAATCGAATGCCGAAAATTTTAGATTGTTAAAGAAAAGAAGAAAGAAGAAAGAAGATGCACAGAAACAATAGCATCTTACATTCGCAGCGGATTAAATATAATATCAAATAATAGCATTAATAAAAAGAAAGCTGTAATTGTCATTTTACATTCAATACATCAGAGTTACAACCATTTACAAATAGACTAGACAGTTATATTAACCTGTCCCAGACTACTAGCAAATCACACTCAAATACATAGCGGTAAACTCCATACGTTCCTGCCATCCAGCTCCCCGTCTGAGCTCCAGAACGCCCTAACCTAAAAAGCTGTAATACTCGGTCTGATCCGAGCATTACATCAAAGTCACACCCGAGTTAGGCTGGAAACCAGCGTGAGTAAACCCATCTACTAATGCATAACTTACTTAAAACCCGAGGTAACTCGTACTTCTCCACAAGTTCACAACTTGTTATAGTCAACACTTATTTCACAAATCAATCCCTAAGTATCTTTACTTAGTTTCAAAGGTCCATATTGTTCCATTCCAGCCTATTGATTTCACATATCAAATCTATATGGAATTATTGTAGATTATAAATCAAAGTGGTTTTGGGTATTTACTGATACCCGACTCCAGTCTCTTCGAATGCCATGTCATCTTAACCCAAGTTATTCAAGTGAATACAATTCAATTTTAAATACAGGATGCCAACTTTTACACAGTAATTCATCATCGATAGATAACCACATTATCACTGTTCAAACCAAATATAGCATATCATAAAACATTTCATATCAGAAATATCAACCAATCATTCATAAGCAAGATTAATTAGTCACAACATTTCTAATTAATTTAAATAAATTAAATTAATTACTTTAATCACTTTAATCCTGCTTATAACATTAATTAATTACAAACCAATAATTAATCATCCCTTAATTATTCCCTTAAATTACATTAAGTAATTAGCTTTTAATTAATTACACAAATTAATTAACTTTCACCTATTCAAATTGATTACATTTTTCCTTAATTAATTACTCAAATTAATTATCCTATAATCACTTACATTGATTAATTATCCTTTAATTAATCACATTCATTAATTAATTAACCCTTAATCAATTTCCTTAATTAATCCACACTTAAACTAATTACATTAAATAATTAATCCTTAATTACTCCATTAAGTAATTATCCTCTAATTACTTCCTTAAGTAATTACCATTTTATTAATTACATTCTGTAATTATTCATTAATCACTGATTACATTAAGTAATAAACTTCATTAAGTGATTACCTTAATTAATTAAACTAATTAATTGTTTTAACAAATTACATTAATTATTTATCTTTAATTAATTAAGTAATTATACCTTAATTACTTTTATTTATAAGATTTAAATTTAATTAAGATAAACCATTTATCTTAATTAGATTCTTAACATTTATATTTTCTTAAAGTAGATGCTTGAAAACAAAATCATTTGAGAATACTTTTATTTATTTAAAGTTTAATTACTCTTCCTTTACCACAACTTACTTCAACATCATCTTATTATTTTTGAAAACACATAGTAATTTAATTGCAAATATAACCTAATATATACATAATTACTTTGAAACCAAACAATTTTAAATCATTTAATCTTTACATTTAAACTTGGAACTTGTATAACAATTCCTTTGCTTAAAAACTTTGTTAATACACTTTTAAAAAAATTTGATTAATTAAAGTTACTTTGCTTTTAAAAATCCTATACATACCTTTTTATATAAAATTTTCAAAACCAGGCAACTAAAGTATAAATTCCGAGCCCTAGCTTCAAAACCCCGTATAAAACTTCAAGCCAACCCACTATCCCACGCGAACCCTTCTTCCTCGAGTAAATTCTCAAACCTACTCGAGACCAACGCGAGAAAAGCTCTATCATCTCCCATGCCCAGATCAACCAGCCATCAACATGCATGTGTGTACGTGCACGCTGTACCTGTTAGTCCGTGAGATGATGGTTGTGATGACAATAACCTTAGAATAAATTATAAAATATAAATACTAACAATATAAGTTTAGATATATATATTATATATATGTAGGATTTTACCATGCAGGTACCAAGAATGAAGACTGTACAGTATAAAGATTCAAAATATCAAGATTGAAGACTCATGAGTAACAAGAATATCAAGATTATCAAAAGTTCAAGATTTCAAGTAATTTACTTTTTAATTAGGAATTTTGTTAAAACTCTTAGAAAAGCACTGGCATCTTAAAATTTAATTTATTCGTGGAATGGAATCCACTTCAAGCCTGTTAAAGGGATGGAACCCTAAGTAGGATGGAACCTACGAAAAATCTAGTGGAATATTCTTTTGTATCCGCTAACTTTTATTAAAAATGTTTTACAAAATTATATCTTGTTTTCAAAATGTTTTCAAAAGCTTCATTTTAAAAGAATCAAAAATATCTATCCTAGTTTTACTACTTTTAGCCTGAAAATAATCTTTATTTTCAAAATCAAATTACCCTTGGTTTTAAACTATTTTTTAATAATAATATATTTAAATATTTATACTTAGATTTAAATATAAAATTATAGTAAAATTATATATATATATATATATATTATTCTCTATATTTACTAATGTATTTTAATTATTGTCAAGTATATTTGTACAGTTTAAAATAGTTTTAATATAAGAAAAGGTTATTTTCAAAGAAAATCAAAACATCAAAATCCCTTTGGGATGTCGATATGCTCAAGTGCCCCATGTCGACATGGTGTCAGTTGGTTTCAAAATTCAAATTTGAAAAGAAGTGTCTATTCGTCATAACTCTTCACGAATGGACATGGCTGTTGTTCTTCTATAAATAGGGGTTGGTTTCAACAAATTTTAAGACAGATTTTCTGGTTTTTTCACTCCTCTTCTTCTTCCACATTCTATATACATTTTCTTATCATTACTCTGCCGAAATCAACATTGAATCTAACTAGATCATTTCTGGTTTGATTCTTTATCACTATCTCAACAAGATCCTTAGTGCTATTCAGAGTTATAGGCTTTTTGTAATCAACTTAGCGAGAAAAGGTGTGATTGTAGCCTTGGAAATCAATCAAGCGAGATAAGGTGTGATTGTAGCCTTGGAAAATCAATTGGGTGAACTTGTTGCCCGTGAAATCAAGATCTCTACCCAGAGGATTTTGATTCTGGAGGGTGTACCTCGTTGCCTTGAAATCGAGGGTGTAATTGTACAATTGCTTTTGAAAGGAAATCCGTACATGTGTGTGGGACTGGATGTAGGGTAACTCCGAACCAGTATAAAATCCGGTGTGTTCTTTCCTTTACTGCTTTTACTTTATTTCTGCATATTTGTTTGTTTCTGTGATCATATCTGTGTTTCTATGATCATATCTATGTCTGAAGATTACATACATTTGTGTTTAAATTAACAAAAACTCAAAAAGATTTAATAATTCTCTAAAACACTATTCACCCCCCTCTAGTGTTTATCCTAGCTCTAAGATCCTTAATCTGCATTTCTCACATTTGGTATCAAGCAAGGTTTTCAAAGTTTCATAATCTGATTTTGAAAAAGTTTTCAAAATGGCTACCAACACTGGTACTGTTACTAACACTAGTATCCCTGTCACTAGTTCATTCGTAGAAGGTCAATCTACTGTCAGACCACCACTTTTTAATGGCAGTAACTACGCATATTGGGCATGTAGGATGAAAATATATTTACAATCTATAAGATTAGACACTTGGAATATCACACAAACTGAGTATTCTGAACCACAACTGATTTTGCACAGTGGACTGCTGAGCAAAAGACTGTTGCACAAAATAATTTTAAAGCAATGAATATTATGTTTTTTCACTAGATAGAAATGAATTTAATAGAGTGTCAGTTTGTAAGTTTGCATATGAAATCTGGAAAACTTTGCAAGTAACTCACGAAGGAACAAGAAAAGTTAAACAGACCAAAATTTCCATGCTCGAAAAATCAGTTTCAATTATTTAAAATGAATCCTAATGAGTCTATTTCTGATATGTATAGTAGATTTTAGGATATTATGCATTCTTTAGTGTCCTTGGGAAAGGAATTTTTTGAAGAAGATCAAGTCAGAAAAATTCTAAATTCTCTTACTCCAGAATGGGAACAAAAGACACTTGCGATCGAAGACGCAAATGACACCAGTACCTTAAAGATAGAAGAATTAATTGGAAATCTAATGTCGTTTGAAGTCCAAATGATCGGAAGAAAAGAAAGCAAAGCATCTGAAAAGAAATCAATGCATTCAGTGCATTGACCGATCGATCAGACCCAAACAGTGATAATGATGAAAAGATAGCCTTTATGACCAGAAATTTTAGGAAATTACTGAAATGCAGAAAGATGAATAATCTCAAGAGAAACAACTATAAGAACTCTGGAAATCAGAATGTAATGCCAAATAATGTCAAATGTTTCAACTGCGATAAGCCAGGCCATATCAAAAGAGACTGTCCGTATCCAGATAGGCAAAATCCTCCTATGAGCAATGATCCAGCAAAGAAATGAAAGCGTGCATTTACTGCTACTCTAGATGACTCAGACTCGTCCTCAAGTGATGATGATCAAAAGACAGATAATTCAAATTTGTGTTTCATGGTAGTTCATGACTTCGATGAATTCAGAGAAATGGACTCAGAAAAAGGTACACATTTACAATATGATTGGTTGAAATTGCATGCTTAAGAATTAGATGCTTGATTGATTGATTTTGAATTGGTGTGTTATTTGAATTTTAAAATTTTACTATTATTTTATTATTTTTATTTTTATTTTATTTTTATTTTTATTATTTTCATAGTATAATAATATATTGAAAGTACTATAATTCTAATAATATTCCAGATATATATACATTAAATATAATAAGTATATATACATATATATTAGAGTATTTAGGAAAAAATAAATCATAGAAATTCGTAGGCACATGTCGACATGGTCCCTACCATGATGTCGACATAGGTACCAGAATATGAAATTCAAATTTGAATTCAAAGGATTGAATTTCCCTCCATCTTTTCACTTCATTCAATTCTTTGAAAAGGCATTTTTGACCAGAGAACATGTCCTTTGAGAATCTATTTATTCACTATCTTTTATCATATCTTTTCACTAACATTTTCAAATTCAAACTCTCCCTTCAAAACTTCAAGCTCTCTACTCTCTACTTTAATGACTTCTTCAAGCAACCCCTCCACTATGAGAATTTCTAGAAAGATAAAAGAGCAACTCTTCAATGATCCGAAGGCAATAAAAGCATACATCAATTATGCTGACTATGCCAAAGTCCATCCCAGAAAGTTTGCTATCTTTCAAGATTTTTCTTCTTATGAAATTGATTCTCTTTTTGCAAACAATCATATTCTTAGTCTTGTTGATGCTTCTCAAAATGATTTTGTTTGCTATCCAAATCTTGTCAAAATTTTCTATGCTAATTTAAACCGTGGATTTTAAAATGGAAATAAGAATGAAATTTGGAGTAGCGTCAAAGGCACTAGAATTGTTTTGAATTGTCATCTTTTGGGTACCATTCTTATTTGCAAGAGTAGGGAATGGATCTTTCTAGTTTTAAAATCGATGAAAATGATCGTGAGACATTTCATCACATTTTCGCAGGGAATGATAATTTTGAATTCAAAAATCGAAATTTTCGACCAAAAGCAAGAATGTCAATCTTCTTTTGCAATATACTTTGACCCCAAGATCGAGGAATTTTAACAATCCTACTTCAAAAGTTTGCAAAGCACTTTTTGCTCTTTTGAAAATTATGACATTAATTGGGCGCAAGTCATTTTGGATGAACTTCGTCCTAAAAATCTTGAAATGGGTGAGAACACAAAGTGTCATGGAATTTATCTCACTCGGTTTTTAACCATTTTGGAGTGGATTTCAAAGGTGAAGAATTTATTTCTAGAAAAGTTTTCAATCATTCCAACCTTTCGCTTATGAAAATTCCATTTGTTTTTGAACCTTATGACACTCTTGCCGAAAAGGAAGAGCATTTGGCTCATGAGGAAATGGAAGAAGAGGAAGAGGAAGAAGAAGAAGAAACGGATGAAATGGAAATTAAAGAAGAAGAAGGTGAAATCTCTTTGGAAAGCATCGACTATCCTCCTAATCCATCCAACAAACCCTTCTCAAAAACCAAAAGACGATTGTTGAGAATCAACGGATTCTTAAACGATCCGTTAGTAAGAAGTTGGACAAAATTTCATCCAAGATGAACAAGTTCATTTCCAAAGTCAACAAGAAACTTGGACTTACTTCATCGCCATCATCCTCTAATTAGTTCTATCTTTTCGTATCTCATTGTATTTGTTTTAAGTTTATTTTGATTTGAATGTTCGTGTAGTTCTTTATGATTAGTCGTTGTATCGTCTTAGTATGAAATGAAATGGAATTTCTTTTCTGTTATCTAGCCTATCTTATCTCCAGAATAAATGTTAGTATATTATATAAATACACACACACACACACACACACAATTATTCACAAAATCAAAATAAATAATCAAATTTCACTACACCATGTCGACATACTCCCTATGACCATGTCGACATGTACTGGTCAGAAATGACAATTCATTTTGAATTTGAAATTTGAATAACTACCATATGTCTATTCATTGCAAACGAATTTCTACACCTATAAATACCTATCTCTTCCAGAATTCATCACTGATTATTATTTCTTATCTTCTCTATCTTTCAATCTTCTCACAATTTCAAATATGGCTAATCCAATTCATAACTTATCTAAGAAACTTGAAGAAACTCTTAATTCATTCAAGAATATTCTCTCGTTCATTCTTCATAACCAGCGACACTTAGAATTGAGTCAAATGCAGATGATCAAGGAGCAAGAAAGGCATTTCGATGCAATACGATGGGTGATTTCCTCGCTGCACAAGGATGATAATGAGGCACATCCTCCAGTCTCTCTCACCAGTGACAATGAAAATTGGGATTCTATTAAAGAAGACCCTATTTTTGGAGAAGAAGGATGGGTGGAAGTTCCTCGTAACGTTCGATTTTATTTGGTTGCTTTGTTTGAATTGTTTGCTTTGATTGATTTGATTTCATTTGCTTTGGCTTGGTTTGATATTGATTGATATTTAGTGAGGATTGATGTTTGTTGTACAAAACATGTATAATTATACATTGATCTTTAATTCATTATTGTGTCTATCGATATAATTATCTCTTAATTCTATATTCCATCGTATAAATTTATTAATGTAGGTATTTTAGTCCAAGAATGAGGAGGTGTTATATAGTTTGGAGATGTTTATTTTGTTGATGACAAAGGGGGAGAAGTATAAAATAGAATAGTTAGGCGTAGATTAGGGGGGAGTTATTAGGATAGAAGTAATATTTTATAAACAAAGGTTGTCATCATCAAAAAGGTGGAGATTGTTAGTCCATGAGATGATGGTTTTGATGACAACAAACTTAGAATAAATTATAAAATATAAATACTAATAATATAAGTTTAGATATATGTATATACAGGATTTAACCATGCAGGTACCAAGAATGAAGACCGTACAGTATAAAGATTCAAAATATCAAGATTGAAGACTCATGAGCAACAAGAATATCAAGACTATCAAGAGTTCAAGGCTTCAAGTAATTTACTTTTTAATTAGGGATTTTGTTAAATTCCTAGAAAAGCATTGACATCTTAAAATCCAATTTATTCGTGGAATGGAATCCACTTCGAACCTGTTAAAGGGATGGAACCCTAAGTAGGATGGAACCTACGAAAAATCTAGTGGAACATTATTTTGTATCCGCTAACTTTTTATTCAAAATGGTTTTTTCAAAATTATATCTTGTTTTCAAAATGATTTCAAAACCTTCCTTTTAAGAGAATCAAAAACATCTATCCTGATTTTAAATACTTTTAGCCTCAAAATAATTTTTAATTTCAAAGTCAAATTATCCTTGATTTTAAACTATCCTTTAAATATAATATATTTAACTTTTAAATATTTATAATTAGATTTAAATATAAAATTATAGTAAAATTCTATATATATTATTCTCTATATTTACTTATGTATTTTAATTATAGTCAAGTATATTTATAAAGTTTAAAATAGTTTTAATATAAGATAAAGGTTATTTTCAAAGAAAATCAAAACACCAAAAATCCCTTAGGATGTCGACATGCTCAAGTACCCCATGTCGACATGGTGTCGGTTGGTTTCAAATTTCAAATTTCAAAAGAAGTGTCTATTCGCCATAACTCTTCACGAATGGACATGGCTGTTGTTCTTATAAAAATAGGGGTTGGTTTCAACGAATTCAAGACAGTTTTTCTGGTTTTTTCACTCCTCTTCTTCTTCCACATTTCTATATTCATTTTCTTACCATTACTTTGCCGAAATCAACATTGAATCTAACTAGATCATTTCTGCTTTGATTCTCTATCACTATCTCAACAAGATCCTCAGTGCTATTCAGAGTTATAGGCTTTTTGTAATCAACTTAGGGAGAAAAGGTGTGATTGTAGCCTTGGAAATCAATCAAGAATGATAAGGTGTGATTGTAGCCTTGGGAAATCAATTAGGTGAACTTGTTACCCGTGAAATCAAGTATCTCTACCCAAAGGATTGTGATTCTGGAGGGTGCACCTCGTTGCCTTGAAATCGAGGGTGTAATTGTACAATTGCTTTTGAAAGGAAATCTGTACTTGTGTGCGAGACTGGATGTAGGGTAACTCCAAACCAGTATAAAATTCGGTGTGATCTTTTCTTTACTGCTTCTACTTTATTTCTGCATCTGTGTTTGTTTTTGTGATCGTGTCTGTGTCTGAATATTGCATACATTTGTGTTTAAATTAACAAAAACTCAAAAATATTTAATAATTCTCTTAAACACTATTCACCCCCTCTAGTGTTTATCCTGGCCTTAAGATCCATAATATGCATTTCTCACAGTACCCACGCCCTCCGATCAACTCACTGGCCATCCTCCAAGTCGACGACGACCTCGACAAACAATACGACCCCCTAGAAGAACAAAAATGATAGCCAACAAAATCGAGCTCGATGATCCAAAATCTGGAACATACCATCATCCAGAAAAGCCTCGACTTCAACGATTCAGACCATCGGCATCGTCGCCACCTTGCTCACAGCCTTGCCAACGACCCATACTTCGTTACCCCCACGGCCGGTCTCCTTCGATGCCTTATCAACGGCACGGCAACCCAAAATTCAACTTCAACCAAACACCCAGCTAAATCCCTACTTCGACGAACAACCGCCGCCAAAGTGATCAATAAAACCACACACCATTTTTGCCAAGGCCGTCTACCTCTTCGCCACCTCCAACAGTGGTCCCGACCCCCAAAGCTACACCGATCACCAGAAATCACTCGAAACCCAAATCCCGTTCAACATATATTATCTTACGATTTAAAAGCCTAAAAATCTTGATTATTTTTCTAAAAATTATAGTTTGTGAAGATAAATCAGATTATAAACATGGATCCACCAATTGTTCAAGCCAAAATTTTGATATTTTTAAGTTTTACCGAAATATTTACATCCTAGTTAAATCTTTATTCAATTCCTACTTAAAAATATTTTAAAAACCTTAATCTTGCTGTTGCTAACATAATTTGTTTTAACATTTAAGTCTAAAGATATTCAGGGAAAGAGAAATTGGAAACTTATCAGGTTTAAAGCCTTAAGCTGGAACAGAGCATACATATATGGTACACAGATATGCACAGCAAATCTAACATACATATACACATAGAATCATATCTGAACAACATGCAAAAAATACTACCCAACCAAAATTTCAAGTATTATCACATGCAAATGATTTTCCAACAACATATGTTTTCATAGAAAAAGTTTACTCACCTTAGATTCAGTTTTGAACAGAGGAATTTCTTTTGATCTGGAAACATAATACTTGAAAACTAGAATACTTTGATATGAAAACTTGCACTTGATTTTGAAACTGATACTTTGAATTTGCTTGTGATGATTGCTTTAGGTTGAGTTTGATTTTGCTGCTATCTTTTCTCTTGAATCAGATTTTATTTTGTTTTTTTTCTGGTTTTCAAATTTGCTTTTAGGTTTCGATTTTTCTTGTGGTTTGTATAAGTGTTTTTCAAATTTTTTTTCTTTTTTTGAAAAGAAGATAGGAAATGAGAAATGGAGAGAAGAAATGGATGAATATATAGGCTAAATTTATGATTATTAAAAATAAAATTAAAATAGCGACACTTGTTTATTCATCTAACATTTGCCATTTATGCTTATTAATTAACTTACATTTGTTAAATTCTATTTATTTAACTTACATGTGTAATTATGCATGTTTTATTTATTTTTAAATTTTTTTATTAAGCTTTTATCTTTAATTTACTATTTAATAAATACATTACTTAATTTATATAAATACAATCCTTTAAAGAAAATAATATAAAACCAATTATATTCTAAATAAAATCATACATAATATATTTTTAAATCCAAAATATTTTAATATATCTATCTTTTGAATTTTAATTTAATAAAAGAAGATTAATAATTTAATATTGTCAAACTTAAATAATTATATTAGGAGATTATCAATTAAATATTTATCCATATATTTAGATTCAAATTTATTTATATTTCCAGATATTAGAATTTTATCTGTTCAACTGAATAAACCAGTTAATTATCCACTTATCAGATGACCAAAAATCCAATGTATCACATTCCTTCCCCCTTTGAATCTTTTCGTCCTCAAAAAGGAAAGAAGCCAGAATTTATTTAATACTTAAAACCGGATAAATCAATCTTTTATCATTTTTAAAACACTTTAAATCAATATAACATTGCCAAAATAGCTTTATAATTTTTCTTTTATAACTCGATGTTTCAACAAGTCCATCCTCGTTCTCACAGAAATTCAGTCATACGTTGATCAGGCGTATGAGTGAAAATCTATAAGTACTTGGTAAACCCATTTTAATACCCAGTGAAAATACTTGAAAAATATTTTGGTAAAAATATAGAAAACATTTTTGAAAATAGAGGAAACATCTTTAGTGAGAATGCTCTAGAAATCATCACTCCCTCCATGGTCGCAATTAACCCGATGGTTACGTTGCCATCCCGACAAAATCCATAGATAACTATAAGCACTCTGCGCCCCTCGATTACGCCATGAAACCCGCCACAGATCGTAGTTACATCTCGGATTACATTACAATCACGGCAAAAGTCCATGTAACTGTAGGCATCAGTGCCCTCGATTTTCGCTGTCAAATGAACTTCACCACTCCCACATAGGTCGCAGACTACATCAGTCAAGTCCCAATGTAGCCTTAGGCTCTCACGGCCTCTCGACTTTCGCTATGTCTCCATAGGTTGAAGTCTACCGATGTTACGTTGCCATCACGGCAAAATCAAACGTAGACCGTTGGCTCTCAACAGCACATATGGCTTCCGCTATGGTTCGCAGTAGCTCGTAGTGACATTGAGTTACATTGTCGTCACAACATAAGTCAAATGTCTCTGTAGGCATCAACGCCCTCGACTTTCGCTACCCACTACACATAATCCTCAGGAACTTCAGTTTTTTCGGACTTCCTGATAGGATCAACTTTAGAGCCTCCCCCTTAGGGCTCAAGGCAGACCCACCCTATGGATTTCCTAATGAAGTTCATTTCAATGGGAGCACCTTTTTCCTCAGAGCCAATCTCAAAACAATTTATACGATATACTTATAGTATATTTCAAATCATACCTTTTATGATTTACATAAATCTCCTTTACACAAAATCGATATCTCAAATCGATAGTTCCAAACTTGGATTTTCAAATTTCCAAAATTTGATTTTCCCTAGAATCAAAAGTCTTTCCAAAATCCATAGATTCCAAAACCTTTTTCCAAAATCATTCTCATAAAACAACACACACACACACACACACACACACACACACACACACACATATATATATATATATATATATAATCTTGAAAAATCTTTGGATCACTTCATACTTGTATAAATTTCCTCTTTATACTTCAAATACTTTCAAAACCCTTTCTTTTGGTTTTTAGATTCAACATAGGGGAGTTTATCATATATATACAAATATATATAACTTTATATATACCAAATCAAATATTCTAATTTGATTTTTCTCTTATAAATTTACTTACCATATCACTTACTTTTAAAAAAGTGAATTTCAAAAGATATCAATCTTCAATTTTTATTCATATATATTTCTCAAAACATTCTTTTCTTTCCAGAAATCATCTTTCATTTCTTATCCAAAAAAATTCAATATCTATTTCATTTAAGCACATACGATGCATATACACCATCCGTACGCAATATCAAATCTGATCGCTCACTCAATCACATAATTTCACTTCCGAACTAGTATTGTCCACACGACTTCCTAGTGCGGACTCAGATCTGATTTCTTGATCAGAAACCGTCATTCTCCTTGCATAGCCTAACTATGATAGAGAACATCCAAAATCGATCAAAAACCCATATCCAGGGTTCGCCGCCAAAAATCTAGTAAAAAATTCTAACTCGGATCGATATACTATCTCGAAATTATGTGCTCAAATCTAGATCAAATCATTATACGAATAGAATAGTATATGTACATCCTACGTATTTATCTTCATTGATCATTAGATAAATCAATTCTCTTTTCTATTCACCTTCATTTTGATTCTATTCACTTATCCACAAATTCTCCCAATTTCCATTCGGGTTAACGCTTCAATTCTTATCTCAATTGGTATTCAATTATAGACAGTTTGCACTCTAACCAACTTGTATTAAGAAAATAGCTTGAATTTTTTTAAAATAGATAAGTAGTTGGAAAATAGTTATTACTTGCAAATAGTAGTAAAATAATTAAGTAATTTTAAAATAATTGTAAAATAGTTAAATAGTTGTAAAATAGTTAGATAATTGCAAAATAGTTATAAAATAGTAAGTAGGTTATAAAACAGTTCTAAAATTACTGTAAAATAGTTAAATAGTTCGAAAGGTAATTGTAAAATAACTATAAGAAAATTTTGGATTTTAAAAAGAAAAGTTGTATAGTAAATAGATAGGAAAAATAAATTTATAAATAGTTATACTAAAACAATTTATTTGAAAATAGTCTCATAGTCAAACCGTTCAATTTTCCAATCTCTTATTCCAACCAATTCAATTTAAATTTCCACTTCTATTTAAATTGATTCAATTTCAATTCAAATTAAGTGATCTTCAATTCCTATCCCAAATTCAAATCAACTTCCCATTTGATTTTGAACTCATTTAAAATCAATTTCATTTCAAATTAATCCAATTCAAATTTTCCATTTGAATTTTAAACTTATCCATCTTCAATCACAATTCCAATTAATTCAAATCAAATTCAATTTGAGCTAATTAAATTCAAATCTCAACTTTAAACCATCTCGAATTATATAGATTCGATTTAAATTTTTAAATGTTGATTTAATCCTTTAAATCAAACTAACCTTTATTTTTTTTAAATTGACAACTTAATTTTTTTTAAACAATTTAATTCTGAGTCCAAATTTCAAAATTCCATTTTAAATTACCTTTACTTAACTTATTTCAAAGTTCAAATAAGAATTCAAGAATAATTTAATCTTCAGAATCCAATTTATTATTCCAATTTTAACTTCGAAATCAATTTTTATCTAATTTTTCAGCAAGCTCATTTCTAACATTTAAATCATTAAGGTCAAAGCAATTTCCCTTTTCATAAGTCTAATCTTATTTCTATTTTATTTTAGTAACGGATGTACATTATCTCAATCCATTTCATCACGACACGAAATCCGGCGTCCGAAAATCGACATGCATACATCACCCATATTCGAATGCCGCAGATTCAAACATCGAATCTGGTTCGCCGGAGCTTATAACACATTAAGTAAACAACATAGCGGAAGAAAATGAATGACTTTATTGATATATAACATTCGGTACAAAAATGATACAATTGAATATCCATTCATTTATTAGATATACAAACCAGTGGAAGAAAATTTCAACAGAGGAACGCCAATATTAACTTCAATAGAAAGAGAGAGAGAGCTTTAGAATTCAATATGCAATATCGATAAGCGGTATAATCCTATAACGCTTATCTTCATTCATAGATTCACAGATAAATATTTTACATTCATCACAGCTCACATCGAATAATTCACATCACAAAGCATCACATATCAGGGATATCAATCAATTCAAAATATTCCATACAATCCAAACATCCATAAGTAAGATCAATTAATCATCTGATAAATTTAAATCAGATTAATTATTTATAAATAAATTACTAATCCTGGTTAATTAATTATTAATTAATTACAAATCGTTTGATATTAATTTACTGAAATTAATTAATCAAACTTAATACCCTTCTTAATTAATTATCCTTAAGTAATTAATTATTTCGTAATTAATCACATAAATAAATTAACTTTAAGTTAATTACATAATTAATTAACCCTTAATTAATTACATTAAGTAATTATCTATAATTTAATTAACCTTTAATTATTAATTAATTCACCTTTTATTATTAATTAATTATTATTGAAAAATTAACCTTCAACTATTTAAGTAATTAATCTTTAATTACAAATTTATAATGATTTTGAACTGGAATATTAAAATAAAATAAAAATTATATATATATATATATATATTATAATACAAACTTAAATTTAATTATTATGTTAATTATATATCATAATTATTTACTTTAACTCGTATGTATGTATATATATATATAGATTTATAATTTTTCATTATATATATATATATATTCATACGTAATTGCTTGGATATTTATAACTATAAATATATGCACATACTTGGATAACATACAATACATGTATAATGAGTTAATGTGTTCATTGCGATGTAAATCCCAACATCTATATACAGATATGTTATACCTTACATGAAATATCATGTTATGCATGCACATACATTTACATATGTATATGACACATATGCATACTTATATAAAAAGTGAAAATAAATCAAATAAATGTCAAATAACAATTTATGAATTTTGATAAAATACATGATTTTATTTAAACTAAATTTAGAAATTTTATAAATAAATTAGACTTCATAGTCCCAATAAAGATTTAATATGGTAATTTTTTTGAAATTTACCCATAACTTCCACTACGGGATGGCCCAGTTTCAATAGTTAAACGTCTGATCAAACTCTCGGCATAAAACTAGCAGAAACAGAGATATCTGGTTACCTGAGACTCAAAAACTACAGTAACTTAGACATTTTAATAGTAACAGACATCTGAATTTTTATTCAGACATCTGAATACCTGACATAGGCAAAAAGCAACTTCTTTTCTCCATATCTTTTGATCACTTCCTCTAATCGACTTCTCATCTCTTCTAACACAAAGCTCTACACCACACCTTCAATCTAAAGCACTCATAGGCACATATTTGAATCTCATAACAACAATTATCCACCACAACTCAAAATATGCTGGTCTCTTCAACAATCAACATATTAATCATATAGCTATTGGGTCTGCATCCCATGGTGCTAAGTAACATAAATTAAACTGATCAAGTTTGAGCAATGCTCAGACTTGTCCTTAGAAAGTGACTTTGTCATCATATCTAAAGGATTGTCAATAACACTCACCTTCACCAACTTGACATTGCTTCGTTCTTCCTTAAGCATAAGAAAGAATCCTCTAACATTAATATGCTTCTTCTGAGATCTATAAACTTGATTCTCTACAAGATGAATCGCGCTCTGACGGTCTGAAAATAGCTCTGTTGTCCACTGCACCATAAAAAGATCATCTAATGGCCGAAGTAAACACAATCCTTCCTTAGTTGCTTCCACAATTGATATCAATCCAGCCTCGGTAGTCGACCAAGCTACTATAGACTGCAGCTTTGATCTCTACAAAATTGAGCCTATGCAAGTGTAAAAAGTTAGCCCGACACCGATTTCCATCCGTCTCTATCCCCAGCATAAAATGAATCATAGTATCATCTGAGAGAGATGTTTCCATCTACTCCACTATACAACAATCCAACTGATGAAGTTCCATGAAGATACCTAAGTGTCTACTTCAGTGTTTGTCAATGCTCTTTGCCTGGGTTAGACATTTATCGACTCACAACACCCACTACATAGGCTAAATCTGGTCTTGTGCACACCATAACATACATGAGACTACCAAAAAACTAGAATAAGATATACTTGCCATAGACCTTTTGTCTTCATCCGATGAAGCAGATAAGTCTTTCGACAACTTAAAATAAGAGCCTAGTGGAGTGCCAACCAGTTTAGCTTTCTCCATAACAAATCGAGTGAGGACCTTCTCGATGTACTGTGCTTGAGTCAGCCTTTACTCTCTCCGCTTTCTATCTTTGAATATATCCATTCCTAAAATTATTTTTGCTTTTCCCAAATTCTTCAAATCAAACTCCTTGTTGAGCTCCTCCTTCAACTTTGTAATTCCGACCATACTCGAAGACGCAATCAACATATAGTCAACATATAACAAAAGATATATTATATCTCCATCATACCTCTTGAAATAAACACACTGATCTTTGAAGATTTTAGAGTAACCTTATGAAAGCATAAACTTATCAAATCTCTTATACCGTAGTCTAGGAGACTGCTTCAGTTCATATAGAGATTTGTTAAGTTTACAAACATAATCTGGCTTGCTACTATCAATGAACCCCTTCGGCTGACGCAAATAAATCTCCTCATCTAGACCACCATGCAAGAATGCAGTTTTGACATCTAGTTGCTCAAGTTCCATATCATAATGAGCAACAAATGCCAAAAGAATAAGAATGGATGTATGCCTTACAATTGGAGCAAAGATATCATGATACTCTACCTCTTTCTTCTGGACATACCTCTTTGCTACTAACCTTGCTTTGTATCTGAAATCATCATTGCCACCATCTTTCACTCTATAGATCCACTTACATTCAATTTCTCTATTGTTGGTGGGAAGAGGCCCCAAATCCCACGTATGATTTTTCCGCAAAGATTCTATCTCATCCTTCATATCACTAACCAACTTGAACTGATGCAATAGCTTCTCTATTATCTCTAAGGTCATCATGGACAACATTCAATGCATATGTTACCATGTCATCGAAGTCAATGTCTTTGATGCTCAATCCAACAAACTCATCAAGCCACTTAGGCTTCCTTCTCTTTCAAACAACCTAGTCTCTGAATGAGCTCCACCTTAAGTCTGATTCTATGTACCAACATATGTACTATCCTCATTAACCATGGTACCAGCGGAAACATCATCTGTATCACTATGGAAAGAATTCGAAGATGACTTGCCTTGTTTTTGGTATTCTGAATCTATCATCACATTGTCATCGGATGTGGAAGGCTCCAACTTCAACATGGCTTTCTCATCGAAAGTCACATGTCTGCTGATAATGATCTTCTTTCTAATTATACACCACAACTTATATCTGAGACGACCCGACTTTTTCTCCACAAAAAGTCGTATCATCCTTAAGAAAGAAATGGATAGAAAAGAGAAAAGAAAGAAGAGAAAGAAGAAACTACACAAGAATCTCAACAGTGGAACGAATAAATTATATTAATAACATAAGTATTACATAGTATACATCAATTATCAGAGTTACACAGACAATACAACATATACTAGACGGTTATAAACACCCGTCTAGTTATTACAACTCAATACACAATACAGAAACACTTAGAGATACCAACACAACGGAAAACTATATAACTAACGCAGAAGCCTCTTGCTCCATATGCTCCTCCACAAATCGTCAAAGCTAACCTGAATCCTAACCTGAATTCCCTTGGCTACTCGTAAAAATTTGAGTACCCAAGAGTTAAAGAAAACAGAAATAACTCCGTGTCATACATGGGTCTGGTGTGAGTAACAGGTTAAAGTTGCTTGACTTTGAAAAACCTTTTGAAAAGAAAAGGTATCACGTAAGACTTCCCACACATAAACATGGAAAAGTTTTTACCTTACGCTAACCAAAACATTTGATAGGAAATCCGATGATATTATAATAGTGTCTAGGGTTTTCAAGTAAAATACAGAAATAGCTGGAATGCTTACATCTCACGTTCCAACATAGTTGGGCACAACTAATACGTACGACACTTATTGGATTTTGGATTCCATCAATGGCTGGGCTACTGGGGTACCGCCCGTCACAGTACGTGGCCTAGATCACCGTACCGAGGAGTACGCCCGCTCCCCTGCAACACAAAGCCGGACCCGTTCCTTACTGAACAGTTCCAAACAAGACCACCCCGCAGTTGTGATCAGCAACCGACCACTAAGCCGAAAAATAAAGGGACCTCCAGACAGGGATAAATCTTGCTCTCAAGTGGGGGCTACCCACGAAGCTTTGCTGCACCTTCCCTGTTTTAGCCATTCCCGGTTGATGAGGCTTGAGGCTACAATTACCTTTATAGGACATATCACTTAGAATGCTCATCGTCCACCTGACGATGTTCTGAAAGCATTCAATCCATACAAGTTTGTTCCAGGTTCGAACGAAACCGAAGGCATTATCTCGTTACACTCGTTTTGGAATCACCCTCAGAGTTAATGACGATAACCCTTACACCTCGAGTCTTCACACGCTCCACTTGGATTAACGACCTAACGTTTAATTGGAATCGATGTGGTTTTCGGATCCCAAATATGGAAACCCGATCCCGGTCTCATCGAAATCCAAAGCGTGTCTTTTAAGGTCCAAGTAGTTTAAAGTTTAAAACAATTCAATTCATTATCTAAATATACACAGACAGATAATTCACAACACAATAGATAATCAACCTTATCATTATCAACAGATAATTCATATCATAATCAGATAATCCATATTATCATCCAAAAGCAACCAATGCATCCATATCAATAACCATTACTCATCTCATAACTGAGATTACAAACCATACTAGACAACCAATACCAATCATCAAACATAAGCAATAATCTAATGATCACACCATTTATAATTAATTTAAAATGAATTAAATTAATTACTTAATCTCTAATTAATTTAAAATAAATTAAATTAATTACTTCATCATTAAAAACCTGCTTAACTTAACCATCAATTGATTTCAAATCAATTTATAAATCATCATCTCAATATTCATTTCAATTAATCATTACTGATTAACCATCACTAATTACAATAAATAATTAGCCTTTAATATTACTTATACAAGTTAATTATATTAAACCCTTTGCAAATAATTAACTTGTAATTATTTAATTAATTAATTAACTAAAATTAATTACATTAATCATTTATTCATTATTAATTACACCTTAACTAATTACATCATTAATTAATTAATTAATGATTTCTGATTACATTTAATCAATCTCTATATAAATTAATTACATAAGTAATTAATCTGAAATTTAAACCATATATATATTAATCACCCATGGTTAACTACCATTCACTAATTAACTGCTTTAATTACTCATCCCATAAATTAATTACTCTTAATTAATTATCTTCATTAATCCTTGATTAATTTCAAATAATTTAAATCAAATTACTTCTATAATAAATATCTTTAATTACATTCAGTAATTATTAATTAATTACTTTCTTAAGTAATTACAAATCCATAAATTACATAAAGTAATTATCAAGCAATCCACAAATGTTTAAATTAATTTAACTTAATTAATTTAAACTAATCACATTAATCAAATTAATTACACCAAGTAATTAATTCATTAACTACTTTCATTAAGTAATTAAACATAAACAATTGATTATTATTTAATTAATTAATTATCAAAAATTAATCACATTAATTAATTGTTAAATAATCCTAAGTTAATGACCTTCATTAACATTTCTTAATTACTTAATTAAGATTAACTTATACAAATCATTATTGATTATCAATTAATTAATATTTAATTACAATTTAATTAATCTCTAATTATTAATTAATTAATTAAGTATTAATTAAAATCTTAATTACTTTAAACACTTGATTAAATAAATCATAATCATTAATTAAAATTTAATTAACCATCCTTAATTATAGATTAACTAACCTTAATTAGTTAATTTCAAATCTAATTAATTAACTTAAAAATTATTAATTACTTAATTAAACATCCTCATTATTAATTAATTAAATAATTAATATTCCATTTAAATTAATTTAATAATTTAAATGAAACCAATTTCTTAAGTTCTAGATTAAGAAACATTCTTCTTATATAAAGTATTTGAACAATTTGTTTCAAACAAATTCAATTTAAAAATTTCTTTTTAAATTTCAAACTGAAACACAATTCAAATTTTCATTTCAGATTCAAACTTAAAAATTTAAAACTTTACTTACCCTTCCATCTTCATTTTTAAATTCAAATTATTTAAACTTTTCTAAAATAGTTAAAACAAATTTAAATTTAAAAACTTATTTAATTTTAAAAACTGACATTAAATAAAAGTTCAGGTTTTAAAACAGAATTTAAACCCATTTTAAATCCTTATTCATAAGTTAAAACCCATAGTTTTAAATTCAAAACTAATGTTCCTTTATACTTTAAAAAGTTTAAAATCTAAATTTAAATTTCCAGTTTTAAATTAAATTCAAACTCAGACCTACTTGTATTTCATATTCCAGTTTTCCAGATTTAAATTTTGTTTAAATTTTCAGTTACATCTTAAAAATTTACTTTTAAAATTTAAACAGAAAACAGTTTCCTGTTTTGGTTTTACATCTTAAATTTTGAATTCAAACATGTTTCAAAATCCAAGATTCAAATTATTGAATTCATAATTAAGTTTCAGGTTTAAAAATTCCAATTTGAACTTCATCTTACAATTTTAAACTTTACTTTTATTTTTATTTTAAAACAGAAAGACAGTTTCTGTTTTGGTTTAAAACCAAACTTGAGTTTGAAAGAAATTTCAAATTTAATCGAAAGATCCAAAATTGAACTAATTGAATTTAAATTCAATTTCAGGTTCAATTTAGTTTCAGATTTTTGTTTGCAATTGACCTTTACTTCAAATTTTATAAACCTGGAAAACAGGTTTCTGATTTTGCTTAAGACCAACTAAAATTTCAAAATTTAAATTATTTCAAACCTAAGGTTTAACTGATTGAATTCAAATTCAAATTTAGTTTTTAAATCTTAGGTTTAAATTTAAGTTTGCATCAAAACTTTTGTTTAAATTTTAAAAAAACTGGAAAAAAACCAGGTTCTGTGCATTTGAGAAACCTGAAACCAACTTACTCGAGAAATCTCAAACTTGCTTCAAGTCAGAAGCCATAATGCTTCGAGTCACCACTCCCATTCCCCGAGACCATCCCGAGGTAAAAACCCTGCAACCCAAAAAAACCAACACAACCTGCACACACACCTTCCTGTGCACCTACTCACCAACCCCGGCCATCACTGGCCACCATCAGCGGCCACCTTCCATCGGCCAGTAACCCCAAATTCCCCTTCAAACCTCAAATCCCCAAAAGCTCAACTTGAATTTGAATTCAAGTTTTAAAACCAAAACCTGGAAACAACATTTCCTTTATCAATCTCAACCTGTCAACGGTGATATTCCCCAACTCCGGCCACTATCACTCTCCATACTCCGGTGAGGACTTCATCAATACATCATATACCATTACCCAAAAGATCTTTGAACTCGATCCATTTTTGAAGCCGCAGCACCCAATTTTCTTAAACCCAGTAAAACTAGGGTTCCTAACTGTAATTCCCAAATTACAACATCAAAACCCAATTTCAACTCAATCCAATAATTTTCCCATAACCTATGATAGCTATACTATCTTCAGAATAAAAAACAATCAATTCAATTGCAAGCATCACTGTGCTTATCAATTATGTATAAAACTGTAAATTTAAAATTGTTCTATGTTTACAGCACTATAAATTTTAATTTTTGATTTAAAATTCATGAATTCACTTGATGCTTCTATTAATAAACCTGAAACAATAAATCATAAAGTTTGAATTTTCACTCTGTGCTAATTTACTCTATATAATTAAATTTTCCAGGTTACAGATAATTTAATTTGATTCATATAAATTTTGTATTTACTCTATTCTAAAACAAACATGTTTTATTCAAAAGTTTGAGTCCTAACAGCAATCAATTCAAAACAAAGAATTCAAGAATCAACAGGAGCTTAAGATTTTGAAGCATAGACATGCAACAGTCATATCATGTTTTCAGGCACATATTTACAGGTATAATATTCACAACCATTTCTTTTAAGTTCATTTCAAAATTTGAAAAGTATGAACAACTTAACCTATTTAATAAATTTAAAAATGAGTTACTCACCTTAAATAAAAATGTAGAGCCCAGATTGAACATGAAGAACACCCTCTGTAATATGCTTTTTAAAATTGTTTTTAAAAGATGCTTCCAGTTCTTACATGCAGGCTTCAAACTTGAAATTGCAGTAGCTTTTTCCTAGATTTTAAAAGAAATACAGATGCTTGCTTGAAATTGTTGCATGCAGGTTTAGTTTTGGAAGATGCAGATTAGAAATTATATGCATGTTTGAAAGATGGTATGGGGTCAATGGTTTTCAGGGGTTCAAGTTGAAGAGTTTGATTTTAAATCTGAAATGCTACAGATTTTTTTGAAGGAGGAATAAGGTTTCTTTGTTAAGAATTGATAATGAGAGAAAAGAATAGGAATGGAAAAGTGCAAGTTTATATAACTAGTTTATGATTTAATTAAAATTAAAGAAAATAAAAATTTAAAGCAATGACACATGTAAAAAAATAGACACTTGTAAATTCTCATGCTTAAACTCATGACACATGTTAACTCATGTTCTAAATTACATACACATGTCATCTTAATTTACTTAGTATTTAAAATTAGAGTTAATGAAATATTAAGCTTACTTAATTAGTTTATAAATACTTAGTTATATATAGATAAATAATTTTAAAAGAATAAAACAAAGTATTATTTTAAATAAAACAATATACAAATAAATCATTTGAAAATAATATTTTAAAAAGAATAACACAAACATTTTTGTAACTTATTTTAATATTCAAACTTAAATTAAAATTAATTTTAAACCGATAAAACATTTATCTCATATATTTAAAATCATTTAGTTATTTTATTAAATATTTTTGAAAAGCTTAAATTAAAAATAAATCACAATTCCTAATTTCAAAATATTAAAATTATGCTATACCAATTTAATTAAAAACAACTTATCTATTTAAAATATATATAAGTACATATACATTATATAAATAGAAAATAGATTTATTAGTTTATTAAAAATAAATTCACCAATTAAATATTTAAGTAAAGAAGATTATTAAATCAAATCAAATTTATTAACAAAAATTATCAGTTCAATTTAAATTTAAACACAGATTATTAAATTTATATTGTCCAAAATTTCGGGATATTACAATATCCCTTCACTCTCTTCTATAACCTAGAAAGTTACACTTGCGTTCTCTAGGTTTTACCTTTCCTCTGCTCTTATGTACATAAGCTAGACATCTAAACACTCTGAGAAATAAATAGGTAGCAGACTTTTCTTTTTACACTTTTTTTTTGGAATCTTCATATCTATGGCAGTAGAAGGTGTGCGGTTGATGAGGAAAGCCGCCATAGATAAAGCTTCTACACAAAATCTCTTCTTCAACTTAGTAGTCAATCTATAGCAATGAGTTCTCTTCAACAATGTCTGATTCATCCTTTCAGCAACTCAATTAGATTGAGGGTTGCCAAGTGTGGTGTAATTCCTTTTAATGCCTTCGGACACACAAAAATCGATGAATTCCTACGATACAAATTCACCGCCATTATCTGAATGGAGAACTTTCAACTTCTTCCCTAATTGATTCTCAACCATAGATTTTCACTTTCAAAATTTGGCAAAGGTTTCTCTCTTAAACTGTAGAAATTATACCCATACATATGATAGAATTTGTCTATAAATGAAATGAAGCACCTAGCTCCACCCAAGGACGAGTAAATGGAAAGTCCCCGAACATCTATATGAACATACTCTAGTACAGCTTTTGCTTTATGCTTACTAGTGCCAAAAGAAATCTTTGTCTACTTATCGTGAACACACTCTTTACAAAAGTCAAGCTTCGAATGTTGAACACCATCAATCAAGCTTGCCTTCTTAAATCATTCAAACCGTGTTTCACCAATAGGTCCCACCTCAGGGGCCACAATATAAAAGAATCTAAATCAACAGAAGTAATAGAAGCCGATTGACTAACTATAGAAATGTCCTTTAATAAATAAAGGTTTCCTGCCTTTAAACCTTTCATAACAATCATGGAACCCTTCTATATTTTCATTTTCTCTCCCTCAACTTCATTCTTTAACCCAGGCCTACTCAAAGCTCCAATAGAAATCAAGCTCCTTCTCAAATCAATTACATGTTTAACATCAGTAATAGTATAAATAATGTAAGTCCACAATTGTGTAGTGTATATGCAAGTATATGTGACAAAATATATGATGAAACTAAAACAATATTAATCTAGGTAAATATAAAATAAGCACACCACGATTTTATATTGGTTCGGACCTCCCTTCCTACGTCCAGTCCCGAAGCTCCCTTCGAAATTCGACTATCAAATACCCTCGCTTCGCCCGGAGGAATAGGCTTGGTTATAATAAATTGTTCTTGTCAAATATGTGTTCTATAACACGGATATTGACTAATAAGAACAAATGCTTCCAATATATATCTAGAGAGTTTTGACTGTGAAGATCTGAATATATGAAAGAGTGAAATACAAGTATAGATTGCTAGAGATCAAGAATATAACAGAGTATGTAAGTAAAGAGAGAAAGTGAGTAAGGTGAGTGTTCTCTTTGATTCTTGATGATATATATAGTTGTAGAGAGGATTGCATCCATTAACAAGCGCTCTATAGTTGCTTTGGTTGATGATAAAGAGTTGCAGCAAAGAGAAGCAGAGATGTCTATTCGAATGTGGCAGTTGAAGTTTGAATTTAAATTCCGAGTTCGAAATCAGACGTCTGGTTTTTGTATCAGATGTCTGATACTATATGTTTTTATACACAGTAGATTTTCAGATGTTTGAGTGCATCTACCAGACGTCTGGTCATGTCTGTTTTGTTGTTCCAGAGGACTTTTCCAGACGTCTGGCTTGTGCACCCAGACGTCTAAAACTTGTACATGTCTTTTTTGTGCATCTTCCTTTTTGCTTCTTTGATCCTATCAACTTGTAGTCTCTTGTAACATTCTTTGAGCCTTGTTCTTTTCTTTCTAGCGATGTTGCTCTAACAAGTATCTATATATAGAAATATATGTGCATATTTGATTTCCATTGTATAGTTGTTGTCATTGAAACCATAGATTTGATTTCCTAACAATCTCCCCCTTTTTAATGATGACAACTATACAATGTACTTATATATAATTTTATAAATCTCCCTCTGAATATGTGCTTTTCATAACTTATTGTGATTTTATTATTTATCCCCCTTTGGCATTATCAAAAAGGATATATAACTTTTTAATGTAAAATTATTAAATACCTACCAATTGTTGTAAGACAGATATATATACAGAAATAACACACCAAAAGAGAAATTTCATTAATTACATTAATCGAGTACATTCATAGATTTTTAACGATTTTACATAAGATGGAATCCTAAAAATCTATGAGTCTTTTGGGGAAGCTTTTTCTTGATCATCTCCTTTATCTTCATTTTTGGAAGAGCTAGGTTGCTTTGTAGGAGATGTCGAAGTTTGTTAAAAAGAGATTCGTTCTCATTAAAAAGTTTGGAATGTTTCGAAGGAGGAGAAGGCACTGGAGTTGGCCAATCTTCGAAAGGTGGTATAGGGCCACGAACTCTTTGAAGAACCTCTTTGAGAACCGATAATACAGTTGAAAGTGATGTTTCAACTGTGGCTAGGCGTGTAACAAAAGATGTTTCAAAAAGCTGTCAATGCGCTTAGCCAAAACTTTTTGATTTCGAGATAAGTTATGCTGATTGTGAAGAGTGATGTCTCGATTACTTTCATTTGAATTCGTCTCTGTCCGAGTCCCCAAAATCTCATTGTGGCATATATTATAAAATGGTGCAGCAGGAGGAGGAGTAGTCTCGCGATGTTGTTCTAGCTCTTGTGATGGTTCATGGTGTGGTTGAGATGGAGGCCCAGCTTGTCTGGCTTGACGACGTTGCGTACACACTTCAAATGATATAAAATCCGAAAGGATTTTTCGGTAGATGCATTAGTGAGAAAAATTTCGTGGAAGCATATTTTGGAGAAATTTCTTCAAAAGTGGATAAATAGGATGGGATGTTGTGAGCACTTAGAAGTCTCATGATGTATGTGGGGTAGGTAATCGATGGGCATGATCGAGTCTAAAAATATTTGAGCTTGTCAAATATAAATTTAGCCCAATTCACCCTTGTTTCGCTGAATAGAGCATACTGGGCCTTGCGTTCTAACTCCGTTATCTACTCATGACTACCAAGTCGAGGGATGATAGAGTTGATAATCATTCGAGTTAGGAATCTTGCCTTAGGTCTTAGGTATTTAGATGCAAACTTAGGCATTTTATTTTCCCACATTTGATGTGTGATATTGTCCCTTGGTTTAAAATGCATATCAGGAATATTATATAAATCTTCGCCCATGTTAGAACACCCGAGAGTTCTGCCTATAATTCCTGGAATGAGCCTAATCGTGTTGCCATAAACGCTAGACCATAGCTAATTATCTTCATTTTCAGTGTTCCAAACTGCTGTGCTATCCAAATTAGCGTAGAAGAGAAATATAGCCAACTGATCAGTTTGGATGTTTTTGGGATTGAAAGATATCAAAGTTTCTAAACAAGCACTTTCACACATTTTATCTAAATCGTATATTGGAAACTTGAGTAAGTTATAAAATTGAACTATGTGGAGTTTCTTCTTTTGAATATCCTCACATCTCTTGAGTGAGTGCGGTACTCGATTCATCCATCGTTCAATTTGATCATCTGAGCAAACTTGAGGATTTGAGGAAGTTGCTTGGTCTTGTTTTCTCTTAGAGACTTTAGGTTTTTTTGTTTTAGGAGCCATCAAATTTGATCAAGCTTGGAAGAGAAAGGATTTTTGAGAAGCAAAAAATCGAGATTGCTATAGAAAAAAAACGAAACGAAGCAAAAAAAAAATAAATGTTATCTGGGCGTACAAATGTGCCGATTGAATTTCAGAAGTCTGTAGGTAATTTAGACGTCTGATTTAACCTAGTTTTAAGACAATAAATAAAAGCAGACGTTTGGTTTGTCGTAGTAGACATTTGGATTTGGTCGAGTTGTAAAATTTGATAGTCAGAGAGATTTTTCAGATGTCTGTTTGTATTATCAGACGTCTGGAATAGATCAAATTTTCATTTTTGAATGACAGATAGTTTTCCCAAACGTCTGGTTTAAATATTAGACATCTGAAATAGATCCAATTTTTATAATATGGTGGCAGAACTTTATTCGGACATCTGGTTCATAGTTTAGACGTCTGAAATAGTCTGGTATCTAGTTTTTAGTAAGCAGAGACAATTTTAAGATGTTTGAAAGGTTATATCAGACGTCTGGCATATGCACGTTGGTGTAAAATATGTGTGATATCAGAGTATCAGACGTCTAAGGGCAATGTTCAGACGCCTGAAATGACCGACATTTCTAAAAATAGTCTAATTTTGAAAGGTGTTGCTTATTTTTTCGACTTTTTATTTGAAAAAAATATAGTATTATTTTTGTGCAACAGAATTACAAATATATGTAAATACAAATATAATGAAAATAATTTAATCAATTTAGATGCCGATGGATTTTTGTGATCTTCAGACTTGTCAACCTTCCATGGCTTGAGTGGAGACCATATATTTCCATGTTCGTGGGTTCTCGGGGAACCAGAGAATCGCCTTGGTGAAGGATCAAAAGGTGTACGATACGAGGATCAGGGATCCAAAGAACTGTAAGGAATCAGAAGTGCTTCATGTACATCCTTCTTCCGTGAATTACAAAATTTTATCGCTACTTGCTCCAGAAAACTTAGTCGTCGTGCCATAACTTTTTGTTCAAAATATAATTCTCGTTGTAGCTTTATTTGTGGCTTTTGATAGTGATGTGCCTCATCAGTTTTTCTCCTTGGTGTTAGGAGAAACAAATAGAGCTCATTTGGACTTCTTGTTATCGGGAGCGAATCCCATGTGATAGGAGGACCACCTATACGTCGGTTTCTAATTTGGTGTAGGGGTAGGGAGGCATTGAGGTGTATCCACTGAGCTATCCAATTTAGGTGTCGAGAAGGATAGATGAGAATTTTCAGAAGACATGATTATATTTTATGTTGTAAAGAATATGAAATCTGTGTATTCTTTACTTCTTGTTGTGTAAAGGTTTATATATAATTTTAAAAATTATTTATATGCAAGTTCAAAAAACTATCACCTAAAAAATTTAAGGTGAAGGGGTTATCAATTTTAATTTATGGATAAAAAAAATCTTGTAGCTAAACATAGAATAAATTAAGATGTGGTTATTAGTTTAGAAGATCATTAAGGGAGCATATTCCTAAATCGCGTTGTAATTTAACAAAAGTTTGTTTGTTCAGTGGTTTTGTGAAAATATCTGCTATTTGATTTTCGGTATTTACGTATTCTAATGTGATAATTCCCTTTTCTATATTGTCACGTAGAAAATGATGTTGTATATCTATATGTTTAGTATGCGAGTGATCTATAGGGTTTTTTGATAGATTTATTATGCACGTGTTATCGCAATATATTGGTGATTTATTGATAACTTTGCCAAAATATGTAAGTGTTTGTTGCATATATATCACTAGTGCACATGCTAGAGCTGCTGAAATATATTCGGCTTCGCAAGTAGATAAGGGGACACAATTTTGCTTTTTGCTAAACCATGAAACTAATGATTGTCCGATAAAGTGGCATGTTCCACTAGTATTCTTATGATCTGTTTTACACGAAATCCGCATCAGTGTATGAAACTAGTACAAACGATGATTCCTTAGGGTAAAACAAACCGTAATCTCTAGTACTAGATAGATATCGTAAGATACGTTTAACAGCTCTTTGGTGAGTTTCTTTTGGTTTTGCTTGAAATTGGGCACAAATACATACACTCATCATAATGTCAGGTCACGTAGCCGTTAAATAGAGTAAGGAGCCAATCATACTACAATATAATTTTTCATCAAAATCTTTTCCGTTATCATCTTTTTCCAAGTGAACACTAGTACTCATTGGTGTTGCTTTGCTTGAAGTTTTATCCATTTCAAAATGACGTATTAGATCGTTACTATATTTTTCTTGATGAATTAAAATACCATTTTCAAATTGTTTTATTTGTAAACCTAAGAAGAAATTTAATTCTCCCATGTGAGACATTTCAAATTCATTTTTCATAATATTTGAAAATTGATTACAAAGATTTTCGTTAGTTGAGCCAAAAATAATATCGTTTATGTAAATTTGTACAGCTAAAATATCGTTATTCTCTTGTTTAATAAATAATGTTGTATCGATTTTACCTATTTGAAAACCAGATGTAATCAAATGATTTTGAGACGCTCGTACCAGGCATGGAGGGCATTTTTTAAACCATATAAGGATTTTTGTAATTTAAAAACATGGTTCAGATATATTTCATGAACAAATAATGGAGGTTGTTCAACATATACGTTTTCTTTAATAAAACCATTTAAAAAACACTATTAGCAAAAAATTGTGTTGATTTGCAAAAACGAGTAATGTACGTATGGCCTCGAGTCCTGCTATTGGAGCAAAGGTTTGTCGTATTCGATACCTTCTTCTTGATTATAACCTTAAGCAAATAACGTGCTTTATTTCTAAGTACCCATTTTGTTCCTATAACCGATTGATTTTCTGGTTCTGGTACTGATTCCCAAATATTATTACGTTCAAATTGATTTAATTCTTCTTGCATAGCTATTATCCAAAACTTATCGTTTGAAGTTTTTTTATAATTTTTTGGTTCAAAATTTGACACAAATGTTATATGACTTATTTGGTTAAGTTGATTTCTAGTTACTCTAGAATTGAGATCACCAATGATATTATCTTTTGGATGACCTTAAGAATTCAAAAGTGATATTAAAGTATTATTTTGCGCATTTGTCTCATTATTAAAAGAATTATTTGTTATTAGAATTATTTCTTCATCGTCATTAGTATGATGGTTAAGAAGATTTTCATCGAACGAAATATGTAAGCTTTCTTCAATAGTGTAATTTCGTTTATTAAAAATTCTATATACTTTGCTACGATCCGAATATCCAACAAAGATTCCTTCATTGCCTTCAGGTCAAATTTTCCTGAATTATCTTTTGTATTTAATATAAAACATTTTGATCCGAAAGTTTTAAATATGATACTTTAGGTTTTCTTCCAAACAATATTTTAAAACAGGTTTGTTTAGTCATAGGTCGTATGGTTACTCGATTCAAAACATAACAAGCTATGGCAATAGCTTCAGCCTAAAAATATTTTGGTAGACCGCTATTTAATAGTGTTCGTGCACATTCTTGTAACGTATGATTTTTTTCTTCCTACTACACCATTCTGTTGAGGTATTCGGGGAAAAGAAAATTTATGACTTATACCTTTTTTATTGCAAAAATTTGTAAAAGATCATTTTCGAATTCTCCACCGTGATCACTTCGAATATTTTTAATTTTTAATTCCATTTGTGTTTTAATTCTTTTAGAAATTTTTTTAAACATACCAAAGGTGTCACTTTTATGTTTTAAAAATAAAGTCCATGTATATCTTGAAAAAAACCGTCAACTATTACGAAAACATATGTGTTGTGATTTATAGATCGTACTTGAGTTAGACCAAATAAATCTAAATGTAATAATTTTAATGGTTGTTTTGTAGAAATATTATTTTTAAATTTAAAAGAACTTTTCTTTAGTTTTCTAATTTGACAATCATCACATAAATTTTATATTTTGTAACTTATTTTAGGTAGACCTCTAACTAGCTCATATTTTGCTAATTTATTAATATATTCAAAATTAATATGACAAAATCGTTTATGCCATAACCATGGATCGTCATGTTTGGCGATCAAACATAGATTTGAATTTTGATTTATATTCATGTTTAATACATAAATACTTTTGTTTCTAAAACCCTCAAATATAAATTGTTTGTTATTATCAAAAATATTACATCTATCTTTTTTGAAATTAATTTGAAAACCTTTATCGCATAATTGACCAATATTAAGTAGGTTGTGTTTTAGATTTTCTGCTAACAAAACATTTGTAATAATAGGAGAATTAAAAATACCAGAGTTGATGACTTCTCCAATGCCCACAACGTATCCTTTTGAGTTATCCCCAAAAGTTACCGTTCCGCCATCGATGTATGTTATATTTGATAACATTTTTGAATTTCCGGTCATATGCTTGGAGCATCCACTATCAATATCCATTTCTCTTTATTTTTTATTTTGGGTACTTGCAAAATAAAAGATGATTTAATTGGTACCCATATACTTTGCTAGGGTCCTAGATGTTAGGAGCAGTATGTAGCCATACCCAAGAAGGTTTGGTACATTTATGTATATAATTTTTATTACAGACTACATTTTCTAAAAAATTATTAATATGTTTTTGTCTAATCAAATTATTATTTGTCTTAGGAATCCAAATTTTCATATTACTGGTATTCGTATTAGACTTAGATGATCTTTTAGTCATTTTATAAATACAACTATATTTCTTAATATCATCCCCTCTTTGTTTTTCTTGAATCCTATTCCATTTCTATTACCTGATGGTTTTGGAGTTTTGATAAGATTTTCCAAATCTTATTTTCCTTTATTAAATTTTGAAATATTATTTGTAATTATATCTATTTTTTCTTTTAATTCTAAATTTTCAATTTTCAATATTTCAATATTACTTTTCAAGTTGACATTTTCTTTTAACAAGTTATCCTTTTTTAATTTAGTTTTATCAAAACCAATAGCAATAGTCTCATTTTCAACCAAACTATTTTTAATTTTTTCTTGAGATAATTCTAATTCTTCTTCTAACATAATTTTTTTGTCTTTTAACATTCCAACTTCAAGTTCTAATCTGTTTATTTTGGCTATATGTTCTTTTTTTAATTTTTTTATTTGTCTAAATTTATCATCTAATTCAATGCTAAGTTCTAATAATTCATCATAACTAAGTTCGGGACATACCTCATCAGTTTGTTCCATAAAGCACACATTAGCTTGTTCTCCGTCACTATCGCTATCACTGTCTGATGATGATGAAGAATCCGAGTCATCCCATGTTACTTTGAAAGCTTTCTTCTTTTTGAAATTTTCAATTTGTTCTTCTTTTTATCATTGTTGAGCTTGGGATAGTCTTTTTTTTATATGTCCAAATTGTTCACATTCATAGCATTTGATTGATGTTTGGTTTGTTGAGCTTGACTTTTATCCTTTCTGAAATTTAGTCATTTTTCTAAACTTCTTGAATTGGTTGTAGTTTTTGGCAATAAATACAATTTCTTCTTCGTCTAAGTCGGAGTCTTCATTTGTTACTGGAAATTCTATGTTCTTCTTTTTCAAATTTTCTTCCTTTCGTGCGTGCAAATTAGCTTCATAGGATATTAATTTTTCTATTAATTCTTCAACTAAGAGTGCTGAGAGACCATTAGCTTCTTCGATAGCTAATACTTTTCTTTCCCACTCTAGAGTTAAAGAATTGAGTATTCTACATACTGAGTCAAAATATATGAATTTGACTCCAAGAGCCATTAAGTTGTGTTGAATGGTTTGAAATCTAGAGTACATGTCTACTATAGATTCATTTTGTTTCATTTTAAATAATGAAAATTGATTTTGTAAAATTGAAATCTTAGTTCGTTTAACTTTGTTCGTGCCTTCGTGTGTAACTTGTAAGGTACACCAAATATCACATGCAGTGTTACGTAACATGACACGTGAAAATTCATTCTTATCCAGCGAACAAAATAGAACTTTCATAGATTTGGCATTATTAGAAGATGTAACTTTTTGTGCATCATTCCATGTGTTCATAGCAGTGTCAGGTGCTTCATATTTATTTTGAGTGGCTGACCAAATTTCTAATCCATTAGCTTCCATAAAGATTCTCATACGTATTGACCAATATGCATAGTTAGAACTATTAAAAAGTGAGGGTCGTGCTGTGGATTGACCTTCTTGAAAATACTTGCCATATTATAGTGATTCAAAAACGTGTTACTGTATTTTGATCTAATCTTGCTCTGATACCAAATGTAAGTCTACAGGGTGGATCGTGTAGTGTATATACAAGTATATGTGACAAAATATATGATGCAACTAAAATAATATTAATCTAGGTAAACATAAAATAAGCATACCAAGATTTTATACTGGTTCGGACCTCCCATCCTACGTCCAGTCCCGAAGCTCCCCTTCGGAATTCGACTATCAAATACCCTCGCTTCGTCCGGAGGAATAGGCTTGGTTACAATAAATTGTTCTTGTCATATATGTGTTCTATAACACGGATATTGACTAATAAGTACAAATGCTTCCAATATATATCTAGAGAGTTTTGATTGTGAAGATCTGAATATATGGAAGAGTGAAATACAAGTATAGATTGCTAGAGATCAAGAATGTAATAGAGTATGTAAGTAGAGAGCGCAAATGAGTAAGGTGAGTGTTCTCTTTGATTCTTGATGATATATATAGTTGTAGAGAGGTTCCTTGAGTAGTTGCATCCATTAACAAGTGCTCTATAGTTGCTTTTGTTGATGATGAAGTGTTGCAGCGAAGAGAAGCAGAGATGTCTATTCGAATGTGGCAGTTGAAGTTTGAATTTAAATTCTGAGTTTGAAATCAGACGTCTGGTTTTTATATCAGACGTTTGATACTATATATTTTTTGTACATAGTAGATTTTCAAACGTCTGAGTGCATCTACCAGACGTCTGGTTTGTCTTTTTTGTTGTTCCAAAGGACTTTTCCAGACGTCTGGCTTGTGCACCCAGACGTCTGAAACTTGTACATGTCTGTTTTGGGCATCTTCCTTATTGCTTCTTTGATCCTATCGACTTTTAATCTCTTGTAACATTCTTTAAGCCTTGTTCTTGTCTTTCTAGTAATGTTTCTTTAGCAAGTACCTGTATATAGAAATATATATATATATATATATATATGTACGAGTACTATGGCACGTGCGATGCACGTGTGCAGAAGGAATTGGTGTAATAAAACACAGTTTGTAAGAATTTTTTAATCATAAAAATGGCTCGATGAGTACAAAATGTTGTATTTTCTATGTGCATACATGCCAGGTTAATCATTTATTAAAACAAAGAATGACAGTAAGTTATTTCAGAAAATAATTAAATGGGTAAAGAGGGTAATCAACCATTATATCAATAAAGAAATGTAATAAATTTTAAAATTAGCATTTTCAATAGTTTGGAACTAAAAAAGCTTGCATTATCTCTATTTTAAAAAGTAACAAATCGGCAAGTTAATGTATAAGAATTTTTTAAAATATAAAGACAGATCTCCCATGGTACTTCCTTCCTCATGAATGCTCAATACTTGTAGAAGTATAAAACTAATTGATGCTAGTGTATAGATTTTGAATTATCATTTACCATAAGATTGTTATAAAATTTGGTAGGACATAAATTGATGTAATATTATTTCTCCATGCCTTTTTTTAGTTGTTTTCAACAGCTGTAGCTTAAAAGTAATCTATCAGAATTAAGTACAGTTGTAGTGATTAATTTGTCTTCTCCTTGTCCTGGGCTTCAGACCGGCATTGGTAATATGTGGATGGAAAAGTTATAAATGTTTTATAAGGAATTTTTTATGTTAACTACAGTTATATTCTAGTAATAAAGTTGGAATAGTTTAACAGTTGAGTTAGAGTCACTTAGATTTTTTCAACCTAAATATTAGTTATTGGAAGCAACACTTCATATTGTAAATTATAAGCATGCACACATGCACTAATTAAAAATGTATTACTTGTTGGCACATGGAATCTGGGATTCGCATGTTCTTGGATCATATACTTTTTATCGACTTACCTTCAGCCTTTAGCCTATATCTTTGTTCTCATTATACTACTTAAAGATTTAAAAAGTAGCACACTACTATTATATTGTACTTGTTTTTGAATCATTAGTAAACCTCATAAAACAAAATCCAATATTAATTACACCACTTAAAGATTTGGTCTTTGCCTCTTCATCTTGCCCAGTTTCTATACACACAGATTGTCAAATGAACACATAAAGGACCACCCGTATCTACACAGTAATACTAACAGCGAATGCACATATATGACACCTATACACTAATACTGACAGGTGACTCACATATATAATTATATATATAAGCATCCAACTCTCATAAACATGAATACAACAATATAATTAAGGAAAGAAACATCGAAAGCCGAATAATAGAAAATTAGTATAGTGGAGGTAAATGATTAGACAATAATGGCGTTAACAACCAAATTAGCGGTCATTAAGATCCCATTACAGAATCAAATCATCCAAAGTTGACACATCACAAGCTTTTTCCAAACCAAAACTCTAACAAAATGTATATCATGAATTCATTGAGTACTCTATTTTTGTTTTTAAATGATCATTACTCCACTTATTCATTCTTTTAGCCCCACTCTCTACTCAAGTAAATATTCACACATGAAGAGTAATATTAAAAAAAAGGAGTTGATAAAGACTAAAAAAACCATGATTTCTCCACTAATCAACATACCTATTAGCAACATTTCTTTTTCTCTTTTTTAAAATTACTCGTTCAAAATGGTTCCCATTCTGCCCTCGGATTATTTGCAGAGGATGCTGTGGAGTTTGAAGCAGTGGTTGATGTGGATGTTATTGAAGTTGTCGGTGCAAGCAATGAATCGAGCATTCCCATTCTGTTGTCGCTACAATTTTAGATTCTCGTTTCAGCACTTGTTCCCTTTTCTCATTCTTATTATTTTGCTGTTGTAAAGAGACAGGTTTAGTAATCTTCTCATTCTTGATTTTGAGTATATCAAGCGTCTCCACTAACTTCTACACTCTCCTTACCCGAATGAAGTATATATATCTATGGTTAGAATACTTTCACCAATGCATAACACTTTCACCTATGCACATGCATGCTTTTAATATTGAACCACTTGGCACACACATACATAGATTCGGAATCATATATATATATTTGTTCAAACTTATATTGAGTTCTTAAGTACAGAAATTTGTAAATATATATAGCCTAACTTTTGACAGTTCATGCTCTATCACCTAAACACTCGCATATCATTTATATTCATCACACCTGATACAGACATACGCACACATGAATTATGTATTAAACTAACAAATTCAGGGAATTGAAACAAAACTAAACCTTTGAAAAATCAATCTTGGCTTTTTTAATTATTTTTTGTTAACCAAAATTAACCTAACAATACAATAATTATTTACAGAAGGCAGCGTATAGTTAAATTTAGGTCTTATTGAATTAGAAAACAACAAACATTTGGTAAAAATCATTTACCTACCTCTAATTCAGTCAACACCCAATTTATATGCCATAACCATCATGCCCCTCTGCCAATATCCAATTTCGACCAATTGCACAATAACCGAGCCATCTAGTTTCACAGATTAATAGTAAACACAGTAAAACAATGAATGAAGTGCCTAAATATGGAATGAAATTTTTAGCATGCACTCACCTTTCATCAGCTCTTCCATCAACTCTCGCATTCACTCAGCTATAATTTGGCCATTCAGCGCCCCTGTTCCTGTTCCGTAGGCCGAGATTCACACTTTTGCACCCTTGATCCATCATTACCTCTGCAGCAGAGATGTTATGATCTAGTAGCCCATGACTGTACAAATGTTTATGCTATCTTACTGAACATGAAGGGATAAAAAATTTGAATACACTCATCAAGGGAGATCTGTATAAGAGGAAAAAATGAGAAAAAGGGCATACAGGAGGCAGTTTTACCATTTTGCGAACAAAATCCAGGGAATTGATTGAAACTGTTCAGACTAATAAAAACATGAATTTTAACTAATTTATTGTAAGGAAAATGTATAGCATATGAATCAAATGAGTGAACGGGTGGGTGCACTAAATGTTATCTTATACTAAAATATTTGAGCAGGCTTATGACTAAGAGGCTAACGACAAAGAAGTTGACTCTTTTAAACCTTACTATTTAAAAATTAATGGCTGTACAGATATAATTTAAAAAATAAATAACAACAATAATGAATTTATGCTTTAAAGAGACATAGTGATTTATATTGCAGAAGATTGAAAAATAAATTAACAAAATCCGATCTCAAAAGTCAAAATAGAAAAATAAACACATGCCAAAAACAGTATTGTACTCATAATTTTCATCGAAGCATTTACACTTGTTTAAATAAAAACAGTTTGAACAATAGATTATTTAACAAAGTTTATTTTGACTGTAGCAAATCAAAAGTCTTATTGAGATCTAGCTAATGATATGTACAAAATAACTCCTGGTATAATTTATACATTGCGGTATACAAAGTGTTCAATCTGCATGTTGTACGCTTCAACTGTTTCGCCCACTTGAGCTCTATAACAGAAAGTACTAAATCATATTTCAGTTACACTTTTGCTTAAACAAAAAGTGATCTCAATTAATTTGCTTGACCATTTGTTCCAAATCTCACATTTCAACTGACAATAGTCATCTAAATTTTAAATTTCCCGATATAAATATCACATGAAACCAAATTATACTTAATATCATAAACTTTCTCGTGAATATCTACTGCAATCAAACGTACAACATATCATAAACACATCCAACCACGGAACAAACAAAAAAATAACCATACCGAATATAATCCAAATCCTAGAATTTAACAACCGTACAAATCGAATAGATCCGAGATCAAGGAACTTACTATTCGGGATTCATGATGAAAAATTCAAAAGAGGTATTGCAGTTACGAAGTCCTAACTGAATGTGAAATGTAGCAAATTTGGGTGAAATTCGCTGGTTTGTTTCAACGAATGAAAAAAGGGTATTCGACACACAGAAGTAGTATATAGCAATTTGCATATAAAACTATTGCAGTAAACAAGTGCAATTAAAATTAATATTACATCCATTGCAACATAGAATCACAAATTTCTTATCAAAAACCAAATGACCATTTTTTATATTCGAAATATTCATCTCAATTTCAAATTATAACCATCCAAACCAAGTTTAGTCATAAAGTAATCCCAAAAACGAACCAAAAATTCATCTTTTTGTCAAACACAATCAAATAAAAAGTAACAATTTTATGAATTTACCTGAAAATGGCAGTCTTTAGCCCCGGCTTTCATCTTCCACTACCTGACACCCTTCTCTATTCTTAGTATAATTTTATGAATTAAGGAGATGTAATTATCTTTGAAGTGAAATAGAAGAATCGTTGGGGAATGTGGAAATCTTTGAAGCAAAATAGACGAATCGTTCAGGATCATGGAAGAAACATGAGAATATGTGACTCATCGTGGGAAACTACAAACGTGGAGTCTGTAGGTAAAGAGTACATGGGTGGGGCAAAGACTAAAATGTACAGCAAAACATGTTATAGCTAGAGTCTCTATGGGGTATTTTTGGATGTCCTAAAAAGGCTTCACTTTGACCGATTTGACCAAGGTTTTGTTTTATAGTATAGATATATGCATATTTGATTTCCATTGTAAAGTTATTGTCATCGAAGCCGTAGATTTGATTTCCTAACAAATAACACCGTCAAATAATATGATGTTCTTTCTACCAACACCAACCATACGGCAAGAAGCATCATTGCCCATTAGAACTTCTCTTCCATTAATCTCACGGTATATAGAAAAACAGTTCCTATCAGGTGTAATATGATAGGGTGTGCCAGAATCAATAAGCCATTAGTTGCTCTTCCTAGAAGATCCAAAAGTTTGAAACATATCGGTATCCTCTCTATATCTGATTTCCATGTTGTAGATGCCGAAGTTTTCTTTCGGTCTTTTCTTCATCTTTGAGCTTGGGAAATTGAGCTACAAAGTGCTATGTTTTCTCACAATAATGTTAAGCCAATCACTTAGGCCTCCTAGAATGAGACCTTGAATTACTTTGACATCTACCATTCTTTGACCTTTGGCTTCTACCTCTCTGAATAGATAGGCCCTTTGTATCATTATCCAAACTAGGTTCGCTAAGCTCCTCTCAACATTTTATTCTGAAGACCAGCCTTTACGTTAGATAGGTTAATCTTACTGCGACCATATATCATGGAATTAACAAAAACAGTATACTCCTCGGGCAAGGAACAAACGAGGATCACTGCTTGAGCCTCATCAGTAATATCAACATCTGTTGTCCTTAGGTTCATAATCAAAATGGTCAAAGCATCTACATGCTCCATAAGATTGACTCCAGACTTTATCTTAAATGAATATAGTTGTTACCAAAGAATAATACAATTCGTGAGAGATTTGTCTTGGTATGCATTAGATAATGCATCCTATAATTCCTTCACTGTCTTCTTCTGAGAGGATTCTCTAAGAACTTCATCCGAAAGACTCAATTGGATTATAGTAAGAGCTTCATCTTCCATCTCTTATAAAATAGTCGCTTCGTTGTCCTTCAATTTATTAGACGTAAAAGCAATCTTAAAAGTTTTATCCCTCTTCAACATTTTCTCCATCTTCATCTTTCAAGTTTCAAAATCTCCCTTTCCATCAAAACGTATAGTAGCATAATTAGCGTCAGATCTACCAGTAGACTTTCTAGAAGTAACCATTAATATTCAAACAGAACGATAACACTAGCTCTGATACCATAACTTTGGTGAAAATTGTAGGGAAGGGTTTATCACCAATAATAATGAGCGAAAACAATTTAACCATTTGTCTATTTGAATACCAATGCAAACTTAAAAATCATCTATGATATTACACAAAATCAAACAAGAGAAATAAGACATAGAAGATTTAACATAGTTCAGATTTGTATGCTATGTCCGCGGAGATCTAACAATCCTTTTATTCCAATCACCAAATGAAGAGAGATTACATGCCTAATTAATGATTAGAGAGTTATAAAATGTGAAGACTCTCTCTAATCAATCACTCAAGTTAAGAATTACAATCTAGAGTACTCAAAATACAAAACCCCTAAATCGATTTAGTTAGGGCTCCTATTAATTACAATTATTGGAAATCTGATTGCTCGTAATTAGGGAGATGATTAGGAGGCTAATACAGATGCTCTAATTATTCTAGACCATCGGATCACATCAAAAGAATTGGCACCATAGATATATGCACCGAATTGACGAAACTGCTCTCCAAAATTCGAATCGGCAAAAATCTTGAGAAATTCTCGCTACAACAACTCAAACGTCTGACCAAGGGGGTTAGATGTCTGATTGAACTCTCGAGATAGAACTAGCATCAACAAAGACGTTTGATTACCTGAACCTCAAAGGTTACAATCATTCAGATGTTTGAACAGTAACTCTGACATCTGAATACCTGACACTGCAAAAAACAGCTTCTTTTCTCCATATCTTTTGATTTTTTTCTCAAATCGACTTTCCGTTCTTCCAACATGAAGCTCTACTCTATATCTTTAATTTAAAGCACTCTTAGACACATATTTGAATCGCATAACAACAACAAAGAGTGATGTGTAATCATTTAAACATGTAGTTAATAATTGATGGACCCACACTTTCCACCAATCATGTGTCAAGTGCAAAGTTTTCTACACAACGAAAGGCATTGCCGTTAGCGTCTGCTAGAATGCGACACGGCCGTCGCTAGCCGTCGCTAAAAGGCAATGCAAAAACGGGCGACACCAGTATGTTTTGCGATGGCTTTTAATCAATAATTATACACTAATTTTTGCACTTATTTTAACAATAATTATATACTATTTCAAAATATATTTTACAATTCATTCAACTATCTAGCAGTGTATCAATCAATAATTATACACTAATTTTGCGTAAATTATAACAAACACTGTTTCAAACTATACCAAATATTTGTGTAAACTTATCAATAAACATATTAATCAATAATTATACACTAATTTTCGGAATTTAAAATCAACCTTAATTTTTGGTGTGAAAGAATGAAAAGTTTTCATGTTCGCAGGTTTTTGATCTATGGACATGGATCTGCGTTCGACCGCTTACTCTAGCCATCGCCGGCCGATTCAAAAGGCCGAAGTTGATTTTAGTAGAATATTTGTTTCATTTTTTTTATTTCAAACTAAAATTTATTATTTCTTAATTTATTATTTCACTTCACTTTATTTTTTAACTGTATAATTCACTTAATTATTTAAATATTTTATTAACTAAATCTGAAATTTGAAAACATATTTTACAATTCCATTAACTATTTAAAATTTTAATTTACTGATTTTGTAAACTAAAATTTGATCCATTGCCAATACTAAGTAGCAATCAAAAATTTGTATCCATTTTTCATGATATTATGTATGGATCACATATATCATGGCTAATTCCTCGGAGGATTCTTCTGCAGGGGACTCTGATGAGTGACATTTCGAACAAGTGTTTACAGAATCTTCTTCCGTCCGAAGAAATGATTCATTGAAATAATGAGTCACACATTCCATTGATATATGCACATTTGAGATTAAGAAATGCTTGGGAGTTCCTCTATTCAATCATTTCCTTCTTCTTGTTACTGGATATCTCGGTCGAAGACCAAGAAGTGAGTTATTTATACTAAGCATTCTTCTTATAGCTAGATCAAATCTCCTGGTCCCTTTGGAAAAGAAAAAGAATTTCACGTTCTTCCTTTTGGGAAGGGAGGATTAGGGAAATCCTATTGATTGCTTCTTTCTCCAGACCTCCGGTGAAAGCATGAAAAAAAAAGCTCGAAGTTTTCACTTACAATAAATAAAAATAAATTTATTTTATACTAACCACTAACACGTATAATTAACATACACTAATTAATCAAAAAAATATTGCTTATGTTTAACCATACTAATCTAACAACATATTAATCAATAATTATACACTAATTTTCGCGTAAACTGTAACAAACATTGTTCTGAACTATAATAAACATTCGCGTAAACTTATCAATAAGCGTATTAATCAATAATAATACACTAGTTTTCGGATTTTAAATCAACCTTAGTTTTTAATTACAAATTAAACCATCAAACCACTAACAATATCCACAAATCAACTAATACACTATTATCGTCAACTAATACGCAATAATCATCAATTTCAAACTCATAATCAACCAATTTTTGAAATTATGATTTTATTTATATCTCCAAATCAACTTATACACTATTATCATCAACTAATACGAAATAATGATCATTAATTTCTAACCCATAATCAACCAATTTTCGAAATTAGTGTTTTAAGCATAACTAGATTAAGCTGAAATTGGAGAGAAAGGAGATACATGCGAGCTTTGGAGTGTTTGGATGATCGAGGTTACAGGCGGTGGGGTAGACGGCAGTGGCAAGAATGGAGGTTGGTTTTTTTGGTGGGAAATGCTTATGTTTTCCAATTCACGAGTTGTTCGATCTGTATACTCAGAATGTGCGTTGGCCGCTTATTCTAGTCAACGCCGTTCAATGCAAACGGCTGCCACTATAGACAGCCTTTCTTTTCCTGCTGTGGTAACTTGCTATGTACTTGTGCATCCATAGGTCAGATCATTATATGTTTATTTTCAATTAATCACGATGGGGCCCAGTTTCACATGGGCAGAGTGTTGAGCATGTTGACAATTCTAAAGAGATGAATGAAATATGCTTTAGTCTCACATTGGAAAAATGAAAGATTAAATAGTGTATATATGTAGGATCCTCATTCCCTATATTGGCCCTTAGGGTCAGGTAATTTTGTGCGGGGAGGAGGACCCAAATCTGATGAACACACGCGCACGCCGCCCGTCCGACCCGTACCGAACTGGGCTGGGCTCGGGCTTGGGCTTGTGCCTACTATGAAATCTTATTTTGCTACAGAAAACACTGCAATTTTCGACGGGTTTTTATTTGGCTACAGATATGGGCGCGGCCCGTTTGAATTTGAACTGAATACGGGTGCGACCCGTTGGAAGAAGAAAGGGAATGGATATGTTTTGAACAGACGCAACCGTGACCGTCCAGCAACTATAAATCAATGATGGATCCTGATCAAATCACTCACTGATTTACATCTTCTTCCTCCCCGATATACTTTCTTCAGTCAGTTCATTTCTGTTGCCATTATCATCTCAGACTGACGTGCTCGTTACAGTCTCGCGCGGTTCCGTCGGTTGTACCCTGGGAGACTTCTGATAAAGTCTTAAGGCGATTGTCACGGCAAGCCTCCAACGAACTTTGGTACTCTCATTGCTTTCTGTTGCAAAATACCATTGTTGCATTGCAGCAGTTTTCTAATTTTCTAACACTTTATTGTGTTGCTGATTGTCGTTGTAACATGTTGCGTTCTGTAGCAACACAGACAGACTGTTGCATTCTTTTTGAACCACATCAATCTACATCTTAAGACTTTCCTGTTTTGGTTAAAACAGAGATGGCAGCAGAACAGATGTCGATCGAGACAGCGAACTTAAGCAAACCAGACCCATTCAAGGGAGACGGAGACAATTTTCTGACATGGCAGAGTCAGATGCTCTTTTATCTCACAACCCTTGGTCTGCATAAGTATCTTGATGAAGATGAACCAGTGCCGCCTACGCCAGGCAATGCCAATTCAGCAAATGACATTTCTGCAATTGATGCATGGAGGCACTCCGATTTCTTGTGCAGGAATTACATCCTAAACTACTTGTATAAGGTTTTGTACAAAGTGTATCAGCCACTGAAAACTGCAAAAGCTCTTTGGAATGCGCTTAATGCAAAGTACAAAATGCAAAACGTGAGCCTGAAGAAATTCATAGTTGACAAGTTCATGGACTACAAGATGATGGATTCAAAATTTGTAATTACGCAATTACATGAACTTCAGATTATTATCCATGAATTGCAAGCAGAAGGCCACGAAGTTGGTGAATCTTTCCTGGTTGAAGCAATCACTGGAAAGATACCACCATCTTGTAAGGACTACCGCAATTATTTGAAGCACAAGAAGAAGGAGATATCCTTACAAGACCTCATCGTCAGATTGAAGATCGAGGCAGATAGTCACGGAGTCACCAAACCAAAAAACGAAGAGGCTTTTGTTGCAGAAGGGGCAAAGAAAAAAGGAAACCCCAACAAAAAGAAAAAGAAAAGGAAGGCGCCAGAAACCAAACACAATGATCAAAAGCCGTCCAAGAAGTTCAATGGGCAGTGTTGGGTTTGTGGCAAGAGTGGACATCAAGCAAAGGATTGCAGGCACAAGAAACAAAATAATTCTGAAGCAAATGTGGTGGAAAACATGGACATCGATGGGTCTAGCTTTTCTGGAGTAGTGTCGGAATGCAATCTAGTTCAGAATCATTCTCAGTGGTAGTTTGACACAGGTGCTACACGACACGTATGTTCTGAAAAGTCCATGTTCTCCACTTACAACAAACTCGATCATGAAGAAAAGTTGTACATGGGCAACTCTAAAGTGTCAATGATTGAGGGAAGCGGAAAAGTGATTCTCAAGTTCACATATGGTAAGACTATTACGTGGAATGATGTGCTTCATGTTCCAGACATTCGCAAGAACTTGACCTCTGTACCTATACTCTCGAAGAAAGGCTTTCGAATGGTCTTCGAATCAGATAAAGTTGTTCTGTCTAAGGCTGGAATCTATATAGGGAGAGGATACTTGTGTGATGGCCTATTTAAGGCTAATGTAGCCGTAATTGGCAACAATAATGTATATTGTAATTCTGAAATGAATAAAAAGGAAGTTTCTCATGTTGTCGAGTATGATGCTCTATTATGGCAAGAAAGATTAGGACATATAAACTTTCGAAAGATGAAAAAACTTGCAAATCTGGATTTAATTCCACAATTTCAATTAAATAAAAAATACAAACTTGAGACATGTGTAGAAGCAAAAATGGTTAAGAAACCATTTCATACCGTTGATAGAAGTACTGAACCGTTACAAATGATTCATACTGACTTATGTGATTTCAAAAACTTACCTACAAGAGGTGGGAAAAAGTATTTATCACATTTATTGATGATTATACACGATATTGCTATGTATATATTTTAAATAGTAAAGATGAAGCAATTACATCGTTTATAAAATATAAGGCTGAAGTAGAAAATCAACTAAATAAAAAGATCAAGATATTGAGGTCTGATCGAGGTGGAGAATATGAGTCGCCGTTTGAACAATTCTATGCAAAAAATGGAATAATTCATCAAACAACAGCATCATATTCGCCACAACAAAATGGTATAGCCGAGAGAAAGAATAGAACATTAAAAGATATGATTAATGCCATGCTCTTAACCTCTGGCCTACCAACAAGCTTGTGGGGGGAAGCTTTAAATATGTCTATTCACATATTAAATAAGGTTCCTCATAGTAAAACGGAAAAAATTCCATATAAATTATGGAAAGGACATCTACCAAGCTTCAAATACCTCAAAATGTGGGGGTGTTTAGCAAAAGTTCATATCCCGCCTCCAAAGAAGGTCAAACTTGGACCAAAAACTGTAGATTGTTACTATTTAGGACCAACCCAAAATAGTAGTGCATATAGATTTTTGGTATTCAAGTCTGATATACCTGATATTCATGTAAATGCAATCATGGAATCAAGAGATGCATCATTCTTTGAAGAAGTGTTTCCACACAAAAAGAATGAAGGGAATAATGTCCCTAAAAGGACACGAGAAGAATCAAATAGCCCACATGAAGATGAAACTCATCGTGAAAGTGATGAAGTAGAACCAAGAAGAAGTGTAAGGGCTAGAACTTCTAAATCATTTGGTTCAGATTTTTACACATATGTGTTAGAATACGAACCTCAAACGTACAAGGAAGTCATGTCATCTTCTGAATCTTCATGTTGGAAAGAAGCAATTCAAAGCGAGATCGATTCAATCCTGAGTAATAAAATTTGGGAAATTGTTGACATTCCACCTGGAATAAAACCTATTAGCTGCAAATGGATTTTCAAGAAGAAAATGAAACCAGATGGCTCTATTGATAAATACAAAGCCAGATTAGTAGCCAAAGGATATCGTCAAAAAGAAGGTATAGACTTTTTTGACACATATTGACCAGTTACACGAATAACCTCAATAAGAATGTTAATAGCAATTGCATCCATCTACAATCTAGAAATTCATCAAATGGATGTGAAGACAGCATTCTTAGATGGAGATCTCGATGAGTAAATCTACATGGAGCAACCCGAAGGATTTTATCCAAGGGAAATGAAAAAAAAGTCTGTAAATTGGTAAAATCACTATACGGACTCAAACAAGCTCCAAAACAATGACACGCAAAATTTGACAGTGTCATGATGAGAAACGGTTTTCGTATAAATGAGTGTGACAAATGTGTTTATTGTAAACAAGTTGGACAATCATACGTGTTTGTTTGTTTATACGTGGACGATATGCTAATCTTTGGTCCTAACATTAAAGTTATAGAGATCATAAAGAAATTGCTTATCAAAAATTTTGATATGAAAGATTTAGGTGTTGCTGACATTATTTTGGGAATAAAAATAATAAGAACGCCTAATGGAATACAATCATCTCAGTCACATTATGTGGACAAAATAATTGAGAAATTCCAACATTATGGAATTAAAGGAGTAAGAACACCCTTTTATCCATTGGAAGTACCGCATAAAAACTCTAAAGAAAGTGTAATGCAACTAGAATATTCCCGTGTAATAGGATGTCTAATGCATCTCATGAATTGCACGAGACCAGATATAGCTTATGCAGTAAGTCGACTAAGCAGGTATACAAGTAATCCAGGGAAGGAACACTGGAAAGCACTAATGAGAGTGTTGGGATACTTGAAGAATACCACAAATTATTCCTTGCATTACGGAAAATATCCAGCTGTTCTAGAAGGATACAGTGATGCAAACTGGATTGCAGATTCAGAGGAATCGAAATCCACAAGTGGTTATGTCTTCACTCTTGCAGGAGCAACAGTATCATGGAAATCAACGAAGCAAACATGCATAGCTCGATCCACTATGGAATCAGAGTTCATTGCATTAGACAAAGCAGGAGAAGAAGCAGAATGGCTTCGTCATTTCTTAGAAGATATTCCTTTATGGTCTAAACCTGTAACGGCCATATGTATTCACTGCGACAATCAAGCTGCGCTAAGTAGAGCGAAAAACTGTGTATAATGGAAAATCACGACACATTCGTCGACGCCATATCACAGTTAGGCAGTTACTCTCTAATGGAACTATCTCCATTGATTATGTAAGAACAAATGATAACCTAGTGGATCCATTTACAAAAGGGTTATCAAGAGAGAAAATAGACTGCGTATTGTGGGGAATGGGTTTAAAAGCCTAAACCAACAAAAGTTATCTTATACGGAAACCTATCCTAGCGACTGGAGATCCCACGGATTAGGATCAATAGGCAAACCAGTTCTGAATAACTCAAGACGTAATGCATTTTCTGGACATAGTCCATTCCATTCCTATGGTGCAAAACACAAATGCATGCCTACAGAAGTATTAAAAGGTTAAAGCTATGCTTTTTAATGATGACCATATCTTGTAAAATAACAAGTGGGGTATATGTAGGATACTCCTTATGGTTGCGATCACCTATGTTAATGTGAGCTGGGTCGGCTCTATGAGAATATTAAAGGCTTAAATTCTCTATATACACTCGCAGAACCAAATTTTTTCAGGACCGAAATGAACACAACCAAGAGATTGGATGAGAAGAGAAACAATGCTTTGTTAATCTTATTGTATGGTTATACAATAACGGCAAACGGTTCAAGATGAAATAATCCACCGATTAGCCAAGTATATCCGATAAGTGTTAACAAAGGAAAGTTCAAAGTGAAACATCTACTTATCCTTCAAAAAGCATTATTCCATACGTAGTCTGAGATATTCCACTTTGTGTGGGGGGAAAATATATTGTCATTCATGTGGGGGATTGTTGACAATTCTAAAGAGATGAATGAAATATGCTTTAGTCCCACATTGACAAAATGAAAGATTAAATCGTGTATATATGTAGGATCCTCATTCTATATATTGGCCCTTAGGGTCAGGTAATTTTGTGCGAGGAGCAGGACCCAAATCTGATAAACACACGCACGCCGCCCGTCCGTCCTGTACCGAACCGGGCCGGGCTCGGGCTTGGGCCTGCTATGAAATCTTATTTTGCTATAGAAAACACTGCAATTTTCGGCGGGTTTTTATTTGGCTACAGATATGGGCGCGGCCTGTTTGAATTTGAACTGAATACGGATGCGACCCGTTGGAAGAAGAAAGAAAACAGATATGTTTTGAACAGACGTGACCATGATCGTGAAGCAACTATAAGTCAATGATGGATCCTGGTCAAATCACTCACTGATTTACATCTTCTTCCTCCCCGATATACTTTCTTCAGTCAGTTCATTTCTATTGCCATCATCATTTCAGACTGATGTGCTCGTTACAGTCTCGCGCGGTTCCGTCGGTTGTACCCTGGAAGACTTCTGATAAAGTCTTAAGGCGATTGTCAAGGCAAGCCTCCGACGAACTTTGGTACTCTCATTGCTTTCTGTTCCAAAATATCATTGTTGCATTGCAGCAGTTTTCTAATTTTCTAACACTTTATTGTGTTGCTGATTGTTGTTGTAACATATTGCGTTCTGTAGCAACGCAGACAGACTGTTGCGTTCTGTTTTTGAACCACATCAATCTACAGAGCACACTTGCTTTTCGGCGACTGTGCTTAGTGAAAGTGGTCAAGCAGAAGCAGTGTGTTTAGCATATTCCATCCATGGTTTCCTCGAGCTTTGTGAGTGCAAACCCAATGCAAAGGTTGACTTCCACTATATACATCATTTATTACCACTGTTAAATTTAGTGGAAACAATGGAACCAATGCCGTGTTCAGTTTTTGAACTGGGGATCTTATGCGTTTTTTCTTAAAACAAATTTATCCCACGATGTGATTCTTTATTGATCAATAAACCATTCGATACCTTCATTATTCACTACAAGTACATTTTTAACAAAGCAAATTTTTTACTGTGTGAGATATGAGGAGATTTACAGATTTGGCGATGGGAAGTAGTAGTAGAAATAATATTCGTATAACATTCTTATCAAATATCGCTTAATACTCATTTCATTTTCAATTGTCTGCATGCTACACATGCATCTTAATTGACTGTTGTAGTCGCTTTCACTTGTTTTACACAATAACAATTATTTCGTATTGTTTATCATATATAGCAACCATGTGCCTGCGCAGTGTAAGTTAATTTACTTTTGAGAAAGGACCATAGTACAAGTAAAGGATTATCATTCATTAAAACTCATATGCATAAGAAAATCCCGTCCCTGTGTTGATAAATATTTGCTTCAAACAACAAATCTATACTTCACTATGTACATTCGTTTTTTTGAAACGTTAGGAAATCAGGGGGCCAAACACTACAACAAAACAGGCATTTTACAACGGGCAATGCCCGTTGTAATATGCATTTCGCAACGGGCATACGCCCGTTGTAGTAGGCCAAGTTGTAAAAGGTCGCCCATATTTTACAACGGGCAATGCCCGTTGTAATACATATTTTTACAACGGGCAATGCCCGTTGTAAAAATATGTATTACAACGGGCATTGCCCGTTGTAAAATATATGCAAATTTTAAAAAAAAATTTACAGCACAGCTTTTGAATTCAAACGAATATTTTATTCAAACAAATATTTATTACAATTTTTAAGTAGTACAAATTCAAACTCTCACTATTCACTATACAATTTTGATACAAATTTCATTACATCACTATTTTACATTCATAACCTCACTACATATCACTCACACTCGTATTGTTATCTTCAACTTCTTTCCAGTTAGAATCCAGCATCCGAGCAATCTGCAAAAATATTTACTAACGCAGTAAAATAGAAAAAGAAATATTTTTGCAATATAAAATAAAATGTGAATTTTTTGAAAAGAATATTTGCCTCAGTTATTTGGGTTGTTCGTCATCATTTAAATTTGAATTCATCATACACGAACAACTTGTGACATACACAGTGTATCACTGTATATGCCACAAGGCCGTGCACACCGATATACACTTGATAATGCTACAGGGACAAGTGAGCACAGGTCAAACCCAAATGCAAAGCCGAGTTCAACTCACGTGCAATATATTTAAAATCACGACATGAGCACAAGGTCAAACCCGAGTTTTAAAACTGGGTTCAACACAAGGAAACATGAAGAATGCAAAGCTTCGACAAATCAAATCAGTGGCACAGCAATGCAAGTGAAGATGACACAGTAACAAGTGCATCATGATACAACATACAAACAAGCACACGAGCTGTGCTAATAGAGATTGCAATATCAGGTACATATGCAAAGTGCAAACATGTCATGACTAAATAGTACAGACATAAACAACAAACCCAAATACAGTATGTAAAGCATGCAAGATCCAACAGCTACATGAAGTATCAAAACTCAAATGAATAAAATGAACATGTCAACAGCAACATGATAGTGAAAACTCAAGTTACAGTGCAGCAACAGTCAACCAGAGTGATGCAAGTGTCGACCAAGCAACAATGCAGACAAGTGCACATGTAAACAGACTCAAGGGAATGCAACATGATCAACTCAACTCAAATATGTCAAGTAACTAAGTCACGAGGGTCATGCTAATGAATGCAACAGCGATAGTGGCTCAACAACATCACAATGCATAGTACAGCAGCAATAGCAATGCAAGTGAAGACAAAACAACTCAAAATAAAAAATAATCCAGTGCAACTACAACCTGACCAAGTATACAACCAAGCAGCAGTGTGCAAGTGACAAATGCACATGACAACAAAATCAAATACCAACTATCCAAGTACAGCATGAACAGATGCCGGGACAAAATCAAGTTCAAAAGTCCAAGTCCGATGTCAACAATGTACCAGACGATATGCAATTAAAGTTTGCAGGTGACAATGCACAAAATCAACAGAGATGATCAAATGACCAGAGGCAGTAAATAGTTAATGGCCAAAGTCTAGCACATAAACGATATCAACTATCACATGAAGGAACAGACTACAACACCAAGCGATACAACAAAACGTGTGTTACTGAACAAAGTCAGCATAAACAAAATCAGCATCGCAAGCTAGTCAAGTCAGAGAAATTCACGGAGGCATGATCAAACATAAATTCAAAGCCGTCATTTTTAAACCAAGTCAAACAAGGAATAATAAGAATAACTCGCATATGAATTGGTCAAGATCAAATCCCAAGCATCAAAGCATCATCAAGTGGCCGAGATAAATTATGTGACAAATTCAAACATAGTTTATACGAATGCAAAAATAGGAATTTGATTCCTATATTAACCCCAATCATCATCGGCATATAGCAAGGAGTTCGCAATACATAAATCAAGCAATTGCAAGCAATAAAAAGAACATACCAATTCGAACACGAACTCCATCGAAGCAGCCGCAGTAAGATACAAGGGAACAATCGATCAAAGCAACTCACGATTATCCACGCGATCGAACAACAGTAGGCGCTTCGCAAAGCCCTAATTTTGGATCAGAGAAAGGAACGAAGTCCCCAATTTTTCAAGCCCTAATTTCAGAATGAAGAAAACAACGGCCGCCATTTTCTTTTACTCAAGAATGGTAAATAAGTGATCGGGTCTACAAATAGATATAAGGGCGGACCGGTTCTAAACTAACCCCTAATGCATTTTATATTTAACCCCTAATGTATATATCTAACCCCTAATGCATTTTAAACTAAAAATTTTACAGTAAAATTTATATTTCTCAAATTCTGAATTATTTTAATATTTTGAAATTTTAAATATTTTATAAAATTTTAATCTCTTTATTTTATAATTTTATGAAAATTTCAAATTTTTGTTTATAAATTTTACAAATGTTTTTAAGATTATTTTACAAAATTTCCAAATTTTAAATTATTTGAAATATTAAATATTCTAAGATTTTGGAAACTTTCTAAAATTTTAAGTTTTCTTAAAATTTTACTTTTTAATTCTTGAATTTTATGAAAATTTCAAATGTGTTTATGAATTTAGTTTAGAATTTTACTAATTCAATTATCTAATATTGAATATTAAATACTGAATATTAAATGTAATTACTAAATAATTGAATATTAATTATAATAATTAAATATTAAGTGTAATTAATAAATATTAATAATAATTTACTAATTATTAACAATTAATTATAATAAATTATTAAATATAAAAAATAATGATTACTAAAAATATTACTTCTTTATTATTAAATATTACTTACTAATTATTGATTGTTAAATATTAAATATTACTCTTAATTATTAATTATTGAGTAATAATATTTAATTACTAATCATTTATAAATTAATATTTAATAATTAAATATTTATTATTATTCATTTATTGTTGATTAACTAATATATGCAATAGGGCATATATTACAACGGCTTAAATATTTTGTAAAATACTCTATTAACTAATTAAATATTTATTATTATTCATTTATTGTTGATTAACTAATATATGCAATAGGGCATATATTACATATATTAATTTGTAAAATAATAAACTGTATTATTCAGAATAACAAATAAATGAATAATAATAAATAATAATAATAATATATGCAATAGGGCATATATTACAACGGTCCTGAATGGACCGTTGTAATAGAGATCTATTACAACGGGCAGCAAATGCCCGTTGTAAAAATGGGCATCTATTACAACGGTCCTGAATGGACCGTTGTAAAAAGAGTGTTGTATGGGACATATATTACAACGGTCCTAAGAGGACCGTTGTAATAGCTATCTATTACAACGGGCAGCAACTGCCCGTTGTAAAAAGGGGCATCTATTACAACGGTCCTGAATCGACCGTTGTAATAGACCTCTATTACAACGGGCAGGAAATGCCCGTTGTAAAAAGGGCGCTGTAATAGGGCATTTTTGTTGTAGTGAAAACGTCTGATGGCTCTGATTTTCTTGCAAAAATAGCTGGCTGCTCAAATTCGGTTGAAGAAGCATTGGCCATATATTACAGTAGAATGTAACAACACGCAACCGGTTTCAGCTAGCTGGTGATCGCGTTTCCAAATGAGAATTTGAATCGATCGACTAGTTAAGATGTCTTTTCACTATATCAATCGTTTTTTTCCCTCCATCAGTCGTCCTTTTTAACCTGCAGCTCTCAACATGCATAAATATGCAGTATTTGGGATTGAATGAAATCTCTTTTCTGATTGTGTTCCACTTCTTTCTCTACGCTCTATGACCTTTTTCTTGATAAATATCATACTTTGCTTTTGTAATACTATATTTACAATACCAGATTATCAAAGTCAGAACTCTTCTTGTCTCTAGAATTTTCAAAGGAAAGTAAGCAATCTACTTCATTAGTACGCAGTCAATTGGTTTTGAGCTATGTTGTATCATGGAGGCGAATTTGCTGACTCTTGACGCACCCACTCATTCAATTGAACACTGATGGGTGCGTGTGTGTAGAAGAAATAAATGACATGCGGATAGAGATTGAGGACCCAAATTTCAAGTTGTTTTTAAATTTTACTGACGTATCATGTAACGTGTTTGAATGCGAAGAAAGAAAACCAAGCAAGCAGATCATGTGATCACGATGCTTCATACTTTTTTATAGACTTACTGTTCTCTCGGAAAGAGTCTTTGATAGTTTGATAAACTTCTGACCCTCTTTGTTGGCCGAATTTTATTTGGCATAGAGAGGGTTTTTTATTTTTTTATATTTTGATTGAGTGTGATTGGTATTAATCAGAAAGCGTCTAATACAATAACACGGCTATATTTTTATATAGACTGTTAACCGAATGTAATTATACTATCAATAATAATGCTTTGTCCGAAGCTCTTTTTGTCAAAACTTGCGAATTAGAGAGAAGAGAACGGACTCTCTAAAATTTCAGCCTTAGGATCTGAAGAAAAATTGCACTTATTCTCAGTATTTGCACTACAAAGAACGGAAGGCATAGCAACGGCAAATAGCCGTTGACGGACGTTGCTAGCCGTTGCTATTAAGCTTGTTGCTACTTGTTCCAGCAACGGCAATAGCAACGGCTCCGTTACCAATTTAGCAACGGTTAGCCACGACCAGTTGTCCACGTGGCAACAGTTAGTTACAATCTTGGTCGTCACGTGACGTCGCGAGCCGTTGCAAGCCTGAAACCAGATAGCCGTTGCTAGCCTGAACCAGATAGTCGTTGTTAGCCGTTGCGAGCCGTTGCTAACCTGAAACTTTTTTGTTTTCCAGCAGCCAGCTTTCACTTTTCCAACCTCTGTCGTCGCAAACCATTCCACATCACAATAATCACTTCCAATCTATCGTATACATTCCAACCATCATATAACCAAATACATCGCAAATAATCAAATAAAACACATATATATCAATAATCACGCAACTATATAATCAACTAACACAATTCCATACATCTCAAATCCATCACACATAATATCCATCACCAACACCATACGTACACAAAACACCAAACAAACTACCAAGTCCATCAACCAACATAAGTACACAAGTCCAACAAATATCCATTAAAACCACAATCTTGCCCAAAAAAATAATCATCAACAAAACATACCTACTCATCATCATTAGCATCATCATCAGCATCATCATCACCACCACCACCACAAGACTCTGGCATGGTCCCATGCTCTGAAACGAATGCGGCAATGCGCTCATCTATCTGCTGAGACAAGAAGCTTTGTCGCCAATCATTTATCTCGTCCAACTGTCGTTGAATCTAGGCTATCTCCTCCTCGGCCATAGATTTCTTGTAAGCCCTCTGGAAGTTAAGAGCCTGTAAAACGATCAAACAAACTAGTTCTAATTCACGCTTGCAACGGCTATATTAAATTCAAATATAAGGTATTAAAACAGTTTACCTCCTGATTGTCGTATCCATAATGCCTATTGCGAGAATGCGGATCAATAATTCTATCCCATATTTGATTGGACTCTTGAAGCGTGATATCCTCCCGTCCCGTTCTTTGCGCCATCGCTGCCCGCTCCGCTTCATATCTACCCTGCAATTACAAATACAAATTTGACTCAATATATAGCTATACAATTTACTTATACACTACTAAAGGAATGTGAAACATTGTCATTGCGAATAAACATATTTACCATAACAGATTCAGCCTTCGCATCTGTCCACTCATAAGTGACATTCCCATCATCATCGGTCTGCTCCACCGCATGAGTGACTCTAAAAACCTCGGCCATTGTAGACTCCTGTCCGGTTCTTGAATGCTGAAATTATACATGAATAAAAAACGTTACTAATATGATTAAATAATATTACAGTTTATAAACTCAAATTACAAATTTACCAATTCCCTCCGCCATTGTGGGAATGACTTGGACCCACCACGGTGTAATGTAGGATTTTTATTTCTGTTCGCGCCATTTCGCTTTGCTATTTCTTGTTAATTTAAATACACGGTTAATTAAATTAATAATGCAACTAACATACATAATTTAAATAAATAATACTAACAATACAGCAATACATAGCTTACTTTGACAGCTTCACTTTTCCAGTGGGTGACAAATGCAGCCCAAACATCATTACCCATCCAACTGGGTTTTTATCCGCTTAGCTTGGCCTTCGAAAGAGTCTCCCTGAAATTTTTCCGCATTCTCTTATTCCAATGATTGAAGAAGACAGTCTTATCTTTCGGGCCGCTTACAAAAGTGTAATATATCACGTCTCGAATTCACATCGTCCTTAGTTTTCCCCTTTACATTCAAAACTGTATTAAACACGTTATCGAACACGTTTTTTTCATTGTGCATAACGTCAATATTATGCCGAAGTAGCAGATCTTTCCAGTAAGGTAACTCCCAAAATATACTTTGTTTGCACTAGTTATGAATGTTTGATTTACCTGTAATTTCAACTTATACCCTAGTTTCATGTATCTTTGGATAGTCTTTTACGATTTCATATATCTCTTCACCTGACCAAACCTTCGGTGGTAGCATACTCTCTTCTCTGTTTGCTTTAAAGTTCTTTTTATCCGTTCTAAATTTATGATTAACATGTAGAAAACATCGATGACAGTCAAACCAAGAAAATTTCTTTCCATACTTTAATGAAAATGCTCGTGTTTCATCCATGCAATGAGTACAAGCTAGACGTCCAGCTGTGCTCCAACCTGAAAGTATCCCATACGTAGGAAAATCACTAATAGTACATAATAAAGAAGCGAACATACGAAAATTCTTTTTTCTTGAAATGTCGTATGTTTCAACTCCTTCATGCCACAGTGTTTTCAATTCTTCGATCAATGGTTGTAGATAAACATCAATTCCTTGTGTCGGATCATCGGGACCGGGGACGACAATCGTTAGAAACATATACGGAGTTTTCATACACATCCGTGGAGGTAAATTATAAGGAGTAACAATAATAGGCCATGATGAGTATTTACTACCAAATTGAGAGAATGATGAAAATCCATCTGTACATAAACCGAGTCTGACATTACGGCTCTCTGCAGCAAACGCAGGATAAGTCTTATCGAAATGTTTTCATGCTTCTCCATCAGATGGATGTATCAAAGTTCCTTCTTCTGGTGTTCTAACACTGTGTCATCGCATATGACATGCCGTAGCAGAAGATGCATATAACCTTTGAAGTCTAGGAGTGATAGGTAAATAATGCATTCTCTTGTATGAAACTTCTTTTCCTTTTTTTTTCTCGGTTTGAATCTTTCCTCGTTATATATTCTGCATTTTCTAAGATCAACGTCATCTTTCAATACAACATACAACCTTTTATACATGTATCTATCTTTTGGTATGACAATCCAAAAGCAGACATAAGTTTTTTCACTTTATAATGACTATCGCACATCAAATTATTGGGTGGCATGTGTCGTTTTGCAGCTTATACAACTGCTGTAAATCCAGCTTCTGTAAGGTTGAATTTTGATTTCATAGTGATGTATTCGGCGATTACGGATAATTCGGTTCCGCTTTTACAACCATCCCACAAGGGCCTCTTAGCAGAATCCAATAAATCATAAAAAAATTTAGCTTGCGCGGTCGGTTCTTCTTCAACGTTATCATTGTCATCATCGCCCTGATCAATGGTAGGAAACATCGACCGTGCTGCATCTTGCACCATATTTTCTATTGGATTCGTCATAATATTATCGTTCTCTAACACTACAGGATTAGGTGTACGCTCAACAAGTTCTCCATGACGATCCCATAAGTAATAATTCGGCACAAAACCAAATTTATACAGATGTACTTCTATTACATTTGATTTCCAATGCTTTAAATGTTTGCACTTACTACACGGACAACGAATTTCATCGTTATTCCGATTATTAGATTTAGCGAATCTAATAAATTCATGTACACCGTTATATAAATGTTCCTTTATTGATCTTTTCATACCAGTTCGGACTTCATACATCCAACTACGATCGAGAAAATAATCGAACATTTTTCCTGATTTGATAAAATATGTTAGAAGATTCAAGTAAACACTTCACTTCATATTACAGTATTTTACGATTGATTTATAATTTGTCATTAAATCAACTATTTAACAATTGAAAAACATTTTATAATTCATTGACGGCCGGTCATCCTACTTCCCATTACAAACACAATATCTTAATTACATTTTATTAATCATTTCAGCATAAACGATTCAACAAAATTTCGACAGCACTTCCCTTTATTCCCTGTATCGTACACAAAATGCGTGTACACAGGGACAAAAAAGAAGTGCCATCAAAATTTTGTAAACCGTTTAAACTGAAATGATTTACAAAATGTGATTATTTTATTGTGTTGTAACTTGTCCAAATACTAGGACAAATCCAACAAATATTGTATCAGATGAATATAAATGTCCATTCTTGAAAAAAACGAATATCCATATAACGATCATATACAATACTTGTCAGACGGGGCCAAAATATCTCTAAGGGATTTACATAAATAAAATATATTTTCTAATTATTCTTCTAACAACTACAAAATATTTTATAATTAATTAATTCATTATATTTATTAACTAAATTTTAAAACGTGTTTTAACTTTCACTGAATAATTAGCTCATTGTAATTACGCTCATTTCAAAATTTTATAATTCATTCAACGAATTATATTTATTTTAAACTACGATAACACTTATAATTATCACTTCTGAATTAAATTATCGTTAACTGTACCAATCTATCAAGATATGTATTAATTAATATACAATTAACTTTGGCGTAAACTATATACATTATTTTAAATAAAAACAAATATTGTCATAAACTTACATATCAACAAGCATGTTCATCAATAATATATACTAATTTTAAAATCAAACCACCAATCAAAATCAACTAATACAAATATTATCATAACTAATACGCATTAATCATTTATTTTCAACATAATCATAAACTAATTTAACTTCCACCTAACTTAAAGCACTATAATCATCATCCAATATCACTATAATCATCACCCAATATCACTATGATCAACTAATACAATTATTTTCGAAATTAGGGTTTTCCAATTAATCCTAAATTAAACCTAAATCAAAGCCAAATCAAGTTTAGAAGAAATACCAGCGAGTTTTGGAGGTGTTTGAGCGACGTGGAGGCAACGAACGACGGCTGGAGTTGGAGAGGCGACGGATTGTGATGGGGAAGAGGGTTTTGGGAGAAGTTGGTTTTGGTGGGAATTGAGAATCTGTTCGCGGGCTGCATGTTATAATCGCGATATGCAACGGCTAGCAACGTCTAGCAACGGCCGAATTTTTTAGCCGTTGCCAGCCGTTTCAACGATCCGATACAAAATGGGGTCTTTTCTTGTAGTGTTGACAAACTATATTTCGGATAATGTAGCAGTACTCTTATACTACACATATAGATATACCGTTGACCAGCTTTTTTATTGTTTGATGGTTAATATTTTGAATCCAGAGACTTATCATATTCCCATCATATACATACATGCATGTATACACAGAAATACGTATATACATACATGCATATTAATAGCAATACATATAGATCTGCATAAACATACATGCACTTGCATAGACACGCACTTATATATGTACATTTATGTATATATAATATGCATTTCATACACGCTAACAATATATATTCCACTACATCATAGAAGGTCAGCTGTAAAAGTAACTGTTAGTTGGAGTAGGCAAGAATTAGTTGATCCAACTTTTTATTTCTGTAAGCAACTATCAAACAAGCAAGATGGATAAAGTTACCTGTGCTGATGCAGATCGATTTGAAGTGAGGCATCTCCATCCCAAAAATCAAAATTTAAGCTTAATAATGATCTATATTTTTATAGCATTATTTGTATACAGAGTTAGACAATGTTCACTCATGCATACACACTAATACATACATATGCACGTTACATTCACATGTGTGTGTGTATGGGTGGTTGCATGGTTGATTATAATATTGTGCATTTAAAGCTAATGCTAAAGCCTAACTAAATCTCAGCTAAACTGTTTAATGCTCTTCATCTGCTACGTTCTTACAATTTAAGTATTTAACTCTATTGATCAATGAATCCGCTTAACGTTCTGCCATTTAGTGCTAAATCGGAACTTTTTACACTTGCTTCAGCGTTAAATATAAAAAGTAAATTTTACTGGTTCTTTTTTAACTAGAATCAACAATATTAGAATATATGCTAAGTTTACCACTGAAACGTTGAAAATATTGTTTTTTTTTCCACATTCTTATTTTTTGCTATATTTTTTGTTTTATCTCTGCTATAGCATTTTGCACCTCTACCACTATAGAAGTGCCAAGCGGTTTAATCAAAGTTATAGTTCTATTGATTTCTTTTAACTTTTTCTAGTAAAGCAAGAAGAAAACAAATCTATATGTAAAAGCAGCAGCAACTCTCATCTAGTAGTATGTAATTATTAATTCTCTCCTGATTGAATTCTTGCATCTACCCTTACCGACTCTTCCTAAAATTAAACTACCTAGCCTATCTATATATGCTCGTGTTCATACCAAAAGCTAAAAAAAATACCAAACTATATATCAGTGTCTGTATATAGTTGTTCACAAGGAATGATATATATTGTGAACTAAAATAAAAGATTTAAATAAATAAATAAAAAATGGTGAATTTTGTGGAAGCACAGAAGCCAGTGGTACATTGGCTGATGAGAATGGCAGGACTACAACAGGTAATGGTGGAGATAGAAGCAGGTACGAAAATGAACTTCTGGATACCGAAAGAGAAGGGGAAAGCGAAGAAGAAGAGGAAGCCAGCAGTTGTGCTAATCCATGGATTTGCAGGTGAAGGAATCATGACATGGCAGTTTCAAGTTCCTGCACTGACTTCTAACTATTCTCTTTACATTCCTGACTTGCTTTTCTTTGGTGATTCAATTACCGATAGCAAGGTAATTAATTAATTGCACTGTCTACATCTTACATACATGCATTTAGAATCGTACATGGTACATAAAATTATATATTTGGAACAATTTATATTGATTACTGGGTGCATGTAGGATCGATCACCAATGTTTCAAGCCGACAGTGTGATAAAAGCACTGGAAAAGCTAAAAGTAGACAAGTGCAGTGTAGTTGGGTTTAGTTACGGAGGGATGGTTGCATTCAAAATGGCTGAATCAAGAGCAGACATGATCCAATCACTGATTGTATCAGGTTCTGTGATAGCCATGACCGACTCCATCAGTGATTCTTGCCTTGAAAGACTTGGATTTTCTTCATCTTCTCAATTGTTATTGCCTGAATCTGTAAAGGGACTCAAAGCTTTGTTGTCAGTTGCCGCATATAAGAAACTTTGGTTTCCCAACTGCATTTACAAAGATTACCTCCAGGTGATCGATACATACACAAGTTTACTAGCTACCTCATCAACTGATCATGAATATTGTTTTAGTTTGATTAATAATATGCGACTGATGATATTTATTTGCCCGCAGGTGATGTTCAACAATAGGAAGGAAAGAGCCGAACTGCTGGAGGGGTTGGTCATTAGCAATAAAGATGCCCAAGTCCCCATTTTGGAGCAGGTCCTTTTTATTATATATAATATAAAGATTATTTAAATTTAATTGATAAATCGTTCTATCAACTATTAACTGCTACATATAGATTGATTATTTGATGTTGATATATACAATAAATATTTGCAGCGGGTACTATTGCTCTGGGGCGAGAATGATAATATATTCAACTTGGAGCTGGCGCAGAACATGTTAGAGTACGTTATTACTATTATATTGTGCATGTACTCAGACTAGAATTTAATGTTGATATTGTTTGTTGAAGGTAGGTTTCATTGTGAATACAATATAAATATATATTATGCATGGTGCAGGCAATTAGGAGAGAAAGCTGCACTTCAAGGAATAAAGAAAGCGGGTCACCTTGTCCACATAGAGCGGCCCTGCGTTTACAATCGCTGCCTTAAGCAATTCCTTGCTTTTGTCTATCAAACACCAAGCCCCATATCTACTTATGAATGATGCTTGCACCAGCTGCATGCCTGCTGTGTGGTGAACACCAGTTTATTGTAATATATATCACAACGTTTTGGTTTATTGCATCATTAATTATTTGTGTGGAAGCCAATAAGATATGACATATATAATTAAATTTATTTGTTTTATAAATCGATGTATGTACACTTGCTATTAAAGTAATTATAGAGAATTTACTAAAGATAGAGCAGACCACTTAGGTTTAGTAACTAAAGAGTGATGAGGATGATGATTGATTCATATTAATTATGATGTCCTTTTTATTGCGATTACGTTGAAAATATAACCATGGAGACAATTAAACAAGATTATGGTCGATAACATGATGGAAAAATATATTACGGATAATCTAGTTTAAGTATGGTAAACGTTGTTGATGGTTACTGAATACATCATTTATTTAAGATGAATGTAAAAATGGTCAGGAATATGAATCTAATAATTTAATGAAGATAAGAGAGAAGACTTTGGTCGGTGATGACGACGTTAAAGCAACAAGGGGGTAAGGGAATAACGAAGATAAGGGAGAAGACTTTGTTGCACCACTTATAGTGAAGAAAACCAATTCATAAGAAAATGGCGGACTTTCGCTCCTCTCTCTTCCACTTCGAAATCTAATCATTATCCTAATTTTTTTTTTTAATTCTCTTAAAGATTTTCTCAGACCTCTCGTATCTTCAACCGTCTCTTCACCTAATGCCACTAAGACAAATGAAAAGCTATCGTATGCTCGGACCGTTACTTCAAATCAACGAAGTTATTCATCTCCTCCTAAAGCACGGAAACTATACTCGATTTCGAGAAAAATTGAACAAATAAGATTGAAAAAGCTGTGATTTAGATGCGGAATGACAAAGCGTATCGCTAAAGATTGTCGCAATAGTGTTTTGTGCTTTTATTATAATAATTTTGGGATAGATCTATTCATTGTCCTCGGTGCAAAGAAAATCAAAGTAGAAAAGGGAAAGAATTTGTTCCGAGGGTAGATATGAGAGATAAACGATCTAGAAATGGGATCTGAGGCCCAAGAACGATACATGGAGTGATAATCAAGTAAGTGGTTGTAACAACCCGTATATTTAAAATTGTATATTTAAATATTTTATTTAAATATAGCATCGTTAGTCGGATTTAATTTCGAAATGCTTCTTTTTGCAAACAGTCGAATTGAGACTCGAGACATTTGCGACCATTTTAAGTATAAACATCAATACGTTTGGAGTTAGCTAGAATTTTGACATTTTCATTTAGGACTTTGGGTTTGGGTTTCAGCCCACTAACCTAATAAATAACCCAACTCCACTCCTCTTTATACATTCCACTCCCCATTTCCTAACACTCTCAAATTAAGGTAAAAATGAGGGAAGGAGGAGGAAATTAAAATTCCTAAGCCCTAGTTTTCTTTGCAACTTCAAGATCTAGCTCCAAAATCTAAGAGAAGCTTTGGTAAGCATCCTCTTCATCTTCTCCATCTCGATCCCTCTTCAGATTTCAGAAATTCCTATAACCTAACTTAGGAAAAACTATGTTCATAACTTTCATTGTGGTTAGGTATGAATTCCTAACATCTGTTCATGTTCATTTGCTTTTGATTTGAATTGATTTGGTGAATTTTTCAAATTTTGGTGTTTTGAAGTCAAAACCTTTAAAAATCTTATTTGGATGTTTGAACATGTTTTTCGTGGCGCATCAAAGAGCCTATAGTGCTGGGTTGTCGCTTGGCATAAATCCCTAGTCTCCGTTGCTCGTTCGATCGCCTCTGGTATAATTTTTTCCCTTCTTTGGGGCTAGGCAGCAAATACTGCAAATGACAGTTCAGTCGACTAAACTGTAAGGTCAGTTGACTGAACCTGGGAACAGAAAGGTCCTGTGCTAGTATTAGTCGACTGAACCTGGAAACCGAAAGTTTCTGGGTTCAGAATCAGTCGACTGACCACCCTATTTCAGTCGACTGAACCTGAAACCGAAAGTTTCTGGGCATAGTGTCAGTCGACTGACCATCCTGGTTCAGTCGACTGAATCTGCTATCTCAGCCAAATTGCCTTTTTGGTGTGAAATTCCAATTTTTAATCGCTTCTCGTTGATCCGATTAGTTGTTATCACTTTTATAGACTTTGATAATTTCTTTTTTGGGATTTTTGGGAATATCCATTTTGATGAGTTTGGTATCGATTTCTATGGATTTGATTCACGTCTTCGTATGTGAATTTTTGGTAATTGATTGTTTTTACAATCGTTTTTGTGGTTTGTCACTTTGAAATATAAAGGTTTCTGTACTAGTAGTAAATATTCAAACTCTTTCACAAAGATGATTTCAACTCTATTTTATTACAAAGCTAGTTTATAAAACAATTTTCCAATCTATTAGTATATACAAACCTTTCCTCATTCGTTCGAGAAATACAATTAAACTACTTAGCAAAATAAGTGGTATGAAACGCTTGCGTTTACTTTGTCGGTTAATTCTTAGACTCGTTTGATTGAAACTCTTGTGACAATTTTCGAGTAGGAATCTACAATTTGTTCGTAAATATTTAAGTTAAGCCAGTGGTTATGGGACATGAAGCTAAACTCATTTATTTACTAGCTTACTGAATCGATGCTTTTCAATTGATTAATGATGATCATTTTATGGTTTAGACTAGCGTTATCCGATGTCCCTTTGTCCACGTAAGGGACTGTATCTCATTCTATTGAGTTTTGTCTCAATTCTTTTATGGGCTAGCGACCCACATTCTTTTATGGTGTTCGGTTCATCGGACGTACCGTTATTGTACTATGTCGATGTCCCGGCTTTTCGGTTCATTGGACGTACCGTTATTGTATTGCGTCGATGCTCCGAATTATTGGAGTTTGGTTCATTGGGCGTACGTTATTGTACTGCGTTGATGGTCCGATTTATTTGAGTTTCGGTTCATGGGACGTACCGTTATTGTACTGCGTCGATGTTCTAAATTTATGGTTAGTGACCATGGGATAGCAATCCGTTTGTGATGCACATGTTGGTGAGTTTTCATGCTTCCGTTTGTGATAGGCCTCCCCCTTTGTGATTTTTGGATTTCTAGAATTTGTGTTTCATCAATTTTGTGGTTTGGTGAATAATATAAAGAATATGACATTCTTTTGATTTATGAGATTCTTGAGATATTATATGATTTTTATTATTGTTAAATGTATACTTGTCACTGTACGACATTATTGTTATCATACGTTTTAGTCATATCTCTTATCCTATCTCATTTTATCTGATATTTATAGCTAGACTGATCCGTTTATTATTTTCTTATTAAATAATACTCAGGTCAAATCGGGATGTTACAGGTGCTTCTGCTTGACTCCTAAGCTGGGACTAGCTTTTGACTTTTGGCTAACTACTCTAGTTTAGTAGTTTTTGATATTATACATTCGAGATAGAGACTCCTTGATGTATATATATTCTTTTGTCTAGCACTTGTATCTATTCTTTTGTGATATTGTGGAACTTGTATGACCACTTCTCTAATGTACACTTCTATGTGTTATATTCATATCTGTTTCCGCCTTTGTGATATGGATATTTGTGACTGATTTGTTTTATGCTTAATTTATATTTGTTTTCGAAGACCACATAGCCACCGTGTAGCAGTCTTGATTTTGTATTTGATATGTCGGATTTTGTAAAGGCCCACAAATCCGTACCACTTTGAACTAACAAAATTCCACAATAGTTCAATCCAAAGTGGCACAAAAGTACGAGTCTTCGGGTAAAAGAAGAAAGAGGTAGAAGAAGAAGAAATAAAAACAAAATCAGAATCTCACATCGCAGCGGAATAAAATATAATATATAGAATACAGTTTTAAATACGAGAAATCTGTACTGTTATACATATACATGCACACCATATTAGAGTACATCAATCAGTCATACAGAGACAACTACTATATGGTCATACACAGCGGAAATAATAGACAAATACGGAAATACGTTATGTCATCATCTCGTCTCTTGAACTCCAGCATATAATCTGAACCTGTTTAACTCGCTCTGACCCGAGCATCATATAAAACAACACCCGAGTCGTCTGGAATACCAGCATGAGAAAATCACACTCAATTGGATTATTAAAGTTTCAAAAATCCTTTGAAAACAAAAGCATCTCGTAAGACCACGCGACAAATAAACATGTCGGGTTTTTACCTTTCTCTGATATTATTATAGTGTATATAGAAAGTAAATAGAATCTAGCTGAAATGCTTGCATCTCACGTTTCAGCAATAGTTGGGCACAATCAAAACCGTACAGGCGCTTATTGGAGATTGGATTCCATACAATGGCAGGGCTACCGGGGTACCGTCCGTCACAGTACCTGGTCTAGATCAGAGTACCGAGGAGCCACCCTAACTCCCCTGCAACACAAGACCGGAACCATTCCCTACTGAACAGTCCCAAGCAAGATCACCCCGTGATTGGCGCGACCAACTACCCACTAAGCCGAAATAAAAGGGACATTTAGACAGGGGAAACCTTAATCTCCAGTGGGGGCTACCCACGAAGTCTTGCTGCACCTCCCCTGTTTTAGCCATTCCCGGTTGTTGAGGCTTGAGGTTAAGCGTTACCTTTTAAGAACGAGTCCCACTTAGAATGCTCATCGTCCACCTGACGATGTTTTGAAAGCATTCAATCCATACAAGTTGCCCTGGGTCTAGACAAACCGAATCACCGTCTTCAACTCTTCACGGTCTTCATTCGTAATCGTTCAAACAGGATCAAAGTGGTTTTCGGATAATTAAATCCGATCCCGGACTCTTCGAAACGATCAGCGCATTGTCCAATATTGATAGTCGGTTATTTAACTATCAAATAATCATACACAAGCAACCATTAAATAATTTCTTCAAATTATTTATCTCAAATATCATTCAGATATTATTCCCATTTAACCCATTTGAATCTAATTTCACAGTCCTTTTATTTCCATGAAATCACTTATCTGATTTCTCATACACACTCAATTTGATTTAACCCTTGAAAATATTTCTTATTTTCTCATTCCTTCCTCAAAAATCAATTTATACTTTGCTTACAAATTTCAAACTCAATTCCTTCACTTAATAAGATTTCTCCTAAATCTTATCTCATTTAATAACTCACTTATCATCACAAGAGGATTATTAATTGGATTTTAAAAGCATTTGAAAACATTTAGATTTATAAAATAAGAAGTATAGTTCTATACAATTTACAGTTTAAAAGAAATATTTTACATAAAAATTAGAGTTCATATCTAGTTAATGATAAATTGTAAAACTGGTTTCAGAAAATTAAAGTTTATTATAAATATTTGCCTATCCTTCAAAAATATCTAATTCGAAACATTTTAAATTCAAGCAATAGTTTACAAGAAATTTATAGTGTAGTAATTTAAAATACTCCTTTTAAAAATAAGTTTATAATTTTAGAAAAAACCCAATATCCATCTATAAATGTCTCTTGTCCAAATTCACACTTCTTACTTTCGGAAATATTCTACTTTTTCCGTACAAATTTATAACTCAATATAAGTTCATGACTTATTCCTTTTCGTATCCGCTGATATCTCCTTTTCCCATTTATAAACTCCGTTTATAAATTAGTAACTCCCTGAGTTTTCTTTTTCATTTATTTATGAAAACAATTTATTCAAAAATCCTATTTTATAATTTTATTCTTCAATTCAATTCCATATTGTTCCTTATTAAAATTCCATTTTCATTTCTTAATAAAGTTCTCTTATTTTATTTCTTAATATAGTTCTCTTATTTTATTTCTTTTATATAAATTTTCATATTGCTCTTTAAATAAATTCCATTCATTACTTAATAAAATTCTTTTTTTTTTCTTAATAAAAATCCCTTATGTGTACTTCTTAACAACATTGTCTTTTCATTCTTATATAAAATTTTACTTGTTCATTACAATAATTCTTCCAGTGTTTAATATATTAAATTTTCCCAAAAACTCAATTTTAACAATTTCAGTTTATAAGATGCTTTTATTTCATTTTCTTCATTCTCAAGTTGAAGTTTCAAATTCCAATAATATTTCCTATTTGAGTTTTATTTAACTTCTTTGAATTAATTTATCAATAGTAGTAAAATTTCAAATTTCAGCTTCTTTGTTATTCAACAGTTAATAATTCAATTTATATACAAGGCCACCCATCTCAATTTATCATCTTGTCACAGAACAATATATATATATATATATATATACATGAGATAAAATAAATATCTTTGAGGAATCCTGTTGGATCCCTCCAACCTGTTTCCCTGCATCCACAGATGTTAGCACAAATAAAATACCAATTCCACTTCAATGGTGGAATATTGCTGTATATGGGATTCATATATTATCATCCGCTATTATGCGGCATATAGGGTCTATTTAATTATTCACTAATTTCAACCATCATTCAAGCAATTCAACAATAAATTTAAATTCAACAATTTAAATTTAAAATTAATTGAGTGAGATTAACTCACCTATGATTTTGGGTTTGCCAAACCGATCCAATCCTGACTCGTTTTCATATTTTTGACCTTGAATAACAATTTCATGGATTTTATTAATATTCGAACAATCGAATAATTATTTGCCGTTTAAATAAATATATGTTAATCTAATAATTTACTCTTAACTAATGATTTATTTTAACTACTATCTTTAAAAATCCTTTAGTATATTAAACAATTTAATCATCTAAGTAAATTATTTTTTTGAACGAACTAGCAATATTTAAAATATAGAGGTATATATTTACTTTAATTTCCTTCATTGTAATTTCTTATACCAAAATGATCTATATTTATTTTAAAAAACAAATCTTTATATTTTTAATTTAAAGAAACTAAAGTTATCCTCCTAGCGTATAATTTAAATTTAACACAGAAAAGATTCTACTTCACTGTAAAAATTCTTCTTTGAATGCACATATATTTAAATTAAACTAATATCAATCTTAAAATATAAAACTACTTAACAGTAAAAGATTTTATATTTTCCCTTTTTGTTTTTTTCTTCTTCTTTTAAAACCAAAACCTTAGTACTGTAAAATTTTAAATTTCAAATATACACAAATCATACCTCACTGCTCGTGAACCAGGATATGCTAGCCCACTCCACCAACCCTAGCAACTGTTCGACAACGATCCCTCAACCCGAGCTGCCTTACTTGAGCCTATCCTTCAGCCTTTCTTGAGCTCGCGACCTCCTCCACACGCGCGTGAGCGCTCGTCATCGCCGCCGCGATTCACGCTGTCGAGCATACGAAATCCATCGACCACCAACGACGCCTACCCTGCTGCCATCAAACCTTAGAAGCCTCTTACGCGAGCAACTCCGCCCCCTCGATGACGAATCGAACCCGATTACCCATGCACACGTCGCTCGAACGGCGCTCCCCCTCTCCGCCTCGACTCGACCACGTGACTCCCCTCCGCGTGCGCAGCCTCCACGAATCACGCCGCTTCGATGACGCCCTAGTCTAGACAACCTCGCGACTTCGTGCGAGCCTCCATTTTTGAAAAATTTGATTTTGATTTTTGGATAAAGAAGAAAGAAACACAATTTGGAACATAAAGGCTTCGGCCATTATTATTATTTTCCTTACGATTTTGATTTCTGAGCGAAAGAGAAGTGTCGTGATTCATAAAGCAGATGGATTTAATTATAGCTTCGAAGGGAAGACACAGGGTATGATTATGTCGAGGGAAGTAGGTCGGCTGAGATAAAATAGGTCGGCTACGGAAAAGATGTAAGATATTTTGAATTAAAACGATTAATTATTTTCGAAGCGCTCGTACGATCACACGATCACTCCAAAAATTACGAAATTTGAAATCCGATAATAATTTAATATTACGGATCCAACTGCACAGGTTTCGTTGAAATCCGAGACTATGCCTCGGATGACTATATTTTAAATATTAATTTAAATGATGATATTTTAAAATTAAACAAACGACAGTTAATTTTAATTTCAATCCATCCACTATTTTCAATATTATTAATATGAATTCCATAAGCCTTTAAATTATTTTAAACAAGCTTGCAATCCCAGATTTAAATATTTTACCCAATTGTCAATTACTATTTTAATACTTAGTCAATTCATTCAATAGATTGTTATATTTAAATTCTGAATCCTTTCTATTACATAAAAAACCAAACTATTCATATTACAATCAAATTAAAGTTCAATTTAAATATTGTAAATTTGCCGTCAAAAATCCGGGTCGTTATATTCCTCCTCCCTTAAAAGAATTTCGTCCCCGAAATTACTAGTTAGGAAGAATTGTCCAATACCTGTTACTATTTTTTTCAAAACCAACCATTCAACAACCTACTAACTATCTTTTTAATAAAAGACGCATTACCCTTCTTATTAACTTTCCAAACTTCTCCCTAGTTTCAAATCTATACTATTTGTTTAGCCATTCAAGTATCAATTTACAACCAAATTTTGACTTATCAAAATTTTTTCTAACACCCTAAATTCCAGAAATTTTTTGCCAGCGTCTCCCTTGCGCGGCTAGTTCGGTACAACTACAAAATGGCTCTACGGCCTCCCAAAAACCTAAAAGAAAACAAAAAGCCAAGTGGCTCAATCAAAATCCCAATCAATTTCTATATAGAAATTTAATCACATACCTTTTTGTCGAGCATTTCAAATTTATCTTCTGAAATCAAAATCAATTCTCTTTACCTTTATATTACCTGCATATCTTACACAACAATATGTCCAATCACAATATTCAAAAACATGTTATTGACTTCCTTACAAATGTCAATACCTATTCATTCAAATATTATTTTAGATTATATTTGAAATATCAATTCCCGATTGAGAATGCATAATTCCTTACTTAAGTTAGTATAAGCATTTTATGTGTTTCTTATATTTATTTTCATCTTACACTTTAGTTTATATCCATTCCTATTCAATTGATTCTTCCATTTTCATATGAATTCAATTTATCTATAACTCTGAATATTTAAATTCTATTTTTCATTTATAACAAATTCATGTTATTATTTTAAATAAGTTTTATTCTCTAATTTATTTCCATTTCCAATTTAAAAACGTTTATTGTTAACAAAATTTTCAAAAAATTTCTAACTCCCAAAATTTTTGAAATTTTTTGGCAGAGTCCCCTTTGTACGGAGGAGCTTTTGCAATTTGACAAAAGATATAAATATATATACATCGACCCACACGGTCGGAAAAATAAAAAAAGTTCATATTTCCTAGTTTGTATTGCGTATGCGTACCTTATTTAGGATTTTTTTTAGCAAGCGGATTATTTAATTTAGCATATGCGCTCCAAAATCCCGCTATACAGTCTTCTGGTACCTGTACTACTCAATTTATACATATAAGTAACATATTTATGAAATTTATAACATTTAATTCATTTAAGTAACTACAACACATCAATAACATAAGCAATGCTATATAAATAACTTCATAACAAATTTATATAGTTTCCAAACTAGTTCCATTTGTTTATAATGGACACAAATACCGTTTGCATTCAACTTTAAGTGAGTTACAACACATCTACTTAACTTCAATCCATAATTATGCCCAAACAAACTCATTTTCCATTTAATTGATTTCAAAAAAAAAAACAATTTCTGCTTCTTTTCAATTCAAAACCATATTTTATAAACAATTATACGCGAATCAAGTTTTATAAACAAGTAATAAGGTTTCCAGATTAATTCAGTTGCTTTTACTTGATTTATATCATCCTATCCAATTCGGAATGATTTTCACATCATTCTTTTTTTCAATTCATTCTTAATCCGAACTATTTTGTATTCATGACAATTTATTCAAAAATCAAGTTTAATTACTTTTATTATTCCATAGAACTTTATTTAATCATGTGTACGACAATAACAATTATTTCATGCAAATTCGACAATATTCATTCAACAAACAATTTCTTTAGTTTTAAAATTGATTCCAACTCAAGTAATATGAAATTTCATTCCATTCTAATTTATTTTTAAATCATATCTTTGCATTGATTGCATTCAAAACCATTTTCTATTAAGCTCGACAACTTCAATGCTTAAAATTTAACAAACATGTCCCAAGTTTATATAAGTCATGCTTCATTGAATTTTAGACTTAAGTTAATTTACTTCAAATTATTTAACTTTCATAACTTAAGTTTATTTCATTTGCCCATACATTCCTTTTCAATTTAATTTGATTTTATTTAAATCAAATCTCTTTCATTTACTTCTTAACTCAATTAATTATTTCATTTAAAAGTTTCAATTCCCATGTTCGATTCATTCTCGAACTTATTTAACTTATTACAAGACCACTTTCACTTTATTTATACACAATTGGATTTTGTTTGCACTTCTAACCATTTATATTTAATCCAATTTCATTTCATTTGCTAACCAATCCAAATTGAATTTGATATTTATAATTCAAGTCTCTTCCTCCCATTCACTTAATTCACCCTCCACATTTACTAATTTACCATTCAACTTTTATTTAACCAATTCGAAGTTTATTCACATATTCAAGTTACTAATTTATCCCAAATTAGTTTACTCCCAATTTATAATCCAATACTTGATTTTTAGCTTAAAAAATCTCTTCATTTAAATTTCTTTGGTTCAATTCTATTTTGACTTATTTATTCCACCTTAATTTTATAAGTCCCACTTCTTATTTATCTTCACACTTCCATTCATTTACAGTTAACCACTTTCCCATTTTATTTCAATTCAGGTTTATACATTTTTACTTAGCCAAGTATTTTTTTTATTTCAACGCCTCTTAATTCTTTTATAAGCTATCGAAGTCTTATTTATTCAAATTTAAATTTTACTTAACTCAGCTTACATTAAACTCAACCTCATTTTATTATTATGAATTTTACTCAAGTGAGAGTTTTATTACAATATCATCTACATCTCAATTTAATTCATCTTCACTCAAATTCAAACATTAACTTAGCTTAAGATAATTCCAGTTCAATCAAAATTCTCAATCCAATTAAATTTGCTATTCACTATCCAATCACATCCAAAGTTTAAGGTACTCTGCCCAATCTATTTTATTCAATGAACTTCCACTTTCTTCGAAATCACCTTTCCATAAATTTTAAATCACAAGTACATTTTATCTATTGCAACTTCTTACTTAAATTCATTTCCAATTTATTTGATACTCATCTAGATCAAATCCCATGTGATTTAATTAGCCATTCTAAATTTGTTAAGATAATATCCAAGGCCAATTTATTCCATCCATACTTGATTTGGATTTTATTTGTAAATTCAAACTATCTTTACTTCAACCCAATTTATAATAATGGTGCTTCATACCTAAATTTACTTATCATTTCAATGAAATTTCTATCTATAACTCGAGTTTCATCACCTAGTCCCATTTTTAATTCCAATTACAACTTAATTCAAATACAATTGAATTTTATTTTCAGTTTAATTCAATTTACTTCCATTCACATAACTTAAATTAATTTCAATCCACTTTAAGTTTTATTTCTCATTTCAACTTCATTTAAAATCTACGAATTTATCCCTCCCAAATCATTAATTAAATTTTAAGTTTTAAATTTTAATCCAAGTTAAATTTCCATCTTTAACTTTTTGCTTTAAGTTTTAAATTCCAAAATTCAACATTTAATGTTTTCCTTGATTAGATAACTATTTTAAATTTAATTATCTCATTTGTCAAAATATTATCATCCAAACATCCATGTTATAATAATTTCAGAAAATATTTCTTTTATATCAAAATATATTTTGGATGAAATTATTTCATTCACCCACTTTTGAAAATCAATGTTGTGTCAAATTGCTCTATTTAAGTGTTTAAAAACCCCTTCGATACAGTTTTCGAGGCTGTGCCGACGAAGATTCATATACCACTCAATAAATCAA